>JAHFWI010000038.1:7500000-10000000 GCA_028554975.1 Himalopsyche kuldschensis
AATCTCTCTTAATTATTTAACATCACACTATTTCGCAAGGTACACCTTGTTCGTAAATAAATAATCGTTCAATTTTATACCTTTTTTGAGGCAGCAAATTGTCAATTTTAGACATTAGTGTGGTTATTTTATTTTTCCGTTTTTATATCAACAGTAATTCTTTTATATAAATGAATGCTGAATTGAATTGAGTTGTAATTTTTAATGAAACTCATTATCAAAATAAAATGTATTCCATTTACTGTATGGTTAAATGTCGTATATTTCAAACATTATAATAAAATGAAACGACCCGAGTTTCGCCTTTCGGCATCTTCAAGAATTTCAAGTACACGAAATGAACTTAAGCCGAAACGAATGATTTTGTTCAGTTCAAGTCTAATCGTTCACTTGAAATGCCTAAAGATGCCAAAAGGCGAAACACGGAAAACGTTAGCGATAAGTACATAGAAAAGTACAAAACTAAAACGATTCAAATTTTGTGTTCAGTTATTATTCACTTAAAACTAGTAATCTTTTAAACACGTCATTTTAAACACTCAGCAAATATCATTGGAATTTTAAGAATCTTCTCAAATATTAAATTTGAAATTTTTTTATAAATACTCTTAATATGCACAACTAGTTTACATGTGTCAAATACTAAATACATAAAACTAAATAGTTAGGTAGACTCGAGGTATGATGAAAATGCTCAATGTGAAATAGTGCATGGACCTTCTATGCAACACTTTATCGACAGCATGTTCGGTCAATATTTTATCTATTAGCAAAACGCCAAAAACTAATAAGAAATTGTTTAATTTTGAACAACAGGTAAATTTCAAAACACCAGTACTCGATCGGTGGCGATGACCCAGTTTTAAATGAAAATTCATAGACACACAATTTCTCAAAAAAAATTCTAACAACTAAATAATTAGAAAATGATCAAGGTGTATGAAGGCACATCAAAATACTCTTTAAGAAATTATTGAATAAAAATTTGTATATTTATCATTTTATAGATCGGACATTCTACGACAAATCTAGAAAACGACAAAAATTCAATATTAATTTATATTCTCTATAAAACTTAACATTTACTTCATTTACCAATCTGCTTACTAAATTATACAAAAGAAAAATATTTTATAGTTTTATAACGTTTGATGGTTTCGGCGGTAAACTTGTGGAAATTCATATTTAATATTAAATTTGATAACACTTTTTGTGTTACAGAAAGTGGTACGTGTTACGTTTTTAGGCTATTTATTATAATAGCTTATATAAGAATCAATTAACCATATAAAAGTCCCCTTTTTCTTATTGACTACTATAACACCTGTCACGTACGATAGATTTTTTAATTTAATACCAAATACTATTTTAATAAACAGATTTGCTACGTGTTTTGACAACGATTCTTCCATAGGTAAGTCTCTTATTTAATTATATCAGTTAACGTTTTAATAGCAATCGATTTTAAATCACTTGAGCGCTTTTCTTAATTTTATCTGACCACAAGTAGTTTTAAAAATGTTTCTTACAGTTTGTATTTGTATGATATGAAAATCAATTACAAATCGAATAATCTTCACAACATTACGTAGATAGCAACTTTTCTTACTGTACTTTGAAACCCAATTTTCACAAACCATCGAAAAACACAGGATATCAGTGTTTGGTAGAACGGCAGACAAGCTGATAACATTTTTAACACAAGAAGGGCGTTCGCGATCTTTGTAAATATCAACCCTGCTAAAGAGATTGTTTAATGACAAAACATCTTTACGTTGACTACACAGAATAGGCGTTTTGAAAACATTTCTGCTATGCTTTTAGAAGTAGTATCGTATTTCAGACGTATTTTTTGTGACAACAACAAACAAGACTAGTTGACATACTACTTTGACGTTAGCGCAAATATAATAAACGAATTACAATATAATATATTGTCATTATAAATACATCTTCATTTTGTGAGGCTGAATACAATATTGCGAAATAATTTACACCCTTCTGACAAATGATG
Source organism: Himalopsyche kuldschensis (assembly GCA_028554975.1). Classification (NCBI taxonomy): domain Eukaryota; kingdom Metazoa; phylum Arthropoda; class Insecta; order Trichoptera; family Rhyacophilidae; genus Himalopsyche; species Himalopsyche kuldschensis. The sequence goes on from JAHFWI010000038.1 coordinate 7,502,015, forward strand.
CATGTAAAGTACATTTGTTTTTACCAGATTGAACTCCTTTATTTTAACTTACCCTTCGATGTTTTTGTTAAAACACAATCTGAGCTCTTGAATAAATAGAAAGCGGTTTTCCATTCGGACAAAACATTTGAAGAAAAGCTTCAATGGGGAGAGATCCTGTAATCTCGTAAAACGCGTTTCGTTAGAATACTTGATGTACCTTAAGTTTTTGTAATATACAGATAAAAACCATTCCAATTAGAGTACTTTGAAATAAAATGAATCACGATGAAAAAGTAAAATAAAATATACTTAAAACAGTCTTGAAAATTATTTATTTCTTTATTATGTCCTTGTTCTTTAGTATGCTGTATAATCGGTGTCTACTTTTTAAAGAAGAGTTTGAATAAAGCATTTTTTTCCCCGCTGTTCAAGTTGGTTGGTGGGTGAACTACCGCCATGTTCGCCTTCATGTACCCTATTAAGTGTATAAAAGGGCATTTTTATACGAAAATATTTTGTCAGGTTATTCTGTTTCACGATAATGAAATGTGATATATACGTTTTCCAAAATTTAATACGGAATTCTATATAGTTTATAAAATTTTATTATGTTTAATCTATTGCATAAATAAATGTGTGTATCCACGTACAAAAAATGTTAAACGTTTCCAAAGAACAGCTTTTTACTTCTGATTAAGCATTTCAACAGAAGTTTTACGATAACTGATAACTCGTCAGTCAGCCAATTTATATCTACATTCATATATAATATCAGTTAATAAGAAATTTAGCAATAGACACGGCATAGTGAAGTAATATTATTCATCTACGTATTACTTGTAATGCCTTACCTTCGAGGATAAAAATGACTATCCATATTTTTTTTATTTTTCATAAATGTGATATTACAATAAGAATTGAAAGATGATGCGTCTGAAGTGATTTTGTAATATACATATTTAAATACGGTATTTAAAAATCATTTAATGTGAAACTATCGAATTGTAATATTTGTTAAACATTTTATTGTATCTGATAAGATATCACAATACTTTTGGCTATCCCAAATGCCACAAGAGAGATTAGTTATTTTTTAGCTTGTCTATGTCATATTGTACAGTAAACTAAAAAAATCATATAATTTTACAAAAAACGACAGTAAATTAATTAATCCGTCAACTGGCAGACACCGTGAAATTATACAAATAATATGAAGTTACAATTCAATTTCATTGAACACTAAAAACTAAAAGAAATGAATTAATAACTGTCACAATTAAAAAGACACCCATAAGTATACCTTATTTTTAATGTCTTTTTTCAAATGACATTTTTTTTACAAAATATTGTAAAACTTTTGCATCACTCTTATAAAACCCAAAACATAACACATATAACGATGACAGTGCTGATGAAATATAAAGTTTTTGTATCTTACATTTCAATGAAATGATAAAGATAAGATAAACAAACTGATTTTATCAAATAAAGTAAATGAAAAGCATATTATTTTCACATCTATATTTTTGTATTAGTTCATCAAAACAATAACATTTTTTTTTACTCACGGCTATTCACTATTATGTTACTAAAATAAAAATATATATTACAATAAATAGATCTACTCAGATTCCTTAAAAGTCTATGATACTTCTGGATTCAAATGCATATATTTTTATACATTTATCCGTTTTGAATAAAGCACGCATAATAAATCCCTTCATCTGTTATCGAATTGCAATCTTCTATACACGTAAAGCTTACTATTACAGTTTGCTCACTCCGTGATCTTCCTTTGGGTGGAAAATATTCTTTTGAAATAAAGCTTATAAAGGTACTTTGTGTTATACGACACATATTCTGCTCATCTGAATCTGCCTCATGGAAATACGAATATGTACGATTCTGTTTATCGGCTTGAAGGGTACCGAAGTAAAGCTCTGGACAGTACACGAAAGAATCTACAAGAACGCTTTATACATGAAAAGGGTTTTTTTCCAATAATAGTTCTATTTTTATGTATTTTGTTATTTTATTTGAAAAAGTCCACATTTAATTTATAGAAATTTATTACGGTTATTCAATAATCTTATATATAAAACCGAAACGGCGTACGTATGTACTATTTCTGTGGGTCTGTAATTATTTGGGAATGATATAACATTAAATAATTATTGGTCGCTTAGTCCGAGCGAAGCCGGGTAGCAATACTAGTTATAGTAAATATAAAGATAAGTTTGGAATGACGTCGTTTTTCGTCTGTAATCACTGTAAATTGCTTATGGCTTTTTTTTCAAATATTGATATAAATGATAATGATTAATTAGCTCTACGATTTCAAATTTATGCGGTTTTTTATAATGGCATTTTTTACTTTTTTAAATATTTTTGTGACTAAACGTGATAACGTAACTAACAGCGCTTTGATCACATACTTTACGTGCAAAATCCAGTTTTTCACCTGTTTATTACAGTATGTGATCTTGGTACGTGCGTCCTTGTGCATGTTATGTTCCCATATTAATTCATGACTTTTTTTTGTGCGATTTTCTGCGGAACGCATCTACCGCATTAAAAAAGGTTAAGGCGTATTGTGTTTATGGGGACAACTCATTGTAGAGAATTATTCCATGTTAAATAATTCTTTTATTAATTAAGTCAAAAGAAAAGTTCAGCTTATTTCGCGGATAAAAAATAAATAATTACACTCTCGGGCCAGTGTCTGCGGAATTGACTAAGCTGATAAGAAGTTAATACTTGTTGTCCTATGCTAATCTTCTCGATTACTTAAACAAATCACGAAAACAACAATGTTATTTATCTTCGTTTCACCCATTTGAAATTTGTTTGTAAAGGAAGATTATATGTCTTAAAACATAAATGATTCTTTTTAGCAATTTCATCAGTCTTTTATGTCGTTAAGCTATCCACTATCAACAATGCAAGAGGTCAATAAACTGTCTCACCATAAGACTTCAAAATAATCATAAATGAATGCATAATGCTGTAAATTGTGTGCAGACGTGATTAAAAGACATACGTGTAAAATTATTGCACTGAATATGTAAATTTTAAATAAGCTAGATAATTCAAACATTCACTTATTTTCTATATAATATTATTAACTTTATTCTTTTCAATTTTATTCCATGTGCTTATAAAAGATTATTGAAGAAATCCATCCATTAGCTACTTAAAAACGTCGACACGAGTTAAGCTTTCTGTTTATGCCCGCTCATTCAATACAATATGAAAATGTCGTAAAATAAAACAAAAACAGAGGGTAAAAAAACTCAGGTTAATGGCAATAAAACGTTTTACTTTTCATTTTATTAACTCAAAAAAAATAGAAACATGTTTTAATGTCTTAATAAAGATTTCTTAAGAAGTCATTAAAAGTCGGTGTTTTACGAATGTAAGATTTTACAAATAAAAAAATAAATGACTTTATTCTAAGTCGAAGTATCGCCTCTTCTATATAAATCTCTTCTTTTTAACGTAATGTAATGTAAATTTGATCGATTTAATATTTAGAACCATTACAGCTTATTGTGGCTTATATATAAAGATGTGTTGAAAAATGTACTTATTTTATCGGTTCATAGTCGTATCGTATTGTCCAATGAGCAATCAAAGTTTCAAATTATTAAATCGATTATTTCAAAAATTGATTTACAATATTTTTTTGGGTGTTTGTTTAAAATAATTAATGTGTGTGGTGTGTTTATACAAACTTAAAAACAAGTAGCAGATAGAGCAATTAACTATCGTTATTCTCTCTAAAGAGAAAGTTTCAACGACTGATTTGCTACTAATACAAGTCAAAATTCTACTGGAAATTAATATGCTACACAAGATCAACTCAATAAAAAAGACCTTATCAAGATTCTCTACTGGCTTTGCTTAGCTATGAACATTTTATTTTCTAGTGAAAAGTCTAGCCGCTATATTATTTAGAGAATAAAAATTTTTAAGGGACTCGATAATGATCACAATATTTAGTGAGATTTCATGTCCATTCAGTATCCTCTATATTCTATAACGAAGGTCGGTTCTAGTTGTCAAATAACTTTTCGTCGTCAATGAAACAACAAAAAGGTCGCCCTTAAAATCGCCGTTCTGCTGTAGGAGGTATCAAAGGATGTATATTTGAATCGCGCATGACCTTTCAGGTAGGAAGCCGGTTTTATATTTTGGACCAGATACCAGAAAAATGTTTTTCGGAGATGTTTGCGGAATCGGCCACTGACTTCCGGACCCATTCGCGGCTCCAATGAAGCAATATATTCTGACGCGCTAAAAAGTTTCGGAACGATTATTTCTGCTTGATGCTAAACCAACCTACCCATCTCGCTGGGCTCTGGAGCCCTTTTGACGATACAGAAGAGGCTACACTTATGGAGTTCCCTCGTGTGACCGGTATTTCAGACCGTTCACCCACATATGCCGAGATTTCTCACAGAATGGGGTTCAAAAACGGAAAAGCACTGGATGGAGACGGTATTCACTTAACGCTATCCTGGACCCTCTCAAGCTGTTAAGTTATATGATTAATTAAAGATTATTCATTAATATGTTTGATATCGTAGAAAAAAATATGTTACACTAATGGATAATTATATTAAAATCCAAGCCAAGATATAAATAATATACGCTTTCAAAATAATTCCTACAAAGCTTCAGTAATTAGCACTTGAAACCCGAGTTTTAATTGGCACTGCCTTGCTTCTGGTACTTAGCTTACATTTTATTTTCAAAAAATTGCTTTATTTCAGAAAATTATGACTCTTTGCAGTGACATTTCATCATTTCAGAATTCGTTTGAACTAAATCAATTTTTACTTTTCCAATTTCTTTTATTTTAGATTAAATACCATATTTGGTATTAAAGCTTTAAATAATCAAGTTAGAAGATGAAGGCTTTTTTTAACTCATCGCAAATATGAAACTAGTGTATAAGTACCATGACCTAGTATCTATAAAAATGGTTTTGTAAGTCGATCGAGATTATTGTCTTTTTCATAACAAGATAGAGTGAGAGGTGAAAAACATTCGATAAATCTATACTCTTCTTATACAAATATAACATATTTCAGGATTAGAAAGAGAACCATTGAAAACTTCATTGAAAATCAATGTATAAAGGTGTAAATTTATGAATTCAAAAATCCCCACAATTGAAAAGACATGAAAGTCAACTAGTTTTCAGAACTGGCAAAATATTTTACTAAAAATTTCGAAATTCAAACTGAATATATTAATAGCCCACTGTGATATTTTACACTATAATAAGCAGAAGAAGTCCATTTACTTTTTTTAATATGTGGTTTTTTATTTCTAAAGATAAAGTAACATATATACTTTGACAGAGAAGACGTTCATTGAGCAGTGACTGATAATAATAATGATTAAGATCCCATTAAAGTTCGAGGACGTTTATCCCTAGGAAACATTTCGAGTAGCTTATAAGAGTGGTTTTACTACTTCTTTTTCTGTTTTATGGTCTTTTAGCTACTTACTTTAGTACCGAAATAAAATCGGGTGTACCTGCAATCAAATGAATAGAGGTCACTACGAGCAATTCGTATAGAATAGGAATTCACGAATCTTTTCCAAAAGCTTTGTATTTACACTTTATTTAATCAATGAAACAATATTATATTTGCAATAACCAATTTTTTTTTATTAAAACAATAAATAGAAAACAAAACATATAGTTTTTTCGTTTAAATAATGATAAATCCATCAGTAAGTAGTACTATATTTAAGCTATATATAGGCTAAATTCACGTAGAAGTCTTATAAATATATCTCAACTTGTTAAAAAAAACCTCAGCCGAAATACTTCGTTATGAATGTACGTACTCAACATTCGGAATCGCATACAATATGACTAAAACCAAGGGCTGTGGATACGTTAAAAAAAATTACAACTCCGACTCCAGCATTTCCCAAAAACACGAATCCGACTCTGACTCCAACTCCAACATTGACCAAAAACACGACTCCAACTAAAAAAAAAAATTCACGTTGTCACGTTTTTTCCTACCTTTCCTATTTATGTATATTTAATTAAATTTCAATCAACCAATCCGACCAATATTTTACTGCTAGAAACATAATATTTTTTACTATTAGAGACCGTTTGCATTAGTTTTTACTGGATATATAACATATAAATAACAGACAGATAAATTGCTGTCACTATTATTCTTATCGCAATTTATTATAAAATACTAATTGGTAAGCGTCGGTGCCGATCATTATTATTCAAAGCTGTGGTGGTCGAGAACTGGCGTAAAAGATATGTGGAATAAATTAATTCATCCCTGTGGGCTACAGGTAGAACGATGCATTTCGATTTGACCCTACTGCCTTTCAAGCAAAGCACCTTTGCATAATCGCAGTATTAGATTAAAAGCTTAGTTAGCTTTGGCATTCTACTTGGCTGAAAGGCTTGGTCTACTGTTGGTGATCAAAGGCTCGTCAAACGTAATATCTTTAGCGTTATCGTTATCAAAATCTAGACTAATTACCAAAGCAAAAAGTTGCATTTCAAATGCACGGTACGGCTGCATCAATATTCAGTTACTTGTGATATAATCTCAAAAGCCGTCTGAGATAATTATATATCATGTCAAAACTGTAAACTTACCGTACTTTGAAACATTTATAGCTCGTACATTGTTCGTTTGTGTAATTGAGAATTTGGACCATAGCTATGTCGACATGGGTTTCGCCTTTAGACATTTTAAGTGCACGAATGAACAAGACCAACAAACTGAGAGTTTTTTTTGAGTCTCCGCATGGCTTCATTCAAAATATAGTAGCACGATTTCATTGGAAATATTTCTCTTTTCAGGTGAACTTTAATTTCTGTATATAAAATCGACTAAAATGTGAATACTTTCGTATGTTTATTTTGCGAAATTATAAAATTAATTCAATGACCGAACTAATTAATTACTCTTCATCTCAGTTTATAGACACAGCGCATTTATAAAAGTGAAGCAGGAAAGTCATAAGAGCGTATTATTGAATTCACAACTTTTCAAGAGCATAAAATGAAAAAATATTTCGTTAATAGATTTTAAATTAATGGACTCTTTGTAGCACGTTTTTGCGTAATAATAATTAAATGTTCCATTTTTTTTTATTATTTTCACAAAAAATTCGTTAGCTCTTTTATTTTCTATTGTGGAAATGTATTTAACAAAGCATTTGTTTTTCGATGTCTTCTTCCAATTGGGAGCATTTCAACTAATTGAGTTTAACAGAACAGAAACTTTTCTACGACAACTGCTTGTTACTGAAGTCTTCTTTTTCAAATAGGCAAAAGGCAAGTGGTGTGGGATAGATTTCCATACTGAGCAAAAATTTCTTTCGAATAGAAATTAAAAATTCTTATTGTGAAATTAAGCTGTCTGGTATTCGAGCCCGTTAGCTCCACAACCAAAACCATCCCCGTGGACACTCGACCACGGACTCATTTTTAACACCAGTCATACAATTAACAAAGATCAGATGTAAAAAGAGTATTTGGAAATTTCTTGTTGTTTCATAATGCCATTATACTTTCCTGTGAGTTGAGCGAATGGCTTTTCACTTTCAACATCAGTAGAAAATTCTTGCGATGCTGATCCAGATTTTTATAAAATTATTTGTGGAAATATTCCAAGCAATATGTTTTATTTATTTAAAAAAGTGTCGTTCCTCAAAAAGTCTCAGGTTCAATTTTAAATCAAACCTTCAAATTCAAATTTGGATTTTCAACTTCAATATGTTATCAGTATTGCTTTATTGGAAAATAATATTATTCACTACGTTAGACGATTGAAAATGTATATTAAATCAGATTACTTAATGAGAAATCGCATCGTGTTTTTCAAAATAGTTCTGTCAAGAAAGCTAGTTGCCACAATCGATGAATATCAGTTATAACGATCATGTGGGAGCAAACAGGTGTGTTTTATTATAAAATTTTCAGTAATTGATACATCATACAAAAAAAACTAGACCTAATGACCATTCATATCAGCATTCACTCAGTACCTTAAATGCGAATGATACTCAGTCAGTGATAGAAAGAGTGTATGTATGTGTGCTGTACTGTGTACTCAAAAGATTCACTCAACACTTTCAGTTACTCTCTCTCTCTCTCTCCGCAATTGCCTTGACGTTATATGACAGATAGAAAAATTAATCCAGAAAAATGTATTTTGTTATTATAAAATGTTTGATTATGTCGAGACGCTAGTACAGGGTTCAACGTCGATGGCTTCCATGACTGCCCTCACATATTCATATTTTTTTTTCAATTTTGTATCACTTAAAATAGTATCACACTTCGCACGAATGTTTACGTACATTTTATAAATGTACTTTAAAAACACATTGATTTATATATTGTGTGGCTTTAGCACTAAACAAATGAACTCATGCACGTTGTTATGATAACACCTAATACAATTGGCGACTGAAATGTTTGTTTAATTACCATGCTCTGAATAGGATTGTAAGCAAAAACCGGGATATTTGTGGCACTCTGTAATATTGTTATTGGCAGTAAATGCGATGGAAGCTGGAAGTCGTAAATCGTTTTCCATCTTGCCTTGCAATTTCCTCATAAGCTTAAAATGTTTAGATGGAAGTCGCGACGTTGTTTAACTCATCCATTTCCTCAGTTCGTCGGTGGGGGAATATTGCGTCTCCAATAATAAATCACTATGGACTTCTTTAAACTCTTCTTTAATTACAATAAATTATGCAGTGCCAGTACTACTTGCTAAAATCCTTGATATAAAATGCTGCTTAGTTCTGCATCAGAAACTATTCCGATTATAATTCAATTTAGACTTTGTAACTCAAATCTTTAATCTAATTAAATGTGACAGAAGAAAACAAATTATATGTTCGAAAATCTTTGGCACTACCACTTTGTTTATAATAAGAGTTTTAAGTTGGCTTACAATATTCTGTGTATAAGAAAAATCAACTTAAAAATTACAGTGCTTATACGGTTCGTACAAGATCAGGCATTTCATTTTTTAAAGTTTCAATTTCTTATCGCGGACTGAGAATATTCAATTAAATAAACTTTCTTGGAATATAGTATTCAAATCGACCAATTTACATAACAGATTTATTATGTCTCTACCAGTTGTGCGTATATTAATAAAACATATTATGGCAATGTAATACTATATTATTTCATCAAACTATTGTTTCCCTTGGCAATTTTAACAACGAGCTTACATTTATTTATAACGAACGAAGAAAAATGCAATATTGAAATATAAAATAATTATATTCATGTTTATATTATAATTGTAGATTTACCTAAGGGTTGTGGTTACGATTATTATTATATTTGATTTGTAAAATTTGGCTGCCCAAATCTACCAAGTATACTACAAAAACCATTTCAGCAATCATACATTAGGTACAATGACTTGAAAAAAACAAAAAAGGTATATATCTGTAGCGCTAGAACATATTGTATGATTTGCTTGATTGCTAATTTCAGATATGTCTAGATTCAATGAGCTCAGAAATTATATCACCTGAAGAATTTATATTAACTTTAACACTCATGTATTAGTAATTCAGCTTTAGTCTTTGTAGAAGCTGAATTGGATATCTGTGTTCGTTGAAATAAACAAATTAATTGATGAAGGAAGGAAATGGTTTACGTGTACTCTTACAAACTATGAAACCAGTCATTTGGGTCTTTCAATAAGAACGCTCGTTCGTGTAGAATTTCCATCGTGGCAGGTGCTGTGTGGCACGTAGCGCCGTCTTTTCTGAACTACATGTTATCAGTATTCATATCATCCAGCTAAGGCGACCATAAAATGCTTATCATTGATGTGTAGCTCGCCAATGATGGTTATGGCAATGCCAGTTTCATTTTGGAAGAAGTACGGACCGATTATTCCTCCAGTTAAAAACCACACCAAACAGTAACTTGCTTTTCTTGGGATGCATTTAGTGATGGTGTATTTCGTATGGATTGGAATCCATTCATATCCACATACCCATTCATCTAAAAATGGGCCTTGTCACTAAAGTCATTTTTAGCGTTGAACAACGTTTCTCGAACGGAACAGTGACTTTCATGGTAAAATTTGATGGTTTGCACACGTTGTTCAACGCTATAGCCATCCATGGTGATTTGCAGTACACTCCTAATTGAAACAAATTTGACAAATGTCACTTTAGCAACATGGCTGCTATAACCTGACAAATTTTGAGCGTCCCCATAGAAAGACCCGAAAGATATTTTTTATTCTAATATAAAATAGGAGATGTTTATAAAAATGATATTTTCAAACCGATAGATTTTTACTCCAATAATAAGACAGTTGATAACTCACCAGTGCCATTACAATCAATTCACATAACAGCTGATGGAAAATCCTCTTTGGTGCGGTAAATAAAAGATTACCGATACGCATAATAACGAATCGTGTAAATTATTCTTTTGTACTATATCATAGTTGGGAAAATTATAAACCGCGTGCTAATACTTTTCTAGAAAGTCTACAGAAAAAAAAATCATTTTTCTATTAAAAAGTTCATTTATCGATCTAATGAGAATTGAGTCAACAAAAAACTGTAGGTGGTACAGTGATGGCTAGAAATAGTCATAGATCAATTAATTGAATGATCAAAAATTTGGATTCAAATTTCGCTTTTAAAAAAATCTTATTCCTAAAAATATTTAAATAAAACATCAGAAACACGCAAATATTACAATGGTGAAAACTGTATTTGACAGTGACAGTGTGTAAATAACAAACATAATATTTTTAACAAGTCAAAACCGCAAACAGTGACGTTTATGTTGCTTTAATTTATTCCCATTTACCTTTTTATTATATTTTAAAAATGTAACACACAACAATCAAATATCTAATTAATACTTTATTATAGTTTCCCTTTTTTTAAATGAGTAATAAACCAATTGATTTACTCAATTTTGGGTTGAGATACTTCATTATGAATCAATATAGTCCACGTTAGTTGCTGGCACGGCTTGAAAAGAGATACTATATTATAATTATATTTTGAACGCATGGTATTTTAAATATTAATAATAATTCTTAGCAAAACACAGACATAAGTTGAGAGAAGCGATTGAATATTTTATCTGTTTAGACAAATATTTTCTCGAAAAGTGTTTGTAAAATTAGTCTTACATTTTCTGCACCGTTCTGTATAATATTAACTTAATTGCTCCCGCTTTTACCGAGAAACAGTACTTATTAACTTATTATAAGAGGGCTTGGCGATGTCAGGGGTGGAGCGGCAATCTATGACAGAAAAATAATTGTCATGAACCATTAGTTATTAGTTCATTTACCACCAAAAATAATTGTTCTTTTAAAAGCCTTTTTTTCGTAGCCCTAATTTCAAAAAATATAAAGTTCGATAAATTACAATCGTCGATAAAATTGCTGGTTTTTTGATAGTTTGATTCCGCTTTTTTATACACCATTTCTTGAGATTGTTTTCCATAATAATCACAAAATTATTACATCTCCTGCTTTATTTGTATATTAACGTTTCAATTTTTGTGATATATAAAAATGTAATTACAGCAAGGTATTTAATTTCGGTATCACTTAAACTGGCATTCCAATAATTCAAATGCTTTTTCTATATATAAATAACAGACTTTAAATGGCAAATTAGAAACCATTTTTTATTTCACACGAAAGTATTAAAAAACGCGGTGTTAATGAGTCGCCAAACCACCACGTTCTGTTCTAGGCGTCCCTGACAGCACATTATTCTTGAAGGTACATTTATTGAATCGATATAAAATGTACATAACACTGACTCATTTTGTATACTTAAAGTTAAGCTAGCTATTTGTTGGTTCTTGTAAATCTTCCACCTAAATTTTAAATTATTTTTTTATATATTTTAATAATAAAATAAATTTGGTTTGCGCAGTTAATTTTATTTAGATAAACAGAAAGTCTGAATAAGTATTGTTACTTACTTAAAATTATCAGAGCAATCATTGTTGTTTTCTTTTGTTTTAATTTAATAATGTTTTTTCGGATTTTAAATGAAATGCACCCGAGAAACTTCTTAAAAAAGTCACTTGGGATCAGCTAAAGTACGTTTTTGTTTGATTAAAAACAACGATGGTATATAAATAAGTATGTTAGAATTGAAAAAATATTCAAAAACAAATTTCATTTGAGAACACTCATTTAATTTGGATTCTTCTCTTTATAAAAACTATCTGTAAAAATCAGCCGCGAAAATGCTTTTCTATACGCAAAGTTTACCGATAGAACCGACCCAATAATGTCATTCAAATTCTGTAGAATACAAACTAAGTAGAAGTATTTTATGATTCATTGACGTAGATATTTAACAAAGGTTTCTTTCGGTATCTAGCCAGTCTTGTAAACTTCTATTCCATCTTATTTTGGTACCACGACAAATGCGTCGATTGTCGCCATCTAACCAGAAACCAACTCAGAGTAAAAAGTTTAGTTTTCCCAATGAGAAAAGTTTTTGAGGCTGCTAAGGGGTAACAACGTTATCGATGGACTTTCATAATTATTTTCTTCGTGTGTTTTATTAACAGAATCGCACAGAAATAATAAAATACAATATTTTTTATTTACATCATGTATGTAATATTATTGTAAAAAAAATCTTAAATAACTTTTGATGAAAAACGGAGGCATATTATGATAAACATTGGTTTCTTGGAAAAGACACAGAGCGTATTGTTAAAAATATCATATGTATTTAAAAACTGTTTGGGTAGTTAAATATGAATAACTATAATAATATGGTCCCTCAAACAATAGATTTACCATTTTCAAAAAGATGTTTCGTATTTCTTGCAATGTAGTATTATCGTATGTTGAATTTATTCAAATTATCAGCATAACTATGAAAATAATATAGCATACATTCCTCAAGTTTTCATGTAATATTACGCGATATTCTTTGAGTAAAATATGGTTTTATAAAAAGCGCTCGCTTTTTATTTGAGGTCTAGTGAAAAATAATACGTAGCATGTTTTTTCTTTCTCCCCTACATGTCGTATTTTATTTATAATAAGACCTGCTGGGTGCACTTTTGTACGCCATATATAAAGTTGCTTTCTTGTTGTCATTACATTTTTTCGCTTTTCTTGATTATAACAAAATGATGGTCACGTAGAAAAGAAAACATCCACCTACAAATCACTATTAACATAAGAAGAATTTATTTTTGAATCTTCAAGATTCACTAGAGAAGATAAAACAAAAATTTCTATAGTGTACTTGAATTCTTGCTCATTTTAATTTATGCTCTAATCAGGTCACGCTATATTCTGGCCAAACGGCGAGGCGTTTTAGCGCTCTCTTCTAAATTGTGTGATAGTTCGTATATTATTACGTTCGTATACCATTAACGGCTAACGAATGTATTTAATATTTTTTTTTGCATGAGCTTTACAGAATTTGTACGACTTACTTTGTGATATTTCCCCACATAAAACTTTGAATGTTAAATATTGATTATTAAAATTTTAGACAGCCTATTATAAAGTGTGGAATTTGAGTTTTATGGCTATCATATGTTTACGTAAATATCTGCATTTTATTAAAAAGGATGAAAAAAAAGGCAATTTGGAAACTAGGAGCATTATAATTTGAGACTCTCCCTCTTCAGTTTATAAAACGTTTCCGTTTTGTTGGAATTTAAGATGAAACTCTATTACTTATTTAATGAATATGTCAAACACGTAGCAAGAAATTGAATAACAATGTTTGTAATTGAATACATACTAGATTAAACGATTCTGATGACTTTCTCATTTCTTTCCCATCGAAATTATTTCAATAGCAGTTGTTCTATGTGAGCCGCTTATTATTCAGTCGCTTAATTTTCCGGGTAAAAAAATATGGTTGGGTATAGATAGGACTGTAATATATGTTCACTCACTGCTCTCATAACGTCAAGTTTTTAAGATCAGATTGATGTGAAGAAGTTTTTTACGTCACAGACATTCATTTTTCGAATACAAATCGAGAGTCAAACTGTCCACTGGGCTGCAATATATGTCTTTATTTAAGGACTTTCCCATTATTATATTTAAGAGAAAAAAATTTAAACACTTTATATATTGAAAAGTTCATATTTCCCTTTTGTAAATCTCATTATTATAATACCTGATGCATTTTAATACCGTGAAAGAATGCACTTTTCATCTCTTTGCCATAATTATATTCTGCAAAGAAGAAGCCGGGATGCGAAGAAAATTGCAGTCTCCTTTTGCAATTCAAGGATTCTTTAAAACATTGCATTTCCTGCTGCACTACAGATAATTGGCAGGTTATTTTACAAAGAAGCTGTCAGCATCAACAGTATTTAAATAATCATTTAATTAATATTTTAAAACGTTGCTATAAAATCATCGTGTGCCGGCAGCATATTAGCTTTATAACGGATTATACTTACATATGTAGGCTGCTACTGTTTTTTATTACAGCTGATATTTAAAGTGAATTTGTTTGTTAATCAGTTGGACAGCCTCTCTTTTTGAAATGATTAATACTGGATAACACTTGTTTCGGATATTGAAATGAGTGCCACATTGCCACTCAATCAAGGAAGCGTGTTTTCTTCTCTAGTTGATCTTAAGTGACCGACAAAGGCCACACCGAATTGATCTCAAGTGCTTGAGGAATTTTCAAATATCGCATTTGTTCTTATTAGGTTTTATGCACAGTATAAAAAAACGTGTACTTACTTAACGATACTTTATAGTCTATACTCTACCCCAGTAATGCACAACCTGTTGCCCACATGCAACATGCAATCCTATATTGAAATTGTATCATCATCAAAAAAATCAAATTTGAAAAGTGAAAATGGAGGAAGAATATATAATACGAATCGTCATCAATGGAAAACAGATATTAAAAATTTATAGTATAAATGTAATCAATAGAATGTAATAATCTTAGACCACTAGTCTATGGCGCCAAATGTATTTTGTATGTACTAAATCTATTACCACGCATTAAAACAAATCGATTCAGAAGTAGACGTTTTCAATATAAAAAAATATTGTTTTATTCAACTGCACGTTTTCATCGTCATTATTATTTTGTATAACATAATATGATACAATAGTTGCATCGAAAATAGTTATGAAAAGAGAGAGGCAGTCGCAACTCTAGGACCAAGACGGCACAACGTGTAGGAAGCAATTTAAAAATTTGCTGTGATTTTATTGTTAAAAATTATTGATTTGTTGTTTTCTAACAGAAAAGGTGGAATTCGCCAATGGCCTGCTTCTCGTGTGTATCTGTTTAAAGTACTTAAATTGTTTTCTAACACAATAGTTGTGTCTGAAAAAAGCTTTTACTCATTAATTATAATGGCAGTGGCAAGTGCCCAAGACATTGGAATTCTTGAAGACCACTGGACGGACAGGTATTTTTTTTTTTAAACTATTTCTGCTTCCAATGTGGAGCATATGGAATCGTATGCAGCGTATCTCAACATTAGTTTTTTTATGAGTACTGTTTTTTACTCAATCACTCTCTTTTCAAGAGAATATGTACAGAAGAAATAGGACCCTTAAATACTAGTGGTTGGATTATCACTCTCGCCACGTCCCGTTTTTAGGATTGGACTGGAGTGGAAGGGAATTTTAAAACAAAACGGACATCATTGTCGCTTAATTATAACAGAAATTGATAATTCATTTGAAAAATGAAGCTGCCTGAAAAAAATCGCTTGAATGATACTAGCCCAGTAACCCAGAGGTATCTGGTCTACAAGTATAGAATAAAAACAGTAAATTTTGAAATTTATGATATATATTTATTCATCGTTTTTTAAGCACAATTAACTCATGTGGCCCGTGAAAATTTGAAAAAAATAAGTTTGCGCTTCTGTCAAAAGGGCTGGGCGCAAAGGTGTTTTCTTATGTTTCGAAATAAAAGAATCGTTGGTAGACAATTGAGCTGTAAAAATATAAACTTTATCATCACTGTTCACATGTTGATTTTCAAATATGGAAAGTCTAGTCGGGATTCCCACAGGACATAGGTTCCAGACAGTTGACGTATGAAATGTAGATTGGATATTTGATTGTTTTCGATGCTGCTTGGCCGAAATTTTTCTTTTAGCCTATCAAAGTTCGCTGATGTATTATTATTAGATAGCTCTTTACACGGAAAATAAAAAAAAATAAGAAAATACTGGAGCGCTTTGTCGCGATAGCAGAGTTTAAAAAGCCTCACAGATCTGTCAGGCTGGAATACCTGCATAATGGAGAGACAAGCATCAAAGGTAAAGGACAAGTAAACTCAAACGAAATGATACAATACTCTGATTCCTTTGATGATTTTTTTTGACGTACGTCCGCCGATTGTTTAGAGTTGGTGAGTTAATGTCACGAAAAACTTTGTTAAATTAAATTCTTTTTCTGGCATTAAAGTTTCGTTTTCACAGACAAATATAATTACTTCTAGTATTCTTTCAAGACACTGTTAAGTTAGATTGTTTAAAATGGGTTCAAATTATTTTGTAGAACTTTAATACATTGCTATTTTTTCACCGTGCTATAATGGAGTTCTGCCAAGTGAATGCCAATTCAAACAATGATTTTTTAACCGCTTTCGTAGTAAGGTAATATAAGGTGGAATGCAGGCTGATTGATTTATTAAAACATATATCTGAATTATCACATATTGTCGTTTTCATTTTTGTGTATTATAACATTTCAAAAACCACCCTTGCAAAAAAACACAATTGACATTAGTTAAGTTAGTGGTAGATTATGTGTTCTTATTCATTACGATTAAGCTATTTTAAAACTGTTTTTATACTTCTTTGAAAATTTAAGATTTTGAAACAACGTAAAAAATATTTTTATTTAACAAAACAGTAAGGAAAAGCCTAAAAACTTTATATCTAAATAAAGCCAAATTATGGTCTGAATACTCGCTAAAGTGTAGATGAGAATGATTTGAAATTCTCGTGAAGTTGCCGTACCTATCTCGTGTCACATATCGCTTCACCGAGTCAACCAAGAATTACCCCTAATGCATTATTTAAAGCAGAATTAATTAAAGCGCCCAACTCAAATAGGTAAATCTGGTTGAAATTTGTTAAACTATCGAGAATACTTACATGTGTGTACCTTGATTGATATATGTATGTAGTCAGCGAATATAAAAGCTATATACGAAGACGGTCATTAAAGTTTAATTACTTTTATGAAAAAAAATCTATAAAAACATCTTCATATACATTTAAAAAAAAAATTATTCAGAAGAAAATTTTTCTTTATAAATTAAAATAAGTAATTGGAAGCTTGAATATACTTTGCTTATAAAATTTCCGCTCTCAATAAGGACTCCTGATCTCAACAGAAGCTTTCTACTAGAACTGGTTGTTACTCAGTTGCTCAAATTCTTTTTGTTCAAGAAAGTAGAAATAAATGGGACTAGGATAGGGTAAGTAATTAGATAATCGCTCTCCCTACTTCCCCGAGTGGGATTGAATTTAAGACTGAGCGTTTCACAACCGAAGCAAACAACGTTGTCACTCGACAACGGGCCCGACTGAAAAAAATGATTTAATTTATTAAAAAAAACAACAACATACTAATAGGAAGGATATTTTTCAAATCAATTTTGCTTAACCATGTATTCTTAAAATTTATAAGGTTAACGGTTTTTCAATTAGAATAAAAAACATAAAAAAAAAATATTGATTTGCGATGTTGCAGCTAGATACAATCAAGTCAGTATAATTTGATTGTGGCTTTCACCTCTTTCCCCTATTATTGGAATAATTATTAGCATAACAGGCCAGTGCTACGCTCTGTAGGCACTCTACAAACAAACGAATTTGTATTGAATTTGCATCCCCGCAAAACGTTTTGTTCCTTGTTATGTTTGTGATTGTAATTATCACAAATTCAGAGCAAGTATCAGATTCGGAATCAAACCACTGAATGACTTAATTACCAACAGCCAGGAAGCTTTTTGCTAACACTGTTTAATATTTACAAATTCACCTGTGCAATTAATTCGCTTACAATAAACATTAAATTGACACTGTAGACCAAGGGTGTCTAACTGTGGCCCGCGGAGCATATGCACACATTTTTTTCTTTTAGTGTACATAAAACCAATTTTCTAAAAAAGTAAATTTCTCAAAAATATGCCTGTATCGTCAAACTATGACTAGGTGTGTCGATGACATTAGAAACCATATTGAAGATAATTGGAGAAATCGAATATCCAAGTTCATATTTTATGCTCTAGCATTGGATGAAAGCACAAACCTACCAGATACCACTAGAGACTCCTATTCGAGTATCGAGTACTCGATACTCGAGTATACTCGTCCATTTTTCAAGTACTCGATACTCGAGTATTTTGAAAAATACTCGAGTAATACTCGTTCATCGCTTAAGAACATCTCTTTCCAAATTTTATTTACTTATTTAAAAAATATATACAATATTTTACCATTGCATTGCCGAACACGTGGATCAGGTAATATTTTTTAAACGGTTCTCCGTTTTGTTGCAGTTGCAGATGTGACAAAATAAATTCGGAGAATTTTGCATGCTATCACTGGTAATCAGTGACTTACTCGCTGTAAAAAGTTAACCATCCCTGTTACAGTTTTAGTTGCCCCTTTCATAAATTTTACTATTCCGTCAGAGAAATTAAGATCGAACAGATGGCGAGGTCTATGATGACAAAAACAACATGAAATATTTAAAAAAATCTTTTGACGGCAGAGATTCAGCTGACATAATAAATTCAAAATGTTTAAATGCCTATACTCGTTATTTCATATTTCTTAGAAATTTATAACAGCCACGTATCAGGGGTGAATTGAAGGTTAATTTTTAATTAATATATTAGTCGTGTTAAATTATTAGTTTATTCCGATAAATGTAAAAATAATATTATTGTCGTCAATAAAAAAAACGATCCGCGGCAAACGGTGGTGTGAACTTTGAGTGTTGATTTATTTTGAATTAAATTAGGCTTTTTTCATTTAGCTTCAAAAACCATTAATGACGTACAAAAAAAAAACATATTTTTTCTGTTATCCGTAAATCTGAGAAGAATTTTTTTAATTATTTGAGATATTGATATTTATTTCGGAATTTTAAAACGCAAATTTAAAATTTTAATTGAAATAATTCGTTATAACTTTCAAATAATTATCGAGAAGCTTTTACTTCCAATTTGGGTATGGATCTTTATTGCATTCATCTGTGGAATGTTGTTTCACCCTATTGACGTTGTTTCCAGTGAGCGTATCGAACCGAAACTTTTTTTATGCACAATAATATATGGCCACAAATTTTTTCCCAAATATTAACCTTTTTTTAAAATTCGTTTCATTATGTGAAACATAATTATAATAAAAATAATTTGACAACCCAATTACTGAAAGTTTCTGTGTTTTATGATTCCCTGGATTTTTATAATCAATATAAGGTAAGCTAATTGAAAACTAATTGATAAAAAAGTAATAACTATTGTACTACGTATATTTTATACATTACATATAAATTAGATACACAATTAAATTCATTGCTAACGATAAAACCAACGTCCTCTGCTACCGAGAGAGTTTTTTCAACTGCAGGAATAATTATACCTAAAATTCGAACAAATCTTAAATTTGAAACATTTAATTCTCTGATATTTTTAAAATATGTGTTACGTTAAGTGTTACATAAGTGCATTAAAATGAATTAAATTTATCAATGAAATTAAATAAGCTTATTTATTTATCTATCACCTATTTATTTAAAAAAAAATGTGAATTAATAGTATATATTTTGGTACATCTGAAACTACTCGAGTATACTCGAGTACTCGAGTATTTTTACATTTTAATACTCGATACTCCAGTAGTTGAGATGACGAGTAATTGGAGTCCCTAGATACCACCCAAGTGGCGATTTTTATCAGGGGTGTTGTGATGTTTATCTGAACAAAATAGAAGAATTAACGGCAATGTATTCACTTAAGGACACAACATGTTCACGAGATTTGTTAGGGGCTTTTACAACAACATTGCATCGCTTTTCGGTAAAAAAAGTCCAACTCCGACTTCAGCATTTACCAAAACCACGACTCCGACTAAAAGGTTAATATCGTCACTTTTTCCCCCTAAATTTCCTATTTATGTTTATTCAATTAAATATCAACCCTATCAATGCGGCGGCCTAAAGCCAAATTTGCCATAATAAATGCAAAAATAAAAAGTTCAAACTTTTTAAAATTTCCGACTCCGGCCAAAAAGCTTCGACTCCACGACTCCGACTCCGACTTCACAACCCTGGTTATAACTCAATGACCTATCGGTCTTAACAACAGATGGTGCTCCGGTAATGGCTGAGAAACACGAATTTTTAGTAAAATTGATTGAAAATGAGGCCTGCAACGTTGATAATACTATCGATGCTAAATATTAACCGCTTGCCGGTCTAATTGATTTAACATTTGCACATATGCACATATGCACACATTTGAAAATGCAAAATACACACAAAGTTGTGATAGCATATTTTTTATCTGTTAGTCTGTGTCCAGCCCTTGCTTGGACTAGATCAAATTCGTAATTTTCGTATGAAGTTTGCCCGAGTTATCTCGTGATGTCCGTTTTTGACGACTTTCAATACCCGAGTATACTCGGGCATGCCCGGGATGGGGTTAATTGCATTTTTCATCCGGAGAATTATGTTCCAAGTCTCTTCAAATTGATCATGTCACGAAGGTGATCATCAAAACAGTGAACTTTATTAATTCGAAGGGGTTGAATTACCGTCAGTTCCAAGAGTTTCTCAAATCTTTAGATTCACAGTATAATGACGTTACATTTTATGCAGAAGTAAGATGGCCGACGCGAGCCAAAATGTTGAAAATAGTATTTGATTTAAAGCAAGAAATGCAATC
Organism: Himalopsyche kuldschensis; assembly: GCA_028554975.1. NCBI lineage: Eukaryota > Metazoa > Arthropoda > Insecta > Trichoptera > Rhyacophilidae > Himalopsyche > Himalopsyche kuldschensis. The sequence continues at coordinate 7,522,973 of JAHFWI010000038.1, forward strand.
ATTCTTCGCAAGCAAGTCGAGTAGTATCCCAGAATTTGAAGACAAGTGGTGGGCTAGCGACATTTCTGGTCGATATAGTTAGCCACCTAAATGTTGTTAATACACGTCTACAAGGCAAAGATCAACTAATCAATCACACGTATGATCTTATTTCCGCATTCCAAATGAAACTTAGGCTTTGGGAACAACAGTTATTTGACAAAAATTTCACTCACTTTCCTACATCGTTATTGCAGCCAGACGCCACACAAATAGCGGCAGATAAATACGCTTCGATAATATACGACTTAAACCTGGATTTTGAAACCGATTTCAAGATTTTAAGAAGCATCGTGTGCTTTTTGCTGCATTTGCAACGCCATTCTCCGTAGACGTGAATTTATAGCCAGGAATTTTACAAATGGAACATTGTGAAATGTGTTGTAATGCATAGTTAAAGGAGATATTCAATCAGGTTGGTTTGGAAGAGTTTTACAAAACATATATGGACAAGGAGAAATATCCTGCATTTTACAAACATGCTCTATCGATGATTTCGCTTTTTGGAAACACTAACACGTGTGGACAGCTTTTTAATCGAATGAACCATATTAAATCTCAAATGAGAACACGAATCACTGATGAGCATTTGGAAAACTGTTTGCGTGTAGCAACAATATCAATCGTTATGAACATTGATAAACTTAGTTCTGACAAACAAAATCAGACGACTCACTAAAATTTATTATATTTTGACTATTTTTTGTATTGCGTAACTCTAATCTAATAAATATGTTTGATTCTCATTTTTGTAATATCTTCTTAAAAAAACTATATATTTCCTGTTTGCTATGAATAAAAAAAAATATTTTGTGGTGTGGCCCGGTAGGAAATCTCATTTATAAAATTTGGCCCGGCTGCTGAAAAGGTTGGCCACCCATGCTGTAGACCGTATGTTTTTATTATCAGAGATGACGAATCAAAAACAGTATTTTGTGTTTAAGGCTAATCATATTTGAATCATTTGTATTTTTATTTTCCATCCAGCTTTATCACTTACAACCCAGGTTTCGCTTTTCGGCATCTAAGAAATTTCAACTGCGAGAATGTACTTAGTCAGATCAAGTCCATTCGTGTACTTAAAATACCTGAATATGCCGAAAGGCGAAACGCGGTTCGTTAGTGACAAAACTCATTGAAATTCCATTAAGCATCTGAAATCAACATTCCAAATTAAGCCTATTCAATAAGAATTTTTAAACTATTTTTAAAACTTACACTATTTCTATTTTAAATCCATAATTTTATGAAAACCCCGATATAGGAAAAATAGCTGCCTAATAATTGATCCAAACCGTTGCGTGCTACGTTGTTGGAATAAAAAATATCAAAAAATCTTTTACAACCTAAAAAGATTTCGCATTTTTTTTAAAGATACACAATATTATTTCTGGTCGAGTTTAATATGCCACAATCAAATTAATTAGTCAACGAAATTAGTGAACTTTACAAGGCTGCTGCCTTTCGGAGAAGAAATAAACAAGCATTACATTCATTGTTTTGTAGAACATCGAATTATTTTATAATGATGTGTAAAGATTTACCCTGAAATGAATTTCGCAGAAAGACGATTCTACTGCAAGATCAGGTTTTTGAGCGTACCTATAAAATTTATATATTCATTTAGTACCAGACGATGTTTTCTTTGTTCGAATACTCTTTGAGGATTTACTCAGTGAAAATGTTTTTCCTGTTTTAAAAAGTAAATACAATGTATATCTTCACCAACAAGAATAAAGTATGTTTGAAGAAGACTTATTTCAAATACCAAATGATCAGTTTCACCAATAATAATTATCATTCAAGAAGGTAATCGGCTTGCACGTGTTTATCGTTAGTTTGACAACTTACAAAAACATATTATGTTTTGGTAAATGAAGGCGTTATAATTCAAGAATTAAGTAAGCCATTGTTTTATCAGCTGTTAGTAAAACCTTTTTCTATTATATATATTCCGCTTCTGAATATCATGCTATATTTTAGTATCACAAAAAATTGATAATTTGCTATAGATATGACAAAATTACAGAGTAAATTTATCGTACAATTTGTACCTCTCATTTTATAATATGATAACTCGACACCTTATTTTGAAAAGTTTCTAACTGCTCTTGACACTGTTTTGAGATATGAGGGTTTAACCCATTTTTGACCGATTTTTTTTGCTCAAAATTTATAATAATTTCAATAAACCATATGTACATGATATATGACAATATTTTTTTCGTTTTTTTTTTATTCATATTGGTTTTATACGAGTTTTTCGAAATGTTCCAAATTTGGAACACTGGGATTACAATGAGGTAGACGTTATAGAACAAAATTATGCAATAGTTGATTTCAACACAAGCAATTTTTAAAAAAAGTGTACATAGATAAGTCAAATTATTTAAATATAATATATAAACATGAATTAATGAAAATGGAAGGTTTTAATACATTTTTCATGCAAATTTACACAACATTTTACTCACTCTTTTGTGGCATTTTTTTACAAAGTGCACATCGATTTTGTATATTAGCTGGAATCACCCAGCTGATCATATCGAATATTGACGGACACCCTGCTGGATAATTCATTTGAAGATGTTGGCCTTCCTCCCCCCTTCATGGGATTTGCATTATTTTTAAGTGCAGTTTTACTACATTTCTTTTAAATTACAAGTAATCTAACTTTTTATTTTCTGGATTTTTCGGGAGGTGCTATAAACACAGCTACAAATTTTAAATCCTTCAAAAAAATCGTTTTCAACATTTTTTTTCTGAGAAAAAAAAAATATTTTATGTTGGTATAATCCCAGTGTTCCAAATTAGGAACATGGATAACATTGTGAGTAAAAAAGTTACATATAGAAAAAAAAATTAATGCACTTCACATATCGAATCTAGAACAATAAGAGATTATAATATGTATGGTCAATATATTATAAATGTATTATAACGATGTGAAAACTTATTTGCCAGATGACGTTTTCTGTTGAGCGTAATTGATGCAAATAAAAGGACACTGCTAACTCTGACAGGTTCAAACCTGAAAAAAACCTAGACGAAACGATCCCCACACTTGCTTGCTAGAGACTGATGCAATCAAAACTTTTATTGCGTGATGTATAATGGAGTGGGATTAAAACTACTAAATATTCCGTTATTGGAACACTGGTAAAAAAATGGGGTTAAAGTTTCGATTGATTAAAATTCACTTGTAACAATGAGCATGTAAATATGTCTCAAATTACTTATTTTAAGCATATTGCATATGCTTAAAATAAGCATGTTCACAACTCTTGCTGAGAAATTATGATATTAAGGATCTAATGATGGAAATAACGATGACAATCTTAGAATTTTGTGAAATAAATTTAATAAAAAAATATGCAGACCTCAGGAATTCTGCAAACTTCGTTATTCAACCATAGATAATTCTTAAATTCAAATATATGATAGAATGCGGTTAATACGAGCTTTTCCGACCAAAAGGTCTTTTTAGGCAAAGATGTCAATTAGAACCTTTTCAAAGTAACGTAACGAGTTGTTAAAGAATTACAATTTTTTTCACCTAACTTTAAATGTTAACTACTTTTAAAACCTATCTTTTTATTTCTGTATTCATATATGAAAAAGGTTATCACGTTATTTTAACAAAAAATGAACACAAACGATTAATCATTTACAACAAATTGACGATTTATTGCGTAGAAATCTCTTTGAATCGTGTTCAAGTTAGCTCTCATTACCCTCGAGGCCTCGAATAATGAATTTATTTTATTATAATAAGCTCTGTTTAAATCAAACAAGATTAGGTACTGAAACACAACTCCCATGTGCGAACAAAATATTGATTAACAGTCGGGGTCCGTTTATAAATGGGCCCAAATTTATTTTTAATAGCAAGAAAGCAGTTCAAACCGACTAGTTTTGTTGAAACGGGGGTTCATTGGGTCATGAAAGTTTTTCACGGAAAGTAAATTGTGCACATAAATAGAATTGGAATAAGTAATTTGTTTTTGATTCTGAACTAAACTGGTATATTATTGTAAAACTCCCGCTTACTTGCAATCGCACATCTATGTATGTAAAATTAAATTTGAATCCAATTTGAATCATTTTGATCTTTTACTATTTCACGTGTTTTGTTACTAACGACCCGAAATTCACCATTCGAAATCTGCAGGCATTTCAAGTACACGAGTAAACTTAATTAACCCATGAAAATGTACAAAATTCAAAAGATTCAAATTTTGATATTGAAATTCTATCAAGCACTTTATAGTCAAAAAACTCAATAAATATGAATCGTTTGCATTTTGTTTATTTACATGCTTTGTGTGACTACCAGATTAACTATCAGGATTTCGCCTTTCGGCATCTTCGGGCTTTTAAAGAACACGCTCGCAGTGAAAAAACTCATGAGCTGTAGAAAATTCAAAGGATTCAAATTTGGTTACGAAACTCCATCAAGCACCTACAGTGGAAATTCTAAATTACACATTAATGTTTTAAAAAAAATGACGTCACGCCAAAAATTTTGAAAGTTATAAAATTTCGCATCAATTTCAATATATTGATTGAGTAGGCATTTACTTGGTAGAACTCCATTATAATACGGTAAGAAAATAACAATGTATTTTAGTTCTACATAAATTTATGTAGAACTAAAATACATTGTTATTTTCTTACCGTATTAATTTCAATATAGTTTCAACAATTAAGACGCTGTAAATTTATGCAATTAAAAATGAATAACGATTTTATTTTTGGCGTTCTTCAGTGCGTTTTTCTTCGAACTTAATTTAATATTTTCACATGCAACCACTATTTCTTATGAAGCAAAATTATTTAAATTTATTCTTTGTCTCTACTTTGCCTCTTTCTTTTTAATGGGTAAAGATCGACACAGCTAGTAGTCAGATTCTTTGAATATTTCTCTTTGTACCTCACTTAGATCTGCCGTAGACGTGTGTAAAGAGACAATTATAAAAATCCACAGATATTATTTTATTTATAAACAAAGCATCGTTAACAAAAAAAAAAAAACAAAACAATGAAGAAATCTCAGTACTGAATATGAAATTCTACAACTAAAAATATGATAAACCTGACAGAAAATAAACTTTAGCTATAAAAATGTCGACTATTTTTACTGTGCGCTTTTCTACATCAAAGATGGTCATAGGTTATAGGATACACGTTATTTTATACCTAACTACACGTTGTGTCTATAAAGTTTACGGCCCTCGACCTTTGTATCACGATTCCATTAGTAAACCGACCTTCGTCCATTCAAATGCTTCCTATTATTACATTGTTCCAATACAATCCCATCTAACTATCCGACTCATACTATGATAGCAGTTGACAAATTCAATACCATTTTATAATTGAACGAATACTATATACTGGAATCATAAAATTAAAGAAATCGCAAAGGTAATATACTTTTTTTTCAAATCGCCCCAAATAGAGTCATATGAAAGAATTTGGTAGTTGAGAGATGTTACCTTTTTTTAAAGAAATAAAATCGGATCTGCGGAGTCGTTAAAAAATATCACGACTCCGACTAAAGCAAGTTAAATTTCGTCACGTTTTTCCCTACCTTTCTAATTTATGTGTATTTAATAATATATCAACCATCACATCCGGTCAATACTCTAATTTGACATATTATATGCAAAAATAAAAAGTTCAAACATTTCAAAATTTCCGACTCCGAGTACGACTCCAGCCAAAACGCTACGATTACTTCGACTCCGACTACACTGCCCTGAATAACATATATTACATATTTTCATATATATTATATATACATCTACATTAACGGTCCTGATTTTTAAGACATATGTGGACTAAGTAGAAAAATAAATATGATGCCCTTGATCAAAAGTTAACTTTTGTTTTAACACCTTCAATTTTTTTTAAAAATTCTCTAGGTCAGCGGCTTCCAAGCCGGGTGGCGTGAGCTCTTGCCAGGGGAGGTGCCAAAAAAGTTTAGAACAAAAAAATTAAGAATTTATCAATTATTTTTAAAATCACTATTTTTTATGAAATAAAATTTGAAGAGACGTGAATTTTCTTTTTACGAGAGTTGTAGTAGCAAAAAATTGGAAACCACTGGTCTAGATCGTTTTATGTGTCGAGTTTAATCTGCTGATAAATTTTATTATATCACAGAAGAAGAAAAATATATATAAGTATAGAATATTACAAAACAATGGTTCCATGGTTCATGTCCGACTTCGTATATAAATTTATTTTGTTGGTTACTATTCTACATATGTTATATATGCTTTCCAAATGTATTTGATTGTTTCAAAGTAGCATTTTTGGGCTGTCTAAAACCCCCACGGTAGCCAATGCTATTCAGATCATAACATCCGGGATACTAAACGTCAGGGAAAAAATGATATGTTTTCCGCGATTCAACTGGCAATGTTAGTATGGTTTGGAGCTGGGTAAAAATTCAACCAACCACTTCAATTAAGCAAACTCGATTATAAAAAAATACCACAATAATTGGACACATATAAAAACCTGTCTGACTCCCCTCGAGAATGCATAAACATCTTTTTAAGTATATTTTCTAAGTCAAAAACCCGACCGATTTACTAAATCATTTTAATTTTATTGTAAAACATTTCTTCGTGGTAGTTTGACGTTACAATATATTATAATGATTTATTCTGTACAGTTTGTAATAATGATTTCAATTTTTTTTTTATTCAATTTAATGTTATATCAAAATAAATTCTAATCAGTAAAACCCGTTTACAGTAAGATAATAAATTAAAGGGTAGTTAAAGCTTCGAGAAAATATTGATAGATGGTGTTAACGTGTACGGCTTTCTACACTAGGAAATTTCCACTACTCATCTCGTACATAGATACGTACTCATTATTAATGCGTTATACGTTATAGGAACTAAGTGCTTACTTGAAGTTTTCTACAATAGAATCGTAAATATCCTTTTATCAATTGCCCTTCAAACCGCCTTTCTCTATATAAGTGTTTTCTCATTGATGTTATTTATTATCCTTCTGCATTAATCGTATATTTTATTCAACTTTACGACTCAATACCACCACTTCTTCCGCTTAAAAGGTTTTATTTTATAAAAAATTAAAAATACATTTCTCTTTGTTATCATTTCTAAAAAATACATATTGCACGGAAAATCTGCTACGTGATAATTTTTTCAATAAAAATATTCTACTCTCAGCGTATGAAAAAGCTTATCAAACAATTTTACAGTGAATAATAATAAATATGCAGATAAATAAATTTGAAAACAAGTGTCGTGATTTTTTTAAACTGAATATATATTTGAACAACGCGTACAATTTTTTAGGTTAGGAATTCATCTGAAAAAAAATCCCAGCCTTAGATTAATAAATCAAGACATTCAATGAATAATGGTGTACTTAGATGAAATGGTGGCACGCTTGTAAAATAAAAAAAACTGGCCACAAGTTGCAGATTATAAATTACTTCTCTCTACGCGTAGAAAATGGAGTTGAAAGAAGGCGATTATCTTACATAAAAACCCTCATGCAAGTCTCTTGAGATTTTACAGTAGTTGGGTAAAAAATGGAGAACCTATGCTAGTAAATCAAACATACTCACATAAATAAGTTTATATAGCCTTCACGCTATTAGCGTCCAAACAATAAAATTTTATATTTGAGTATTTTTTTAGTAAACATTTTTAATATCGTTTTGTTTTACTTAATTTAATTTAATTTTATCTATGAAAGAGGTATTCACGAGCATTTGGCGAATAAATTTTTGTTTTTCAAAAGATGAAGTTGTCTTGTAAATCAAAATAATTGTTTTGTTTTAGGTATTTGGTTAACTTGCGAAATAATATCTTTCGTGAAGCTTAATAATTATTACTTCATTTTGAAGCTGCCGAAATAATCATTGCAACGACAATTTTGATTATAACAGAATGTTCTGTCGTTCTTCTTTTTAACAGTAATGGTGAATAAATGACCTGACATAGTCTAGAGCGTATTTTCCTTTTCCATCTAATATGCCTAATTAAGAATCGGCTCGAGAAACCATTCCCAGTTTTATGAATTTTCTACGGACTACATTATTATTTGTTAGCCCTCAAATTAGTGCGTCATTGTTTGCTCGAACTCAATATTTAAACCGATGGTAGACAGCGGTACATTTTATTCAGCATGAACGTTTCCATATGTGAAGTAAAATATGGAAAATATTTAAAACATCCGATGAAGATGCAATTTTTCTTATAATTGGTAAAAAATAATTCTGGAATATTAACTTGAAAATTCTGTATGTGAATATAAAAAAGCGTTGAGCATATGCCATAAAAAATATTTGAATACATTCTTTAAGTGTATATCAGACCATTATAATTAATGCACCTAGGTTGAATTTCACGTTGAAGAAATGACAGACATTCATAAAAATTAAAACTTCAAATCTTGCTTTGGCATTGTTGAAAGCATACATTTTTGACTTAACGTCTTTTCGCACGCAAGCTATCTAATATTTGGAAAACATGTCAGTTTCGGAATTCTAGAATTAATTATAAAACTATCCTAGCGAGAATCTTCTTTATAATATAAAATACAACATATATCATACTTAAGAAAAAATATATCAAACAGTAGAGAAAAATTTACATTAAACTACCATAATGTATTACTTACTATATTTTCAAATGTGATTTATTTCTAAGACGGGTGCAGAAATTATCGCTTTTTTTTAATATTTTTCTTGTTTTTTCAGCAAAAAATTTCGGGGCCAATGTATAGACAAAAACCGTCAAACGCAAAAGCTTTGTAGAATAATTTTCAATTGACAAGAGTAAAAAAATATTTTTTTAAGGTTTTCACTGCCAATACTTACCGCCATAAGCGAAACCGATCCTGATTCAATAAATTTATTGTGGAATAATTACTAAAAATGTGTTATTATTTTTATTGGTAAAGAATTAACCAGTTTTTTTTATTTTTGCTCTCAAAATATCATAGCGCTCAACTTACATTTCGATTCTACTTTGCGGGACTGAATGGAAATTATCTTCTTCAATTATGAAATGGGTCGGTTTTCTTGAATTGGTATTATACAAGGACTTAAGTGCCACGTTCAGATTTGAAAACCTAAGATGTACCTTACATTGTATAATTCGAAACGAAAACGTGGCATTTTTTAACATTATCTTTTACCACAGCACTTAGTTACTGAATTAAATTTTAAAAAGCACGACTAGGCACAAATTGAACGGGAAAAACTCCAATACATTTAAGTTTAGATAATTTCCAGAATGGTAAAGGACAACGAAATACTCGAACGAACAAATATTGGAATTTTTACAATGTGCACATAATTAACAATATCGAAAATGAGGTAAATAATTTTTCATTGTACGTACATATACATATATAACTACTAAACGTAAAATCAATATTGAATATCAATTTGAATCGTTTGAATTTTGTACTTATCCATGAGTTTTGTCACTAACGACCCGGGTTTCACCTTTTAGCATCTTCAGGGATATCAATAGCACAGATGTACTTGAACTGACGCGTAGTAAACAGTTTGTATCGTTTATATACAAAAATATTTTTTCTAAATCTTAAAATTTTTTTTTTGCAAACTCTTTACTATGCGTCAGTTCAAGTAATAATGTGCACTTGAAATGCCTAGAGATGCTGAAAGGCGAAACCCGGGTCGCTAGCGACAAAATGCATGGATAAATACCAAATTCAATCGATTCAAATTTGATATTGAAATTCCATCAAGCACACCCAGTCGAAATTCTCAATTTATAATCAATATGTTTATTTTAAATTTATAAGAAAAAATTGAAGCAAAAAAAAATATTTGCTGAGCGAGGGAGATAGTTGATTATTTCATCGCAATATGCAGCGTTGCAACCACCTGCTAGGTCTTTAAAAACGCATCCCAAATAAAAATAAAAAAAAGACTCCAGAAAGGTATAGCATTGCCAAGAAAACTTTTACGTCTGCACATCAATATTTGATAAAAAAAATACGATACTGAAATATTTAATAAAATGTCATGTTAAAATGTTCGATTTGAATATTTTTCAGTGAAAGTAATGTATCATATAATGCGAGAGAGGCCATCTTTAGTTTCCCGGAAGACCCGTGCCAAATATATTTCGACGACCTTAATTCAATTATCTGGGGTCTTTCATCGCGACCTGCTGTTCGATCTTACCTGAACCTGAGCCTTATGGTGTGAAATACGGAAATCAAGAAGCTGCCACTGAACGTAAATACGTTATGAGCAATCTCACCATTTCGTCACACCGGCCATTTCATTCGGCGAAGAATCAATACTACAATATTCACTTATGAACTATTAACTGTCATATTCGCATAAATAAAACACTCGTTTTTTGTACTAATTCCACGTATATTTCGTAAAGATAAGAACCGGTTTGGCTCATCGCGTATATTTGAAGTCTTCGGTTGAGAATACACTTGATTAAAACAATATTGTTTTCGTTCAGACAAAGAAATGGAACAATACTTGTTCCATTTTTTAAAAAATTCCATCTGAAAAAACATTAATTTAAATTTGTTATAATTTGAAATACATTGCCCAAAAAACATGCAGAAATAAAAAAAAATTACAAATCAGAAGCTATTGAAAAAATTTTCAACTAGATATAAAGATTAGAATTTTTTTGAATTTTGTACTTTTCCATGAGTTTTGTCGCTAACGACCCGGGTTTCGCCTTTCGGCATCTTCAGGCATTCCAAGTGCACGGATGTACTTGAACTGACAGTTCAAGTACATCCGTGCACCATCCGTGCGGATATTGAAATTCCATCAAGCACCCTCAGTCGAAATACTTAATTAGATATAAAGATGTTCACGAACGGTTTTCAAATATTGTTCATCGCGATATTATAATATTTACGAATTGTCAATTCCGAAATCATTTTATACAGAGCGTCATATTTTCATCTAATGCACTATTCTCAAAATACACCAAACCTTTTCAGGACACACACGCATTTTTATGTATTTCTTTTAATTTTATATTATTTGTCTTAAATGTATTTAAAATTAATAAATGTTTTATATATTTAGTCATACCAGACAATGTGATAAGTGTCAATTGATATATAAAAAGAAGAACTCAAACATTTATATGTATAATATATAAAAAAAAAAAAACTGACCATAGAGTGCTGTAACTATATTTACTTGAAAACGACTATTTTTCCTAACTACTATACACAAAATCCTATACCTTATACTTTATGATTCTTGACCAATAATTCTTATGAAAGTATACGTGTTAGTTTTTTAGAGCTATCTACTGTTATAATAAATTTTACACAATTATAAATTTATAAACATATTCCTTGCCTATTATCTGAGCCATGACTAAAACGTTTGCATAATTTAATTGTGTATACTTGAGAAGGTTCAATAGGGAAAGTCCTTCTATTCAACGTTGTACACATCACTAATGATTTACCGCGTTGGTGTACATTTACCTAAATAAAAAAAACGACTTCCCAACTCAAAGTCATCCCTGCCTTCAGACGACGAGGTAAGTGTCTAAAAGAAAACTCACTCAGCATTTCCACTACAAATAAACTTTTCCAATATACTTATAATATATAAACGTATAGTTGAGAAAAAAATTCTAAAATCACGAAGAAAATTATCTATCTCCTCAATTTCTTTTAAGTAAGATAACTACTGGAATTGTTAATTTTTAAAGCAAAATAAAACGTTGGAAGAAAGCAAATCAGAATTGGCTTATTTTTAAAAGCATTGTAAAACAAATTACAATAAAATTGAAGTAAATCTTGCTTGTTTGACGATAAAGCAAGTTTTCATTTGATATATGTATGTTTCAAATAACAAAAGGACCATATTCGAGACAGTTTATTGAGATTTATATATATTCTTCATAACAGCAAAAAAGGGTAAATATCATATTCTGAAAGTATCTATTGTAAATGTCTTTCAAACACCAAAATAAATTCAAATTATCTGAAGCATTATATATTTCAATTGTTAGTAAGTAGTTTTGAGCATTATTTTATTTTCATATAAACGTTAACCGGTTGAATCTTAAAGAGAATGAAAAGATAATACATTACGATATCCACTCACAGATTTTATCAATCAGCATTACTATTAAACTCAAGAAGACGTTTCACGATAGGAGGCTGACTTAAGTACATATAATTTCCGATTTATTTTCTCAACATCTAGTATTCCGTGGACATTTAAACATTTGTGGAGCACATTCAATGTATTTCCCATATAATATCAAACATCTTTCATTTATTTTAGTATTTGAAGTATGAAAAGATGTTTTAATTGACTCGACATTCTTTACTATATTTTATTTAAATATACGGTGCTAATTATTTCCAAACCTTCAATTCCCTCGTATATTTCCTGATCTTTCATTACAAAATGTTTGGTGAATCCGGTGTGTGACAGTTTCGCGCACATTTTTGTAGCAAGTGGCTGTAAATTTAAAAAAAGTGTGTGTGAGAGGCAAAATAATCCAACGCCAAGCTGACGCAAGAAGTGAGACGTCGCTTGAAGGAGGAGCACCTCTTGAACGGGGACGAAGCTGAGGTCCCCGCTAGGCCGAGTGCCATGTCAGTGTTTTTCTTCAGGCTGCACAACTTGCGGCGTGCGGAGGCTGTCGGGCGTCGCGGCGCCGGCGGAGGACCCGGGGGACGCGGGCGCGGAGGCGGGAGAGGACAGAGGGGCCGAGGCGGAAGGCCCTCCCGGGGGCGCCAGACTGATTCCTTGACGCTGGGGCCCAGCCGGTTCTTTGAAAAGGCGTCCTTGCAACCGTCGGACAGCTTAGATGAGATTGCCCTGCAGATACCCAGGTTTTGCTAATTATATTTTTGTGTGCTTAATAATATATATGTTTTTGCATCACTACTATAATATAATGGTTGAATACTTTTTGTTTTTTTTCATATGGACAACAACTTTTTTAGAAATCACAAAGAATCTAAAACTTCTTTTACAACTCCTTTTTCCGTGTACTGCAAATATTGAATTATTCAAAGAATTAGTATGCATATGGTTAATTCTTCATTTTCATTTATTTCTTCAAATATGTTACTATAAATTGAAATGATGCTTGAAGCCCTAGCTGATGCAATTCATTCGATGAGCGAAACCGGCTTATTAGACATATTGTGAAGTTAGTATATTTTTATATTTATATTTTTTTTATGCCTCATAGAGTAGTAGGATTAGAATAAACTGAATACACTGCAACAAAATATAGATTTCGTCACGATGGATAATATTATCATGAACCAATTCTACTGCGACAGTGTTACGTGGCAACAAAATGCGATACCTCATCCGCGGGTAACGGTGTCATGTTATTACATTTTTCATATGTATGATAAAAATAAAACCCTTTATATGGCAGAGTTTTTATTTTTATCATGAAACCAGCCGTGAAACGCTACGATTTGAATGTTCATATCGCTCGCATAAAGCACTCTTCTGAGAAATAAAATGGTAGTTACTCTCAAAAATATACTCGACCTAGCATGCAGTTACCTTTCATACATATAATTCTGAATACATTTACATTAATAAGTTATTAGCGAAACCCGGCAGCAGCTGGCAGCTAAGGTTTTTCTCGAATTCAAATGTCCACAGTAAATGTGCAATATTTTACAAATGGTTTCCGTGAACGTTATGTCTACCATTTTAAATTACTGTTAGTGATTGCAACCACAAGATACGTTTTATTCATTCTGGTCACATAATACTAAAGATTAAGAGTTTAAAGCATGACATTCTTTTATCGTACGAATTAAATCATTTTCATTAGAGAAAGATTTCATGATCCTATTAATTTTTTGAGTACATATTTATAACTTTACCACTTATTTCACTGCACAATTATGTAGCGTCTATTCAAGGCCAGCTTCGGTTAGCGTGTGCAGATTTCATTAAATTAAGATCTAAGTTACTGCTTACATAAACATAATAACTAAGGATATATTTAATGGTTAAACTTTGAGATTTTTAAAAAGCTTAAGATGTTTTTTTGACTGTTCTTCGTTTTATTCGTTTGAAGTGCTCACGAGCTGCAATCCAAGAACACAGTTTCATTACTTGGTTTTTAACCAACTCATAAATTCTCGTTCGAATGCATCTTCTCCAGTTTATCCGATATTTAAAAAAATATGGCGTGGCATAAGCAAATAGCAATTCACTTGTTCTACCCTAGCTTTATCATGTGTGGCTTACTTTATTTCACAAAAGAGAGTAAAAAAAAATATTTTTCATATTTTTCTGTAACGATTAGCTGTATTGGGAACCCGTCTGCTCCACATTGGAATTGGATATGGTCAAAAATACATTCTTAATTTTGAAAAGCACCGCTTGCAAACCAAACTTTCCTGTATAATTCAGCAGATTTATTGCGTGTTGGCCGATCATTTAACTTGCGCTAAGCCACGCCCAGCTGTGTGTATTTAATTGGTTTAATCTCGTTGGCATATTAGCATAACTCAACAACCAGAATATGGACAAGTGGAGAAAAACTCTCTAAAATAAAATCATTCCAAAACTGCACGATCTGTGAGCATTGACAAAACATACTTTATTTTACAAAAGAATGTAATTTGTCTCCGTCCGTTTTATCGATAAAACTTGAAAATATAAAAAATATGTAAAATTGTTTGCGATACACAGTACCTATGAATTTTCGAATCAAATACATCTTTGGAGACATTTTTGCGTCTCCCGAGTGTATGTGTGATTATTTGAACTAGTACACGAGAAGCGGTAATATTTCGCGACGTATGTAAAACAAACACCGCATGTGAGAGTCGTCTATTCTGGCCGACCCGTCCGAGCATTCTACCCTGCTTATAAATGCATAATTTCGCGATACTGACAAACATATGTATATACACGAGTATAATATCATACAAAGAAAGTTAAAGCAGAAGTTGACTGTTTAAATATTTAGTCGAAAGACCCCCTCCTTCTGGTCCGCTTTCTCTCTCTCCTTCATAATGTACAACTGAACAACGCAAGTGCCTTAAACTTTTGAAACTTTCCTTATCATTTTAAGGATGTATTTATAATAGCTGAATAAAATTGACATAGTCCAAAATGGCCGCCGTCGAAACGTTAAGCGACTGTTATTTACATCTTTTCTGCGCCCTTATAAGACTTCTGAAAACGCAACATGTCGAGCTTAATAGAATGTTTTACACTCGTGTGTACATTAGACATTAGAGCTCAGCTTTACAACATCTTCCGAAGCGTCATCGATGACTGGTCCAAAGATACGGTAGACAATTTGGCTTTCGAAGATATTTAGACCCCATTCATTTTGTAGAAATAAATAAGTCAGATTAAATTCCTTGCTTCTGCTACAGTTGTTGTAATTCATAAGTTGTAAGATTGAAGTGTACATTTTTCCAGATATATATATTTATTTTTTGTTCGCTGAGGGATTATGGGACCAGTTTTTTTAAATATATTTTGCTAGCCAAAGAGATTTCTGGGCGAAAACTCGTATAAGAGAAACCACAAGAAGCATCATTTGTTAAGCCGGCAGCTGTTTTGCAATTGCTCTAAAGTTTTAAAATGTGACATCTGTGATGTTTCCATAACAACTCAAGCAATGTTTAAATCAGTAACTAACCAACAAAAAACATTATAGAATAAATTGTATAAATCAGTAATAATATTTCATGCTAAAATCACATATTTTATTACCTGCAATTATCAAAATAAAATGATTTTTAAGACAAACGATAATGCGTAAGATTATCCATCATTTTAATTTTTAAAACTCTCAAAGAAATCATAAAAATCATGGTTACATAATGTAACATACACTCTTATATCCAAAAATTGGAAAAAAATGTTATAGGGAACAAAAAAGGATAGGTATGTGTATTATCTGTGTATTTCGGAATGAACAGTGATATTAATATCAAATGCGATGCAAGTTTAAAACCATATCTATGTTACATACAATCAGGTGTGATATGTTATAAAAGTGTGACTATTCAAAAAGTAAACGCTATTCAAATAAAATTATACACTATGGTAGTACATATAAATATGTATTCGAGTTAAGTTACAAGGCGCGAGTTCATTGCAAGTAAGCGTTCCACTAGTAACTTCTTGCGAACAACACAAAAGTTTTTTAATTGAGATGAATAGAACAAAATCAGTCTCGTATAAATGATGTAAACTTTTTAATTAGTGTTGATTACTCATCTAAAAACGGGATTTGGAAAACATTGTACGTAAAATTTTTAAAATACAGGATACAAAAAAAAATCTCATCACTGAGCAATTTGATGGCCAGTACTTTATTAACGTGGTTATTGAAATTGTACTTTTTTACTCGTTCAGTGATTTAAGTTTTCATATGGATTCTTCGAAAAGTGTTTTTTATTCGATGGATGGCTATTTATCCAAGGAAATCTAAATATATCGGTTGTGTTTGGACTAAACCTGATAACTGCAAAATATTGAGTTTAAAGAAGGAATATTCAAACAAAAATGGGAAACTCTGAAAAAATAACAATTTTCAATTTTTTTAATATTAATAACCAAATAATATCTTAAAGGATCTGTCCACTACACTTTTGCTTAAAAAACCAGTTATCAGATTTAAGCCAAACACTACTGATATTATGTTATTATTTTATAAAGCACAACTCAAACTCAATCTTGAAAACCGGATAGGGTGGGTGCTTATTATTAAATAATACTATTTACCTTTCATAAAATGATTTTTCTATCTTCCTCCGTTCTGGGAAGGATTCAAGTGACTAAATTACTTAATACTACCATCTTCATATCAAATTCTTGCTTCGCATTGATTGAAAAAGATACTTCAAAAATATACTCTCAGAAATGTGCTGTGATGAGCATATAAGTTTTTGTTTGAAAAGTATTAAAAAGCTTATACAAAAATTCACGCCAAGTATGAGGGCTGTTAATATAAAATCTAAATACTTATAAAGTTGTATGTAACAGTGCTTCTGCTATGTAATTTTTTATATTATATGAATTGTTTACCTTTTTTTCAGTTACACATCTTAAGTCAAACTATAAAAAAAAAATTATCTCGGAACGATGAATAATTTCTTTTCTATCAATTTTAAGCAGTGTGTTGATTGTTTAATCTATTTATAATGGAGAAAATTAACATACAAAAGGTTAAATACGATGGCTTTGCTCTTGTATTGACATTATCTAATTATACTTTCATCCATTTATGTTGATACCCAACAACATATTTAATTATGTATGTATGTATAAATAGTTATATTTGCAATTCCACAATCTTCGGACAGAAGATTAAAAATTTTGTAATCTCTTAACTGTCCAGGATTGCAGCCTGTTACGTATTTGCCATTGTATTAATAAATCCATACTACACCATAACATGACTGCCCAAAAATTTTGTGGACAACGCTTCTAAAAGTATTTGATTTATTTTCGTGTAAGAGAAAGCTAACACATTGGCTACGGGAACGTATAATACGCGTCGTTTCTCCATATGTCCAGATTTCCTACTTATCCAATGGGTTAGTGACGGATTTTTATGCAATAAAATTTAAATAGGAATCGACAATGAATCAATAATCTTTGAGTCAGCAGTTTAAAAAAGTTATTAAAACAAAAAAGGCATTTTTTCCACAGTCTAAAATGTTAGTGGTGATCTAAACCTGCCCTCATATTTACAAAATATGTGTGGACGTAGAAGAAAGTAAAAAGAAAGCAATTTCCTTCCAAGAATTAACAGTTGACATCTGAAAATTGATTTTTTCGGTTTGAATAAAAGTGTATTAAGAATACCAGTACCAAATAAGCTCACGCGCATTTGATATGAAAGACTTTTTTTGTTAAACTTCACCTGGTTATGAAATTTATTTGATAACTCCTTTTTTCATATTGAATCTCTGTCACAAAAGCCTCCATACGCGTCTCATATTCTGTGAGGTTCATGCATGCGCATTCAATATTTAAATTTGAAGCAAGGGAAGGTCTGACTAAATCACTTTGAATGTGTTTGTAGATTAACGCAGATGAAGAGATTCTTCATTCTTGTTGACAGAGTCTGAATAATTAAACGCGCTGGAACAAATTTCCTTGTTATTTTTATATCTCCAGAGATCTTTGCTAATTTGAATGTCTTTGTACATTTTTTTTCAATATATTGCTCGTACATATTCGTGAATCTCATGAAACGAGGTATTGCCTCGTAATGGTATACACTTTCTTTACACACTGAGCAAATAACGTATGACCCCGAAATAATGTGACATTTATATATGGAGGAAGACTGAAAAGAAAAGTTGAGCCCTTAATTAACCTAAACGCTCCAGAAAATTCAAGCTATAAATAGAATACGACACGTGTAGGGAGTATAAACAATTCTAGGGATAGCGTTTTTTTTCACTACACACTAATATAATGTACTAAAATGCTTTCAACAAAAAATATGGGTAAAAAACATCGCACTAATAGTCACATCCTTTGAAGACTCTCCTTTTTTTTACAAAGATGAATTATATCTCCTTCAAGATTCAAATGGCTTTTATTTTATTATAAAATATATCGTTGCTGATTTTATATTATATTTTATTGAAAACAAAGGTCATTCATGTGACATTACAAACATGAAACGTGGCATTTTAGTATGATTGATATACTTATATGAATATTTTTATTTTATGACAAGCATGGAGTCAATAGTCAAATAATAAAATAATACTGATAAATTTAAAACATAAGCTTGAAGCTCTTTGATGTTTCAAATGTTTGATTGAGTGCCACAGGGTTATCGATGCGACGAGATAATTTTTCATTTTAGTTGTTGCAAACAACCACGGGCGTTTTTATCTTCGATGAGTATATGTACTTTATTTGATCACTATTTCCACAATTTATATAAAAATTAATATTTTTTACTGAGAGTATAATAATAAAACTTGTGTATATCCCTGAGGGGTCACGTGTAGACCTTAATAATACACATTTACGTATTCGTATTACCTTAAATGTCAAACGGGAAACGTTGAAAGTTCTAGTCTAAACTTCTAAAATGCATTCTCAGTCTTTGCTTTACAGCAACAACAGACTCGTGGAATTGTTATATTTTAGGCAAAATTTCGTAATGACACGGAATTCCTTCGTTGTTTTTCCATTATAAGTTAAAACAAGTTTCCAAATATTTCATTTAATAATTAAATTACAAAATTTGAAATATCTGTTAATCATTAGAATATTTCATTTTTATTTTTATAATAACAATCTACCCTAATACCACAAAAGAATAACAAAAAAAGCTTAATGCAAATCTCGTGCTTTTCAGGCTTATGTCTACTAGATTTTATGTATCTTTCGTAAATTGATTTTTCAAACATTATATGAACTGGTTTATATTTATAAATGATTTCTAAGATCTCACCATCAGCCGATTAAATTCTAATAATAGAGATTAACGTACTGAATACTCGCGTAAGAAAATTATTTTTCCTTTTGCAAATAGAAAGTTCCAGGTTAGCATCACCTCTAGGATGTAAGAAATAAAATCCAATGGAACATATGAAACGATTTGGTGAAAAAAAGACATAGTTTTAACCAGCTGCTAAACTTTTATCTTCAAACAAAAGTTAAGTTTGCGTTGTTCGCTTGTCGCTCATTCTTATGACTGATTGACAAGGAATAAAAACATAATATTATCAGACATGGATCTGAGTATGAATATGTACATAAAAAAAAGGTTTACCAATTGACATATTTGAACTATTTTACGCGGCTTGTTTTACAATAAATTTAAGTTATTTGTTCATTGTACATATTACTTTAATTCTTTTAAAGATTTTTGTTTCAGAGATGACAAGTATGTGCCAACACAAAAGAGGTTAATTAAGCTTCTTCAAAATGAGCTAATTGTAAATGATTTATTTAGTATGATTGATTGAACATCACACAAATACAAAGACGTATCATAAAATATTGTATACATATTTCCATTACAATACTTAAAACTTTTTTCATTCACATTTTTTTTTCAATTATGTCTACTCGCATTCCGAAGTATATAGAATCTTAATGGAGAGTTTCAGCAAAGTTTCTTTAATAGAACTGGTTGATATTCAGATGTAGAACTATTTTTTGATGAAGGTTGAGATAAAAAAAAATTAGAATATATAAACGAAGGCCATGGAAATAATTATCAAATAGCTAATCGCTCTCCGAATTTTTGAATCAAGGATATCTCACATAAGATAAATCGGTTGAAAATTTATCTATGAATGATATGATTCGGGGATTGGATCCTGTGACCACCGGCGTTGAATATGACGACGTTGACTAATCAGCTGCTTATATTTATATATTTATATTAAAGATTACCTTTAAATATTATTTTTTTTACCATCAATATATACATTACATAATAAAAAAAATTGTTGAATATGCATATCTTCAAATACATGAGCAAATTAAAATCATTTATTGCAGTTTATAGTAAAATTATAGTTGCTGCCAATCTTTTATATGTTAATATTTGTATAGTCTGTATAGTTAGATAAGCCCAGTAATAGAATCTAACAATTTAAAACGTTTAGATTGTATACTGTACCAAGACTTTGATATTCGTATCACTTACAATTATATAATACCTACCCACTATTTTAAATGAGCTAAAATCAAAGTCCGTTCAACCAGTTAGCATTTTTGGAATCATCTGTAGAAAATGCTCACTCATCGATAAAATCGTCAAACAAAAATATTGAATAATTAAAACAGATTGTTTTATATGGCTTATAAATCAACATCGTTATCAATGCAAAAATCAACAATATTCAACTACGCCATTGAATACAGCAATAAAATAAGTGTGGTGATTTCCAAACTCTTTCAATAAAATTGAATTCAAACAACCATGAAGCGTAACTCGAGACTGATTTATTAAACCAATTGTGAATGGACAAAGAATTAAATCATAACGCTGAGATTAATTGGCTTATATTGGAATTAATCAAATATGATGCAATAAAAATTATAACATAACGTCTTTATATATTTAGATAGCAGCGTTGGCACAGAAAAAATCTAAATAATATACATAGTTATAAGTAATGATACATCGTTTAGTTTCTGGTCTAATACAACTGAATGTTTTATAGTTTATATTGTAAGTACTTATGTATATTATTTCTTAGTAGTAGTAGTCGATGTGTTTCATTTAAAAAAACTGTTTAAAAACAGGGTTGGGCAAAATGGCATTTTGTTCCAAATGGAAAGCAAAAGAACTATCTTTTGTCGACTTTTATTTATATTTTATCAAGTACAGATTTTGACTGACTTGGTGGAATATAAATATGAAACTTAAATCGTTATAATTTTGTACATTTCGCCTTTTCGTATCTCAAAGTATTTCATGTGTGCGAATGAACTTGAACTGACGCGAAGTAAATAGTTTTTATCGGTTACATGAGTGAATGTAAGTCACTAAGTTTAACTGTCACTATGGTAATTTGGATGAATTAGCGATTTTTTAAATTTTAATGATGTCCAATGAACCAGAGAGAAAGTAATTGCATGACTAAATTACAATCTTCATGTATGTTAAATGTGATATCCTTAAATTCATTGAAAGTTAATAGCATGGAAATGCCTATTTATTTAATATGTGGGTTGTATTTAAAATATTGAACTAATGACTAATTGTTTGAAACATACAAAATGATAAATACAAATATAATTCTTTATAAATTAGCTTTTTTGGTTTCATGTAATTCCAAATCGATTGTCATTAAAAAATAAAAACAGCGTTTATTTTAATAGTGAATTAAACTATTTAGTTATGTTTTAATTTCTCAATAAATTTAGCATTGGAAGCAAACTAATAAACCTACAGGTAAATTTGCAGTAGACTTATTTCATGACAAAAGGCTGTTAAATTTAATTTGACGAGACAGGAACTGTAAAATATTTATTGGTCGGTTAAAGGTATTTCGTATTTAGTATAATGTATTCGATTAAAACTTATTTTCTTTTGCAACAGTTGAAAAAAAATCAAGAAATAAACGAGCAGCAATCTATATTTAGATCCGTCATATAAGGAAATTCAATTTCCATAAACAACTAACAGTCGATATCGGATATTTTCATTAGGTTAGTTAAGGGCTATTTTCACCCTAGGTTGAAACATGATTGGGATGTTATTTTAAACTTTTAAACTTTAGTACTCTTTATGATGAATAATATTTAGTAATTAACAGACTCAAAATAACTTTTGAAATATTATTTTTAATTCCAACGATTTTGAATAAAAAAAAAAATTAATCACGAGACAATACTTAGCTCTTTGCTTTTGTTCATTTTTGCGCGAGAGGAATTTCTTCGCATATATCTTTCTTTGCGATTTAATTTCATTAAAATTTTACAGCAAATACCGAAAATCTGAAAATAGGCTCTAGCAAACCAAATCAAATAATTTGAATAACTTATTCGCATTGAATTAATTTTCTCCTTTTGCTTTGTGTGATTTGAAGTACAAAAATAAAGCTATGTGTCGCTTTGACATTGAATATTTTTTTTCAATTCAATTCTTTCGAACAACTTCAAAATAAGATTCCAATATTTAAGTCAAAGTGCCTTTTTGTGACAATATTCTCCAATTATTTCTAACTCAATAAAATCGGATGATCACGTGAATACGAGTGTACCCTGAGGTAGATTTTTCTCAATTAGGTATTTGCATTTTGCGCAGTCTTATGAAATCGTATTCTACGAAAGAAGCCAGCGTTCGCTTACTTTATCTGCAAGACAACTTTTTTTTATCTATGGATAATATGATTTGAAAGTTAGATTTTAAGCCCGGGTTTTAATTTACGCTACCCACTTCTAATGAAAACAATGTGTATTTTTTTCTAATTTTCCAGTAGGCGTTCATTATTTATTCTTATCTCAAAAATCGGCTACCTCCAAAATATTTTTTTTATTGTTATTTTGTGTTTGCGTATGACATTTATAACCTCGTAATTAAAAAAGCATAATCTGGAATATCAACGGTATAATTGAAAAAAAATAACCCTCTCACAATCCATTTTCATACTATAATAATACTTTATATAAACCACCCCATATTAAGACGTCAATTTTCATCAATTTTCTAAATCTAATCGCTATCAGCTTCTCTACAAAACCGGTTCAAACTGGTAATTATAAAATACCATTGGTTTAATCAAATCAGTTTAAAGATCATTGGATTTAACTTGCAAGCTTATTCACATATTCTTAAATATATTTTCGTATATTCAACGAGACATATTGGTAGATTGTCAAAATTGATCTAAGTGTGTATACGTATCATTATTAACTTTTATTCTGAAAATTTATACGCCACTTTTAATCTTTAATCAAATTAAATCATTTCATTTCAGACTTAAAATATTGTAGTTTGGAAAGTTAGTAAATTTTCGATGGACTGGAATACATACATAAATTTCCATGAAACAAAACACCTGAATTATCCCGTAACCTCAAATCTTAAAACTCAACATACAATATCTTTGCACTGAACCATCGATATATACTCTACGTAACAATACACTGATACTTTGTTATTGTATCATCCGTTATAGAAGTGATTCACAAAACTAAGAGTAACGGTAAGTTTTGAAAGAGCTAGCAAATTAACAGTCTGCATCATATGTCGTAACTTTAGAACCACTCACAGTTGTATTGGATACAACACACAGCATTGTTACATCTCCGAACTACGTGGTTATTCAACAATGCTTGCAGACTGTAATCAGGCTACTATTGATTTGGTATCAGGTGTTTCAGTCAAATGTGATTCCTTCTCAACATTTAATTATTGCTAAATTTAATCAAGAGTCAAACTTTCCGCTGCTTTTGACGTCAAAGCTTTATTTTAGTTCAACGTCTTGCACAGGCGCCACGTCCCGCTTTTTAAGATATGATATAAATTAATTTTAGACGCGTGTTATTGTTACAGAATTATTTTTAAAAGCTTGTTTATATTTTAGTGTGTGAGTAAACAGATATTCTACAGCACATCATAAAAATGTCTTTATGATTATCTTTTTTTACTACGTGTTTATTTGAAGTTTTTCGCACAACGGTAATGAATTAATTTTATTGTTTTATTTAACCACCACCAACCACAACACAAATTAATCAAAATGAAACTTACCAAAACACATATATATTTGATATGAAAATATTGTTGCAGTAAAATCTATCATTTATGAGCGATAAAGTTCTAAATGAAATTATAATGAATTATCATGAGGAAAAAATTGTATTTCTTAGTAAATCTTCGTCTTATTCTTCCTGGTAAATCGTAATCGTTATGGGACTTGTCTCTACATTTCCAGCCACTGAGCACTCACTATTAAAGAACCCAGGATGACCCATTTGGTTATTTAAAAAAAAATGATATTAATTAAGAGATCAAAAAATCGTCAACCGATTTTGAGTAATAGAATATTGTCAATCAAAACAAATACTTACATATAAAAAAAAATCATAATATTTCTAAAATTATCAGGATTTGGGGATACAAAAAATTTATTACTGACACCACAATTGTGACTGTATTTTCAATACAGAAATCATTCAATGACTGTCCGTTAAGGAAGCCTTAAATTTATGTAAATGAGCTTTTTTGCATCCGGGTTTATTTACGTGATGATCTGATTAAGATTGACAGATTCCAACATTGTTACACAAATAATTAACAAACTTAAAGCCTTCGTAAAAATCAGGCTTTAACTAATATGCTTTAATATTTTAATATTATTTTAATATTTTTCATATCGGTATTAATTTATTCAGACTTTTTGTGATCTCGATTCTTTAACAAAATACATATTTACTGTTTGTTTTTGAGAAGCCTGTACTGATTTAGTGAGAATTTGTAATTTAGTGAGTTTAAATACAAATACAATAAAGCGACAAAACTCATGGAAATGTACAAAATTCATACGATTGAAATTTCACGAATTCATTGATTAAATACTTGAAATCGGAACGTGAAAATTATTTTATCAAATAAACATTAGCCATGAAACATTTTTCTTATTGAAATAAAATCAAATATAATATACTGAAATAGTTCCTCAAGTAAATAAAGTCTTCAATTATTTGATTAGATTCTTTTGAGTATATACAACTAGCAGTTTAAACAGTAATCAAGTTGAAGGAAATAAGCTCGTCACCCTCATTCACCTCAGCACCAATGTATGTGGAATATTCAAAAAATGGTCGACCTATTTTGTAAAACTCTTAATTTACCTCTGTAAATATGTGGTCAATTCTATATATATAAATCAATTAGTGCTTATACTTATGTAGGTTACCGGATATATGTAGGCTTTTTCAACCCCTCTGACATCACTCGAATTACTCAAGATATACAGTCGGATAAACTTACAAAGGTCGAATGTTTCATTTAATCTTTTTTTATTCATGTTCCAATTTTCTTCATCACCATATCGACTATGAATAGAATATAATTTTTGAAATGAGACAGGTATTTTAATGCAATTCTAGTGACTAATGTTTATAAACACTGAAAATACGATATCGTGTTAACTTAAAATAAAAGTATTATTCTCATTGCTCAATATTTCTTTTAAAATGAATGCACAATATTTCGTAATGCTTTCAGAATGATTTCGAATATTAAATTACAATACTTACTTACCAAGCACTTTTTCTCGAATTGATCAATAAATTTTTTACAAGACATAAACCAGAAGATTTGAAATTAATTTCATATACATAGGTAAAAAATTGTTTTTAAACGTAAAACAATTTTCATTCGCGATTCAAAATTTATAAGAGCGAGTTAATGTGAGACCACTTTTCAATCGGGTATTATCAGTTTTTGGAAAATTTTCATGTAAATTTAGTTACACAAAAGTTTATGCCAACTCAGCCCGTTAGTAATTTTATTTAAATATTTTGCTAAATTGTTGCAATTGCTCTAAATGTAACATTTATGTTCATCACATAAGCTTCTGAGGCTGACAACATACCAGCGTGATAAACTCAAATAGCTTACTCCCCAAATGATATACATTGGTAAAATTAATTAACATATTTTTAGTGTTATGCTGTTATGGTTTACAGTATTTAAAAACTTTCAACATAAAATCTATATAATAATGTAATACTTTACTGAGTACACCTTTTAGAAACGTCAACGTGTATCAGAAATAAAAGCTGAAACGAAACTTCCTGACGTCTGTTTGGCAGCACAAAACGAAAACGAATATGTGTTCGAAAAAGCACTCAAATATAAAACTTCGTAGAATGTATTCAATTTGGCTAGATGTATATAAATATTATACACACATATTTTTTTAATAGTAGTTTTATCACAAGCCTTCAATCAAATGTAATCATTAAATGTTATTATTATTTTTGACTGACAATGTCTACGGGGCGAAATATTTAGGTCGTATCGATTTATTTCCCAACCCCAAAAGTACGCGTTTCCCACAAGCAACAACGACCATTTAATTATGTCTAATAGATAATTCGGAGGCAGTCTACAGTATTTAGACATAATTCTGATGTTATTTTTACATATAAAGTATCATCATCGATTACTTTTTATATTTAAAAAATATTTAAATAATGGCCCGAATATCAGTTTTAAGTGCCTACTATCGTGTATACCCTGTCATTATTTTTCTCATTATCTTTTTATGATTGTCATATTGTTTTACTTCTTA
This sequence comes from Himalopsyche kuldschensis, assembly GCA_028554975.1. Taxonomy (NCBI): domain Eukaryota; kingdom Metazoa; phylum Arthropoda; class Insecta; order Trichoptera; family Rhyacophilidae; genus Himalopsyche; species Himalopsyche kuldschensis. The sequence goes on from JAHFWI010000038.1 coordinate 7,549,802, forward strand.
AATTGTGGTTTTCAATAGAAGTCGTCTCACAACTTTAATGCTCTTTTCGTAGACCTTATAAATTATGTGAGAAAACAAAAGATTAATAATTAGAAATTATTGCTCAGCAGAAGAGATAAAAATCCCTATATTTTATATTATACAATGCTACATCAAGTCTTAAAATCTCAATCATGACATAAATACTTTGGTGTTTAACGTTTTATATTTATATCTTTATTTAATTTCGAAAAACGTTATTATGATCAGTGGTGATCGTTTCATGTAACCATTCTAAGAACAATATCTAGCCACATTTTCCCTACTATTCAACGATTAATTTATTTTCTCATTGTTGTATTACAGATCCTTATGATACAGCATCCTATCCTATCAACACGTCGGGTGATACCACCAATAAAATGGCGTATTCACAAATAAATAATGGTATTTAAAAGATACTTATAATATACCATATACTTATATAGATATATGTAGAATATCCCATTTCCAGTAGACTGCCAAAGAAACACTTTTATATAAACTTATGAAAAGACTGAGTTTTCAAAGTAACTAGACAAAACCTATTGTGCATGGCCTTATAAAAAAAGCCACGCATTCAGCATTTATTTACTCAAAACTGGTGATGAATAAATTAACCTCATTTTGTAGCAATTTGATTATCTTCTTCACTTCGTTTTGAATCAGCTGTTGTGCAAAATTTGTGCCTATAATCTGCATAATATAATATATATGAACTTGCTACAGATTTTGATGATGCATAGTTGATTTTTTCGGGTAGCAAATATTCTTCCGCATCAATATTTTCATTCATTGAATTCCCGCCGTATACGACAGATTTAAGGTTGATAATAATTTCATAGAGGGTTTTGCGGAGTATAACGAGATTTTGGCTGAATTCATTATCAGTCAATCTTCTGAATCACATTTCCGACATTTTGATTTAAAATCGCGCGAAAGACGAGGAGGTCGTAAATTCAATTTTGAAATGTTTCAAAAAGGTGGGAAGGTCCTTTGTCCGCGTATATCGGTCGCCTTTGCCACTTCGTTGCACGATCTTCTCAACATGTTCTACGTCAGGGGTCACCAGACTTCTTGAGAAACGGGCCGAATTGAAATTTGTAAAAAATTGGCGGGCCGGATGACAAAAATTTGTGTTGGAATCTTCCTAGAATATTAATTTATTTGTTCTGATATAATTGAAACAAATGTAATTTCTACTGAAATTTATAATGGAACATATTTATTATATGTTATGGGTTCATACGTTGTCGTATTAATCAATTGATATCATGAAATTTAAAAAACATATTTTTACTTATTTGAATAATTTATTTTCAAATTCATTTCAAAAGATTTTTGGAGGGCCCGCGGGCCGTAGTTTTGTGATAGTTGTTCTAGATCATTCAGTACAATTTAAACACCAGTGGTCATCATCTACAGCTGCTATCATACCACTTCATATATGTAGCTTCTTCCACCATCTGTAAACAACGGAAAGGGATTACGCTAGGAATGTGTAATTGCATATTCAAAATTTTCAATTAAGCCACAACACCACATGCAACAATTATATATTCAAATTAAATATTTATTTTATCACTCAATAGTATTGTATTGTTAACATAAATTATTCAATCTATAGCTGTTATAAAATCCAGGTATTACTTAAATAAAAAAATATATTTATAAGCCATAAAATATGACTAAAAAACATTGTATTTATTTACTCTTTGGAACGATGCATAAGTTAACAGTGCCATCAATATAAATTGTATGGCGTCAGAAACAATGTTGACCATCTAAAAACTTCGTATATCTTTTATGAATGAAATATTTTTAAAAACTACTTTTTTATCTGGATCCCGTCTAATATTACTATGACAAAACATATTCATAAGTTGTTGCGCAAAATGTACAGTAAATTAACAGCAATTATTTACATCCCCTTCTGTAACGTTGTGGTTTGTAATATTGATAAATGTCTTATATTGTATCTTTTGTATAATTCAATATTAAAACGGTTAATAGATTGCACATTTATGTCAATTTATATCGGTTATCTATAATTTATAAGTATCATAAAATCATAGTTTAATGACGCGTGTTTTCATATGATTGTTGAAAGGTGTCGGTTTATCTGTTCACCTCAATCAGATATACCATTTAAAATTGCAATGATACGTCTCTTATCATATTGAAGTGATAATAGTATAATATCAACTCCCGAGGGTAAGTACAAATAATATTAGTCGTAATGTATGTAGGTTGGCGCGCAATTTCAACCAAGTGTCCAATGAAAGCGGATGGAGTGCGCAGCGACAACTTGCGGCCTCGACTATCAGTTGCAAGCCTGCTTCCCGAGCGATAACAACAGCGCGCTAGCACGGACGACAAAATGTCAACCTATTCCATTTTTCTCAGGCGCTTTTCTGGTGGAAAACTTTGCAAAGAAAAGTTTTCAGCGCTTTTTAACCGACCGCAAACATTACTAACTATGAATTAGTACGAGACGCGAGCTGTTATTTCAATATATGGTAAACCATCTCGTAGTGATAAAAATCTTTTCTTTTAAAAATTATATCGATAACATTAATTACAAGTGTGTTATAAATGACTGTATTAAATAATGAATGTTAACAAAGAGTGTTTATTATTTTGAGTTTTAATTTTTTTTTATAGAATTCAGAACATCTAATCTAAAAAAGTTGGTAAGAAAGAAAGAATGGTGTTTTGGTTTTGAATATTATAAAATCTTACTTCCGGTTTACTATTGAACAATATTTGATTTTAAAATCTACATTAGTTAAATAAAAAGTGTAATACGATCTCATGTGTAATGTATATCGTAATGATATACGTATAATAATTGAATGCTTTCATACATACATAAAATACATCATGATTGTAATTTATTTCTCAAGTTAATTGTCATAAAAGTACTACTATATTCTACAGCAGTTTTACTAAATGTAACTTGTTTTAAACAAAATTATCTCGTAATGTTGGATAATAATTATTAAAAAAAAAAAAAAATGTGTCTCCAAACATTCATCATAACGTTTTAAAAACATTTAAATATCAAGTATGTATCATACGATGAGAAATTAATTTGTTACACGTTCGTATATATTATAATTTATGTATATGTTACACCTTCCCAAAGACAAACATTGGGCTGAAGATAGGGCGGTCAAATTTTATTTCAATGACAGCTTGGAGAAGAATATATTTTCACTGATAATACAGTTCCGCTGTAACATATACACCTAACCTCACTTTTTAAGATTCATTATTGGTCGACATCGTTGATATTGAGATCCCATGCATCAAATATTCAATGAAATGGTTCTATTCTTATCGAGACGGTGGACAGTGAATTGCGGCATACAGTGTCATTGTATAGTAATAAAATAAAGTAGCGTTGATACCATCTCTTTATTGCAAATGTTAATTAATATTTAAAAAGATGATTAGTGCTGTGGCACGCTTTAATGTTTTTATCTAATTATACCTATTAATAAATACGCCGCTCGCTAAGGATAATAGACCTTAATAAGTGTATCTGCGTGCGTTATTTGATGAATAATAGAAATCTACTATTCCATCATGGTATTTTTACATAACGTCATCTGTGGTACTTATTTTTCAAATGGCTAATATGTTTTTCAAAATATAGTTATTCGATTATTCATGTCAATTCTAATATAATTTTATTAAATATAGTGAGTATCTCACATGGCCTGAAACTGGCCATGTTGATATTATAAAAATCCAGCAAATTGTAAAATTAAATAACAATATAATATTTTCCATCTTCATTGAAATTCACTGATTGTATTTTTTGCAGGTTCAATTTATTTAACAGGCACTTAAAGAATAATATTACACATACATACAATTATGTATAACATTGCGTTATCACAGTTCGGTAGAGCATTATTAAAAGCTCAAGCGACCGAGTTCTTATATCGATCAACTGAAGACTTGTGTCAAAAGATAACGTGTATTTTTTGATCACATTCGCTTCACAGCTGAACCGTTGAGTGTTAACATAGTGTAATATACTAATTATTGACAAATATGATATTTCTAAGTTAAACAATTATTAGGCGTTTGATTTATTATGATTTTCTTTCAGCATTTATCAAAACAGTTTTGGGTATACTAGTCTACCAAACGAAATCATTAATATTAATTCAAGCGACTAAGCTTGCATACTGTTGCATATTTTAATCTATACCGATTGATAGCTGATGTAATTTTAGTTCATTTATATGAAATTTGTGTACAAAAATACTAAGTCACTTTTTGAAACATTTCATTTGGAAATGAAATATTTCGGAAGAAAATTCTAACTTCTAATCAATTTTCTGCGAACATGAAATACTACAACGGTAAAATATATCAATGTGTTCAATTGGCGTATATACGGCATTGCAGATTCACAAAATGCAGTAGCTCGCGAACGAAACAATCATTTAGCTGACATTAAAGGTTTATCGGTTCGTATTCCTTTGAAAGGATTTAGTCGAGATCTTTTGTGTTATCTGTCACTGTTACCTTTGAAAATCTAATAACCTCACAGACTTACACAATTCTCAACTCAACGATTATTTTCCAACTTAAGCAAAATAATATATAAAATGATCGTAATCTCTTCTTACAACTAATGTCTGTATATTTGCGTTTTTGATTTATTTCATGTACGATTTTACACAGTTTTATCATAAATGACCAATGACGCTATTTTAGAATCTAACAATCGTTCAGGTGTAAAATAACACGTAGTAACCTTTGTTTCGATTGCTTGAATTGTTTCCGTTGCAATGACAATTTGATATCTTCACGGCTTATAAAACACATCGTAAACGGTGAAAGTACTTGTATAATATATCAAAGACAGCCGGGAAACCTCTTTATTTTCCTTTTTATTGAACCAATCGACATGCAGGTGCTTTTGGCGTCTTTAAAATGCATCACTGCTATTGACGGATGCGATGCTTTTATAAACACCAGCTGTCAGTCATTCCAGTAAAGCTGCAATAAAAAAATATGGAATCTTTTGATATAACCAGGGCATTTTTCCATTTAACGCGGTGGAGCTTTTTTTACCGATTTTAAAATCAATTAGACAAAATTTACTTAAATGATATTTTAAAATAATTTTATTTAGTAAAAAGCTTGACATGAAGCGAGTTCCAGCACCTTATGTTTCAAAAAAAAGCCCTGGATATTACCATGACAATAACTACACACCAAAGTACATAAGTATGAATATTAATTCAATATCATCAAAATAGTTCGCCCTGTCTGTGGTGCAGTGGTCAACGTCGTTCACTTACGTGAAATTTCCAGTACGAGCAGATTTTTTCAGCCGATAAATCGATTCTACTTGAGTGCAATTGATGCTTTTGTTGTTAAAAAACACTTTCTAACTTTCCGATCCGAAAGAGTGGTGGGTACCGAATGTAGCGATAGCTATTAGCTAACTATACATAACTATAAGCGCTAGACCTGTCCTAGTCTTAGTATACTTTCAATCCCTACTCTATTCGCAAAAGACGTTGAGCAACTGAGTAATAAGCAGTTCGTTTCAGGCAGTGTTTCTTAACCGAGAGCGCCTGCGCCCCCTTATGAGCGTCTTAATGATCTGGGGGGCGTTTTTAAATTTTTAGCATTTGGGGGGCGCTGCACGAGTTCAAGTGGGCGCTGCGTTGTCTCGTATATCGTGACTTGTATGAACTTTTAATACCAGATAGGATAATTAATCCATTTTTATCAGATGTAAGAAGTGTCAGTCAAAATTTTAAAGAGCTTTTTATTGAGCTACAAAATGACTGTGAAGCTAAAATGGTATTCAATCAATGTGTTTATGATGTTTTTTGGATCCATTTTCGCCATCAATACCGTCTTCTGAGGAACGGGGTAAAATTACCCATCGTAGCATTTCCTTCATATTCAGTAGAAAAGGGTTTTAGCGCAGTAACGCATATATTAAAAAAATCCCGAAATCGATTACAGATAAGCGAAAGAGGAGATTTTTGACTGTATTTAACTAATATTGAACCAAATATTACGAAAAATCACATGGGGCACAAGGATCTCATTTTTTCTTTTTTTAAAATAAGATTTTTGATGCTTAAAAAATTATTGAAGTTTATAAAAATAATCATTTTATTTATTTGTTTTTCAATTTTTGGGGGGGGGCGCTGGATAATTTTAGTATGGTAAAGGGGGTGATTCTTTCAACATTGTTAAGAATCACTGGTTTAAGGGAACCAAACATGTTGAGATAAACTCCATGAGGAGTCCATATGCTCCAAGTTGGGTGTGAACATGGCATTAAAAAAATTACTTGCCCTTGAATCATATCAATTGAACGCAAATAATGAACATTTGACAACTGATGCGTTTACAGGCTGAAAAAATTGCAGTTATATAATTTGTTTTCTCATTTATTATTATTAATGATTTTGTCATTGGAATCAGCGAAAACTGCAAATTTATCGATTTTAAGCTGATTGAGCTTAAAGCTTGAAGATAATTTCCATAAAGAAGCCGCTAAATATGTCACAAAAAATCTTGTTTATAAAAACCAGGTACATTTTTATTTCTTCTCTTTCTAAGAATTACAATACTTTTATTACGGTAAAATAGAACGAAGAACCTATCATTTGTGAAAATATATTCTCAATATGGTAAGGGTTTTTTCGAGTCTTAGTTTTAGGACCTACAAATCTGATCTATCTTTACCTCTTAAGCATGCTTTTTGGTTTTGTAAGAAAAATGCATTAAAATATTGATTTCAAGAATTCTATTGTTATTTCCTGATTTTTATTAAATGATCTATTAGAACAAGTGCGTTTGAAAATTATATGTTATTTCGTCAATGTAAAATGGAAATGAAAATAAATTTACCACTTAAAGTTACGCAATTATGTTTTATATTAAAAAATCATAATGCAAAATAAATGCTTTAAATATTTGCATTACAGTCGTTTGTATTGCACGCACGTTTTATCATTTTATTTAGAACTTCAGTTGGCAGGGTAAAAAGCAAGGATAATTAACAAAATGAGATAATCATGAGTATTTTTGTAAAGAATAAGATAAAACTGGATTTTATTTCAATTATATATGTTTTTTTTATTTGCTCAATTTTCTAGGAAAGAAAACACCGACAAAACAAACAAAATATAGAAACTCATCGTGATCATCGTGATCAGTTTCCATTTTTCTTGAACTGTGGCAAATTATCGATGATTTATCGTATGTACTCTACCGCAGTGGAATGAAGTATACTTGTACTATCTCACAAAAGATTTTTTCTTATAATTTTCACGTCCTTGTGGAATAAATTCCAAATCTAACTGTTTGTTTATACTCATTAATAAACAAATATGGCGCAACGAATAGATTTCAACAATAATAATGGCTGAAGGTTTCATTCAAATTCAGTTCATTTTCATAAAATTATCTTAATTTAAAAAAAAATTGTATTGGCTTTTCAGACATTCATAAATAAACTTTTAACCGCAACCGTGCATAAATACCGTCGTATACGGTGCTTTAAGACGCACGTGGTATTTAAAAATAAAATGAAATGTATATGGAACACGCTATGCTTTTGTTGATACTTTTAAATATTTGTAACCAATATAAATAATCACGGGCGCATTTTATAAAGGGAGAAATATATCAATTCAAAGTAGGACAACATATAAATTTTAAATATCCACTTTATTACTAACAAAATCAACATTTTTAATTATAATAATACATACATACCTAATTAATTCACATTCATTACATACTCATACAATATTATTTCAAAATTATATAAATTTATCAAAATATTGTTATTTATCTAAAATGGGTGGGCCACTGTGGGAGAGAGCCATTGCATACGTCTGTCATGTGGGTTGGACCTAAAACGTGTAAGAGTCTGGATAGATTCTTCAAATCGTTTATTACGTAAACTTTTATGAAGTCCACACACTTTATATTTGTCACCAATCTGTTATTATAACTTTAAATTTATTATACCATAGTATGAATTAAATAAAGATTTATTTTAATTTCCATTAGTTGAATGGTCAATGTTTTTGGTGGCGGTATCAATAAGTTCGAATTATTTAACAGAAACTTACTAAACTGATTTTTCAATAAATTTATGAATTTATGTCAGAAAACCGGAATGTGTGTGATGTTTGAATTATTTCCCACCCATAAAATCTAAAAAAACAGAGATAATGAGGTTCTACCAAGTAAATACTAATTCAATCGATAAAAAATAGAACGTAGCGAGAACGATTAACTAGTAGGAAGTACCATAATTTAATCACCAATCTCAAGTAAAAATAAAAGTTCAGCAACCTAATTACAAGCAGCAATCGTTTAATCTCTTGAGTTAATTTATAGTTTCACATTGTGAGAACCGATAAATTAAAAATCTTCTATTCATTGTTTTTGTAGCGTTATTGGTAATTCAAAAAATGTTTTCTCTTGGAAACATGTGCAGTTCTTGCGTGGATGATTTGCACTCTTCTTATATTTGTGAGCCTTTGTTGAACAAAATAGCATATATTTATATACCAGCAGTAACTAATATATCGAGAATAGTTTATCAGGCAGGAACAGAAATAGATATACAACTATTGTGATAGATCTCTCTATTCAACGTCACTTTCATTGATTTGTCACGTAGGAGGATAGTCAGAAAATAGCTTCTCAAACATATATCATTCTGATAAATATTACATTAAAAAAACTGGGAATATTCCACATCGGCAAGAAAATACACTGTAAATATACAGTCAATATTTTATGAGGTCGATATCTTACCGAATTTGGAAAAAAACACTAAGTAGATTATTTTTCATACATATGAGACAGATTTTTTCCCATGATAAAATTTTTGTAACAGGATTTTTCAAATGATACTTATTGCCATATTGCTTGCAGAAAAAAAAACACGAATTATTAAATGATAACGATGGTTTAATGTTGATTTACGTTTAGTGTTGACATAAAGATTACGAGAAGAAGATTTTAGCCAATCGCTCGAATTCTTTTTTTTAAATATAATAAGAATTACAACAAATGAATAAATAGCCTAGAGATATTTGTTTCGACGTTTCTACGTATAGTGAGATGGAAATTGTGAAAAATTTCACAGGTACTTTGTACATTTGGAAAATATCTGAATATCGATTTCTATTAGCTTGGATATTAGGATTCTTGGCCCCGCAATCTAATCACTAAGATGTAGGGTATGTCTTCTAAATCATTTCACTTAAGAAGAATAATTATTATATATAACACATAAATTATAGATAGATTTTTTCAATTTTCATCAATGTGGTTCAACAATACAACCTTAAAATATTTGAATTAAATGTATGTGGGCCGTTTTGTAAAGTCTTTAATACTTGATTGCGGGAGTGACAAACCATGTTTTGATGATTTTTGATATGATTATAACTTTTGGTAATACATTAACTTATTATTAAATCTGACACTGTAATAGTAATTTGCTTAAGAATATTATGAAACCGTTTTACATAAATTGTCTTATCTAAAATGTATCATGATAACGATAAGACACTTCAAAGCTTGGCTTACTTCTCAGCGAATGGATGTAAATCTCTGATTAATAGCTAGTGGATATTTTCGGAGGATCGTAATACGCCAGTGCCTTTTTCAGCGAGGATCAATAAATAAGCCCTTTCCAGGAATAATGCTGTATACAAAAATATATCTGTTTTTAGAAATTAAGTAAAAATGAAACGAGTTTTATTTGTTTTCAGTTTGCATTTTAAATACAATAAATATTGCACCTTGCCATAATAACAACCTCAAACAATGCATAAAAACATACCCAACTTTATTCCATCAAAAACTAAACTTTGATAGTTGCGGATATAGGGTACAACATTATTCCGGGTATAGGCTAAAATAATAAACAGTTATGCATCACAATGCTTTTGATCTGCATTCTAAGTATCGTATAACCATATGAAGAGCTAAATTGCCTAAGTATTTTAATTAACAATTTATCCTATTAAGTTTGTTTTTTTTATTTTGTTTCGTCAAATATCAATTCTCAACGCTTAATTATTACAATATGTGTCATGGACAAAACATATTTCAAACCGTACTAAACGAAAGCGTAACTGCATAATTCACAACAGCAAAAATATTTTGTATGATTTTTCTTTTTTCTTAAAATGGCATCTTCTTTAATATTACAAGATGTGTTGTAAACAACGCCACGTTAGATAGGGGTATAAAACGTTTTACGGTTATGGCATGGACATAATATTGTGCACGATAAATATTTAAATAAAGTAACCTATCGCGTGTTACTTGATTAAAAAGAAAGACGTTTTCGACGTGCATTCATAGCAACAAAAAGTAGATAAATTGGTTTTAAAATATATTACAATATAATACAATGCTTCGTCTGTTATTCATGATTTGTCTCTCGACTACATACAAACCTCTTACTAATGGATGACTGAATATACCGGAAGCGTCCGTTTGATGGCTTAAATGTCGGATGCCAATCATCTTTGGTGGTGAATGAAGTATTTACAATATAAGGCACTTCACTGCATATTCCCTTTTAACGATTATCGCCTTTTCATTAAGTACACTTTTAGTGTTTTCAGTATGTACGTAGGTGCGCATATTACGTAGTCGATAAAAAGAGATTCGGCAACATCCTCGTCGCATAAACCTTTATGATCAACCTTGTGCGAGTATGTGGGAAATTGACATTAAATAGAATATATATTCTACTATATGTATATGTATTCTACAAAACCACTGCAAATTATTAACTTTTTAAGAGCAAACTATGAATAAAAATTACCAAACTCATTTTCATAAAAACAACAGTGACCGCTTTGTCAGTATATATACGATACAACAGATCATTTTATGAGTTGCATGTTTATTGTTTCAAAATGTTATAGTTACGGGCACATTATATATAATTGCCAATCGATGCTAGACATTACTCATGTTATCTTCCTAAAAAATGCTTCCATGACTAAAACTCTTGAAAGGTCTTTTCAACTTCCCTAAAGAGGTGGTGTTGCACATTGCTAAAATTCGTACAAATCAAATATTTGATATTTTAAAATTATTCACTCATTGTTTTATAAATATCCAAATGATTCGAATGACTCAAAATATTTAGGAGAGCATCTGTAGGTTTTTGTTACGGTATTTTTTTAAATTTTCAAAGAAATGGCAACTTCAATTTCCCTCCTTCAATATTCCTAAAATATTTTGAATAATTTTACTATTTAAAAAAAGAGTCAAGTTAAAAGAGCTTGTTTAGAATAAACACATTATTTGTTTTTGCATGTAGTAAAAATAATATATAAAAAAGAACCAAATCAACAATCAACATACATTTTTAACAGGATGTGGTCGTAACATTTATTTAATTCCGTGGATATTTTGCGTTTTTTTTAATCACCGACCAAAATTCGAGCGATTCATTGTTCATGATATGGCATACAATGATTGTTATGTTCAGTGTGAATTCATATTAAAGTTGTGTCGATTTAGTTTCAATCGAAGCGGTAGTCAACTACATTCATTCGCATATATGTGAAAAAACGTTTGCTTTTTAAAAAAAAAGTATGCTCCATTCGGTCTGTATTGTTTGACTCGTTGAATGTTCGTTGAAAATTTGAACCGCAAACATATCGCTGGGACTTTGTCGACGCTCTTATATTATTCTATATATTTAAATGTAGTCCCTTTAGCGATGATACTCAACGAGAAACAGCTTTTATTATCTACTGAGTATTGCTAGATAAAGTTTTAATTATTGTGGTCACTTGTGCTCATTTTTATCGTTTAAAGCGGGGGTTACCAACCCCGTGCCCGTGTGCCGATTTGTGTGCACCCACTCCCATTCGGCCGCGACAACAATTCTTCATTTCAATTTTCATATATTTGAATTAAATAAAATATATTCAAAAATAATTAAATAATTACGTAATTCGAACTCATTTGTCTGCATAAATCGATATGGATCACTGCTAGTGTAACCCAGTAGTAGAGCTCTAGAATCCTTTTACTTGCCAAATGAATATAATGGAAATAGCTGCATATATTGCAGAGCTTGTTCAAGTAAAGGCAGAAGAACTGGAGTTAGAGATTTCGGACCTTCAGAGTGATATTATGTTAAAAGAGGACTTCTGGAATACAGTGGACGGAAAAAAGTTTCCATTTTTAAAAAAAGAGGTATATAAGATGTAATCATTTTTTGGTTCCAAATACCTTTGAAATATAGATCTCGACTCACCGATGAACATCTTTATGATTGCTTGTTAACATGAACGTCATCATACTCCCCTAATTATGAAGCAATGGCCAATAAAATGCAATGCCAAAGATCACACTGACTTATATTTATTTTATATAATAGAATATAAAAAATATTTTTTTGTGTATTACCAATTTTTCACATATTTTTTCAAAGCAAATTTTGCTTTGAAAAAATATGTGGTGCCCGCCACCCGACCGATATTTTAAAATGTGCTATAAGGTACATAAAGGTTGGTAACCCCTGGTTTAAAGGATAAAAAATAAACATATATAATATTAATTTTGACTTAAAAATAGCATAAGCCTTCACAGATTTATTTCGAGGAGGCACAAATAACATTTTTAATGTGATATTGGGTCACGTATATTAATTTAGTGGTCGAGTAGAGTGGCAACGACGATTGTATCGGTTCCATTTCTCATAGATTTATTTTTTGAGATAAATTCTATTATGAGTATATATTAGAGCAGGGGGGGCAAACTTTTCGGATCGAGGACCAATTCCAAAAATTCAAAATTAGCAGCGGGCAACAAGTAAAATACCATTTTTAGATCGTTTTTTACGTGATACATTGGTTTCAAAAAGAGGCGCACCTAAAAAAATGGCGGAAAAAAGGATCCAAAATACAAGAAAAAACAAAAATTGATTTTAAAATTCGATTTAAAAAAAAAATTGCACAAAAGATATACCTCAAACATTCCTATTTTCATTCAAAAATAATATTTCTATATTCAGTTCGTATTAATTATTGTGAATTTAAAATATTTGGCCGTCTGAAGTGTAAATGCACATATTGTTTTATTTGACATAGTAACTCTCTGTGACAATTTACGACCGGGAAACGTGCTATTCAACGAATTTCACAATTGCATTGTGCTTAAATAAGTTTCAGAGCAGAGTCATCAATAATATCGCATGAGTTTGCGCATCATTTTGTCTGTAAAAAGAAAAATCGCGTACCTGCAAATAAATCACGGTGTCGTCCAAAAATCTAAATCACTGAAATAAATCGTGTAAAAAGAGGACCGGGTGTACTCTATTTATTATCACGAAAAATAATTTTTCAAAAGAAATATGACAAGAATGTAGCTGTTTCAAAGATTGAAATTTTTCCACATTGTTTTTAAATTCAAGTGCTCATTTTGTAGTTGATATTTTTAAAACTGCTTGTGAATGGTCATAGAAGAAGATGGAATCAGAATTAAACTGAGGTTCATGATCGAAAATGTGTGTTCAAATTTTTCGTGTAAAATCTTTAATTTGGTCGAATTTGTCTGAACTAAGATCATTGTAAAATTTGCAGATTTCGTCACGACGGTGTAATACTCTTAAATCAGTGTTACATTGCAGATCAATAATCTTAAGTTGTAGCTCTTTCAATACAGTTTTAATATCTATTGAAAATGGATCGCTTATTAGCGCCAAACTTGTCACCAATTTTTTGGAAGTAACCAAATCTTTGTGAAAATTCGTCATTCACGGCGTTCATAACACGGAGTTGATAGTGTTTAAGTGTGGCACGATGTTCAGAGTAAATGCAAAATCACAAATCACTAATCATCAGTATCGGGAAAGTCATTTACAAAAATAAAATTATAATATTTTTTATATCCCAAACTCTTCGAAGCACTTTTTCCAAGCAAAACCATCGAATTTGACTGAAAAGGAATTTCTATCAATTTAATATTTTTTTAAAAAATATAAAAAAAAATATTCTTACTTAGAATTAGGATTTATGATGGCGGGCCGCAGAAATCTCTCGGCAGGCCGCAGTTTGCCCATGCCTGTATTAGAGACTCCAATTACTCGACATCTCAACTACTCGAGAATCGAGTAGTAAAATTTTAAAATACTCAAATGTATCAAAATATATATTATTAATTCAATTGTGTATATAAATAGATGGTAAATAAATAAGCTTATTCAAATTATTTTATACATTTATTTCAATTTATAAAACATATTTCAAAAATAATAGAGAATTACACGTCCCAAATCTTAAATTGGTTCAAAGTTTTGTTTTTATTATTCCCTCAGTTAAAATTTCAATAAATAACGAGTATTTTTAAAAATATATATATACCCGACTATCGAGTTCTATAAAAATGGACGAGTATTCGATATCGAGTTCTAAAATTTAAAATAACTTTGATTATTCCACGTATTGTGTAACTAATTGTGACACGTGTTTCGCCTCAAAATCCATTTTGTAATTTCATAATTTAAAATGTTAAAATGTTAGAATTTATCTTGCTTCATTACTTAAGCAAACTTTGCGATAGTAAGTCTGAAGATGCCTCTGAAAGAGGCGAAACACGTGTCACAATTAGTTACACAATACGTGGAATAATCAAAGTTATTTTAATTTATATTAAATGAACTCACAAAGTTACCGCCGAAACCATCGAAAATATTAACTGATTAATTAATTCATTCTTCAATTTTCAATACTTATTTTACACCCTTAATTATAAGCTCAATCGAATATTTCTACATAATTGCTTTTACTAAATACATGGATATTTCGTTATTATTTTTTTTAGCCACCTGCTGATAAACCAAGCTTGACAGCTATCTACAGATATGTCTGAATTCCAGTATTCATTAAATTTATTTCTTTAAGAGTCACTCTAATGGTGTTTATAGAAAATATTCTATAAAACGCACAATTTTTTTTAATAATTATTCAAGAATGATATCAAATTGACCGATTTTGCTCAACATTAGCATTTTCAATTGATTTATTTAATGTTTAATGACTTTTTTTTCAGTGTCAATTCTCTTTAATTATTATTGATTTTGACCATGTTTTTCAAGATTATCTAATTAATAAGGTTTTCATTGGAGAATAAACTCTAGACCACAGGTCTAAATATATTTAATATGTACATAGTTATATTATAATTAAATCAAATCATCAAGCACCGACGAACTTAATAATCAAATTACTTATTTATGGGCCAATCAAAACTTTTGCTGCTTGATATTTGAATTAGTTTACAAATTTCTATGACAACGGGGTTGTAACTCTCACTTTCTTTTATTTTTCTTAAGTTATTTTTATTTGAATAGCATAAAAACTGATTCAGTATTGTACCTACTTAGTTTAAGACGATTGTAAAAGTATTCGTAGACTAAAAAACTGTAAAGCAATCATTTATGGAATCTCTACTTATTCCAATGTTTCTTCAATATCACATGTTTAGGTCAGGCTTCGTTGATAAAATAAATTTCGTTCACATAATCATCTTTTTATTACTATAATTGTATAATGAAATAAACTTTAGGCAGTTTAATTTTTTCTCCTCCTTTGAAGTAATATTGTTTGAACATGTATAAAGTTACTCAGCTTTGTATCCGCTACCATCCCGCTAATATATAAAACCTTTTTCATAGCAAGTACTTTGCATGGTGACAGCTTTTTTCGTGTTTCAAAATCAAATACCGTTAATGCTTCAGTATCGTTATAATTATCTCTAGACCCAGTCAGAATTTTGCCGTTATCCATATCTGGAGATTCTTAAAGGATGAGTTCATAGAACAGCATAAACATTCAGGATTAATTAATATAATTCGTACAATTTCAGCCAATAACTACAAATCATGAGTGCAAATTTTCCTTCTGGATGACAAAAAATGTTGTATTTTAATTCAGTTGCGAAATAAAAGATTCCATCATCTGTGGATTTAATTCAATGCAATTTACAAATAATTTATAATGTCATATTCTGTTTTATATAAAGACAACAACCTCATCGCAGCTCACCGGAAACTTTATACATTTATAGAACAAACAATTTTGCCGGAAATTAATTTTAATACGCCGTGTTTGTTTGTCTTTCAACTCGTTTGCAGCCGGAGTTTCATCTGTCGATACTCAATTAATATGAGAACAATAAGAATCATCACACAAAATACTATTTTACCATCCGATCTCTCGTTTTTGCACGGTAATCAACGTACACGATTTCAGTCTCACAAGATCAATTAGTAGGGTACATATTATATCCGCTACAGAATCAGTTTTAATCAACGTTTTTACTCATCGCAGTCATTTATTATGAATTATAAAAAATCTAATATATTTAAATACAATAAACAATAAGTAGAAATCAATACTTTTAAGAGATAAATAGAAGTGGCGTTTTTCAGCATTAAAATAATTAAAAAATATATTTTCAGATCTTTTATTTTACTTTTTATGACCAAAATCCAAAACGAAGGGATAAATTATTAATTGTCATTATTGTCTACGATCCATTTATTTTTTGAATAACACATTTGATTTTGGAGAAAACAATCGAGAATTATGCATAATTGATTTTAATAATGGCAAGCGAAATTCAAAGTTGTGATATTTTATTATGAATATTTATAAAAAATTAGATTGTCCATAAACCAAAATACATGCAGGAAAATCCGATGGCAATTCATTCGAATATACGCAAAATCAAAGCGTTGTTGATGAATTCACTTTGCGCAAGTATTTTATGTCATGTTTTTTTCGGTTAAAATTGATGAAACAAAATAAAAATATATGTTTGTCAAAAAATTCTTAACAGGAATATGGCGTTTTATCTTGTGATCATGAGAAAACATTCTTGCCAAAGGGAAAAAAAGCTGGAATGAAATTATCCTTTTAAAATTTAGCGAAAAATCTGACAACAAGGTTACGGAAAATGTGAAAATATTTTCATGGAAAAGCAAAAGACCAGTAAACGGACAGTTGTGTGCGATAGTTCAAAATTTATCGAACAACATTTAATCTTGGTTCAATCAATTTTCAATCAAATACTAGTTCCTTGAATACCTTTGAAAAATTATGGCACTAAATGGCAAAAAAAATTACATTATATTATTATATTTATTTTGGCATAATATATTATATTATACTAGACAAATACCGTTCTGTATAATATAAAAAAAGATACTCATTTAGGCTATGAAATGAAGTATAATGGAATCACTTTTTATGAAGCTGTGCATTAAATGAAAATAGTAATATGTTTCATTACATATTCTATACTTCAATTTTATTTATCTCTTCTAGATTGTGTAATCTAATTTTAAAAAGTCTCATCTACTCAAAACCAAGTCCAGCAAAGTGTCACGATATTAAGTTAATTACGAAGGGCTGTGACACTAAGAGGATGAAGAGCTCTTTCTTAATATTTTGTAAATTCATAAAAAGCCAACAATTTTTCTCCACTCAGTCAAAAGAATAAGTTTTTTTATTATTTTGTAGTACGGAATTCATTAAAACATTGAAATGAAGCAAATTGTCATAAATGTGAGAGAAAAATAAATCAATTTGTTTTCAACAATCCCACAATGTTATAAATTTTATTTTATATCCCAATTATTTTTGTTTCTGAATAATAATTTTATGTATTGAAAATCTCTATCAACTTTTTTTGCTGGTAAGTTTTCTTTTTAATATGATTTTTTTACAAAATTAATCGTCTGGCAGTGTCATTTAACTCTATATTGAATTGTGGATTGTCTTAATTATATGTATTGAAATCTAAAATCAATTAGCAAATGTATATTTAACCATTACTAAAAACCTACTCCCCTCTCTACCGAATCAATATTCATCATACGATGGCAAACTGTAAAAAAATTACTATCAAATCTACGACTGTAATAAAAATAAAACATAGAGACGCGATGACCTTTCGAATGATATAAAATGCTGTATGTAACAATATTTATTTATGGCACTATTTTTAGCATGTTTATTTTCGATTATTGAAGTGAACGAGTTATCTAAGCGTAGTTAAATGTACGTTTGTTTGTGAAGTGCTATGATTTTAACCCGATTGGATGATAAATTTTTTATTTCGACACTTTCCCGAAAGTGTGTCTGTTTTTTTACAAGGCGCACAGTTTTTAAGTGCGAAGCCTCGTGTTTTGTTGTATTTTTTTTTTCGATTTCGATCGTATACCGTCCGGAGTATTTTGTTACTTGGGTTGATTGATCCGCCCATGGGAACAATAAATTTCGAAATGCCACAGCGCCAACCCTTCACACTGTTGGTCTCTGAGGCTTAGACATGTCGTAAAAAGAAATGCGGAAAATTGACGAGGAAAGCTACCCTGTGCTCGGGCGGGAAGTCAGAAGAAACTGCTCGGCAACATAAATCTTCGCGCCGCTGCAATGTTACATAGATATTGTGTTTCATTTTGAATACCTACGTTTATAGACAAGATATTGTGATTTTTGTAACATCAAAATACTACAAAGTGTCAGACTGTACTGAAAATAGAGCAATATAATGAAACACGTATCAACCGCCCTAAAACTTACCGACATAATTCTTACTTTTGATATAGTTTATGAAAAATATCATATGTGTTTACCCGTATGTGTTTCCACTATCTATTATTTATTTTTAGTGGATAAAAATTTCAATCATGAAGATTTTGGTGAAGTTTTTGATAATTGAACTCACACAAATGAACAAAAATTAATGGTTAAAGTTTTGCGGAAACAATTCGATTCAAATTGTTTTCATTTAAAAATAATGGATTTTACCTTTATAAATCGAAGTTGAATATTATATTTTCATTTGTGTATAGTGCTTAAAAAGATAGTGTACGGGCAGCGTAAAAATATTAATTATTGAACAGTACTGCAAAATTGCATTACCGCACATAAATCTAGTTATATAATTACAATTTCAAACAGTTTTATTTCACATCAATTGTTTATGCTGGGCTTCCGTATGTTTTGAACGTATTGGATTTTTAGTACGAGCTACGATTTTTTCGATGCAATATTTCTTTGATCAAGAATTCAAATGACTTTTTCTTGAAAAATTCTTGAAATAGAATTTTTTAGCTATGAAATTAATTTATTCAGCATAGAACTTGAATATAAAACTACCATAAAAGTAAATGAATACACGAACGGTGCACGAATTCATAACTATAATACAGAAATATTTTACCTGGTATCCGCGCGGTATTTTCCATGAATATTGTCCTGGTATCCGATGGAATACTAATCGTGTGAAG
Organism: Himalopsyche kuldschensis; assembly: GCA_028554975.1. Classification (NCBI taxonomy): domain Eukaryota; kingdom Metazoa; phylum Arthropoda; class Insecta; order Trichoptera; family Rhyacophilidae; genus Himalopsyche; species Himalopsyche kuldschensis. Next base: position 7,569,177 of record JAHFWI010000038.1, read on the forward strand.
TCTTTCAAAATTATTTTTTGCCGAATGATTAAATTTTAGTTTAAATGGGTAATCTCAAAAATGAATACACTTCCTAAAACATTTAATTTTCTTTTTGATATGGTTTTAAAACTTAGCTGTGTGTATAACATAAACATTTAATTACAAAGCTTTTTCAACGAGTAGTGTGATTTGTAGTGTCCATTGAATATACCAACATAAGAGCAAATATTTTAAAAATGAGTATATACTTAAAATTTTGGCTTAGTAAGAATAACCTATAATATTTTAAAAACCATTTGATGGAATCGCTCTAATCATTAAAAAACAATTATAGGCAAATTTGGACTAGTGGTTTTAGTTTTGCAGTAACCGTTATAGAAAATCATAGTACTAATCATTTATTTTTAAATAAAATTTACATATTTTCGATGGTTTCGGCGGTAACTTTGTGGAAGTTCATTTTAATATAAAATTTTAAATAACTTTGATGAATGAAAATTTACATTGTGAGATTTTGTCATGCGGGATACTATATAAAATATTTAAAAAAAATAATAAAATGGTTACGATAAATCATTAAATTCATTTTAAATTTTATATTAAAAGTGAAATTAGAAAAAAAATAATAAAATGGATGAAGATTAAATTTATCCTGTTAATAGAAAATATGAAATTAAATTTATGTGTTTAAAAATATATGCAGAATAATTAAAATACACACTTTTAGGACTGTTTTTATAAATAAAACCGAAAGTCCATTCCGTAGAAAACAACGCACTTCAAGCTATTAGAAATTAACAAGAGAAGAAAAACACAAAATAGATAATATAATCATATTTTGTTGAAACGTTGATATGAAAGAGGTGAGCTTAATAAATATAAAATATCTTTCATTATTCCACGTATTATGCTACTAACTGTGACACGTGTTTCGCCTCTTTCAGAGGCTTCTTCAGAGTAAGTCTGAAGATGCCTCTGAAAGAGGCGAAACACGTGTCGCACAATACGTGTAATAATCAAAGTTATTTTAAATTTTATATTAAAATGAACTTCCACAAAGTTACCGCCGAAACCATCAAGAGCTTAATAAACATTACCGTTATGGAAAAAAATATGCAATAAGTACTTATTCTTATGGAAAAAATCCAGATAAGTCCAGATGATAACATTAATATACATGAAATTATAATTTGAAGGATTTTCTTTAAGAACTGTTATAAGTAATTGTAAATTGTATGGAATACTTAATTAAAATTGATGACATTAGCTATCCATTTAATCTATATCGTCAGTTTTTATTCTAATTTATTGAACGTAATAAAAAATAAAATACATTATATTGAATCGATTTGGTTAGCAAAAATGAATTTGATTGCATCAGTGAAAAATTGAATCATACAAACGTTATTTTTATCTGTTTCATATGAGAAGGCACTTTCATATATTTTTGTTAATATATTAGATTTTCACCGACCCATTAAAATATTAAATTGAACGGTCGATCCTATTATAAATATCTTCTGCCTGTAAATCCATAAATATAAAAAAATATTAATAACATCATAACTACTATTATTAATCAATAGAAGGGCTTAAAAATATTTTTGTTTGGCAGATATTTGATTGATGATTTGATGTTCAGTTAAGAATTATCGTTCAAGAGCGAAAACGGTCCTGATCCTTATAAATTGTATGTGGAATAAAGTACAAAATAATCATTTTATTTTATACGCTTATTAGTAACAATGTTATTTTAAAATAATGTCACTTGTCAAACTATTTTACTATAAATTTTCATCATATTGTCAATGCCTGTTAGTTCACATAGTAAAATTATGTGTTAAAACGTCATCTGTATTCCTTCCAGTCAACAAAGTCCTTTCGATTGTATTTACACGTTTTACCTCTTCAATTAAACTTAAGTTTGCAAACATGAATAAAAAATATATTATGCAATCGTTAACCATCTTAGTATTTGGAAGTAGTTAATGAGACAAACAAATAACCAATAGTCTGCTATCGCTAACGATAAATACATATATTCATAAATCTATTATAAGGACGAGCGCGTTGACTAATAAATCTGCAAGACAAGGATTGAAAATTAATGTTTTAGATTTAAAAAATCACAAATACGTAATATAATTTTAATTTTGTTTTTAATAATTTAATAAAAGCAACGTTCCACTAGATTTATCAAATACTGCTGACAATTCTTTCAGCAGAACTAAACAATAGCGTGAAAGTGATATAGCCATCGGCAAAGTTGTATACTTTCTCTAAAACTAAATACATAGCTCGGTTTGATTATTATCAAAGAAACTAAAAAACCTTATTAAGTTTGTCAAATTTATCAAAGTTTCATAGTAAATTATTTTAGCGGTAAGTGATTTATGTTTAGGTAAAATAGCGCTGGTGAATTAAACTATTTTCAATATTGTTTGATGTAATATTGAAATTAAGCACATTTTGTGTATTTTAATGGCCTTATAAATCAATTCAAAATTTGAGTTTTGACAATCTTTATCTTCAAAGAATGGCCATCGTCAAAAACTGCCAAATTACATATTTATGAAACATTTTTGTTGAATTTAGCGATATTTTTTGTAAAATATTAAACACTTTTAAAGTGTTAACTGTCGTAGTGGAAACACGTTATCTTTAAAAAATGAAGTATGTATATTTATTTTACTAATTCCACATATAAATATATATATGCTGATCGCGAGAATTTTCGACTATAGTCATCAGCTGAAAATCCTCGCGATGAGCGAAACTACTCCTAATCATTATAAAAGCATGTGTGGAAATAGTATCCATAATACAAAGAAAGTGTTTTATTTATTTAAGATATATTTAAACCATATTAATCGGTTAATAAATGTATAAACGGTTCAACATTCTATTTATTTCAATATTAATTAAAATTGCAACCATTGTATTATTCCGCTTAAGATATTATTAATAAATATAATGAAATTTTTCTTTGAAAGCAAAACTAATTTTAGACTGAGTTAAATAACACGAAGTTACGGCAAAAATAAGATTATAACTTTTATCATTGATTTTCACCTCGGAAACATCTCAGGAAAACTTTTTGGTTTTGTTTTAGCCAATAATAATGGATAAAGAAAAGTGGAAGCAACTGAAACTCGATATTATTTAGACACAAAGGATTTCTTCCGATCTGAAATGGTGTTTTACAGTTGTGAGTCTATTTTTAGAGTTAGCACTTGGAAAAACTGACGGATTTGATTTTTGGGGTTGAACGAGTCGCTTCTACTATAAAATAGCTCTACGACAATATATTATAAAACGAATGGTACATCAGCAATATTTTTGCTGAGCTCATAGATTCGGGAAATGGTGTAATTTATTCACTACTAAAACAGCATATGTAGATTATTTCAACTGTTCGCTTAAAATTAGATTATTGATTTGATATTTATATTTTATCTAACTAACTTTTTAGATTTGACTGTTAATTTTGCGGAAGTGACACATAGTAAAATGAAGTCCAACAAAACTGTTTTTGGGGTCATACTCAGTTAAATACTTAAGTTGTACTATCTTAAATAATTAATGATTCATTTTTTAATTTAGAACTAATAAAACATTATTTTTTGAAATAACCATAATTATACATATAATATTAAGATTTCCTCCAAGAAAAGTGAAAAAAAATCATTACTTAGTTTCTCATAATATTAATCGATAACTGTAGTATCGTATGTAAAATATCCAGTTATATATTTATTATAATTATCAAAAATAAATAACTAATGTTTTCCATTAAAACAGTACTGATAAAAATAACGGTTTCATTTTCATCAAGGAGAAGAAAGAAATATTTTCATTCGCAAAAGTATTTTATTCGTTTTCCGTTTTAATAAAGATAATTGAAGGTACAATTCCTGTTTGATATCTGGTATCCTGCCATTTTAGAAAAGAGAAAAAGCACCTACCACTTAGTCGTTCTTTTTCAGCGTACATAGATATTGAATCTACCATCACACAATTCAATGTTACAGAATTTTATTTTTTCAACATTTAACTAGTACTGAAAATAATGCGCATATATGTATGTATTGCACAGATTTGCTTTTCTGCGCTTATTTTTTTATATTTCCTATCCGAACAGTAAGCGGTGTTTCAGATGAAAAATGTATATTTGAATTATTCAAAAGACGAAACAAAACATCGTGTGTTGCCTTAACATATGTATTACTTGCAACCTTTATTGTTTGCTTTTTATGAAACGCTATTTCGTGAGCCACGTAGGAGAAAATTTATTTATTCTTGGCATTATGCAAAACATAAACACACCTTTATCACAAATTTCTAGAAGTTTATAGAATATAAAATCATGATCATTTACTGATACATATATCCCGAGAATTATACTATCACCTTACTGTGTACTTAAAGTATAAACATGGCGTGCTAAATAGATTATTTTGGAATCCAAATAAGGTAACATCGAATATATATTTAAATAAATAAAACACATTTGTTGATTGAATTGGCCAAGTAAATTGGAAGAACTCCAAACTCCAACTTATATCCAACAGCATGGTGAAAAAATAGCAAGATAATATTTTAGTTCTACAGAAATTATATGACATATGGTTGATAGCTATTTCGGCTTATGCCATCATCAGAACTATGCTTAAACAAACATTTACTTATCTATATTTATACTGGTGTAGTCATGGTACAAAATACATCTTCTGTTCTAACATTCCAATTTTACATTGTAATAATAAATTATTAAATGTGACTAAGTAATTTTATGTATTTAAGTGAAAGCTAATTTTCTCACCGTGTTAAAACACATTTGTTTGTACTTATTCCACATATAGTTTTATATAGATCAGGACCGGTCTCTGTCATTGCGAGCATTATTAGCTAATGACATATATATTGAAACGAGGTTGTACATTTCAAAAAGAGAAATATATGACAGCCTATAATTTATAATTGGTTTCATAAAAAAACAAGACTCTTAATAGAATCGTATAAAAAAAAAAACAAACAAAAAAAGTGAATAAAAATTATATCGGTTTGAATATATTCTAGGCATATTACCTGAACCAATGGGAAATAGAACATAACGACTGAAAAGCAATTACCAGGCAATCAATACAAATATAATTACTTTGCAGTTATCAATTTTATATAAATAGCTTTTTTTCAATGTATATGTGAGCAGTTGACAATGCTCGCGTTGAGGGAAACCGGCCTTGATCTATATAAATGATATGTAGAGGTGGTAAAAAACCCGTTATTGTATAGAATATTCTTTAAAATAAACCCTTTCCCAAGAGAAATAATCGAATATACCGTTTAACATTTTTAAAATAGATTTTTTTTTTGCCGTAAAATTATACCGTATTCAAATAAATTTTCTTTTAATATAATGTTTACGTATTTGCAGCGGCATTATCTTCATCACTTTTAAAGTATTCACTGTCAATACTTGGAGGAATGGTTTTATAATAAAAATAATAAAACATTTTTAGTACTTATTCCACATTGAATTTATTGAGGCCAGTTCAGGTTTCCCTCATTGCGTGTATTATCAACTGATGCTCGCGACGAGCGAAACCGATCCTCATCTTAATAAATGCATTGTGGAATAAGTACTAAAAATGTGCTAGTATTTTTTTATAATGCCATTCCCCCAAGTATTCCACCAAAAAATGACCGCTTACGCCTCAACACCTCAATTATTATTGTTATATAAAATAGATTTTTTGAGAAATCATTACTTCGCAAACGGAAATACTTAATCAGATCAGGACCGCTTTTGCTAAGCGCAAGTATCAGTTGATAATGCGATGAGCGAAACAAAAACAAACAAACATAAATAAATTCAATTTAGATAAGTATGTACTAACAATATTTTATTATTTTTATCATTATCCTCATGTAATTTATCAATGTTTAAGCGTCTCGGTTCCAATAATTCTGCGTGATTTAACCGTGCGTGTTTTATAAGACTCAAGTGACTATTACTAGAATTTGTAATATGTCATATCTTTGAAAGCATTAAGGAATATTTCAAGTAGAATACGATGTGATTGAAATGACTTTCGACTTTAATAATGCCAAAGCATTGTGACCTTCGCTCGAGTACTATTCACTCACTGATATCATTACTTACTACGAACATGGCAACACATCTACTCAGAGATAGCTTGTATACAACGATTTTTAATAGTGCCAGCGAAAAAAACAAATACTGTCTCCTAATTTTATAATGTAAAAAAACCTCTGTAAAATTATGTACGTTCTCTAATAGCTTCAAATTGAATTTATTTCACTTACATTATTGCATTTACAATACAAAAATAAGAGAATTTCACAAAAACACACAATAATTTCGTTTAATTAATGAGAGATATAAAATTTTATAAATAACATTTTAATATAAAAAGCATTATCTTACCAATAGTTTTTTTCGATGTAAAAATCGTGAAAGGCTTAAAATTTTCATAATCAACATAATTCTTTTCGCGTAACGTGTTTATATATGTTCTGTTTAAAAAGTAAAGTAACGACTTCTTACGTCATTATTATTTATACTTTTTGAAATAACAATAATGTTATATTTTATTTACCATATTTTTTAAAATGTTAAGCCAGCTTTTATACGACAATAAATATTCAATTATAAAATTGTCTTAAATAGTAACCATTGAGTAATCCAAAAAAATAAATAGATTGAGTTTTAATAGTCTCATTAATTTTAGTATTGTCATAAATGAACCATTGTATTTATCCAAAAATCACAGATAACCAACAGGCTTTTTTAATGTCAATTATATATTTAAGCAATGATGAAATTAAGTAAAAACTGAAATTATTATTCAATAAGAAACTTCAAATAAACAAGCTATCAGAATTAAGACTGACGGAATTTATTAATTGGATTAATTAATTTTAACCAAGGTATACTTATTAAAAACTTTGGTACACGATAGAAGTCTGAAATAATTGTTTGGTGTCGTTTTTTCTGTCTATCTTTAAATTTGACTTCAATTAATACCAAATATTAACTTTAAAATAGTGGTAAATTAAATAGGATTTTTTTAATAATAGGTGTAAATTAATGGATACATCGATACAAATTCTAAATTTTAAGCTTTTATGCAACTCTTGGAACAGATGATTATGTCAATTTATATCAAAGATAGTTTACCAATCTTAATTTATTGATCACTTTTAATGTGTTCATTGTCGATTCTTGTTGGAAAGGTATCATATAAAAATAAATAAAAATACAATTTTTATTACTACTTCCACGTACATTGCATGATGGTCAGGATCAGTAGCGCTCAGTTGACAATCCTCGCGATGAGCAAAACTGATTTCGGTCATTAAACAATATAATGTGGGAGTTGCAAGATTGACAAATCTGAAAACAATAGGACGCTGATTATGTGATTAAAGCAGGGGTCACCAGACTTTTTGAGAAGAGAACTGGATTGAATTTTTTTTAAACTTGGCGGGCTGGATGACAAATAAATTCTTGTTGTAATCCAATTAAAAGATTAATTTATATGTTCTAATATAATTATATAACGCAATTCCTATTGAAATTTATAATAGAGCATATTTTTTTATATTTTACGTGTTCCTAAATTCTCGTATCTTATAGGTACTAATTGATGAATTGAAATAAATAGTTGTGAATTCACAACCAAATCGTAAAATTTAGAAAAAATACATTTCTTAATTGAATAAGTTATTTTCATAAACTGGGAATTTTTGGAAGGCCGGATGAAAATCTTTGGTGGGCTGTAGTTTGGTTTCCGTTGGATAAAAGCGTTGTTTATTCCATCAATATGCCACTGGATAAAAATTTTAGATAAACAAATGGTCTTTTTTTGGTTTTTTTTTTAATCTATTTTAGTTATTTAATATTAAAAAAATATAATTTTAAGCTACAGTTGCCTATATGTATAGGTAACGAAACTGAACAGATTGGCAGAGTTTATTACATTATCCACTTTACGCATGGCAGAAAGAGTTATCTGATTATTATATAATGCAGCAATTTTAGACTTAAAATCTCTCCCCCCGTTCTTATTGCACCTATCCTTCATTGAAATATTGTCTATTTTTCTACCATTTTGAGCTTAAAATCAATAAAACAGTATGTTGTTCTATGTTTAGTTTCCATGTACCATAAATTTTATTGCATACATACATGAATAAGCATTCAAATACAATATTTATAACACTTTGTGTGTTTGCAATAAATTAATTTAGGAATTATGGGAGTGGCAAGTAACAAAAGCCCTTTCATTATTCAAACAGTATATGGTGACGAGTGCAAATCAAAACAAACTTACTTTAAAATGTACGGTATGAATAATTTAGAAAGAAATATTTTATAAATACACATTACAGTTATTTTCCTTCATACAGTGTTGACATAATACACAGTCTATACATAAAATAAACTCTTAACAAGCTAATCAATATTGCAAAAGTAAATAGTCATATAAACATACAAACATAAAGTGTTTCATTTTAAACTTATTATTTTAAATAAAACAAAAACCTCGTATTTTAGTTTATTTATGAATAGTTAGAATACTTATATTCACTTTATATTATTAAGTAAATATATATCACACTTTTACAAGATTAACATAGGTAATAAAGCCTTTTAGTGGGCGTATTGCTCAAATTTAGACAGGTATATTAACAATGCTAATTAATTAAGATATATAAGCATATGATTTAACTAATTTTTCTTAATGTTATCAAATTATGATTTCTTGATTGCTATTTTTGAACTTAAGTCGTCAGCTAAAACTTTAACTCGGAGGCAGTTGGAATAGACTGGTGAGATTTGGAAAGGATTAAAAGTAAATTTCCTATAAAAGCGTAACATCCAATTTTGACGTTTGTTTCGAGATGGCCGCCATGTTAGTGATACAAGTACAATAAAAACGCAAAAACAGTTAAAATTTTAAGTTTACTGACAAATCGTCGGCCATTTTGAAAGAAACGTCAAAATTTGATGTTTACCGATTAATAAGTACCTCATCGCTGTCCCGTTTTTTATAATCGGATATAATATACTCAAACAATATCGAAACGCATCAGAACACAGTACATTAAGCTGTGAATGAGCTTTCAATAAAAACTCATTCAATATTTTTCACCTCACCTGACTTTGCATCAAAGTTCACTTTGTATCAAGGAAACGTTATATATAGACTGTATCAAAAACCATATTCCTGGCACACGACTGAATAAAAGATTGACCCAAATTTCGGTGGCTGACTGAAATAATCGGCGGTTATAAAAAAAAGCATTTACGATAAATATTTAATTAACTGAATCGTCCCGCTGGTTCTAGAGCTCGTACATGAATACATAATTACACTTAAACTTCGATGTAAATTATTTCAGCTGTCATTATTCACTTTTCGGACACAAATGAACTTTCCCAAAGAAATGCGTGTGGCTTCTAACTGAACAAAATAAAAAAAGATTAAATAGGGATTATTGATAAAATTGTATTCTATGATACAATATACTTCGAGGATGAGGAAAAACCTTTAGTGTCAGTGACAAATGGAATTGGTTCATGATTTTTTTCAGTAATATTACTTAAAAATATTTTTGAAAGTCCCTATTTTTAATTTATTTCTATTCCAGTATAGGTATGTCTACTGTATACAACAGACTCAGTGCCGGTGACGATCTTGTATAGGTATTCTTTTTTATATTTTTATCAAATATTACAAGTACATCCTTTCTTAGAATAGTGTTGGCGTGTGGGTCAGTGGCTTGAAAGCTTAATTTAAAGGACTCCTAGTAGCAGATGTGTTTTCACAAAATACCCTGCGAGAAATTTGCGGCACTGTCTGCGAGGATGTGACTGTGGCCGACTTCCACACAAAAGTGAACTAATTGACATATACGGTGAGCCAGACACTGTCAGAACTCAACGGCTACCCTATCTCGGACATAAATCATGCATGCATGAGTGGAAACTTCCAAAACTCTAGGTTTTCAAATGGATGGGGTATCAAAATATTTCCACGAGCTAGGGGTCAGTTATTGGTGCAGGAAATCGTAGAACTGAATGGAGTGGATAAAACTGGTTAAGGCGATCAATGTTTACCCCGGACTGTAAGGATAGAAAAGTTTTTTGTTATAAAAATTTTCATGGTTTAAAAGTGGCTTTTATCCATTTCACATGCCAATAACTCAATGATCCTTTTCATTAGCTTGATAATTCATTGAGGATGACTCACAAAACCCTGCTCTAAGATATGTTTACTTCGATATAATTGGCACTACATAGCTATCTCGTACAAGGCTATTTAGTTCTTTGTCTACCCTCAAATATTAGTTTCTGCTATGGGTGACTTATTTTTTTCCTTATAAATTTCACCTAAAGATTTTTAGTTTGAAGGACCTCACAATTCCTAGATTTCAAACTATCTAGCAGTACAAACAACTTGTTCTAATAGCTTCGTATACACTGTATCATCGATGCAATTGTTATAAAGATACACTCATTTTGAGTCCAGCAATGATTAAATGTCTGCATGACATTTTGTAATTTTAAAGAACGCAAAATTTTTAGTAAATTGGCATTTTATGACGATATCAATTCGTTTTCTTTTTTGTTTTTAAAATTATTTTTGAATCTCTAAATTGAAAAGTGTAGAAAAAAGAAATTAATGACAGAGAGCTTAAATTGATAAATGACATTTTTTTTTAAATCAAATAAGCCCTAATTGTGAAGAATATGGTGTCCTATTGGAGCTTTTTTTCGTTTTTACAAAATTTGTTTAACGAGAACTGACTTCGTCGTTCAACCTCTCTTTTTTTCGGAAACAGTAAGGACTGAAGAATGGGGTTAGGATATGAAGGTTAAAAAATTCAATTCATGAATTTTTCCGTGCTGGAATTCCAACTACCAACACCGCAAACAAAGGATGCAATGTTTTCCACTTGATTACAGGTTTATAATTAAAGTACAATTCAGATATTTTTTTCAAGAATAAAAAAAAATATTCATTTGAAAAACACACCGCTGTAACACAATATTCCATACAACCGTAAACCGTAATAATTTTTTTTATTCTATCATAAATCATCTTTTATTTATGTTTACTACTGACACTTTGAAACAGTTCTTAAAATTATATATATTTATTTAAGTAGAAGGGTTTCAGCGAAGAATTGCTATAACGTGACAAAATAACCTCAATAAGAGTTCAGTGGATGTTGGATTTATAATTTATTTTCCGTACCTACACAGATAAATTTTATATTCATTTTTTTTTTCTTTGTATCGATTTATACCCTCGTAAAACCAATTTTAAGGGGATACAAGTAAATAAGTAAAAAAAACTCGTTAAAATTACGGCATATTGCTCACTCTATAATACTACATTTAGGTATTGGAAAGGTTTCAGAGATTTCATCAGAATGGAGAGCCCGTTAATAATACATAATCATAAGCTCTAACCGAAGTGGTGCGAATTTAAGAATTCATACATGTTTATGAATTCTGCTAAAGGTTGATATACGATTTTGTTATTCCATTCAAATGCTGAATGCTCTTCATGAGGTTTGGCGTGGGTCTCTTTTGAATATAATATAATTAAATTCACAAGAGTACATTTTTGTCACAAAATGTTTTCAATTTTGGTATTGTCAATACTGTCATTGAAATATAATATTTTTAAATATCAATACATAGCAGAATCATTAATAAAAGTCATTTGAAAAATTATGTTTTCTTGTTTGAATAACGCATATAAAAAACTATATTTATTTTGCAATGTTAAGAATTATACTAAAGCTTCTGTTTATGGTGAAGTCTATCAAAAAAGTAAAAACTATACAACTCTCAATGTCCAACTGTACTTTCAAAGTTCATAACTTTGGTGTATTTCTTTCTTACGTTTCTTACGAGTTTCACCTGTTGGCATCTTCATGCACTTAAAGCGCACGAATTTTCTTCGGCTGTCAGTTCAAGCTACACATTTATCGATTCAAATTTTATGATGAAATTCCATCAAGAGTCTACAGTTGAAATCCTCAATTAACAATATTATCAGACCAATAAAGGCATAATTTATTAAAACTTTTTATATCATACATGTTAGTAAAAAATATTTGCCTGTAAATAAACCGTACTTTGCGTTAGTAAAAATGTCATATACCTACAAATTATGTATATTATATACATTTAAATCATTTTATTATGATATAACCTTTCAGCAGTTCTATTTGCTGAAAAAAATACTCCATCGCCTTTCTTCTTAGAACTTAATGGAGAAAGTTTCTAAGCAGAAAACTTTGTTAATAATTGAATGCTTGCTATTTAATATATATAAAAGTAACAAACTTACTATTTTTTCACACTGACGTAATTATAATCTGAATTTTTTCAACGCTCGCTGCGTTATTTCGGATTCTATCAAATCAATATTCATATTGAAAGTTCAGCAATAGTCTCTGAAGGAGTAACCCTTTGACAGTTTTACATATTTACTTATCGAGTCCTCTTCAAATGTTAAGATCCTTCCGCATTGCGGTTGTATGCACCCACTCATTCCAACTACCCTTTTCTATGATTATTCCATGACGTTTGAACACATCAATATACCATTAATTATTGCATTTGTTTCCAGCGTGACGGTGTTGAGCTAATTGAAAACAGTTGAAAACTTTTAGATTTTCATTTACAGTGAAATCCCGATTTTACGTTTTAGACCATAAAATTAAATGACTAATACAGGAAAGTTTAAAATATGAAACTTTAAAAAAATATATGTAAAACTTTAAAAATATATATTTAATTAATTTAAATTATTACTTTGTTCTTATGCTCGTTTATCTTTAAAAGTCTTACTACGTTACGTTGCTTCTATGCAGTTTGGCACTTCAATTTTAACAAAGACCGTTCAAATTCGTATATTTTTCTAACAACCGATTCATCTGATTACAAAAATATTCATATTTTTTAGGAGGTCAATAAAGTTTTTGCAAATGTAACAGGTTTATTATTGCGTTCTTATTTTGTTTTTGTTCTACGAACCGATTGGATGGGGTCGAATGTGCGTATGAAAAATATTCAACAAAAACGGACAATCTAGATACTATTTATAACGGGATCATAATTTTTAGACAACAAATCGAGTAAATCGAGGCAATTGAAAAATTGGGGAACGATTAATGCGGGAATTTTAACATTGTTCGTATGGGTGCTTGGCCGGGACTATCGAAAATGAAAGAACCACGCGGGAAAACAGTTTATGCGAGAACATTAGATCGGGCTTCTACTGTATTAGGTATTTTTATTTTATATTTCCAAAGACAAGACGCTATATTACATATTATGTAATGGTGGAATTTCGATCATAAGTCGTAGATTGGTAAGTTAATGACCAAATCTAGTTACGCTTCTAGATCCACACGACTGAATTATGTTCTAAAAAACGGAGGCTTACCATAGACTCACAGCCAGTCCAATTAAAATAAATGCCGATAAATTCTCCGTTAGTAGTTGTTTCAATTAGTGTGCGGATAAAATTAACATGATTTTATGCATGAATTTTCCACTGCAGACTTCTACTGTTTTGGAAAAAAAAAATGTTCTAGACCGATTTATTTTCTCAGGTGAACGGTGTTTTTTATGAAAAATAAAATATGTTATCGTAGGAATTTTGTGAGAAAAACTCAATTATTTGAATCAGATAAAAACATATGCAGGAATTTTTATTTTTTTGAATGGAGACTGCATTCGCATATTTATGCTAATTTGTAAATATTTAAAACTTAATTTTCTTAATTCAAATAGAAGACATGTGTATATATGAAGAAAAAAGAATACCCATAATTTTTAATGAATTTTTTTTCCAAATTGTGATTGTGAAACTCCAAATTTTCCGTTAGAAAACAATTTTTAATGAAAAGGCTATGAAGTGGTTTGCTATGAAATACTTTTGAAAATATGTGCATTCGAAAAATATTTATCAGGAACTGTACGTCTCTTTACTCTTGATAAAGTAAGCCATAGAAAAATTCCATATCTCGATGCTGTAGTGACGTAAATTCATATTTTTAATAAATAAAGATTACGAAAATAAATAAACTCAATTCATCAAGTACACACTACATTCAGTTTTAAAAATACCATTCGATAAATTTCTCAGAAACTTCGTTTTACTTTAATATCATATGCTATGCTCTTTTTTAAAAAGGCGCTTTTTTATCCCCATGATACGTATAACCTCTTTTGATGTAACACATGTCTCGTTACACTCATAATTTTTCGTGATATCCCACACCTCACCATCTTCCACAGCTCCGTATATCATTAGCCAGTAGATTATTTTCTTTAGTTTCGCGTTTTACCGAAAATTATCCGGGTATTTTAATTCCATTTTCACTGTAAGACACAATGTAATTAATATTGCAATATTTAAATAAACATAAGTATGCTTAGACAACAGAACTAAGTATTGAATTCCAGAGTTAATTCATAACAAAAGAAAGGAAAAACTATTTTATCATGGCGCCATTACTTAACTAATATAATAAATTCCACGCGACAATGTAATGTACTCCGGCATATTACAACTACATGTTATACGGTCATGCAACTACAAAGCAAATTATATTTAATGGAAATCGGCAATAAGTATATTGCAGGATAAATTCAACCCAACAACAAAGCCATGAGCCTAGAAACATAATAGAATACATAAGTATGTGCACAGACACAATTATTATTCAGTAAATTACTCATATAGTCGCGGAGGAGATTTATTCACTTTGTTGAAATAAAACTACTATCGATCACTTATTAAATAGAATATTCAATCGCCGCAATAAGTGACTGTTTATTTCAACGTAAGTATCCCTTAAGTGGCGTGTGCGATTTTTATATTTTATTACTTAAAGGCTTCAATTTGTATGAAATAAATAACAATCGCTCTTGGAAAATAATCGTATTGTTACATAAACTCGGCTTTGGTAAGATATTCGCATTAACTTTCAATTAAATTAAATAAAAAAATATTTATAATAAATATAGACTTATATTTTAAATTCAGCAATCCAAGAAAGCTTTACTCAAAAGCTTGCGCCCTCATCCCACTGCAATAATGTATTTGTGTTGAAACAATTGAAAAATACATACGCACTAGATTGGCATGCACTTTATAATAGAAACATTTTATTTATTCCCAAAGAATATCGATGTAATTATGTATGAGGTGTGACATAGATAAAATGTATCTTTTAAGCAAATACCCATTTGACATGATATTTGTATCAGTAGTATTATTATTTAAAACGGCAATAATTACGTTGTGAAAAATTTTTCTATAAATTGTATAATAAATAACTCTCTTCAAGAGAGGTGAATGACAAGAATTTCTCACATAATTAGTTAATATGCTCCATATCCATACTGTAAACAATAACTATTATTTTAAACCTACTATTGATAAGTGAAATTTTAAACGTTATCCCAAAAAAAAATTCAAAAAAAAAATTCTTCGGTTTACTTCTACCGTTGAAATGCTAAGTAATATTTTTGTACGATTGTTTTTAGCCCAAATAAATTTAAGCATCGCATGAGATAACAATTAGTTTGTTTGGTCAGTAGTCATATCCTAGTGAATTGGGTCAGTAGACGCCACCAAACTTTCGGAAAACGGAATATAGTGCCTTATTTAGAAAAATCATCAAATATTCACCCTCAACAGAGTTTCTTTTAAAAAATAGAATATATAAAACGGTTCGTATGATTATGTAGTAATTTTTAGTTCTATCTGAGAATAATTCTTTTGATTGTATTATATTAACCACATTATTTGGTTTTATTTAATAATCAGGTTCAGGTTAGAATGGAATTTTGTTAAAAAATCAGACGAAAGGATAATCAAATACAAGATTAAATTAATAATAACAGAGTACTATGTTTCACATTTACCATATAACCCAATACTTATACTTACTGGGTTGGTTTATACATGTTACAGTGGAACTATATTCTCAGTGAAAATATATTCTCATTGGAATTTCAGTGAAATCACATTATTTTCCAAGCTGTCATTAAAATAAAATTTTACAACTGTCAGTGAAATCTTATTTTAATACAAATTTATTTCACTGGCCGTGTCAGTGAAAATATATTCTCACTACTGTTTCATTGTAACATATACAATCACAGAAGATTTTTTTGATTTTTTATTTCTCGTTACATTTTATACACATAAATTAACTACTTTTAATTGATCCTTTTCTTTAAGGATTTTCGGATCTATTTTAAATATACACAATGATATTATGATTTTAACTTTTAGAATACATACTTTTATGCATCTTATGTTATGTAATAATAAATTTGGCTTCTCTTGATTTTAAATGTTTATCTCAGGTGATTGAACTTAATCCACCGCGAGATTTATTTTTTATACACCGTTTCAAAACAATAGTTTTTAAAACATTTCTCTAGCACTTTCAGCATATGAATCGTTTATGGCCGTGTTTAAACCTTTTCAAACTGTCGTCAAAAGTGTGTGGAGATGCCTTGAAGATCGTTCTGTGGTCGGGCCAGCCATTAGCAGGCAGGGCCGCATGTAGGTCACTAGCAGCGCCTGTGGGTGTGACATTACTGAACAGTGCACACCAAAAGCTTCATTTATGACGCTCGCAAGTTATTTATCAGTCACTTGGATATCAAATATTCACACGAACTTTGCATATAATTTTAATATTATTAGCTTTTTTAATTAATCCTGCTGTGTAGACAAATAAGTGACAATAAGAACGTGATGTTTTCACTTTTAGGGTGTCATAACTTGTTAATATAACTTAAGTTGAAAACGTTCGAGATAAGCAAAGCCAGTCATTATAAAATAAATGTATAAATGGAAGTATTAGAAAAAAAAACTTTTTTTACATCAGGCAACATAATTAAAAATCGTGATAACTGTTTTTTTTAATTCAAAAGGCTAATTTTTTGTAAGTTCCCATAATTTTTCTCACTGAATTATTTAACACTAATTAAGTATTTCGACTGAGGGAGCTTGATGGAATTTCAATATCAACTGTCAGTTCAAGTACATCCGTGCACTTGGAATGCATGAAGATGCCGAAAGGCGAAACCCGGGTCGTTAGCGTCAAAACTCATGGAAAAGTACAAAATTCAAATTTATTTAACACTAGTTTTTTTGCTATGATATCTAGTATTAAAGATCTTAATGTTATATCAATTAAAATAGATTTCAATTGAATCAAATTTTCCATAACTATTAAGTATGATTAAGACCCAGTTTGTGTAAATAACATATTCAACTACAATATTTATTCAAAATGTATTTTATTAATATACAAAAAATGAGTACATCAACTCGAAGAACTTTTCTCTTACATAGTGTCCCTCATAATCAACTCGCTGCCATAAGTGTTATGCGCCCTGATATATGGTAAATGAACAAACAGGTCTTCAAGAATTTGAACATATTTAAATATTGAATATTAATTTAGATTATTTATGATGATTTGATTAATTACCGGAGTTACAAATTACTAAAGAGATGTCAATTTTGAACTGGGATATCAAGCCAGCAACAGTATACAGTGTACAGCAACATTAAAATAATGTACCATATGTATGTGCATTTAAAATCGCAATTCAAAATGGCATTTCTAATTAATGGCTCCACAAAACGTTACAGCTATAATAATTATTATAGATTCGTATAATAGTGCATACACTTAATGTCTAACCGTTGGGTAATTTGTATTTCATAAAAAGTGTATCGATTTTATGGCGCCGATTTTTCCGCAAAATACAATCAATATAATAGAACTAGTTCTGACAAAGGCGTAAGCCGAAATAGCTATCAACAATTATATAAAATAATTTATGTAGAACTAAAATACATTGTTATTTTTCTTATCGTATTATAATGGAGTTCTACCAAGTAAATGCCTACTCAATCAATACAATCAACATATTTTGTAAGATAGCATTTTAATTTCTATTCCCATTTCTAGCGAAATCGACAACAGTTGTTTTACGTACACCAATACAAACAATTATTATCAGAATCAAACAAAATTATCTCCGCCATTCCGTTGCGATTTTTTTATTTTATTTTTCTTTAAACGTGGAAAGGACATTTAATATCTTTACTCGCCAGCATGATTATATCCAGGTGAATATTTCTGACAAGAGGAAATAAGTCTAAATTACAAAGTTATGTGTTCTTGTAAATTTAGATTTTTTTATTTAACACAATGCAAGCACCAGATACTGTAAATTTATTACTTACTTAATGCAGCTTTTACTAAACATTAATTAGCTTAAAAAAAACATATTAACTGCAATATGAAGTATATTCACAGTTTTATTACTTTTAAAGCATACAGACAAAATATTGAAAACATCAATAAGTATGTTTTTTATGAATAAAAAAATGTATTTCAGCGATTACTGAGAAGATAATTCGATGAATTCATTCTTGTAAAAGTAGTTTTGTTCAAAGTTGTATTTATTTTAATATGAATTATGAAAATATTAAATGGATTTTTATTCTACGCCTCCAAATCGTGTAATTTGTTTGAATTAAGTCTTATCTGTTACTTCATAATAAAATTTGAAGTCAATAAGTATCTTAGTAAATGAAATCAATAATAAATTATTATAAATATTGAAATACGATCCAATTCCATGCCACTCGGTCTCTACTCTCATACCGTCATTTTTTTTCAATTATTTTATTAACTACCCTGAGTTATGTATGGACGACTTTTTAGTAGATTTTATAATTTTTTGCATATTCCGCTATCTTTTATTGGTATCACCATAGCTAAGCAGTATAATGATTTAAATTCAATTCAATTTGTCCAAAATGAAATTGAATTGCAAATTATTCAGATAACTTTGAGTAAATCTATAACTTTTTTTTTAATTTAAGAAGTTTTTCAATATAAAACTAATGTGAACGAAATCTAAGTATTCAGCTTTATGAAATAATAATCATTTTCAGAAAAAAATACGTAAATTATGTATTTTATATATTGCAAGTTTACGTCTTAATAGTCAATTGGGAAATGGCTCTAAAAATATAGTTTTGTGTTTTTGATCCAAGTATAAAAATAATTGAAAATTAAAAATAAAATCTAGTAAGTTTTATATTCTTTACAGAAAACTTATACGCACTTAGAAAATTTTGTAATTTTATTATAACAAACAGTATTTTTTCAATTACTTTAAATCAATCTGTAGACGATTATGTTGATGAAACATGGATATTAACTGACGTAGACTAGGCAGAAATAGCACTGCATTATAGCCCTCATATTCTATAACTATTATTATAAATATAAGGTGACACCTGTCAACATTATCTCAATGCACACGAAGCACCAACATAAAGAGTGTCACAGTTCAGAGTGTTATACCTGCGTCAACGTGTATGTATGTTACAGATAAACAGATTATTTATGACAAAATAATATTGTATCTAAAACAATAATAGGTGACTAGTTTTTCTTAATTTAAACGTTATAAATATGTGTATTTATTAACATTTTATTACATGTTACTTTTCAATATGCAGCAAGCTTTTCAGTCCAGTTTCGGAGCCAAACCCGACTTTTTTGTAGAACTAAAATTATTATACGCTGAATAATATCAGTAATAGTTATAATTTTAAATTATAGTAACTGCTGCTAAATTTATTTACTAAAAATTTTCCTATTGATAAAATGAATTGATTTTTATTAATTGGTTTCCGAGAGCTTCCGTAATGAAAATACATTCAGAGATAATAGTTTTTTTGTATACCATTCCTAGAGATATATTGAAATTAATAACTTTATAGTTTCACATTGACCTACTAATTAAAATGCTGTGTTTAACAATTCATCCGGGTGAAATAAAAAATGGTACACATGGGTATTGCAATACCAAGCGAATATGTTATTAGGAGTATTTCGATTTTTTATATTGAATACCGGAATTCCAATTATATCAAAACTGATAAAACAAACCGGTTTTAAAAACGTTCTTAAATAAGGATATGCCTAAGCTGATTTTCAATAAAAGGTGAAATAATTTTATTCTTTCTTTCAAATATTAAATAAACTTAAAAATGCTAGTTAATCAATACTATAACCTGTCCATTGGATATTAAATTACTACATCTGTAGAAAAAAACTGCTCATTTTAACTAAGCTGAAATATTATTATGATTAATGAAAAAAGCATTTAGTGTAAATATTATTAAATTTGAATCGTTTAAATGTTATATTTTCCCATGAGTTTTGTTGCTAACGACCCGGGTTTTGTCTTTCGACATTTTCTGGCATTTCAAGTGCACCGATGTGTTGAACTGACGGGTCATTAGCGAAAAAACTCATGGAAGAGTACACAATTCAAACGATTCAAATTTTATATAGAAATTCCATCAAGCACCCTCAGTTGAAATCTTTATATTACCGACATTCTAGATTCATTTTCTAAGCCAGTATTTTGGAATTGAAAACCAGCTGAAATATCAAGATCCTGGTTTCGGTAATAGCAGTATTTCAATCTCTGGGTTCTTAGTATAATAACACACATTTACTCATTTATATGTCGTGTTTATAAGTAGTTGTAAAAATCGCATGGCTTCACTGAAATAATATTCAAATTGAACTAGCGTGCGATCTCGTTTATAAAAAATCTATGCATTCGTTTAAAAAATTGCCTGCCTTCTTTAATTAAGGAATAGATCAGTGGTTGGTCGAATGGCAGTATTTAATCAGCAATCTCTCGGCCAATATTAATCAAATTCTACGCATGTACCCACCAGCCATGGCAATTGATATTGATATCATGAATGACAGAGAAGAATCTTTTCACAACTGTTTTTTTTTCAATCTAACAAAACGACCTCATAATGGTCACAAGACCAAAAGTTAGAAGTTTTGGAACGATTCGGTAGAGTATTAGCTTTATAATTAATATAATATATTAATTAATCTACTTGTATGTCTGTTGATCAAATCACAATACAGCACACACACCCTCTGTTTCTTCATCCTCTGTATCGTGCGCATCAAGCGTACTGAAGGAATACTCGTAAGGGTAGCGGTACCTTTACATTAAATAATATGTATATATATTTTTCTATGTCTGTAGCACACTGACCATTACGGTACACTAACAAAATCTTTTTGCACATCGTGCGCAAAAATAATCGTGCAGTAAAATCGCAGTGGGTGAATGTTGATATTAAGTGCTCTCTGTTTAATACTGGTAATGCTTTAAAAGCCATGCATTGAATAACTACAGTAAACGATAATAAAGAAAATGTTTTCCGATTTTCATTAGACATATTTTCATATTTATAATGTGTTTCAAATTAAATATCTCGCTATCAATAAAAATTAAGCCGAACGTTTCTAAAAAGGAGTTCGCGAAACCTTTGGATTAGCGAGTATAAAATTCTAGTGGTAAAAGAGATTCTGAAGATCAAAGAAGTGTTTCTGGGTTCCATGACCTTACTATGTTGGTTTACGCTGTTCTTCACTATACACTAATCAGGAATGCGTATAAAAAATGGTTGAAAAAAACGGGCACTTCGTATTGTTGCGTTGATTCAGTTATGTACGAAAGGAACATATTATTACGTATTATGTATGTTTTCGGAATTCAAATCACAGTCAAATGACAGCGTGGTTATAATCAATATAATGAGAATAATGTAGTCTTAATTTAATTCTGTAATACTTTAATTTTGGTTTTTGGATATACTATGGATTTACAGCAGAAATATTTGAAATATAAATCGTCATTTTCAAACTTTTCAAACTGTGTCTCGTAACAATTTTACGATAAATGTGTAATTCAGTGAAAATGTGTGACTTATACCAAGT
Organism: Himalopsyche kuldschensis; assembly: GCA_028554975.1. Lineage (NCBI taxonomy): Eukaryota > Metazoa > Arthropoda > Insecta > Trichoptera > Rhyacophilidae > Himalopsyche > Himalopsyche kuldschensis. The sequence continues at coordinate 7,591,092 of JAHFWI010000038.1, forward strand.
GAAAAAAGCCTTCCAGTGGTAAAGGAAAGGAAAGGCTTGATCCGGATACACCTGTACCGAGCTTTGAAAGCTTGAAAAGGGGAAAGTGGTAGAAGTGATGTACTTATGTAGATGTACTGGCTTCATAATGAGCCAGCCAACGACATCTCAGACGAATGCTTAGTGCGGCGTTGACGTGGAGCTTTTAGGATGGCGACGTCCAGCCGATATAGTTCTTACAATTGCCTTTCTAGCTGGGACAGCTACGACAGGATACCGAGGTAAAAATAAAACACTATTCACTGGTGCTGAAGGTTCATTCACTTGAGTCCGATTTCATATAAATGCACTCTTCTACTTCCAATGTTAATACTTTTTATATTTATTTTAATACAACATGATAACTATGCCTGATCTTTGTCATTGAACATATTTATTTGCTGAGAAAAAGCTTGGTGGTTTCACTTTTTTTAGTAACGTTCATAATTTTGATTTGAATGCGGTCTAGAAAGAAATAACATTTCACTCGTAAAACCAAAGACCTCAAAAAATGTTTACTTCTCGTCTAAATGTAATATGAATTTTATTGATTAGTTGACTGGTTATGAATACGATTGAAGGCATTATTAAAATTAGCGACAGTGTACAAAAACAATGTTTAAAAAACAAGAATCTTCGCTGTAAAATAAGTTCTTCAAATTTTTTAAATATCCCATTAGAGTGATTTAAAATTTAACAGTTATTTTTATTGTACTGCTATTACGTTTAGTATTCTATGAATCTACCCGAAAAACCTTATACGAATCAAAATTCATTAGAGAAAATAAAATTATTGTAATTGAAAACACTCTATTGTTACATTATGAGCACAATACTTTGATACAACAGTATGTTAGTATAAAAATTGATTGAATTGCTTCTTTATTAGGTCACAGCTTGGAAATGCAACGTAATATTAAATAATAAAATTTTCAATTATAGGCACGACTTTTGATATTTAATTGCCTTCGTAGAAAACAGGAACGATACAAAAAATCGTTTGTGAGTATAAAGTATGCTAGAAAATACTGAAAAAACATTCTATAATAATTATAAAATCAATATTTCAAAAAAGTGTTAAACATCGCCTTCACTGACAATTAATCTATGACAACATATAAAAGGGTTTTTTTTATTTCAAATAATTTTTACTTAATTTTAAATACTTTTGGTTTGCTTAAACAGTTTTATTCTATGATGAATTGTTGTTTTTATTTATTGTGTAATGTCAATATATTTTGAAGGACATGTTTGTACATGACAAGTTTTTTGTTCTGTTTGTGAGCGCTGTGGACGAAATACACCATTTAAATTTGGTTCTCAATGCATTTAACAACTTTTTGTAAAATGTAAATTCAAAATTGAAAAACGTTTTTTTACTGAAATATTTGACTCAATAATTCTGTCCTGATCCAGGAGTCATAAATTGTTTGCGAAACTGGCTTAAGTAATCTTTTTAATTTATCACGTACTGATTAAAAATCTTAGTTTAAAAATTAACGATATATTAATGAAGACTTTGTTCTGAATTCATTCCCATACTTGAAAATATGCCCTTAAACAATTATTACAAGTTAAATGGCTAGACCACCAAACGGATTTTTTTTTTCACCCTTATGCTACTTTCTTTTTTCTGTACTTTTCTGATGTTACTATTAAAAATGTTTTACACGATTTTCATCAGCAATTTTAAAACATTTTGCTGTTCCATTCGATTTCAGATCAATTTAAAACACTTGCCAGCTGATAGTAATTGGTTTGACCATACTAAAAGAACACAAAATGCTTTTCTTTATATGTTTAATTTTTCCCGTTGAGAATGGCATACGAAATATAAAAGTACGCTCGATAATATTATATAAATGCACATCTACCATAAATTGCAGCTGTGATAAATTATCCAGTTAGCTCAGCGTCTGCAATCTGTCAGTGTTCCAAAGATATCTATCCAACTCTGAACCTTCTAGTATCCATTTGCATTAATAAGTCAACACGTTTTCATTCTCCATCAGCCTCATTTTCTATTTATCTCCATTTTAGTGTTGAGGCGTAGAAGCTTTTGCCTAACCTATTACATATATGCAGATTTCATTTCTCTTCGTATTATTAAATAGAGCTTCAGGTTTAAAATTAAAAGGTACAATTAAAAAACCATATTTATTTATTTTGTATACAATATTGGGTTTTCGTGAAATTTCCCTGAACCAATATTCTTTAACATGGATTAAAGTAGATATATATGACGTATTTTAAATTTATAAGGTTTTTGTTTCTATTTTTTTAAATATAAATTATATATATATTATGTATGTATATGCATACATGTATAGATATGTAGGTATGTATGTACATATATATAAATAAATGTATTTTAATTTTTCAAATGCATGGCGTATTAGCGTCAGCTGTAATGCCATGATTTGTATTTTTTTTTTGATTAAATAAATACAATAAATAAACGCCTCTTAGGTACGCGTTCCGTGGGTAATTCTCATCCGTACGAATAAGTGATATAATGAAAAAATATATTTGCTATTTTCATTTTTCTCAAATGATAGCCTATAATGATAAAGATTTTATAAAAATTAGTTTTAAATCTATGTTACCCGCTTTATGGTATTATTATGGTATGCTTTTAAAAATTATGTATTTCCATTTTTAAACAAACTTTCAAAAGCTTGTGTTTATTTAAGAATTCTAAAACATTCCCAATCTAACCTTGCCGATAAAGAGAAAACAATAAGCTACTTATAGTATACCCATAATGCTTTCCTTAACCACAAAAAATCTTGTAATAACTGACTTAAAACCACTACTCTGTTTGAAGCCGTTTGCGTCAATATAGGGAGCGGATGTGCTTTCAACATGTTTTTATTTAAAAAAATATAAAAAGTATTAAAAAATACCTCACAAATGACGTAAAAAGATTTGATTTACGTCGAAATTAAAAACGAAGAAAAACTCCGACATTTTGTGTTTTTGATTAGTGGGACAGATTGAAGTGTGTTAATGAAAATCTGATGGAAATTGAGAGCGAAATTTGAGGCCGAATTTCGGATCTTGTAATTTGTAATCTAATAATACGTTATTTGGGAAATAAAATTAACGTTTGTGTCATCATCCGCGCACTTAAATATTTGTGGAGGGCAGATCGTATTTCATGCTTTTTAAATATATGTCAAAGACTTTGTTTACATTTGGCTATACAGAAATAAAAAAAGTCGTTCTCGTTTTCACTTGGGAGGTCATGAGGCTCATAAGGGTGAAACTAAAATAATGTTGAAATTAGAAAAAAAATAATTTTCATTGTTCCGAAAGGCTAATTTAGTTTTTTCAGAATAAAAAGATATTTCATAAAATAATAACACATTTTTTGTACTTCTTACACACTATATTTATTAGGATCAGGGCAGGTTTTGCTCATCGTGTGCATTTTCAACTGATAATAAATAAAAAAAAATCAGCGTTATGTATACAAAAACTAAGCAAGGTGTGACAAAAAAAGCTTGCAATGAGCAAAAGCGGCCCTGATCCTTATAAACCTTATGTGAAGTTAGTACAAAAATGTGTTATCGTTTTATCATATAATGCCATTCCACCAAGTATTGACAGTTAACACTTTTATAGAAAGATTTTTTTTTAATAAAATTGTAATTTCAGCGCATTTATCTTCGTCTACTTCATTTTTAACAATATAAAAAAAAAGTTTTTTTTATAAAAATGCTATATTTGATTGAAAACTGCAATTTTGTGGTTTCACCCTTATTCTGAATAGATGATATAAATATAGAAGTTGATCGAATTAACTCTTATTGAATAAGTCAAATGAAAAATAGATGAAATAAAGAATTTAATATAATTGCACTCTCTCTCCAATTCCATTAGTTCAAAGTTAGACGTAATAATGCCTAAGTAGTGCCTTAAAATAAAAGACTAATTGAGGTAACAGCTACTCAGCGCAGGACGCGCAGAACAATCTATTCTTGTATTTTACAGGAAAAATACAATTTCTATCTCTTGCTCTTTTACTTATTTTAATATTCATCAAACTCGTCCAAATAATTCGAACAAAATAAGCCAAAAATAGTTAAATCAGCTTCAAAACAATCGTCAGAACTATATATGTAAAGAACAATTCCTATATTTCTAAATACTTTAAGTCGAGTCTAAACCAAGTTAATGTATTTTTTTTAACTCACTGTTCTTATAATAATACAACTGTACAAAATTCAAAAGTTTAAATTAAAACATATTTACACCTTCCTTTGTAAGATTCATTTAAAAAACAACTAATATATGAGATATTTGATAGTTATTTTAGATGACGTCACTGCCACGCTTTTTCATTGCTTTGACGTGGCGGGAATTTTAAATATTTTATTTTATAATTCCTGTAGAATACTTTTTACTGCATAGGATCTTTAAAAAAAGACGCTCGGTCGCGTAGAATGTCCATCGTAGAATGCGCTGTGTGGTACGTAGCGTCGTCCTGTTGGGACCTCATGTCGAATAGCTGACTCGGCAGGACGGTTGTGGCGAGAATAAACTGTACGTTTTGCGCGTAACGTTTCTCGAACGGATCAGTAACTTTGATAATAAATTATGTTGATTTGCCGTAAGCTACTCAACAAGCGTCATTACTAAAATATTCTGTAGAACTCAATAATATTTTTGCATATCGGCTCCTAAGAGTGTAAACGGTTAAAAAAAATCTTTTCTTTACGAATTTAGCTTATTAATACATATGGAATAGTTTATAAGAATTTTAATAATTTATTTGGAATAATAAGTTTATCTTAGTAGACTAGTTATAGGGAAATCCTATCTTAATGGATGAAAACGAGTCGGTGTAAGAAAAACTCTGTGAATTGTTTTGAATAAGCGAACTTGATATCAAATTGGATTGAAACGTCATTGTGTGTATATTGCTTATATCAATCATAAAATAAATACAAAAGTTTTTTAATTATATAAATATGAACATAGCTATACATAATTTCAACTGCTATAAAGTTACTTTATTTGTTGTATGTTCATTTTAAGTAGGTAAAATCGTGCAATAATTATATTGGCTCATATGAAAAAATGACATTCAATACATATTGATAAAAATTATGGGATCTAGTTGCTAGCCGTAACGCAACAGCCGCGTTGGAGCGGTTTCGAAACATGTTTATTTACTGATGATATTATATCCTCTTGCAGCGTGAATAATTAATTATTTAAGAATTATTTTTAATTTTTTCTTCCTTGTTACATTTTGAAAGACGATTTTTGATAATTATTAAGTTTTAATTTGCTTGTAACAAGTAGTTTATTGTTATTCTAAACCATCATCGTTTATGCAAAAAAAATATAATTTTCTGTTAGTTATTATCATATTTTAATACCATTTTTTGATACGCTAAGTTAGTGTTTTCCATACATCAGTTGATAACGTTGATGATGAATTAAACCGGTTCTGACCGTAAATTAATATATGTAAGCAGTAAAAAAAACGTGTCTTATTCTTTAAAAATTATGTATTTTTATCGATTATTGACAGCTCACACCTTCAGAGTGAAAAAATATATTGACATTTACGTGGTAGAACTCCATTTTAACACGGTTGAGATAATATCAAATTATATTAGTTTCTACAAAAGGAATTCAGTTGCATCATCCTTTCTCTTGGTAAGCGGTATTTTTGAAGTCAAGAAGGGTACGCGGATAGAATTAAGAAAAAGCGGCTTGTACAGTAAGTTAACCGCTCCTTCTATTAATTTTTTTTCAGAATTAACTGGTGTGTGTAATAGCGATCTGCACGGGCCGAAATTTTAAAATTTTGCCTGACCCGAGCCCGAAAGCCTCCAACCCGGCCCGGCCCGAACCCGAAGCTCATTTCTAAAAATCTTACCCGAACCTGACCCGAGCCCGACATTTTTCAACCTTCACCGAAAAAAACACGATTTTTTTTTCGACAATTCTAATAAAAATTAAAAATAATTAACACCGACTCACCAACTATCGTGTGTGTGCAGTTTTGCAACATACATTTCTTCTTAATTACTAAATAATTTAGTGACATAAATTGTTTACCAGCAAAGTCTTCCTGGTTACCTGTTCCCACTATTTTAATTGTTGTGTAAAAAACCATTTCTTACCGATAAATTTAAGAAAAATCAACTTAACAAATCGAATTGCGACCGAGCGCAATAACCATTTAAGAAATACTGAATTCGGGATCATATTATGATATTTATCATGAGTGTAGTACAAACTCCTCAAAAGCAGACATCATCAAAAATAATATAGTATTTAATGACTGCTGTCGCAAAGTCATTAAATTTAGAATAGTGTATGTTGTTCTATCGAATGGATGTGTTCATACGAGAATATAAGGTTTTCAAATTCGAACAAGGCGTCGAAAAGATGACTGTAATACAAGTACGTGAAGTTTATTATTGTTTTAAACTAAAATTTACGATAATGGTAAGCTCATTCGGAAATGGCCCGATTTTTGTTAGGTTTTTTGTGGGCCTGAGCCGAGCCCGGCCCGGGCCCGAATCCAAAGCCTCGTCACCCGGCCAGACCCGGCCCGCGGGCCAAACCTGAGCCTGTGCAGACCTCTAGTGTGTAAGAATAGACGAAAACTCACAGGCATCCGTGGCCTTGTACCAAAAAACATACATCGATCGTTACACAAAATTTTATGTTAAGGAACCCGAAATGTATTTGTTTACGTGACCTTTTAATAACTCTGGTAATAAAAATGTTATTTCGCATTTGATAACCAATTAACAAAAGCAAAAAGCTGTGCACTCCGTTAATAGAAACAGATTAATTTAGTAAGAAAGTAAGTTTTCGTGCATAACATTTCTTTCGGGGTATTCCATTACGAAAGCAGACATGGTGACGAAACTATTTCAGTTCATGGACCTAATATTATGTAGACATCCCCTTTATATGACATGCTCATCTTCTTCGATTCGCTCCTCAGAAAACCCAGATTGTTTTGCCATAATACTTATATTGAAAAGCTTCTTACCTTATTATATTGGGAAATATGAATAAATATAAATAAAAGTTCAAAAACTTGAACTGTGGCGACGTTTTCAAAAAAATAGTTAACAATTAGACGTTTTTTTATTAATTCGTTTTACACAAAGCTTAAATATTTAAATATTTTTTCAATTCTTTTACAAATTGTATTTGCCTGTTATTTCCTTAAAAATAGCAATTCAATTTAGTATTTTTTGATTTTGTCATATTTATATTCAAAACTTTTAATTTAATGCTAAAAATTTATTCAAAGAGAGAGAAAATATCATAAAATAGTTGATATTTTAACAAAAGTTTTTAATGACTTGCATTAAATTTTTGCTTGAAAGTTGTTGTTAGATACAATAAAATAAGTTCGTCGTGTTGTATCCAATTTAAAATACGAAACTCAAAAAGGCCCTCAAAAAGTGTTTCTCGTATTTTGTTATCCATACCTACTTCGTACCATCACAAGATTGATATAAGCTGCACACATTTGTCTATATTATGAAAAATGTATAATCCAAATAAAGACATTTTCGCATTTAACTGTTAAAAATAAATAAATTGAATTTACATTAAATTAGTAAAGCTTCTTTATAATAATATGAAATAGCATAATTCTTTTTAAAAATCTAGTCATCATCAAAAGTATGCTTAGACAGAGCAGAAAAAAAAGTAATAATTTTAGTGCAATTATTTATTTTTTTATTAACTTTTTGTATATAGTTAGTAAGTCAGGGAAGGGTCTAGTATCTGTGAAAGTGAAATCTTTTAATGATAAAAAATGGTAAATATATTTTTATCAACATTCGTGCAATCGACTAAACGTCTTAGTTGATAAAGGTTATCTTTGTTATAGTATTCCACTTTCCGCGGGGTGACATTAGCGTTGTTTAACATTGATATACCATTTTTTTCTAATTAATTATGTCATCTCAGCGTCAAATTTTATCCCTGACAACTTTACGAAACATAAAAGAATAATAATAGCCTAAATTCACAATTATTCTTTTTTCTAAATTTAACAAAGCTCCTTTTCACAGTTTCCATTTTGACAGTTAATTTACCTTGAATATCTAATGAAAGAATTTTTAATGTGTATTTTGATTTGAGCTTTACAAAATTTTCATATCTTTTTCTCTCTCGGTAACAATATATATTAAATACTTTTATTTTAAAAATGTCTTTATTTATCGATCAATCAATATGTGATATGTACGCAAGAGGCTTTTTAGTTACCCGACTAAAAAACATACGTTTCTTTCTATATTGTATCGTGATAAAACAACAAAAGCAAGAAAATGATTAGATTCTGACATCAATCTCCTAGTAGGAAGTGAGTTAAGCCCCAATCGTGTTTTTTGATTTCGACAAATACAACGTTCATTTCCTAACATACATTAAAAAAATAAACAAAGTTTAGAAACACCAACAAGTTATCTACTCATTATATTTCAGAAATTCAATTTTAAATTAAAACATTCTTGAATCGTGTAGGCCTAATTTAAATTCATAATAAATATCAAATAGGTTTTATAAACTTATATCATTATTGTTCGCCCACTGCCTCATTGTCTCCATCATATGATTTGACGTCGTCTATCTCTTAATTTCTCGTGTACTCTTCAATTTATATTTATTTTCGCAGCCATTCATTTTTTATCTGGCTTTCTCTTTTTTAGTAAATCTTACATCCATTCAATCTATTTTTTCTTTATTTTAGAGCTACAAAATTACAGGTTTTTTCGGCTACTATTAGATTACTTACAAGAAATTTACTTAAGGTACATTAATTTAATGATTTATCCAGTTTAAAAAAACTGCAATATATCAATAGCAATTTATGAGAAGAAAAGAGTTTCCTATTTTATTAATACACATGATGAAAGGTGTTTGCTTAAAACTTTTGATATAGTCATCTGTTTTGTAAATTTCTCCCTGTGATAATCGCAATTTAATATGTGAAAAACCAATATGAGGTTTTATCAAAATTAATATGGCTTCAAAATATTAGAAGTATTAGAGTACTTTTCTTTCTTTCTAAGGCCCAATTTATTTCAATAAGAAGTATTTTTAAAATCATTTATTTAATAAAGAAAGGGCCTGAACTATATTCTACGACGGTTTAAAATTATTCTTGTCACATAATGGTGGTAAAATTTATAGGAGCTTTTGCATACTGCGAGCATCTTCTTGGTTAGTAAAGATTAAGTCCACTGAATTGAATCATCAATCTCTTGCGAGTAAAGCCATTTTTCTTCTTTATCGAAATGAAAATAGATCTATGGCAAATCAAATTGGTAATGCTATTTTAAACAAGCTTTCTTCTTCTTCGTCCGGCTACTTTGAAATCAAATGAAACATTTTTCAAATATAAACGTATTATCCAACAAAAAAATCAGACATTTATATACTGTAAACTGTATATAGCCGTTTAAAAGTTACCCAGTCGAATTTAAAAAAGTTATATATTTTAAAGTATAACAATTATTTTATATTATTTATTCAATAAAAAAGCTAATAATCATTTCTTTTCAAGTTTCTTGATTGGCTATATTATTCAAACTAATAATTCTTACAAATGAAGGTTTGAAAAAAATAATAAAGCCGGGCCGAGGAGCCAGATTGAAAAAAGATGAATCAATTCTTGTTTGAAAGGCAATATATTTAAAAAATAAAAAGAAAATGTATGCTACTTTCACATACATGTTGTGCAGATCAGAACGGATTTCGCCCATCGCGACTATTTTCAACTAATCTAGTGCTGTGGATAAAAAAACGATTACGTTAATAGACTAGAATGGTTTTTTTAAGCTTTATATAACTGACGTTAAATGCATTATGCTATTAAAAAAAATCGTAATAAGCAGTAACAAATATATATGAAAGAAATGATTTTTGATACTTTTTGTGCAAACATATTCAGAGTCTTAAACTACACGATATTTTAATTGCACCGCAGTTTTTGGGACCAAATTTAGGCCTTAGAAAAAAAATAGTGCAAGTGATTATATATTGTAGTCTAGGCTAGTGTAAGGTTTTATGCTTTATTTGATTCGTCAAATTTTAAAAGAAAATAAGGTTTTTCTAAGATATATCAAAGTAGCCACTCTAATGAGAAAAGTTGATTTTTCTTTTGCCCAGTTAGAGCCAGTATAATTTTAATGATTCATATCGTAAGCAGATGAAATTCAGCTTTCGAATGACGTCAGAGATTGTATTAAACGCCTCAAAACAACGTTTTTTTTTATTAAAGTTACATAAAAAGTGCTCTCGGCTTTTTCAAGTATTTTCCGGTGCGGTTTGGAAAAGCTCGCCGGATAAAAACAAAACGAAATAAACGATCTGGAAGACCGCATTGCCGCAGTGGTTACTGGGTACAAATTATTGCCAGAGTTACACGGCTACTTTTATTTTTACTATTCATTTTTATACGTTATATGAAATTTATCGGCTCAGTGGCATCTGACGAAAACAATCTATTTCTTCGTGTGCAAGATTAACATTCAAAAAAGTTTTCCCATACCATACGAACCTTTCATTTTCATTATTTCTAATATATTCTTTTACTTATGTATGTCATGGTATAATATTACTCACTACAAGCAATACAAAATTGAATTTAATATACAAATAAAAAGTTCTTCTTTCTCAAACATACGGTACCTATAATATCCTGATTTTCACGATTTTATTAAATTGGCAACACTACACAAAACAAGAATTATTACTTATTTTTCATTCAATTTCAAACTTCAATGTGTGAATTCGTTTTAAGTATTATATTTCCATTTCACATAAAAGTGGGTGACAAACTGCTTATTTGAATCTTATGTAATTTAAAAATCAAATTTAAATCGTTTGAATTTTGTACTTTTCTATGAGTTGTGTCGCTGACAATTCGAGTTTCGCCTTTCGACTTCTTCATTCATTTATTTTTTATTTAAAAATAATAAAAATATATATGTTATATTGTAATTTCTCCCTTGTACATGTCTATTCAATGAAAAATTTACGTCTCATTCAACGGTTTATTAATTTTTACTTTGCTTACCTCATTATATAGTAAAAATAGATTTGTCATAAAAGATAAATATTGTAATGAAAACATTATAACCTTATTTAAACTTATATAAACGAGCTGGAAATTTCAAATGATGTGGGTATTTATTATTTGAAACTACTATATTTAACAGAACTGGCCTTGCATTTTGTAAATAGTTCACCCAAGATAACTTTTATTTTCATATAATAATTATTTATTCCACTAATATTGTAAAATTAACAGAGACAATCAAATTTTAGAAATGATTTTGATGGAATATCTTAGATTCACAAATGAACAAACTTTGTACAAATTCAACTCGGTGATTGTTTCACTAATTTTCACAATTCTAAAATTTTAACAAAATATATAAGTATTCAGTTTTCATGTCCATGTAAAAATTTCCACCTAAAATGTATACCTTTTCGAAAACTAAATCAAAAACAATTATTAATTCACTACATTCTACGTTTCTACTTATAATGGTCTTCATTACAAACGACAGTTTTGATGATGGCATGAAATATTTTTTTGTTTTTATTCTTTTGTGAGACAAAGTACACATAAAAATACATTACGAAAATGCCTTTGCATAAAGTTTCAGAAAACAATTATACCATTTTTATGAATAATTTAATACCGAATACGAAGTACAAAATGAAAATCCTGGCTATTTGTATGACTCTACTTGCAAAGCATTAAATCTCGGATCGTCATCCTGGTCCGTACCACCCACAAGCGGGCGATAAAAGCTTCCGTGGTGGGTGGTGGGCGATCTTATCCCAAAATCATAACAAAACCAAGAAGTTTTCTGAAAATCATTGAAAGAGGAGACCTTCATGAAAAATTGAACCAGACAAATAATGAAATGTTTAATCTCACAGACTCAGACTCAAAGGCCTCATGAATGATTGAATTTGATTTTTTTTTCGATATTTGCGTACTCACTCTTTTTTTGTTGCAATAAATTGTTGTTTATAAAAACGACTTAACCCATATAGGATTGAAATACATATATCGATTTTGGTGGGCTCTAAGGAAATTTGACCATGAAAAATACGCAAAAGTGGGCGGTGGGCATGAAAAGGTTGACGACCACGGCATTGAATCAATTGCAAACTTATCAACCATTTCAAAGTATTTATTTTCTCAAAAACTGAAATGTGAAAAGAAGTGTGATTCAGTTGATAATGCTCGCCATGAGCGAAACCGGTCCTGATGAAAAAAATCTCATGTGGAAAAAGTACTAAAAATGTTTTATTATTTTTATTATAATGCCATTCTACCAAGTATTGACAGTGAACACCTTAAAAGTGTGAATACCAAACATTTTGTTCTTAAATTCTTTGAACCCTTCAATTATGTATTATATTATATTAAAATATATTGATTTATTTATTTCATAGTAACATCTATATATTTAATAACGTCATTGTGCTTTAGTTTTTGGAATGAGAAAGAGAAATCCGAATGTCATATTCGATTTATCAAATTGTGAAAACGGAAATCCTGATTTTTTTTAGAAATATCCGCTGTCAAGAGATGCAAGCTTATTTTGGTTACGCGAAGAGACTTCAAAAAGTTTCCTGGATTTTTCATATCCAAAAATAGACGCTGTGCGACAACCTTCCTTAGGGTAAATATTTTCTGGCATTCAAAATATACTATAAAATTGGTGAGTATGTGATATTTATATCACGTGTCCAGAGACACGAAATTATGTTTTTAAATGAACTCACGATTCACGTTCTCATTAATTTAAATGGCATCTTATATTTCAAAGCAATTACAGGCATATATCACGATAGCCTTTATTGTTGTCTCGATGTTTTTCGTGGTTACTTTGTGGAAATATATTTGTTGTACATAATTTATGTTTAAAATCGATAAGATTGTTATTCTCCTTGTGTAATTAAAGCCTGACACGTGTTTCACGTATTCGACAAGTGTTTTGCTACGATATTTATAAATATATATTATATACATATATATATTATATACATATATATTATATATACATATTATCGTAAACATTGATTTTATTCTCTTAGCATTTAAAGGCGCAAGAATAATTAAGCATTGGACTGAAAATTATACCGGTGAACGATTCACTACTCCCATGAATTGTTTCTTACGAGGAAAATAAAATGAACAGAGTTAAATGTTATTTAATACAAAATGACTGTTTTCGAAGTAGAAAATTTCGAACTTTATTGAATCCCAAGTTATTCAAAAGTAGACATGGGTATAAATTAAAGCATTCTACATTATTAAAATATTTTATTTATTCCAATTTGAAAATTTTCGTATCTTAAAAAAAGGCTCATTAAAGCTTAAACTAGTGCAAGGTTAAGAAAACTTTGTGTTGGTTTAATTTAATTTTCATTAGTTATGAAAACTCTTTCACAGAATTTCAATATGGAGTACGCGGGTCGGAACTGCAAAATCCACAGCGCAATCTTGCATAGGGTACGTACCTAGCTAAATTCCACCCGTAAATTCTGACGCTATTCTATATTACATTAAATAGTGACGTATTTCGTCAGCTTACTGTTGGCGTTGCCATCCTCTCGATTCCTGTTCTTTCATCTGCGATATAAATTTTCAATATCCACAATGATAAATGACGTAAACTTGTTACTTATATTCTAGAATTCGTTTTCATATTTTATCTACAAGTTATGAGGAACAATATAACGACTGGTTGTTTTCTGCGCCGAATTATAATGAAATAAAATTCTTACAAGCTGTACTTTGAATAATATAATCAGGGATTTTTTTCCATTTAACGCGGTGGAACGGCGTTCCGGCACCTTTTTTTCGAAATTTCAAAATCAATCAGACGAAACAATTTTTGCGCTTACGTAATTACATGCTATATTTATATAATTCGTTAAATGATAAAATATGGTATTGTTACGAACCGGGAGAGATGTGTTGTTTTATGTAGTAAAAAGCTTGTCGTGAATTCCGGCACCTTTTTTTCCAAAAAAAGCCCTGAAAATAATATGAAACGAAATCAATAACGTTGATAGCAAAACATATGTATGTATGTGCCGTTAAATATATAAATGTATTTTATAGGATATAGCCTCAGTCACAATATCTTGAATTCAATTTTTCTCTATATTTTGTTTTATTCATAATACGGTATTTAAAATATCATGTTACGTGTACACAAATCTAATACAATCGCAATCTATATTTATTCGACGAGTTTTGTCAAAATTGGAATCCACCATTTACATAATAATTGTTTTTGTTTGTTTTTCAAGACATGTAACTCATGTAAGATTTACTTAAATATGTCAGCTGTCTTTTTAGAAGTCGGTTCGGTCGTCCAATTAGTAATACTTTAATTATAATATTTGACAATCGGGAGGTATAATTACCTAATTATTCACAAATATTTGGCCGTGACGTATACACCCTGCTATGGAATCATTATCATGTCAATGTCAATCAAATTATTAACCAATCAGACCAAAATAATAATAGCAACGATCAGAAATCCATCAATATGAAATAAATAATTAGAAATTTATTTGACTCAGTATTGTGTACCTCTATTAAATTGTAGTAAAGTGAATTATGCAATAACAATTTTAAAAAATTCAATGTCCTTTAATCTTGGTTTCATGGTGCAGATTATAACATACAATTTTACGAGGCCCGTTATTATAATTCTTCATTCTTACAAATGTTTTCTGTAAATACTATGATTAATAGTGTGATACAATCAATTTATTTGAAAATCCAGTGGCATATGATAAATTATAAGATTCAAAATTCTAAAAAAGAACTATCATTTCAGAATAGATCAAAACTAAAAGTATTTCTCAAAAGTGTTGCCACTTGTGATACTTTTTTAAAGTATGTAGGTAATTAATCTCATTTAAAATTTGTTTCTATTGAGTTAGCACAATACATTTTTGATCAGAGTTTATTATCCTTTCATACAAAATGTCTCGAGCAAATTGGCTTGCCTTCTATTCTTGGCGGACAATTTTTTCAATGTTGTCAATATTTTACCAAAAAAATACATTCGCTAAAATGAATAAAGGCCTACCTTGAAAAGGCTCTTATGCATGAAGGTTTTACGGCGGCTTTCTTCAGTAATATCAAACTAAAATGTTACACAGACTCTGAATAAAATGTCATTTCTTATTTTATGAAGAGTTTATCCTGAAACTCTACTTCTATCGATAAAATCTGAAAATATGATTGAAAATATTAAGCGGGGAAAAGGTTTTCTTGGCGTATGATATATTCATACTAATTTTATTATTGATTGAATTGGTAAAGTTTAATACAGAAACATATTTAATTCTAATAGTATTTCCAAACGTCGTCAAACGCTATTTTGACATCATGTCAAATTCATAACTTTGATTAAATGGATTGTTTGAATAAATATATAATATGTACATTTAATAGTTTTGAATGTATAATACACATATATATTATAGAGATATACTAGATAGTCAATATAATATCACATTAAGTATAATTTAAAGCTAACGGATCAAAAGTGACAAACTTTATTGAAAATGGTTCCATTAAAAATAAAATATTCAATATAAATATCGTGAAAATTTTTGATCCAATTGGCTTTTAGTTAATAAGTAGGTTAAGTTCCTGCACGGAACAGTGTGACCCTTTTTACCATGAGCCTGGAATAATCGACTGTAGAAAGAGCGATTAGCTAACTTCTAGTCCTTTCCGCGTCCTTCTTTCCTTAAACTATAACAGTGTTTCTTAACCGATATTTCGTAGAGCAATCGGAATTGTTGAGCGACTGATAAATAAACAATTTTCTTTAAAAACTTCAGAATAGATCCTCAATCAAAAACAATAAAAAAATGTACTTATTCAACAATTAATTTATTGAGATCAGGACCGGTTTCGCATACCGCAAGCACTTTCAAGTAATCAGTTGAAAATTCTTGCTATTCACTAACCGGATCTGATCTTAATAAATTAACTGTGGAATTATTGCAAAAAAGTTTTTTCAATATAAAGTATTGCGAGTGAACACTTCCTCGCACAGATTCTCAATATAGAATATATTTTGTTTAAAAAAACACCGCCTATAATCATATTTGTATATTCCTGTGAAATACAAATATTGCTGTACGCTCGGACGAATCGTGTTTATTTGACCAGTGTTTCCGTATCTTGTTTCGTATACGGCGGGCTCAATTAGAAATTAGTTGTTCTTAGTAGAGGCAATCAGACGTCACTATTCATATTGACACTGGCGCTGTCAGCATCTCTCAAATTCTTAATAGAAATAATACTTGCGCTATTTTCTAATACAGAGAATTGTCGAGCAGGTTATTTTTTATTCATAATAACGTAATGACAAGCCATTTTAATACTATTGAATATGTAAAGACTAGGGCTGCATTTAATCGCTATAAAAAGACTACATAGTGCATCATTTAATCGCCATTAAAAGTACACGGTAATAAGAAATATATTTAAAAAAAATTAAAAAATACAATACATATAATAAATAGATACTACATATAAATATAATTCAGGTCCGGTTTCACGGTTTCGTAACTAGACTTAATTCCAGGGAAATTCAATTACCGTGGACAGTATATTTATATTTAAATATTCCCAAAAAATCAAACTTTGAAACTAATATTGCAATTACACAGTTTTTATTGCAGTGTCCGAAGATTTTTTAGTAATGTTGTTGAAAAGCATCGGAACACTGTCAGACCTTTTTTTCTTATAGTTAATATTTCCTTGGCTAAAACTTTAAACATTTTCGTTATAGTCGTATGAGCTTTATACACATAAATCTTATAAAATCGCTTTTTTTATTTGCATCATATTTTCCGAAAAATGAAGGAATGCATGATGACAAAGCAAAAACCGAAGCATTAAGTTCTTCTTTTAAGAAAGAAAGTGAACAATTTTGTAACTATTTCTTTTAGACATTTTTTTAATGATTTTTAAACATCCTATGTATATTTTTTTTAAATCCTTTTTTTAGCCAGTTTAATTGATTAGAATTATGCACATTCCGATATCAAAATTTTTGGTCGAATGAAAAAGTTCTGAATATCATTTAATCAAAATCACTGCTTGAAACAATGTTTTGATAAAAAAAGACTGTAGCAACATTGATACGCCATATCTCATAGGTTCTTTCAATTTTGATATTCAAATAATATTTAGCAATAGCATTATAAATATGTTTTCTTACGTACAAAGGAGCTCGGAAATCTTACTCAGTATTTATCAGACTGCATAGACATACCGTTGTATGATTCAAAAATAAAATGCAACATTGAAAAAAACAAAGCTGATCGTATGATATATAAGGCTTGCAATTTACCGTCAAATTCCAATAACCGGTAAACGGTAAATAATTTCACCCATTATATACTCAGATATGGGAATGGGAGATCAGATAATCTTTTATTTGCCACACAAAGCTTGGTTAAGTTAAATTACGACTGTGTAGAGTTTATTAAAAAAATGTTGAAATGATTTTTCAAAATTAAAAAATGCATTAATGAAACAAATGTGATCAAAACAATAATTAATCACATCGGAATATATCGCTCTTCTTTCCTTTATTCGAATTATTAGCTGTTCTTTAAGTTCCATGGCTAAAAAAGAATTGAATTTAGACAGTTCATCAAGCATAAATGTCAATGTTATGTCAGCTGTACATATATAGATTTATGTTTTCACGACACAGAGCTTCTACAGCTACTTTTACTGGTTGTAATGCCGATATTATGTCCATGATCTTATCAAATTCGATTCCGCATGCATATTACAATAAACCTTCGTTATAATATGCCTCTATCTGTCCTTAATTCACGATAAAATCATTTCCGGTAAGAACCGGTAAATTTTCCAATTTACCGGTAATTACCGATGGTGTATTTTGGCCTATTTACCGGTAATGCAAGCCCTACTGATATACCGTCCGGCGTGAGTATTTAAATTTGACGATCGCAGCTTTAATGATCGCAATGCTAAATACACGTCGGAAGGCCGAGGGATAATATTCCGTTGAGTGGTGGCGAATATTGCCTGAGGATACCGTATATTTAATACATTTACACCCTATTTCATAACGAGGGGCTGTATCAACAAATGCGATTACGAAATAGATGACAGGAGGATGTTTTATTGGCACGCCAATTTTTTAAATTAAGCTTGTTGTTGAATTTCACTATCTACCAAAAAAAATATGCGTACAGTGAAATAACATTTTTTTCTGAATAATCTTAATTCCCCTTCAATCCTCAGGGTTCCAGAACCAAAGTTATAAGTTCAAGATTTCATATTTCACAGAATTTGAATGCTCTAAATGTTTACTATATTATTTCATCTCAAAATTATGTTCATTAATATTTTTTTCAGGGTACAAGAGAAATGTTTTGAATAATATTTGAATTAACACAGGTTGACATCATTATTATATGAATATTCAAAACATACTTAATCTCACAGTAATTTAATTGCAGGTCAAAATATTCTACTGATAAGATATGTTTGAATAAAACTCACAAGTTCATTGAAATTGATATTTATGTTATAACTATTTTCTATACCCATTAAATTTACATCGTTATTTTAATTGTATGTGTATATGAGAAATTTTAAACATCGCTTTGTTATAAAAGCAATGCATTTTTCACAGAAATTATAGTGAAAGCTACATATATTAAAACTTATATTGTTTTTTAACTTTATTTTAATAGAATTCGGCGTATTTAATCCCAATTCAATCAACTGTCCGTTATTAACTCGTGACATCTCACCGTAGAAATATTTTATCAAGCCGTGGAGTTGAAGTAGACCACTTAAAATTGTCATTAAAAAGCATCTTTCAGAGACGAAAAATCAAATAATGTTTTAATGCGTGAAAACATATATGTACATTAATCATGGTATCACTTTCACTTGGATCAAATTATTTGTAATGGCTCAACTAACTATGGGTTAGCAATTGTTCAAGTTTGACACAGAAGCGTTCATTAGGAATTATGGTTATTTATATGTAAATGGAATCTGCAATTATTTACTCGAAGAAAGAAGCGATTTTAAACTCATCAACGCACGGACATATCAGCTGACAGTGATATATGAGTTTCTTGACTTGTATTCTTCGTAAAGCCTTGAGCAAGACTTTGCAAACCTCGCGTGAACAAATTAATAAGAATTCTCTGTCTGATTGTTTCAGGGTCCGAGTCGAGTATTACGTGAACGAGAACACATTTAAGGAGCGGCTGCAATTGTACTTCATCAAGAATCAGCGCTCAAGTAAGTGACAAGTCTAATTAATACATCGTTAATTAATATAGCATCCATCACCGTAGCAGCTCCACACCAAATTAATATGAAATGTGCCAAACTAGAGCAAAGTAAGCCCAGATAATTTTTGAATTAGCCTTGAATTTTGTTCAACCTTATCTGTTCTTACTGTGAAGTATATAGACTCTTAGTAGGGCTTCTAGTTGGAAACTGGTATTTTTATCAGTCACTGAACACATCTTTTACGAAAAAACAAGGATATATAAATACAACAATAAATGGACTTAACGTTAGCTAAGCGCTCCCACTTCGTTTTACGTATTGAGCGGGTGGGAGATAATGTAGTTTTCCAACACAAATCCTTAAACTTATCGTGTTTTGGGAGATAATGCGTCAGTATTTAATTATTTAAAGCTATGCTCACTCTCAATATAAAACAAAATCCTTACGGAACCATCTCAACTAAATTCTTTTTACGAGAAATGATTGTAATTCAGTCACTTAACCTTTCTTTTCTGAGAAAGTTTGGGTATAATTATCGTGCTAATTTAAAATTGATTTAAAATATTGTATATATAAATTAAATGACTTGACACAGAACAAACAAATCCTGGTCTTTGGTCAACTAATATTAAAATAAACTAACATTTTTACGCTGCCATCCCATGAAAATTGGATGTTGTATACTTAAAGATTAAAAACACAGATTTTCTGTAAACTGCACATTCTACAATAAGAACATCGATGTTGAATTTGAAAATGTGTTATAAATAAATTAAAATGTTAAGTTTTAACTAGATTGTTCAATTAATTATTCATTACAAAATAATCGATTTTGTGTATTTTACATTTACATGTGAGAGTTTTTTTTTATGAAAATGAAAGTACGAATCACTTTCTTTGTGAAATTTCTGTTACTTTTTTGACAATATATTTATCAATTTCCCATTCTTGATGCTATAATTATCGTAATAGACACTTGACACTTTGAATTTACAGATGTCTCTTGCTAAATTTATCAAGTAATAGTTCATAATGCCAATTAGTAGCACTTTGATACTGACGACCTTGTCGGAAGCACGTTCATGCGTCTTAGCCCCGAGTGGACGTTTCTTTGCATTGATTTTTCAATAAATTCAACAAAAAAAAATCTAATACTTCCACTTGAATTCTGATGAAGATCAGGGCCATTTTCGTTATCAGAATACTTAGGTGAGAAGGTAATAACAATGTTTTATTCGATTAAATAATTCTTTTCATCAAAAGTCGACAGTTAACACGTTTAAAGTGATTAATCAATATATAGATTTGTTTCCTTGCACTTTCTATACTGCAACTTACATTGCATTGTAACTCTCCAGCCTATGACGATGAGCTCAACATGAATAGATTAATCAGTGTATGGTGTTCACTGACAAGTCTGGAATGCATTTTATTTTTAAATGGTCGCGAATACCCGTCAAGATTACTGAATAAAATTGTGGAAATAAAGAAAAAACTATATATATTTTAAGATCAAAGCCATTGGCAATATTATGGATACCTCTGTATAAGTATATACATATGTTACAGTACAACTGTATTCCCAGTTTAAATGTATCAAGTAATAGATTTGTATGACAACATGAATTCACTGGTCACGATCAGGGAAATTATTGGCCCAAGTCGATGATTTGCCGGCCTAAAATTTTGGTTTGCTTCAATGAAACAAAATCAGCAATTATTCCCTTTCATAAAAAGAGAACCAAAGTAAACACAGACACATATAGGGCTGAAGATAGGGCGGTCAAATTTAATTTCAATTACAGCTTGGAGGAGAATATATTTTCACTGAGAATACAGTTTTACTGTAAGATATACATAGAAAAGACTGCAATTTTATACGTAATCAATGAAAAAACTGAATACATACTCATAATGAGAAGAATCATGTAGTTGGCATTTTTAGAATTTCGTCTTATATAGGTCCGTACATTTTTGTGTAACTAGGCACATCCAATTAAGAGTAAAAGTTTTTACTTCGTAATCTTAATTTGTTTTTTTGTACTGCTTCAATTGTGAAGTTATTTTACTTTTTACAGTTTATAGCCTTCAAGATATGTAATCGTGTTTGTTTAATCTTCTGTCAAATTGGCAAAACTCGGAAAGAAAAATATTTAAGGTTTAGGACTCTTGACAAAATTCAGTAGATACTGAAAAGAGCATCGTTATTTTTTATCGAACTTTTCATATATATTACAGAAGATCCTCGTTATCGGAGGGTAATTGGTACCGAAAAAATACCTCTTAAAGCAAAAACGCGGGAGTCAAAATAGTTATATTATACGCGCCGGATTCAGAACCACAAAGATTCAGCACAAAATAACTGAGTAGACACGGCATACAAGTGAAGTGGGAAACAATACGGATACGGATATTATACGCATGCGTGATTTTAAGTGACAGTTGGTGACTGCGCTATTGCTTTCTTATTTTCTTATTAATAATGTTGAAACTCCGTTACTGCATGGAATTGGATAGCGATGGCCCGTTTATAAATAAAAATATTTTATTTATTTCTGTATTTTATGGTAACGAATAAAACATTAAATTTTGCACCGTTATTTTTAAACTGTTTCATTTAACATACTTTTTAAGTAATAAAATAAAAATGGTTTTTGAATCAATTCATATTCAGCATGATTTAAACAGGTTTAAATCATACGAATCTTGAGTACCTATCATATAAACGAATCGTAAAATAACATTTTTATTTTCACATTCTCATTTCCGTAAACTGTTTCAATTTAATAAGGAATATTGTGGATAAAATATTCCAGTTAATATCGATTTAAAGAATTCGGCACTGAAAATCACATGTGTAGATGTAATACAACCCAGTATAAGTTTTGTAATAAAGTATAATGCCATTACGAAAATATTTCTGGCTAAAAATGACGGCATTCGAGTAAGCTTATCTACATAATGCTCACGATAACGATCCCTTAATTTAATAAATTATAAGGAAATAATACGTGTATTATATTGTGTGTATATTGAGTTAGTTGGGGTTGATACCAAAGTGTGAGAGTTTTTTCAACATTGCTATAGTTTAAATATGGCTCCGTCGTACCAGGAATTTCTTATATTTATGCCTGATACAAAATACAACACAATCATATTTAACGATATGATCATATTTCATTAAAAAATTACGAAGTGCTCATAGTACAACTACAAAGCGACACAGTCACAGTTTGCTTTGTGGCAGCTTAAGTCTCATGTCATTCAAACCACAGAGACTTTCATATCTTATGTTGTTGCAATGTAGCACTGTTGTCTATGACTATTGCATTAGTTCAAAATGCCACAACTCAAATATCTTTAAAAACATGGTTTTATGTATCCAATATCCAAGACGTTTGGTTCAGTTAAGATCGAATTTTATTTGAAACCTATAAAGTTGAGAACTTTACCATTAACTCCCATTTATCTAGGACATACAATTAGGCACTGTGTCGGTGTTGTTCTAGGGGTGCGATATGTTTTACTCTTAACGACAATAAAACATATGTTTAAATAACTATACCAAGTGGTGTATGCCAAAATGAAATATTAAAATTCTTTTAAAACATATGAATTAATATTGTAACGCCGTAAAAGAGGGTTAGGTATATATTGCTTGAACATCACCGTTGTCGATTACGTGAAAATATTTATTATTACTTTATATTGGAACCACGTTAAAATTGAAATCTTACAATATTTTTTCAAACAGGCTGTTTATGGGGAGTATCTCAATTTAAGTAGTTTTTAAGAAAAACTTTCATTAATCTCTCATTTCGGAAAAGGGGCTAGGAATAAACTTTTAGTTAGCTAGTGATTTAATTCATGCTTTGAACACAACCCCATAAATCAATTAATGAAAGTTTATGTTTGAACCTGCTTTCATCGTGACTGAATGGTTTTAATCATATTGAGTCTGGCTTTAATTAAATTTAAATAACTACGTTTATAGGAAAATTAAATAAAATTTAGTATCCGAATCCATCATCCTGTATTTTTTAATAATATGGAATATTATTTGATTAATATTATAAACTAAAATCAATAAATTTTACATAGATATCAGCTGCTATCCGATCATCCGCGGATAATGATAAAATTTCCATTCGGATATATTACATTCAATCATCATATGGATAAATTATATTCACATCATCTTATATCCCTATTCAAATAAGTAAACGTAATTGCATATGTAATAAAATATATACATATTTAATGAAACCAAACAATTCACAAAGTTATTCAACAATAATTTGAATTTTCCAATCATTGCTCATCAGAGCGTGTATTATAAATTTGTTCAAAAATATTATATGTTATAATATGTCTAATTTACAGTATACTGAATGTGCTTTTATTTCAACAGTATTAAAACTCACGTATAATGTGTTCACTGCAATACTTGGTGGAATGGCATTATAATAAAAATAATAACACATTTTTAGTACATGTTCTACATTGGATTGAGTAAGATTTACAATGCGACTTGAGTCAATATAATTTCCCTGATCGTGACTAGTGAAGTCATATTATCATAAAAATCTATAGTATGATACACTTTCACTGGCAAATACAAAGAAAATATATTTTAACTTGTGAGATTATATTTTCACTGAGATGTTTCACAGTTTCATTGTAGCATATACAAAAATTAAGAAAAAATAATTTACATGTGACAAAAAAATGCTCGCGGTGAGCGAAACCGGTCCTGATCCTAATTAGTCCAATGTGGAATACGTACCAAAAATGTGCTATTATTTTTATAAGTATCAAAAGTTCGGGAATATTTTATAGTTTTGAAAATATTTCTTTGGTAGTTTGAAACATAATATATTGCTATTTTTACCTTATCAATATTTCTATGATAGGCGCTGTGAGTTGAATTTTTTTTATTCTTTCCACATTTGCTTATCTTTGATGGTGCTCACAAAGATTCTAAATTATAAAATTTACGAATATACAAATATTTTCTCAAATCACCAATTACCAATATCCTTTCGCATGCTAAAATTTAATTCAATCAACATGTTTTGTTCAACATGGGCTCACTTCGCTGGGTAATTTATAAAACTCCAACCGTCTGATTAATACTGCAATATAAACAGTCTACTTGAAAATTAAATTACCCACAAATTGGCCTGATTCAAAGATTCTTCGTCCATTCAATGCCTTCCGCGAAATGAAAATACGGAATAAGGACGCTTTTTCATTTCAGGATTCGTGTTCAGTCCTCCTCCTTCCCACTCCACTGTTATACGAATGCAATGTTGTAAACGAATAGAACATGAGTTCATTGGAAAACCAAATGAAGATTGTTAAATATGCCATCTAGGTTTGTTTCCATCTAAATCTTTCAATTATTTTTAAAAAATCTACTGAATTAGTAGATAATTCTTGCGATGAGCAACCCTTGGCTTGAGCATTATAAAATATGTGGAAGAACCTCAAAATTTGTGTCTTTTTTATTTCAATATGACACCAAAAATTTACAGTTAACACTCAAAAGTTTACTTACATATGTAACAACTCTCGATTTTGCATGTTATCTTCGATTGATAACTCATGACAGTGTGCATAAAATAGTTCGGCACGACAGACACAATAAGCTGTACAAATTTCACAACGCTGGTAATATCCATTTGAAAGTTTTTTGAAACGAAACATACATAAAAAAGTATATTATAATTTAGAAATGACTTTTGAAAAAACCATGTACCTATAAATTCTCAATTTCACACCTTGACCAAAGTTGTTTGATGAGTACCGGCTTTAATTCAGTCTATATGTTTTTTTAGAGAAGGTGATGATAGAACAATGCGGTTATTGAAATACTATTAGTTATCTAATTTCTCTGTCTACACCCCATTATCAGGGTATTTATAAATTAAAAAAATACAGAAATCCATGTTATTAGATACAAATCTATATGTACGGACTCAAACTTTTGAACATCCAACCAAATTGCACGAGCTCTGTGTATCTTTTATTCGATTAACGGACAGGCAAAATTTATAGTATTTCTCCAAATAATTTTCAATATAACATTAAGGCGACCGGAAAAATGTTAAATTTAATAAGTAAGATTATGCTATTCATTTTTTTAATACCAATTTTTTCTCTTCCACTATTTCCTTGAACAAAAAATATTTCCAAACCTTTTTTGCTCAATGTCTCTTACAACGTTCACAATAATATTCCCTTAATTCTAAAATAGTCTTACTCTAGCTCTAAAGATACAATTCAAATAATATGCAGACCTTTATTATAATAGATATATTGAACATATTTAATAGACGGCAGCGATCGCTCGAGAGGCCCTGGATTAAAGTGCTTGCAGATTTTCGACTGTAAAAAATTCCAATTTCAAATCTCCATGTTTTTGATACAATATTAACATATCAAACGATACTTGGTGTCTTAATTTTTTCAACTCATACATAAAAAATCACAAGTTTTAATGAAAGGACGTCACACATACGCTGATTTCAAGTACGTTTACTCAACGATGACGTGTTTGATCGAGAGTTTGACGTGAATAATTATTCTCAGTCCTGTTCCATACCGGCCATATAATCTGTCATACAAAGTGCCTCCATCAAGGGGAACTATTATGACCATAAATTTGAATGCGATTCAGTGCACCGCAGATACGGTCTGCCATCTACATCCGGACAGCCGATATTAGATATACCTATAATTAGAGCAGATGTAGAGTACCGGTGCCGCTATTTAATATCAGTTCTAAAAATATGTATAAACAACAGCCATATAAAATGGATAAGCTTAATATTTATTTCACCTATTGTGTACCATTTAAAGAGACTGGCATTTAACCTTCGAAAGAATAGACCTGAAAAAGAACGTGTGATCCGAAGGGGGGTCTAAAACATGTAACATTATGCTTTAACGTATACATCTTTATACATACAGTCTAAATAAAAGAAATTAGCGCACCCTTTACAATTCCATTCATTTGCGAATATTTCTTAGAAATCTTTACCGATTTCCATTTATTTTCTTCCGATTGTAAAGAAAACTAAACGCCATATTTTGAAGAACAGGCGAGATTTCAATGCTTCAATAGTACTGAGCCAGACCTAGTCGCGTAAGCATCTGACTAAATTATGGAAAATCGCAAAAAAAAATAATCGAGAGTTGTTTTGATACAATTTAGAAGTTTTGTGGTCAACACGTGGATGTCGTATAATTTGTATTAGGCCGCTAATACAAGGCTTTGAATCGAATTAAATTCTATTTTAAACCACCTTCGATTGAAATTTACAGCATTATTTAGATTATGAAAAATTTACTTTATTTAAAAGTTTCTGCGACTGGATTTGCATATAATGAGATATCAAACAGCTTTGTTGTTACCAATGCTCTCCACTTATAATAATCATAACGTGGTGAGCCCCTGTCATAGCTTTGCGTTCAAAGTAGTTCGACAGCTAACTACTCTGCTGGAATTATTAATAGAGAATCTGATTGTTATAAAAACGACATTTGAGTAATGGATATATTTATAAAATTTCGTACGTCGTTGGCAAAAGTGCAGACGTCATTATTTGACAGTATATGGATATTTTTAAAATGGTTAAGGTTAAAAGCCTAAAAATAAATTGGTATTATACGCTATCAAGTAATTATTTAATTTATTCTATTAATAGGGCAATCGATTATTTATATGAATAGAATATTATTAACCAACAAAAAATGGTAAGCAGCTTTTCTCTGTATTCTTTTGTATTTTGTTTATAAATAATAGTTTTGTCCTTTATTCCAATATATCTATTCTAAAAAAAAAATATTATCATCATCATGTTTTGTATATTATCTTTTATATTTATGAAAAATGCACCGCGGATTTTCGTCAGCTATAATGTCATTCAATTATAGTTTCTATCTTTTACAGTGAACAAATAAACAAACAAAATTGTCAGTCAGTTTAAAATCATAAGCAGTCAGAACCTTGTTCACTTTAGGCTTCTTTGATACCACCGATCTTGTGTATATAACTATTTAATTAATTATAGATATTCGAATATATGTCAACATTAGTCTTATTAGATTATATTTAAATTAGGTAAAAAAAATATGTGAATGTGTGTTGAATGAATGTATTTCTTTTTGTAAATAGCATCAGCTTACAACTCCAATGATTTTTTGTATTTATTTTTTTTTGTCCGTTTTAAGTGGAAATTCCGTTTTTTGGAATTCAAATATTTTTTATTGGTAAATATTATTCATAGAACCTTTCATTTTAATATGTCAGTGATCTATGACTATTATAGTTATATATATTATTACTCGCTGACAAAAACATCAATCATTTTTATGTAATATAAGTTATATTTTAATCAAAAAGTAGATACACATAACGTTATATCTGTTTTCGACTCGAGCATTGTCTGCAAGAACGTTTTCAATTCTCAAGAACAACAGCGTTGGGAACGAAAGGATTGTCCCAAAGGAAAATGACATTTGTGATTATGATTGAAAATCGTCCAGTGATCGTAAAAGCAGTAACCATCACGAATTTTGGGAACCCACTGAAATTAGGTCAGCTTGTATAACTTTGTGAGTGGTGTCGTTGTTGGAAATTTAAAAAATAAACTTCCTAGTGATGTAAATAACATTCTAGCAAAAATATGCCTGTTTTCATGCATCAGTGAATATGAAGTTAAAATTTATTACCATATTTCATAAAACGAACCCCTTATCGTGATCGTAATATCGTATTTCCCATCCCCAGCAAAACAGATTAAAATCAATAGCAACTCAATCAATCATACGATTCATTTTTTTTCGTATCAAATACTACTAAATATAAAATGATTTAAAAAAAAGCATCAATTACATTTACCAGTCTGGTTGCCGAATGATATCGTTGTGGAGCTTGCCGTTGATTGGATTGGTTCAAGAGTTTGAATCACCGAATGGAAAATTATTTAAATTATTGCAAAAGATGCATTCACACCTCTTTACTTAATTATCTGATCATAAAAAGTGTAGGGAGATAACAATAACCATTTCTCTTATCCCGTTGTATAACACATATTTACATTTTCCGAAAGGATACTCTGTGCAACTGATAAACAAGCAGATCTTTTTGTACGCCATCTGTTAAACTATTCCACAATAATACGATTTTTAAGCAACGAAACCACCCTGGAAGACTCTAGTATACAAAATAGTGTTTTACACATTTCATCAAAAAAAGTAATAGCACAAAAAAGCAATTGTTTATTTATTTTTCCGAAACGTTGCAAAATATTAATAATTATAGAAATATTCGTTTACCGCTTAACATATCAATATATACGCCCATCATTAAATAATGTTTATATGTCATCGATTCTTATACATCCTTTAAGTAAAATTCAAACCAGTTCAAAATTGATGATTCGGTGAGAGAGGGTTGATCGCGAAAATTTGTAATTTATCTTTGCATGTGACTGCTTGCCGGTCATCCTTCCGAGATGCTTTTGCAATCAAGGGCTTTGGTCACTGGCCATCTATTTATGTTGATAGTTAAAGGTGAACATTGTTGCTGACAGACAATTTATGTATTAGAGCTGTGTATTTCAGACCATACTGTGCAAAAAAAAATTATGGATTTCGATAAAAAAATTCATTTAAAATAAATATATTCGTTAGTGTATTTATAAATGAAGACAAAACAAAATTCTTGATTTATAGGATATGATAAATTTGCTGTACTCACTGGTGCGAGTTGTTCTTTAAATATTTTAATCCGGTTTATCAATGAAAAGTATATGGTATAGTGTAAGAATTCGGGTGACGAATTTTATTTTAAGGTACAATTTATACAAATATTCAGAACAAACAAAGACTTAAAGATGATTTAATGTTAAATTGTATTCATAGATATATTCTTTGAGCAAGTACAAACTATTTATATCCTTATCATTATTTCCAAGAGCTGCAAAAAATAAAAATATCCTTACAGTAACACAATAGTGGACACTTTTATTTCTTTTTATCCGTCTTTCTTTTGTTTTGTTAAATATTAACCTACGAATACATGAGAACCTTTTCATGGGCATCCCTCGGTTGTAACTAAGCCCGTGATTAAAACTCCCGCTTACTCCAGAAAATTTTAATTATTAATTCCATAAGTTACACAGCCACAAAAGCTTGGTATAAAAACCGTGAAAGTCTCGAGAAAACATGTGGTATCACAGAAAAATGAGAGGCTATTGTACGATTAAAGTTTTCCGCACGAATAACAGACGGGTTTTCTTAGGAAGTAATATGAAAAAATGTTTTCTGTTCAGAAAGTTGGAAACATGGACACATAAAAAGGCACCGCGTAAAAAAAGAATCAATCGAACCTCTCTTTTCGGTTTTGGGGCTGATTTCTTTCCATAAGAGAGGAGAAATAAAGATTATCTTAAAATTAGTTTTGCTATATTGTGAGAAGTTTTTTAAAAGTTAGGTTATAATAACATTAGTGGTTGTTATAGATGTTTTTAGCTTACGTCTGCCGCAGCCTGGAGATAATGGAGTTCTTAAATAGTGTGTATTCAATAAAAATTGTTTCACCGTTACTGAATATATCATGCGTACATTTGTGAAAATTGTGATTGTTCGGTTAGCAGTGAAACAAATCCTGATAATATTATATAATATAATAAAGAACATGAAATAACTAACCCAAATTTTTTTACGTTTAAAAACACTGAAATCTGAAAATTACTTGACATTCTTTTCTATTTATTTTTAAAAACATGAATACTCTCTTAATTTGCACTTTTATTTTACTATGAGAGGTTTTCACTATTTATGTATTTGGCAATGCCATATAATTTTATAAAAAATAGTATTTCTCATACAGATTGGCATGTTAGTTTTAGAAATTAGTTATGATTTATAACATCAGAAACTAATTTCCTTCAAATTAATCGGTTAATTTTTATTACATTAACTCACTTGATACTTTTTGTATTGCATTAACAAAAAAGCTAAATAAAATTACATATCCAGTAAAAAAATAAGTGAATAAAAATCTCATTAAATCTCCTTTATGCGGTATAAAATATATCTCACAATTTTTCCTATGACTAGTTTAACAAGAAGATAGATAACTTTTCTGTGAGCAGAATTTTTCAACATAACTTTAACGCAAAAGCCTTATTATCGGGCTTGTTAATTATCTTTCAAGTTTATTCCAAACTTGTCACGAGTAAATGTGTCGCATCAGTTAACCTTTCATGGGCATCCATCCGTGTTCATTGTGCACTAGTTCATCTTGCAATTCCAGGGCATTATTCTATCGTAGCGGTATCGTAATACCTATGTCAAATTTTATATACGGCGCTCCATATAATCCGTAGAGCCTGGCCTCACTAGACGAGCGTAGCTCAGCGCTACGGGGGCTTACATGTACTTTACACTCCCAACGCTTGTTTGACTTCGTGTATCCGATAATAGTCTATTAGTTTCTATATGGGAAAACTTTTTTACTTTTTCAATGCAAAAGTGACCGATGCTATCAATTGAAATATGAAAATATAGGATTTGATTTACAATCAAACGATGCTGGATACTCAATCGTTTAATATTACTTTATAAAATACTGAACTTTTCACTGATCAGTCAACATTGTCTTCTTCAATAACGGTGCACATGGACTCAAATCCCCGAACAAAAAAAAATCTAAATTTGAATTTTCAATCAATGTGTGTTTTTGCACATATTCAAATTGCCATTCCACCCATATGATCATAAAAACAATTAACTCTTAACTGTCTTTCTAAGAACTCGTAATAGCCTTTTCTAGCCGTAAATGGTTTGTTTCTTAAGCTCTCCGATAAAAGAAAAATTGAACGGATGAATAACATACGAAGTCCGCATACTCCACACAGCTTAAAAAAACTCCCGTACTTGTAATGTTTCATTAGCAATTTCTTAGTATGTGCAATAACAACAACAGTTCTTTATAATTAGGAATAAAATTAATTGAAAATAATGAAGCGAATTCGTAAAATAGATAATAGAAAATTCACGTAATTGTTGGACTAGGACCACAGACATCAAACATATTATTAAAATAAAACATTATCGTCATTTTGGGTGTTTCAATCTATTACAATATTGGTTTTATGACGTGAAATATGTAGGCGATTCATTATGTTTGGGACAGGCTAATTTTGAAAATTTATTTACTTTATATAGGTAAAATTGCTTTATCATTTCCTCTATTAAAAATATTGAGGTATTATGAACGCGTTTATGCTAGATACTTTGATAAATAAATGGTACGAAACCATTATTCTTTTGGCACTTGCGAACTATAGCGATATGTTTTATTTCAAAGTCTTTATGCAAATAATACGAAACGTTATGCTGTAATATTACAAACACCAAACAAAAGTTAATCATTTCCCGCTCATAAATCACAGAGGCAACTTATGGCCCTGTTTTTTTTATTTTTTATTTATGGTCGCGCAATATTTTTTATTTAAATAAGGCGTCATTTTTTTAGCAAAGCTATACTACTGTTATTTAATATTGCGTTTCTTCTGTTTCAGGCTTAAGGATTCGTATAGCAAATCTCTTTTTCAAACTTTTGACATGCTTCCTGTACATATTTCGTGTTATAACGGAGGGGGATCCAATAAATGCAGCATGGTAAGCCATTTTATTACAGATGTATCATAAAAACTATTGAAATATTTACGCACTTGATAAAAATAATGATGTCATATACATGTTACATAATAAATAGTGGATTATACTTACCATAATTCAGGAGGTAGTTTTCATAAGGAGGCACTTTTTCCTCATAAGTTTGGTTTACTAGCAATATTTTTAAAAAATGTTTTAAATTAAAGAATTACAGATAATGTGTTAAAAGATAACTTTTCCATATGAATAAAAAAGGTCTCAAAAGTTTAATCAAAAATTGGCAGTTAAAAAATATAATTTTGGAATTGACCAGTTTTGAAAACTACCTCCTGAAATATGATAAAAAAAAAACAATACAAAAAGATATTTTACTAGACTAAAACTTAGTCATGGAATCATGGTTGAATATATTTGTTCATTTTTAATCCCATTTTTTTTTCAGAACTTTATTTGTAAATTTATAAAATTAACCAGGGCTCGTTAAAAAATTTTTTTGTATATCAACATTCGTTAGTAACACTCAATGAATCTTTTTTCACTATTTCCTTTATTTCATGTGAACTGAGAAATTTTCCTTCACAGTTACGGCTGTCAGCCAGGAAATACTTCCATGCTGGAAGTATCAGCGAATCTTACGCAGGAAGAGTTCCAGGAGCATCCCATCATCAATTGGGATGCTATCATGTGGGTGAACAGGCCACTTGCGCTCTGGATCATCCAAGTCATCCTAGCAATGATATCATTGACCGAATCAATGCTTCTCGCATATCTCAGTTACAAGGCAAGTGTGCAACCATATATACATATGTCTCTCCAGCCTCCAATACTTCGTCAAATTAATAAAATTACAATTTATATTTCAAATATAATTGATCAGAATGTTAATTTAAATAAATTCCACCAAAAAAAAATTAGACATTTGAAAACGCCACATATACTTATTTTTTCGTTGTGTCATAATTAAACCGTTTCAAAAATTGTCACTTTCGCTTATTTTGAGTTGTTTATTACATACAAGGAAATAACAGCCTTCTGATGAAAAAAATAAAAAAGTATAAACAGATTGATAATGATTTTTAATTCTAATAATTACAATTTAAAAAGCACAATTTTTTTTTTTTTTTTTATATTGTATATCATCATTGTATAAATACACAAAGATGGCATTTGTGGAGTTTGAATGATTTATTTTAATCAACGAGTATGTGTTTATTGTATTTCATATATTGTAAACACTAATATAAGTACATGTGCTAATTAAAAAAAAAATCAATTCCCAACTACTTGTATAGCTATGAATCATCGTTTAATTAATATTGACAAGATGCTTTGAGAGAACCCTTTAAATACCAGGGCGTCATCTTAGTTGCTAATTATACTACTTATCAAAGTCTATGTCTTTTTGTGTCTGTTGAACACGAACAAAAGAATGTTTGTTTTTCCAACTTTCAGGGGAACGTGTGGCAGCTTGTAATGTCGTTCCATTTCATTCTGGAGCTAGTAACAACTGTTCCATTTGCTATGACTGTAAGTATTATATTCAATAAGTTTCTATGCATAATCAAATAATGAATTCATTCCACACATTAGATGAATTTTCAACGCCACAATAATAACTTACCATAACTTTACAGTTACTATGGCCACCGTGGAGGAACTTGTTTATACCAGTATTCTTGAACTGCTGGCTGGCTAAAAGATCGTTGGGAAATATGTTTGTAAGTATTTTCACAAAAATTTTTATCATTGTTTTAAAATATTATTACATAATTACTGATTGGGAGACATACTTATGGCATTAGGCCTATATTTAATGCCATAAGGGCATATGTCAAAAAATTTAGAACAATTGTTTGTTGAAAATATTGACGATGTGTTTCTGAAATTTATTGAAATTTATCTTGTCTAGTACAGTGGTGATTTTTCGCACTATAACTGCCTAAGTGAACATATATACTAATAAATCTCAGCTTCTGATCATCTATGTCAGGGGCTCTTAACCCTGTGCCCCGGGCACAATAGCGCCCTCAGAGCTATTATCGTGCGCCCTCTCCAAAGTATCAAATTACGAAAATACCAAAATATTATCATAATTGTATTTTATCTATTGACATTATTTATAGAAGAAGTTTTCACGATAATGTAACTATGTGGTATTTTTATAATTTGTAATGGTAAATTTACAAGTATAGTATGAATGTAACACATGTGTATGTAACACTTCCCAGGAAACAATGATAAAAAATAATAAATTTGCTTTTTAAAAAAATCTGACCTGCGCCCGTTACTATTCTTCTCAACCTCAAATGCTCCCGGAGTGGCAATAAGGTAAAGAATCTCTGATCAATGTGAACATTTCTTGGTGCAAAGAATGTTGCAAAATTGTGTTACGATACCTCCAATAGGAAGCTATATGTTCCACATTGGGAGCGGACATAATTTCAGATAAAATCATAATATTTAATATCCACTTTAAAAAAAATCTTAAGTGTCAATGTTTATATCTATTTTAAATAAACACTTTTTTTGTACTTCTCTCACATATTTATAATTATCAGGACCGGCTTCGCTCATCGTGAGCCTGATGAAATATAAATAGAAACAAGGCTATATATGTATATAAAATTGAGTGAGACAATCTCTATAAATACTAGGCCTTTCCACCAAGAATTGATAGTGATTAAAAATGATGTATTTCTCTATTGAATAATTGATTATTTTTTTTTTAATTTAGAATGATTTACATCGAGCCATGCAAAAATCTCAATCAGCCCTTTCTCAACAATTGATGATTCTGTGTGCCACCCTTATGTGCCTCGTATTTACAAGGTAAAATTTTTTTTTTGCTCAATAAAATCAACAAAATTAATTTTTCAGTCAATATTGAAACCGTATCGAAAAAAATCAATTTTATATATTGCTGGAGAATTTATTCCAAAATAATTAGCTATTTCATGTTTTTTAAATTCAAAACAGCGTTATTAAAAATTTATTTCACTACACGCTAAATGTTGGTGTAATTATAGTAGATGATTATCATTCATCACGTAAATATTCTCCTTAATCCCTCTAATCTTGGGCATTAGTCGGACTCCCGCAATTAAATCTCACACGTCCAAAATTACGGGTTTTGATTTAAGTACTACATTTGATAGTGTATCATTGATACCTTATGCAGCTAAACTGCTATATCTCAAAATCGTCATGCACTATACAAAATGGAGAGATAATGCGATATAGATTCCATGTAATCCATGTAATATCAATAATGATTATTCTAAAATGCCACAATACAAATTGCGGCAATCTTCATTACTTGATTATAAAAATGTTGTCCTTTTAACCTTTACTTTACGATCGTAAAAAAGGCAAAAAAAGTTTTTTTTGGGACCGTAAAGGAAATGTTAAATTGCCACGATCATATTGTGAAACTATTTCCACATATAAACATAATTCGAACACACAACAAAATCAAGAGCAAAAACCTTTTAGGTTGTTTATTTTATCTTTTTTAAGAATTTTTAGTTGTGGCAGTTTAGTTGCGGTAGTGCGATGTATCTCTAAAACTTTTTATAGATTTGTATTACTAATAGAGTGACTTAAAATGTCAATATTAAAAAAAAAATCAAACAATTCATTTGCTCACAATAGCAATAGCTGAAAATCAAATCAGAAGAGTTTCAGAAACAATAGCTTATCTTCTTTTTAATCATTTAAATTTTGTAATTTTCCATGAACTGTCACTTTCACATTCATTCGTGCACTTGAAATACCTGAAGGTGTCGAAATGTGATGCCGGGTCATAAGTGACAAAATGCATGGAAAAGTACAAAATTCAAAATTGATATTAAAATTCCATAAAACACCTTCAGTCGAAAACTTAAATTGCTTTTTTTTCGGAAATCACTTAAATTATTAGATCAATTTTATGATTGGAATGATTGTAAATTTAACAACTTTCTGTTTATTTCTTAGCGTCTGTGGTATCCAGCATTTTCAACGAGCTGGTCATCGTCATTTGAACTTATTCCAGTCGACTTACTTCGTTGTGGTAACATTTTCAACCGTTGGCTACGGTGACCTTGTGCCTGATATTTGGCCAACTCAACTCTACATGGTCATCATGATCTGTGTAGCACTTATCGTTTTACCTACTCAGGTAAAACAATACAACTATTTTACGTTTCATATGTATTGATAATTAGTATGTATGTATAGGTAAATTCGCGCCTTCAAGTATTGTCAAAGAAAATGCACTTCTTTGATCCAATAAATTTTTAATAAAATCGATATTAAGAATATGTATCTCTGTTTTTATTTCTTTTAAAGGAAACTGAAACTACAGCTGTAAATATGTCACCTAATGCTATTTTTACAATTGAACCTTATTAAAAGCATAAAAAATCTTAGTAAAATAATCCCATTAGTTTTCTAATTCTTTCTTTCTCATAGAGATCATTAGAAAAGAGCTTTAAATATCTTCAGAATAACAATTAACACTTCATGAAGGCATTTGTGAGATAAAATGGAAAAAAACAATTTTGAGATAATAACGATTGCTAAAAGATAGATAGATAATGAAACACTGAGATATTTATCAATGATATAAAAAATTGATGCCCTATTTAAATTTATTCATATTGCCTACAAATTGTTAAAAAAAACTAAAACATTTTTTGTACTTATTCCACAATCTTATATATAAAACCGAAACGGCGTATGTATGTCTGTGGGTCTGTAATTCCCTTTTGCATTGTTGGTCATTAAGTTGCCATAAAAACGAATATGAAAGAAAATATGTTTGATTTTTTTATCGGCGAAGACATTTAGTCAAAATGTAATAAATTAGTCTTCTACTGAACTTTTCCCGGCTTTTATTAATATAATAATGTTTATTATTTACGTGAAGGTATTATTTGACATTTCTTTGACAGCAAATTAGATTTTTTCCTTGAATTTGGACATTTTAATGGCCGAGAAAGGGGCTGTCATCAAATTAAATAAAGTTTGTGATTTTATTTTAACTCTATTTTGGATGTTAGATTTTGTGATATTATTATGTCGAATGATATAACATTAAATAATTATTGGTCGCTTAGTCCGAGCGACGCCGGGTAGCAATACTAGTTAATTAATCTTGACTAGTTTCAATCTTCGCAAGCATTTTCGTCTGAAAATTTTAAAAAAAAAAATTTATAGAATGCCTTTCCACCATGCATTGACAATGGACACCTTAAAAATATCAAGCATTTAGTATGGAGAAGTTTTTTTTCGAAATCTTACTGTTAATAACAACCAACTAATTTCAATGTATGACACAAACCTTAAAGTTCAATTGTCTCTAAACTAGTATTTTTGATTTATCTCACTTTTGCTTTTAATTAATAATGAAATAAGGTAAATGTACCAGTCGTTGAACATGTACCAGTAGTTGACCTTTTGAGAATAAAATGGCCCAAAATAAGAAATGCAGATGCGGGATTGCTCTAAATTGTAATGTTCAGACAAGTCAAGGCATCTGTGGTCGGAATGAGCCACTAACACATCACCATATAGCCGATGGAGTTCCAGGGTGGCCATTTGAAAACAACACCTAGTCAGGAAAGTGTATTATTCCAAATTTCTTAGGTGATCAATCTAGTAACGGTGTGTACCTTGATCCTGAACCACTCATTGCTACTTGATTCAACCAAGAGTGGTGTGACAGAAAGCCTTGAGGCAACCCTGAAAGAATGTTCACTATAAAGCCCCCTGATTAGACATGGTCAACACCTAGACTCTTCAATTTGTGAGATGGTCAACTACTGAAAAAAAAACAAGACTTCAAATAATTTAAAACAACTTTTTTTAAACAGGCCCTTTCGTAATTTTTGTTACATAATATTAATTAAGACATATGATCCAATATGAGTATACTTGCTTTGCCTTCGTTCGATACAATGCTAAACCTTAATCGTTATTTTTGTTAAAATTTTCTCTTAAACGGTCAACTCCTGGTACATTTACCTTAATTTATCCTCTTTTAAAATACCTCATTGCCAAGAGTTTGTATTTAACATTATATCTTTTCATTTCCAGTTTGAACAACTTGCCTTCACTTGGATGGAGCGCCAGAAGCTTGGCGGATCCTACTCATCTCACCGAGCTCAGTCTGAGAAACACGTAGTCGTCTGCTCAACCACACTTCACGCTGATACCATCATGGATTTCCTCAACGAGTTCTATGCGCACCCATTGCTCCAGGATTATTATGTTGTACTGTTGTCACCAATGGAGCTTGATACCACCATGCGGATGATATTACAAGTTAGTTATGATCAAATCTTTTCAATAGTAAATCAATTTATTTCATGTATACAATTTTGCAAAATTAAAACAAAATCATTATGATTTTTAATATAAAAAAAAATCTCTATAGTGTACTGAAATTATCCAAAAGATACTTTTATCTTTATCATGCAAACTCACTGCTTTATCTTCTAATTTAAAATTAAAAAGAGACAATACAATTCATACCTCCAATTCAATTCATTCCTAGTTATTCCACTTACAAATAGATGGTATATATTATATACCACTTGATGAACAAGATGTGTACCATATTTGATTAGCTCCTAGAACTCCTGTGTCGAGTCCAGCTCAACATCGTATAGGCAACCCGCAACACATATCGTCAAGTCATGCTCGATATAGCAATTGTGTACAACTTGGTTGAAAAAATATTTTTAATTAATTTTTAATTATCCTTATTTTATAAACCGTACATATTGGATTGTGTGCCTTAGATAAAGCTTGCAGCATTTCATTTTACCATGCTAATAAATACGCAAACCTTGTGATGTCAATTAAATTCTAAAATCTATTTTACAGTTTCTGGAAGGAAAAAAATAATTTATTGAGAATTTATTATTTACAGGTTCCTATTTGGGCACAACGTGTGATATATATTCAAGGATCTTGCTTAAAAGACGGGGATCTTTGTCGAGCTCGCATGAATGAAGCAGAAGCAGTTTTCGTTCTTGCTGCTAGAAATTACGCTGATAAAACTGCTGCAGATGAACACACAATTTTAAGGTTAGGAATATTATTAATCCAACGACAGTCAGTAAGCAGGCCATAACAAGTTCACCACTAGTCATGTCTTAGCCCAATCCTTCTATCCATACCCTATTCTAAAAAGAGATTATTATAAAAACTTACATTGAAAAAAAGTTCTATTTTATACCACATTTGGAGTGTCTAGCGAAGCCCCAGGCGTAATATAATTTTGGTGGCCCCCCTTGAATGAATGATAACAAAACATTGCATAAATATATGTTTTAATTTATTTAT
Source organism: Himalopsyche kuldschensis (assembly GCA_028554975.1). Classification (NCBI taxonomy): domain Eukaryota; kingdom Metazoa; phylum Arthropoda; class Insecta; order Trichoptera; family Rhyacophilidae; genus Himalopsyche; species Himalopsyche kuldschensis. The sequence continues at coordinate 7,630,501 of JAHFWI010000038.1, forward strand.
TTATAGTCATTTCCTTTCAACACAAATATTTTGTAATTTAAGTTGAAGACCAATGAAAAAACAATATTTTTCGTAAATGTGCATCCGTTATTTGTTTTATCCTGCAAACGCTGCAAATATTCGTAATGTTTATCATCAATCCACTTTTAAAGCTGCCTTAAAAGAAAACAAAATTGAACATTCTAAAGTTAGAGCATTTAAATGTAATTTTACAAGGTCACGGTACATCATGTGGTATAGCTGTTTATATGATATTACAAAAAAACCGTTTTGATGCTGTTATAACAACGCAAACTATGTATGTTAAGGTTTGCATGTTCTATGTATGTTAAATTTTTGGCATGACAACCCAAATACATAAGCAGTTTTACCATTAAATTACTATGTTCCTCGACATGTAAGATAGTGCAGAAAATTATCTGTCATTTCAATTGAAATATCCAAAAATGATCATAGCCTCATAAAGAGGCCATTAGAAAACTTGTGGTGGTTGCGAATAACACAAAATACCTACGCTTTTTATATTTATGATTTATTGACATTTATTATATTTTTGCAGGTCTTGGGCGGTGAAAGATTTTGCTCCTAATGTGCCACAATATGTTCAGATATTTAGACCAGAGAACAAATTACATGTAAAGTTTGCTGAGTATGTTGTTTGTGAGGATGAATTCAAATACGCTCTTCTTGCTAACAATTGCACTTGCCCTGGTGCATCAACCCTAGTGACACTTCTACTTCACACCTCACGGGGGCAGTAAGTAATATACAAGTTGCCATGTTTATAACAGGTTATTAATTTCCTGAACTAAAAATAAAAGCTTATTTGTTCAATATCCCATTCATAACATACTACTTGCTTTAGCTTTAAACCTCTTACTCCCAGAACCCCTAGTTATCACAGTGAACCCTGAATCTATAAAGAACCTCACAGTGGCAATCTATCAGTGAAGCTTCTATGTATCATTACGAGAGACAATGACATGGTAATCTTCACAAATATATGTTATTATCTTTCATATGGTTCATCAAAGTATTTGCTCGGGCTCTCCGGATAAGAGGGTTAAGGAAAAACACAGACATTACTTTGAATTACAGAAATACAATTATTAATGGTTGACAGGTATGAAAATGTTATGATTTTTTTTTTAAAGAGAGGGCCAACAATCTCAAGAAGAATGGCACCGGTTATATGGGAAGTGTTCTGGAAATGAAATCTACCACATTATTCTCGGGGACAGTAGGTTTTTTGGAGAATATGAAGGAAAAAGTTTCACTTATGCAAGCTTTCATTCACACCGAAAGTAAGTTTTTCTTGTAAAATATGTTTGGCGTTTTATTGAAATTTGAGTTAAATTAAATTGCTTGTATGTTTATCTACATAGATATGGCGTCGCGTTAGTAGGCGTCCGTCCTGCAGAGCTGCCGGAATTCTATGAAGAAACCATCCTTTTAAACCCTGGACCACGTCATATCATGAAGAAGACTGACACTTGTTATTATATGAGCATCACGAAAGAAGAGAACTCTGCATTTGTGACACAGGGAGCCAACCATCCTGCAGCGACCCCAGGGGCCAGCGCTAACAATGCTACTACCAACAATGCGGCTGGACCGAGTGCAGAGACTTCTAATCGTGGAGCCACCGAGGGGGAAATGGCCCCACCTTTACAATGTGAGCCCCCACAGCTGATTCTGCAGGTGCCTGGTGTGACAGGTGCCTCGCCGGACCGCGCTGCACCCAACATGCTCACCTCACCCCACACCGCCTGTGAGTGTTTGATGTTGTTTTTTTATGTTGCTGGTGGAAAATTAAAAGCAATAAATTGGTACAATTCATATCAATAAATTCTTTAGCGGTACTCTTTTACGGTAAAACATTATATGTTTTAATATAATATTTTAATAGTCATATGATAATTCATATGACTATTAAAATTCAATTGAATTAATAGTTAAGAGCCATCCATGTATGATGCGAACCTCCGACATAAGAGAGAGTATTTAAAGTAATCTAATATTTTGTGACGATGAAGATAGAAGGGTAATAAAATGTCAAAACGAATTCATTTGTACCAGTAATTATTTCTCTCTTTTTAAGGATATCAGGTTCAAAGCTGTAACATAATATATAACCTACTTAAATTGTACAATTATGTCAGAGTGAAAGATTTTGTGATAAAAGTTGAAACTATTTCATAAAAATCATTAAAAGCTCAATTGTCTACAAATTTAGTTAATCCGAAATATTCAAATAGTATTTCCAAAATTAATTGAAATCTCAAACCATAATATGGAGTGTTACTTTATTTCTTTTCTCTGTTCCACTTTTTTGTTCTCATTGTTGCTATTATTGATTTGCAACATACATAGTTACTATAGCAAATTATTGTTTATTTGATTTTCAATATGTTGGCAAACATTCATCTTCATATTTTAGCTTTAGATGATGTGGCAAAATTCAAACTCAAACATTATCATACATAGAATGTAGAATCGTTTATTAATAATTGGTGTAGTGGGTTCTTTGCGCAGCAAACTCTCAAACAATTTTATTGTAGCCAGCATCCCATTTATCAGCTAGATACAACTAGATCCGACTTCTTTTTAAGCTATTCTCATGTAATATAAACATTTCATTACTAGAAAAAAATAAAAAATACTACATTCATTTTTCGCTTTCATCACATCTAGTTTTGTCGTTTTTCAATCATTCATTGTATTGCCTTGTAAATACGACATTTTGTATTCCTTTGAGTGACATGTGTGTTGATATTTTATGTATTGTCAAAGATACATTATTAAATTAATACCTGATAACATGCAATGACATCTTCAAATACCAAAGGGTGGTCAGTATTTCAGCGACCGCTCACCAGGAATGAGAGAAATGGCTGATTGCATCGTTGAAATATTCAATCGCTTACATGGATGATGATATGTAGCTAAATACCAAAACAATGCTCCCCTATTAGACTTTCAAAAGCCTACAAAGTACAATTTCAAATAATTAATTGTATTAACTTTGATTCAATAATCATAGCTTTAACCGGATAAATGCCTTAAGAGCGCTAATGCATTCTATAGTCCAGTGCTCACATGGTTGGCCATAGAGAATTATGTCACACTTTAAAAAAATATCTAGCTGTCAACTGAAAAATCATATAATATTTTATATGCACAGTGACATCTCTTGGAACCATGGTAAAATACTTTGATGTGCAGATTGTGCAGTATTATTAATTTAAAAAGAATTTTGTTTAGAACACAACATATTGCAGGGTTGGCCTGCATCTTTACTTGCAGTCTAGAATATTCTGGGTTTTACGGTAAACTTCTGTTGCTTTTAATTTGGATTTGCATTTGGAGGGGTATCAGATTTTATTTCATATAGTCAGCATATTTACGGTGATAAACTATGTGCCAACCCTGATGTTTTGTGAGAATTTGAGTGTAGTTTTTTTGAATAAATGGCGGCACAAACAATTCACTGTTTATTCATTTGGTTAGTCTTTGCGATATACTCTAAATATATTACCAAAAAATATATATTCGTTAGGTTTTTATTTTTCAAAGAAACTCTCTACACCTGATCGTATTTTAATTTTTACTTAAATAATTTCCACAAAAATCAAACTGTTTTAAACATTTCACATAGTTCTTCTTTATTATGTTTAGAATTTTTTACGCAAATACGATAATTATTATAACATTCAAGGAAAGCTGAAATAAAGGTATCTTCACCAAACATAAAATATTCAAAATATTAATGTATCACTAAGTCACTCTAGAAAAATATTATAGATCTAGTAAAAATCGTTAAGCATCAATCACCACTTTTCATTATTTAAAAAATCATCTTACACTTTGCTCTGTCTTATTTTACGTGGGTTGTAAGTTTTGACACACTCAATCACAATTCACACAATCCATTGGCAGGCTTTAACCGTCCGTAGTGAAAGATATTTGCTAAAATACCAACAGCTGAAGTTCTACTCTACAAAAATTCTTTTCTTTATTTCGAAAATTTTATCAAAAAATCCGTGAATACTAATTTTAATATTCTTTTTCATTAATAGATCCCACTACAACAGAAATCTCAAAGGATATTTTAAAATAATAATGTGTGTAATGAATTACTTACATATGATACATATGTAATGTAAGCAAGTCATCTTATCTATAAAAATTTAACACCAATTTGTTCAAATGTTCCATAACAAATTTACGTTTGTGTGTTGATTTCCAGGGTTGGATTCACTTTTAACGAATTACTTTCTGTGTAGTCTTGGAATAGGCCTGCCAAAGTGAAAAAAAATAATCACACGGTTACAACATCAGCACCAAAGGATATTTTGAAAATGTTTTCAGATTTTGTATCTTCATTTTTTTGAATAGAAATGTAAAAATTGTGAAATTTGTATACCTTCGATGTACAGCTATCATAAATACAAACATGGATAGCAACATTTTTTTCAAAAACAAAATGTGAAATACATGATAAACAGATCTGAAACCAAAACGTGTGCAATATGGTTTAAAATTCACTTTGATTTCGACCACATAAATAACAGATATTTAATTAAATATATAATGCTGCTATGTAAAGAAAATAACTATCAAAAAATTCAAATTAAAAAGCATTTCATTTTTTAGAGAAAATATCACAAAAGCGATTTCAAATTAATGTAAATAATAATCAATAGATATTTCTCTAAGTAATTTACTTAAATAGCCATAATCATAAAATATTGAATCTTTATAAATAACAACATCAAATTTACAGGTCTGATCAAAATGTGGCTTGATTTATAGTATGATAAATTTAACATAATTAACTTAGGCTCAGTAGGCTTAGTTGAACCCAGATATTAAGTAACTTACTATTTTTCTATAAGATTTTGAAAATTGCTGACATTTCATTGATTTAGCTACATTCCCAGACAGTGGAGGACTCGGTGATTCCAGACAATGTTTGAAGGAGTCATCACCAGTTTCGCATGCTACTGACAGCCTTATGGTACCTGGTAGTCACCTAGAAGTTCCACGAGCTATGGATACTAACCCAAACTTACTTTGTCCGGATAATATGTCACGGAGAGGTAAGTGTGTAACAGATATTTTTTACCAGTAAACTGATATATAGAGTAGGAATACCGATTTGTACTAAAAAAATATTGGATTTCCAGGTAGTCGTAGGCCATCAATATTGCCAGTTCCAGACATGTTTACAAGTTCTGCATTTAACATTAATGCCGATGGTCATCTGGATGATGGAGAAGGAGATGAAAGCGAAGATGAGCTAGACGACGATGTACCCTGGAGATCTGCATCAGAGAAGATAGCGTAAGTTTAAACATCCTTAAATGAAAAAACTATCAACGCTTTGATGATGATAAGAATACATCTGGAATATCCACATTTGGTAACTATCAAACTTTGTGCACATGACATTTCTATAGAACTACATACCTACATATTAAAATATATACACACCTCCTTATTCAATAACTGTGAGAAAACTAATTACTGTCCCTTATAAACCGATAATATCTTGGATGGATTTGGCGGACACTTTGTGGAAATTCATTTTTTATGTGTAATCAATCTAGTAACACAACCGGTTGAATAACAAAGCTACCTTTTTTATCATATGTGTAAATAAATCAACTTGACATTATTTGCAATATTTAATTACATTTCTTTATACGAGAGATGTGATTTTTTATAAAAGAAAACAATTCATTGATTCTATTATTTACTGATGATGGCTTTCAATTATCTTGTGATTCAGACAAACTGTCTAATTGTAATTTATGGACAATCCCTAATATAATAAAATTATTTTACTTCAAAATATATTTTAAAACATAGAACTAGTGTTTGACAGTAATTATTATTTCTTGATCATTTCACCGATGCCACAAATTAAGATTCTTTCTATTTCATATACAATTTATTGATTTAAAGTATTTTTAGCATTATTTTTACTTTGTTGCCAATATTTTTTTTATTATATACCTATAGGCATATTTAGCAATTCAATTATTTTACCAGCATTTTTTTTGTATGTCAATCAAATTTTTATTATCTTCATAGTTTATACACTCCTTCAATTATAAAAATACCTTAGTAAATAATCATCAATCAATAAAAAGTTTTTGAAATTTCAATTATTGTATAATAATTTCTCATTGATAAATAAGACATATTATGAATCATGTTCTACTTCTTGCAGAAATTACAATGTTTATGCCAATAATTATTAATGGGAAATTTCGTACACTTATTTTATGATTCTTTTAGTGAAATCAATCAGTTTATTATGCTTCAAAGTGTTTTTATTAGCAATTATTGTTTTTCACTTTCAATTTTATTTTGAAACAAGCTTTTTTTAATCATTTATAATGTATGATTTTGCTGTCATAACAAAGTGGTAGGTAAACTATCGTAATTTAATTTGTAAAAATATCTACATAAAGACTTTTCATCAAAAAAGATTGTTTTGTAATTTTCCATTAACTACAAAACTCCTACCACAGAGTTTTACAAACAAAATTACACAATTTATAGTCCAGTTTCGTCAATAGTTTTACAATGCTTTAACCCACCAAGCCATAGAAACCTCAAAGTCTCTCGGACTTTGAAAAATAAATGTTTAAATTTAATGCTCGGATATCCATAAGTTATCCATAAAGATAACCAAAAAATACTTGCATGTATTAGTGCAGAAAATATTATTCCAAAACTAGTCAGGTATCAGTGGGTTAAAGAATGTAAATTTTATGTATTATTTGCCATCGGAAGGAAATTATATCGAATGATCAATAAAATTTCCTTCAGTTTGCCTTTGTACAATTTATTTAAAAGAAATATCGTTATTGCAATAATAATTACCACTGTTAGCTGTTTTATTGTGTTGCTTGCATTGCAATTTTTTTATAATACACCTATAAAAACCTTTGACTAAATACCTACCTACTATATATTTTAAAATATCCTGGCAATAACCAATCTATTTTCACTATCTAGGCACATTTTTTCACATACATTTTGCATGTACTATTAGCTAAGGTGTAATTCTGAAGCTCATGTAATAGTGTAATCTATTTATGAGAATAGTTATTTGTAGAAATTTACATGAATAAAAATGATATTGCAAGAATCCAAATGATTTGAACGTCAACATTTTTCTGATTAAAGTATTTCTCATACTAAAGATTATTTCTGCGTTAAAACTATAAAACTATGTAAAAATGTTTGTAGGATGTAATTGGCACCTTTTATATCTTAAACAGTGAAGGGTTGGAGGAATTGTAATATTGTAATTTAAAGAAATATACAATTCTTTCTTGAATGCTAAATTCAGTTGGACATCAAGTATTTGCTCCTGGTTTTACTGCAGATAAAAAATATATACTTATAATCCATAGTAGCATGGTATATATGTTAAAGTGAAACTGTATTCTCAGTGAAAATATATTCTTCTCCGAGCTGTCATTGAAATTAAATTTGACCGCCCTATCTTCAGCAATATGTATGTCTGTTTTGTTCTCTTTTTATTAAAGGGACTACTTGCTTATTTTGTTTCATTGAAGCAAATCAAAATTTTAGGCCGGCAAATCATCGACTTGGACCAATAATTTCAATGATCGTGACCAGTGAAATCATGTTGTCATCCAAATTTATTACTTGATACATTTTCACTGAGAATACAGTTTCACTGTAACATATACATACATAGTTTGGTTTGGTATGATTGATAAAAACATATGTATACCAAAGTGTTGAGAAATTTTCTCTTCACAGTTATGTTTCACGAAGCTTCAATTTTTTTCACTATTCCTATGAACTGGAATATATCAAATTGTACAAATATTTATATAAATTTCGATTATTAATTTTGCTCACCAATAGATCACTCTTACATAACCTTCATGGTTTGCCTTCTTCTTTAAATGAGTATTTATTTAATTCTCCCATAAAAATGATGATTATTATTTAATTTAATTACTTCACTATCATTATTTGAAAAATAACAGTAAAATATTTTTCAATTCCATTTTAATTTTTTTACTTATTTTGTCGACCAATATACACAACAATAATTAATGAGGTTGTATGAAATATAATGAATGAAATTTAAACAATAGAGTGGTGTTGTCCTATAATAATTAATAAGAAAAAGATTTTTGTCATGGAATCTCAATATTCTGTTTTATTCACTGTGCTAAGTTGACATTGGTTAATTTTTAATATTCTGATTTCCTTTGTTGCAAAGGTTTTTGGGATTGCCTTGTCTATATCCAATGTCCTACTCGTATCTCTAAAAAAATGTTTATGATACAAAGTATTAAATTGACGCCCATAGAATTTTTTATTTTATTTTATTTAAATATCCTAAAAATATTGATAGATAAATTATAAAATAATATATTATATTCGACACAGCACGAAAAACTAGATTACCCTAGAAAGTTTATTGAACATGACTACTGCACATGAATATCTCGCAAAAACGATTAATGAAATCTTCACGCTCTTATCTTTACTATCTTTACTTTCTTCCTTGCTCCTTCTGAGCTTAAAGGATGTCGTGTTTCTATTATATGATTATCGGTAATCTGCTTGCTAAAGAAAACACTTCCACCCATATTCTTCTCAAATATTCCTTCTAATAAACCACTCAAAACATTTGATGTCGTGTAAATGTGTGTCTGTACGTGTGTGCCCCCTGTTCCTCCTGCCTTGGTGTAGCAATCCGACGCCCAGTTCAGCGTCAACGGTGTCGTTCGCGAGCAGCGTTCCCGACACGGACGGTAGGCTGGACGACAGTTACCTTTGCACCCAAATCTTTAATTCAGCATGGCATGCAGAGTATGCTAGGTGAGTTTACCCCATTCGCACATACACTCTCCCTGAGTATTTTTGTGTTTTATGTTTCTTTAATGTTTTAATTGCAGGAAGACTTTGTATGAAATGGCAATGAAATAAATTTAGCAAATATAGTAACGTATAATTTTGCTGAATTTAGTAGATGTTAAAAAAAACTAAACCATAAACAATTATTCAATGATCACTTTTAATGTGCTCACTGTCAATACTTGGTGGAATGGCATTATAATAAAAATAATAAAACATTTTAAGTAAAGTAGTTCCACATAAAATTGAATGAATCAGGACTGGTTTCACTCATAGCGAGTATTATCAACATATTTGTAATCAGCTGATCAGTAAAAAATGCTTGCGATGAGTTAAACCGGTCCCGACTGTAAAATTATACAAAAAAAATTGTTTTATCTATTACCATCATTTTAAATAAATTAAAAAAAAAAACCAGATTGAAAAAAAATTGATTCAAAATTTTGCTTCTCTAGATACTATCACTCTTGTTTCTAGATCTCTCATATAAGTATTTAGTTCAAGTATCCACAATGCTGGTTTTTTTTATATTGAACAGTTGATTTTACATTAAGAAACCATTTCATTACACAGTCTTCCCGTTTTATTGCGGAATGTACATACAGAAAATCACTAATTTATATCTGGCATATAAAGGAAAAAATCTGTATGTTCAATCTCCTTACTACTGTCAGCGGTGGATTTATTGATTGATATTCAAAAATATCAAGTTTTGTCATAATAACAGATTTTTTTTTCAACAATATTTAAATGTAAATCAATTTCTATTTTTTTCAAATACATCCACTACTGAATCACACGAATGAAGGGTAGAATCGAAAACCTAAAACTGTTGTCAATCTATATTTATTTTAGAATGCCTAGTTTTGTTTAAAATACTGCAGTTAGTACAAAATTATTTTCAAAGTACCTAGCCAACTAGTTTTACCGTAGTTTTTAGGAACAGCGTAAAGTGTTATATTAATTATTAACAAAATTAACTCAATTATTTGATTCCTTTTAAATATTATATAATTCCAATATAGTTCCACAAACATTGAGATATTTCAAGTACATTTAGTATTTATTCTGCAAACTAAATAAAATATCAGTGAACGGGTTTTCTAGTCTACCTTATAAATTTTAATGTTTTGTTTCTGATTACATTTTTTTTGCTGCAAATTCCACTTATCGTTGATAAACAAAAACTAATAAACCTCTTAGCTGTGTGATGTCATTGTTATATATATTAACAAATGTCATATAACATTATGTTTTAACAATATTATTATCTTATGACAAGAATACAATTTATACCATAAGGTTCAAACTGTTTATAGTTATTATAAATAAGAATATACTTTTCAAATGACTGAAATATTAGTATTTCATTAGAAACGGTTTATTAAAGTATCATCGTTTGGCATGCAATAAATACCACAGTTGAAAATAAAAGACAAAAAATAAATTTGCAGAATTAAATTTGTATCAAATGCAATGAAAGTTAAACTCTGTTTTCAATAAAATACAATTGAATTTGTGTTACAATTTGCCAACAAAAACATTGATTAACACAAATACCCAGCATTCTATGAATGTATATTTTCAGAAAAACTGATTTAGCATTGGATGGCATCAAACACAAGTTTTTATTAAAAATGTCAATGACGCGGTATTGCATGCCAAATAATCATACGTTTAAGTATATTACAGTTATAGTGACTACTATAATAACGTAATGTTAATAAAAAATATTTATTTATTTGCCAGTAAGTGTTTCTATAACATAGTCTTATCATAAAAATAATCACATTGAGAGATTTTGAAGATTTTGTTTTGTTTTTTATCAACGTTACTGATTTATTCTCTGTGCACAAACACTTTTTGCACCAAATATGCTTAATATATTCTTCAGGAACCATTATAAATATTATATAGTCAAAATTTTATCACTTATATCCCAAAAATATGTATAATATAATTTAAATGATGTTACATTATTTAATATATTTATATACATCTATCTAAATACAAAAAAGACACAATATATGTATTGGTTTTCTTTCAGGAGTAGAAATAAAACGTTTACCAGATAATTTGTTTTATTATCAATTCAAATTAATATATCCAATAAAATTAAATCCATGAGTAATACACAAAACAAGATATAAGGCTAAAACGTTACAAGAAATAGTGGAGAAAATTTATAAAATTTTACTTATTTTAATTTCATATATAAGAATTTTCCATACTTAATAAAAAATTTGTTTTAAAAATGATTATTATTATGATTTCATCATGGAAGTAGTTGTATAATAATTATTTAAGTAAACAGTCCGTCAGTAAAATTGTTGTAAAAATATATATTATTATTTACAGTTTTCTCAATCCTTATTATCAAAACATTGTGCAATTATTTTACATTGGTCTCAAACAATTTGATGTATTTATTTATATAAATAAATCAATCTTGTTAACATTTTTTCAATTTAAAATCTATGTACTTGTTTCAAACTGACCTTATTCTGGGTACCGGCAGTATCGTTAAAGGTTTTCCGCCAGTTTCGCCATTCATCGGTGTCAGCCCGACACTGTGTTATCTGCTGAAAGAAAAGAAGCCGCTCTGCTGTCTCCAGTTAGCTCAAGTCTGCGAGCACTGCTCGTACCGTAATGCAAAAGATTACCAGTGGCAAAACAAGACAATTATTCTGGCTGCCGACTATGCTTCAAATGGCATCTACAATTTTATCATCCCGCTGAGAGCGCATTTTCGATCCAAGACATCCCTCAACCCGATCATCCTACTTCTGGAGCGTAGACCTCACATTGCATTCCTGGACTCTATCGCTTACTTCCCATTGGTATATTGGATGCTAGGTTCTATCGATTCGTAAGTATAATATCATAATATTTTAATTTATGTTGCCTGTTTCTGTCCCTCTAAAACAATAACAATACTTTATTTCATTTACATTAAAAGCTCATGAAAGCGGTTTTGTGTTGCTCATGAAAGTGGTGTTTTAACACAAAATTTTCAGTAAGATCAATAAACATTTACATTTACTTTCTGCATTCCACCAAAAGCCATTTATCAACATTGTTAAAAGTGATATGGCCTATTAACAAAAAATTTGTAGACAAAGGGAAATTTTGGAATATTTGTCAGTATTGTACTGAGTATTAAAGTTGTGAAACCTATTGAAATTCCATGTAAAAAACTGATCAAATCATTAATGGTTAAAAGCAGTATATATTTTCAAATATTTATAAGATTTATACAATCAACAAATAAGCAAGGAACGATTTCTCATACCCATCTACCACAAATCCTTTCAGTCTTGATGATCTCTTGCGAGCTGGCATAACTCTTGCTGAAAATGTTGTGGTAGTCAACAAGGAACTTTCAAATTCTGCCGAAGAAGACAGTCTTTCAGATTGCAACACCATTGTTGCAGTGCAAACTATGTTCAAGTAGGAATAATTTAATATTATTGTATTAAATTGTGTAGTCGAATGAACTCCGTTTCAAAAATTTATTTCAGTTATTTACAGTAATTTTTTATTTAGCTGTTGAATTACAAATTAAAGTTCAGTAAAATTCTGTCAATTTATTTTTCTATCCACTGATCTTATAAATAAATTCTGGCCACATCTGATGAATCGGATACATAACATTATATGAGTTATTTCCGACAGCTGAAATTTGAATGTATATAAAGATGATAGCTTTGTTACTCTACTGGTTGTGCCACACTAGTGAATTACATTAAGTTTACATCTTTATTTTTATATCAGAAACGAATTTCCAGAATGTTACTGTTGAACCGACGAAAATATGAAAATATGAAATTATTAATATTTTTATTATATTTTAGACTTCAAGTATATTTAAAAAAGCTACTTTTTTTTGTACACTTGCAAATATTTTGTACAAATTAAGGTAAAATAATTAAAATTTAGAAAATTTCATTAAAGAAAAACACTTGTATGTATATTGTATAGCATATTGTATGTAATAATATTTTTCAGGTTTTTCCCGTCAATACGCTCGATAACGGAGCTGTCACAGTCATCCAACATGCGCTTCATGCAGTTCCGAGCTCATGACAAATATGCGCTGCACCTATCTAAAATGGAAAAGGTACAACTGCAAAACCAAGAACAAGCAACCAGGGGCAACACTCAGCCATGTTCGGGAGACGATCCGCGTTCCCTCGCACTGGTACTTGCAAAAAAAAAAACAATCCCTAACAAGTCTTCAATAATGACATCTATCTGCTGCCTTTCATACTTTTTCTTTACCAGCCTGATCGCATTTTTATTATATATTTTTTTAGGAATTTTACACAATACAACATTATATAAATCAACATATTATACTAATAGAATTCTGATATTTTTTGTCAACTAATAATTCTCAATAATTCAACGATTCTTCTGTTCAACATATTATTAAATATATAACTGAAATACATTGACAGTCTGACACATATATTGTTTTTATCATACAGTAATTACAACACAAATAATATAAGCCAAAGATTTCATCTGATTCAATGAAAAGTACCTAAAGATAACTGGCATACTTCAAGATTTATATTAGATTACATATAAACAGATTGATGGAAACAATAAAAGTGTTTCTTCTCATTGGAAAAAAATGATTTCAATTATTAATAAGTACTACTGATTATATTATTTAAGTTCATTCGGATTTTCATAAAACTCTATAGCCATTACAAATGAATGCTCAGATTGAATAACTTCATAGTTATTCGGATCAAGTAGTATAATTTTAATAGTGAATAAATACCACATGTAATTTTGTTGTTTGTTTACATGATACACTTTCCTTTCCTAGAAAAATTCACAACCTACTCTATAAAAAGCACAGATACACAAAGTTTTTACTTTTATAACAACTTACAATTTCAATCAGAAAATTTGCACAACACTAGTTTTTGTACGGATGATACTAAAGCATACACTCAATACAGCTTTTTTTCATGTCATGGTACAGAATATAGTAGAATTATTCATAGATTTTATTTAGTTTTTTGTCTTGCTAAAAACTTTTCAAGAAACATTTATTTCTAGACTGCATTTCATTATTACTGAAAACTTCTTAACATTGTTAATTTATATCGTATTTTTTATCTCGTATCCTCCTCCAACAAGTACCAGTGTTGAGATATTCTCTAAATGCATGGCCTTAATACTTGAAGACTTGCAAAAATATGCTAAACTCTCAAACGGCAATTGTATGGAGAAACATGGCAAAATAAATATGTTTTTTTTTCCATGAATGAAAGTGTATTTTGTTTTTTTAAAGCATAACATAAATTAACACAATTATATTATCTACGCATAGCGTAGGAATCCCTTAAAATGAAAAGTTTTTTGCAGTCTCAAAGTATTGAATGTTGAATGGAATGAAATGCCTAAGAGGGCCCTTCATTAATAGAAATTATATATAGCTTTTTCCAATGTATATTTTTCACAAAAGTATTTCAGTCTCACAGAAAGATATTTCTATTAAATATCCAGATGTTGCCTACATCTGTGAATAAGTATGCGTCGGTAGAACTACGATTTTTGCCATCAAGTCATCAAGTAGTATCTTTTATGAAAACATTTTATGTCTTTTTGTATGACTCCCAATCCGAAAGGCCTTGAAGAGTTTGATACTATCGTCTCCCGTACTTGGCTAAGTATTGATTATTATTTCAAAGTAAAGTGCGTAGTTGCAAGCAGCAAAAAATCTTTAAAAGATTACTTGAATCATGTTTCTCAATTTAAATATGGTATAAAAGATGCAAGATTTCCATTCACAAACACCATCACAAATACAATGTTATATGGAGAATTGTCTCACAATCATATATACATACAACTTTAGAGAAATAATTTTAAAATCTTTGCAACTAGGCGCTTTCATTTATAATTAATTACCATAATGATTTTATGTGATACTACAATCAAGGAAATTATAAAATGTAATAATTAGTCATATGTAAAATAATGGTATCAATATAATTAAGTATACTTTGTAGTATATTTTATGATAGTTGAATGGTACTAATACTAGTCCGCTTTATCGAGAATTTCATAGAATTCTCGATACCTTTGAATAATTTTTTCTGAATTATAAATAGAATCATATAACATTACAAATAATTATTTTAAATCTAGATTTATTTATAGATAGTATTTTGATTACTTTTTTGCATTATAATTTTACAAACGCTTACATATTTTTCATTTGCAAACCAGTTTCATTATTATTTAGAATTTAGATATATTTTTATTTTTATTTGATTTACTAATAATGTGTCAATTATTAATTAAATTAAATTAGAAATTACTATTGTGATATGAGGTATTTTAAAATTGAACAAATCTTCTGCAATAATAAGTCATTTATTAACAGGCTTATTCATTTACTTCTAAAATCGAGATGTCAAATAAGTATTACAGCAAAAGTTAATTAAAAATGTTAATAAAAATATTTTCCACTGTGTAATATTTGCATATTATATCTTCTTGATTGCGTCACCTTGTGATTTATTTGTGATTATGTTTATTGATTACTTTACATGTATTCCCATAAGGTAACCTTATACTATTATTGTCATTATTGTAATATGTAATAGTAATAAGTTCTTGCGCGATTACTATTTCATTTACATTTTATCATTAGTATCAGTATCACACTTGTCATTTATTATCAATCTGCAATATGTCTCCACTATTTTGCTCCGTCAAACATTTCTATTCCATTTATCTAGCAGACTCTTAAGTGACCTAGTGATATATTTTACAATAAATCAACATCATGAACATTTTTATATTTATTTTAACCGCATCAGCTTCCAATGTGAAGCATATGGACTCTTGATGGAACTTATTTCAACAGAAGTTTTTTATAAGTAGCAGTAGTTACTTAGTTGCTAAACCTCTCTATTTTGAAGATCTTATGTTTATACGGTATTTTATTTCTGATGTTGTGTGTAAATAAATTTTAACAATATTATTACAAAGCAGTATTTTTCAATAAAATTAAATTTATCAAATAAATAAAGTAGGTGTAAACGTGTTTCGCATAATTCTTAGAGATGAATGTGCCTCCAATTAGATATATTTGTATAAAAGAAGATTTAAATCATTGTAGCAGTGGTCATTTTTCTTAGCTTAAGTACAGCTTACATATAATGTACTTTTCAGACGTAATTACTGTCACTGTAATTTTAAAATTTCAATATCGTTTTTAAATCTGTTGGGTCTCTACAAAGTTCTATAATAATTAATTTGTAAGGATATTCCATAACATTAACATCCATGATTTTCTTGACCCCACTTATCATCAATTCCGTCCTGTATAAATTTATCCAACCACCCGAAGTGCGTGATGATAGCATAATTTATCGCTCTAAAATATTTGCATTGTTTGTGACTTATCATGAGATTTATAGATCTGTTGCAAGCATATTGTGTGTCATTGCGCTCGCTTGAAAACACACATATCAGCTAAACATAATTTACCATGCAAATTAATAAAAAAAAAACATTCAATTATAACTATATCAATATTACAAACAACATACGTTTTTTTTAAGGAAACAAATATTCAAAGATAGTAAGACACACCATTTTGCAATCCCAAATATCAAAGAACTGCAATTACCATCTATTCAATATGTATTACCATAGTGAAGTTCATAGTTCATTTTATAATATATACCAAAATCTCTTAATAAGAACCTAGCAAAATAATCTTATCATGTGCATTTACTAGAGTAGTGGTCTCCAAGCTCAATAAGGATAAGCGCTATAATAAATTGAAATTGCCTTAATTGCGTTGCATTGATTGCATAAAGTATTTTAGTTAAAAAGCACAAAAACTGGTTTTATGCCGTTAAGTTCAATGCAGAATTTTGATTTCAGAGTAATGGTCAGGAAACATCACACATCACATCTTGATTTTTTTACCTATAAATGTAGAAATAGAGTTAAAAACAAAAAAAAAATATTATAAGATCCAGTCATTTTGCCACACTTTTTTAGATATTTAAATTATAAATGTCGATAATGCTGCATTTGCTTTAAATTTTTCAAGACTGCTGTTTTTTCTCCCAAACAATTGATAAAATTTGATCCTAGGCAAATTTCTAAATATGGTACAATATCCTACTACAAGCTACTGAAAATGCTACCACGAGCTACCGGTAGCTCGCGAACGACCGTTTGGTGATCACTATACTAGAGCGTGAACTCCTCACTGTGCTATCTCATGTATTAATATTTAGTCTCATTCAATAATAATGGAATGATGTTTCCATGACAAATTTGTTTTGAAAATTAATTTCATTAATCTTGTATATTTAGGTTATCAATATAAGGTACAAAATAGTTATATAAATGATTTTTTTTTAGAAAGAATTGATACATAATAAGACTGAAATTATTTGCCATAATAATATGATTTAACTTTATTGCAAATCTGAGTGAACACCCTACATCTACTATACTTACTTAATTCAAAAGCTTCTGTTGTCAGGCAGATCACCAACCTCAAAAGACTGGTTGCACTCACACTCCACATAGCTGTTTCAGAAACTTTGAACATAGGTGTACACGCATGTATATGATTTTTATGTTTATCTTATCATAGAAATTTGGATAAGTATTTATTACACCTTCATCTACTGCTGTCAAATAATCATAATTGTATTACTCACTACCTAAACTTTCCTGTTATTGACATTATATTACAGAAGACAATAATTTATGATTTTGACTGTTGAATACTGCATGCTGACCAGCAGTCGATTTATGACAAAATTGTTCTAGAGAAATATGAAAGTATGGTACACCAATGTCGTGTTTCAGTGCGAGAAGGAGCGAGGATCTCACATCTCATACATGTTTAGGCTGCCATTTGCAGCCGGGTCTGTCTTCTCAGCGTCTATGTTGGACACTCTACTATACCAGGCTTTTGTTAAAGACTATGTGATAACATTCGTCAGACTTCTACTTGGAGTGGACCAGGCACCGGGATCAGGATTCCTTACTTCGGTAAACTCATACTTTTATTCAAATACTTTACCTCAATGGAATTTATCATCTTGTAGTCTATTCATGTTACAAACATGATATTTATTCTAAATTTAGATTGTATTTAGTACTTAAACAATGCTTGATCCTGCTATATGTGTCACCTATATTATAAAAAAATTACATCGTATTATCATAATATTGCCAAAGTTATAATGTCAAAATGTGGCAAACCATGTTTAAGTGTTGTGTGAATAATTAATTAACGTATTTCTCCATTTATCAATTGCTATTATTTTTCATAGGACAAAAATAAAACATTGTTAGCGAGATGCTATGAATATTAACTATTTTTAGGTTACAATTGTGTTTTAATAAATATTTTCACATTAGAAAATTATTACAAGAAAAACCATGCTTAAATGAAGGGCTTTAAGTATATTTTACATTGTTGATTGAAAAATATACAGTTTTAATTTTTAACCTAGTAGATTTTTGAGGTATTCTTTACATGTAGTTTACAGGTTGCCTGTTATAATAATACTTTTGGCTAAACATGATTGCGTGTAATTATATTTTTATTTTCATTGTAATCCTGGCGACACAATTATTTGCAGTTTATGTGCCAATGAGCTTTTTTTGTTAATTGCATTACTGCGTAATTTTTTTTATAGTAAAATATTTCGTCTTCTTACATTTGGTTTTAGGTATCAAATTATTGAAGTTGTTTAAAAAACATTATAATTTTCAAAGTATAGAAAATAATCAAATCATCAATTAAAATGATATATTTAGTGGCAGCTGGTAATCTTAATCTTTAGCTGAAAACGATACTTTTAGGATAATATATAATTAACACAACAGATACATACATAAGATGTCAAATGACAATTCTTGGTGAAAAGGTATCATATGTTCAAAAAGAAAACATTTTTTTTTTGTACTTTTCCATATATATTCATTAATGATCAGGACCATTTTCGACGGTGAGAGAATGGGGAAAGGGGCGTGGGATCGGTGCTTCAACGTTTTTTTCTAAACGATTGGAAAAAATTGATAAATATATATTTCTTAGTAAATATAATAAAATGATTTTGTTACTCTATAAATTGGAAAAATGTTTGGTTGAAAATTTGTTGGTGCGGTAAATTGGATCACTGCGGGTAGTATAATTCTTCGATTCCTCTTTTTGCTTTTATTATTTCTTTATTATTTTTATATTTAACTTTAAAGTGATCTATTGTTATTGTTTAATTCCTAGAACTCCTATGGCGAGTCTAGCTCAACATTATATATGTAGCGCGCAACTCATGTCGAGTCCTGCTCAACATTGTATAACTTGGATGGAAAAATATTTTTTATTTATTTCAAATTATCCTTATTTGAAAACCCATACATATTGGATTGTGTTCCTTAAATAAAGTTTATAACATATTTTTTGGTATTTCGTTTTACCATACTAATAAACACTCTAACTTGCAATATCAATTAATATCTCAAATCGATTGAGGAGTTGCTGGAAGGAAAAAAAATATATATTGAGGAGTACAAAAGGTTAATCATGCTTAGAGTATTATGAGGAATTACATATAATTAAGGTTTAATACAATTTTTTCTGAAACCCTTATCAATGAACAAGTCAATTCCTGCTTAGCTTACTGAGCTTGACTGCCATTCCAGATGAAGATTACCAAAGACGACATGTGGATCAGAACATATGGAAGACTCTACCAGAAGTTGTGCTCAACTACCTGCGAGATTCCGATTGGTATTTACCGGACGCAAGACACTACATTGGCGGACACATCGCACGTGAGTATGCACGGAGCCCATACTTGGCCGTGGACCAACTGCGTGCGAATGCGACCATCGGTGAGTTTACTAAAACAGCTCTCGCCCGCACACAACACACCTATGCTAATTCAATTAATCTCTATAAAGTATCTTTATTACAGAAAACAATAATTTCATCCTGTGGGGTTTTTTGGATTCAATTATGATCAGTGCATCTGCTTAGAATAACAAATTTCATTTATTTTTATTCATCACCACAAGCATTAATCAAAAATCTTTTTTTATCCATACCAATTAAACTTTCTACAGAAAAACAAATTGACAATACTTTCGATGGATTCAGCCGTAACATTGTGGAGTTGAGTTACTCAGTTTATCCTTCATATTGTGTGACAAATAGTGACCTGTGTTTTGCCTATTTTAGAAGCATAAAAAAGATCTTACAATTGCACGGTTGTTTTAGTCTCTAAATTGAAGAGAATTTTTTAACTAAAGCATTATAATATATGGGTAAGATAAATGCTGAACTGCCACCGTGACATATATGAAAAATGTAGTTTCTTCAGTTTTTACAAATTACTTAATATTTGTAAAATTGATTGATTACGGAAGGCATTACTTACAATACTGTCCAAATGCTATATAGGAGAGAGTTGAAGTCTGTCTATTATTTTGCAACTGTTAATTAAAACGTTTTTATTAATATCAAAACAATAATCTATCCCTTACTTCGTAAAATCAATTTAGAATTTTCTATTTAGGTACAAAATAGATTGATTTTTTTATTCTAGGTAGATGTCTTTTTTAATTCTAAGCAAAAAACACTTTCACAGCCATTTATTTTCTTATTTCACATTTTTTTAATGTTTTATAACTATTTACTTGTGGAAAACACTTACAAAATGCAATTTACAATGCTTGGATCGTAAAATTTGTTTTTGGTTTGAAAGTTGACTTAACAATCATTTAGCTTTATTGACTAACACAATTATTCTTATAATTAATTTCTTTTTTCTTATTATACAATTATTACCACAATATTATTTATTGTTTTTTTTTTCGTTGTCGTATTTTATTATTTTATGTCTGTAAATAAAATATTAAATGAATTTCATTGTAACTAATAGTAACTTATTTAAAGCAAGCTTTTTAGTAAAATACAAGCTTTTTCTTACTATTAAATATTTTTTTCAGGTTAATAACACTACTGTTATAACCCACTGACCTGTTTTTAGTATTTTTTATAATGTGAACAAATAAACTTCTTATAAACAGTCCATATAAAATTTTGGATTCTAGTTCAGATGCAGCAATAAAATTAAAATGGTACATTCAATGCATAATATGATGTATCCAAAAAAACAGAATTCACTGTAACATTTCTATATGAACAATACATTATTTGTAATGTATTACTTCAATAATTGAGCCAATTTTGATGATTATCATTTTTTTTAGATTTTCATTCTATTTTTTTCAAAATGCTTCTACGATTTTATCATAATAAAAAATTTTAAATATCAAATAAAGTTTAAACTATTCATGAAAACGTTTCCAAAAATATTTTGTTTTAAAACTAGAGCTTTTTTTTATTTATTTTTTCTTATGCTTTCATTATTTCAAAGCATTGCTTTCTGAGACGATGAAACATTACAAAATATTATTTACTAATTGTTTTTTTATTTCAAAAGGATTTGATGCAATGGTGAAATTGATTGTTGTATTCAATTTGGTGGCGTGTGGTTGTAAAGTAAAATCGATCCAATGATCGCACTCTCACATTAATCACGTAATTCTTAAATATGATATTATGTGATGTATATTGTAAAGCAAGAAATTTGTTAGTTTTTAATAACGTAGGTAGGTGTTCAACTTTAGCCGTGGCATGGTGGTAAAAATATATGTGTTCTATCTAGACGTAAAACGTATTTGAGAGTAGAGGTGTTTGTTAATACTACTGTGAAGCCAAAAAATTATTGATACGATTTTTACTATAGAATCTAATATTGACAGAAATGGCAATTGGATAAAATTTTGTTTTCATCTATATTTTCATTCATTAGGTATAGTCAGCCAAATATTTTAATGTGAAATTATATTAAAGATATGTATTAATAGTTTTGGCTGCAGTTTATTGTTTCTATAATGGTTATTAGATTTTGCATGCACCTCCAATGTGTACCCTTTCCTTGTGAGAGATATCATTCCTCACTGTACCTACAATAAAAGTTTTATTGCTTTACGTGTGTGTGTTTAAACTATTAAAACTTTCATTCATTACGATAATACAATGACTAAATTTTAAAGTTCATTTTCATTCAAAAAACCTAAAAAATGATTACTCTATAATCAGTGCTGATAAACACAATAAAGAATTGATAAACATTTACGACACCAAAACAGTTGTTTTCAAGTTAAACTTTAAGTCAAATCATAAGCTTATACTTATGTGAATTTATTTTTTAAAAGAACATTTATAGCCATAGAAAATTTCACTAGTTCACTTTTAATTGTGTTGAATGTGTAGCACTTAAATCATAAGTCAAAAATCTCTTTTCTTATTGGTTTTCTTTTATACTACATTATATTATCATTCTAAATTACAGTTTACTTCTCTTCATATATTATTTTATATTCATACATACCCTTTTATATTGTTTGTATAATTGTTATAGAATTACAAATTAGAGACATTAAATACATATTCACAAGACACTCAATTAAAAAAATATTCAGAAGAGCTATCTCACACAGCAGAAAACAACATGGTGATAGGTATTAGGGTTTTTTCATCAGTAGATAGATGCGTTTCAGAAATTCAATGAATAAAACGATTCTATTTCGAAGCTTCTTGTATTTTTTAAATAAATATAACACATTTTTTAGTATTTCTTCCACACAAAATTTTATGAAGATCGGGTCTCACTCATAACAATCATAAGTATTAAAACTGATGATTGCGATGAGTGAAACCAGTACTAATGTTTATAAAATTATATTACTAAAAAAATGTGTTTAATTTATATAAAGTACTTAATGCCTTTCCAACAAGATGGGACAAGTGATGGTTTCACACCCCAAAAAAGAAATCAAATAATTGATAATGCTTGTAAGGGTGGTTAGCATAATTCCTGTTTTCTCTTGATTGTTTACACAAAAAGATAGCGGCCTGTATCCCAAACCTTAGATAGTTTTCTGCAAACCAATATTAACTACATGTAATCTTATTAATAATTTGTAACAGCCATTATTTAGGTTCATTTCTAGTTTTAAAAACATTAGACCCTGTAAACGCCATAGTTGAAAATTAGACCCAGAATGTACGGTGTAGCTAAAGTAAAGATATGGGAAGCATAATTGAGACAGTCTCTTAATTGTTAATTAACATTTATGGCAGCATGACGAGGAATGCGGCGACAGTACACAGACTGGAGTCACCTACCGTCCAACTACCACTCCAACCAGTTGCATGGGAGGATGTTCTAATAATGACAAAACAGCGGTAAGCCAGGGATGTAAAGAAGCAAAAATCTTCTTCAACAAGTGTATCAATCCAAATATTTCTCAAAAACAAAAATGTCATTTAAAAGAATCAGAATTCTCCTCTGTTACATAAGTTAGTTAGTGGATAAAAAATACATACTCAATTGAAAACTAAAAGGGAAACATGAAAACAAAAATATTTCAACCTCTCATAATCGAAGAAATCTATCCAATATTATAGGACTACATAATTTATATCAGCCATCAAAAATAACACAATAATCTTCCGTTGATTTTAATGTGTTACCACTGGCAATGTGTCAGATATATAATTTTTTTACAGATTTTTGAAAAGGGGAGTCAGTCGTATTTATTTGTGTATTCTTATTTATATGATTCATTCAATTTAGATACAATATGTATCGCAAACTCTGCAGCAATTTACATTATAATGTTGTTTTTTATTATCTTTCATCACAATAATAGCAATAGCTTAAAAGCTTATTATTTTAGGTACAAGAAATTTTGAATTTAAACAAATCACAGTGAAATTTTTCCAGTTCATATACTTAAAAACGATTTTGAAGACTTATTTTTTTACGGACAAACATATAAATCAATAAATTGTAAACCTCAAGTTCTTTATTGCATTATAGAAAAACATTGATAAATTATACATAACTTGAATGTGTAATAAAATGTTGCTACCTGTCATACAAAATTTATAAATATTTCATTTTTGCATCGCTAATACTGAATGTAAAATGTCCCCAGTGAAGTTGCTGACGGTATAAGGCATATAAAAATTAATGCATGATATTCAAAACTGTATGTTATAAATATACAAATGATTTACTTCACTTTACTTTCGAAAAATATTGTGTACATGACAAATCAATTTGTTTGATTATAAACTATCAAAAATAGATCATCAAAAATACACTAGCAAAATCACAAATAGGTAGTTCTCAGTAGAAGTGCTTGCCATTTAGTTTGCTGATGAAAATAATTTCAACATTCTTAACTCAAGTTTAAGATTGTACACGGACTCTTGAAAAATGAAATATTAGAAAAACGTTATTGTAATAAAGAAATACCAATTATTTCTACAAAACATCAATCATTTTTTAAATTACAGTTCTAGTACAACCCTTAATATTGAGTAAATTAATAATGAAAAATATCTACATATTTATAATAAATTTCTATATTATAAATGCGATTTTTTCTAAAAATCATTTTTACTTTTTATAGTGCATTTTGATTAATAAAAACTGTCACCGAATGCTTGCCATGGTTTTATTTTAGTCACTACATTTTACTTCTTCATTATAAGTCATAATTCTTCTTTTTTATTTTAACTGGTAGTTCTTGTTAGAAAAGAAATAAAAATTAAAAACAATCATCGATGCGTGCTATAAATCATAATTTTTTTCATTATAATGTTTGCCTTGTTTGTGGAAAATGATCAAGTTCTACAAGTATAATTAATTTATTGATGTATGTGGAATTCCTAGTACACTGTTGGTCTGGTGGACGAAGCGCGAGATAACCACGCTCAACAAATTGAAAGGGCAGAAATCGCCAATCTTGTACGTTCACGGATGGAATCTCTCAACTTACCAAGTATAGACTATGATGATGTCAGTGAAAAAAGAAACAGTCTTTCATATGTGATTATTAACCCAAGCTGTGATCTTAAACTAGAAGAAGGCGACATCATGTAAGAAACTATTTTTATAAATTAAAATTTTATTTGTGTCTTATTAATAAAAAATAGTCTTCCTATGTGTTATATACTTTTTCATCTTACAAAATGAATAAGGGTTGCTATAGTTGTGTGTTGTGTGAATATTATATTCCTAAGACACAGTATATTGGTTAACACTGGGGTTTAAAATAGTACCCCTGAAATTAGTTACAATTTTGAAATTTTAAGTAATTGCTAGCAACAATATGATATCCTTCCAATATAATATTCTTCGGTACAATTACTGTGAAAGTCTAATAACCTACACATTTGTAACGATTAATTTAGTTTCGTTTTTCAAAATTCTACATAAACCATTCATATTGCATAATGCAATATTCTCAAATTCATGCATCTTTTTACATCTTAATAAGTACTTTGGTGTGTTTCCTTCATTGCAGATATCTTGTTCGGCCATCACCATTTTCAGCACAGAAGACTTTTGAAAGGCACAATAGCCGCCGAAAATCGAATATTAGTTTTTGTTCTCAGACTGTTCTTCAGTCTATGGGTGGGGCGCAAGGCGGCAGTGGGGGCAGCAGAAGAGGATCAGGTATTGGCTTAGGTGGGTTTTCTTCACCACGAGCACCACCGTTAGCAACCACAAAGGCTAATTCCCTTTCATTACCAGATAGTCCGACAGTTGCGGGTAACTTTCGTGGAAGATCAAACTCTCTTCGTGTTATTGATGATATTCTGCTTCGTAGATCCAACTCACTTCGACAGGGTAAATAACAATGAATGATATTTTCTATCCAATTTACACATTGACTGCGTAAGAATATCGCATCTCTTGCAGAGAACCTGACAAATACCAAAGTTTCAAAACCATAAAACTTTGTTAAATATTACAAACTATTATTATATTTTATCCATGTTTTATCGCTTGCAATCCCATCTACACAAAATTCACATCTGTGCCACATGAACACGGCTTCTGTGATCAACGCAGGACCACATTTTTTGCATGGACACTCAAGCCGTGTTCAATGCACGGAATGTATTAATTTCAAAAGTAAAATACTAATAACTGTTTTTATATTCATTGCTGAAAAAATATTTTTTCGCAATGCTAAATAAATTTACTTCATGTACTAGAAACATCGTTTAAGTGATTTTCTCATTGATTCATATTAATAAGTTATTTTCAGCAAGCATGAATAGTTGATAGAGACTCCATAAATTATTAACCTTACAAAAAGTTATTCTAGTATAGTTCATAAATCATTTATTCACTAGCTACCAGCAAATTGATTTTCTCCCACAAATTTATGACACTGTAATTGATAATTCATTCAGGATTACCGGCAACTGGTGTAAACAGAAGAAAGAGTAGCCTTGAAGAAATTGGTATATCCCATTTCAATTCTCTGCTACAGCATCAACAACAACAATTAGCAGTGAGTACTTTATAAATCAAATATGTAATATATTTACACTTAGAATACTAAACAAAAATATATCGTTGTTTATAAAACCAGCAAGAATTGCTAATAGTGATCATTGATGGCGTCATAATACTTCATACATACATACTTCGAGCCAGTGCACCAGTTGTGCAACATATGTATAATCATTTTTCGCAATGATTTTGAAAACTACAATAGCATCATAAAAAAAAATAGAAAAAATCATTATGTATGTGGCTACAAATGAATTTATTTTCATCTTTTTCAGGCAGCTAATCATCCCAACAATATAAAGATAGCTCTCAATGAAAATATCGGCTTAGAAGTGACACCTCCTGAAGAAGCAGCGTCTTCTGATTTGGGCGTTCCTTATGACCATGCAGCGTCTTTGGGACCACCTCCTGATCAGTCACCGTTGCAAGGCACCATAGTATGATATCATCTTATGTGGGGTAGACGGCTGAGTTCTGTAGTACGTAACAAGTGGCTGTGAAATAAACAATGCCATGCTCTACTCTTCTAAATTACGACTAGTTATTTTATTTGAATATCTGATGATATAATGGGACAATATCAGCTGAAAGTGTTGTATCATTACATGTGGTTTGGAATTTGGCATTGGTACATTTAGCTGGACTCAAATGATTAAAAAGAAAGCGGTTGTGCGAAGCACCAAGACTTGTGTCAACTAGTGAGACTTACGAGTGGTTGATAGTCTGATATAGGTATCTTGTAAATGTTTCTAAATTATATGAACACATTGTAAATTGATATAGTGTAGACATGCGATAATAATTGTTATTGGATTCAGTGTGCTTCTCATGTATATTCTCATTCTCATCAAGTAGATTGTTTTATTAAATCATGCATACATAACTACTTGCAGACTGCCAATATATGATGTCACACACTAATGCAAGATGGGGTCTAATATATCTAATTCATGAGGAGTAAATTCACTAGTTCACTCAACATTTTTTTACACCGTTTTGAAATAGTACGGTACACTAAAGAGAACAAATAATTTATTTTTTAATGAATGATTTGTTCTAGCATGATTCCCAGGAACAAAAAATGCATATGACCCAACGTTCTCATGTCACAGCCACAATAGGCCGTGCATGCAAAGGGGACCTCCGTTTAGCTCAGTACTGTGTGAATGACACGTGTTTTGAGTGACAGGGACCAAAAAACACAGAAGCGGATAACAGATTTCCTAATAACAAGAAATTCATCAAAAGTCTTCATAAGATCCTTACACATTACAAGTGTGTCAGACATTTCTAGTGATGAAAGTGGTTTATGTCCAGTCCTTCATAAATGTACCCGTATATAATCGAGTAGTAATGAATCGTATTATTTTGACATAATACATTTATGATTAATATAATATATAATACTTATTGGAATGTATTATTACCTTATTTTACATAGTTTTCCATACCGTAATGTTATTCTTTCTCAAATTACACGGTTTTGAATTCATGGTACCAATCTTCAACGTTTTTTTATGATTAACATCACTTTTCTACCTACATGGTTTCTTGTGGAACGAATCAACCGTGCAAAAAAAGAGTAGAGTGCTCTGCCATACGCAATTGGCATCAGTAATTTAAGAATGGGATATCAAAAAAACTTTTTTTGTTTTGAGGGTGTTCAAAGACACGTATAGCAATGGGGACAGTGTAAAATAAAAAATAATCGAGTTTATGTGATGTCTTTTATTGACGACCTTATCTACGTCATTATAAACTGTGGCGTAACTATAATAAAGGGCACCTCTGCGAAC
The DNA here is from genome assembly GCA_028554975.1 of Himalopsyche kuldschensis. NCBI lineage: Eukaryota > Metazoa > Arthropoda > Insecta > Trichoptera > Rhyacophilidae > Himalopsyche > Himalopsyche kuldschensis. The sequence continues at coordinate 7,658,681 of JAHFWI010000038.1, forward strand.
TTTATAGTAGGTCTGTTCTTTTACATACATTTCTGTGAATATTTTCAATACACTCCAAATGAAAAGGAAAACTTTTAAAAATTTTGTTTTTATAAGCCCAAAAGGCCTACAAATTGTATGAACCTTATAGTTGTGCCATTGTTTATAAAATCAAATGAATTTGGGTAAAATTTGTGTTTTGGCAATATAAAAATAGTCAAATCAATAATTATATAAAATTGTATCAAAGATTTTTGACAAAAACATGATTATTTGAAAGAAAGCATATTGAATTATATAATACATTAAACTCTTATTTTTTTTTCATATTTTGTGATAACATTGTTCTCAATTTAAAAAAGAAAAAAATAATATTTCAGGAAATCAATAGTTCAACTGCATTAATAATATGTAGCTACTTATAACTTGCAACTTTATTAGACGACTTTGTTCCTAAAGAAACCTTAACTTTTAACAAAAATCGATACCTTTCTTAATAGCACAGAAATTCTTCAACAAAAATATGAAATAAACTAAGGTGTTCTTTAAATATTACATACATTAAACATGAGTTTAATACTATCAACAAAAACTATTCCTAAAGACCCGGGTTTCGCCTTTCGGCATCTTCCGGCATTTCAAGTGCACGGATGTACTTGAACTGACGCATAGTAAACAGTTTGTATCGTTTATATACAAAAAGAAAATAGTTCACTAAGTTAAATAGCTATTAAAATGCAAATTAGCGAAAATTACATGCATACAAATTTCAATGAATTAAGTGGGTTTGCTATAATTATAGGGAATTTTGGAAATACTAATGACCAGATAATAACATAAGAATATCTAAAATAAATCTAGGGTTTTATCCGACCTATAGTTGATTGATTTCCTGATGCCTGAAGATGCCGAAAAGCGAAACCCGGGTCGTTAGCGACAGAACTAATGATAAAGTACAAAATCCAAACAATTCAAATTTGATATTGAAATTCCATCAAGCACCCTCAGTCGAAATCCTTAACTAAAAAATATTCCTATGTTCAAATTCAATTCATTTAAAACTAGTTTAACACTGTTACCTTGATTGGTTATGTCACTAAGATAACAAAGTTATGAATCTTAATTTCATATTGTCAATTTGTATTATATTTACAATATTCCAGTATACTTATGAAAAAGTATTGTTATTATCTTAATTATAAACATATTTAACTGAATATAAAACAAGCATAGATTATCGTCAGAGTTTTAAAAAAAATTCAAAGGCATAGCAATCCTATCATTTACTTGAGTAGCTGGATCCATGAAAACAGCGTAAATGAAATAGGAATCTATTTCATATTATCCACAAACATTGAATGTTTTTTCAGCATTGTCTGGGTTTTCCATAATTTCTAAATTATTTGTATCAAAACTTATATATTTGTAAATTGTTTAATTGTTTACTGTCAATTTAATATATACCAATATTATCTCTCGTTTGAATGAAAATCTTGAATTATATTTTTTGGTTATTATTAATCCAAACAATTCTTTTACTTATTTTAAATATGATTGACCAAAGGGATTATAGTTCCACTCATAATTATCATGAGATTTAAAACATTAAAATAACAACAGTTTTTTTTATCAAAACTATTAAATCGTAAATAATTTGATTATTTCATGCTCAATTTGGCTTATCGAGATATGACCTCATGTTTGTAAATTTAAAACCATTTAATGTAAAATATTCAACTATAGTTGTATATACCTAAGTATTCTTGTATAATATAATATCTAAAATAATACTATAAACATTGTCTGGATTTTGAAATAATATCAGAATGAATGAGGGAACAACTACTTTTAGCTATACATAGGTCAGTTAGTTTTCATTGCAGATAGTATGTCTTATGTAAGGATAAAATCATTTTTGTATATACAGGGTAACTCTTCAATAATAATTGTGGCATTTAACCTAGTTATGGTCTCTGTCATAAATTTTGATCTCAAATGAAATAGCATTATATGGCTCACTTCTTCAGTGAGATTGCGCTAAAATACTTATATCCAAAATACGAAAGGGAATAGATAAGATGACTGAAAAGGTAATACCATACGGCTTTTGACCATGTAATTATGCGACAATAATTATTGATAGACCACAATGATAGCAGAGAATACAAGTCAAAATTATTCAAAAAAAATATTCTATAGTTTTTTATGGCCATGCTTCAACTGGTTTGCAACATGAATGTATGCATTTTTATATTCAGCTAAGGAACGAATCCCATGTTGAACATCATTAGCTAGGAAAGCCTGTATTGCTATTTTTTAAGATCAGAGAGCCATATCTGTGGTAACACGGCACAAGCTGATATGTCCGGTATACCTTATTTAATACAAGCACACTGTTGCCAAATAATGACATGAAACATGTCTTGTTTTTGCTACTCATCCTTTTTATGTATTGACATATCAAGTTTGTGAACACAAATTTTTTTTTGCATGGATAATAACTGACATACCAAGTTTTGCCACCACATGCGGATGAACATTTTCTATAAATTGTGAGATGAAACTCAATATCACAAAAACGGACATATCAGCTTGAGCCATAACTCCTCAGATATATCATACACCTTAGTACGGTTTTTGGTTGGATTGATATTGAGTTACAAATATTGATTTAGTAGTTACGCTTTTTCAGAGTAAAAGTAATGTTTATAACATAATATTTCATGAACAGAAAATTAGTAAAAAACAATTCACAAGTATTCATTAAAACCTATAAAATATGCCATTTGCTTGAAAAGTTCCAATATATTTATCATGAAGCTTTTTATATTTGAGGTATGACTCCAAACATTCATCATTTATTCAGTTTCACATGTTCTCTTAAAATGATGCATGGGTGAAAATGATTTTTTAAATATACATGTACATATATATAATTATAAGAAAAAAGTGGTAGTGTTACTATCATTTTCAATATTATTGAAGACTCACTAAAGAATCCAGTGAGCCGCAAACTATTTGTGACATGCAGTTTGGTAACACCCGTACTACACCACTGGTTTGTTTACCGTGATCGAATAGATATAGCCACAGGCGCTTTTTTAAAGTAGCAAAATTAATCTCAAGGACAATCTTCTCTGCTATCTTGTGATCTTTTAATAAATATAATAACTTTGAAGCCAGACTACCTTGTCTAAGCAAAAATTGATTTATTTTGATAGTAAAGTTTTAGACTATATCGCCAAACCAAATTCTAAGACTTTTCGAGTGTGCCTCAAAGACTGGCGATTAAATATTTTGTTTCATGTTTTTTTCAGAATGAATGCAATATAAAATATATGCATGTGTTTTAAACAAGAAACTCAGTCTGCACCACTCTTGTAAAAAAAACATCATAGTTAAAACTTTTAGAAAAATGGATCATGACTAATCAGATAAGTTTAAAAATAACTTGAGTTATATTTTTTGAACAACCTTTTCAAATGTTTCAAAAATGATAATGAAATACGAAAATATTTTTTTTCCTTATATTTACCAATCATTCCTTTACATTTTTTCGACAAAGTTGTAGGTGATATAAAAAAAATTATGTTTTTTAAATATTATTTTTATTAAAAAGAAGTATATATATATTATATATTGAAAACTAATACATTTAATTACCTAAATGTAATGTTATCAATGTTACCATTTCTTCAAAAATGAAAAAATATATCGTAAAAAGGGATGTGAGTTATTTTACATAGATATAATAAAGTTAGGTAGTTTATTTTTCAAATGAATAAAGTTATACATTTTAATGCTTCATGAAGCCAAATTCTTATCTGAACTTAATTTTATGGCAATTTATGACATGTTTAATATGATAAACTGATATTATACGTAGATAACAGATCAGCAACATTTATCCTATAAATGTATTTTATAAAGACTTTTAATATTATTCAATGTAGTGTAATACAATTAATTGAAAAAAATGTTGCATTGACTTTGAATATATTATCTAAAATAAAAATGTTTTAAATCGTAATATTGAGCGCAAGATCTGACTAATCAAATATCTAAAAATTAATATTAATGCAACCCGATAGTCTAGTTTTATATAAATTTTAATGAACCAGTTGTCTCATTCATTAGATCGTAAAGAGTATGAAAAATATTGAATTTATATAAAATAAAATCATCACACTGTATGGCTTAATGTCTTAACATGGCTTAATGCAGCAATTTCAAAACTAGAAGGCAGGCCCCCATAGGGGGTCTTGAACTAATTCAATGGGGGGCACAAAAATTTCAATTTTTTATTTCTCCATTGCTTTGTATATTAAATATGTGACATACATACTGATACCATTTAAATAAATTAGGCACCAAGTATTTTTTTTCAAATTATGGTGTGTAGTAACATAAATTTTGGAATCCTCTGACTAAATGTATTATTCATATATTATTTACTTATTTTTGTTTAATTTTTTAAAACTATGCCATGAAAAAATTAAATTTTGTTATAACAATTATAATATTTTATTTGATTTAGGAAATAGTAATTGTTGATCAATACAATATCATAAAGATTATATGAGGTGTAGAAAACGTTTCAACATTGAAAATTCCAAAGATATATTTTTCATAAACATAATTATTTATTAAAGAACCATCGCCAAAGACAAACAGAGCATAAAGTAATGATAAATGGAATCAGATGTACATTAATTAATATAAGGGAACATATTATTTCATCAGTATCAGTAGACAATTTCAAGAAATAGTTAGATTATAAGTGAAAAATTAATACTTATATAATTAATTATACATTGTTTATTGTACCTATTTCAATGTGAAATATTCTAATTATACAGTCAATAATTTTTAATGTATGCGTTTCGAAATAATTAACTAATCAAAATATTTTAATGTAGTTAAAATATGATTATCTGATCTGTCGAAAACTTTCAAATTCAATATTTCTTGGAGAATGTCACTACTCACTTAAATATACATATTTCTTGTTTGTGTTTCATGTAAATGTTACATTATTTTTATTCATGGTGGTATGGGCTATTTTATTAATGGTACTTCACACTGTGGTTTAACTACTAATGACACTATGAAAATAATAACTTTGATCTCAGCAATTCATTAACTGAATGGTGTTTTTTTACAATCAAAATACCATTTTGCACATAGTTTTTTTTATCAATATGTTTCTTGTAGAAAGAAAATGAAAGATACAGTAGTTCATCTTGTAGCTTATGTAGGTGGTATAGTCTAAAGTGCTCTATTATGTTAATAAAACGGGTCATGAGAATAAATTTAAACTGAATGTGAAAGCTACTGTTGTAAATAAAAGTTTCAATTAGTAACTCCACAATAAGAAGAAACGATTATTAAAATTAGACACGGAATTTTAAATATTGAATTCATGAATATAATTACCAATTTCTCCTTTAAACTTAAATATTGACTCAGCTGAAAAAAATGAGAAAAGGAAACATATAAGCGATATAATTAAAAATGGTACTGTGGTTGGGTCCAAATTATTAGTATATAAATACTAATAGTCTCTTACCAGAAACTATAGCTAAAAATTATTAAGGAGGGTAATTTTTAATTGTGCTTTTATATTCATTTAAAATGTTTGAAATGCATCAATTATCTAATTTCGTTCATCTTTTCATTCATTCATCATTCTGTGAATCTGTTTAATAACAGTCTCTAGCAAATACAAATCAAATTAAATATTTATTAATTCAAGAAATACCTTTTGATATAATAATATAGCTTGATTGATGTTATATTCTGCATAGTAAATTATTCTTTTTTATCAATACAAGGTTCGGTAATGGACTAGATAAAAGTTCTTTGTAGAATAAAATTAAACAATATGCAAACCCTTGATGTTTTCCGTATAGACAGACTAAATGTTAGATTGGTATGTTTAAATGTCTGCACTATTATTACCGAAAGGCATTTATTTCCAATTTGTAAGACATTCATGTAATAACTAACTTATTACTCTTTCGGTTGACTCAAATCTTTTAGTCAATTTAATTTATGTTACTTGACAAATTAACTTTCTTCAGATATAATTTTTAACTTTGATAATTTTAATTCAAATACCAATTTGCCGATCCTTGTAAATTGTTTTTTTATCGTTTATATGCAAGAGTTTGGAAATAGAATCATTAGCCTATGACTTATAAGATAATGTTGGTAAAGGTATTCATCAAATCTACCCATACTGTACTAATTTGTCAACATTAATATTACTATAAATACCTAAATATTTCTTGATATTGCATCATTATGTTAAATAAAATAACTAATAGAATTATTCCAATGATATCTGTATAATTTATATGATCATACGAAATCTGAATATAAATTTAAACTTAAATAATAATATAATTTCATCAAAATGTCTTTTAATTAAAAATATTATGAACATATTTAGTACAAATCCAAATTACATTATTCATTTAAAACACACCATTGGCATAAATTTTTAGATTCAGGACAATCAATTTTTACAAATTGCACAGATTATTCATTTATGTATGTACATACATAATATTTTTAGAAATTTGACATTAAAATAAGATATTTTATTGGTCATCCCAGAATATCACAATAATAATTAAATATTCAGTCACCTTCCACTTCATACAAAATATTACAATCAAAAAATATACTGTAGAGCAGGGATAACCAACCAGTAAGGAATTCCTCACATCAATTTCAGAGTTCCAGGGTGAATTACTCGATTCTTATTCACCTTTTGAGTTAGACCATCTTGGAAAGGTGGTAATTATATTCGTTTTAATGGTGAAGAAGAGAATTAAAAAACAATATTTTGGATCCCATGCTCTAGAGCTCCAGAGTCATGACACATATCAAAGTAATCAGGCCTGTCATTATTATTTTAAATTTAAAATATTTCTGAACTCTCCAAAGCGTACATATTATGTAATCATACGTACATAGGTACAGTGCTTTTTTTGAAAAAAAAAGGTGCCGGAACGCACTTTTGTCGAGCATTTTCTAAGAAGGTTTATTATTTATTATATATTCGAATATCATTTTGATAGAATTAAAGGTGGCTTTTCATATAATGCATAGAAAATAAAACAAAATAAAACAAAACAAAATATACATATTTTTATATTTATTTTAGAAATTTCAAATGAAAATTAAACAAACAAAGAACATTATGTAACATAATATTAAAAAATTATGTAATTTATTAAAAACGCTATTCAAAATTACATTCCAATTTCCTACAATGATTTCCACAGTTTTTCCCAATTTTCGTCAGGTAAATGGTCCCTATTTCTTTTTTTTGTATTGGTGCCTGTGGTCGAATGTCTTACTCTTAGTAACCATTGATCAACGTATTTTGAAGGATCAAAAAGTATCAAAGGTGGTTCGACGAGCTTAATAAACAAAAGTGACGAAACTGTTTTGGTCATCAACGAAGCTCTCATTGGGCTGATAGTTAAATTCATTTGTGAAAACACGCATTCACATTCACTTGAAGAAATGGGAATAGAATTCAGTGCATAAATTAAACGAAGAAGTTTTTCCGGATATTTCTTTCGGAGAATATATTGGCGAAATCCACGGATCATTTCTCGTTCGTCCAATTGTAATCTGATTGACATATTTCTAATTTCTATTTTTCCAAAACTCAACTGATTAGTAAAATTTAACGAACATTTATTAAAATTTCGAGAAAAAAAGGTTCCGGAACGCCGTTCCGCCGCATTACAGGCTAAAAAAAGTCCTGCATAGGTATATGATTTCACTTCTGCTGCTAATTTTATGGTAAGTGTGTAAATATCTGAAAACGAGTTTTGAAATAAATTTGAAATAAAAATTCTCTTCACTTTTTTATAAGAACCTATAATTTAAGTTTTCCATGAAGAAAATTATTATTCTAGATAGTTTGCAATGTCTTATAATAATATTAAAAACTAGTTTTATTTATACTACGTTTCTATGCCATCTATCATCAGTAGTTCAGCTCATAGATAACCTATAGTTCAGCCGCACAAATAGAAAGGGTAGGTGAATGTCTGTATAGTTGTGTGTTGTGCTACATTAGACAAATAAATCAAGCGAAATATAAATGCTCAAACCACTTAATTAATTGTGGTTATTAACTTGAAAGAAATATCACTTTTGATTAATAACTTTATTCTCAAATCTTGACGGAACGGTCAAATTAAAATAAACAAGAGACATTTTTTTTTACTTTGACACATACATATTTTGTAAAAATTACATTTGGTTCTGCTGAATGAATAGAAAATGCTTGTGATGCGCAATACCATTCTTGATATTTAAAAAATAAATAGATGTGGAAGTACTTTTGTAAAAAAAATCATATTTTGTTGTTTTTTTTAGCTAAAATGTAACAAATATAAATGGTAATGTGAACGCATTTTAATGTTTATCAAGATAGAACATGATTTTTATAAAACTTACAGCTTTCATTTATATCATTTCGGAGTATGCAAATATTTCTTTGTATATTTCTGAGACTTTGTTTCTTTTATAAAATGATAAAATATATTTTTGTTTTAAAATCATTCTTTTTTTAAATGATCCTTCTCTTTAATTAATTATTTTTGGTTGAAACAGCCAACTGCGGAGAACCTTAATAGTTTTATGAAATGTTTATGCATTTTTTACTATTATCTTAATTTTCTACAGTGGCTAATTCTCCTTCATTTCGGTAATTTAATATTTCACCTCTCCCGCTGGCAGCACTTTAGATTAACAGTACTGTCTAATGACAGCTGTTTTTATTGATTACTTCATTGTTGCTATTTCTTACATTTTGCCCAAGCTTTACTATTATCGCCGATTGTGTACATAGTTTGAAGACGATGCTAGTCGAATAGTTGAACTACCTTTAGTGACAACATTTATATTTTTTTCGTTTGATTTTTTTCTCTCACATATGATTTGACAAGTGGTTATTCATGTTTATAACCTAAAAATGGATATAGACATTCACCCCCTGAGTGGAAATCCTACCCTAGCGTGGAAAGAAATATCGAAAACTCAGAAGGTCATAAAAGTAAATTCGAAACCGCCAACTACCAAAGTCACTCATGACAAGGTTCGAATTGTATGTATGAGTGATACACATTCATTAACATCTCATATTAAATTTGATATTCCTGATGGAGATATCTTTATTCATGCTGGGGATTTCACTCGCTGCGGACAATTAGAAGAAGTGGTGGAGTTCAACAATTGGATAGGTAATATTTTTTTTAATTTGTGTTATTTCCGGCACTGACAATTTTAAATTAGTATTCAACTACATCATGACAGACTACAATATATATTAGTTCGAGCATACTTTTATATAAGTCTTAAAGCTAGATCAAATTGCTTATTTGACAATGTAGGCTTACTTAGTACAGAAATAAATTATTTAATGTAATAGTTTTTGACAAAACACCTTGATACATGCTGTTGAGCAGCGCATCTTAGTGTATCCAAATTCATCCACAATTGAAAATAGTTTTATTGCTTCTTTTTCCTCTCTTGGAGACTGCAAAGCTTCTTATGTAGGGCAGACAGGTTAAAACTTAAGAAGTTGTATCAAAAATAATAATTTTTCAGAATTTTCAATATAGAAAGCAATCACATTTTAATAAAAAATGATAGTCTAAAAATACTCCCTGTAAAGAAAGGGTTTAAAATTTTGTAAATCATGAATACATTAATATACACGCATTGTTAGTCAATAACATTTTAAATCTGACATATAGCTCACCGTTGCTAAATTTCTACACAATTTGAATAGACATTACATATACTGGTAATTAGGAGAAACCATGTCAAAAAATTGAGCCATCAAGATGTGTACTAAGCTTTATAAAATTTCCCATTGAATATTAAATATTTCTAACTTAAATGATGGTACTAAAATGAAACGAGACCTGAAAAAATTGCACGCAAATAGTGAGAAAACATGAATTCCGGGAACATCAAAACAGGATGAGGTTTCACTGTACAGTGTACATACATATATATTTTGTGCACACATTTATGTTATTAAATTTGAAATCATTTATTTTTAGGAAAATTACCTCATAAATATAAAATCGTGATTGCTGGAAATCATGAGTTGAGTTTTGATAGAAATTTCACCCACCCATTACAAAAAATGGGTTCTGTCCTTGATGAAATTCCTACTCTAGGTATGGCTAGAGACAAACTAACTGATGCCATTAGTACAATTAATATTAAAGAGGAATTAACCAACTGTACCTATTTAGAAGATTCCGGTGTTACAATATATGGAATAAAAATATTTGGGACACCATGGTAAGTTGATTAAATATATTTATTTTTATTACACTAATTATGGATAAAAAATATTCATAACAATTCAAGGATTATCGCTTGCTTGCTATAAATTTAGTTTGTGGCATTTTTTTAAATCAAGAATACTTATATTATTCAATCTATTCTATTTCTTTTGACTTTCAGGCAGCCAGAGTTCTGTAAATGGGCTTTCAATTTACCAAGGGGACCAGCATGCTTAGAGAAATGGAATAATATTCCACTTGATACAGATATTTTAATATCACACACACCACCTCTTGGCCACGGAGACCTTTGCTGTAGTGGTGTCAGAGCTGGATGTGTTGAACTACTTTCAATATTGCAACGTAGACTGAAAGCTAAATATCATATCTTTGGACACGTTCACGAGGGTAAATTATTTTTTTCCATTTAAATTATATTATTTATTAATGAAATGAAGCAGACTTATGCAAATCTTATAAATTTGCTTGTATATAATATATGAAAGCTTTTTATTTTTAAAAATGAAATATTTTGTTTGTCTACTTCTACATTTTTATGAAGAAGTGGACTGGCTTCACTCATCACAAACATTATCGACCGTAGAGACCGGAATTTGTAAATAGTACAATAAAATGTGTTTTGAATTGACACGGAAAACTTTAAGATTTATACTAGCTTTTGATACTAATGTATTTTTATCCCATATAAAGTACTTTAAAAGTTGCGCGAATTTTATCAAAAATAGCTGTAGTGTTCATTTCTTTGCGAAATTTATTTTTATATGTTTTTCAGGATATGGAATATCATCAGATGGAAAAATTATATTTATCAATGCATCGACTTGTGATTTGAATTACTTGCCTAACAATCCACCAGTTGTCTTTGATATCAAAATTCCCCCAGGAACTGTTAAGTGAAGGTCTATTTGCTCGGCATAAAATTTACATAAACTCTTGCTAAAAAAAACATTGTGCCAGATTTTTTTTCAATTTGTGATGATAGTCTCTCCTCCCAGCGTTGATAAGTGCTATTCAACTGTCATATATTTTTAATCATGTGTTCAGTATTAGTTCTGTAGTATAGTAATATTTTATCGCAAGAGCACAAAACATAGTAGTGTATTTAAGTAATCTTTAAAAACCCTTATTTTCGCAGTCAATTTCACAAGTGAACATAGTTGTAGTGAAACGAATCATTGTTAGCATTTCAATTTTATAAATTTTAATATTTTCATAGAAAAAATATTACTTGTACATAAGTTTAGAAATTTACAAACAAATCCTTTATTTTGGTAAACCTTTTGTATTTTCACAGTACCTGTAGACTTTTTTTAGTTGTTTAGACATACTTTTGTGATCAAATATTGTTTGAGAAATTTCAATAATTTATTTAGCTTATTTAATATAATTTAAAAAAATGGTTAATACTCAATTTACAAAGTAATTAATACATAAAAAAACTGAATTGTTCAATCAAAAAGGTGTAAACGTATAAAAATGCGCGAAATGAAATTTCTTTTTTTAAGGATCTGCCCTTTTTAATTCTTTACGGAAATCAATATTATAATTACAAATGGACATTTAATGTTTGTTGAAATTCATGTATTTTTGTTTTAAAAATACTTTGATTCGAAAAAAGTGATTAACATTAAAAATAATTTGTAGCATTCAATGCTTTTATTAACATTCCCATCAAAATTTACTCTTATTTTCAATGTCAAAAATTGCATACAAAATAAATTTTTACTATAATGATAGCAATAATTATTATTTATAAAATGATATTCTTGGAAGACAATGTATAATAGTTAAAAGGTTATGATTATATTGATTTCAAATGAAAAAAATTGGAAAAAAAAAATTACCTTATCACCATCCAGAGACTCAAACAAAGTATATTTACAAAATACCTTTTTGCGGCTTCCATTGCATTAGATTTAATTTTATGTTCAAATTTAGGTCTGAAATATTTTTGTGTGAATTTGCATAGCTCTACCGATGTATAAACTCATGTATCAAAAATCAGGTAAAAATAACTATTTATAATATCTATATCCACTCAAGCTGAGTGTAATTATATTGTTTTTTTCTACAATTTTCAATGTAGATTAAATTAAATAATATATACACTAGAACAAATATTGCAAATATGTATTCCTAGTTCTTTTTTTCACCATTTAACATATGGCCATTTTGTGAGATGTTTAAATTTGAATCTTTGTTTAAAAAAAAACACTTACATTCTTGTTCAACTGTTATTATGTCTATGATAATTGAACAATAAATCGCTATACATATGATTGAGCGCTCAATTCAAAATCTATAAATTTGTTTGTAAAACAAAATTTTGAAGATAACTATCAATTATATCTTATGGAACTTATACTAAATTCTTGTGGAAGAAAATACTTACCTATTTTTACCTTATTAGTATTTACGACATAACATTTTTTGTTAGAACAACAGTATAGTATGAACAAAATATGATGTATATCACAAGTAAAATATATTTTTCTATCCTAAAAAACTATTATGAGTGTGGAGTATGTAACTACCTCATAATTCTTTTTACATCTCCCATAATATAAGGCTGTCATTAACACAGCTATATCAATTGCATAAAGTAAGATTATTTATTTAAACAACTTAAGCTGTGTCAGAAAAATCTCAAATATCCTATGATCTATTATGTATGTTGCTTTAATTTGTTATATCTTTAAAAACAGAAAACCATAACTGGTATAGATTATTTAAACGTATGTCAGGTTTACCGCTAGTGTAAATGTATTTGCCTTTGCTTCAATAAAAGTGAAAATTTAATAAAATTTAAATTGTAGTATTTGATAATTATATCCATACCAAAATGAATACATAACTGCTTACTGTTTCTGTAATACACAATGAAAAGTAAGCTCATTCCTACCAAAGTTTTTATATTTTTATTTGAGCCAGTTAGTCTTATTTACAACTAGTTTTATGTAAAACACTGGAATATATACCAGTGCATTAATTCGCTATGTTTCCATCTCTTCCAGACTTTATCAGGAAACGATCACATGCGCAGCGAGCTTATCTAGGTTATTCGCAGCGAACGATCATTTTGTTGCGCGTAATCAGTTTACACCAAGTTAATATTTACTTACCATGATTGCATTGTCAGTATGTTTTCTGAATTACATTTTTACTTACACTTCTTATCGATTGATTTAGTTTGAAAAATAAGTCAATGTTATCAATTTGTACAGGTACATTTTTTCATCGCAAGGGAAACGTTTGGACATGGTCGTAAATATCGACATCCTCGTCGTCAACACGTGTCCAAGCATCTGCATTGTTAACTGACGTAAATTCTTCACAGGCCAATAACGATTGCAGCTCTTCGTATCAATTCAGCAACCGGTGTATCATACGCATGTAACACATCATCGGGTATATACAGTCGCGATTGGAGACGAGTCATATACTCTGATGATTCCAAGTTTGAATATACTAAATCACCAGTCAACTAAAGCTCATTATGGAAAACTGTAGCAGTTTTGAAGCGTGTTTGTAAAACCATACTCCTTACATGACGGTCATCCCGGTCGACTGTAAAACCGCTCCCTGCCAGTTCAAACAACCCCTCCAGAGCACCAGTTTCACGAAATATTTTTAAAAAATTCCACACAATACTTTTTACAGTCTACTCTACGCAAAATTTTTCTATTTGGTAAGTTTTCTCCCAAAAACTGCTTTAAATTTGGACTTGAATCGCAATTACTTTTTTCCAAAATTTCGTCATTTTTTACGCGACTAGGTCTGGCTCAGTACTGTTGAAATTGTGAAGGTGCGTCAATTTCTTTCATTGATACTGTATAAAAGTGGCTCAACACATTTCAAAATTATCAGATTTATAATATTTATCAATAGAATGATGGCATCATACCTAAAGTGACCATACGTCCCGTTTTTAGGTAGCTTGTCCCGTTGTCCCCAAGTACAGCTTCGGGGCGTCGAAATGTACCGTTTTCAAAAAGAGGGCAACAAACTGTAACAATTGAAAAAAAAGTCCAAAAAATCGATGGTGGTGCGTTGCGGAAAAAATACTAGCTTGATTTCGGTGCATATGGCTTCAGCGGGTAGCTGGTGAGTCATGTGCATGCGCAATCGTCACACCCACAGATTCAAATTTTTTTGTTACAATTCGGAAGTTTGCTCGTTTTTGGGTACACGACTACACATTGACAGCTGGCGGGTTAAAGATTGATTTTTTTTATTGGCGTGTGTTATTGTAGTCATTCTTATTTAAAAGCAAACCCAGTTATACTTAAGAAAATTTGTTGATCAGAAAAATATAAAACAACATAATTTTTATCATAATTATATTATTTATTCCTGTTATTTTCTTTATCAACATTCCTTTTCTTTTTATTAATACATAAAAACTATAAAAAATACGTGTTTTCTTGAATATACATACTATTACGTAAAAATTGGTAGATGTCCCGTTTTGAGGACAAAAATAAATGGTCACATTAATCATACCCAACCTTTATTTTTCCCAAGGCAATTGAGGTATACTCGTTAATTTTGGAGATGTCAACTTTTTTAATCGACAACGGTTTTGTTTCTAGCAGCGAAATAGAAACTCTGCTATTGTTCATACTCATCAATTTTTGGTACTTTGATCCAAATCCGGAAACGTGATGTAGAGACATCAATTGCCAGTAACAAAATGCTCGAATTTTGAGTTCATCATCCAATAGCAATTTTTTAGGTCTTTTGCAATATTTAGCCAACACATATGCTATGTGATCACTCATAAATTCTGGGACCGCTCCATATACCAAGGTCCATATAAAAAGACAATTATTAATGATATAGTAATATGTCTTCTAAATATTTACTTCGACACCACATTAGCACGATAATATATATTATAGTTTGTTTAGCACTCAAGAAATGTCACAATATGGTCGCAATAAAAACATTTAACGACGAAAGATCAACGGAAATCATCGATAAGCGGAAATACAAGCGTGCAAGTGGAAGTACTGCCACAATAAAAACCAAAACTCTATTTTCTGTCCATCACTGCTTATGACTTTGATTTGACTTTTAAATGGCAGCTGACGATCAGCTGATCATGCCGACAACTTTGACAGCTAAGATCGAATTACTACTTTCGTGCAAAAAATCGCAATAACTTGTTTATAATGTATTCAATTTGTGAATCAGTTATATTATCATTGCAATCATGTCTTAAAAGCCTCAGAATTAAGATTGCTACTCTAATTAACGTGATGATAGAATTAAATTACACGTTTACGCCAAAGAGGTGTGTAGTTTTGTAAACTATACGCGAATTCATCACGAATGAATTGATATTTGAGGATACCATGTACCATATCAATATATGTATATAGTCACACTTTGAAAATGCAAAATTCATTATCGCGGTGCGGTGTCTTGCCTATAGAGAAATTTTATGAACGTAAACATATTGTTTGGATAACGATGTTTTTTCGGGTAAGTTTATAAAAGGGATTGTTTTTTAATAATTATTGGTTGAAGTAGTTCGACACAATTTGCATTCAACCAGAAAGCATGGAGTGAGTTATGCCAACTCTCTTCAACTTTATGCAAGGAATAACTCAATAAAACACCATCTTCATGTGTTGTGGTATTCACTTTGGAAATGTTACAAATTAAAAAATCTTCCATGTGTAAACTAATTTTATAACATATATTTGGATTCAAAGGAACATATTTCATTTTATACACAACTGTTGTATTTATCGACAATTAAGTATGAAATCAATAACAGATTGATATAGTTTTAGGTTTAGTTTTGAACGAACAGGTATATTTTTATGCAAAATTACAAGCCAATGGGTATGGTCATGGTCAGTGACGGCTGGTGACGGGGTGCTGGGGGTGCAAAAGGAAGATTCAACTATTTTTCCGCACAATAAAAATATTCGAACAAAATGAAAGTCCATGCTATAGAAGTGTTTTAAAAATCCAATGAATAGGAAAGAACTCTTGCAAAAATGGTTGAATCTTCCTTTGCACCCCCGACTCGTCACCACCATCACTGGAAATGGTCCCTTAAAACTATTTAAGCCCAATTTTAGTATTATTGTCCAATACAAGTTGAAAAATTGTAAAATTTTAAATATTTTCGGTACTCATTAGAAACAATAGAAATAAAAACAATTCGTTGTCAACCGATATTTCGTTGCGGACCACGCAGAGGGAGGATCACGGAGCTGGGTTTTAAGTTACTTAATGAATTAGTGCGGGAAAATGCTTAGGAAAAAAAAAACGTCTCGGAGGGCCCAATGTCATCGAAATTGGACCGAAAATGAATGGAAAAGAGTTATTTTCTCCGGATGAAAGTAAATTTAATTTGTTTGGATCGGACGGTCGGCAGATTGTGCGACGGCGAATTGGGGAACGATTTCATCCGAAATGCATACGTCGCCGATGAAGTAACATTCCCCATATGTTATGATATGGGGATGCATGACATTTTATGGGTTAGCCGCTAAACTTCATTAATGGCATGACGAACGGAAAAAAAATACAAAAAGTTGTTAAAAGAGTTTGAAAACTATGCATATTTATCGTTGATTGTGCGACGGCGAATTGGGGAACGATTTCATCCCCGAAATGACACATATGTTATGAAATTTTATGGGCTGGGGCCGCTAAACTTCATTAATGGCATAATGAGCAGGAAAAAATACAAAAAGTTGTTAAAATTTGCCAACTATCGAGGACGATTCAGCCCCTGCCATACCAGGACGATCCCGCTATGTGAGTAACCCTTTGGTTTTTTTTTAAGGTTTTTCGTTCTAATTTTCACCATTCGGACGTAAAATATTGTCCTCTATTACAGGTTAACGAAGCTAAGGAGCGTTGGGGGAATAACGTCCTTGGATTGGCCAGGCAACAGTCCCGATCTGAATCCGATAGAGCACCTGTGGGCCATAATTAAACAAAAATTGCGAAATAAAAAGGCAACGAATTTACTAGAACTTAAAAAAATATAGCGGAAGTATGGGAGAATGAAATCACCGAAGAAATTTTAAAAATTTGTATGCATCTCTTCCCAGAAGGATGTTGGCGGGTAATTGGGAGGCCAAAGGAGATGTAACAAAATATTAAAAAAAAATGGGCAGCCATAAAATTGTTTTATTTCATTTAAATGTTACTTGGACATCTAATCTTTCCTTCTAACACAAAAAAAAAAGGTTCGGTGAATTGTTTACCCGCCATAAATCAACCCCAAACACAACGGTCGTGTTGGCCGTAATCCCCTAGAAATCTATTTTCTGAGAACTTGTTGATAAAAACAGGACTTCTATTGCAAGATATTATTTAAAATGATGTATTATGTAGTATTCTAATAGATGTATTAATTACTTTTGTGAATATGTGTGTGAATTAAATTTAAATCGCAAAATTCTATGATTTTCGAGGTGCGTAGAATCAAATGGCGCATACTGTATATAGTCACACTTTGAAAATGCAAAATTCATTATCGCGGTGCGGTGTCTTGCCTATAGAGAAATTTTATGAACGTAAACATATTGTTTGGATAACGATGTTTTTGACACGACATAGTTCGACTGATATAAAGATAACATTGTTTTTATAATAATTATAGTGGCTTATGAAGTGGCATTTTTACTAAAAAAGCCACTCGAAGTACGTTGCATTCAACCATAATCGACTATTCTTCATAAAATGAGTGAGTTATGCCAACTCTCTTCAACTTTATGCAAGGAATAACTCAATAAAACACCATCATCTTCATGTGTTGTGGTATTCACTTTGGAAATGTTACAAATTAAAAAAATCTTCCATGTGTAAACTAATTTTATAACATATATTTGGATTCAAAGGAACATATTTCATTTTATACACAACTGTTGTATTTATCGACAATTAAGTATGAAATCAATAACAGATTGATATAGTTTTAGGTTTAGTTTTGAACGAACAGGTATATTTTTATGCAAAATTACAAGCCAATGGGTATGGTCATGGTCAGTGACGGCTGGTGACGGGGTGCTGGGGGGTGCAAAAGGAAGATTCAACTATTTTTCCGTACTACGGAAGAGAGACAGTTGGTATTGCGAACATCTGAATTGAAAGTCCATGCTATAGAAGTGTTTTAAAATCCAATGAATAGGAAAGAACTCTTGCAAAAATGGTTGAATCTTCCTTTGCACCCCCCAACACCCCGTCACCACCATCACTGGAAATGGTCCCTTAAAACTATTTAAGCACGGCTCATTACAATTTTAGTATTATTGTCCAATACAAGTTGAAAAGGATTGTAAAATTTCATACAATATTTTAAGTACTCATTAGAAACAATAGCTTGTTTGAGTACTTTTCAAATAAAAACAATATACATATTTAGAATAATTTGAACATTTTAAGTATGTATTATACTTCGATAAAACATTTTGTCTTAATCGTGACATAGTCTAAACATGATTACTTAAATGATGACATAATATTCTTTGGTGTATGACTTTAGACTAGTATTATAGGCATATTAATCAAAGATATAAAAATTAACATTTTATGAAGAAGTGTGCTGTAATATTTCTATATTCGGGTAAAAAATCACATACCATGTTTATAAGAAATAAAACAAAATTTAAGGTACTTCTATTTAGTTTCTACATTTAACTTAAGGAAATATTCTTTTAACTGCCATAATAAATTCTGATATCAATTTATTATCAATACCTATTGAGCTTATGTGACGAGAACACAAATTGCAACTAACAAATCAGGGCTGAAAACTGTCAAAGGTGTAGCTAAATAAACATTTAACTATGCATATTCTTTTTATACTCAAATGAAAGTGTATTTTGGCCAACAACCTGAAGGTATGTATCCAACAGTGTATGGAAAATTTCAAAATCATTACGCTATATCATTCATTTCTTCATGAATTCAGTGGTTAGTTGACTAGATGATTTCTCTAACAAGATCAATAAATATACTGAAATTAACAAATAAATCAAGGTTTGAAGGAAGTTAATTTGACATTGGTTTGAGTAGAAACTATCAAATCAAATTTATAGGCAAATTTTCACTAGTCAATCTTTTATATTTAAAAAAAGGTATCCATAATAATCATCATGGCACATAAATTTTAACTTTCCAAATTTATAAATCTTCAGGAAACATGTATGTGTATTCGAATCAGTAAAGTATTTTTTTAAATTGCACCAATGTCATCGACCTTATTGACACTGACTACCAATTCAAATATCTATCTATGGGGAATAATGTAAAATATATATCAATATACAACCATTCAAATCAGTAATAATACAAAAATATTATTTACAAAGATATGAAAATCAAGTCACTATATAGGATTTTAGAAAATCTTCAAATTAATAAGGCACATTCAAAAAAAGGTATGAGACCGACTCTCCGTTGTGGGTGCGACGCACAGCCTCGGCAAACATCATTGATACATCAATGCACTGAAAAAATTACAATTAAAAATCATCAATATTTGAATATTACCTTAGACTAGAAAAATATTATCAAAATAATACATGTCTATCAAAGCATTTGAGCAATGTAACCACATAGACAATAATGTATCTAAATGATATAATGAAATTGATTTTTTACAAACGAAATCTTGAAATTGTTGGCCCATTTTCTTCGATTTGATTTATTTGATAAAACTTGAAACAGCATTTAAGTGTTATACTTTTGCGCACTTGGTTGAATTTAACGATTTCCAATCTTGAAAGTATTTCTTTCGTAACTGTATTATTTTAAACCGAGAGGTCAAGTGACTGACTTAACACATTGGCTATGGGTACGCTTTATACGCGCTGTTTCTCTACTTGTTTTGATTCCCCGTAGTCAATGTGTTAAGACTGGATCTCGTAAAAACAAATTCTGTTCAGATGCTCCACACAAGCAGAAGACAAGGTGTTCAAAAAGATATATTGACAACTTTGGGGAAATTCATTTTTAATATACATACAACTGAAAATGATAACATTTTTTACCTACAGGTAACAAACAACGCAATCAATTTTATGAATAATTCTAAGCTATTCATTTTTAATCAAAAACTTTTCAAGCTTGTTTTCCACTCCCATGAAAAATACTTAAAGGAATAATGGCTTTGTACCTTGGAGATGACGGTATATACCATAAACTATTAAAAAATATAAAGGTGGATAATGATTTTTGATAGCAATATGGTGCCACACGGTAAAGATTTTATAGGACAAAAACAGTAATACAGTAGACTCCCACTTCAGCAGAATGGATGCCGTAAAATTTATCACATAAATGTAGGAAAAATATGACAACAAATATTATTTAATGTAGGAGAGTTTATAAACTTTGTCCGGTTTATTGAGAGTTGTTCAAATAATAAGTTTTATGATTTCACCTGTATTTTTTGGCAATCCATCATATGACCATCCTGAGGAATAGTGTTGGTTACAACTACCGCTTCAAAACCAGCTTTATTGATTCTTGAAATTGCTGGTCCCGAAAATATACCATGTGTCAAGATTGCATAAACCTGAAACAATATAGAATCACGGATGAATAATGACCCTCTGGTTATTGCTTTGTCAATGCCCATCAACATTTAAATTATTTTTGATACACTTAATTAGTATGTCCAGGGCGTCAACTATGACTCCTTTTTCCATACAACTATTGTAGCACCGCGCTAATCAATAGTGCCATGTTCATGTCTTTGTGTAAGCAGCATTGCAAGCAAGCAATATATTAATAGTTTAAATATTTTATGGTTGTGTTATTTTTCAGATTTGATACCATTGATACTTTTTATCAATAATACAAATCTGCTATATTTTACATGTGAAGAGTGAATTTTCTTGGAATCTTGATTTCTGGAATTCAAAAATGATACATACATATATGCAAAAATGGGTAGCCAATAGCGTTGCAGTCTACGTTGCAACTAAATGAAATACCACATTCAAATTTTTTTTTCAATTAATCTCGAAATAAATCGCCAATTGCATTTAGGTGTTGCTAAAAATGTTTAAGCAATGAAAGAGTTTTCCAAGCATTACGACAACATTGCACAAAAAATAAATTACAAGTGCAGCTGAATTTGTTCATCAAAAACAAAGATGCAAACATAGAAGAAGAATCTTTATCTTATAATTGTTTATTTTGCAATCTAGAACGTAATAAGTGTGCTTTATTGCGATATAAGGGATATTTGCAATGCAAAAAATAATAATATGTATACAACAAATATGTATGTATTCACAGAGAAAAGGGTTAAATCAGGGTTCAATTGATGAACTGATGACCTCACCATACAGAAGTATGTTAATGCTACATATTATACTGCAGCATCGCATAATAAACTTCATGCGCACAGACAGGCTGGTGAAAAAGAGTTGGTAAATTTTATCCATTTCAAAACAAAATATTGAATGAAATAAATAACACTTCATGAAGTATTGCGTAGCAAAAGATAACATTCTAATGAATGGTGTCAATTAAAAACTTTCATTTCAACAACTGTTGAAATCTATAGATAAACAACCACATAGTCAGCATCATGCTTAGAACACCCGAGGCGATGCTAGTAAGGGAGCCTAGACTTTGATCTTGGACTGTGTTTTAAGGACCTTAACTAAAAAAGACAGACTAAAACAAATAATGCCTTGATAGAATGAAGTTTCTAGTATAGCAATTAAATAAGATTCATATTTAAGCATATTGCATATGAAAGGACAATACTATTTTGAAAATTTGTGTTTTTATATTTAGTAAATATAATGCCTATCCACAGTTTGTCTGTTTCTTCAATTGTATAGTATATTTATGTAAGAAAAATGGAAAAACAACTTAAACTAATTCGATTATAATCATAGATATGCATACCTTTGTAGCACCAGCTTCTAGCAATTTATCAGCAGCGTGGCATATGGTGCCACATGTGTCCGCCATATCATCCACAAGGATTGCCACCCGATCTTTAACATCACCCACTAGTACCATAGAAGCAACTTCATTTGCTCTCTTTCTTTCTTTGTGTATAAGAGCAAATTCAACATTCAATCTATCAGCGATAGATGTTACCCTCTTGGCACCCCCCGCATCAGGTGAAACTATTATACTGTTTTGCCATTCAGCTATGTTTTCTCTGATCCATTTGATAACTGCAGGTTCAGCAAATAGATTATCGACGGGAATATCAAAGAATCCTTGAATCTGCGATGCATGCAAATCCATTGTAATGATGTGATCTGCTCCAGCTACAGAGAGCATGTTGGCAACAAGCTTAGCAGAAATTGGTGCGCGACTCTATTATCACAAAAAATTAATTAGAATTACAACAAAAATAAATCGAATACCCATCCAGTACATAACACAACATTTGTTCATACCTCAAGTTTCCCAATAGTTAACAAATAAAAGGATGATAACGATCATTTATATAGAACTATTCATTGAACAAGAAAAACACAAAAATAGAAGAAATTTTATGCAAAGCTTTGTTTATATTATATTATTTGAACTAGCTGCATTAACCAACGGATCCTTAATCTATCATTTTAGTGGATGATTGAATCACATCTGTTGACTAGTTATTTATATTTATTTGCAATTAGTGGATTACGACATATTGCTGGTAGTATACTGATATATTCATGTTTTTATATAATATGATAAGCAAAAATATGTCAATTTAATTTATGGCTCATATTACATACTTTAAGCCTTTGCTATTAGGGTTCAGTCGTAAATATTATTTTGTTGATGTGTCAATTTAGTTAATTATTATTTAATTCGGCAAGTTAGTTAAATAAACTTCCAGCTGAAAAAAGAAGTGTTTGAAAGTTGAATGAATAATTTTGTGAAAATACTGCATGTCATAAAAATGATAGATTATATTGCCGTCATATGCAGACATGGTTTAATAGCCAGATATAAAACCAAAGCTTCTGATTAGTGAGCAAACTTAAGATAACACCATGCACCATATTTAGTTAAACCTTGTTTTATTTTAGACCTTTCCTACTCTAACTGCAACCTCATAAGATTATAACAAAAGCTGTATATTTTCCCTGTAATATTCAAAGTATACACACATTATAGATGTCCACCATCCTTCCCGTGATGATCAAGAATTACATTATGAACATGGTCATGACAATTCCAACTATGAAATAATTGTTGAAAATTAGTTTACCTCATTGCAAGAAAGAGTCTAGTATAGTCTGGAATTTTAAAGATTGATTTTATAAGGCTACTCATTTGTTTCCCGAGGTTTTCCTTTTATCAACAACGTTACATGTTGTTTTATTCATTTGAAACCAAAAATATAAGCAATGAGAAGTCTGCTAATAGTCGAGCTCATAGATAAAAAGTATATAAAAAATAAATGACATTATTTGACTATTGACTGCTTTAGTACTGAGCAAAATGGTCGCATTGAGCACATCTACCGCCCAACTTCTAAAAAATCCTTTTTTCAACAAGATTGGATGACAGAAGAACCAGTTTTTTTTCTAGAGAAAAATATCATAAGAATTCTTACAGGAAGATTTTTTTATATATTTTGCAATATTTACGACTTTATTCGCAATGTCCGTACGCAGTGGCCTTATGGTACTGAAGTGGTTAATCGCATGAAAACAAATTATATCTTTAAAATCAATCAATACAGGTTACGCTTAGCAAGTGAACATTTATACCAGCACGATCTGTCATAGTATAAGATTGTAGACAGCAAAAAATGTTTTATTTTTTATGAACAATGTTCACGCGTATCACTAACAATCGCATCTGAAAGGCATTGTTGAAAAACATCTATCTAAATGTGGAATCATAAAAATATATGTTTTTTTAAATAGTTGGGATGCTACACTTGGCTGGTTGGCAACGCCTTATTTACAAAACATTATCTCATTTTGTTTTTCAAATGCCACATCTGTTTACAACACATATTATTATGCATTAAAAAAGCATAATATAAACATAATAGTTATATTACAACTAAGAACATTTGAAAGGTCTCCAAATAAAAAAATATATTCTTGTTTTGATGTTAACAAAATTACGACTTTGACCGCTTGATAAGGATATAATTACTTTTAAATTAAATGATAAACTTATGATCCCAAACATGTGCATACTGCATTGATGAGTTTTGAGACATTACTTATAGATTATTAAGAAATTCTAAAAAATAATCATTTAAAAAAATGCAATGAAAATCTGAAAAGTTGGAAGATGCTTCTAAAAGAGGTAAAACAAGGGTCATTTTTTGCCACACAATGGAATAACAAAGTTATCAAGTTTTATTTTATATTGATCCTTTACTAGATAATCAAGATTCACGTCATTTTATGATCATTTACAAATTCTTTCTTTTTTTAAAAGAGCAGAAATTGAAAGGATAAGGCTCAGACAGGACTAGTGGTTAGCTAGTCACTTTTGCTGTGTCCCGTTTTTTAGAAGTAAATATAGCAGTCGTTTCGAAATATTGATGACAAACTTGTTTTATATTTTAAAGTTATAAAAAAATGTTCCAAAAAAATCCAACAAAACTTCAAGCAGACGTTTACCGTCTCTTTAAAGTTTATAATGATTATTGTCGATCAATATTTTGATCTGGACGATCTTGAAATTTATATATATTTAATGACCATTAGAAAACTGGAGTTACGCATATCGTATAATTCATTTAAAACAATGATTACATTCAGAAAAACCTTTTATGATTGGTAACATAAGATTTTAATTTTGATTTGGTTCAAAATAATATATAATGTGTTAACTATAATGTCTCTAAGCAACACTTTCCCAAAAATGATGACTTAGAAGTCATATTATCTACACGTAAAAAGTATGCAGCCAAATTACGAAATTATTGTTTTCATATGGGGTTTGGTTTATCAGTTTGCTAGAATTAATGAAATAATTTAATCTTGTAGCGAGCAAAAGCCTAACTACCGCCATTAAGCATCAACCAACCTCGTCGAAACTTTTTAAGACCAGAATAAAAGACAATAATATTGACTTGTAAAATGAATATTTTCAAGGAAGAGCAACCCATCACCATATTGAAGTCATGCCAATATTGTTATTTTTCAAAAGAAACTATACTAAGCAAGGATTCTACATTTCATTTTGTACTTTTTGTAAAGATTAGCAGAAGGTTACCTGTTTGCAGAAAAATTACAATTGTATCGACAAAAATAAATTCATTCAATGCATGGTCCATTTTTATTTTAAAATTTCTTCTACTTTAATTAGCAAATAATGTTGTGAAATGTGAAACATTAATTTTATTAGTAATTAAATATCTTATTTTTCCATACAATAAATCTAAACAACCAAACGCTATTTACTGAAACAATAAGCAGCAGTAAGTAAAATTGATCTTAACTATTTAGTATTTTCATTAAGTTTATCAATTGCCACAAATATGTAACAGAGATTATTGACAAAACTATGAAAGATTGTATACCTATTGCGCAATGCTATTTTAGTATTTAAAAAACCACCTTGCCCCAAAACCACATGCTTCCAAAGCAAATGAGTTAGTAAAAATATATCAATTGTCCATGACAATAATTTAATTTACCCTGAACTTCCACTCGTTTGATTTCATCATCTTTGCAAGTTTCGCGTTCTCCCCTTCACCAGCAGTCTGTTAATATTGTAATACTGATTGAATTATATATGTTTGTAATTAGGTCGGTACAACTCCTATACATTTTTTTTACGAATAATTGAATCAAATTTTCAAAACACTAAGTAGTCGATATTTTAAAGCATGCCGCAAATAAATTTCAATAAAATAATAATATATGCAACAAAGTACCTTATCTTTTTTATCTTGGCGAGCATACGGAAAACAAGGTATCACAGCAGTAACGCGGGATGCAGAAGCAATCTTACAGGCATTTATCATAATAAGCAGTTCCATTAAATTATCGTTTATTTCACCGCTGCCACTTTGTATTATGTACACATCCTCCCCTCTGACAGACTCGCCAATTTCTACACTGCGAAATCATTCACAACAAACAGGAACTTAATTTCGTCTTCACAGAAAAAGCATAAATTTTGTAACTCAATAAATATAACAAATAAAAGTTGTCTTACCAAGTTTCTAAATTGCTGAACTTTTTGGTCACCACCTTCCCAAGATCGATTCCCAGTCTGTCAACAATGTGTTGAGCCAGAACTGGGTGGGAAGTACCCGTGAAAATTTTTATGTTTGGCATTCTCTTGCGAAGATCTGTCGCAGACTTGTTGTCTGTTACAGTCGGACTCTTCGGACAGACAGTATCTGAGACTTCAGAAATCATTAATAGTGTGTAACTACAATAAGCACAACAGTGTGTAAAATTGAAATATTAGTGTTGTCATTTTAGATAAACAAATGAAATATGTAGCTGTTACTTACTGTAAAAAAACAGCTGATTTCTTTTGTAAATAATAGGAATATTACGAACTTTTTATTTTCATTATGTAAATTACTGAGCAACAAAATAAGCTTTTATTCTCCCAACTTTTGGTTATTTGTTTTTTGAATAGTGTAATTTTCTTAATTGAGATTTTTTCTCTCAACTAAAAATAAAACGAAATTGGTACCAACAAATCGAATGATGCCCTGTTTCACTAAATGATGAGCGATGAGGTACATATATTATTGTATTGCTGTAAAACGTCATAATATACAATAACCACTACAATCTTATCGTTAATTTACCTGTCTATATTCTATTTTTAATAAAAATAAAAGTATTGTGAATACAACTGAATTAATTACCAATGAATATCATAAAGTTATGCCAGCGAGATTTGAAAATAAAGAAGAGCACTTCCTTCCTTAAAAGCTTGGCTATTCTTTTTTCTCCGTTTATCATATCTCACTGGTGTATTTTTCAATTTGTTATGTAAATTTCATTCGGCCCAATTTATTAGATCTCACATGCTCTTCAGTATTGAAAAGTGTTAAGAGATCCACAACATCTGACCGATTATTGACGGCTTACCGTCTCAAACTAACATTATGTTACAATGCTTTTCAAAGGTTCACCATTTTTTTTTAATAATCGTGGAACCAGGCTGCATCATCCTAATATCTACATAATATAACTATCATGAATACGATAAGAAAAATAACAATGTTTTGTAATTCTACATAAATTATTTTATATATTTGTTGATAGCTATATGAAATAGCTTTCCACACATATATAAAATAATTTATGTAGAATTAAAATACATTGTTATTTTTCTTACCGTATTAGAATGGAGTTCTACCAAGTAAATGCCTACTCAATCAATAACTATCATGAAGTAAATTTTTTTGGCAATCTTACACAAAAACAAAAGGTTTTGTTTGTTTTATGACAAGTTGCATAAAGCCTCATTTCGGGTAATATCTTAGCATAATATTTTACAATCAAAGTTACTTTATATTTCGAAAGCCATTACCACAGAGTACTATGTCCGATGACCTTTCATTCATATAATTGTCAATATCAGTTATTTTTAGGATTCTGGAGTATGCCAGAGTCAGTGTATGCATGCCGGAATTGAAGTTGGTGGGGGAAAAAATTAACAAAACAGACTTATTTCAAAATTATATTTTAGAAGATATACATATAATATAATGCGTCATGAAACATGATGGTTTGTATAAGCACTATACATAATGTGTGATGGGTTTATTTGTCTGATGTAACAATGATTTTTCGGATTATAATGCGATGAAAGAATTAATAATATTTAATTAACATTTTATAATTGTCTATGTTAAATCTAGTGAGAATTTTGGAATACACCATGCAAAATTTTGGGTTGTATTCGCCACCATAGATAACATTTAACCACTGAGTAAGTACTATAATTTACCTAATACACGTACCCTTAAAATCTTGATTATTAGTTCTGAAAGAAATCCACGGCAGTTGCGGCTGGATTTCATGTTCCCAAAGAGCAATAACACTTGACACTTTCTTTTCTCACTGAAAGGTAATTCCTCTGATCGATCGGACATATCTAGACGTTCTCTGTTCACCTACAATTTTGAGTCGGTGGATAATTAAAGTGTCACAAAAACTTGTCCTGTTATGAATGCAAATAAAAAAACAGTAGCCAAAAAGTAAACGATTCCCGAAATTCAAAAATCTTGTAAATCAACGAATAAAAAATAGCACGAAATCATACCAGTCAATGACAAAATATTTTGTGTCAAACACAAAATACTGAACACTATTTTTGTTCGACATGATTATAAAACTAATACAAGGTAATTATTTTTATAATGTGTGATTTTTACACACCTCGATTTATTATAACGGTCCACCACTGCTCATCCGTGTCATATTACACTCTCAAATAGAATGACCCAATTCTAAGATGTCGCAATTTTTCATTTAAAAAATTTACAATGACACCTTTTTTTTTTTTTAATTTAACAACTTTTTGAAAAACAAAATGACAGAAGTTAAGGATATAGCAGTTATTTAAATAGGTGCACGTTCAAATATATATTTTTTAAATTTAATTGAAAAATATATTAACCTGCGCACAAAATAAGAAAATAAATAATTAGATTTTAGCATAGTAGGTCGTGCATTATCTATGGACTTAATATATTAAATATAATTATTTATCTGCCAATAAAATTTAAGTCCAATTGCTAAATTGGGGTTATGAAAATTATTTAAACATTTACTTATGCTTTAACAGTTATTTTATTTTAATAATTATTACAGAATAAAGGTGATTATGGGGAAAGGTATTTTGACGTTTATGGCCGAATTTTATTTTCTCAATGGCAATTGTCTATGGTACATTTATGGTTTCTCTGCCGAAGTCGCACGTTCGCTTTGCTAAAATTATTCTGTAAGATTGTATTTCACGTAAACATGGCAAATATAGCAGTTCAACGTATTCAGAGAGAATTTCAAGAAGTTATCAAGAGCGAAGGGGTATGTACTTATGACTTGTTGTTTATATAGCAAAACTGACGGATGTGTTTCATTACCTTAAAAAGTAAAAACACAGTGATATGGCTAAAATCTATTCATGATCTGCATTTATTTTTCTAAATTTATTCTTACTTTAATGCTATTAGTAAGCCCAAATTCATATCGAATATATGCTCTAAGCGTAAGAAATTGCGCGATCCGGTAGATGAAAAAAATCTCTGACTTCGAACCGGCTGCTAAATCATTTCAGTGCAAATGTCATTTAAAATGTAAATAAAAACATTTTATAATACATATCTTAGATTCCTTTTATTGGCAGAAATTTCCGAATCTTTCAATTGTGGATTCATCAACTGACAGTAGTTATGAATTTCTCAGTGATTTTCGCTATTTCTGTGGCTGTCTTCCAAACATATTTTTTTTGTCAAAATGATTCAATTCTTGGATGGTTAAGTATGCTTCCATAAATTGAGCTTCCGGATCATACATTTAACGTATATGGATGCCCAGTGTTCAAGAAATAAGAAAATTTATCGTAATATCATATTCCGAAATTCTTTCAAAAATGACAATATTTCCTAACCTATTTGACATATTGAAATGTCTTCCAAAGATTTTTTTTTTGTCAAAATGATTCAATTCTTGGATGGTTAAGTATGCTTCGAAAAATAGAGCTTCCGGATCATATATTTAAAGTATATGGATGCCCAGGGTCCAAGAAATAAGAAAATGTATCGTAATATCATATTCCGAAATTCTTTCAAAAATGACAATATTTCCTAACCTATTTGACATATTATTATTTCTAATGTGTCTTGAAGTGATGATATAAGAATAATTTTACTTTGAATTTTATGTCAATAGAGTACATTTTATAATATGTTGGTAAATTTCTTCATTGTATTCCATTGTATTAAGGTTTAGCTTAAGTCCAAAGCGCTGATGTATCAGCACATAAATAATCATGTTCCTTCTTAGCTAATGTATCGTAACGATTAAAATATATTTTAATTAAACAAAAAACACAATTAATTTACTAAGTAATGATTTTGAAACCTGGTGTGAAACATAATGTACGCTACAGTCTGGACAATAGTATCTTTCAAGCATATATTATATTCGAAATATGATATCTGAATGCAATATTGTTATTACAAAATCATCAGAACAAAACTTTTCAAATACAACTACACACACATTTGCATTAAACAAAAAACTGAGGAATGTATCATGGTGTTTATTATAAAAAAATTGTGAACTGTTGAGCATAGTATGCATTAACTGAAAATTAAACTCTATAAGTAAATACAGGCGAGCGGGACTTGTGTTAACAGAAATTCACACACAAGCAGATCTCATTTGAGGACATTGAGTGCTTGAATGTTTGTCTTTTACATTCCTTAGCGATATATATACAGTGTAAAGAATACTTTTTATGACGAATACATATTCCAAAGACAATGCTGAAAAGCCTCACCGAACATCCTATCTATAGGCGCAAACTTTATGTATTGTAAAAAATATTTTTGACACGTTGCTGCGTTAAAATATCTCTTACAGAGAAACAGAACAATTTGTTAAATATTAACAACTATTATATTTTATCACTGTTCTGTCACTTGCTATGCCACTTGAAATGGCTTCCAACGGCACAGGATTCGTGTTCAGGATTGGTATTACCTATCAATTCTTGGTAGAAAGGCATTATAATACTTATTCTTTTGTACAAATTCAACGTATTTTGTGAAGATCTGAACGAGCTCATAATGAACGCTCTGCAGATTAAAGGTTGGAATTTTACAATAGTAGATCATAGCAAATCGAGGGTTCTCAAAATATATTTTTGCTGTGTAGAATGGCGTATTGCATTATATCTCAAACCAAATTACTTTTAAACGCATTAAGGAGTGGCAATATAACATATTTTGTCCATAAGTAATATTGGTTTGAAGGTGTTAACTGTCACACTTTGGTGAAATGGCATTGTTTTAAATGAATAAAACATATTTTCTGCACTACTTCCACATATAATTTTATAAAGATTAGGATTCGTTAAGCTCATCGTGAGCATTTCTCCTGATCTTTATAAAATTATATGTGAAAGTAGTACAAAAAAATGTGTTTTATTTATTTTATATCCTTTAATCAAGAGTAATCAATGATTACTATTTGGTGTATGCTGGGCAGACATTTCTATGTTTTATCATTTTTGGTACTTCTATTTTAGCTTGCCAAATGCGCTATTAAACTTGAGCTAGTCAACGAAACTTGGACAGAGCTCAAGGGGGGAAATTATGGTCCGCCAGATACTCCCTATGAAGGTGGAATCTTTATACTTGAAATAAATGTTCCAGAAACATATCCATTCAACCCACCTAAGGTACGTACGATGATTCTTCAGTAATCAAAAATAAACATCTTGGTTGTAAGTATATCTCTTGCATTTTTCTATTCTGATGTTTGTTACATAATGTTGAATTATTAATACAAACAACATTAGCTTTCAGTGTAATTTACTTCACATTCAGTAATATTTTTTCAAATTGTCATAATTTATATGTTTAGTTATCTTTTCAAAAAGGATTTTTATGATGATTTTTTTAATTCATAATTTTTTCAATCACATATTTTTAGCCATTTGTTTGCGTATTATATTTGTAAATCTTTTCACAATTCAATAGTAGCGAGTGTTTGGCTGCTGTGGCGATTTTTATATTAAGATATAGTGATTTTCATTTCTAAATAATATGGCTGACAAATGTTTATGTAGAAATTTAATTCTTTTGCAAAATATGTTGCGTATGTTCATGACTTAATATACTGCTGTTGAAATCTTAGGATTATTATTGTTTTTAGAGGCATTATGAAGTGGCAATATAATAGACTAGAGAGGGTTATATTGATAAAGAATTCATATCCTACAATAATATACTATATGTATCGAATAGAATACTACTGAAACACACTATATTATATAGTTTTGTAAATGATGTTCATTATTTTTGTATTATTCTTATTACAGCTGAATTATAATTAATACCTTTTTATCACTATTATACTTTTATGCTTAAAGTGTATTAAGTACATTGTATAAGTTTTGGATTAAAAAAGCTACATTTTATGTCACACATGCTCGGATATTTGTGATTTCTGATTTTGAACTAAGTATTTGATACACATTTTTGGCATACAAGTTATTTAGCAGACTTTTAGGCTAAATTCACATGATAGCTATAATCTTTGAACGTGTGTTAGCCCAACGCACATTTACAACATACACACAATGACAATTGATTGTTTACATGGCAACGCGAGCTTGATTATAATGTGATTTTGGTACTGCGCTAATGCAAGGTCATTCATTGTCTGCGCAGACATAAATTACGGCATGCGTTGAGATATACTGAATTGCGCGTTAAATTGTGTAGGTGCCAGTTAATTATAAACTGTAACAAAAATTAATGCACAAACATTTAATACAGATCTGTTTATTGAAGAGATTGGAAAGAGACTTGCTGTTTTAGACATGAATTTCAGTGAGATTAAAAGAATGGCCTGGGAAGAGCTTGTGATCACCAAATCATAATTTAATTATTTTATGTCCGGAAGTAATTGAACATTTTTAAAAACAACCATATCTTATATAGTGTTGTATATTCTGCAGCAAGTATATCTTTTAAAATTGAATCAACCCAAAATTTCCTGCATCTTTCCATGATACTTTTATTTATCAGTACAAAAGCAAACAGCTTCTTCCACGTCCATCTTTGCCGAAAGATTAAACTTGTCTGATTCCTCGATAAAGCTCGCTTGCCACGTGAAAATCATTTGCCATGTGTACAGTGGCAAATATACAAACGCTCATCATGTAAACTTTGCCTTAGGAAGATGTAGTGTGAAGGATGATGTAGGTTTTATTTTTGCGCAATGTGATGCGAGTTTGAATTATATGATCTGTTTCAAACAAATATTTGAGAATTTTCTGATTGTAATCACTTTCATTGCAGGTCAAATTTGTCACAAAGATTTGGCATCCCAATATATCATCGGTGACTGGTGCCATATGCTTAGACATATTAAAAGATCAGTGGGCTGCAGCAATGACCCTCAGAACCGTACTGTTATCACTTCAAGCCTTATTGTCAGCTGCTGAACCAGATGATCCTCAAGATGCTGTTGTGGCCAAACAATATAAAGAAAACTATGATATGTTCCGTCACACAGCAAAACACTGGACACATATTTATGCTGGTGGACCATCTAAAAATCCGTCGTTTGAAGAAAAGATTAAAAAATTAATAGATATAGGCATAGATGAATCTCAGGCTATAGTAGCTTTATCTTCTTGTAATTGGGATATGCAAAGAGCTACTGAATTTCTTTTCAGTTAGTTCCTCATATTGATCACCTACCTACTCGCATGTTCAAACAATTTTATACCGAGATGTAAGAATTTTTTCAATAACTTCGTAATTTTTGTATTCACTATTTTTATTGTGTTTTGAATTGTTTGTACAGCTATCAAAATAAATTCTTGTCTAACATCAATTTAGTATAATAAAACTAATGTAAGGGAGAGTGCTGTACCTTTAAGCACTCAATATCACCTTACTGCATATCTATTTAAAATATATAAAACACACATTTGGCCGGCCTTAGATCATTTCTTTATCTGTATTTTTGACTTCTTATGACTCCAGTCAGTGTTTAAGTATCTGCATCTTACAGAAATTTACCAAAGGTTTTTTTAAGTAATCCCAAATAGACTTAGAGACAACTTCATGCTAAAGTTAACCATAGAATAAATGTATACCTTATTTATTTATCATCAGATACTCAAATTACTAATGCCCGTTTTCACCCAACTTTTTCGGAAGTAGTTGAATATTTTTTCATTGTGTTATAATGTAGTTCTGCCAAGTATATGCCAATTCAATTGATGAATATTAGATCCCATATAATCATTCATATTTACGGCCGAAATTTTCTTTAAATTGTTTATTAATACTTGATTTAATAATTATTATAATTTTGTCATTACATGTGATCTATCTAAGTATGACATAGTTTTTTTTATTTAACTTATTAACAATTTTTTAATTTTTTATATCTTTGTCAACGGTTGAGTAAAATGATATTTTGCTTAAAAGCTTGAAATACAAAATAGATCACTTGGTCACATCAAAGATATAAATGAAAATATGGTAAAGATGTTATCAGTATTACTTGTTGCGGTTACATCACCAATAAATACATGTCCTTTTGAGAAATGTCGTAAGTTATGTTGAATGTGCACTCTCCCTAACATTAAATTAATAAATTGTTATTATATTTGTACATCATTTTCAAGTGCAAGTACTCTTGAAATACAGTGAAAGTTTCTGAATAAATTAAGCAATACGCTTGATAATATCTGCCCTTTCTCAGGATTTAAATATTTATATTTAACTTCAAAATATTAAATTTAAATTCGTGCATATTGTTTCAAATTTCAATCATTGAAAGCCTGTGATAGCTTTTTTTTTTATTGTTTAATGTTTAACTCTTTTGTCAATTTATTATCACATCTATTTGCTAATTTACTATATAATAGATTTGTATGAAACACATTTTTCTGTTATCTGCTAAATGATGCTGATTAATATCACTCACAAATATTAGGCGACTAATGAATGTGCCTATTGCTATCGTTTGAAACAGTATAAGAATGTATTCATTGTCAATTTTTCTTTTGTATATATAGTACTATATGAATATTTTGAAAAGTAATTCTTTAGTTTTTGAAATAATTTCAATTTTTTTATATGTATATCAAATCCAATACAGTTTGGTGATAGTATTGGAAAATTCTTTCCATTATACTCTATCCTTTACTTTTACCATAACATTTGATCAATAAAGGAAATCTTTCTTTCTTTATTTATATTAAAACTACTCAATGTTGTATTGCATACTATCTTTATTGTTTATTTATGAAGTGCTGGTTCACTTAAGTAATCAATTTTGCATTCCATTTCCAGGAGATACTTCAACTTATGTGAGAGGTTCTAAAATGCAATTAATTTACGATTTATGTATGTCATGAATTCCATTAATGGAAGGAGAAATTATCAGTGTTATCCCAAAAGAATTGAGAAATGCTCAAATCATGTATGATTGCTGATTTTATTGGATAAAATTAAAAGATTTGCTTTTCTGTAATTGTTCTAAATTATTTTGACTATTTTTGATTGAAAATTGTCATCACGATTTCCGCTTGCAATAGTTGAACAATTGTTCCTAGTGTATATTTATAAGAAATATAAATTTGATGACTTCACAAATAATTGATTTTTGAATCAAGTAGAATATTATCCATTCTAACAGTTTCGCTTTTTTTATTTACTGAACTTCTGGGTAAGCAGGTTGTTATTTACTAACAATAAGTTACCTTTCTAAGTCCAATGCATAGCTTTGATATCGTCAATACATACACTCCATCATTATAATTCAATAACTGTAGTATTATTTCAATACATTTATATTTGCAACCGTCACAAAACTAATCAAATAGATTTATATAGATTTTAATAAGACTCTTATATTTAATAACACAAGCAGAAATTTCCAAGTTTTGCGTAGTAAAATTTAAGGCTAATTGATTAACTTGATACAAACAAACCTGTCTATTAGTATTCCACAAATTCATATACCTGAATACATTGTTCTTCACAGAAAGCTTTAAGAATAAAAAAATAATAATTGATATCTATGAAATCATGCAAGATTTCAGTTTACTTTAAAATTACTTTAAATTTGATTCAACTTACAGTTTGCTCAAACTTAAATTTTATTGTGAAAACTCAAAAAAATGGGTTTACACATCAAATCGATTTCTTAGCATTCGTTATTTAAAATTTGTAGTAATGAAGTGGCAAAGAAGTATTTTCGTTCAAAGCTTTTCACTAAACATCAGAATCATATTTGCTGAATATCATTTTTCTACAATTGTATACCATTTTTGGCCATATGATGTTATTATATTGGCGTATGACATGCAAAGTATTGTTTAGTCATGAAATAATAGTACTTATTTTCAATTTCCTAACGTGAATTGATATGTAAAAAATATTTGAGTTCTGGTTGTAAATGTTTTGTTCTTTAACTGGATCCAATTGGATGAATATATTGCAATTCTCACTGTGACAAGATGCTTCATATTATATCAAATATCATTTGATTATTTTTACCAAAAATATTTTATTCTCCTTCGATTGATTTGGAAATCTGAAACAGATCGGAGAATTACACATACCAGAAGTTTAATTTTTAAATAGTTTAACAAGTAGTTATTAGATTTCTTTAACAATATTATAGAGCTGTACATAAAAAATAACCATCAAGATTATTTTATAACTAGGTGGAATAATGTTCCATTGCATTATGATAAAGACAAGTTAGGTAATAAATTAAAGGATCAGTTAAGATTTATTTGTCAGACTTTCTGCCTTATAGTAAATGGATTAGTTATATCTTGCTGTCATAATATGTATTACTTTACAATCAAAAGGTGACGTAAAGAATCTCACCAATAAAAGAATTGTGTTCATAAACCTATTATTCTCGACTTGTATTGCTGTGGAGTTATATCAGCACATATAAAAATTATCACAGTTTTGATCCACTTTCAAAAATTCGTAATAACGGGAGGTACCATCTGTTGAAATGTTGTACAATAATATTAAATCTTCAGTGCTCAACCCTTTGAGTGGTGAGATATAAAAAAATATTTCTTTTACTATCCATAGATCTGGGAAGAATATTATTAATTATTTGAGGTACTGATGTTTCTTTCGTAATTTCTAATGCAAATTAAAAATTTTGTTGAAATATTTCATAATAATTTTCAAATAATTATCTAGAAGCTTTTACTTCCAAACCGGCCTGGATCTTAATTGCATTCATCTGTGGAAATGTAGTTCACTATTGATGTCGGTTCTTAAGCTTCTAAGTTTAATAATATATAGCCACAGATATGTTTTCAAATAATAACCTTTTTATAAAATTCTTTCCTTTATTTGAAACATACAAGAAAAATAATGTGACTACCAAAAATCATTGATTGATATGTCTAGTTTCAAAATATGAAAAAATAATAACATTTCAATAAAAAATATGAGAATGGCCAAAGGTAATAGATGATAACATATTTGGATGTATTATACATGTACGGCCATACCACTCAAAGTGTCAATAGTTAAAGAATACCACATAACCTAAATGGATATTGAATAAATGGATCAGTATAATATATATTTCAAGATAGGCAACACAGTTTTATTAATATGGTAGCGTTTCTCTTCACTTCCTCTATTTCAATTATCATTAAGTAATTATTACTGAAATGATTACAATTGTAATATTTTCAGTATATTGATTCATATTGAATGATAATTTTCACAATTGTTTATATTTAATATTAAGTGCGCTGACCAGATTATGTATTTTTTTCTTGCGGGGGTGTACATGGCAGATCATTTGAATTATTATTAATCTTCGTTGATGTTTGCTGTTTTTTTACAATTTCGCCTATTCATTATCACAATATAAGACTGAATTTAAATATGTTCAGTGGAATTTATTTGCAGTGAATTTAATTCAAAAAAGTTATTATGCATTCAATGAGAAAAGGTATTGAGCACTTTTTATTATTGATTATATAAAACAAAAGATGCCATCATTTTCCAGGTGATTCCATGTACACTCTATCTTCATGCGGTGTTGATGACCCAAAATGTTTGAAGTGTGTATATATACTATTATTAATTGTAAAAATAATAGATATAAAAATATGGAGTGAAAAAATATTATATAGAAGTAAATGAAATACAAGTTAAATATTCGTTCTTTTTTCAATTTGTCCTACAATACACTACACACTGACTACATTTAAAAATAAGTGATGGTAGCCTATTTGATCTTTCTCTATTCTTCTACCGGCGACCAAGTTATAATGGTAGTTTCCTATAGCAAAAAAATTCTACGTCAAAAAATGAAACCAAATCGAGTGCTTTGACAAATGGATCCATTTATTCAAAAAAAATCCAGAGAATTTTCGTTATCTGGCTAAAATGATCCCATAAATTTTATGTCTGCCAGGAACGTCCGCACCTTTGGAGCGTATTTTCTTGATAATGAAATGCATTTGGTACTTTTCATAAATATTTTTTTCTAGTATTTGTTTCTTACCCCTCAGCTTCTGTCCCAGTTTAGAGCTTTGAAATTATGAGAGATAAGTATAGGTGCTAATTGGATTTAACTTTGAAAATGTTGGTATTGGTCTGAAAATGTCAATATTGACACAACCTCAAGATATTCCATTGCATATGAATCAAATTCAAACAAAAATGTTTTTTTTTACGAATACTTTTTATTGACTTAATGTCACATACAATAACAATATAATATTACAAGATTGTTAAAAAAACAAGTCTGTTACAACTAATGGAATTAAATATAGCATATGTTATCAAGGATTTCGACTGAACTTTATGGAATTTAAATATCAAATTTGAATTTTGTACTTTTCCATAATTTTTATCACGACTCGGGATTCACCTTTCGGTATCATCTGTGCACTTGAGACGTCTGATGATGCTGAAAGGTGAAACCACTCGTTGATGGTGACAAAACTCATGGAAAAGTACAGAATTCAAAGGATTTAAATTTGATAAACTATATATGTCTATATTATATTTACAAATGAAGCTTTTCCCTCAAAAAATTAAATGGTTCCCTGAAATCAATTTGTCTTTTAACCCAGTAACCTGAACTCAAAATCTATAAGATTTTTTTTAAATTTTAATATTTACATCCATTTTTAGTGGTTATATTCAGGTACTACATTTTATGACTTTCTAAATATAATTAAAGAAACTCTTTCAGAGACATGTCAAACAAAAATGGGTTAAAAAACATTTTGGAATTCCTTGCATACTTCAATGAGTAAAGATTCCAAAATTGTGTCCGTAATTGTATTTTTTACTTCAGATTCTACCTCCTCGATATTAGCCCAATTGATTTCTTCTTTATATAATTCTTTGAGAAGTAATTCATTAATATAATCCTGTCGCTTTTGTGCCCAATTGGTTATTAAATTCTTTTTTACCGGCCAAATCTCCAGGCCTAGAAATTTTTTCACTTTATTTTCTACAACTAAACATATGTCAGTTTTCCCTGGTTTTAAAAGATTAACTTTTCTATATTCCCAAATAAATGCAGGAGATTTTCTTTTGTCGATTTCTTTTTCGAAAGTTTCTTTGCATAAATCGAATAAAAATATAGAATAGTGATTGTCTTTTGATAAATTTACATCTGTATCAAAGTTGGTATAGTTTATGTTTTTGATCCTTTCTCCAGAATACTGCAACCAGAGCCAATTGCATGTTGATTTTATTGCAGTCGATACTTGGATAATTGGTTTAGCCACAGCAGGTGAATCTTTTGGGGCCGGTACCGTGGGCGACTTTGAATCTTCTAATGGCGGAATATAAGGTGGTGGAGGTTTATCCGGTATTTCTCTTACCAGACAATAAGGTAATTGGGTCTGCTGTTGCTCCAAAGCTTTGATCTAAAATAGCAAATTATGGTCAAAATATTAATTTTACATATAGGTAGTTAGTTACCTATACAACTTTTCTTACAATATTCAATCAAATGTTTTTAAATTTAATCAAATGTTTTTATATACCATATTTCCTTGATTATAAGATACAAAATTTAATTTCTTTTTTGAATTCAGACTGCATCGTAAAATTGAAGATGACTTGGAAAAAAGATATTTTTTGGGTGGACTAGAAAAACAAGGATTCAGAATATATCTAACATACATACCTACTTTAAATATTTTATTATTATTACATTGATAAGATACGCCTATTATGGTCAAGGAAATACAGTCTTCAAATATTTTACCATGTCTGCTTTTAATATGGTGCATATGGATTCTAAGGAAGTTATTCTTTGAGAATGGCTCAGTCATTCAACCACTCTTTTTCAGAGGGACTTAGGGTAGAAAGATGAAGCTATAATAGGAAAAGTTAATCGCTCTTGCAATGCTCAGTTTTTAGAAATAATTTATGACAGCACAGATATTCATGCCCTTAGACACAATTAATTTATGAAAGTGTTTGTACTGAGATTTGAACCAGTAAACACCACAGTCGATATTATCTATTATCTACACATAAATAGCTCATATTATCTAGTTTCACAAAGCAAGAAAACATTTTAAGCCAAAGTGTTTGATGGGTAAATGAAACATGCAAGTGTTTCACTGAAGATTGATTTGTGTATAGAACTTTTCTTATAGACAAAAATACATTACGTGCACCTATGTCTGTGTGAAAGAAAAGGGTAATAGATTGATAATGATAAAATGACTCACCAATCACGCATGAAATCTTTCAGAATTAATAAATTTAAAAACATTTATAATTTTCTCAATACTAATTGGAGAAGTGATTTGGGACATAACTTTCACGCATATGTTTGAAATTTCTCATTGATTAGTTGATTGATGCTAATTAACAAATTATGCATGAGAAAGTTGTTAATACCCATTCAGGTGACAGGTGCTTATATGCAAGGAGGGTATTTTTATTATTTTTGTAGTAAGACTTGTATCATCCATTAAAGTTTAAAACGGTAATAAAAACTGTGGTCGAGTGGTCAACGTCATTGGCTTCAGTTGCCGTGTTACTATGTGAAGGTATCGATGACAAAGATTGTCTTGTAGGTTGAGCAATTGAGTAACAAGCAGTTAGTGTAAAAAAAAGCTTCAGTGATTGAGAGAAAATGGCAAATATTACCTCCAATTCAATAGCAAGTTGTTTCTTTCTAAGTTCTTCATCAATACGGCTAAGTGAAACTGAAAAGGCTGCAGTTGCTGGAGAATATTCCCCTGTTGGTGAATCTGAAAAATAATTAACAGACATTTCATTGTGTGGCAGTGAAACGGTTGAATATAACTTAATTTCATTACAATCTTATAAACAAAAGACAGCTGGAGTATTCATATGGACTAGGAAAATAAAACATCTTAAAAAACATTGGTCTCACCTCTTGGACTAGGTTCTGGACTCGATAGCATTAAGTCCCAGGTATTTGATATTAGATCATGATGTCTAGTATTTTTAATATCATTATTGTCATCTGTTTTATGAAGACCATTGCAACTTTTATCAATACTGACATCTGCATCATCACTACACACTTGACTTGGGGATGAAACAGTCACAGGTGAAGTTTCCTTTTTGGGTTCAATATTTTGTTTTTTCATAATATTTTGTAGATGACTAGAATTACTTACAAGCTGTTCCAGCATTCTGCAATCATCTTGATCAGATATATTTTCTTTATTACACTTGTGAATTAGCGATTCTTCAGGCTTACAAGTTCCAATATGATTTGGTTGTATTATATCATTGCTATTTTTATTTGTATTGTTCCAGTCAATAACACTCAATGTACTGTTTGAATTTAATTGTGAATCGAAACTAGGTGAAATTGGTTGAATGGAATCAAAACTTTCCTTTTTGGGTGCATCTATCTTTATTACATCAGTGTTTTCACTGTCTAAATCAGCATGGTGTAAATTTGCAATTTCAAAGTCATTTTTTACATCACAGCTATGGTTCAACTTAGATTTATTAATACCATCAGGATTGTCTTTCAATGCAAGTGAACTGGTATCATCGGTCATTTCATGATCTTTTTTAGATGTCGAAAGATTTGGCAAACTTTTATCTATGATATACAAATCATTTTTTTCGCTTGTATTCTGAACTAGCATAGTTTCATCGGCGTCTTGTGATGTGTTGTTAACAGTTTCATTCTTAGTGTAGGTTAAAATGCTTCCTTGGATTGGTAGTGTTGTGGATTTATCACATGTTTCTGAATATGAAGAATTCATATGAACCATACTATCAAATTGTGCAAGTTCTTCAATCAAACTCCTCGCAGTAGACTCGGATGAATCACTCTGATCAGGGCTAGCATTTGCAATTTCTGTAACAGGACTACTTGAATCAGTTGCAACATTTTCATTTAGAAGCTTTGTTGTCGATTTCAGATGAGAAAATCTATCATTTGAACAGTTATATATATTTTCGTATTGCGTATTCAATGATAATCCTT
The DNA here is from genome assembly GCA_028554975.1 of Himalopsyche kuldschensis. Lineage (NCBI taxonomy): Eukaryota > Metazoa > Arthropoda > Insecta > Trichoptera > Rhyacophilidae > Himalopsyche > Himalopsyche kuldschensis. The sequence goes on from JAHFWI010000038.1 coordinate 7,701,168, forward strand.
TTGGAATACATTTTTCATCTACGTGAATTTCTTGTGGGTGATTAATATAATTTGGGATGTTTACTAATTTATAAAGTTTTTTATTCTCGGATCGATTTTGCATTATAATATCATTCTTCAAAGAATAGTGAATAGCATTATTCAAATTAGATATTGGTTTTGAAATAGTGTCTACAATATGTTCTGTCGGACCGATTAATGCCACATTGGTTGAGTTATCTGCAGTAGCTTCATCGGTGGATGAGGTTTTAACATCACTTTTCACTTCTTCAAATGTTTTAAGTTTTAAAAGATTTTGAAGTGCTACATATTTGGCTCTTTCAAAAAAGTTATCTAGTTTTTCGTCAGACATTTCATAGTAATTTGAATCAACATATTGGTCAACCTTTTCACCAGTGATTTTTCTCCATAGCATATTCAAATTTGACCCATTTATCGGCCCAAAACTTTTATAAGTGTCTATCGACTCTTTGGAGCATGGAATTGACATTATACTTGTAGCCAAATTAACTTCTATGCTAGACGTAATTTCAACATTGCTAGGCTTATTATTATCAAAATTTGGATTACTATTAACATCAATTGATGAAGCATGTTTTGGTGATTCAATGGAAAGAGATTTAATTGATATTTCTGGTGATGAAATTTCTTTTTCATAATTTTCATCACCGTCAACAACAATATTTGATGACTGTGAGGTTTTTTGAGGAGTTTTACTATCTTGAGGCTCCACCATATCAATTGAATCCTTAAAGTCAGAAAAATCAGGCAATGTCTTGGAATCTTTGATTCGGTCTTCCATAGCCTTTATTTCGGCAGCGTCCATTTGAAGGTCATAATGAGACAGAAGCAAGTCATTCATTTTTTTCTTCTGCAAAGCTAAGGCTTGTTTTTTTTTCTCAATAATTTCATTCATATCTGATATTGAACTATTGTGCGAGTTTGAATCAGTATTTAAAGAGAGGCTAAAGGCCTTTATCGGAGAATTACGTCCAACACTTTTTGAATTTAAAAGTATGTTAGATTTATTGGTTGGTTTCTTGACATCTTTCTGCCGCGATTCAGTGGAAAAGATGGCTTTGAAGTATTTTAACTGACGTTTTAATGCATCCTTTCTTTCATTTGATCGTTCATGTTGAAACTTTTTCATGTTTTTTATTTCATTGCGCTCCTGTTGCAATTTAACTAAAAGCCCACGCTGCTTTTTCTTTAAGTATGGAATTTGCTCTTGTGAATATTTTTTCTGTATTTCTAAGCACAATATTTCACTCCTGGTAGAATCCATTAAAGTTTTTTCTCTTACTTTAAGAAAAAGATCTAAATACTCTGATCTTACTTTCTCATCCTCCATGTATTGACTCATCTAAAACAAACAAGTTTTTGATATAATTTAAGATTTTGATCTAAGATGCATGATGGAATTTTAACAAGTTACGGTCTGGGCGATTTCTCTTTACTTTTACTTCAAATGCCTGAAGATTCTGAAAAGCGAAATCTGGGTTGTTAACGAAAAAACTTGTAGAAAAGTAAGTTTTTCAATTTGGTTAATCTCATATATTTAACTTAACCCAAGTAAAAACAGATTAATTGTTTAAATTACATAAGTACCTATGGATATATTATTATGAAGAAGAAGCTGAAATACATATATGTACCTATGAATTAGAGGTCTGGCCGAAATGTAAAAATTCTACTCAGCTGAGGTTAATTACCAAACATATTACCCGAACCGTAAAACGTTAATGAATACTAATAATATGTGCATTTAAAATATTTATTTTTTTACTCTTCGAAGTCTATTTTTTACATTTTTTTTAATTATTATTTTTTTCTTAGAATATTATATGTACATATAATATACATAATACCATATCATGAAATAGTCTAATACATTGTTGTCAGAAATCGTGAAATTACATGAAACATGTATTTGCGTGAACGCTGAAAATCGAATGACGATTTTAAAATGCTCATATGGGCGCACAGGTATTACACGTATTTGCGTGAGCGCCGAAATTGGAACACTTTTCTTTTTACACGTATTCGTGTGAACGCGGGGGAAGCGGTTAAATACTGGGTACACATATCGCACTAGGAGAGGTATCTTGCCTATTGCAATAGATGCTTTACAAAACTGTAAAGCCTTTGATCATCAATTTCCTGTGTACCTTTACCCTCAGCAACAAACTATTCGTCATCTTGATTCGTTTCTTAGTGAAACATCAATTTTTTCTTTGAGATTTTTTAGCAGTAAGCGTGCTTATTAAAATTTACAAGTAATGCATGGCAATTGGGGATTATGAAGATAATCAGAATGATAAACATACCATAAAAACACAAAACCTATTCAGATGATGGAGCATATGGGGTTTGACATCATTTGAGTTATTCAAGAGTGATTTGAACGAACTAGATGTCTCATGTGGCAATTGCTCAATCCCAGTTTCTATGTAGCTATCATAAACCAACGAGTTTTCATTGGATTCGTGATTTATTGTGTTCTTGATATTATTTATACATGCATCTTTTTTATGATATCCATACGCTTTCTTAGACAATTCAGGCATTTCAGTTTGTGCATCACATTCAGACCGTTTCCCTGGCTGAGAAGCGGTGTAATGTGTCTGATTCTGGCTAGGGTCTAATTTTTTTTCTTGAGGCGTTATATTCCTTTTCATTTCTCTTACATCAGAGATACTAAATTCATTGTCTTTTTGAAAAGTGGTAGTATGAATAGACATTTTCGAAGAGATAACTTTTTTACCGCATGTTTCATCTTCAGAGTAAGATATTCTGTTCTGACTCCTTATTTCATTATGAAAGTTGTTCCCTGATTTATCCATCGGACTATACATGGTATACTTATCAGCGAACACATTAAATTTAGTTATTAAGGGATTGTCAATAATGTCAGTTTGCATAATTGATTTCGTTGAACTTGATAGATTAACCACTTTTTCGGAAACAGTTACATCTTCAGATTTTCTTATCGAAGTGAGCGTCTGCAAAAAAAAATATAATTTCAATTGGCGGAAATTTAAGTATTTTCAAGAAAATTGATATAAATCAAATCAGACGTTGAAAATTGAATTAGAATAGTCTGAAGTTGCTTCTCAAAGACGTGAAACACGTATGCATAAAATTTAGATTTGTGATCATAGCATATACATCCGGAATAACCGGATATATGTTTTTGAATATAAGCCTCCGTTGCTCGGCCTGGGTTTAGGCCTGTAGGTCTTACCCGATCCCATGCAGACGACTCTACAAAAATACAATTGTATACTCATTATAAATACTCACATCTTCCACCATCTGAATGTGTCGCAGTGATTCATTAAAAGAGTTTAATAAGCTCACTTCATTTCGGAAGAATGAATTTACATTATTGATATTTGAATTATTTTTAGTCATTACTTTCACAATACCATCATGGCTTTTTTTTGAAAAGACTAGATTAATAGGTGCATTCAAAATATTTTCAGAACAGTTGTAATTTGAAAGCTCTGGAGATGCTAAATGTGACGATTCATTTATTTCAGATTTATCCAATGAATCACATTTTTTATTATCAAACTGTACAGTATTATGTGCAATGACTAGAATATCTCTAGGTTTGCCTTTTAAATATGTATAATCAATCTCAGTATCATTTAATATACATAATGAATTATCTTTTGAATCAAGCATGTCTTCAAGTGATATTGTAACATTTTCATTATTTAGGTTCAGTAAGGATGACTGTAGCTGATTGAGAAAATTTTTATTAGATGAGAATTGAGGTTTGTTTTTCAATACTTTTTTGACCCCATAAAATGAATTCTTTTTAGAGTCTACAGATTTACTCCATGACTTATTTTTCTTAAGGCTTTCTGTCAAATTATAATTTGAGATGTTAGATTTAGGAGAGCTGCACATACCAGGAATGTTTGGCATTCCGTAAAATGGTCCTAATTGATTTATAAATTGATTCTCAATATTTCTGGATTCATTTATGCCTGTAAGCAAGTTCATTGTTGTTGAATTACTTGTATTTGCCAAGCATGGTTCATTTTCTAGCCTATTCAATGATTTTAATGTTACTGACAGTTTATTTTCAACAGCAGTTATTAAATTATAAGGATAATTATTAGATAGGCAAGATGAATTCAAATCTGAAAAACAATTTGTATCAGTTTTCTTTTTTTTTTCTGAATGACAATTGTTATACAGAGAAGGCGGTTCTGTATGAATTATGTTTTTATCAAGTTTGATTCTTTTTTTGTTAGAATTCAAATTTTCTTTTTGATGGTCATCTGCTAGCTTCATATTTATATCATCTGGCAATGCAGTATCCACGTGAGTGGCTGTATCAAAATTTGTCTCTATGTTGCCAAGCGATATTATTTCAGATGCTTGATTATTAAACTGCTGTTCAAACGATGCATGAGTCAGTTTTATTGGAGAGTGTAATAAATAAGTTATTTTGTCTGATTCAGAAAAGTCATTGTTTACGATTGGTAATTGTTTTCTTGACTTTTTCTCAATGTTATTACGAAGTAACTTTTTTGATATTACTTGTAAATTTTCTAAGCATTGTTTTCTTCGCTCTTTTATCTTAGCTTTCATGACAAATTCATTTTTTAAATCTTGTTTGCGTACAAGTCTCTGTTTCTTCATATAACTAAGAGTTTCAGCAGATTTTTTCGCAGCTTTATCACTGGTACAATTGGCATCCATTTCTGTAAATAATATATATTCTTCAGTAACAATAAATATTTATTTTAGTGTCAGCCAGTGAAAAAATTATTTATCAAATAAAATTTTGAATCTTTTTATTAAGAATTAATTGGTCAAATATAATTTTAATAAATACAAGAATTTTCGATAACTATTAAAGATAAACTTAAACAAACAATTTATAGTTATGAATTTAACATTTCACTAGCCTATTAGTAAGAAGGTGTGAGCCCTCAATAGTTTATTGAACTGTTAATAAATCTTTTGATTTTAATTCTAAGTGATAATTAAAAATATTATCTAACATTGCTAACCTATATTACTTTTCATTTCCTGCAGACCAACACTATTGTAGTGATTATCATTTGATTTAGGAATTGTTTGTGCGACATTATTTGTTTTATTTTCTTCTTCAGTGTATGTTTTTAGATCTAAAACATTGTCATCTCCAAATGTTGTAATATTTAAAGTGTTGCAGATCATTTTATTTGGAGAATCAGTTTTAATGATAACATCCTTAGAAGCATTTGTTTGGTATTTAGGAATATTTTTGTTTTTCTTGTTTTTGGTGATATGTCCGGGTAGATCTGCCGAAAAAAAAACATTTGTGTTTATGTTGAAATTTATGTATTGGTTATAAAATTGAAGGGTAGTAAATGACAAATTAGTTGATTCCAGCATCGGAATGTCTTGAGTTTACAAAGCAGTAGTATTAATAATGAGTGTGTTTTCAGATCAATGATCAATTATTGGGGTGATTTGTAGATTTAGATACCTACCATGAAACTAGTATGTATCGACACAAAACTAATCCAGTCCCTTTGGCTATAATAATTAACATGGCTCGTGATCAATTTTGGCACAATAGTATTGCGGTGGAGAAAAACGAATACATAAAGTAATGATGGTTGGGGAGTCAAGTAGATTGACATTACTTAAAAATAAAATGTTACTTACCAATTTTAAAATCGCTATTGGTTAGTTTCAAACATTTTATGTTAACGGTATTTTTGAGGCGACGGAGTTTCGGAGTCACCAAGTCTGATGACAATAGTGTTGTCTTTCTTTTCGAATATTGTTTTGTATCAACACATCTTAAATTTGAATGTGCTGATGAATTGAATGGACTCAGAACCGTTGTTTTACGAATTATTCGACGTTCTCCCTTATCGCCATTTTGAAAGTCCATTTATTGAATTTGGCTTTCAATAGAAATACGTCTATTGAATCAGATATATTGTATTTAAAGTTTGTTGTAGCAAACGACCATAACGCGTAAATTAGATATTTGACAACAAATCTGAAACCCTCAGTCGTCTGTTTGTCAGTTTGTATATTGTCTATGGTTTGTCAGTTATCTTATCCCGTACCATCGACCATAATGTTTAGCTTATGATTAAGTTTTTTGTGATCACTGGTTGATACTTTCTGATCATTGGCGACCGTTTGGAGGCAGGGCAATGGAAATCCATTCCACTTAAACGTAATAAATACGAATAAAAAATTGTTCTGGCTTCCATTATTATGAAACTGAATCAAACCCCCTAATATATTCTTTTGCATTTTTTTTTCAAGTAATTCACTATCTTAAATTCTATATAATTTAATAAGACTTTTATCAAACTTTTGTCCAAAGCAAAAGACTTTCTGACACAACTTAGGTATCACTTGCATTTTAATTGATACCACGAAACACATAATAAAAAAATGCGAAAGAAAATTGTATGAGTCATTTTTTAACATGATATTGTGTTGTGTAACGGGAAATCGAAATAATTCTTTTATTATTTGAAATTAATCTGACGCTTCATCATATTATGTATCAAAAATTATTTTAATCTGGGTCCCTAACTACATTATTTGTATTTAGCTATTTTCTGGTGTCCTGTATTAGACTTGTAATCAAAATACTGATTATTAATATTTTTATATGAGGGTTTTTTTAAACGGTAGTAGTTTCACAAATCAGGTATTAAATCTTGCTTACAATTTTCTTTTGCTATTAATTGAAGTCAATATAAATTTATGGAAAGTCCTCCGCTGTAACTACATATGTATATGCGAAACATCAACTCAATCTACGCATCATCACTAAGTGCAAAACAATTGGTCATTATTTATCACTCTTGTAATTAATGGAAATATCTCTTTTGACCAAGAATATCACAAGTATTGAAAAAAATCTATTTGTATATACATAACTATTTATTTATAAATTTATTGCCTAAATAACCACTGTTATGCAATTAAGATTTCCATGTCGTGTGGAAAGTATGGAAAGTATCTGCCAGTTCCTCCTCCTTATTCCTCAGTGAGCATATTAAGCTCGTTTGGTAAACATACCAAAACATACCTAGATCACCAAAATTTTAGCGATGACAGCTTTATTATTAGCAAGTTCACGACACCAACAATAGATGAATGTATCCCCTTTCACCATGCAATTCTGGGATATTTAAGTGATTTTTGTGTTCTGCCGTATTCTGTTCTGTTTCTACAAGAGAATTCATAACTCAACTTCATGATGGTTTCATGCTGTGTGTATTAGTCTACATATGTGCGACAGCTTAGAATTTAAAAAAAATATTCTAGGTCATTTTTGTTTCACATTCACCGATTTTGTCAATCCAAATCAATTTGAAATCAACATCTCCTGTTCTAGCAATAATACATATTTTGTGTTTGGTCAAATGGGATGACTTTGGCTGGCAAGGGGTATTTTTGCCTAGTCCCTTTTTTTTAACTGCTTACAATGTTATTGTTGGAATGTACATATCATAAGTTCTTTGCTGGGAGCACTTTATATAATAAGCTGTTTCTAACGTCACTTTATTTACGGCAATTATAGTCAAAAACACCCCATTTCAGGCAAAATAACCCCATTTGATGGTACACATTTTGAATATTAAAATATTCTTTATATTGAATGGCAGCACCGGATGAAATGTCATTTTGATTACAGACTAAAAGCCTGGTACGACGTATCGCTGCGGTAACCGATAACATAATAATAGTTCTATTGTTTACATTAAGTATAGTAATGTCTGTTTTCAACATTATTCGACCTCTTCACGTGGTCAATAGATTTGTGAAGCCTCTGTTCACTTATAAAACTAACAACTTATTTCGCAATGTACGATTTGGGCCGTACTCGACCCAGGCCCCAGAACGAAAGGGAATATTGAAAATTACTCTTATAGGAGCAAGTTTCGGAGCTCTGGTCGGAATTGGATATTCAGGTTATACGCATTTTAATATTAACCACACAAAAGAGTTAGCATTTAATAGCAACAAGGAGCCGATAATACTTAAACAACCACCCACTTATAAACCGACGAAAAAGGTAGATATATCTTTTTTTTTTATAAATATTCCAGCTGTATGATAGCTTCACGATTAACGTAATATTTATACGCGGCACATTTAGTATTTAAAAAAATTATAAGTAGAAGATTTAATTTTGTGTACTTCTTTTTATTTGTCTGTTATTCTGAAAGTGCATTTTCCTTAACCGAAATAGCATTCAGTAAAATAATGTGACACTGTAATTTCAGAAAAATAATTAATTTGTATGGAAACAATGCCAAAATAGGCTTACTCTCACATGGCACATGGTAAAATAAAATACAATTCAACTGTCCCTTTTTAATTTCTCATGACTTGTGTCTATACAAGCATTCAGTCTTTTTCTTTGTAATATAAAGATTTTTTAGGTTAGCTATTAGCAAATTTCTTCGTTATTCATCATAAATTTGTTAAAGGTATTCACAAGAATAACTAACTGAATCTAAAAGTTCCATGATATCTTAAAGTTCACTGCTTCGGCTCTAATATACCTATGTAATTGATATTTCATTGACATCATTGTGAGTGTTAATTTAGCTATTAGAAAAAAATATTTAGAAATGCTGTGTAAGAGTTTCATTGTTCTTTTTTGAATACTATTTTTATGAATTTTTAGATACAGAGTGAAACTGACAGCTCAAATCTTCATTTAGTGCTCTTTCAGTATCAAACATGTCCATTTTGCTGCAAAGTTAGAGCATTTCTGGATTCTAATGGATTGTCTTATGACATTGTTGAAGTTGATGCTGTCCTTCGCCAATCAATTAAATGGTCCACTTACAAAAAAGTACCGATATTGTTAGCCAAAACCAAAAATGGTTTTGTGGTATGTATTCATTTCTCATTTTCTTTTCTTTCTACTTTTTTCATTGTAATTTTCATCATATTTACAAACAGTTGATTTAGCCTAATATTATTGAGTCATTTTTCTGTGTAGGCTGGTAGCCAAGTCAAGTTGTTGAGATTGTGTTGTTATAAAAATGTATTATAAACTGGCTGGCATTATTTTGCACCATATCGCTTGCAATCTGGAGCATATGGACTTCTAATGATGGAGTTTGTCTCAAAGAAGTTGCGGTACGTAACTGCTTGTAGCTTAGTTGTTCAACTTCTTTTCTTTCAACCGTTTTTTGAAGAAAGTAATGATAGAAGGATAAGGCTAAGTTATGATTAGTAGATAGATAATCCCTCTCAATATACCCCGATTTTAGGGTTCGATAGGTGGGAGGGAATTTAAAACATCACTGACATTCGTGTTTTTGGCTAGTTCTTATGCCATATAGTCAACGTTATTGGCTTCAGTTAGAGTGCTCACAAGCTCAAATCCCAGTGTAGAAAGTTACACAACATTCTAATAATTATTGATTTACTGAAAAATATCTGTAAGAAAGTGACTTCACCAAATATTTGAACCAAATAGAATCATTTGAATCATAAAGGTTTTAACTGTCAATTCTTGATGATTAGGCATTCAATATTATTTATAAAAATAAGAAATTTTATTTTGTCTAATTCTACAATTTTATTAACTGATCTGAAAGGTTTTTACTTATTGAGATCAATTTCGACTTATCATTTACAAAGATTATGATTTGCTTGAGAACTAATTGTGTAATTTGCATTATCTATATAAACATTAAAGGTTTAAATGTTTACAGCAATTAAATGACAGCAGTACAATAATATCAGCTCTCTCATCTTATTTGATGGATAAGTCTCAAGACCTAGGTGAAATCATTGATTTCTATCCAGCAATGGCAGTGGTAGATGAACATGGAAAAAGTAGAGATGAAGTATTGAATAAATACTTCTTGATGTTCCGGGATATGCAAAGAACAAGGTCTCATGAAATACTGAAGTAAGATATAAAGTATTAGATTTCCCTGTAAATGTTTATTTGAACATTATAATAGATTCTTTATACTCTTTTTTTATTATTGAAGCAATGAACGTGAATGGAGAAGATGGGTTGATGAAGTATTTGTGCATACACTATCTCCGAATGTGTACCGTACTATGGATGAGGCCCAACAAGCATTTAATTGGTTTGCTGATGTTGGAGAATGGAGAAAACACTTTCCCGCATGGGAATGTAGTCTAATGATAAATGTTGGCGCTTTTGCTATGTACATGATTGGCAAACGACTTAAAGCAAGGTTCGTATTGAATGTATTTATCTTTGTAGGTAACTGATAAAAGTGTTATATTTACATTTATTTTGGGAAGTGTACTCTCACATTTTTGTTTTATGTATAGACCAAAGTAAGTATTACTAATCAGACACCCTTCCTTTGATTCCTGATCCTTAGACTATGAACTTTATTTTCACCAAAGCCTTGCATGCCAAGAATCTTTCATTTAAATGAATTCCAATATTTCTGAATGATCTTTCTATCTATAGATATTGTTTTGGAAAGACACTACCGTGTTTTTGTGGATAATTGCCCGACATTTTAAAACTGTTTTATTTTGAATGGTTTTAAGACACATAGAGGTAAATGATTAATTTGATAATATATAACGAAATTACAAATGTTATTATTTCTGTTTTAGGCATTCTCTCAAAGGAGACGTTCGCGAGTCATTGTATGATGAATGTAATTACTGGACGAAAGCCATCAAGACAAATGGTACACAATTCATGGGTGGACAGGAACCTGATCTCTCCGATCTCGCTGTATATGGTGTCTTGAGTAGTATTAAAGGATGTGATACATTCAATGACATGATTAACCACACAAAAATTAATGTTTGGTTTTCTGCTATGGAGGAGTATATAAATGGCCGTAAAGGACATGCTGTGAATATGATTTCTTAATACAACACAAAGACGATTCTGATTTTTCAATTTATCAATATAAAAGTAATTCTGTTTAATTTAAAATGTAAATCAATGTTATCAATGCGCTATGTATGTAAATCAATGCAATTATTAAAATAGTATACAATATCATGTGTTATTTATTGGATTTGAAATTTAGAATTGATTTTAAATCTTGTACAATAATAATTATAGAATAATACATAAATAAGAAAGTGAAGAAAAAATTACAAATCTGATCGGTAGGTGCAGGGAAGCTTTTAGCACAGAGAGAGATGTAAGTATATAGGGTAGATTTTTCATTTCCATTGAAATACCAAGATGTCATTGAGCTTGAAAGATTATTAAAATCTGCTTTTATCAAATGCAGAAAACTGTTTTGATTGCTAATATAGTAAATTTAAATACTTCAACAGATGGCATTAGCTTAATATAGATTTTTTATGTTAAAAGTGGTCCGTGTGCGATAATGAATTCCAGTATGTGCTTCTTTACCACCATTCGTTTCAATTCATATTTCCAAATTAATCTTGCCTTCGCACATAAATAACAATTGATAGAAAACATTCAAAATTTCAGTTTATAAAATGAAATTATTTTTTCTTAATCCCACCAGTGCCCCTCATCCTACAAATGCCTCTAGTGACATCGCCATGGGCTAAAATTCTTAAATGTATAAAACTATTTATTAAAGAATATAAAAATATGTTTTCTCATTACTTTTATAATAAAAACACACTTTATTGTAAGTATTTAGGAATAAAAAAATTCATACTTATAACATAATTATAGTTTTAATCTAACTTAATTTAGGCAGAGAAAATAAAACTATAGAAATATAAAGTACCTACAGGTAAATACTTACTTATACATAGTTAAAGTCAAGCATTATGAGGTGTCTTCGCAAATTCCACATAAAAAATGAAATTATAAAATAAAATCATTAAAATACTTGTATAATGATAACGAAGACCATGAATATATTGGAAGATACATAAAAGTAACTATCACATGTTTTTCAATTAACCTAATTTATTAAGATGACTAAATCTGATCTAGATAGACATCACAATTTTATCATTCAACCGTTATCAGTTGATTGATTATCAGAGGCGGCTTTTGCCCATACGCACTTTGGAACTGCACCACTCATAAACATATTGAGAAAAATGTAAAATTATAATATACATAAATTTATGTATATTATTTGAAAATATCGATATTATTTAAGCGTGTATTAAGCTCGCCCGCGCACCAATGCATTCAATAATTATCACACACCACGGTACACATATATATTATGCAGTACCGTTTGCAATAGAATATATTCGAGTATGCAAAGGAGAGTTACGGCGAGGGGAGTTTGCAAATACAAGCTTGCTTTGGTACTGTCTTTCTCGCAGTGTTGTGTCTGTAGAAATGGCTATATACAGCTGCAAGCTTTATTTATTCTAATTTGTTTCTCATTAGAAAGTGATTTATGAAAGGAAAGAAATACATAGCTTTAATGATTTATGAAATGCATGTCATTTTGAATGTAAATAATTTATTAAAATATAATGAAAATAAATATTTTTTTTATTTTTAATCAACCGCAGCACCCTCACCTGACTTATCCACGAACCACCACTGTTGATAATGCTCAAGATGAGCGATACTGGCCTTTATTTTAACAATTTTATATTTTGAAGCAGTACAAAAAAAAAGTTTTATTTGTGTAAAATAATAAAAAAAAATGTATTTGTATCTCTTTGGGCCTGTCAAAATAAAGGAATCCTATATTAATTTATGTTATGTTGAATAACTAAAGAATGAGAGATAATATTATAGTTAATGTCAGATACATAAATCTAGCCATCCAAATAATCTATAGATTTTGTCTATGTGGCGAAATATCCCTGAGACCTAGTCAATCATGTAGTGGAAAAACGCATATTTATATTATATCAAAAATGAATTTCCACAAAATAGCCGCTGAATTGATAAAAAAGCTGTTATAATAATTGTATTTCAATAGTGAAAAAAAAATTGGCAGAGCTACAAAATCGGAAAGATAATTCAATACATGCATGTACGAACATTCAGACCAGCGTTGTCCAACACGCGGCCCATTTTAATATTTTCTGCCGCTCTATTGGAGTTTGCAGCCTTTTACAAATAAATTTTACATTTTGTTATTCATAAATCAAACAAAACAAAGCAGGGGCGTGAATTTATATCAGCATTTTGTCTATGACAAGACATCCAATTGTCTTCATGACAGTTGGGTCACGTGATGTGGTAAAAAGTGTCATTGTAATTATTAATTAATAAATTGTTTTTATTACGTGTCTTTTGTTTTTTTATGCGGCTCACCATTTACCGGTAATATTTTATTTGGCCCACCAAACGATTTCTATTGGACAACGCTGATTTAGACAATACAAATAAATATTGATATTCTTATATTCTGGCGCTACAGTTTTGGCCGCCTTAACACCTCGTTTACGGGCTTTTCAATTCGTGGGTGTAAGGACATACGGGCGAAACTACAAAAATGACTGTTATGAGTTAAATATGGCATTGTCATGCTCAAATGCAGTTCTTTAAGATATAAAAATATGAAACTTGTATGAAGAGCAGTTTACTAGATATTGCTCGGCTTTCCTGCAAATCCGTAAGAACAAAGTTTAACATTGAAAACTGTTTTTCCATTTATCTCAGTTCGTTGTTTTTGTAATTTCGCCCATATGTCCCCACACCCACGAATTACCATACTAATTACGCACACATTTGTGCACACCGCAAACAATGGGTTAATAAGTATTCTCCACTGCAATCTGTTCCCGTCGTCGTACGTCAATCGCTGACCTCCATACCTCGTAAGTCCTGAGACGCCCCATCCATACAGCGTCGTGGCAGTATTCTAACGCCCCGGATATTGCGTATCTGACACGGGCTCCGATCTTCATTACGTTTTGTTCAAACGATTCACTCTTGCCACAGCCACAAGCATTTACAATTAATTAATACAATATTATTCAAAGCAAAATTCATTAGCTTGAGTTTCTTACGATTAATAACTAGTGATTCCAACCGGCTTCGCTTCGCCTATAATCTCATTCTACGAAAACAAATTAAAAAATAATTACCAACGAATTCCAAATTATTCTGTCATGACAAAAAAATACATACGTTTGTTTTTGAATCTTACGAAAATATATATAAATAGCCACAGCCAATCGGAGACCAATCCAACGACAGCCAATCACTAATGAATTGCGCACATGCGTCTTATGTAACTTTAAAAAAAATATATATATTGTGTTAGGTATGTTTTTTTGATGCTTGAATTTAACTACGCTTTAAGTTAAAAGCAGTATTTTTTAATGCTACGATTTGTTTGATGTAATACAACCACTCTCATCATATTTCAAGGCACATTTGATCAGGTTCAACGAAATTTTTAGGAAATTTGATGCATTCTGATATTCAGAATCAGTATATAAATCAACTACACCGTGTGAATATTAAAGTATGAATATACTTCTTTATTTAAAACATATTATACGAACGTAAAAGCTGAATCGCAAAATTTCAGGTTTAACTATATGACAATCTTGCTGTATATATTTTGAAGGCAGAATTTTTCAACTGTTTCTTTTGATTCAATAACAAGATTGCTATAATAACAAGCTGCCCGAAACATACATTATCTTAATCATATTTTGTATGTTTTACATTTTTTATATTGAAATATGATATTATTTTTATTTAAAAAGCGGATATCAAACACACGGTAAAGTATTTTTATTGGCACGAGTGAAATGATCTATCTATTGAAATGCCGAAATATTATATAATATAGCCGCAGCAAACGCTGTCCATGGCACAACACTGGTTTTATTAAATATATTTTTTTTCTCAAACGTTTGGGCCATGCGATTTATTATGGACCATTGAAAAATGAACAAATGAATGGGACATAACATTGTTGTATTCTTTTTATACTCATCCGCATCCGCAAATGTTATATTTTATGTAACTCTAGTAACTAGAGTTACATAAAATATAATATTTATCTTTTTTGTCTAACTAGACTAGAGAGTCTAATTAGACAAAAAAGATTTTATAGATTTCGCTTATAACGAACATTGTCAATTGAGCGAAACCGGTTCTGATATTTACCAGAAAAAAAATGGAAGTAGTACTATAAAAAGTGTTTTATTTATTTAGAATGATACATTTCCATCTAGAAATGACATTTAGCACATTAAAAGTGATTTCCATAATAAGTCTAAAGTAGGAAAATGGTATTGATTATAAATTTTCTTTTAACGATCATGTATTAAAATTGCTAAGATGAGGGCAGTTAATATCTATTCCTCCGATATTAATTGTTACGACGGCATGTTAAAGCGCACTCGCATATTATAGTTACATATATTATAAAAATAATGAATTGATACATTTTATTGATACCGTTAAATTTGTTATATTTTTTCCAACTGAAATTAGTCTGTATCGCTTGGAAAACTTGGAAAAAGTTTTCTGAATCGTCAAATGCGAGCTTTTCTATGGTACAATACTGCGCTGCGCGCGCAAACTGTATAAATATACAAGCGCATCGCCAAAACTAACGCGCCGTAGAGCCTGTC
Source organism: Himalopsyche kuldschensis (assembly GCA_028554975.1). Lineage (NCBI taxonomy): Eukaryota > Metazoa > Arthropoda > Insecta > Trichoptera > Rhyacophilidae > Himalopsyche > Himalopsyche kuldschensis. The sequence continues at coordinate 7,716,690 of JAHFWI010000038.1, forward strand.
TACGGTCTACAGCGGCAGTCGTGGTGGCGTCGTAGCCAGTTACGGTTTCGCGTCGGGTACACATTTGTCCTGCGTATAAAAGAGTTTCGTCAAAAGTAAACGAAAAGTTTTCTTCAGGAGATTTCGCAAAAACTGTTCGTATATTTTTATAAACAATAATAACTTTTATATGATTAAAATTTTTATTATAATACTTAATTATTTTTCCTTTATCGCAATATTTCCATTATTTTTAAATTTTCCTTTATGGAATCATCGTATACTTCGTTCAAATTTATATACATTCTATTCACGTTTTTAGTGATATTGACACACATTTTAAAATGATTTATTTACTGCGTGACATTGGATAGTTAAATTAACGTCAGTTTATAAATATATTCATGGACAATATTTGTTCCGTTATTATTTGTTTATCTCACTATTATTGATTGTAAATCAAGCTAAACATCAAATAAGCAGTACAAATATTTATGAAGTTGATTTTGAAAAAATATAAAGATATGAGAAAGGTGTTTGAAGAAGAAATGAAATTCAACAAATTTTATTCAATCAAATGAAGTTAATTGAATTAGATTTTGAATCGATTCAGTAGTCTTTAACTGTCCAATGCATTTACTATAGTGAAGTAAATCGACTTAAATTTTTCTTATCAATATTTTTCTCAAACATTTATAGACATTTTGCAAGCTTAGTCAACGATATTATTAAGGATAAAGTTGATTGCGTATTAAGTTTTGTAAAAACTTTTTCTTTTTTCATTTATTATGTAGTGAAAATATATCACCTCACGTATCAAATTATTTTAAGAATATTAACACATTTTAAGCAATACATATATTTTTGTTTTGATTGCAAGCTACTTTTAATGAATTGGGATTTAAGTGTTCTTCTGATAATAATCTCAGAAGTCAATATCAAAATTATTACCAGCAGTTAAGTAGAAATAAAGTTTTCTTTTATAAAATTACTCCATGCATAAAGATAATCTTCTAACATTTAAAATTATTATTGAAAATACTTTGTGCTAAGCGTCATATATGCTGTAGATGTGAAAATGTATAACATATTGCGATTACTGTTTAATAAATGTTATCAATAAATTTTAAATAATATTTACAATGGTGTCTACCATAATAACATATTCAAGACTTTTTCCATTGTAGCAAGCGATGTACTCATTCATACTGATTTTTTTTCTATTCATATTGCGCGAAATGTGTAACATGTTTTAATTTTATAGCGTATGTTTTTATTAATATTTTATTCACGAATCTTTTAAATATTTTTATTTTGAGGGTATTTTGCTATCTTCTCATCTGACAAATATGTGACTATTTGTAAAATATTGATTAGGTTGGCGCTAATTTCTCCAAACATCGAATCCATCTGTACCAGCAAAGCCTGAGACATGTTTGGAGGTAGCCGTACTCCAAGTATGGTAAGACAAATAATAATTATGTCAAACTTTACACTAATCTTAATTATTTATTTTTATTATTTAGATATTGTGATTAACCTTTTTGTTTTTGACAACGAACGATCATACCAAATTGTTTCAATTTGATGTTAGAAGAAAACAAAAATGAAATGTTATTGGTCAACAAAATTAAAGCATGCTTCACTGCACGATGCCTCTAATTATCAATATTTTTTTTTTGCCGCTTAAATAAAAGCTTCCCTTCCCCAACAATGCTAGGAGCTTTGACCCTAGCCACTCCTCAGCCTTACCCTAAAGGTGTGTTTAGAAATTCCGTAACCGTATCTCTTGTTTCATCTAGGAATACCTATGTTAGGTATGTATGCCATGATATTTATATAATGCAATTATACAAGTTATTCTGTTGCCATAAAAGTTGCTCGAAAAACATTTTTTTTATTCTAAATACAAAAATTAAGAAACGTATTCATCATACAAAAGAAAACTAGCAAATTTCGTTTTAATCCGACTATAAGCACACACAATACAAGAGGTTTTTAAAGAGCTAGTTTTTAGTTTCTCTTTAGAGAGTGTCACAAAAGAAGGATTAGCTTGAGAATGAACTAGTAGTTACCTAATCGCTTTATCTACTGCCACCTTACAGGATCTGATAGAGGGTTTGTGAGAAGGGATGAAAACATCACAGGCATCCATATTTTATGAAAGTATCCTTTTGAAGATTTGAAGCTTTGTACGCGCAATGGAGTAAGATGAAAGCCCAAGCACATTGTCCCGACTTAGCTGTAGTTATTACTTAAGTTTTTTTTTATTCAGCTTTCAATCAACTAAACGATTAAATTAATTATCCATTTGAAAAATTTAAATAAGCAAAGATAATTAAAGCAATCAAAAATCGTAATGTAATATTGTATTCAAATAATAAGTTAATACAAACGACGGGATCATCACCAAGTAAATATTATGATTTTAAATCAGTATTCTCCTGTGGCTTGAAAATTCTTTTCATATTTTGGATTTAGTAGGAACGAGGAAAATTTGATACAATTTTATATTAAGCCTAAATAGTGTATTCGGCGAATCGAGATAACTTCTATGTTTATCATGAATTAAGAGTCCAAGCACCATGATCTTATATCTTAAAAAAAACAGAACAAGTATACAATCGTAGTGTTTTAAGGCGTAGGTCAGTTTTTATTGCTGTGAATGCTATTCCAGTGAAATATTTTTTTGCTAAAACCGGTTTTAAAATTTTATTCATTCTTACTAGTTACAAGGCTCGCAGGTAATTTTAAGTTTCATCAAAAGTTTTTGATTTTGCAATTCGACCGTAAATATATAAATTGAAAAGGAAGCCTATACAGGAAGATCCGACAAAGTATATTGTATTGCATGGAAAAAAACCGAACTCGTTTGAACTGGCATTACAATTGGCTCGTTATTCCTGCAAGTTGGTAGGAGGAAAAATTCATACACAGGATTTCTCGGACAATCATCAAGGACATACAGTATACGTGGGAAGTTTTTGAATCCGAATAATCGACCCACATTGAACATTGAATGTCACTCAATAATTTCATATTTTTTAGCGTCCCGAGAAATACAACAAATCGTTTTGTTACATTAATTATTGTAATTTTTAATATTAAATTAGGATCGGAATAAATGAGATTTCTCTACATTTTTTTTGGCTCTCAAGAATATATATTTGAATCGAGATAACATAATTAGTTTGTCATTTTATAAGAATCAGCAAAACTATGTAGCAAAAGGTTGTCTTGAGTTATATCAGCAATTCATTTCATTTCTGACAAATATGGACTTTTGTGATATACATATTTTTCTCTATTGAACGATAAGAACCATTGAAAGATTTCCCTTTTAGCTCTTTAGACTCGTTCGTCGTAAAACTCTTTTTTTTTGCTTCCGTTATGCATTATTCTGCTTTCAATGATGTCTTCTGTGAGATATTTAAATTTTCAATTTAAAAAATATTTACGACAATAACGAGAAATTTCGTTTATTAAATCACAGATAAAGTAATATAATAAATGAAAAAATAGAAAAAAAACCACTCTCTACTGAGATATGTATAATAATTAACGTCAATAGATATGATTTAAAAAAAAATTGAATACCAGTAATAATTGAGAATGTTTTTGTAAAGATCCCGGATTTTTCATTGTTTATATTTATAAATTTTAATGAAGGAGGCTGATAAAATAAAGGTTTTTTTTTCACTTTTTTTAGTTGAAATTCATACCAAGGGTACACAAAATTGTACCATCCACAAATTTCATGAATCATGAATAATAGAAGCGATAAACGCTTGAAATAGTAAATTTATTTACAAATTCAAAATCGGTCATTTGAAAAATAAGAATTAAATTTGAAATAAAGTTTACGATAGATTTATATACCAAAAATTATTCGTCATGCCCCCCCGGTATCGATGAATGTATGCTTTGTACTTACATTAAATTAGTTTCGACAGAATTAACTCTACGAATTTGCTTAATGAAATTACCTACGTAATCAAAGTAACAATTTGCGGCTTTACTTAGAAATTCAAATAATTACATGTATTCAATCGAATGATATCACTTTTACTTATAGGAATGAACATTGTCAATCAACAATTTTCGTATTCTAATTCTTATAATATTAGCATCATTATCTTCCACTATCGATCCTGCACTGTATGGTGGCCACTATAACCTGGGAAATCGCCAAGCTCTTGTTCTGTAGAATGTAGAGCATCGCTCGTGTAAAAAAATGTTCAAGTTGTCGACCCTGTAAGCTTCAGGATTACCTTTTGAATTTAAGATGCCTTTTGTTTTACATTGGACGATTTAATTGGTATTTTTTTTTGCGCAACTTTGATTCAACGTTATATATTTATGTGGGTGCATGATGTTTTTGCTTATCTTCTATCGATATTTTAAGTTAGTACAACTAAAAACGGTGGTGTTCATCCACTGCGATTGTTGGCAATCCAAATATAATACATAAATATGTTTTGGTCCCCTAAAAAATAAATTAAGGTTTTTATTTGCGTATAAACTGATTTTAGAAATGTATTTTTATATTGCCCAGTCCGAGGTGAAGTGGTCAACGTCGCTGGTTAGTATTATAAATCAATTCAGTTCGAACGAAATGGATGTTTATGTTGTTAAACATTCCTTCCCACCTTTCCGATTCCTAAAAGTGACGTATAGCGAGAGCGATTAGCTAACCACTAGTCCTATACTAGTCTTCGTATCCGTTCAAACTCTACTCTCTTCGCAAAAAGAGAGGTTGAGCAACTGAGTAATAAACAGTTAAATACACACCAAAACCTAGGATTTACATTGTTCTGTTAAAAAAATACTGAAAACAAACTCAATTTTGAGAGGATGAGAACTCTGACAGTAAAACTTGCATGTGATATTTGTATGGACGAACATGAGGTATAAGTATCAATAATATATGTTGCCACTAACGGATGGAAAAAATACGAAAAGAAACCAAATTATAGTTACACCTCTGGGTATTGGTTGCTAATTTACAATTCATATTTTAAGTTCCCAGAATTTTAAGATTGACGGAAAATACTATGATACGTGAAACAACAATACAATTGAAAAAACATAAATAAATTTTCGCATGAGCTATAATGGCCATTGAATTAAAGGTGCGAAGTAATAAAAAATACAGACTGTTTTCAAATGTGATTCAATTATTGTAAAACCATTTGCGCTTCGTCAGCAAAGGTAATTAATTCAAAATAAGAACTCTTTTATTTTCATCGACCGACCTATTGACCGGTTAAATAGCATTTCCAGTACACACTAGGGTTTCCAATCCCGGGATCCCGTAGATTTTCACTATCTGATGAATCCCGGGATTAGAAATCATGAACCCATAATTTTCGGGATTGATTTGTTTATTAAGCATAAACGATTTACTATTTTTAAAAAATCGTAATATTACGTGTACTTGCACGTGACATCTTTAGAACAACGGAACAATGTGAGATTAAAAAAAATGCTTCTCTTTATGTTTTGTGCATAATCAGACATATTTTTAATTTCAATTAGTTATCAGATCGCATTCGAACGAGACCCATAGTTTCGTATATTTTATTTGATAAAATATTTTCGCTCTTCAATAATGGATAAACAACCGTAAAATAATATTCATATAAGGATAGTCACATCAATTATTTTTGACTTTTTTTTTAACCATTTCCGCTCACACTATGGAGCATATGGGGTCATCGAGTTTATCTCAACATATATTTTTCTACGAGAACTGTTTGTTACTCAGCCACTCTCTTTTTTTTAAGAGAGTAAGGGATGGAAAGGATACCAGGACTCGGACAGGACTAGTGATTAGCTAATCGCTCTCGCTATGCTTCGCTCTTTGGGATAGGAAAGGTGGGAAGGGATTTTCAACAACACAAACACCCATGCCTTTAAACAGATATATCGACCGAAAAAAACTGGTCGCACCGAAAATCGTACCCGGGCGGTCCGTCACGCAAAACAAAAACGTTGGCACTGCGTCACGGACCGGACTAAGTAAAATAGTCAAAAAGTTATTGACGGTATTTTTTTACTAAAGATATATGGAGTAATCAACAATATATGGCTTTTAACTGTTTTGTGCATTTTTTAAATAAATCAACTCAATTGTTGTTTTCGTAGAAAAATAATTAATAATAACTGAGTTATCGAGTCTTCGAAAAGAAACATTTAAACATTATCAAATTCAACTCGCCCCCTAAACAATACTCAAGAACGGGTAAAGGTAACTATATAGTTTAGTATCTTTTTACCGTCTCGGAATAGAATAGTCGAACGTTCACACTGCGCCACAATTAACATAGTTAATATGATAATTATCGACCATTATAAAAATATTTCAAATCCCGGGATCAGAATTTTGGCCTAGGGTTGGAAACCCTAGGCTACCATGGCTATGATTTGATTAGCCACCTCTGTAGATTTATTTTCTCTTTTTTTGTATGACCTATTGGTGAGATATAAAGGAGTTTACGATAAAAGTTTCGCAGGTGAATTTTACGAGCAACTTTGAAAATAATGAGATATAAAAATTATGTCATCATTTTTGCGATGAAGTGACGGCTAAGTATGTACGTATCATAAAAGTACCTTATCGTGTTTTGATAAAAGTTTTATGTCGAATATTTAGAATTCAAACCAACTTAATCTGGCGTTTAATAGAAGTTGACAAAGTTTTCTTAAATATTGTTGTATCGTGCGTAAATCTTGATTGAAAATTAATTGGCTCAAAAGTTTTGTTCACTTTACCACGATTTTGCATTTGATATTGCGCAAACTAAAAAGCTCACTAAGTGCCGATTACCAATATGTTTAATAGATATGTAATACCGTTTGCCGAGTAATGATTTCTCATAAAGTAAGTTTCAAATTATTACAATCACTGTTGAGGTGTTAAGCGTCAATTTTTAGTGGTAAGGTTTTACCACTTTTAAAGTGTTCACTGTCAATACTCGGTGGAATGGCATTGTAATAAAAATAATAACACATTTTTAATACTTATTCCATATTGAACTTATTGAGATCAGGGCCGGTTTTGCTCAAAGAGAGCATTATCTGAGAACTGAAGATAGTACTCATTTGGTAATTGTCGCAATGAGCGAAACAGGTCCTGATCTCAATAAATTCAATGTGGAATAAGTACTGAAAATGTGTTAGTATTCTTATTACAGTGCTATTCCACCAAGTATTTATAGTTATCACCTAAAAAGTGGTAAAACCTTTCCACTACATATTTATTATTTCTTTTTGAAAGTTTTTAGATTTAAACAAAATAAAGCACTTTTCATTTGAAAATGTCCACGACGAGTAAAACCAGTCCTGATCGTTGTAAAAAAACGAAAAACTATAACAAAAAATGTGTTTTTATTAAAATTTAAAATACGCGTTACATCAAAAATATAATTAAAGCTTATATAGCGCGTAATTTTTTCGGTGGATGCTAATCTAGTTTTTATTTTACATCTTTTTAAATGGCAAAAAAGCGTAACAGTTTAATAGCTCGGAATTTTTTAGTGAAAAAATTAATACAAGTTTACTGTTTAATAAAACCTTGCGCGGTATCTGAGGAGTTTGATCGCTTATTTTTGTTCATGCAAATTTCATATTTATAATATGGCAAGTTTTGATAAATAATTTTGAATTTTGTTATTGCAGGGTGTGTACGTAATGTGGTGTGTGGTTTGGCTGGGATTGCTGGCTCTATCGGAAGGACAACGACCCTTCTGCAGGCCATGCCACAGTGATAACTCTACCCAACCTGAAATTATGACAAAACAGGTAAGATTGTTGTTTTGAAAAATATGACAACCCAACAATTCACTACGAAGTTGATGTGTATTAAAAAAAACTTAGATTCATTTTATAAATCAGGAAGTAATTTTCAAAAGTGGTCAATTCCAAAATTTTTTTTTTCAACTACCAGTTTTATATTAAACTTTTAGACCTTTTTTATTCACATGGAAAAGTAAGAATTTTTACTCATTATCCGTATTTCTTTAATTTAAAACATATTGATAGTAAACTCAAATTTATTAGGAAAAAGTAATGAAAATTTCTCCTATTCTCAGTTTTTCAACAAATGGATTTGACCACTTTTGAAAACTACTTTTATTTTGTTTGAAAATCAATTAACAACGTCGGGTCATGGTGCAGTTTTCCACGTCGATGGGTTCCGTGACGGACCTCTCAGGTTTGAATTTGATTACCAGATAATTTTGAACACGACTGCAACGATCGGAAAAAAATCATTGTTTTTTTTCCAGAATTGAAATCACTAAATTGATTGATTTGAAGATGATAGAGATTGACGAAAATGAAAAACACACAATCCAAAAAAATGCGTGAATGTAATGGCATGGTTTTAAGTGCCAACTATCATGTCGCCTCTGTTTATAGAAGTATTTATTGAAATCATTCATTTTTCAATCTCGATTTATTTACACACACATACAAATATTTAAAATAAATTATCGAACGCATTATTATATTCTTAACTATATGAGCAAACTGTTAAGTCTTAAAAGTAATATTTCCAGCTATTTATACCACGGGACTCACTTTATTAAAATTTTATCTTATCATTTTAAAACACAAATGTCGAGATACTTTTAAAAATGTAAAAATAGTACGATTTTTGATTGAAATACTCTAGTTCGTTACTTAACAGTTCGTTACCTTACTTTGAAAAGGTCTTAATTTACATTTTCAAAAAAACTTATCTTTCAGTCGTAATAGTTTGTGTTTACCATATTCTAGCTATGATAATGATAACTTCAAAATCATATATTACTGAATTACGGAGTTTTGCAGCCCTTTTCAACTGAATTTATTTGATTATAAAACTAATATTATCATAATTATTTCCATTATTAGATAATGAAGGCCATTATTTCTCAGTTGAATTGTTTGAGCTATAAAAAAATATTCTTCAAATAAGTTTTTTGAAACATTTTTACTTGCTCATTGTTAAAAGTGATTTTTTTATTTTGAATTAAATAATATAATCAATCCAAACTTTAAACGCTCACATCTTAAAACAGGGTCAAGAGTAGTTAGAACCTTTTCTAAATAAGGTGTCGAGCTGTTTACGCCGTTTGACCAATTTTGTTGTGTAATTGTATTTGATTGTCAAACAACTATTCAACAGTGATATAATGACACCTAGTACTTTGGACATATTATTTTTGACTGAACGACGGCAAAATGCATTCAATTATAAAAAGGCAGTGTCTTGATCGGATTAAAAAGCTCACAGAAAGGTCGTCCGTCGTGTTTCATTTGATAGTAATAAATTTTTGTCATAATTTCTGAACAGCGATACGCGCAAAAAGTGTCACATCACACGTGAGCCATAGACAATCGGATTCAAAAAGTCACGAGCAACTTGTAAATAGCATTCAGAGCATTAAATACATACGGATCGTATAATAACGCGTGTGAAGTCTGGACGTGTGTTAATGGCCATCCATTTTTTTTTAGTAAACTTTTTTAGTACGGTAAGAAAAAAAATAATGATTTTAATTCTACAAAAAATATTTTATATATTAAACAAATATATAAAATAATTTCTGTAGAATTAAAATATGTTGTTATTTTTCTTACCGTATTATAATGGAGTTCTAGTAAGTAAATGCCTACTCAATTAATAAACTTTTTTTAGATTTGATTTGGTTTATTAACATAACCTTTTAGGGCCCTGGGTATCACCTATGATACTCTTTTTTATAAAATACTAGTATTGCTACCCGGAGTCGCTCGGACTAAGCGACCAATAATTATTTAATGTTATATCATTCGACAAAATTATATCACAAAATCTAACATCCAAAATAGAGTTAAAATAAAATCACAAACTTTATTTAATTTGATGACAGCCCCGCCCCATTCTCGCCCAATAAAATGTCCAAATTCAAGGAAAAAATCTAATTTGCTGTCAAAGAAATGTCAAATAATACCTTCACGTAAATAATAAACATTATTATATTGCAACACCAACAACAATGCAAAAGGGAATTATAGACATACATACATACATACGCCGTTTCGGTTTTATATATAAGATAAGCCCGGTTGTAGAATTGAACGTAACAAAACCAAAAGTATCATAATGAAGGAAACGGTCTTACCAAATGAATATATCCGAAAAATTTCATGTCAGTACAGAAGTCACTATTGTTGAAGGAAGTTGGTCCTTATTAGCATTTAAGATGCTTCGACACAAGCAATTCAAATACAACTATACTTATCTTTACATCATACATTATTATTTAATTTATTGCTTCAATAAGAATTAATTTGACATATTGTTTATAATACAGCATTAAAAAAAAATGTTTTGCTCCGTTCAATTCAACAGGAACTTATACTGATATTTAATAAATACCATGAGTATCACAGGTGATACCTGAGGTCCGAAGAGGATAGACTATTTAGTTTATAATCACATTTTGGTTGAAACTAAATATTGAATTTTGATTTGACAATAAGTAAAAGAAAATAAATGATAAAAATGATTAGATCACTGCTATGTGTATGCAGTCGATTATACGATCAAGAAAAGAAACGAATTTACTTATTGTGCCATTGTCCCGATACGGAGCTGCACGGAATTGATCTCTTAAGCATGTAATGGTGATTTATTAATCCTACTCGGTTACGGCATTTTATTCAGAAAATCAGTATGAAACATAAATGGTTACAATATTGAGAAGGTAGAAGGATATACTATTTTTTTAAATATTATAAAATACATTTATAAAACTTTTGAATTTGAACATGAAAAATATGTAATATTTTGTTTTATATATTTAATGAAAGAATAAAACAAAATATGGCTTGCAAACGTAAACGAGGTTAACGTTTTTATTTTGATTCTGGTTCAAACGTGTCTTTTTTTTCTATTGGCAAACAATATTTGTTTATACAATCATAACTTTCGCTTCTTCAGTAATAATAATACTGTTATTATATGGCATAATTGTTTTTATTTAAAAATAACAATATCTTTAAAAATGGCGAAAACCTTTTTCATACAGTCGATGAGTTCGGTGGTAACCTTTAATTCCACTAGTTGAGTAACGAAGTGTGATCGATTATAATTTTATATTTCAACATTCAAGTTACCAAAGTCTAAAAAGCAAATGAAGAACCTTAAGAATGAGTGTTGAAAGTGATACCATCCTATATGGTAGGTCATCAGAACTTTCTCGAACGATCTATTATTCACCTCAGTCTATGAGTTCAAGTTGATATCAGGAAGTAAATTCATTCTAATAATACTCCATATTGAAATCTATGGCGATTCAATATAGAGTAATATAATTTTTTTTTAAATAGACATTTAGGCGCAATGTCTCCAAATCGGAGCAGGAGCTTACATCTCGCTCAAAATGTCTCTGACTCTTTCACGCCCTGAGTGCGTGAGATACATGGTATTTCACGCAGACTCCGCTGGACCAAAAAAATAGTCCAATGAGCGCATCTCTAGCTGTTATTTTTGCTCCGTTCAGATGACGACAAGTTGGGCAATGATAATGGGCATATAAAAACCGCTTTTTATTGTAATTATTCAGTTAGAGTTTAGAGACCCTTGAGTGTGCACTTGAGAGCCAGATAAGTCTTACAAAGTGGTTGAAGAAATTCTCCCAAGTGTAAGCCTTGGAAGTAGTCTTTAAGCTCCTAATCCTATCCCTAAAGATAAATTCTTAAATCTAATTCCTGATATCGCCTTCGTAATCGCAATAAGTAAATCGTAATAGAGGTATTGCCAATTTTATACTAAATTCAGTGTATTGTAAACGTATCGTGTGTAAAATCTGTGTATAACTTTGTGTGTTTAACTTTAAAACTAAATAAATTGTGTGTGTGCTAATCACACTTGTTTAATGCTTTGAGATCGTATTTCATTAAGAGCATCCTGTTTCTCCTACTCCGATCCCTTAACTCCACTTCCCGAGTGTCGGATCGGAGGCTCCCTCTCATTTAACGAGAGAGCCGAGATCAAGGACGTCTCAAAAGCTATTTCATCATCGCTCCGTCAACAGAACTTTACAACGGAAAATAATTTTCTTTGTTTATTATAGACAAACGTAACCCGGTAAATGCCAATTAAGTGCAGAATTCAGTTTTAATTCGCGTAAGAAATATAAATCAATGTTGTTTGTTTGTATTAATATTTTATAAAAAATTTCAAAATTTAGAGTTAAGTATTTTTTTAAAATTGCGAAATATCTCTATATAAGGATGTGTAGAAAAAAACGGAACACGTGCCATTGCTAGGGACAGCTTATTAATTTTATACTCATAAATACATAATCAAACGATATATATAGTTAATGACCAATGTCATATGATCAGTGGTTATTTCTAATTATTGCCCAAAAGCTAATTTCTCATTTACGCCAAGCAATGTTGTAAAGTGGAGTAACATTGCTTTTTGGGACGTAGTTGTGGCTATAAAACTGGGTGTTCGTAAACCTTTCGTTCTTCAACGCAATTGAGTTAATTTATTAAATCGTTCCTGTATCAAAAGATATACAGCCATTTTCATTTATTTATTCTTTTACTCAATAAGAGATAAAAGGAAATGTGCAATCATGAAATATTATGTCATGGAACTCCTTTATATCAAAAAGCAATAGTTCTCATTAGCGGGAAAAGATGTATTGCGTTATGGATACATAAAATAAAATCAAACGATATCTTTAACCAGCAAGTAATTGTACATATCTTCGCTTTTTCTGAAGGTAAGTTGATTTAATATAATTTCATATATTGATCTTTCAATCGATTTATTGATTTGTGTTCAAAAGCATAGATATTTGTGGTGTCATAACCGTTCATACGCCACGGCGTGCAGGCACGCAAGCGCCACTACGAGTTTATTTATGAATAATTATCGTATTTTTCAATGAAACTTAATGCAGACACATCTTTTCAATGTGATTGCTTAAATATCGATATGCTTAGCCGTTTTTATTTTATTTGAGGTTAAGCTAACAGATGTCAGTAGGGCTTGTAGCTTACTATCGTAAATATCCCTGGATTTATTTTTAAATCTTACACTTTTGATATTTTTTTTCACTTTTCTTTGAAACCCCAAAATAAGTTGGGTATAAAATGATTTTCCTGGTATGTTACGTGGCGTCTTCACGGAAAAATACACGGTTGAAAATAGTGGCCATTGGCAAAAAATCCTTAGAATTGGCTTGGCGTTTATAGGGTTAATTTGTCTCGCAATCATCCGCTTTGTATGTCTTTATTTTATAAAAAGAGAAGTTGAGAAACAAGTATCTTTCGAAGAAAAAATCTGTTGAGATATGCTACATAATTAGCCAAAAGAAAATTCAGACGCAAGCCGATATAATGTATTGAGTAAACTAAGGTGATTTTTTTCTTTAGTTGACTCATTGTTAAACAATAAAGTGTTCCGTTATACCTATCTATTATACAATGTTATAAATTAAGAATTAATATTTAAATGTGTCATTTATTTATAAAATAAATACCAATTGGATGACTATTATTGTGAATGAATGCATTTTACAGGCCAAAACAACTTAGTTACATAGTTCATATCGAGAGACCATTGACATTTTAATATGGCTGATTCGGATTACGGCTAATATGGAAAATATCAGCTTCATCTATGTTCTACTCGTGTCTTTAGTATTAAACCAATGATATCGAAAATTGAAAAGAATAACAAAAGACAAATTTTTCAACTTGTAACGCATTGTAAAGCATTTTCAGTAACATAAACCGCGGTGAATTTTCGCGGTGGCGTCTACCCGTCTGTACTCGCCGCCGATATAGTGACAGTGCGCCATAGTTAATTGCCGTGAGTGCGCACAGCTTTGCCCTCAATCTCAGAAATAAGTTGGATTAGGCTGGTCGAGTATAATGCAAACACGGTGCGGCTACAGAACACTTTGTGTACGCGCTGTGACGCCAGACGGCATAGGATACACGGAACAGGTTAATGCAATCACCGCATCGTATCCATTATTATCTGCCGCACCGACAGAAGCTCGGGTCCTTCTGAACAGTGGTGTTAAACAAACAGATGTCAGTGGAATTAATTCAAATGTTAAGAGTGTCCCCAAACTTTGTCTGGTTCGACAAATTAAATTAGGATTCAAATAATAGTCTAGCATTTGCGTATTTTGCACATAGCTTTAATCTTTAAATTGCCAGCATGTGCATGTTTGGCGGGGCGGTACCTCGCACGCCACGAATTTTATTGTGAAAATAAAACGTTTAAATGTTTATTTGTATAAACTTGCCGATTACGATGCGATTTGCCGTCATTTATCCATAATAACAAAATTAAAATATTTAGGACTCATCCGTAACAATTGATTTTAGTTATTAAAATCCCGTTTAAAGCGAGCGTCCAAAGACGTCATTTTTAGTATGATTGGCGTGCCGTGCCGTTCACGGAAAAGTTCGCGTCTTAAGACGTTTGTGGCAGCCATCGGGTTAAGGAGGTTAAAAACTATAGCACATATTTTGGGTTCATAACCTCTAAAAGCCCTACGGTATGGGACCAGTGATTATGATGCACTTCGCTATCGGATTACACTGATTTATGATAATAGTTTTCAACATATGAATATGTGGTTTCATAAATAATGTCTTTGAGATACCGATCCATAATTTTATTTTCGGTTTCGTTAAATATTTTTTTATAATAATGAGGAATTTAAACATCTGCGTTACAAGGATGACTCTTGAGATATGCGTTGTGTTATATCCGGCGAACCGTAATAAATCGGCTTTATTCACACTATACAATTTATGTCAATGCGGATACAGATTTTTTTTCAATACCTAGAAATTTATCTTTGGAGATGACCAATTCTTTTTCCAAGATACTAAAATGTAACAAAAATGGATTTCGTTTATTTATTTACCTAGAGAATTAGAAAGCATAAAAGTTGCGGTGCTGGTCTTTGTTTGTAAATTATAAGCAATCTTTTATTTTGCTAATGCTTTTTATTTTACCCACAGTCTATGACTTGTTTTAGAGATATAAATATTTTTATAAGAGCTATGGTTCGTGCGGATCTTTCGCAAAAAATGGATGAAATTTTGGATGAAATGAATCTATACTACGGATAAAATCAAAAAAAAAAATCGAAGTAGATGTTTGAGAAACACTGAATCAATACATTTTTAGATTAGGATTCCAGCAAAGCAATTGATTGACCGCAATACATTGCTGAAATATCTTCGTTTTAATTATTATACATAATTATGTAATTTATTTTACTCATTATTATATTTTAACTATTATAGAAAATACCCGCATCTGAGACAATTTTACATTATTCAGGAAATTAATAATAATGTCAATCAAGAAAATGTCTGGTATTTTCAATATTCACGTGTCAAAATTATACACCACAGTAATATACTTTCTTGATAAAGATACATATATTGAATTTAAACTCATTAGAACTTTAAACTTAATGGCGGTTTCTAGTTCAATATTTTTCATACATAGATGTTAATTTTGTCGCCATTCTACAATAAAAATTTGTGATAGCTAAGAAAAATTAGAGTTTCCGTGAAGCTTTCGGTGAATCTTTTTTTGTCATTCATTAAGAATAATTATGACCACATTAAATAAAGAATAAGCTTAATTTTAAATTTTAAAATAAATTTAAGCATAGTATGATGATGATAATTGCCATTATGAACATGACATTATCAGTCAATTAAGTTAAAACATCTGAAACGTCGTTAATATAATAAAGGGTATTTCAATAGGGACGCTCAAAATATGTTACTTTGTCCTGCTGAGTAGATTATTCATTGTTTAGTGGCCAAATTTGAGTCAACCAGTTTGGTAAATAGTCGGCCAACACCTACCTGTACGTCATCAAAATACAATATCTGGTGAAAACATTGCTGCTGTGTGTGAAAGTGTACAGGAAAACCCAAGGCAGCTTATTTCTCGTTGTTCACAAGAACTTGGCTTTTCTGCGACTTCAACTTGGCGAATTTTGATCGGGCCTTATGTCTGCACCCGTATAAAATCCAACTAACCAAGGAACTTCAGGTAAACGACCACAGACAACGCCTGATTGGGTTCTGGAGCAGTTGGAAGTTTACCCAAATTTGTCAAAAAAGTCAACTTTAGCGACATGGCCCATTTTATAATGAATGGATATTGGCAGAAATTTGATGCTATATTCCATATTTAATGCCGTAAAATATACTTACAAATGAAATTAAAATTTAGTCGAAATCTCACAAACAACTTGTTTTATTTACATTTCAAAACTAAGCGTCCTTATAAAAAGACCCATTTTGAATGGTTTGAATTTTGTACTTTAGTCAAGCTGTCAGAGCTGTCAGCTAAAATTCATTAGCACACTTTTAATGCCTGAAAATGCCGAAATGAGAAACCCGGGTTGTTAGTGACAAAACTAATAGAAAATTACAAAATTAAAATTTGATATTGAAATCCCATCAAGCACCTACAATAGAAATTCTTAATCGTAAATAATTTTAGAGAAACTTAAAGATAAGCTAATGTTTCATTACAGTTATTTTAAAGAAATAAAACACGTTTTTATATCACATATAATGTTATATTGATAATTCACAACTGGCCAAAATCGAGATGCGTTTTTTTACCCTGAGTCGAATTTTTATTGATACAAATCCATTAAGAGCGGGCACAGTGACAATTGTTTTTACAGTAAATTAGTCAAAAAATGAATTCCGTGACTAAGTGTAGCAAAATGACGTTGAGGGATTTCTTTAAGCGTCCGTGAAAGTAAATTATTACTCGCAAGGAGTATTCAAAGTTGGACAACTTAATAAGCGGTTTAATTAGAGAATTATTAGAGCTCGTGTAATCGGAAATATTAAGCGAGGGAATGAGACGCGAAGCGGGGTTAAAGTTTCCATTTGGCTGAGCACCGTGAAAGGTGTCTGACAAGATGCTGCCGGTTTTCAGCCGTGTGTGCGCAAAGGTTGATGTAGGCATTATTATTATGTTTATTCAAAAGCTCTGTATTAAATTACACGATGCACACATTCAAAACCAAATTGATAATTTCCACATGTTTGAGCAAAAATTAACTTACTGAATTATGGCTAGAAATATAAATTACGCGTTTTTCTTCTACAAGTTTTTAATTATAATATAACAGTGACTTGAACAAAAAACACATGTAAGCAAAAAAATAATATTTGTAACGATTTTTCAAAAGATTAAGGACATAATATAATGAATGATAATTAAATTTGAATTGTTTGAATTTTGTACTTTTCCATGAGCTTTGTCGCTATCGACCCAGGTTTCGCCTTTTGGCATCTTCAGGCATTTTAAGTGCACGGATGTACTTGAACTTCAAGTCAGTCAGTTCAAGTACATCCGTGCACTTGCAACGCCTGAAGATGCCAAGAGGCGAAACCTGGGTCATCAGCGACAAAACTCATGGAAAAGTACAAAATTCAAACAATTAAAATTTCATATTGAAATTCCATCAAGCACCCTCAGTTGCAATCCTTAATTGATATTATGTATATAAATATATACATGTAGTTATAAATTGAAGGTGAGTCGTTCAATATCAATTTTTTGACGAGAAATGTTGGTATGGAATTCTAAACCTTCAAAACACGATTTCATTGGTTGCTCAAAAAATTTTAATTGATTTATTTCATTATTCAATGAGAAAAATTCTTCATTATAAAATAAACATAAATCTTTTGATTTTTTTAGATAATAATAATTTATATCTAGATGAAAAAATCGTGAAAAGCAACATGTGTTTTAACGTCGTTTTTCTCACGAAGAAGAAATGTCGGCTATTAATAATTGCTTAATATTTATTTTTTCCTGTAATCATGCCAAGGCCTCTTTGATAATGGGTAGAGTTTATCCATTATCTAACCAAGTGTAACAAGTGCTCCCGATTTAGTAAGGGATAAAACTGTTGATGGCCGGAACGCCACTGGAACATTACAAACAATATCGGGATGCTTACATAATCCGGTAAAATTTAAATCAATTCAGCGGGGACTTCAGTCAAGTAAGTGATCAGAATAGTTGGCTTCGAGTGTGGAATTGGATTAGATTTTTTGTCGGTATGACAAATGTGAAATAATTCGGATCTCGTCTAAAAGATAACGGAATACATATGTAACTCTCTCAAGTAATCTGTTCTTCGCGTGTGACGAATTAACTAAAAATATTATGTCTAAGTTTTAAACGTACATTTTTTCTTTCTTCTTTCATTTTATAAATTATATCTTATATTTTAATTCAAAAAAAAAAAAAATTATAATACTTTCAGTTTATCGACTATGACCGTAAAAAATATTTGATAGTAGTGGCAAAATTACGTTAAATTACTAATAATAGATGTAGATTAAGGTAGAACTATTGTATTTTTCCTAGATTCGATCTTACTCTGTTATATCTCACATACATATAAAAGATTATTTTACATAACAATTTTTGTGAAGAACTTTTATATCATATCCAATGACAAAAGCTTCCAATAGACAATGCTGCTATAGAAGCTTTTCTAAGTATTTATGAAAAAATTTATATTTATATAATGATATTAATAAAGGGAGATGGAACTTTCTAAAGGAAAAATTTGAAAATGAGATTAATAAAATAAGTAACAAATTTTTATTATAATGACATTCCACCAAGTATTGGCAATGAACATATTAAAGGTGAAAATGAGTTTTTTTTTCAAAACACTCTTTGCTAAGAACACTTGAATTCTCGGTATCGGCTTGTATCAGGGAACAATGAAGATTTCTTGAATCGATCATGTCACCACTGAGGATGTTTCAAGACAAGCCGAGAAACCATAAGCTTTTATAATGACCATCAAATGCAGAACACCTGCATGCTTCGGTGACATTTTCCGTAACGAATGAAAGGAAAAATAAAGGGCAGCAAAAGCGATGGCAAAAAGAGATTTTTTATCATAGTTATATAACGCTCAAAATCCAAGTCGTTAGTGATTCAATATGATTGCCTCAAGTAATGTTGAACTGCAATTTCTTCGATAATATTTGTATGGAATTATTGCTTTTTTGATAATAAACACAGTGTAGTATTTCTACATTATTACTTTTTTTTATATCTTGATTATTTTAAATATAACGATGAAAAATTCTTCAAAACCGTTTTGGACGTTTTTTAAGTTCAGATATGTCAATAATAATGTAGTTAAAATTTTCCCGTCATTGAAAGTTATTTTCAAAATGCTTTACGTGTCACTTGACTCCAAGTTATTTTTCTTCAACTTTCATTGTTTCTGTTATAACTTTTGAATGGTGATTTTATATTTTTGTGGTTTAATAATTATACGATTCTGTAGCATTTCCATGTTGTTATACACGAAAACTTTTATTGCGTGCCTGAATTTTCTTTCACAAGTTAATTGCTTTAAAAGAAAACTCCCGGAATAAGTTTGAGACGCTTTACATTTTATGTTTACTGATTGTAAATTAGATGAAATATTTTCTTTCAGCTAGTGACTTTTTTAAAAGTTGAATCCAAGAAAATCGATGTTGATCTTTTCGTCAAACACAGTTCTCTTTAGTTTGTATATTATATTAATATAAAAATACTTTGTTATTTTCCACCTCTACTTATATTAAAATTTTATTTCTATATCGATGTATGCGTTGTCACACATTGAAGGAAAACTAAAAATATAAAAGGAAAATATGAACTGATATTTTTTATGCTCTAAACTTGGCATTCACAATTGAAAACGATTGATTAATTTATAATCCTTTTTGAGGTGTTAACAGTCAATTCTTGGTGGAAAGGCACTATTTTAAATAAATAAAAATTATTTTGTAATACTACTTACCACATGAAGATGACGATTCAGTCGATAATGTTCGCGGTGAGTGAAAACGGTCCTGATTTTTATCAGAATATAATTATTATGTAGAAATAATACTATACAATGTCTTTCATTTATTTAAATGAGTTTGTACATAATATTATACTATTACTTTTTTTTCGAAGAATAAAAAACTGTTGATTTATAAAAAGTTTTCCTGTTATTTTATAAAAAGTTCAAACATGTTAATGCCGTTTCAATCAATACAAAAGTTTCATTTTCTTTAACGATGTTTTATCCACTTCCTATGAGGATATTCAGCGAAGTTGCTGTTGTACGTAAAAGTATTTACTTCTACGTACGTTTGTGGGCTGATACTTATACGATAATGTGAAGCTATATGCCCCATATTTGATTTGAAAATACACTGTAGTACTACTGTATACGACTATCTTCATATAAGAAAGAATACTTTTAGCCCCTGGAAACCACTTAACTGTTGAAAACATATTTAAGATGAGGAAATGGATGAGATGGATTCGTTAACGAAAACGATTGATAAACTATGTTTTTTTATCATATTATAGATTGAGTAATTAAATAAAAACATAAAGTACTTAACTTAGTAAATAATTCAACTGAATAAATTTTAATTATAATAATCGTTCAATTTACAGTTTTAACGGCCACGTATCCGTAGTTATTGAAAAAGTATGCTATTTTTAAGAGACGTATCAAGATTTTTTTTATTTCGAGCTGGAATATTCCAGTTGTATCGATTACATAATATGTTTATATGGTCTCTAAACATGAATCAAAAAATGAAATATTTGGTATTTGTTTGACCAAATGCACATTTTATTTAGATTGGAAACTGGAGATATATTTGTTGCGTAGCTTTCCACACTTTTTTCCATGCATAAAATGTAGTATAAATCTTTTCAAATCAATATGGTTAAAATAAGCTTTATTTCGGTAAGGGTAGGTGCTTTTAGTAAGTACGTATACATAATAAGGTTCTACGTTCTCCAGCTAAGTTGAAATCCAAATAAAACACTCTTTAAAATACGAATGTGTTGGGGTTGACCCATTGGGTGACCACAAAGTATCTCACAATATTAATTTGTTTCATGAACTTGTTTTTATAAAACGTTAGCATACTAACTACGTCTGAATGTTAAACTACCAATATAAATATTATAATGTAATACTGTGTTTAGTATTGTTTACACATGGTAGATGTAGTGAAATTAATTGACAATATATTTTATTGATAGTTTAATAAAACACTTTATAAATGAAATGAGCAATCAAAATTTTTTTGCATGTCTAAAAGCTAACACAACTTTGAGAAAGTTCATTTTTAATATTAAATAAAATTGTGTAACTTTGTTATCCCACGTATTGTGCTAGAAAAAGGAGCACGTGTTTCGCATCTTTGAGAATCATCTTCAGACTGCAATTGGTGTAATAACAACGTTATCAAATTTAATTTTACATACTAAATGTATGTTATTTCAACAACTCGATGCGGCAGTATGTACATACATATATGATAACGAAATAATTACACTCGAGATAAAACTGTTGATAACTCATCTTTTGTATGCGTAGTGTATGGAATATTCAAACAGCAGTTCTGTTTTTCTCGGAAATTCAAAAATTCTAATAAACGCGAGTTTCTTAGATTTTTTTAAATTCGGATACATTTGTTTTGGTTTACCACGTGGTTTATTTCATATAATACCAACACGGCCTGTGGTCGAGTTGTTAACGCTGTACTTAGGCGTCAGATATTCAACGTACATACCTATTATATAATATAACTGCGATTTAGGTCTCTTTATCTGGCTGGGCCGCAAAGTTTTGCGTTAGTATTATGAAACTGATTTAGGCACACTAATGGCTACGATATATGAAACATTTACAATTTTTGTTTCGAAAATATCTTTTTCATCAACTGGTAGGCTATTTATTCGTTCTGTAATATAATTTTAGTAAAAATCCATTTTTAAAACTAAATTCAATACAATGCTCACACTCAGAATGCTTTAAAAGTGTAGGTTACAATAATCAACACGGGAAAATGTTTTTAGCAAAAATTCTTTTTTTTCAAGTATTGTGTGTTGTTTTGGAATACCCGGTGCAAATATATATCAACCTACCGTAATGCTGGTACTAGTCCTGTTTAATGAAAGGCGAGTTTTTAGAGAGACTGCGTAGAAAACAGGCAAAGGCTTCGATAGTCCTGCAATTTATATTCTAGAAGGTCCACATCCCGGAGGAAATGGGGAGGAACAGAAGGGCCATCCAGAAAAAGATTCTACCCTTGCGTGGAAACTCTCCGCCCACAAATTTATTGACACATTTTCTTTGAATGATAACCTAGCTATTGCAAATCAGTTTCACTTTGCCTCTTTATAGCTTTTCAGACATTTATATTTACCGAAGAAGATCATCATGCCAAAGTATTTGGCGTTTATTAAAAAAGTTGAAAAAAAAATTTTACTGTAATAATATATGTTTTATTTTTAATACAAATTATCATAATGCATATGAAAAACCCATAACAATGGGAACAAAAATTCTCGTAAAAAAAGTAATAGTTTTATATTTGAAAAAAAGTTGGTCGTTTTAATTTGATTGAATTGGACACACTGTAATAAAGTTTACTTTTTTGTACATCATATCCGCTCCCAACTTGAAGCTTATGACTATTTTACGATGTCTTCAAGAACTCTATAGGTACAAATGAGCAATTTGTGTCATCCCAGTATTCCACAGGTCAATTGAGAACATTCTTTGGATGGTCATATTTTCATTAAAGATAATTGTACGAGAGTTAGTGGTAAACCAGTTTCTCATTTTTTCTTAAGCTTTAGCGTCTGTATAGGAACAATAACATGAACAAATAATCAAAATATATTTTATAAATATGTTAAAATTAACGCACTGATATTACACATTCAAATTTTATCACAACATTTTAATTGCAACTAAGTAACAATAAAAATCAAAGGAATACGTTTTGTATCACATCGAAACCGTATTATAAGCTATAATGTTAGGTAAGATTGAAAATATAGTGTCATAATTTTATTCAATGTCATTGTTATTATGTTTAGTCATAACTGTACAACGACAGATCTAGATTAATTTCAAGCGATAATATGTACTGGCGAATTGTCTATACATGAAAGGTCGTCAAGTTGAATATGCCGTGATATAAGAAACGGTGATATAAGAGGGCTTTTAAAAAAAAAATGCCGTGTTATATCGATACCATGGTGCAGCGACCGAAGCGCGCAGACTGAAGCGCACCGACATAAGCGCGCCGACACGAGCGCGCCGACATAAGCGCGCAATTTATTATTTTTATAAATACATATATTGATTTATTACATTCATAAATTATATTTCATTATTATAAAAACTGTTAAAAAGATTGAATAAAAACACAAAATATACATAAGTACAAATAACAAAAAATTATAATTTATTATCATTCACACATACAATATATACAATAATACAAATAACATACATAATTATAAAAAAAACATACATATTTACATTTACATATTTATATTGTTAGGTTAGGTTAGGTTAGGTTAGGTTAGGTATATTTTAAATTTTCTAATTTTTTTAAAATATATTTTAAATTTTCATTTTAATTTTAATTTTAAATATATTTTAAATTTTCTAATTTTGCCAGAATGAAAAAAAAATATATTTGGCGCGTTAATGTCGGCGCGCTTCAGTCCCGCGCGCTAATGTCGGGGTTGTATTGCGCGCGCGCTTTTGTCGGCGCGCTTATGTCAGCGCGCTTCAGTCGGCGTGCCCGATACCATGCAGTAAGAAGATTTGCTCTATAGCTATTATTTAGTGCTTAACTCTACGCAATTTTGACATAGGTACATGTTTATGGGATAGAAGTAATAGTGATAAAACAATCTAAATACATTTTTTCTGAAACAGTTCACAATATTATTTATGTAGTTTTGGGTTCATATGGCTTGTTTAATCTCAAGTAATTTATCAGCGTTGTGTTCTCAGTTTATGTGTGTAGATGCAGGCTCAATTAGTAGAACAATACTCGCTGCACGCCATTTTCTACAACACATGTTAATCGCCTAGAGCTGGGGTTGTAAAACTGTTAACCTAAAAGATCACTTCCGTAAGCTTAATTTGTAAATTTTTAGTTTTAATTAAAGACTCCCGGCTATATGGCCTGTCAATATACTATTTACACCAGTGATGCTCAACCTTTTTGAGAGAAGGGCCAGATAATCAATTCCAGGTAGTTGAAGGGCCGCATGGGTAAAACTGATAAAATTATCGATATTTTTAGTTTATATAAAATTGAAAATTTTATTGTTTTTTATCGTTCATCCATCGTCCGGAAATAATCATTAGAAAAAAGGTAATTGGTATTTGTCATTGCGGGCCGCATCAAATGTTATTTAGGGCCGCATTTGACCCGTGGGCCGCAGGTTGTGCATCACTGATTTACACGATTCACACTCATAGATACAAATGACTGTTATATCTTTATTTTAAAAAAAAAGTGAATCAGTTGGTTGTCCCACCACCTCCCGTTATTTGTATGCAGCCGTTTTTTACAGTCACATTCCATAACGTTATACGATCAAGAAAAGAATAACGAATTTACTCCTCACTTACGTGTCCGTATACTGAGAATCCATTACTTATATTTTATCCGATTAAGGATAAAATATAGTTTTATTTTCACATGTAATATTTTTTAAGAGCCGCACGCGCTTGCCAGAGATCCACAAGTAGCTCGTGAGCCCGTGGCTTGACATAGAGGTCTGCACGGGGTCGGGTCAGTCTGCAGGCCCGAGCCCGGCCCGGCCCGTGACTTGGGTCGGGCCGGTTAACAAAGATTTGCATTTGGGTTCGGGGTTGGTTACACAAAAAATAAAACATAAATCCGATTATTCCGTATGTATACGCTCTTGTTGTATGTCTAAATTACACACATTTTATTATAAATTTATGAGCTGATAATTACTTTAAATTTTGATTAAAATTTTGGTTGAAAAGTTGAAAAAACGGTCGGGCACGGAACGGGTTTAGATAAATGTTCGGAAATGAGCTTCTGGCTCGGGTCGGACTGGGTCGGAGATTTTCGGGCTCGGGCCGGGTAGAATTTAAAAATTTCGGTCCGTGCAGACCTCTAGTTTGACTACACATTAACTAGAAGACGATGGGTACTAACGACATCTTGTGGCAATTTGTATATTTTAATTTGTCATATTATTACGTCAATGTAAAATAAATATAAGAATTTTAAATGAATATTTAGTGGAAATAATAATTATGTGCATTTTATGAAATCATAATATATAAAATTTAATAGGAAAAATGATTCAAATATTTTATTGTATCATTTATGTTGCTGGCATTACGCGGAGCGGAATATCTTGCAAAATATTTGCTATATTTATTTTTGATTGTGTACGAAGTGGATACAAATTCGAGATGAAAGTGTGCCGTTTAAAGATATGCTAGTTAAAGCAAGACCAGCTCAGTAATTTGTTTATTTTGACATTCCTTTATCAACGTAAAGTAGATCGCTGAAGTCTCATGCAATACGTTATTTCAAATTAAAATTTCTGGCGTTAATATTTAAAAAAAAAACGATAAACTAAAGTTTACGCTTCGCTGTGTTTATTTCTAGAATGTATTATATTATTTCACTACATTTGACGCTTTTATTTCGAATAAAACTCTGGCTTCGAGTGACATTGTCATAAAATATTCAGTCGCCGAAAAATAATATTTTTTTTTGCGATTTGAGAAGTAAAAATTCATTGGCACATCTTAAATACAAAAAAAAACATCAATTTCCGTTATGTCACTTCTCTTTTCGTCAGCCTGACTCTGAACAGGGTGAATGAAATCGTAACCCCGTGTACGTGATACATATATATTTATAAAATATAGATTTATACTTTATATTATTGGTCAGAAAAAAAATGTATTGAAAAAATAAACAAATAACTAAAATATCTTTTTTGTCTACTTATTCCAGTTTTTCAATAATAAACAGGAGCAATTTCACTCATAACGAGAGTTTAGTTACATTACAGTACACATTATATTACAACCAATAAATCATTGATTGAATTGGCATCTATGTACTTGAAGAGAAGGTGTATTGTGTACCCTGTTTACACCACTATATATATATAGATAATTAAATGTATATTTTAACATAGTTCTGACGATGGAGTAAGCCGAAATAGCTATCAACCGTATATCATATAATTTCTGTAGAATAAAAATATATTGCAATTTTTTTACCGTTTAAAAAATCAATAATTTATAACGGAGACACTTAAAAAAACTCGAATACATTTAATAAATTATAAACTCTTTCCATAAAATTGTCCTGTATAAAGTTTCTTTCAGTGAAAAAAAATAAATTTCAACAAGATTTATGCTAATTTAAAGGATTAATACAAATTCTTAGGTAATATCTTTGATTTTTGAATATAAATTTATGCGTCTGCGTTCAGAATGATGTGATGTCGTTTACTTGTTTCCACGTCCAATGGAATGCTGCCAGTAAAACCACGGCCGCCCGTCTTCTGTTCACCAGATTCTAGGTTTGCTCATCAATTCCTCGCATGCATTCCAGAGCACTTGTCTCTATCTTTTCCATTTAAACAAATATCTTCAACGTCGCCAATTTCTCGGATCTTTGTTTTCCATGCATAGTGAAGGATCGCCTACTACAGAGTGTGTTCTTTGAATTTAGATTGAGTGGAAATATATCACTTTTTTATATTCAAATGTAAATTTATGAAATTATATATAGCTTGTATTGTATTTAATTTGTAATCAAACTAATCAAATGACTGAATTTGATGTATTTTTATAATTGTATATTGATTAAAATAAGACGACGAAAAAGTTATATTTTTAATGGATATTTTTTTTTCAAAGACGCGTGTTTAGCAACATTAATGAATTTGAGAGCAAACGATTGGTAGTTTAATTCACAATACAATAATTATGTTACATTTTATATTCCTTTGGTAGTTTCTTCCGCAGTTTTCGCTCTTTAAGTTGTACCATGAAAGATTTATGTAGCCATATTCTCTCCCAATATAGAGCATGAGAACCCCCATAATAATAGAGTTAACCTCAATATAAATTTTCTACAAGAACTGCTTGTTATTAAGTTACTCAAAATATCTTTTTCGAAGAAAACACGGATAGAAAAGATAGGATAAAGACAGGACTAGTTGTTGGATAATCGCTCTCGCTATGTCCTATTTCTCTAAAAGATTGAATAGTTGTGAAAGGGATTTTTAAACATCACATACATCAATGTCTTCGGACAATAATAAATAAATCGATTAAAAATGAAAATGCCTGAACTGGGATTATAAATCATGAGCCAACGACGTTGACACTCGGCTACGGACCAGATATTACCCAACAAAAAATGATTTTGTAGTGACCATTTAATAAATTAGTTGATTTAGTAAGTTATAGATCAAGTTGAAGAAATGACAGTGACAGTTTTGATATATTTATGAGGTAATTAAGCGCAAGTAATGAATTTTTTTTATTTACTTTATGTTGTTAAATGTCTTTTTTTGATGGAAAGGCATTGTGAGTATTATCATCAGTTTATAATGATCACTTTAAGCAAAACCGGTTCTGCCATTTATTGAATTATATATGGAAATAGTCATAGACAATGTGTTTTATTTATGTATGAAAAGCTTATTATCACACACGATAATGCGGTATTATTTATTTTTAAAATGAAGCATCAATATTATTCGAAACGACTTATATTTGAGCCCTTGCCTTGAGTAATGTTGTATGCAAAAATTAGCCTGTTTTTAGAAACGAAGAAAAAAAACTAAACAATCACATATGTTTATATTTTATATTTTAAATACAATGAAAATAGTACCTTGCCATAGTTTTACCTTAAACGATGCATAATTACATACCTGATATTGTTTAATTGATTAATAAACATTGATAGTTTTATTGGATACAACATCATTCCAGATAAGGACTCAATTAAGAATTTCAGGTTTGAACTTTTGTGTTTAAATGTTGGAAAGTAATGTAAAAAAGCGCCCAAATCGATATGCAACGATGCCGATGCTCGATTCGCGATAGCTTTCTGCCAAGTTTCAGAGGTTAAGTAAATGATCTTTATAGAGAGTTTCACTTTGGCCTTATCTCTACCGAATAGCTTCCTCTCTTATGAAATTCGAACTCTTAAAGGCGATACACTTATCTATTTTCACATATAAATTTTTGCTTAACATCCTCGGGCTTAATCTCTGCCTTTGAACGAGATTTACACACTGACTTACACAATTTTTCTTAATTATATTGTAGACAAAATTTTCATATCAAGACAATTTGTATTATGTACAACAAAGCATGCTTTTTTTCTTTGATATAAATTCATTTTTCTAAACATAAACCATCCTTTAATTTATGCGTTCGTTATTTATTTATTGATTTAATTGTAAAAAGATATTTGTGGTTGTTTTGTAGTTGAAGCGAAACGTATTTCAATTTATGGAATCTAATTAAATTCAGATTGAATTATATCATAATATGCGATTGCATAATTTTCAATTTAAGTGAGGTTTTTGAAGCGAATACACACAATTGAATCAAATCGAAATAGTTAGATATAACCCGTGTTCACAAATAGGGAGTATTAGCGATGGAATTCGTGAGAGGCCATATTCTCATGACGTACATCAAAGTGGTGATGTTTCAATGAAGTTTTTTTAGTAGGAATATAAATTTAAATAAGTAGAACAAATTAAATAGACATATATTCTGATAAAAACCGGGATCAGTTGACAATACTCGTAACGATCAAAACCGGAAAATGTTTTTACTATTTCACAATTTTTTTTTTAAAAGAAGTGGACCATTTTGGTCAGGTATTGAGCATTTTACTGTATTATTAAAAGTGTGGCATGTGGAAGTGTCACCTGTCAACATTTCTCGATGCACACTATGTACCAACATATAAAAAAGTGTGTGTTTTACTGTTATCATACTATTATATTATGTATCTATTATGATATCTTATTATTTAGGTTATTTTAAGGGACAGTTACTGAGACTTTGTTTAAATATCATAATTATTAAAAGTATTCTATGAAATTTGATAAAAATTCGTTTCTTTCTTTTGGAACGCAGATTTCAGCTGTAATTGTTATGGGTTACCACTAGAGACTCCAATTCGAGTTTCGAGTACTCGATACTCGAGTATACTCGTCCATTTTCCAAGTACTCGATACTCGAGTATTTTTTAAATTACTCGAGTAATACTCGTTTTAGTAATAATCGTCGAAAGTTTCTTCTACTGCGAGAATTATAAAAAAAACATCAAACCAATTTAAAATTTGAGTCGTTTAATTCACTATTATTGTTGAAATATATGTAGCATAAATGGAAATAAGTGTATTAGTAATATTCAATAAGTTTCTTTAATTATTGGTCATTTATAAAAATACACAAATTCGAAATAAAAATATTTATTTTGGTACATCTGAAACTACTCGAGTATTTTGAAATTTCACTACTCGATGCTCGAGTAGTTGAGATGTCGAGTAATTGGAGTCTCTAGTTACCACATACTGGGCTAACGGTTTCCCTAGGCAGTGCCAAATTACGTCACCGTATTTTAAAATGTTCTTTTACTCATATCTGATTCGTTGTCGGAACGGGAATAAATAATATTTGTTCGAGTCATTGTTCTAAATTAAATAAAGTCAATTCACTAAATCTTCTAAAAAAAAATAATCGAAGCTTATACCCAAGGTCAACTTGAGTGGGAAATTTTATTAAGGGTGCTCGCGGTATCCCTTTGGCCGAGTCAATTTAAATTGACGATTCAGCAAATAATATTCATATCTTTTATTATTTTACAATACGAGCACACCGTAACTTAACGTATTTTGCGAGACGTACCCTTCAGCATATGAGACGCCCAGTATCAAACACGGCCAAGTCGGTTTCACGAGAGCCGAAATTCAGTTTGGCTACCTTTTAACGAAATTTTATGACTTTTTTTAAATTTTTCAGTTGTTTGTACTGTAAATAATTATACTGATAACATAAAAATTACTTTAAAATATCTGGTATCTTCAAAAAAAATCAGTTTAAATGTATGATTTTTAAACTAAAAGAATTGAGATGGCCATTTCTCATGTATAATTTTACGTTTTCAATACAGTCGGTGGAGCAGTGAAACATTATAGTTTCATGTTACAAAATTTTTAATTCGATGGGTAAACCTAATGAAACAAGAAAGTGACGGATTACGAATGTACGTATTTATAAACAATACAAATCTTTGACATGGCCGCTTTGGATATTAAAAGCATTATTAAAAATGGATTTTCGTACACTTATAGTAAGATTCTTAAACTGAAATATATGTTGAATTGCTGTTATAAAAATTCCCTACTGGAATCAATAAAAAATTGTACATCGCTAAAAACATGACTTGACGTGTTTGATACTGGACGCCGCATATATAGCCGATTCTAATTTAAATAATTACTATACCAGGAATATCGAAGCTGTCTACTGTAATTGGTGCCGTAGTTTCTCTGAAGAAGTATTATTGATGCCAAATTACTCGACGTGAAAATAGCAAGCAATCAAATATTTCTCCTCGGAGTAATCACGACTTTAATTTTCGGCTTCTAGGTGCATTTTTATTACTTTGCGACAAATATTCAAATCAATAATTTACTTTGAAAAATACAGTTATTTATTTTTTAAGAAATCAAAAAGTTTACTTCTTACATTCTCGTATCTTAATGTTTTTGGGTTTGTGATGTGACGGTCAACGAGTAAACTTTCAATTAGTTTACATATGAATGTAAGTGTACAATATATTTTAAATTTTGGAAATCCTCACATTACCCTAAATGATTTTAAAAAGTTAAAAAATGCATGCTATTTTAATGTCGAGTATTTTCGTAAACGACTTTTGAAACAATCATGTAAGTTTGATCACTTATGACACGGATTTTGCCTTTCGATATCCCCAGGGTTTCATGTACACAGGTGAACTCGATATTACAGATCATTTCGAAATCGTTTGTGAATGTGCAAAATTTAAGCTATACAAATTGGATATTGAGGTTCCATTTATCACTTCCAGTATTAATTACATTTATTATGAACAAGTAAATACTATTTTTTTTCAAGTTATCTTATATTTTCAAATATAATTGATATATTTTGAGTGACTCGTCAAATATTGGACTTCTTTTGATAAATAAAAATAAAGTATTGCCTTTCTTTCAAGACGCGACCAAAATACTGTAAATGTGTTGCGCTGGTTGAGAATAACATTTTCGTAGAAACTATTATTAGTGGTTTATTCTTATTATTCTATTATTAGTCTTGTTTTTGATCCCACGAATGGACTGATAGAGAAGTTGTTAATCAACACCACAAGTGTTGACAAACCAATTATTTGGCACCGTTTCCGCACTTTCACTACCTTCTACTTCCATCAAAGAAACAAATGTAGAATTACTTGTTATTTCTCTTCGTGGCCGAATAATTCTCAAAAAGAGAAACAACATTTCGTAAATGTGTATTGTTTGTTTAGTTATGTGTGGGTGTATAAACACATAACTCTCGGATCTTTACCAATGCTGGGTGAATCTTCATGTAAACAATTTCATAAATTGATTGTTCAATTTTGTATTTCTGGGTTCTAAACATACGTATTCCACCAATTTGATCAATTAATAATATGGCTTTGAGAGATCAATAAGCTAAGTAATTGAACACATCTGATCCCATATTTATATCTGTACCTTCTAAAAAAAAATTTTTTTTGAAATAATATATTTTGGAATTTAGTTAGAAAAAAAAATTTCTTTATCGAGAAAATGTGCTGAGCATATACATACTTCCACTTTACTTTTAAATATTCAAGTGATTCTCTTTTTAAAATATGACTTTTTTATCCAAGAATTTATTCATATTTAGACCACTGCTCGAGAACAGAAAACTTAGATAAATCGCAAAGAAGTAAATACGCTTCTAATTAAGTTATAAACATTATTTTTGAATATAATAAATAATCTTTATTCCTATTTACAGTATTTTTTTTAAATACATTAAAAGATAAAATATCATATTTACAAAAAAAATATTTTATGGAGACAACACCTCCACAAGGCAACATTGATAAAGAGTGCTGTCAACCCATTAAGTGGCCGTCCAGTAAAAAAGTTACCTACCTCTGGCTTACACCATAAGCTACACATAATAAATATTTATTTGTTATTAAAGGTTATAACTAAATTCGTCCGAATTTTATAAATTTGAATAATTGGTGATAATATCGAATAAAAAAAGACATCCTATTAGACACGAAACATTACAGAAAATTTGAAGGCTTTTCAGTCGAAAAGAAAAATGGATCAGATAGCTTTCGTTACATTTACGACATACTGTATCTTATATATACATTTGAATACTTATTAGAAAAAGTTGTGTTTTCTACCGAAGGATACCGAAACCCATCAAGGACAGAAAAACTTTCCATCTCCGCAATAAAAACTTTTGTCTTTTGGAAACAGCGGTCTTATTTCGTAGTAAGAATACACGGGAGCATTTTTCTTCGCAGGAGAAAGTACTCGAAACGTGCAATCAAAAATAATGTTTTGGACAAAGCATCAAACTATTTTTAAGTCGACGTACGCTCCCGATCTGGATCACATGGGCTCATAATGGAGTTTATGTCAACAGTAATTATTGTACGAAAACTGCTTATTACTCAGTTGCGCATACCAAAAAATAAGGCTAGGACGGGGCTCGTATCAAGCTAGTCGCTTTTGCTACACCAGGATTTTGGAATCAGGTATATCAAAATATAATTAAGGCAGCTTTTACATCTTTACATTTGAACACAAATCTTTAAATCAGTGAAAATATTCGAATAACGATTCTCAGATAGGTGAAAGAAAAATTAACGTGTACTCGATTTTATTTTGATACGAAAAATAATTTAAAAAAAAATCCTTGCAAAATTGACATGGAAAATTAGCTTCATTATAAGTGGCCGTATAAAAAAATCATGCGAAAAGAGAAACAAATGTAACAGTTGTGAATATATAAAAAACATTCATCAATGCAACGAATCACAAAACAGAAACCTTCGTCATTGTCATGTGTTTTTTTTTGTGTTATCACGTTTTATCTAAAGTGAAATAAAATAAAACATGTAAGATATAGATGATTTTTATAAAATATTATCCACAAAAAAAGAGAAAAATTCGATGTTTAAATGTTATGAAATCGGATCAATTTTGGTGCACCGTGATAATTTCAGAGTTCATTTCTCTCTCATGAATAGAAAACCTGTCAAAAGTTTGCTAAGACGTTTTTGAGAAGGACTTCGAAATTTATTTTGAAATGCTTACAACATAAAGGGGTAAGTTCTATAGATCGCTAACAATACATACATTATATGTATGTATTCATAGTGAATAATTGATGTTGTCCGCATCATACGACACAATATTGAATATGCCAGTTTATTGTTTGTTTTACAATATTATATTATTGCTCAATCCAAAATCAAATATTATAATCGGCATAGTTTTATATTTTGTGAAGTAAATTGATAAAAAGAAAAGAAACTTTAGAATCAATTCAAATATATCACAATATCTTAATTTACCAATGAGTTATTTACGGAAATAAATTCGTTCACCAAAAACATACTTTGAAAATACGGTGAGAAAAAAAACAATGTATTTTAATTCTACAGAAATTATTTTATATATTTGTTGATAACTATTTCAGCTTACGCCCTCGTCAGAATTTTTCTCACCGTAGTATAATGGAGTTCTACCAAGTAAATGCCAACTCAATCAATCAATACTTTGAATATATTCCCATTTAAGTTCTGTTTTGTTTTCTTTAAATCCGTGCGCTCCTTGTTGAATATTTCGTTTTAAAATTTAGACACATGATAACTTTATACATTTTACATAACACATTTAAAGTCACACCTCACACAAACTCACAGTCTCTGGGCGAGCGGATACTAGTGTAGTATTATAATTATATTATTAAAACCATACTTCGTGGTGGCAAATTAAGATTATTGATTTGTCGAAGATTTAGGACGTCTGGGTGAGTATTAAAAAAAGTTAGTTTTAATTCTCTTTGCAATGTTAAAAGTTTGCGGAAATATTGCAGTTTGCTACTCGGTTCTGTTCTACAATTAATTGATTTTACAATGGAATATTTTAAATATTAATGACAATGATTTTCCGCTGTCTTCTGTCACTGAAGTACTGCAGCTTTTTCCAAGCCCGTATTTATCAATAACGTTTTGAGCCGAGGCGTTAATATTAATCATTTGGGTCGAAATAGTACCGATGACGGCGACAACCACCACCTGGGAAATTTATCGACATCTCTCTGTAGGTTAAAAAGTCATCGATGTAAAATGTACTAAGCAATTATGAAATGCATTGCCGTCTCCTCGAGGGGATTAAGGGATTGATCGAACTGAAATTTATTTGGTAAAGCTACATTTTAATGAGATTAAGTAAAGCAAAGAATTTATTTCTACTAGAATTATAACAATATATTATTTAGTTAATAGCTATTTCCACATCAGTATTTATGTTTGAGGAGGAAATATGAGAGCTTACACATGAAGTTAAAATACAATCGATAGATTGTTTTCTGTTATTATAATAAGTTTAACCTAATCTTAGAGACAGACAAAACGTAACTCATTTTTCACTACTTTTCAGGAGAGCCAAAAAACAAGTTTCACTAGTACTCAATTTTACCTAATTTTTAACAGATACAAATTGTCATTATCTTTAAAGGCAACCCTTGGCATTCTGATTTATTTGTTGTATTTAAAATATTAATATATTCTAGTGTGTTTTTTAAAGTTTAACGAAGAATAAAGTGATAATGAAAGTAAGAAGTATTGAAATATCTTCGAATCCACTTCGCATATTGATGTCTCTCTGACACATAGAGTAACATATTATTTTGTATCTAGTGGCATTCTTAACTCAATACCGGCCAACATCGAGATCGTTTCTTTTATCCTAAGGGGCCCAAGGGTCAGACAATCTGAGAAAAGTGACTGCTTCTTCAAAACCATACTTTGCCCCTGTCAGCTAATTAATAACAGTTTATCTAAATGAAGAAAAGTATATGATTGATTTTTTCAGCATTTATAGTGTTTATAGAAAGCTTTATAATTTATTAGTAATATTGTTTCTATGCATATTCCTTATGTAGCAGGTTAATCATTATATAGCTGAAGTAAGCAACGACACGGTGGAGTGTAGCGTGCTTTGCACAGAAAATGTAAGCATTCAAGAGCTTCGTTCGATTGGCCTTAAGGCAATTGGTACACTTGAAACTTTGTTTCCACGCTATTTCTGTATACTAAAAGAATATTTAAGATTTCAATGCATGTTGAATCGACTAATGTTGAACTTTCAAAGGGGTATGTCACGATTCCATGTGATCTCGAATACAGTTTTCAAATACACTCACATACTTGAAGTGATGTTATATTCATGATTATTTAGTTTTAAATAAATTATATTTACCACTCTCAATGTGCTAAACGTGATCTTTTAACTAAGCATTTTAACAGAAGCTGTTTAAACATAACTGATTGTAAGTAATTTGCTTTACATCTCACTCTTGAGAAAGAAATGTAAAAAGGACGGTGTTAAGAACTAAAAGATAGATAATCGCTTTACATATATAGGTCCCATGTTTCATCCCAATTGAAAGGGAAAGATAAAATATCCCAGAAATCTTTTCTTTTCAATAGAAAATCACACTTATTTTACGTAATAAATTCAATGTTATTTGTTATGTCGAAAACAAACTTTTGATCGCTTAGTATGAATTAATTAAATAATGAATTCTCTTACAGGTGACACAACAAAAAGCCAAATACAAAATCGTTCTTAAATTGCATTTTAAATATTTTAGAACTATCTTGAATAGTATTCTGACAATATGTTGCAGTGAAATAAATTAAAAATTATATGATACTTTCTTTACCATTATATTATGAGAAGTAAATGCAATTATTTAAAAAAAAAAATTCAAAAGTTTTTCGTAAATTTCGTTTAACACAACTGCCATGAAAGGTTTCGGTAAAGGCAGATTATAAATTGTTATTTCACAACCAAAAATTTAAAAAAAAATATTTGTAAAGTACTTATTATATAAAATTTTATGGAGCTTACTCATTGACTAATTATTGTATTAATATTTCGAAATATTTAACATATTTCATAAAAAAAGATTATAATGAATATTTACATTATGCTACGAGCACGCTAGTTGATTAACTATACAAGCAAATTAAAAGTTATAACATTTTGGTGTTTTGCGCCGGGGTTTTTGTGGAATTTTGCGCCGTTTGAGAAATAATTGATATTGACAGTTCGTGCTAGCAAAATGAGCAAAGTTCCGGAACGGCCAAAAATGGTTAAGTAATATTTTCACTGACCAAACTATTTATAACGAGTCTGTAACGTTTTTTTCATTTTTAGAGTTTACATATATTTTATTATACATGCGGTTGTTTGTCGAATTTTTTAAATTAACAATTCATAGAAGAATTTGTAATGTTAAGTAAACCTTTATAAGACGAGATTTATAAGAAAGCATCAAAAATCATTTTTACTTAGTAAACAGCTTAGAACAGAAAAAATAGTGTGACATATTCGTTTTATAATTGTATTCAATTATTCACTAAAACGTATTTTTAAAACTGTGAAATATATGAAAAGATATCTTCTACTAAAAAATAATATTTATTACCTTCGTAATGAAATATTTTATACTATGAGCATACTTTCAATTAATCAACATTTTAATAACTGAATAGTTGGATACATTTTCCGCTGAACTGATCAATTGATTTTTTTGTTGTTTTAAAATTGTAGAAATATAAACTATCAATAATTGATGAATTTCCAACGAAAAATTAGCAGTAATATGGTGAAAAAATTACAATGTATTTTAATTCTACAGAAATAACTTTTTACATTCGTTGATAGCTATTTCGGCTAACGCCATCGTCAGAACTATGCTCTATCGTCAGAACCATGTTCCACCAAGTAAATGCCAATTCAATTAAAAAATAAACAGTGTGTAAAATAATTATTTTTTGACTTTATTTTATTTATTTGAATTACAAAATATTTAATGAAGCGAATGGCTACGTATATTATGCCCAATAAATAAATACTGGATTTTTATGACACTTTCTAATAACACATTGATTGAATTGTGCATTTACATGGCAGCACTTCATCATAGCAAGGTGAAAAAATACCAATGTTCTACATAAATACATTGCCGTTTTGGAATTTTTGACTCTATAAGAGTAAATGTCTAGATTTACTTTTTATAAAAGACACAATGAAGCTCCAAGCAAGTTTTTAAAGACCCGTCATCATGACCGAATAAGTCAGTTCATTTCATTGTGTCGCGAAACTTTGTTTCTAGAAAAAAAAACAACTGTACATTAAAGCTTAGACATAATCTTTTGTAATATCGCAAATCCACTGAATATATTTCTAAGTTTGTATGTATTATTTCATTAGCTGTATTCCAGTGGTTAATATTTATAAATACATAAGTAATGTGACGTATATTTTTCGGTAAAAACCCTTTGAGGTTTTGAGCATTTTAGAGTTATCAAAATGAAAATGATACTTTCAATGGATTTGGCGGTAACTTTGTGAAATTCATTTTAATATAAACTTTAAAAATAACTTTGATTAATCCACACGTGTTTCGCCTATTATAGAGGCATCTTCGGACTTACTATCGCCATGTTTGCTTAAGTAATGAAGCAAGATTAATTCTCGTATTTTAAAATTATATAATTACAAGATGGAGTTTACGGTTTTTCCTTTTTATGCGAAGCATGGAGGGGGTTATAGAATCAAAGCATAGCAAACAAAATACTACTAATGACGTTAGGAATTACAAAATATTAACTAATGAGATTCAATCAATTATAAATGGTAAATCTTCTCACTGGAAATAGTGTAAGCAGTAATCAAAGTTATTTTTAAAGTTTATATTCTATGAAAATGATAATTTTTAAAAACTTAATTAAAAAACTTAGTTATGACTATTTTATGTTGTTTGCAATGGCAATGATCGACAACAATATTATTTCTCAGTCAGATACAGTACAAAATTATCACATCAAATCCGCAACTTTGAATATGCTTAATTATCAATACGTAAATACATAAATAATGCATTTTGAATACCGGTATTAATAAAGAAGGAGCCGATGTATCGTAGTCCCTATTTATATAATGGCATGATAGCTATCCCTAGCTGTGATAGGTAGCTCAATGTTTCAATGTCAATGTAGACTATCCAAATCATCTGCCCAATGAGTTGAAATATTTTGATTCTTTTTAGTGAAATGAAACCAGCAGCGCTTGAAAAAAAGAAAGTAACGTTGATCAGTCGTGAAAAGATTTTTGTTTCGTTGGCCTGCGGCAGTAAGCCTTCTTATAATTCACACTCACCCCATACAATTTTATTTTATTATATTAAATATCAATACTTTTAGTACAGACAAGGTTGTATGGTACCGCTCCAGGCTTCTGTTCTGCAATGTGAGCAAAATGACAAAATTCAGTTATTTATGTTTCAATTATTTTATGAATTTGTTTAACAATCAGTCCTTTCAATACTTATCCTTTTATGCTTGCTTACTGGCACCCGAAATTTATCAAACCTATAACCAGAGCTTTAATGGTGAGTCTTAATGAATGTGAAATTCAGTTCACCAAAGACCAAATATCAAAGTTCAGATATAAAAAAAAAATAGTAATAATTGCTCAAAACGTGATGGCAACAAAAAAAATTTAACGAACATTTTAAACTGAGCATTTATGAAGTTTCTGCAATTTTTCAGTCATAGAAAAGGTTCAAAATTAGTGACATTTTTTTAAAATAAAAGTATTTAAAACAAAAACATGTTGAAATATTGTGCGACCGTGTACCATTGAGTATCGGTTTGATTGTTGAAATTGTATATTTTATTTTATGTGGTGCTAAGTAAATTATAAATACGTATAACATTATAAACAATCCACAATCATCTGATCGGATCGAATGAATTCAAACTTTTTTTTTTAAATGTTGTTTTAATTATTTTTTTATTATATATAAAAAAAATAACAATTCAATATCTACATATATATCTTTTATCCGATTTAATGTATTGTGTTTTGAATTGATATGTAGGTAAAACTCAGGGAACATGATTGAAATCCATTGACCTAGATTACAGTCCATGTAATGCAAAAAAGGCTAAGCACTCAACTATAATGGTCAGTTTTATTGATTTTTGTTCATAAGAAAGTTGCATTTTACCCCTTGCCATAAATTAGTAAGCAAGAATGAGAGTAAACTTTTAAAAATGAATCAAAATATGTGTGGCTATAAAACATTATCGGTAATGTAGATAAGTGGCAAACGCTACTCGGCTTTCATCCACTCGGATGTGCATTCATAGTTCCGAATACTAGAAAGTAATTTTTTACACATTGAATTGTTCATCGATTTATTGAAATTTATTTAAATGAGCATGAGTTATAAATATGGATAATTGAAGGATGGCAACACCTGGGGGCAAAGGTATACGGTTAATATGAGGATTTCGAATCAGTCCATTCAATTAAGGTTAATAGGTTGCAATGGTAAGGTCACGAATTCTGTATGAACAATAATTGTTCGGCAAACAGAGTGATGCCGATCAATTCGATAGAAGGAGAGTTTTTGAAAAAAATGCTTAGTGAGAAATGAATTGCTCTAGTTTGGATCCAATTTCGACAGCGGGAGATATAGATAATTGTCGGGAGCGCTCAGGATCCAGCCCGGGATGTCACGCTTTTGGTGATGATGATCCAAAGACACAGATGTCTGTGATATTTTCAATACTCCTTATTATACTCAGAGAGGGAGAGTGATTATTCAAATAATATTCCGCTCTTTACTTTATACTTCTTTCATTTCTACCCAATCAAAGACATTGAGTAAACAGGAACATATTTGGTAAAAAAAAAATAAACATTTCTCATTTATATATAATTATGATATTTATTAATATTATTACAACCATTTACATTCCATAAACATACATATTGTATTTACTATATCGGAAAACATATTATTCCTGTTGAAAATTTGATGTAGGTAATATATAATCGTTCAACTTGATATCAATAAAAAACGGTTTATTTTTGCTGTGTATTTTTTTGTGTATTGATTGAAATTTGAAAGCTATATATGAGGGTTGTAAAAGCATAACCGCCTCTATCCATATATTAACATTTTTGAGATAATGATTGATTAATGAGCCGGTTCTTACTTTCTATGCCCTGCAATCTTCAAACCAACGAAAAATTACCTCTAAGCCATTTAAAATCGATATCGAAAATTACGATCAAATCCATAACCGCCTCTCTCCACCATATGTGAAGCTCAAAACCGCCACAATCTAAATGCACTAATCACGAGCCAGGGAACACTGACCTACCGCCCTGTCACTCACTATACAAACGTTTTGTGTTCCCTTTGAAAATTATTCTAATATTATACTTGAAGATTAAAATCGTTTTTTTCGATTGCTGAACAATTTGACTTTGTGGAGAGAGGCAGTTATGCATTTAAACCCCTCATATCGAGGAAGAACAGTAATACATCAAAGCTTTAAATAAAATATTTACTTACATATTGTAAAAGTCAAACTTTTGAACATTAAGTCACTTTTAGTTACTTCGTTACTAAACGTCATATAATGACCGTTCTAGAGAATAAAGCTGTACAATAAAGCTTATAATGACATAATTTACTGAAGAGTACAACGAGGCGGAAGGCTGACACCAATTTAAAAATAGCCAAAGTATCTCTCGAACTTTACGCTAACGGGAAAGAAGTATTTGGCGAGCTTTTAATATTATGCTGATATAGTGACGTGATTACGTCAGACGTCCCTTTTTTATTCTAATTAAGTCGTTTTGAATTTTAAAGCGTGGGTACTTTTGTTTTTTGTTTTTATCGCAAAATTTTTACTTGCATACATTTTAAAATGTTTAAATACGCTAAAAAATATATTTATAATGCTTGCTTGTGACAAAGGTAAATCGACATTATCCATTTGGGAATACGTGTTTAGTATTGATTAAATCAAGAAAAAAATAATTAATCATCGTTTTTAACCTTTCCTTTACGGTGCAAAACACATCCGGTGGTGTGAAGTCACTACTCTTCATGAAAAGGTGGTGTCATTGTGATGATTTATTGCAAAATATCATATATGCAATAAATCACCAACGGATTGGATTTAGTGTTTCAGGTTCGAAAAGGAAAGGTTAAATATTTTTTTAAAAATCTGAATTCATACCAAATACATGATACTTAACATATCATATATCAAGAACAGTCATTCTTCCACATTTTCAGAGATAAGTCAACATTACCTCTTATTTTTATGATTGAATAAGGGTGGCTGTGAAAGAATTAAGCTATCATAGACATCCATGCAAATGCAAAATGAAAAATCGCGATTCCAACAAAAGATTCAAACCCTTTATTGCGGAACCGCGCGAGTTACGTTTTATATTGTCATTGCTTTTTGTGAAATGTCTTAAATTTTGTATATTTTTACGACTTGTTTCGGTGTATTTTTTTTATCAATTAAGAATGATCAGTTTATCATCTGTCGAACACCAGGTGTAATGTGTGTTACACGAATGTCATAAATAAAAGTGAACGTTATTGCTTTGCCACATGTGACAAACCAAAGAGCGGTATACATACATTCCGTGGAATGAGATGGTAATGGTATTCATTGCTTCTCATCCAAGAAATGCCGAGACATAAACAAACTTTTCGAATTAAAATATTCACGAAAGCTTTCCTACCTGTCGCGTTGCTAAAACGCTTTCTTTTATTTTACATTCCGTTAAAAAAAAACACGCAGATTATGGAAAGTAATTTTTCTCCCAAAATAGCTCAAATATGCTTTATTTCATCATCAAGACCCAGCACTATGATATACATAATTTATCAATTAAATAAATTTTGATAACTGTTTTCGGTAACTAATATATTCTGATGTACGAAAATGCCACCGTGATGTGTTTTTTTCTTTTTTAACTCTTTACGCGAATCCACTATTAAGAGTTGTCCGAACAATTTTATAAAACTGTGCTGACTAGACAATTTTCCGGTTTTTAACAAACGAGCGTTTTTTCTTTTTTTAAGTTCAGATATTATCAAACATTTCCTTCAAAGTAATTTTTCAATTACGAATATAATATAGCATTCACATTAGTCACATTGTAGAAACAATAAAAAAATAAGGGGCAAAACATGTAAGTGCTTTATATAATGTTACTTAATTTATACTTCATTATTAAAAATATTTCCCTTGTACTTTCATCACTATTGATACTACAATCTTGATAGTCAATAAATTACCATTTCAAGAATTTCACGCCAATTCTTTTACTGAGAATATTGTTATATATTCTGAAAATTAAATATTTTTTGGGATCAAATAACATATCTTCATAAAAATACAATCAAAAGTTATTTCTTAGATGATGATTTCTTATTACTATGTACATGTGTATGAAATAGAGGTCTGCACGGGCCGAAATTTTAAAATTTCACCCGGCCCGAACCCGAAGACCTCCGACCCGGCCCGGCCCGAGGCTCATTTGCAAAAATCTTACCCGAACCCGACCCGAGCCCGATATTTTTCGACCTTGCCCGAAAAAAACCCGATTTTTTTTTCAAATAAAAATTAAAAATTGACTCACCAACTATCGTGTGTGTGCAGTTGTGCGAAATACATTTCTTCCTAATTAGAATTAGTTTCTGTTTGTTTTACAGGAATGACGACTCAAGTGAGAAGTTTTTGAACTAGAAAAGCTGAAAATGCATTTACATTTTATACACTCAACGTATCCTACTTTTTTGTTTGTAGCCACCTCTATGATTTCACCAAATGATTTCCACACTTCACTTTTCCCATGGGTTTTAACTGAAGAAATATATTCTCCACTCTTAAGTTTTGTTTTAATATTTTCGAAGCCCATTTCTTGTCGGTAAATTTAAAAAAAAAATCAACCTAACAAATCGAATTGCGACTTATCGAAATCACCATATAAGACATACTGATACCCTCGATCATATTATGAAATTCATTATGCGTATTGTACAAACGCCGATGAAGCAGACATCATTAAAAAATACTAAAATAATTGCGTCAAAAGTCATAAAGTTAAGAACAATCATCTTATTCTTTCGAATGGGTGTTCATGAGAGAATGTTTTTAAATAACGAACAAGACGTCGAAAAGATTACTAATACGAGTCCGTGAAGTTTATTATAATATTAAATTTAGATTTACGATAATGGTGACCTCATTCGGAAATGGCCCGATTTTTGTTATAGTTTGTTGTATGCTTGCGTCCGAGCCCGGCCCGGGCCCGAATCCAAGCCTTCGTTACCCGGCCCGACCCGACCCAGCCCGTGGGCCAAGCCAGAGCCCGTGCAGACCTCTAG
This sequence comes from Himalopsyche kuldschensis, assembly GCA_028554975.1. NCBI lineage: Eukaryota > Metazoa > Arthropoda > Insecta > Trichoptera > Rhyacophilidae > Himalopsyche > Himalopsyche kuldschensis. The sequence goes on from JAHFWI010000038.1 coordinate 7,760,216, forward strand.
TATGAAAGTATCATTATTATTCCTGTTCAACATTACCTAATTTAGTATAAGTTTATACTTCACCCAACAATCATGCATAAATCCAGCATTACTGAATGTTGTTCTTACCTGATATGACTTTAGTTGTTAGTTGGAAAATTTTTCGGTCTGTGATATATTTATTCATCTGATAACATGATTGGTAGTCTTTATTTATGTTATTTTTCAAAACTCGATTTCGCCTATCAGCGGGAATATCAAGCTTCTGTGCTAGAGGCGCTTAGATCAAATTTCATTTACGTTTCTCTTGTTTATTTTCGACAGACATGATTTTTGGTTTCAGCAATTGCTTTATCTTAATAATTTTAATATATTACAAAACTTATTATATTGACCGTGTAATAATGTATCCATTGTTAGGCTGCGACATGACTGTCTATGACGATATAAATAATTGAATTAGAAATTAGTCTTCGCATAATATTGTTAATTTTTTTCACACGTAAGGCTATCTGTTTATTACCAAGAAAACTATCTTTCAATTCAAGAGATGAGAAAGACATAAATTTAAAGAGATGAAATGACTAAATCGTCTCGCCATTCAAGATTTGTTTTGAAATGTGAAACATTTAATAGTCGCATTTGATGTGATGAGAAAAGTTGACCGACTTAGGAAACTTGGTTTTCATTTAACTACTTCTTTATGTAGCGCTTAGCTCAACTTTGGGATCGGACGTGGCTAATTTATTTTTTAGGTTGAATCTTAACTTTATAACCATTAACATTTTTGAATGATAAAAAGATGTTTATTATCTTTGTGTAAAGCCTAACGAAACGTAGTTATCTTTGTACAAGCGAAGGTCGAAATTGACGCACAAACTTGAAAATCTCCGCTAAAGCGTGTCCTTTGATGTTTTTCCTGTAGCTCAATCGAAGGTGTCTGGAAGGAGGCCTTGGAAGTGGTTGCGGCCAAGTCCCTTGCTGCCCTGGAGGGACAGGATCGCGATGCGGCAGGGGGTTGCGGTGTGAGAGGGGATTGACGTGTCGGTTTCCGAAGAGGGGCGCCCGTGACGGCATCTGCAAAGGTAAGCGCTTCAAATACCTAATACGACATAATAGGTAATTAAAGCTGTGAGCCATGTTTCACCGTCTAAACACGAAATTGAGATAATACATCAAAATTCAAGAGTAGAATTCAATTGATACGTTTTGAACTACCAATAAGGCCACCATACGCGTTAGAGTAATTATAAATATATTCATTTTCACAAGAATATTCGATTGATATACGAATATATTTCGGCATTATGCCATCGCCAGAATTATACTGAATGAAGCCATCGGAAAATTTTGTATTATATTAAAAAAAGAGAGATATCGTCTGGTGGTCTCAATGGAATAGCTTAAGTTCATCCGCGCACTTGAATGGCTAAAGGTACTAAAAAGGACGAAACCCAGGTTATCAGAGACAAAAATTATTTAAGTTATTATTCCACAATTTTATATTCTATACCCGGGACTGGTTTCGCTTAACGAATGATTTTTTGTTTTTCTTCGATATATTACATGTATATTGTATGATAGAGCTTGAGATGATAAAATTAGATGAATTTAAAATTTAGCTATTCCAAATAAAATATAATCGAACGCATTTTTTTGATTGGATCGATCACATAAAATTAAATATTTATTCTATGGAAATTATGATGGTTTGTGTATTAATTATTAAAATAAAGAAGATGATTTCATACATGTTATTAAAAATGTGTTACTATATTTATTACAATATCATTTCACCAAGTTAACACCTTAAAAATGATAATATGAGTTATTCGGAAATATAAACGAATTTATAACTCATTATCTTTAGTCATCGTATGAAATAATCATGCTATGTACAGTACGTATTGTGTTAAAACAGATAGTTCTTGACATAGGACCGAGATAGGTTCCTAAGCTTTGGTCGTATGTCGATTGTCATACAAAATATGTATTGAAATAAATCAGTACATAAATATACACTAAATATTTTTTTTACTCTTAAATGTGTAGTTATTTATTAACTCTTCACTCATACGTACTTTATTCTTTATGAATGTATTATTGGATGTGATAATTGTAGATCGCTAGCTATTTCCTTAATTTTTTTACCACTCTCATACTGTTAAATTATTTCTAAATATATTGCACTTCACCTTTTCTATTGCATTTACTCTGTTTACAGGTAACGATGGGCACAATTTAGTATTTATTAAAATCATTACAAGAAATTAAATGCGTATATTATATTATATGAATTATTTGTAAAAAGAAAGGTCCAAGCTAAAAGGGGCAATTAAAATGCTTTTTCTTTTTGGTCGAAAGACCAAATTGTCGTTAGTCGAATAGAAACTGTAATAAAAAAACACATACTTTGACACTAATTAAAGTCAGGTATAATAATATTGTTTTAAAGTAAATCTGTATCATATTTATTATAAAAAACATATTTTCAATAACTCTCAATTTAAATCTATGAATGAATGTTTGTTTGTTTGTTTGTTAGTTTGTCCGGTACGCGTTACTATACCGTTCATCCGATTGCGATAAAACTCTGATGATTTGTTGTGTTGAAGCCCACGGTTTTTGTGTTCATATACCATTCATCCGTTTGCGATAAAACTTTGGTGAGTTATGGTGCGGACGCCCGCGAAGGTTTCTTAATTAGTATAACCAGCTTAAAATGAGCAAAAAATATTGCGAATCCAAAATCACTTCAATAAACATAATTAAATACACAAAATCTTTCTTTCATTGAGTGGCATTGCAACGCATGACATGCACTCAACAATTTTTCATTTTTAAAAGGATTGAATTTAAATCACATGCTCAAATTATCTCTCGAGAAAAGATAAGAATAGAACATAAGAATAACGTTGAAAGAATTCTTTTTTAGTCAATATAAGTACGCCTCGATTCGAAGAAATGGCTGGGGCAGCAAGAATTAGAAACATCACGTTTACCCATACTCTTTTATAAATGCCGTGCCCAGTGCCCGGCGCGAAGATTGTGTAACTTGAGAAATAATTAATATTATACTACGAGAATAACGTAATTAATTTATCTTCGATATTATGCGTATATGTACGTCGATATCATGATACAATTTTTTTTTAATTAACAGGGTTATTAAGCTTTGCTTTGATGATAATAAAGCATCGTCAGTATAAGAATACAATATGTATTTGATAAAAAAGTTGAATTGCGAAAATATTTTGCAATGGTTTCAACATAGTTGAATTGTAGCATTAAAATGAGTATGCTTATGTTTTCTAATTAATAACTCAATGAATCACCATTTTGACAAATTTTAAACAGCATGAAGCTTGTACTGTTCAACTCAAATAGATACAGTAAGACTCCGATATTAGGTGGCCGAAATTCATGTTAACCCGTTATTTGCGTACAAATTCTGGGGTCCTGTTTCATTTTAGTATATCCCGTTTTAATTTTTCTATCTAAATATTTATGTAAAAAATATTCAAAAAAAAGATTTTATGAGATACTTTGAGCGCCTTAAAGTTATTTTCCTGGCATTTATGATGGTAAAAATGAAATCTGTATGGTATCGGAGGAATATAATATAAATAATCTAATAATCAATTTGCTTTTTTTCTGATAAAAAAATCTATAAATCAATGTTTCTCTATACTTGTTTTTTTGTCGATTCTTTGAAAAACTTTACATTCGCGGTTTTATTGTAATATGTTATTGATGAAAATGTCGTAAAGATAAAATAGATATATCTTTCGAACGTTTACAGCATGGAGTTTTATTATGACGAAGCGAATTCGCAGAAATAAACACACTATGTTTAGTCAATTTATTATGGCTTACATGTAAGGCTCGGATTTTTACAAAGAAAAGTGACATCAATCACGGCATGCGCAAGACTCCAAGCCAAGATTTAATTACAACTTTGAATATATCAAAAAATTGGGCTTGCTTTTCATTCGTATCGCAAGTTAATATTAATATTCTGCGTATTATGAACTTGTGTTTTTTTTTATTTCGACCAAAATTAAACCTTTTGATTCCATGCAGAAATAAACTTTGGTTCTGTGTGATTGATGCTCTTTTCATATTTTATTTTAAATAAGACGTGATTTTTTTAAAAATATTTTTAAGCACATAACACTGCTATGGGACATATATACTCTTAATAGAGCATCTCAATGTAAGTTTTTTTAGGAGAACAAGTTGTTCAGTCGAACAATTTCGTTTTTCGGGAAAAGATAGGACTAAAATGAAGCGGCTTGGAAACGACTAGTAGGTATTCGGTCTCACAATCCCGTTATTTTGAAATCAGTTGGTGGAACTGTATAAGAATATTACATACGTCATTAAGAGTTTAGATGTTAACACGTCCATCAATCGAATGGAAAATCTCTTTATGAAAAAGTGGGATCGGGTATTCGAACCAATGGACACCTCAATCGAATTGGACTGAATACCAAGAACTACAGAACATACCCATTTGATAACTATTTTCATCGAAATTTAGTTAAAATGAATGAATAGTCTCGATAAGATGTTTTTTTCGAATATAGTTTGTGACATTAAAATGTAAATAAGCAGTGGCAGAGAATATCAAATATTAACTAATTTGTATGGTGAAACATACATATACTCGAGAATATGTAATTAAAAAGAGTGTTCATAATTCAATATAAATGAGCTGAAAAATAATTATTCACATAACCATTCACTAAACCTAATCAACAATGTTGAATTCCACACGTATGATTCATAAAATCACATTAGTTAAAAATTCAAGGATAAACACATTTTTGACTGAGCCGCATGTAAATTTGAACGGCTGATTTGCTCTGGAAAACAGCATTGCTGCTTATGGGGGGAATTTACGATCTAGACAGCAGTCAATTTACTTCAAATATATATTCTTGGCAGACAACATACTTGAGTACAATTCTACTCAAAACTTTCATCCCTTACGATGTATTCTCTAATGACTAGAACAGTTGAAATATTTAGTTTGAACGAATCTCTATGAGTTAAATGAAGCAAATTATTGAGAATTCTATCGGCAAATAGTGCATTGTGAATAACTTCTTCCATAACGAACTGCTAAAATACTATTATAATTAAGAGCTTAAAATGATTCTGACTCGATTTATATGTTTCAACTTAAAATGCGACTTTTTTGTGCAGCAATTGATTTAAAAGCTTTTCCGATTATTAACAAATGTACACATTAATTAAACTTTAATCACCTGATAATGCTTTAGTTCTGGAATTGACGCATCATGTTAAGATGCTCTATGCAAATACTTTCGATGGATTCGGCGGTAACTGAAAGGTCATTTAAATATAAAATTTAAAATAACTTTGATTATTCCACGTATTGTGTTACTAATTGCGACACATAATTCGCCTCTTTCAGACACAGCATCGGACTTACTATCGAAAAGGTTGCCTAAGAAATAAAAAAAAATGATTTTAATATTTTAATAAGCTGAATATTTTTATGTTCCTTGACACATATTTTAACAAAACGTGGAGTGGTAGTGAATTTAAATGAAAATGAAATAACTGAATGTTGGTATTCGAGCCACATACTGGAGAACAGGCGTCTGAAGCGTTACTACAAGGCCGCAGCTTTACTTAAACATTCAGTTGATACACTGTTTCAGTCCTGTTTATCCGAAATTATCCCATTTTTTAAAAAAAAGATTTGGTATATTAATGATCGGACACTAGTCACTATTCTACATGTAAACGCGGCCGATTTTTTCACATGGAGCCAATAACGTCTACCATAGAGACTCCAATTTGAGTTTCGAGTACTCGATACTCGAGTATACTCGTCCATTTTCCAAGTACTCGATACTCGAGTATTTTTTAAATTACTCGATTGAATTATATCATAATATGCGATTGCATAATTTTAAATTTAAGTGAGGTTTTTGAAGCGAATACACACAATTGAATCAAATCGAGATAGTTAGATATAACCCGTGTTCACAAATAGGGAGTATTAGCGATGGAATTCGTGAGAGGCCATATTCTCATGACGTACATCAAAGTGGTGATGTTTCAATGAAGTTTTTTTAGTAGGAATATAAATTTAAATAAGTAGAACAAATTAAATAGACATATATTCTGATAAAAACCGGGATCAGTTGACAATACTCGTAACGATCAAAACCGGAAAATGTTTTTACTATTTCACAATTTTTTTTTTAAAAGAAGTGGACCATTTTGGTCAGGTATTGAGCATTTTACTGTATTATTAAAAGTGTGGCATGTGGAAGTGTCACCTGTCAACATTTCTCGATGCACACTATGTACCAACATATAAAAAAGTTTTAAAAAAGTGTTTTACTGTTATCATACTATTATATTATGTATCTATTATGATATCTTATTATTTAGGTTATTTTAAGGGACAGTTACTGAGACTTTGTTTAAATATCATAATTATTAAAAGTATTCTATGAAATTTGATAAAAATTCGTTTCTTTCTTTTGGAACGCAGATTTCAGCTGTAATTGTTATGGGTTACCACTAGAGACTCCAATTCGAGTTTCGAGTACTCGATACTCGAGTATACTCGTCCATTTTCCAAGTACTCGATACTCGAGTATTTTTTAAATTACTCGAGTAATACTCGTTTTAGTAATAATCGTCGAAAGTTTCTTCTACTGCGAGAATTATAAAAAAACCAATTTAAAATTTGAGTCGTTTAATTCTCTATTATTGTTGAAATATATGTAGCATAAATGGAAATAAGTGTATTAGTAATATTCAATAAGTTTCTTTAATTATTGGTCATTTATAAATATACACAAATTCTAAATAAAAATATTTATTTTGGTACATCTGAAACTACTCGAGTATACTCGAGTACTCGAGTATTTTGAAATTTCACTACTCGATGCTCGAGTAGTTGAGATGTCGAGTAATTGGAGTCTCTAGTCTACCATATGAGAGCTACGCAATGCTCATCGTTTTTATACTATACATATACAACTAAATAAATTATGTATTTTAATATTTTTACCACCAGAATGTTCTAATTTTTTTTCAAATGTATTTAATGTCATTGTTTTAATGCGTAGCATGAATAGTCGAGTAATAATATTGATTTTAAAAGTCATAAGATATATAATTCCATCTTCCATTTCATGAGCTTATTAGCGATGATGCTATGAGTAAATGACCAGCGTTATCGAAAAAGAAACTTGGTAACTTCATTTAAAAAAGGCTAACGTGAAATTTTCTTTACGTTGGCTTTCGTTCAATTCAATTTCGTTAATTGTGTCCGTTAATTGGGAAACGGTAACAATATGCATACTTTTTTTGTCTTTAGTCTTCGTCATTATTACGTTTAAAAAGGTTTTTGTATTTGATTTTTAATCGTTATTTTAGAGACTTTAATTGAGTTTCCGAATCATATCTATAAAAAAAACCACTACAAACTTTGATCACAATTTACTATCGATTTGCATTTCTCAAATTTTCCATTCAGCAACTTCCCTCGTTTATTTATAAAGTATCTTTTTATCAGTCAGTGGCGCACGTATTTATCAATCAGCACATAATACTTATAACGTCAGTTTCTCATAAACCAAATAGATGAATTTATCGATGTTAAATTGTTTGGATAGTGATCATCCTATAAGGGATCTTTCACATGTGTGAAAAAATAAAGTAAATACATCTACATAGAATTGGAATTATTAACTGCGACGCGGGTACACAGATTGTTGGCCACTTGGCGCTGCTTCAAAATTATCTTATTCTAAAGTATTAAAGTTATCGAATTTGATAAATACGTACGATAGTTCTGACGAGGGCCTAAGCCGAAATAGCTATCAACAAATATATAAAATAATTTATGTAGAATTAAAATACATTGCTATTTTTCTTACCGTATTATAATGGAGTTCTACCAAGTAAATGCCTACTCAATAAATGAATTTGATAAACCCTTTTCGAGCAGAAATGTGATTTGTCGCGGCTTATTAGATTAGCTATTTTTGTAAATACAACAAAAGAAGCACAAATGTTTTCAAATAACCTACGTATTATAAAAATATGATGCTAAAATTACTTTTTAAAATTTCAGTCTTTCAAATCAATATAATGATGACGTTCAATGCATGAATTTTATATGACCGCCAACTTATCAGATCAACAAAACGGAATGTAGCGACAGCGGTTTGCTAAATAACAGTCTTTGTCTAGCCCCATCATTTTGTTTTTACCCTCTTCGGAAAAGAAAGGGTGTGCAACTGAATAACAATCACTTAACATAAAATCAACTTCCGATCACAAGTTTCATTGGGAGTAAATAATTATTGCCAACAAAAATTTTTATAATTTATTTTGGCGACGCAACTCATAAAATATATCAAATTAATGATGTTTACAAAACAAAATACAAGAATCATTTAAAACAGGCACGGGCAAACTGCAGTCCGCCGAGTGTTTTCTGCGGCCCGCCATCATAAATCCTAATTCTAAGTAAGAATATTTTTTAAAAAAATATTGAAAATCATATAAAAATTCTTCAAGATATTGAATGAGTATACAGATATTCCTTTTCACAATCAAATTCGATGGCTTTGCATGGAAAAAGTGCTTCGAAGAGTTCGGGATATAAAAAATATTATAATTTTATTTTTGGAAATGAAGAATGTTACGGACTTTCCTGATACTGATGATTAGGGATTTGTGATTTTGCATTTACTCTGGAAATTGTGCCACACTTAAATACTATTAATTCATTGTTATGAACGCTCTGAATGATGATTTTTCACAAAGATTTGGATGACTTTTTGAGACAAGTTTGGCGTAATAATTTGAAAAAAAAAATATCAGAGATTCGTTTGTTTAATTTAAATAATTGCAGTGCCCAAAGGACTGAACAAACAATTAACCATTGACTATAGTATACGGTATTTTTTTAAATTAAATTTAAATTGTGGTATATAATTTCATTAAAATTGTAATATCACATAAAACGTGTCGTTTTAAATACTGTATAAAGAATAAACTATATTCCTGCCCATGATAATAAAGCCAACTTATTAAATACGGTGCCTTTCCAAAATAATATTCAAAGATATCATAACTCTGAAAGTTCATAAACCTTTATAAGTATCATTATTCATATTGATATTCTTCAAATATTCAAAGATTATCCAAAAACAAATTACCGCGTTTGAATGGGGATCAATCCTTCGAATCAAAATTGTTAAAAAATAAGACAAGTTTTACAAGTTAAGGTAAATACTTGGAACATATGGAATGGGCTGTAATAAAGGCCTGTCATTGAATTTGATTTTAACGTAGACGTCGCGTATCAAATAACTACCCGCTTGCAGGTGGTATTTTCAAATGGCACGGTGGAATATTAACTAAGCAAAGGGAGGTAATGCTATTGATTGATTACCACTTAATACAACAGTATTCTTTCAGTTAACTGGGTCAAAGGGTTGGTAGGTCTGATTCGATTGCAGAGTGCTTGTCTAACGAGGTACTTCATTAAAGAATTGCACGTTAGCAGCACGATTTATGAGTTTGTACAATGAATTTTCAAAACACGAGTGGGGCTATAACTTGTAATTAGAAGAACACTCGAGTCCGACTACCACCTTATGTAAGCTCCACGGTGTCCGAGGGTAGTATTTTCATATTTAAAGTTAATACCCAACGCGGCGGTTATTAAAACGTCAAAGGAAAACAAAATTGAGTCAATGCAATACCAAAAGAGGTAAACAGGTTTTTATAGATTTATTTTCATCACATTATCACAAAACTGGTATAGCCATAAACGATAATGTTTATCTGTTATATTATGTTAATTTAAAAAAAGAACGCATACCTTCAGAAACATTTTGTGTTTATTAAAGAGTGACTTTCTAGTATTATATAAAGAAAATATATTTTACTTTTCAATTTGTTTTAATCTTTAAATATAGTAGTGTGTAGATTTCAACTTTTATTAAACAATCATTTGTTTATTAGCTATACGAATTTTTACTGCAATGCACAGCAAATAAGTATAACTTAAGAATACAAGATTGATTTCACAATAGAGTTCTATCAAGTAATTGATCATTCGATTAAATGACCTCTTTCTGACTGGTTAGTGTTGTAAAAAATAAGGCAATACAAAATGGAAGGAAATGTATTTACACTCGTCAAAGAGATTTATGACAATGATGTAATGAATCCATATGTGTGAAGACACATAAAACGCGTATAGTTATAATGACAATGGAATGAATATTTTCTATTGTTCCGATGCCCGTAACCACGCGCGAGATCAACCATGACAAAGATTTTTTTTTCCAGTATTGAATAAATAGAATTCATCTCCGCGAACAGTAACAAAAAGCGGAACTATGCCAAGCGAAGCTTTCTAAGAACATGAGATTTTTCTGCGGAAATGAAACTTCACAAGATCAATATAATTAATTATAATATTAGCTCACTCGTTGGTCTGAATAAAAAGGCTTCACCGCCACAGAACATATTGAATTTTCCAAGACAAAATATACCGCGTTTCATGAAATGAATCTTTAGGTATGCAGTTTTCATTTTGATTCAGTGAAGGAAATCAATTAAAAATATGAGAAACGTGGCTTTTTAACATAGCTATGAAGCTTTTATTTTTTAATTACTTTTGCCACCACTTCGACACAGTTTTGTTTGTAGATCGAACAATTGTATTTGAAGTATGTTTTAAGTCTTCAAGTTTCTTTTTTGTTTGGTTAAAGTAAAGTGGTCAAACTTCTATTCAATTAAAATAAAAATAAATATTTGTCCATTTTCAATTCAGCACCCACACACACTCAAACAGAGACAGACTTAACCTCTCTATCTCTCTGATTTTCTTGTGCATTATTTAGCGGGTATTGACAGATGACTTTAGCACGTGGTATTTACAATGGTACTTAATAATTGTTTTTTTTATAAGTGCTTCTATAGATTTTAATTATAACCTTGATTTCATATTTTGAGCGCCATCAACTGAGATACTATTTGCTCACAATATTTACCGTTGTTATTTCGATGTACACACCGATATTATACATTGTTTGCTCAAACCGAACACTGCGAACCGGAAGGATACACTATTTAATTTCATATATATTTTAATTCTATATTTTTATTATAAAATAAATGTCAATATATCTAACGTTTTACGTATATTTTTTTTTATATGTTTGTTATGATGCGTTCAAGACTTGAGTTGACATTATGAAATTCAATTTCCATTATGACTACACGGTTTTGCGTCAGGATTTCTAAGAGTATTGAGAAAACTGAAATATTATACACCAAAGTGAAGTCTTTTAACGTCAGTCTGAAATATTATTCCACCATCAAAAACTTTGAAGCTTATTAATATGCACGGTGTACAAACGAGGTAGAAATATTCTAAGGTTGCAACGTATCCAATTAATAAACTCAACTTCGTAGTATTTTCACATTTAAATGCTGTAACTGAATATCAACAAAATTCTTTACTGCAATAATTTAAATCTGCTAAAGAACAAAACCATTACAAATAAACTAACTAAATTTTAAATTGAATGTAAAAAAACGTTAAATTGTATTCAGAATAACTACTATCGATACAGTTCATTTACATAAGTATTGCTGATTTTGAATATGTTTTTAATAAAGCTTGTCTTTTATTATATTTAATGCAATAAAATAAAGTATTGTTCACCACCGCAGATATTACAACGGCATTAAATAAATATGCATCTTGTTTATTTCATCGAATTTATTAGTTTGTCATGTATGCATGTTTATGAATAGTTATGAAAAATATAACGGCCTCGCATAAACAGCGCAAGTCATGACTTTTTAAAGTTCGAATGGGGACGGTATAATATAATAATAATTATATTGGGGCATTCCAAATATCGAATAAAAATATTTCAATTTCGACACTAATTTGTAATCGATATTGGGAATACGTTTATCGTAATGCTTTTGATATGCACGGTATATTTTATAAAATTTGAGTAATTTAAGTATGGATTTAATAACTTTTGGATCGGAGCCAAATTTAATCTACGTATCTTTATTGCGAAATTTTGGTGGCACTTGGCACTAACATCGCGTATTAAAACCCACGTATTATTTAAACGTTATTTGATTATTAATTTTAAATGAACCGATCAATATTACTAAATGAACACGCATTATTGTAATGATAAAGTGACGGAAGAAGTATTACGGAATGATTCCATGTCTATGATTAATAAGGAAGAATTATTGTTTGATTAATATAGCTAAATTGTGAAAAGACACGAACCATGCTAAGCCAACATAAAAATGCCATGAATACACATAAATAAATAATAGTATTGAGTTTATTATAAATAAAAGTGAACACATGTTATCATAAAGATCTACGTTATTTTATATGAAATATCGTTTCATTTTCATTATTGGGCGACGGTAGTCATGATGTAGTTAATAATCATTAAAAAACCTTGTTCACTACCAATGTGCAGCATATAAGAATCATTTAAGCGTCTTAATTTTTACGAGAACTGGTTGTGAGCCGGTCGCTCAACCACTCAATGAACGCAAAATTTTCGGAAAGTGTAAGAAAAAGTGATATGTAGTTTTGAAGGTGTTCACTGTCAATAATCGGTGGAAAAGCTTTACAGTTAATTAATAATTAGTACATTAAGGTCAGGTCCGGTTTCGCTCATCGCGATTATAAAATTTAGAAATTGACGGTTTGGTATGGTTGGATTCAAAACTACGGCCTCGCAAACAAATCGACTTAAACTCAACGGCCGTTCAGCACTACCGGGGCCATTTTTGTTGTTGTTGAATTGTTCCAAAGAAAATTTGTTTTTTTTTCAAATTTATTTATGTTTCTTTCAACCATGCAATACGTGACACGAACAACCAAATGTACAATGTGTAAACATTTAATTGAAATAACCTCATTGATGCGATTACCCACACCGATTTGTCCGCTAGGGTAAAACTGTAAGCATCAAACCACAGGGGCCGACAATATGCCAATGAAACTAGTTAAATATTCTTTACCATCTGAATAATGATATTAGATTGTGGAATAAACTTGTTTATGAGAAAGAAGTGTGCACTAGTACTTATCAACGGAGACTTTTTCTGAATTCCCAAGTTTTTTAAAAGTTCAAAAACTTATGTAGATGCGGCCAGGATATAAATGGGCTGAATAAATAAAATTTCTCGTTAGTTTTGTTCATTCTGGTTAGAAAAACTTTTAATGCAATATCAACGATGAAATATATATAATTTTTATTTAAATAAAAATATAGCGTTTTTTTTACATACTTCCACATATTTTTAACGATCAGGACAGGTTTCGCTCATCGCCAGCATTACTAGTGGAAGTGACATAAATGATAAGTATTTAATCACAAGATATATCAAACGATTGGTGTAAGAATAGGTTGATATGCCTTGTAGTTATGATAACATTTAAATGTTAGTTAATTCGTAGTCTTATTGCTGCAATCTACAAAAACACAAACTGAAAAATAGAAATTTACAGCACTAAAACCAACAACATTGCTTCCGGTAATGTGGCAACTAAAATGTAAATCTTAACGATCAAAATAAGCAAGGTAAGCAAACTAAAACAGCTTAATTTTAATTTTATAAGATTCAAGACTTGCCGATTAAAGTGACGGTAATTTTTAATCTCAACCGGAAGAAATTAAAAAGGCAATTTTTTTTAAGTTTTCATAACTGTTTTTCGCTGAATAAAGATTGAGGCAACGGCTTAAGAGCGACAGCGATGCATATCATATTTTGAATTACCTGGCTTAAGGAGTTCACCGAATAATAAAGCCAAAAACGACAACGTTTGACAGAAGTAAGCGCTTTGAACAGTCATTTAGAAATGAAAAAAATATATTGATATTCATTTGATGGCTTCCGCATCCAGCGATTATTTTATATGAAAAGATTTTGGTGAAATTTAAATTTCAACCTCATGAATAAAATCAGCTTTCTGAAAAAAAATCTACTACTTATTACATAAAAAATTATCATACAAAATTAATAATGCAATGAACAGACAGACATACCTCCACAAAGTAATATTTTTTATAAATTATTAATGAATATTAGATTCGTGATTCTCATAATAAATAATTCGCATGAAAGTCCACAGGGTTTTTCAAATTGTTAAAATTTTATAATTGTGTCGTTTACATTTACGTTCATTTTTAAAACTTGCACAAAAGGCTTTCCTTTTATAAACAAACGCAAACTTAACAAACAAATTTTGACATGCTAGGATTTATTTGGAGGAGTAATTAAACTTTTAGTATAACAAAACGTAAAACATTTGAAACGAATCTCTTGCTGGCGTTTATATAGTTCTGAGATAAGACCTTAGTTTTCGAACAAATCACACTGTATATCGCTACTAAAATTACAGTTAGTAGAGCAGAGTTTCATCTACTCTACACCGAATCGAAAGAGAAATCAAGGTTATCTCATTCCAAATTTGATGTTGTGATTTTCTCGAATGCCTTAAAGCTGGCTTTAGTTAAAACCATGTCAGTACGGCCTATTGGGCCTGTGTGAGGATGGACAGCAGTAAACAGCTCTGCTCGTACGGCATTCATCTTGGGACTTGATTATCGTCTTGATGGTTGTGTCCACAAGCTTGATCCGGTAGCTAAGCCAACATGCCTAAGAAAGAGCTTAACATAAGTCCACATCTTTATATACAACTTTATAAATCGATTGAATACGTATTTGTAGGATATTTGAGGTGGAAGCTTTGTTCGTGAGCCTGGAGAAAATTACTTACATGGGTTGATAATAGCTCGCAGTTTGCCTACTTCAATGAATTTCAAGTATTTGTTCGAAAAACTCAACACTTAAGTGTATCAATCTCGTTACTGAGCCTAATAAAAAGTTCTATACATATATGTATAAGATCTTGATCTCAATATATCAGGGAGTAGATTAATAGCAAGTGAATGCTTTTATAATATTGAAAAAAGATGTAAACCCATTACTACAAATTGTGTTACTAGATATCTTTTTCACCTTGATGACTTGCATACGCATATCATTAGAAATGATCTAACAGAGTATTCTTGTTCGAATCTGGCTTTGTTTCAGTAGCTCAGTCTGTGTTTTGAGAGACAAATAATAATACTAGGAAACGTTTGTCTCTTTACGTTCCGTTCAGGATTTTATATTGGTTTTGTTCGAATGAATGGCCAGCCGAGTAGGACAAAGCCCAAGAGCATCTATTACTTGTCTACGGAACTTTAAAGTAATTGCCCTAAATCCTTAATAAACAATGAAACAAATTCGCTCGAATAGCCTTTAAAGGACGAAGTTAAGTCAACTGACTATAGGAGGAAGTAAATTTAGTTTCACTTTTAAATATGACAAATATATCATAATAAGAAGCTCCCTTCAATCTTAATCTTTTAACTTCACAAAAGACAGGATAGTGTTAAACCTAATTAATGTTTTGAGGAAGAAATTAGAACATCTAAAATTACTCATAATTTTTTCGTTTTTGAATGTAGGCTTTGGGACGTCATGATGTGTATATTATTTTGAAATAAAAAAATATATTTTTTAAATGATTTCCCCGCCATAAAATTGAAAGGAGAAAACAATCTTTTCACAGAATGTAGAAAATATATGATTCAAACAAGCATTTCAAATTCACGATAATCTATATAATATTAGTCTAATACTTGGAACATTGGTGTCAACTGTAATATCATGCATTGTAGTTTAATTTTTACAATAAAAACAATATAAATGGTGTATATAAATATATCACTTATCAAGTGTTCACTGTGTATACTTCGTGAAAAGACATTATGTATTAAAAAAAAAGTAAAATATTTTTGTATTTATTCCAAAATAATTTTGCTTAGACCAGGACCGGTTTCGCACATCGCGAGCATTTACATATTCAAATCAGTTAATAATTAATAGTTTTTGTCTGTTAATTGTTTTATGATTTTAAAAACATATTCGTAATATTGAATACCAGTGCTCAGTTAGCATCACGTGGTGCTATTCGTGTTTTCCACTCGCCTATTCCAAAAAACATTACTATCCCCTCGTACTTCGATTTGCTAACTCGAAAAAGTGTCCTTTTCGCAAGTATAAAGAATAAGACATACACAGATAAGTTTTTACAATTATTGTATTATGTCTGAATTATATTTATTAAGTATGACGATTGGTATTGCTGTTTATTAACATAATATAAACGAGGACAAATATTTTTATTTACTTTGATACTTGTCCGCCTCCAATGAGCTCTGTCGCTCTTTCAAAAACTTTTTCAAAATAATATTGTTATCAGAAATATTTCAAACCTACACAATAGATTGCTATCATATTTTATATTGTAACAAGTTCTTTTTGTTAGTCAGTTACACTAATTATCCTTTCAAAGTGTGAGTAAAATGAGGATGGTATAGTAAAATAGGCAAGGAAAGATACGGTTGACAGTACTGCAGATACCCACCCCATAGAAAGATATTGTATTCTATACGAGCTAACGATTCAAACCCCGAATAGTAATACATACGGACGCAAACGTATTATTATTATTATTTAACGATTAGATAGATGTTCTAAAATAAACTTTCATACAAATAATGTAATTTTACAAAAGTTGTATAATTTTGAAAAATCCAATCATTTCCATTCTCGCAATTATGTGATCGGGTTATAAAAAATATTGTGATAGTTATTACTAGAGACTCCAAATACTCGAGTATCGAGTAGTAAAATTATAAAATACTCGAGTACTCAAGAATACTCGAGTAGTTTCAGATGTACCATTTTTTTTTATTAATTCAAATTTGTGTATTTAAATGATTTATAAATAAATAAGCGTATTTAATTGTTTATGCCACAGCTGCATACATAGTCGGAAAATCAAAAGACTATTTTTCAATATTTTATTTTGTCTCTTGTCATCATAGTCGTAGATAAGATAAGTCAGCAGGACCCAAAGCAAAAGTAACAAAAGAAATTCTCGCACAGCATTGTCAACGGCAAAACCATTAAAAATAAATATTACCGGGCAGTAAAACTACGCGTAAGACTCGGTTAAACGCAACGATAAAAAATATATATAAATATATTTTAAATAAGTAAATACAATTTGGAAATATGTCTTCATTTATAAATTACGAGGATTACTCGAGTATTTTTCAAAATACTCGAGTATCGAGATCTTGAAAATCGGACGAGTATACTCGAATTGGAGACTCTAGTTATAACACCGCGCAGTATATTTTTAAAGCCATATAAATATATATAATATTTAAAGAAAATCACAGTGTTTTAAGATGATGTTGAATTTTTCCAGCATTTTTTTTTGCTATTTTATTCATTGTTAGTTACGTTTCGTATGAAGTATTTACAGGCAGAATATTTTTTTTCATCTCACCATTCGAATGAAATTCACAGTTATTTAATCTATTTGAGATGAGTAATATTAAAAAAAAATATTATTTATATTTCTCATATCGGTGTTGTATTTTTTAATGGAATCATTTAATTCTCGTCGAATACTTCAGATGTTTTTTTCTCTATCTTAGAAATTCAATTTGTCGGCAATAGATATTTAGATGATAAAGTCTACAATCTTAAATTATAAACATTCGGTAGTGAGAGGAATATTGCAAAGTAATTTTTAAAGTATGTACACATATACGTATTATAATATATGAGTGTTACCGAAGTATTATATGTAAATAGCGTAGCTGCATTGTATCTTCAATATAATGTTAAAGAATCACATATAACGGTCACAATGTCTTTTTGACTAAATAATGTTATAATATGAATTATTTCTTTAGTACTATTTATTTTGTTTTTACTCATACAATATATTATAGTTAATAGACAACACAAATGTATTTTACACAAAAAGCGCATTTTCCTATGGGCTTTCATGATTCAAAATGCGACACAATACTGACGTAAAATAACGCTGCGAGACCACGAAACTCTTTAGAAGGTTGTCATTGTTACATTTCCCTCAGAAAACTAGTAAATACTAATGTAACCAATCTTGCCAAGTAGTGTATCTAGACAACTATTTATATTTACAAACACCTTTGTAATACAAAATATAACAGTGATATTATTATACGCATTCTTAAATTTTGGCAAATATTAACAAATAATGTATCGTGTTAATCAAGATATTGGTTTGATACCTATATTTAAGTTTACTCCTAAGTCCTTATTCTGAAATAGATTATTCTTTTCATAAAAAATGAAACACAATTTTTGAACTGATTCAAGTTCCAGTACGAGTAGCATTTTTTTTTATTCGTTTCATTGATTCTGTTCGAAGACACGGGTGCTTGTGTTAGGGACTAGTTAACCAACAGTCCTGTCCTGGCCTTATCCTTTATACCCCACCCCTACTGTCGTCGAACTGAAGAGAGGTTGATCGACTAAATGATGTAATATAATGAAACCAAAAACTTAGCTCACGTTTTGTGTTGTATAACCGTTTGATTTTTTAGGGTTGTTCATTAATGAACGTAACAATTAATTGTGGTGTTAAAATAAAAATAGCGGTAAACGCCGATGAAGAGGGTTTGATGGGAGTCGTGTAGCGACAGCAAAAGCAATATTGAGAGAAAATTGATGATAACTAAAATTAAAGCGAAGGCATTAAAGGGGGTGCTATGATTGTTGCTGTGTAATGTACAACAACTTCTATACTACAACGGCTGTTGTAGTGCTGTATATGTAATTAAGTGACTTAACTAGATTAACTATTATGTATTGTGTATATTTTTAGCGATGATTGATTACTTCAATTATGTTTTTATAGTTAATTAAGGATTTTGTTATCTATAAATACAAATTGATTTGCAGATAAGCTTACTCTTAATACTTTTTTTTTATATCGAAGGAGGATTATTAGAAAATAAATTATTACTAATGATTCTTCAAAGTTTAGTAGAGTAAAATAAAAAAACTTAAAAATATTTGAATAGAGTTGTTGCATTATCACTTCGTGGAACTTTTGGAGCAATTCTTTGAAACGCAGAATGTAAATTTATTGATTTCATTATATAAGTATACCGACGCTTTTTTTGGATCGATGTGTTAAAATTTTTACTTATTTCTTGGTATCAATTTTATTAATATTCAATTGTTTGGTGACAATCGTATTTTAAAATACGAATTCAGTATTTAAATAAAAATACCACATTTTTAATGTTGAATGTTCATCATGTTTTTTGAACATAAAAAAAACTCGCGATAGACGAATGGTACAGTATTTTTTGGTATCGAAATCTAAATACGCAAGGGTTTCAATTCCATAACATTGTCGATCTCACGAGACGCACTTTGAATTTTTCGCCAAACATTTATAGCAAACTGCAAGAAAAAAACAATTTAATGTATTCGTAGCATTTTTTTTTAATCGCGTATTATTTTAGTAATATTCTTCATTATATATTCAATTCCATTTCTGTCTGAGTCGAGTGTAAGAGGTCTATTTGAGATTTTATCGAGGCATGAGTTTAGTAGTTGAAAAATCAATTTAGGAATATTTTTTATTCATTTCTCTAGTGATATCCTTTCTTTTTTGAAGATGATTTTGAAACTGACTCGTTATTTGCACATGCCTGAAATAGGCCTGAGGTAGTAAAAAGCAGAGAAAGCTTACTTGTGAGTTTAATATTTCTTGGCTTACTAATGTGTTTGTATAGTGATTAGGTGATAACGTCACTTAGCTCACTCACAATGAACACGGTTATTTCTATATCGATAGGTAAATCTTCATAATTCAAGGTTAATCAAACATTACCTTTAACAAAATCGTTACAGAATTTAGTTGCTAACATCATATGATATTGAATTAAGTTTTTTCTGGTGCTAGTTTTCTCATGTAATATAAAATAATATGATTTTTATTTTCCCAGATTCGTCAATGAAAAGAAAACTATTCGATAGTAAGAAACATCGTTTTTAATTTGATTTTAAATAAATAAAACACATTTGATTGTTTGTTATACTTCCGCATATAATTGTGTAAAGATTATGGATTCATTATCAATTCGTTGAATAAAGACGTTTATAAATTATGGCCAATTCAGTCCGCGAAGCTTTAGCCGTGTAGTCCAGAGACTCACGGAAAATTGCAAACGAGATGATAAAGGTAATTATAATATATTTTTCAAAATTATTGTTCTGTACAGAAAATTTATGTTAATTTGTAATGCAAACTATGCATAAAATCGATCGATAATAGCGTACGGATGATATGAGAAAATGTTGAATGCTTTATCATGTATGTCCAGTGCACCAGAGACAAGCAGAAAATATATTGTAATATAGTGAGTCAAATACACTTTAGATTATTATGGGGGAGGCATATTGAAAATTTTGCTTTCAATATTATGTCCTCCCACAATTTGCAACCTTGCCTCGTTGTATGATACATTACTTACTACCCCTATATGTCAGGTTCATAATATTAATTCAAAACGTAAACAATGTATCAACATATAATAATCTTATGCTCACATGATTTCAAAATTTAAAAAATGCCCAGTAATTGCATGTAATTATAGCTTTGAGATTGAGCAATAAAGCGTGTTGTCATCAAATAATACTCAATTTCATATTATCGCCCTTTTCTTTTTATAGCAGACTAAGCGATTACTGTTATTTTGATTGGCCTATAATACTTCGCATTTGAAGCCTGTCTTAATTGATTGTATTGGTTGCTTGTAAAAGTGAAACTCCTTAAGCTTTCTTCGCTATGTCACTTCATTTGGAAGTAGCACTTCACTCGACCGAAAAACACCCCGGTAATGACTCTATTTTTCAGGCTTTTCAGATTTCGTTTTACAATGTGGCCAAAGAACGCGTGTCGAGCAAATATTATTACTACCTAAGATATTGTTTTATTCATGCAGCTTTCCAATATACCAACATATTTATTTTGTACGTACATCGTTATACTTTAACTATATACCTATGTAAATAGTCGAAAAATTCTGATGGAAATTTTGGTATATCTACTATTTAAAATTGGCAAATGTAAATTATTTTTGAAAGTGATTAATTGAAATGCTCATTGGCTGAGAGAATTTTTTCTTCTTTTGTTGAACGAAAAATATGTAAAATATATAATACAATAACAAAAAACTTTAAAATAAAAATGAAGAATCTTATATTTATCATAGTATTCAGATTCAACGCGAAGTACATTAAACTCCACTTTGTTAAAGGATTCTCAGTATCTTTAACAAAGCGGTTGAGCAAGTCACATTTTCTTTTTTTTCCCTTTCAATTTTTCTTTTCTTTAAACACTATAGTGCATGGCTAAAAGATCAGTCCCGTGCAGCTCTGTCTCGGGCCAAGTAAGCGAGGAGTAAATTCGTTTCTTTTATTAATTGTATAGCGTTATGGAAGACGGCTGTGAAAAACGGCTGCACGCACATAACGAAAGAGTGGTGGGACAAGCTTGTTCACACAAATATATATACCATAGTATTCATGCCAGGTTATATCTGTGATCTAATTTCAACTCTTAATAAATATATGAAGAGTATACAAGATGAATACTAGAATTATGTACATATATGGGGGTAAAAAGGTATATGAATAGGAAATGTGTTTTAAAACATAAATATACCATTTGGATGTAGTGTTACCGGTTTTGTATGATTTAATAAAACATTCGCTGTAGTTGCGAAACGTATTCCATTTAGAACTATGATTTAATGCTTGGAGTTTTATATGAGAAAAAAAAATGAAAAAAACCATTTTGGAGGTCTGCATTCAGCAACACGCTACTTTGAGTTTAAAAGAAGCTTAGCCGCTATGAGGTTTTAGTTGGAATTAAATATTTTTGAACCGCAGTCTTTTATATGGCAAAATGCAATAGCGGGAAAACAACCACTGCAACTTTTAGCGGACGAAGGCAAAGCTTTCAAATATTTTATTGTATGGGTATCGTTCTCAGTTTGTTTAAATAAATCTTCTCTGTGTGATCTATTTAGCTGTGAATAGTTGAATTAACTACTGAAGTTTACTAATTGAATTGTATCTTATTTAAAAAACACTTTTGAATAAATGCAACAAACAAATTGCTACGGAATTTTTTGATATCTTATAATTTCTGGACTATTTTAAGATTAAAATAAAAATACCTATGCTTGGTTCTATTTTCATATGTTATTATATTAAGGCAAATTGATGTAGAAATGGTTAAATTCCGTACTTTATCCTTCTTACTTTTAATGGATTCGGCGGTTACTTTGTGTAAGATCGTTTTAATATTAAATTTAAAATATCTTAAGCAACCTTTGCGATAGTAAGTCCGAAGATGTCTCTGAAAGAAGCGAAACACGTGTCACGAATAGTAACAAAATACGTGGAATAATCTAAGCTATTTAAAATTTTATATTAATTCTTTTTCTTTGACCGTATTACCTTTTTACGTGAAACACATGGCCACCACGTGGTGGCTCCATGATTCCTTGCCACCCGCCAGTTGTTTTTCTTCCCCGCATGACATGCCAGCATCCCTCAGTCCTTCTGAGTAAACACAACTTCAATACAATATTATTATGATCAGGACTAGTTTCGCTCACAGCGAGCATCTTAAACATAATAGACATGTGGAAGTAGTACAGTTTTTTTTTAAATTTTAATATAACGTCTCTCCGCACAAAAATTTACAGTTAACACATTAACAGGTATTTTATTTATATACTGCGATATTTTATAATACTTTAATTAAATTTCTGTAATACCCGTCAGAATAAATTCGACTAAAAACCAACTCTCGCAAAAGTGTAATGCAGGCGAGTCACAAAAATTAATTGTTGGTTGAAGAGTTTTGGTTCTGCGTGTACAAAACTAGACTAAAAGTGCACTTGTACGAGATGTTTAGCAATACCTATTGTGACAATTATACATTACAAAATATCACACGGTATAATATTATTTGTTTCCTTAAATATTTTGATTTCTATTGAAAAAATATTTTTCTTAATGTTTACCGTAATTTTTAAGTTGTTCACTGTCAATACTTGATGGAATGTTATTATAATTAAAATAGAAAAAATATTTAGTTCATCAGTTGATAATGCTCGCTATGAGCGAAGTCGGTCCCGATCTTATACATTGTATGTGGAATAAGCACTTAAAATGTTTTACTATTTTTATTATTGCATTCGTTCAATGACTTACTTTCAATTCGAAATTCGAATTGCTTCAAAATGCGCGCATTTACATGTGTAAAACTATTTTGAAAAAGTGCTTCAAGACTGTGTTTTTATTTGCTCAGAACTTTTAATATGGCTTGCAAATTCAATATTCGTAGTGCAGTTACCTTCTCTTCAGTATGAAATGAAACATATAGCATATAAGTAAATTACTGACATATTTAAATCGATATTAACTTGTTTAAGGTTTTTAATAGGGACGTTCGAAATTTGTTAGGTTATAGCAGGAATTTTTCAAAAGTGACATTAGTAAAATGTGTTGTCAATGGTTTAGGAGTGTACGGCAAATCACCCTGGATGGTTTTAACGTTGAAAAACGATTGCAAATCATCAAACGACAAATCTCAGAACGGACATATTTTTACGATTTATGTTATAAGAGTACAGCCACAGTGACAGGCGTAACTTCTTGCGTGGCGTACCGTCACTTGCTTCATATCAAAAGTTGCCGCAATGACTTTAGCGATGTCGTCGTCTGAGAAGTCGAGGCGCAGCGTAAATGCCGTAATCAAATCAGTTTGAAATGTAACAGCGCTCGCCTGACTCTTCTTCTCAGACGGCGCCATCGTTAAAGTCATTGCTGTAACTTTTGATTATGAAACAAGTCTCGCTATGCTACGCCAAAATTTACGCCCGTCACTGTGGCCATATGCTTAGGCATAGCTTTGAGTTCATATGCTTCACACTGTAAGCGGATACGTTTGGAATGAAAATATTAATTCGTTGAATTTTCCTTTTGTTTTTCTAATACAATTTGTACGACATTCCTTACAAATATTACTAAATAAATGTACAAAAGCGGTACTCGTAGAATGCATTTTTTTGATGAAGTTATAAAACAAAAAAATGGATATATGTTAAAAATGGACTAGCTTTCAGCTTCCCTTAATCAGGTCCTGCTCTGAATTGAATTAGGGTGTCTGTTTTAGTTGTAAAATTATTACGTCGGGGTAGTTTTAAGCTACGTTGTATGAAATTCTACTTGATTAAAAAAGTTCACCAATGAATTTACTTGCTAAAAATACTTATTTTTTGAATTAACTACTAAGTCTTAAATATGAACAGCAATTTAAAATTGATATTCAGCGGTGTTGACAAGATGTTAATGTAAAGCTAGGACAGAGGTATTTTAAAAACGACCTCGAAATTTATAAATTATTATTTTTATAATGAAAAAAATATATTTGGCATTACAGCTTACGCCAATGCGCCAAATATTCTTATTTGTGAAAGTCATACGAGATTAACTCGATGATAAATAATAAATCAGTTGTGCACAATATCAACGATAAATAAAATACACCCAGCCCAAGATCTCTTTTTTCAATTGAAAAAATCTGACGTTGCCCGGGAATTGAACCCAGGCCCCATGATCGCTAAGACAAAGCTCTTGCCACTTGACCACAGGGACCGGCACATTATAATTCAATCTATCCGAAACGAGAATTCATAAACATCTGGTATAAAAAAATAATAGCCTCACTTTTAAGGTGTTCACTGTCAATACTTGGTGGAATAGCATTATAATAAAAATAATAACACATTTTTAGTACTCATTCCACATTCAATTTATTGGATCAGAATCGGTTTCGCTCATGTCGAGCATTATTAAGTGATGTTTTGTTATTTTTAATATAATACCATTCCACTAAGTATTGACAGTGAACAACTTAAAAGTTATGGCGGAAAACACTATACAAAATATTATTAGTAAATTTATGTTTTCAATAGAAATCACAATAATTAAGGAAACAAAAAATACTATTGAGACGACCAGGGTTCCTTCTCCATCTGAATCAAATACAGTTCAACCAATAATATACTATTTCCACGGCGTTCGGAGACGGAACTTAGGGATAGGATGGAATACATAATAAGCAGTTCTGTATATCTTTCAATCGTGTTTCTTCTTGGCTACAAAACTCTATTCCGTGAATTGAAGGTATTACATTGGAGCTTAATATTCATTGTCGGTTAAAAACACAGATATACAATTGCAATAAACAACTAAAATTATTAACAGGATCAACAGGCCTAAACGCCTCATAATTTGATGGCCAACTAGTTTTACATGCCGAGGCAGGAGCGGAGACGACTTTCAAGTAATTTTGAAATCTTTGGTTTAGGATAACGACTGGCGTCTTTTCGCGGTTATTTTTTGACAGCCACATTTATATCCCGTGATTCGTCATTTATCATGACAGATTTCGACCAATAAAGTTGGGCAACGTACTAAATTCTGGCATGTGAAAGCTGAATTCAACCAATCACTGCGAAGCCGTCGCAATACATTCTATTATTATATATTTAAAGCAAGGTAACGTGAAAATTTATCAAACATCTTAAATTATTGTCATTGATTGAGGTGATAATAAGATGGTTCGAGAGAGTCCTGATGACCTATTAAAAGGCCATCAGGCGGTATCAAAATTCCCCTACTTCTGATAATCAGCGACTATCTCGGACGTCTTCCTCAATCAATGGTCTCGCAAACAACAATATAATAACAAACACATACCACACAAAACAAATTGTTTTTTTTTTTTTTTATACAATTCAAAAATACAACTACTGTCTGAAGGACCGTGGTACATCAAGTTGAAAGGATACATAATATTTCAAAGCATAGTTTGAGTATAACATTACACAAGTTAGGTGACTAACTCAAAAGTTAAAACATACATCAAACCAAAAAAATAAAATCGTAAACCAGTTATACATCAAAGGAAACCATACATTAACGATCACGTTTCCAATTCGTGATTAAAAATCAAAGAAGTTAGATTTGAAAACATAAAAATATATTTTAACGTTAATTTAAGTTGGAAACATATTTGTTTTTCAAAGAAATAACGGAATTTTTCTAACAGCACAGAGGTGATAGTGAAATTAAAAACATACACATTTTAACAAACAAAATCACACGAATAAACCAGATCGTATAAGCGACGCCACGAAGTCGTTAAAACAAACAATTGATGTGTCGCCTTGGGCTGGCGAGGTTTCGGTGAAGGTCTGTGGTGGCAAGCTAGGTCTTCTGCAGGAACTACGACCTTGACTGGACGACTGATTTCCAAATATTGGTGCTGCGGGACCACTGGTCGCCACGCACCGCAATCTCCGGTGGAGTAGGCCCGGCACCGATGGACGTAGACCACTACGTCGCGCCGTCACTACCCCAGGTTTGAAGGCGGCTGCTGGTTCCCCTGGTCCTTGGCTCCGTGATGCCCGTCCTTGGGTCATCGGTAGGCGCGGATGATCACTGTCCCTTAGCGGGAGGATTAGTAGCCTGAGAGCCACTTCCAGGGCCTACAGTTGGGAGACCCTCGACCAAGGCTGTACGGCTTGTCTGGCCAGTGCCCTCTCCAGGTTCCCTAATCTCTCGCTGTGACTGACTATCCATCCATACCGGTATGGTGGAGACGCCGTCTCCCCAGTCGTCTTCGTGAGGCGTACAGGTTGCTGCAGAGTCCTCTATGGCTTAATCCCATGCTATTTTGCTCCCTCACATCCTGGTACACACTCCTCGTTACCTTCGTGGCTGACTACCCTCAGCATTCGGTAGCTATCACAACAATTTGTTTTTGCTGCGTGTTTGGTTGTTAACGATCGAAACACCATTGTTTTTATTATTATTTCAAACATTATCAAGTAATGAAAAATTACGTAAAAGTTGTTATTAAACACACAAAATACTGCTATTTTCACTATCGGCTTTGCCGTGAAGCACGCGCGAAAATTCGCATTATTAAGAACAAACACATTATTATTATTAATCCTTTGACATATTCATGTCTCAGAAAACACAAATATTATTAATGGACAACTATAAAATCGTTATTAATGATTTTCCCGTGATGCATTCACGATAGTTCGCGTTTATGAACGACGCACAGATATTATTATTGTCAGCTTCGCCGTGAAGTACGCGCGAACATTCGCATTATTACGAAAGACACTTAAATTATTACACAGAATTTAAAACAAAGGGCGCCACCAGATCGAATAATCTGGACCGATTGAAATCTTTAGAGCATGAGAAAGTGGGAGTGGGCACCGAGTTGTCAAACTTCGATGGTCCCAAGTCACTGGGCGTCAATCTTGAGCAATGCACTTGACGTTGGGACCACGCTGCTCCACGTTGGATGTGCCAATTGAGACGACCAGGGTTCCTTCTCCATCTGACTGGCGTCAGCCAGCATCCTTCCACGGCGTTCGGAGACGGAACTTAGGGATAGGATGGGAGGAAAGGTATCTCTGTATAGATTTCAATCGAGTTTTCTTGGCCAAACTCTATCCCAGAGTTGGCGAGTTTATTTTCACAATATTGATTGTCGGTTACAAAAACACAGATATACAATTGCAATTACAACTACAATTATAACAGGATCAACAGGCCTAAACGAATAAATTTACCTCCTGCCTGCCGAGGCAGGAGCGGAGACGACCGTAGAGTTTGAAAGAAGGATAACGACTGGCTCCCTTCGCGGTTATTTTTTTGACAGCCACATTTATATCCCGTGATTCTAGTATAGACAGCTCGACCAATCAACGCAACGCATTCTGGCCGGAGCTGAATTCAACCAATCACTGCGAAGCCGTCGCAATGAGTCGGTTACATGTATTTAATACAATTTGAATGCATTTATTCGCGTTATATTAATTGTTTAGGTCCTATTGTCATTGATTGAGGTGATAATAAGATGGTTCGAGAGAGTCCTGATGACCTACAATATCAGGCGGTATCACTATACAGTTTTATATTTTGTAGCGTTTTAGGATGTGTGTTATTACATATATTTCTGAATCAAATACAGTTCCAACCAATAGTATACTATTTGCCTTGCCAAGTCTTATCGATCAATTCTTAATCTCTCCGAAAAAATCGGGAATAACCGAATACATAATAAGCAGTTCTCGTAAGCATCTATCTGTTAGAAAAGTGTTTCTTCAAGCTACAAAACATTGATCTCGTGAATTTAAGGTATTACATTGGAGCTTAATATTCATTGTAAGGTTGGTATATGGAACATTTTTGTTTTTATCTAAGTGTGCGGTCTCAGATAAAGAATTATAAAAGTTAATTATCTCGCTGGAGGCTTAAACATCTCAACAACGAACGCCTCATAATTTGATGGCCAACTGGTTTTACAAACAACGATTTGGCAGGGAAAACTGTATACGGCTTTCAAGTAATTTTACATAATCTTTGGTTTAGTGAATCAAAATGTAGGCTTGCGTCTTTGATAATGCCATAATGATAACTATTTTGTATGCCAGTAGTTTGAATTTCCTCCGTCATAAGTATTAAACGTCATTTATCATGTATATCGCGTGATTTATGATTTGCCATAATAGTTGGGCAACACGTACTAAATACTATTAGAGCATGTGAAAGATGTTTTCGCAACTTGGAACATTATTTCGGGATATTATCTAATCTCCGGATGAAGTTAATACATTCTATTATTATATATTTAAAGCGAGAGTAACGTGAAAATTTATCAAACATCTTAAACTACAAAATATGACGACAAAAATGTTAAGAGAACCACATATATGTATATCTAAGGAGAATCTGTCAAAACCTAAATCCCTTCACAATATATGAAAACTCATAGGAAGACCATTTATTATAGCCAACGCAGGTGAAGTTATCCAAAAAATCGCCTTTTTACATAAATAAATATGAGTGGGATGTAACAAACGTTAAATCATCGGCCAGCACGTATTAAAACCGTTGCAATGCTGTGATTTCAAGGTTAAAAATAAATAAAATTATTTACTGGCTTTGGCTTTTGGAGTGCGTCAATAACAAGACGTTTCAACAATTTTCATTCTTTTTACTCTACTCTACACCATTTCTATTAATTCACTATTTTCCAAATGCGTATTTAATTCAATTTTTTTTAAAAGTTTTCAATATATGAGGCACAGCTAAAGATCGAATAATATGCTTGATTGGTTAAAAAACCATAAGATTTCAAAGGATATGACATTCATTTTTATTATGTCAGTAAGAATATATATTTATAATATTATATTTGTACCATTACAATATGAGGCAATATTATTGACAAAGAAGTCAGTTAGGAAGTTATACCAAAAAGCAAAGCTGGTCATGAACTATGCACTTTTATTTAAATGTAAAAATTTTGTACACCTAAGCTCTATTCTGCTATAAAGAGCATACAACTTTGTCGAATCTGACGTGAGTGAAATAAGGTTCAAAGCGTTAGAAAATATTCCCAACGCAAAATAAAATCATATTTTTTGGGCGGGAGGTCACGCGGTCAGGTGGTTTTTCCCATATATTTTTTCCTTTAAAACAAAGTATGTACGCACCACTTTTGCAGCACTTAAATGGGCGGTGGTTTCAGTTTCCGTGTGTGGAAAATTTATTATTTGAAACATTGAAAACGGTTCATTTTCATCGCGGTGAAAGTTTCATAAATACCAAAGCAACTAATAAAGAAAAACGCGAAGCTATGCTCACTGCAAAAGCGTATCATCTGAATGTATCATTATACCGATTCAAATACCTATCTGGACTATATGTAGCATATTTAATGACATGCTAATTAATTTTGCATTTTTATTATCTAGATTCTTGTGCTTTTTTCATATCATCTTGAATCTTTTCAAAAATGTCTGATTTTACATTAATTGACAAATATTTAGATGAAATATCAAATAATATCAGAAAAAATTGGCAATGCTACCCCTGACATATTTTGCAGCGTGAAACAGTGAGGGATATTTCACGGTATGATGTAGTGGTTGTTGTGCTTAAATTTAAATGATATTGCCACTTTATTTTTTGAGTGTGGTCACATGTTAATTCAATGCAACACTACCAAGGAAAAAACTTCTTTGTATTTGATTAACACATTTTGGTTGACATGACTTAATTTTTCTTTTTGCGTGGTTGTATCTACGAGATGAGATTTGTCAAGAAGTCTGGATTCGTTAATTCCAAGAAGATCACTTTTGGATGTCACTTTAAGCTATTACTTTACACTGAAACAATGACAATTTAATCACAAGCTTTCATAATGATCATATTAAAAAAATACTTTGTCGTGTTTCAGAAAAATTACTCATGATTTTTGATGTTTGCTTTAATCGCACTAGGCTATTTGTTTAATTTAAAAAACGCATGAAAATGATCATCGAATTTACAAAATATTACGAGTACTAAAATTTAAAAAAAAATCTCAATCCGTTACGTCTGTAATGGTAAACATACATTTAAAAAATATTCCCCTTTTAACCCGTTGATTGCAGAAAAATAAATTGATTTAACAGTAAAACTATACGCACGTATAGTATTTTTTATTCAAATAAGTATGCTTCATTTGATCTAATAGTTTATTTAACACAATTACTGATGAATTATGTTGTAAATCTTATTTGTTGAAATATTCGTAAATCAGGTCAGCAGGGAAGAGGTAAAACTTGCATCGGTACCTAACCGGGCAATTACTTATTGACTATACATATTTGTTAGTATAAATAATTAAAATTAAGCCCCACAAATTCATTGCAATCTATTAAATGAAACGCCACCGCGATATGGCTTCAAAATAAATTCAAACAAATCAACTGTTTCGATATAAATTTTCTTTTCAGTCATATCCAATTTCTTATTGTATCGGAAACCAACCGTTTTCAAAAAAAGAGATTGAAAATATTAAGCACTCATGAAAATGATAATATGATATGTATTATTATTGCAATATGATTAATTCCAACGGTGTTAAATTATATTATAGCGTTTGACCTTAAAACAAGTCTCTGAACTTACGAACACAAGAATATGGAAAGAATATTTCGACTTGTGGATACATTAACTACGGTTCACATTTGTAGAAACAGACGAGCGCCGATCGCGTGTGGACAGTTTGTTAAATAATAAAACATATAATCTTGGATAAAATGACAAACTTAAAGAGCTCCAAATTTCCCTGTTTTGTTCAAGCAGTTTTATAAAGTTACGAAATGTACTATTCAAAACGTAATGCATGCTTTTTATCAACCACCACAATAATCTTTGTTTTTCCTGAATAGAACATCATTACAAATGTAACACAAGCTAGCAGTTATCAGAAACAAAAAATATTGCTATATATAAAACATTTTATTTGTTATTTTTTCAATGATGTAATAATGTTTATTTTGTATTAATAACTTGTTTATATTTATTAACTTTCTTATTCCGCCGGATGGCACATTGGCCCAAGCCCTCGGAAATATCTTCAATTATAACAACAATTATTTTTCAGCATTATTTTTTATTTAATTACTGAGAACCATTTCGCTAAACAATAAAATATAAATGTTATCGAACACAACGAAACAAAATACATTCATTACAATCATTTAATTGTGTATTATGATAGTCATTGGTAGAAATATTTGTTATAAAACAAAAACAAGTATAGCCGACGACATACATTAGAATTTATGTTCTTACTGGATAATAAAATGGCCAAGGTTTGTGGCAAGTTTCCAATGAAGATATCTGTCGTCCCGATATATTAACTCAGGAGTTCCTAACCTTTATTTATTCGGTATACTCTCAAATTGTAAAAAAGCATAATACTAGTTTTATTAATACCAGGTACCGTCTGTCAACATTCGCTCAATTCGAATGTGTGTTTTTGTCTGTCTCTATTAATGTTACTGGTACATCAAGACAAGTCAAAATTGTAATATTGATTTATTTGGTTTCATTTTTGTAATTTGGTAATATTTATGGTATTAACGAGTTTTAGCTAAATTTTATTTACCTTTAACAAATGGAATATTTATTCCTCCTTAATTAAGAAGTTCGAATTCTTCTGTGCACAAAATATTAAATAAAAGCCTGCAAATAGCTAGGGAATGTGAAATTATTTCTTCGAAACGTCGATGGCAGCATAAGATTATATATAATATAAAACTGCTTAGTACGAAATAAGAAATATCCGAATGAATTAGAAAGGGTTTGAAAAGAATCGGTGATATAAAATTTATTGGAATGAAGCCGAAATAATACGCTTTCTTTCGACCGCTTTTTTAATTCTCACATTAACATACGAAATTTTAATACTATACGTTTTGTATAACTGTCCTAACTAATAACTATGATACATGTAATTTTCATAATACAATATATTTAAAAACATACATTTTATTTTCACTGCAATCTTCTTTACTTCAAAATTTAAGGTCGTTTAATGGTTTGTTATTATTCTAAAAATTTGTTTGGTGTGACTTCTCATCTGTCGTATATTATATTATATGCAAAATATAACTTTGAGTGAAACCGGTCGTGATAAAATTTTGGAATTGCTACAAAAATACGTTTCATTGTAAATTAAACGACATTCACAAAGAATTATATTACACTGAAAAAGAAAATTACTGTAATCTTAGATTGCAATTTTTCTTTCTGAGATGTTTTTTGATTTGGTATCATTAATTTGTCACATAACAATATAAAATTCTTATCACTGTTTTATTTTTACAAAGTGTGCATTGCTATTTTCTTAATCTTTCAACATTGCAACCGAAGAACTAGTTCAAGAAGGACGTATTTTTTCATAAAACTTCTTTAAGCCATTATGTATAAAATTTTCTTTCAATCTGAATTCTATTTAGATACTTTTCTCTCGACGATATGTTAGTATAAAATAGATATGAATAGAAATTTTAACGAGGCCATTAAAATAGATTATCTCGCAAATAAAGTATCTCTAACATAATCTGTTTGTCACGTAATCTACATGACATCTTAAAGATATGAATTGATGTTAACATAATAATAAAATGCTTGTTGTTGGTCAACGCTTTTTTTTAAATGGGTACACTTTTATAAGAAAGTTTTTAGTAGGTTGGTCAACTCTCGGCTTAATCATTTTATTCAGATGCAGGCTTATGGTTTCATATATCTGAACGTATACTTTTCATACATAGATTTTTTATTCGATTTATGGATATGTGTTCAAATGCTCAGGTGTATGTAATGTTGATACTCCATACTACCTATCTTATATATGTATATAAGAACCAGAAATACAGCATGCTAAAACTTTTGTAGACATAGGTAGTCTGTATGCATCAATACTTTGGATGGAATCGGCGAAAGCTCTGTGGAAGTTCTCTTTAAAATTAAAATTAAAATAAATATGACTATTCTTCGTATTGTGTCACTTATTGTGACACGTGTTTCGCCTCTTTCATAGGCAAAAGTATCAACAGTAAGAAAGTGTTATGCAATAATATCCTAAATAAGACAGGTTGCTCGCCACAGCTAAATTTATTTCCAATGGGTTTAACGCTCCCCAATTGATTGCATCTCATTAGTTAATAACATTGTAATGTTCACGTCATTAGTAGTGTAATTATTTTTAGTTTTGTTTCTATCCTTTCCTCGTTACTTCCCGTAAAAAGGAAAAATATCAAACTCCATTTTTCAATTTATTATTTTAGAATATTTAAATCAATCTTTTGCGATACTAAGTATGAATATGCATCTGAATGAGGTGAAACACATGTCACAATTAGTAACACAACACGTGGAATAATCAATTTTATTTTTAATTATATCTTTGTAAGTATGCACCAAATTACGTGCAATCGTTATCATGCAATTAAAATAAAAATATAATAAAACAAACATAACTTAACAGCGATTAACAAGAAACCATCGACGTGAAAAATCGATGCGTAGATTGGTTTGAAAATAAAAATGATTGACAATATTTGGCGGAAGATTAAATTGTCGAATTCCGTTAATCCCTATCTCATGTTTCAATTGACAAAAATAAATAGGACAATATTCAATTATGAAAATACAGCGAGAGTTGACTGTTTGATTGAAACCACGAATTTTAAAATAAATGTCACATTTTAATATAAATTGAATTTATTGAATATCAGAATATCGTTACTTATAAATAAAATTTCGAACAATGTCTTTTGTTTTTCAATGTTTCCGCTGTCAATATTGAGCGCAATAATATGTGGACTTTTGTAATTTGTAGCCTTTGTTTGCTCATACAAGTTAGAGTATTAACACTGAAAAATCATTTAGATGGTCGTATTAAGAATGCCTAGAAAAATGGAATTTAGACAATAACAATTGATTCCCAAAATTCACATGAGATCGAGTAAAATAATCAAAAAGGTGTTGACGGTTTTATTCATATAAAAAATACATTTAGTTATCAATAATATATATATGGCTTGCAACTGTTTTGTGCATATTTAAAAAAATAACTCAATTTTTGTTTTGTTTTAAAATAATTAGTAATATCGAGTAATTTCGAAAATAAACATGTAAAAATTATCAATTCAACTCGCCCCTAAACAATACTCAGGATCGGGTAAAGGTAACTCTATAGTTCCGTATCTTCTAACTGTCTCAGAATAGAATAGTCGAGCGATTAATTTACAACCAGGCCTCATAAGCATTTCCATCAAATCGGTAAAACGTGGCGCAGATGGAGCATATTGTAACTAATACTCATATTCTGATTCCATCCTTATATTCTATGCAACTTAATAAAAATCTGTTGAGTATTCCATATACTATGCATGAGAGGAGATGGGGCTTTAAAAGATTGTGACAATTTATATTAACCGAAAAAATAAGTTTCCATTTTTTTAATCGAATAATGAGTGTGGTATGACATATTTTCTCTTGTTGGCTAAAATAATATTCCATTATTTTGAATTAGAAAAACTCCCTCAGTACAAAAAAGCATTTAGTATCAGAAAGTCAAAGTAGAATGTAACGTAGAATAGGCCAAAAATATTGTTTCTTAAGCGCTTAAAGTATTGGTAAATAATATTGAATTAGGATAATATGATTTTCGGCGAGGGGTTCACTCTTATAACTTAACTAACCCACTCAAGAAATCTTGTCCTAAGGCTAGCCTTGTTAGCACCCAGATCGGAGATATCGGCTTAACCCTGACTAGGTATATTTTGACGTCGTTCTTAATACAATATTCCTGCTAAATTATTGGGGATTGGAGATTGTTTCGTCGAAACAAATAATTGTACATAGCTGGTAGACGAGAAAATAACAAAGGAATTTTTGTATTGTCATCTTTTTGGTTATATAATCTTAGTTGTTTTATTTTAATAAAGTGGCTTATGCTGAAGAGATGGGTCGATTCCCTGCGCCGGCTTATGAATCTGCGTAGAGTAACACACTATATAGTAATAAATTAAAAATTCCGTTCAAGTTCACAACTGATCAAATAAAACTCACAACTGTGTTCAATAATTATAATTGGCAATGTTCACGAATGCGCGTGCTGATATTTGCTTTTAATAATTATCGATCGCTCCGTTTCGAGATTTTTTTTTATTTTTACCCCTCATATGGAACCATAAACTTTTTTTCAGTCAAGCCATAGACTAACGGGTCGTCTTAGCTGGGCGAATCTGGGCGGGGCGAACCGGCGCGGCTTTGAAAGCGGCAGAGTTTTAAAATATCAAACGGTCCTGGCCCATGCAAGTGTCATATGTAAGCGAAGCGATCCGGTCAGGACGGCATATGTCGCAAGTCGCTTCAAGTGCGCACTCATGGCGCACGCGAATCGCTTGAAAATATGAAACGGTCCAAGCTCACCAGAGCGTTAATTGCGTCTGGCCGAGCGATGGCACATAAGACCTTTGATCAACTACGTTTTAAATTGACTGGATTCGCCTCTAAGACACGGGGTAAATAAAAACAAACTCCTGGTTTACGGTTGATTGGAATACGGAAACTATTTTCTGCTGTATTTTTTGGGCAAACATTTGTCATGAACGACTGTTTGTTTTTTATATGCGGTTCAATTTTTAACTACAATATTTCGATTGAAATCATTTTTCATAACCTTATTTTAAGATTTTTTAATAATTAATAAAATATGCAGTCATTAATCGATTGAATGGATATTTACTTGACATAATAATTATATAATACTGTTACATATCTACTTGTACATAACTTCATCGTCAGAAACATTTTATTAACATGACAGCTTAATTAAAAAAATAGATAATGAATAATAGGAATTATTAAAAAAAATATAGACGTTTGTTTAAAAACTATAGATGCTTGTTTTTTTGTTCTTTTTCTTAGCCAAACACTTGAGAGTGCCAATTCGTATGAAATCGAAGCTTTTTGGTGAAATATAAATATCTACCGTTTCCTCGCAAAGACAAATATTTCTTTTATATATTATTGGTGATTTTTATATCAAAATATCTTACTATGTATGTTAGGATTGATTCGGGAAAAAATAAATATTTACATTGACATGAACAGGAATTTAGTTATACACGGTCATTTTTTTGTTCATGTCTTGGCTTAAACAACTGAGCTTCAAAACTTCAAAACACGGACAATATTTATTTTTCGATCGATTTACGGATTTGAGCTTACGGCAGGACGTCTGATGTTTACATTCACCTCACCCATCTGATCCTTAAAAAGAAGTGTAGCGAAAGCGATTAAGAAACTGTAAACTATTTCATCGATCATTTGCTCATTTGAACCCAAAGAAGAGAGATTGAACAACAGGATAACAAGGGATTCTTATTCAAACATTTTTAAAAAAAAAATCTTCGGATGGGGAGCAGGCGTTGTAAAAAATGGAATAAGACTTTTTGGGTAACTAGTGGAAAATATTCACGACATAAAGCACGGTTTGGATGTGTACCTATGTTTACTCAACTAAGGGTGTGGAAACCAATAAAAAGTGTACAAAGTGGAAATCGCATGTGAATTATTTACTTTGTACAAATTCATAACAAGAAAGTAGCATCTAGGATGTTCTAAATAGGAAGGGGTTAAAAAATGTGTTCAGTTTCAACAATACACCAACATCCTGAGATGGATGTTTGGAATTTATCATGACAGGAAAGTTAGTATGTGCTCTCGTTAATCATTTGCTATAACTGGACAGAAAGATATATTCCAAAAGTTAATTTCAAAATGTACAATTTTCAGTAATTTTTCGCGTGTCGTGCATGCGAAACAGGCTATACCTAATTATTGATTATTAGTTTATGAAATTCTTTCAGTTTCTTGTTACGATAGCAATATTGTTTCAAAAAGTGATTATTGTGCAAGGCATAAAAATGAAATTCAAGAAATAAACTATTATTTAAATATGTCCAGTGCAAACTAAGTTTTTTTTGGAATCGACATTGAAACTTTGTATTATTCTCAAATGTTTACATGTAATTATTTTTATTACAACAATACATATACAGTAGAACCTCGATTATCCGGATTTTCGATTATCCGGATTGGTCAAAATAAACAAAAATATTACAAATTTGCTGATATGCACGTGGCGAATTGCTTCCACTGTTTCCGTACGTGATGGAATGCAGTCTTAATATCTTGATCGTTGCATTTGTTCTAAAAATAAGTCCTGTGTAAAATATGGGTCAGTAATCGTCCAAATTCGATATGCATTGAACGTTTGTTTCTTGAAAAATTGATCACGATTTAAATATATATTTTTAATATTACCGTAATGTAAACGAAAAGAAAACGTGTCGTAGTTTCATTAAAAGACAAATTGGATATAATCGATGCTTTGAAACGGGGTGAATCGGGATTTTTTTTGTCTAGTTAATATGGTGTCGGAACGTCAACGATCTCGGATATAAAAAAACAAAAAATAAAATGATTTTTTTTTTAAAGTTTTCCAATTGTTTATTGTCAGAAAAAGGAAGCTCAGAGCGTAAAGTTATGAAAACATCACGAAATAAAGAAGTTGAAGAATGTATTTTTATGAGGTTCATACAAAGACGATCATCTGGACAGCAAATATCTGGTCCATTACTATGTGAAAAAGCAATATTTTTAATAACAAGATTAAATGGAGATCATCCCACCTTCAAAATAAGCTCGGGCTGGCTTGAAAAATTCAAAGTATGACATGGTATCAGGGAACTTGAGATTCATGGGGAAAGGCTTTCTGCTAACATACCTTCGGCAACGAATAGCTTGAGAATCAAAGAATAGTGCTATTCAAGACAACTTATGTGTCTTAAAAGTATTCGCGATTTGGCAGCATCGATAGCTTTAAGCAGAAATCGATAATTGTTTTTTTGAATAAAAAATAATTTATTACTAAAGAAATAAAAATGATTTATACTGAATAAACTTGTCTTTTCCTGTCAATTATGTATTATTTTTTTCGATTATCCGGACTATCTTCATCCCCAATCAGGCCGGATAATCGAGGTTCTATATATAAGAATTGCTTATAGCCTTGACTTTTCGACATACTTGTTTTTGTGTTCGAGTGTTTGAATACACAAATTAACAATCTTTGTAGGAAAAAATTGATACTCAAAAGTATTGGATATATTCAATATGATATTAGGGTTATTCTTAGATTATTAACGATGGCAACGCCATTTATTCCCAGTGGATTTAAAAAATTTCCAATTTATGTGTTGCCAAATAAAAACACCAAAAAATATTTCAGGAAGGCTATTCAGCAGAAAGGCTGCAATTTGTAATAATGCAGAATCTGAGTTTATTTGTGATAAACTTACTGTCAGAACATTTTTGTATCGAGAAAATGTATTGGATATTGTGCTTGCATTTCATACAAAAGCTCGTATTGCGCCGGAAGCATTATAGACTGAAAAAACTACATTATTCCAACTTGCTCCACTTCCTTAAATATTTTATGAATTGGCCCCGAGAAATGATTTTTTATTTATCCATAAGTTTCTTCATAAAGAATGTAACGGATTTTATTTTATTCACTTTTTTATATTTTTGAAAAGCATTTGGAAGCTCTGGCATAAATTTATATTTTTGAGATGGAAAGGCATTTAAAAAAAAACAATTTTGTTATTTGTTTATTATTGGTTTATTTATCAATGCGCGTAATCCTTCGGTATGAAGGTCAGATCGAAGACTGGGGCTTTAAAAAGGCATTTTCTAAGTTAATTGTCATTTCTACGTGCCCTATACATTTTCAGTATGAGCTAGGGGCTGGAATGGAAAGAACTGAAATATTACTCAATAATCAACGTTAAGAAATCACAACGAAAGCCCAACGGTTATAGTGATATTCTTTCATTAAAATGTTCAAACAGAAAGCTATAAAGTAAAAAAAATATTTATAATCTCGTCTGTATTTTTGAGCATCTTCATCACAAACGAAGTTGACAGCTTGACCGCAGACCCGGCAATTTAAACGTTGACTTAACAAGTTGAAAAAAAAGATATTTTTATAAAAAAAATATTATTCAATCAATACTAAATTAATGTAATTAACGTCAGTAAATATTTATTTGCTACTTTATTATTTTAAGTGTAAAAATGATATGATGACTTATATAATATTTAAGCACGCAGTAAGCTCAGTAACAATTAATTTCACCCACAATTAAGTGTAAAACATTTTTAAAACGATTTTTCTATCAATAAAAACGTTTGATAAATATTTTTATAATTATATTATAATCAATTATCGGGTTATACAAACAGTTGGCTTATTTTATTTCATACTTTTTGTGATGTCTTAAAATCTCAAAATCTAGTTTTTTATAGCTGGTTACTTGACGAGAATACCAAGACATGATTGAGTTTATATGTAAATGTACGGAGTCTATTTAAATTCATGAAGTACAGTTAGAAGAAACTGCATATTGGCCGCTCCAACCTAGCCTAACAAAATAATAAAATCATGTCCACGTTTGAACTTTCTATACTATGTATGTCAGAACGAATTCGATTTTTAAATATTGTTCTATAAGCGTATGAAGTAAAACTGCATAATATGTAGCTTAATGTCCAATAATAAGCTTCGTGATAGAATCCCTGAAAGATATTTTCCGAACGGGTTGCATATTATGCCATATAGTCATGATAAAATGATTATTCTCGAAGTTGTGATTGTTAGCAATCAGGCGTGTTCAACCCATGGCTCTAAACAAAAAGTAATGTGCCCAAAAAACCATCAACACGTCAAGATTGTTCGTAAATTTGATACTTCGGTAAATACATTTTGCTTTATCGCAGTTAGAATATATTGTTATTTTAAAAAAAATCATAGTAAAGGCTTAACTGATATTTTACCTGTTTTATGAAATTAAAAGCTATTCGAATTACCATCAAAATAAGATTCAAATCTTCTGTTTTATTTGAAAAATTACACTTTTTTTATTAATGTTCGTTAGACTGAGCATTTTATATTTTGTTTCCTGTCATGTTTGTGCAATGAAATGTATCATAATTCTAATAGTATCGATACTTTACTATTAGAATATTTACAATACTATTTGACAATCCTTGATTAAGGTATTCAATCCATTGATATCAGTATGGCATTGGTATAAGTTGGCAAGGAGATCGCTCGCATATTTGTTTCGTATTTTTTATTCACTATAGATCACTATAGATATTTATATGGAAAATGTCTGAAATAAAGTGGTTTTTATTTCAGTGCCCACGGGAAAGGCGTGCATTGTTTCATCGCGTGTATATCATCACGGAGAGCAGTTTTCAATTGACTGCAGAACCCAGTGCGCATGCCAAGTAAGTTTTTTTTGTACATATTTTTATACCCTACCCCAATTCTACGTCATTTTTCCATTATCGATCTATGTACATATTATCACAACCTTGATTCGAGTAACATTTAAAGCTAACATGTTAAGTTCATATGTAAGTTGTAAAATTTTATCCGTTCAATATTAAATAGAGCTTTTATAATGTGATAATGACATGACAATGTTTTTTTTTTGACAAGCTAGAAACGTCATTGTTTGTTAAAGTTTTAAGATATAATACTTATGCTTAATGTTATATTTCGTTCAGTTTTTAGATTTACTTTCAATTATCGGTGAAATTCTAGTTTAACTATTTACTATGTAGCTCGGTATAAAACATTATTTTTACTTTTGATTTTACCAAACTTGTATCCTCTCAAATTATTAAAAAAAAACAATTTTAACTCTAATTTAGAAGAATCGTTTTTCCAACCATTTACATCAGGCATGGGCAACCTTTCCTAGGTCTGGGGCCAAATTATCATTCTGTCTCGAGTCACGGGCCGGACCAAATTACCAAACATAAAAAGTAATATTTAATTCAATAAAACACGTTGCTACTTCATATACATATGTATATTTCTTTTTATATTATGAACGACATAATATTAATATTATATACTGATTACAAAATTTAGTTTGGCCGAGTGTGGAAGTAAGATTGGCCTTGTACTTGAATTGCAAGACTATCAATATTGACGATGATATTGCTTAAGGCAGTATTCCGGTCTAGGATTTTGGAGAAGCA
This sequence comes from Himalopsyche kuldschensis, assembly GCA_028554975.1. Taxonomy (NCBI): domain Eukaryota; kingdom Metazoa; phylum Arthropoda; class Insecta; order Trichoptera; family Rhyacophilidae; genus Himalopsyche; species Himalopsyche kuldschensis. The sequence continues at coordinate 7,801,829 of JAHFWI010000038.1, forward strand.
TGTTTTCAAAGTAAAAACCTTTAAGAATATGCCGTTTCAAGGATTTTTCGAAATTCCGAGTATTTTCAGAGATACAGCTACTTTAGTGACGTAGTATCTAACGGGTCTGGGCGGACTACCTGAGCTCGGGTTCCCTTGTAAAATAATATTTATTTAAAAACCAATGAACATAGAAAGAACATCTGAAAATGCTTATTTTGAAGAAGAGGAAGGCCCATTGTATGGAGCAGGAATTGCGGATTAAATAAATGTAAGTGTAAAGTACCAGTATATGACTTAGACTGTTTGAAACTTCGCCCAAAACTTTAAACACGTTTATCTCGAAACTACTTTTTTCAAAATAGTTGCCTTGATATCTCAAGTTTTACTGAACCGATTTACATGAAATTCAGTGTGAACCTTCTTAATACACCCAGTTGCGCATATTAAGATTATATAAAAAAATCAATTTTTACTATTTTAAAAAAGTCTCAAAAAATCAGGATAAAAACGATTTTTTTTTCAAACCTCTGCCATTCTGCGAAAAATAAATATTTTTACATTTCTCTAATATGCGCGAAAATGACATCTTTACCAATTAAAGATATATTTTTTAATTATATTTTAGGTAACTATAAAAGTTGGAATTGTGGCAATTATGGAGCGTCATTTTTTGAGACCCTCTACTTTACCAGCCTGTTACTTTTTAGGTTATTAGTTTTTTTGTTTGAATATTTTTTTGTGTATTTTTAAAATATTAATAAATATCTGGTAAAAAAGTGGACGGTAAAATTATTACTTTTTTTTCTATAGCACTTACTTGCAAAAACACCTAAAATTTCAGCTTCTAGACCGGAATACTGCCTTAAGGATAATCGCATAGAATTTTCGAGATTGTCATCTGTTATCCTCGTTCGAATTTTCGATTTAGTGTTAAGCATGTGCTGCCAAAAATACAAATGATTTTTCTTGCAAATGCGCGTAAATTTTTATATTTATAAATCTAGCATGCTCTTCAAAATATGGCTATTAGTTTACTTTACAATCGGAAAGGAAACAAATGGAAATCGGTAAAGATTTCGAGGAAATTTTTTGTAAATGAATAGAATTGTGAAGGGTGCTCAGATTTCTATTGCCACGATACTGTATGTGTTGTTTGTATGAGCTGATAGACTAGGAAAATGGTTTTAAAAAAAATCCTCTCTGGAACTATTAATTTCTTTCTCAATTACTTTGCCCAGATGTATAAGGGCCGGACAAAATAGCATGTGCCTATACTGTGAAACCAAATATATGTAAGATGAACTACTTTTGATTTGTATTGTATATTAATAGTTTGTTTAGTGTATACTGTGTATTAATAGGCCTGTCAGGGCGGGTCAAACGTTCAAACGAAATAAAACCCATGAGTTTTTGATTACCTCGATAGTTATTGATATTTTGATGTCCATTTCATGGACCATGTTGAAGCTTATGACCAAAAATTATTGTATGACTTTTAAAAATGTAATAGTAAATTTTACATATTTTTTTTCCAAATGTGAGGAGGCATTCAAAATTGTTTGCGTACAACAATAAAAAAAGAAAACAACATAAAAATATAGAATGACTATTTTACGTTCATATGCAGAGGGCAACAAGTCGATTGTATTCTTATTTCATATGAAATTGACAATTCAATTCAATGAAATGTATCAATTTTCTTTTATTGACACTTCACACAATGCTTGTATGGCTTTGACCACAAATAAACGAAGTGCGATGTTGATTAAGTTAAATCATTTTTATCTGTTGTTATATTTTTTAATGTAATGGATTTGATTCCAAAAAGAACTATATTTCGCAAAATAATTGCAAATTCATTTATTTTGGCAATACGTATGATGTTTTCTCTCTCTTTTTTTAATAATGTAATAAATAAACAGGAAGTTTTTCTGAAACCGTTGACAACAATGGCTTTGAAAGTCAATCCTAATGGATTATTTTTCTCGCGAATGACACCTAACAAAGAAAAATGGCGAGTATTGCAATATCAATCATGGCCTTGGTGAACAATACCAGGATCATATTCAATATCTGAAACAAAAATAAAGACAACGGTTGATGTTCGAATTTCTTTTTTAATAATAAATACACGTAAAGTCAAAAATCGAGCTAAATATGATCACATAACAAGCAGGTATAAGATCCTCAGTAATCTCGAGACCTTTAATACTTCTAAATATATGTACATACACTTACTTTGTAATGAAGCTATAAACAACAAATCGATGTAGTTTTATACACTACATATATCACGACACTGTCAAATAGTGTACCTATGTATATAGTTGTTTTTTTTTTAAATCTAATTTTGAAATAGATACTAAAGTATTTCACCTCCTAAAAGATCTAACGACCAATGAAAACGTTCAAATTTTGTGACAGTGTCATCTATTGTTATCGGTCAGATCATGAAAGTATTCTTTATATAACTATTTCACTAACAGTCTACGGTGGAAATGGCGACAATCTCGGACATATACAGTTACCTATTACTATTTACGATAGGCCGTTTTTACAATATTATTTTTACAAAATTTGTGGATTATATATAGGCCTCTTAGAAGAAAAGAAACGTAACTTATTCTGAACAGTACAGCGTCATAACAAGTTTATCATTTTTCAGGAGAGACAAAAAACAGGTTTGACCAGTAATCAATTTTACCTATTTTCCAACAGATGCATTTTTTCATTAAAAGAGGTGTTTTGGATCTCTGATTTGTCGACTAAAAATTATGAAATGTAATTTAATCTAATGTTTTGTTTTAAGGTTTAGGTATGAACAAGAAAGTGATCATAATACGCAACGAAATATCTTCCTATCGAGGTCTCATATTAATATATCTTTATGGCGCATAACGTAACACATTTTTTGTATCAAATGGCATTCTAACGGCAACTTAAAACCGGCAAAAATCGAGATACGTTATTTATATCCTAAAACGCCGATATATTCTGCAGTTTTCTATACGACACCCTGCAAATCTATCAAAACTGTCCAACAAACGACTATATTAAAAAACCGTGATAAATTAATTGTAGAAGACATGACTTATGAAACTGTCCCATTCTATTACCATAAAAAAATATCTATGTACGTAAATAGTAGGCTCATAAAAATTATAAAGCTTTTCGATGTTTCGCTATAAAGCTCGTTACCTGCCCATTTAAAATCGGCGAGTAGTGCATTTGCGTTTCACGTTATTTATTTTATCATCTGATTTTTTTATAGAAAGCACTTTAGAATCAATATCATTATTATTAGTAATAGTAAATCTGATGTATTGTGATAGAGGAAAACAACGAACCAAGTAATTAATATATTTGAACTTCCTTCTTCATTATGCAAAACTATCTAAATAAAATTTTATGTGGAAAAGTACTAAAAATGTGTTACTATATTTACTATAATGCCATTCCACCAAGTATTGACAGTGAACACTTTAAAAGTGATGAATACGAAATTATCAATTTTTAAAATAATTATGCTATATAATTAACAGTTAATTGAATTAAGGGTGAGTGTTACTAAAACTTAGTTAAATGTGGAATTTTGAAAATGTCTCAGTTGATTAAGGCATTCTGTATAATATTGTATCTGATCAATAGGGCGCCAGAAACACGTTTGTTGATGATTTTTTAACCCATTGTTGACGGTGTGCACAAATTCACAGCCCTGGTAATAACTATAGTAATTTAAAAACCCCGTAAACAAAGTGCATTAAATACATTAATAAATTTCTTCTCAACAGTTCTTTTTTCTAATACATTTTCGAAAAGCCCTGTGCTAAAATTATTAAAAAATATTCAGTGGTTTTCAAGCTGTTTCTTTTCATGAATGTATAATATAGTTTTTATAACTGAAAATGTCGAATAAGTTGTGGCAAACTTATTAATTAAAAAAAATAGGTCACTCGGTAAGCACGCCACTAGTCACATGGTCGCTTTAATGCACTAGAAATGTAGTATTATTATTAAACATTTTTAGATTTTATCAATTACACGTATATTCGCAGGAAAAATCATTAAGCATTTTTTTCATTAAAAGATACCACTGTCACAAAACCTGAAGCTTTTCACTCACTCTTAGCATGAGTACCAGTGAAAAATGAAATCAAAATTATGTGGAAAATCTGTGTGTCAAGTAAAGATACGAATTCTAATGTCTGCTATTTAATAATTGACTTTACGATAAGCTGTCAGCTTTTATTTCAGAATGTTTGCATTTAAGCGTCGGGTAGCTGTTAGTTATTTAAAAAGCAATTAAAGAGAATGTAAATAATAGTAATTGTAGATTAGACAGTCTTAAAATACAATAATGGGTTCAAATAAGGGTGTGTTAAAAGCCAGTTTCTCAATCCAAGGCTCGCTCCTCTTTATAAGTCTTATATTTTCGAACAAATTTATATTTCATTATTATATTTATTTTCATATAATGTAGTAAATCAAATACCCATCGAAGAATACTTTTTGAAATGAAGTTAATCCTTTCGCTTCCATGGGTTATGCGCTCAAAAATCGATTGCGGAAGAGATTATAAACAATAAGACGTAAAAAATGGCATATGAGCAATATTATGATACTTAGATTTTCATTTACTTTAACAATCGAGTTTCTGAGATTTGATCAGTGAATACATACACGGTTTATATACTCGTTTACCTGCCTATTTTGTATTCATATTTTTTAATGCTATAAACTTGGAGATTTGTAAGTAGAAAACTTCATAGAATTTTAATTAATATTCAATTTTTTTTTTTGACTAAATGAGGCCTTTTTTTAAATATCAAGTAGCTGCTTTAACTATGGCAGATCATATATTTTTTTAAACATCTTGTTATTCAAGTCTATTTGAATCGAGAATATTTTTTGTATGTTAAAGCATTGGTGCTTAAAACATTTAAAAGTTGTTATCATAATGTCAGAATAAGACACAGGTGTTTCTTATAGATAGTGTTTTGTTTTTGTCGATGACTGGTCAGAGAAATATAGTGTTGCAGGACTACAAATATTAAGCCAACTTAAAGGAATTATGAGTAAGGAAAAATAATGTTTCACGGAACGTATAAAATGGAGGCAGTGTTTTAATTGAAATGTACAGCCATAGCCTTACCACAGCACATTAAAAATTTACAGACATAAATAACTGCAGATAATGTGCATTTACTACCTTAGCAACTTGTGTGTATCAGTAAATTCTGACTCTGTTTAACTACGGTGCGTGCCGAATCAAAACATAGAAACGTAATTTTTTCACTATTAAATTTAAGCATACACGGTTTATTTTCATGAGTGCATAAAAATATATATTATATTATATGGATTTTTTTTAAATACAATGTTTATAAAGTCTGTTCATAAATGCTTTAATCTGCCAATCTTGATTTGTTATGAAAACTGTCTTCATAAAAGGCCTTCTTAAATTCACCGTTTATTCTAAAAACAGTAAGTAAATAATATTACCGTTTATATATGAAAATACTGATATACCCGTAATTTGACATTTTAAAACCAGTGTTTTACGGCATCGAAAAAAAAAAACAAAATGGTGGGATTCCGGCATCAGGATTGCAATCCCTGTGTCTGTAATATCGTTGCCAAGGGTTTGAGTGCGTAGCCGGGTACCGCAGAGAATCCTCCAAGTAGAAGAGTACCAGCTCTCAGGCAGCCAGACAGGCAGCCAGGCACCAAACACAATCAACACGGCCGATCGTTTATTTAGAAGAGCGCTAAAAATTTTCTGCTCCGCGTCTGTGCTGAAATCTCGCTCGCTGCACCAACAAAGAAATTTTTAAATTTATTCATCCCCGCACTTTCCCAAGGTATTTTAAATGGAATTCTTCTGTTATGATTACTAATAAAAAAAATAATTGTCAAAGTAATAAGCCATTTTTTTAATTATTCATAATCAAATTAAACACAGTCAAACCTTTATTTTCTTTTGAATCGTTTTCTTTTATTTAACCGTACTCCGTTATGGTAAGAATTGTAATACATTTCGAACATGTCAGCACCAATGTTCCCTCTTAGCCGAGAGGTTGGCTGAAAATAAAAAAAATCGTAAAGGCATTCTGAGCAGGCCAATCCAACAAATGTGCGGCATGATTTAAATCATCGAGCAACGTCTGTTGAAATGCTTCATGAGAAAGCCATATGCTCCACATTGTGGGCGGAAATGCGTGATTTTTTTATTTTTATTTACATGCTTTATTTATTGATTTTTCTCTTTTCTGTGGAGCTTTGGGATATTTAAAGCAATTAATCAGGTCATTAAATTCATCAACTATAAGAGTGCGCACCAGCCTAGGACCAATGCTCGGGGGATTTAAAACTGCTGCGCGGCCGTGCACGCGCACAGCTTAGAAGTAAAATTGGGCAGAACTGACTTGTCGTATAAAAATGGATACAAATGAGAAAAAAAAACGGATCACGATACCAGATGAATATAACATATCAATATCGATCCAATATATATCTAATAAGATTGCAGAATAAAACTCTCTCATTACTTGGAAGGCAAAATATCATAAATTACTATCAATTGCAAACAAAGAATTGATATCTTGGACTTGTATGATCTGATAATTTTTTCTCCTCGTGTTGATCTCGAATGGTTTCAAAAAGTCTCATGAGTGGATGTGTTATTTTTCGATCAAAATGGGTGTGATTCAATAATGTGGCTTAGATTTTTTTGGCTTATGATTTATTCTAGCACACAGAATTGTAAAAAGGTTTTATAAAAAATATCAGAACGATGTTTTTTTTACATATGAATGAATGACAATGCTCACTTTATTTAAATGACATGCACTTGGATTCCAATTGATATTTGAATTGTATGATTCGATATATATTCAAATGTCTTAGCAAATATTCAAACTTAACTCGAAAAAATACATTCTTATTTTTCGAATGGGGAATATATGTACATACATACACACATACATATACTTTAACGTTGGGTTAATATTTAACGATAACATTTGCGAGCATGCTAACCATGACGTTTGCTCATAGAGCAGCCACAGAATTTATGCGTTCAAAGTGGACTTGAAAAGTACAGCACTATGCCGAATCAAGTGCAAAAGTGGTTCAGATATGGAAAGTAATTTTTTAAACATATTTGATGCATTGAATTCATATCGCACCGCATCGTATTTTGTTACATTAACTGAAACGTTGGGTCAAATTATTAAAACTACCACGTAAAATCACATCGTAGTTTATGGAGCTTTTGTCATCACACCATTCAGTACCGAAATGGAAAATTTTACAAACAGTTAAACTAGATAATAATTGTACATGACATGAGTGGAATCCGTGGAACCTATCAAGCGGAGACGAACAAGTGCACATGACATCACACATCATTCAGACAGATGGAATTTTAAAAACAAAAATTGTGAGAATATTTTTTGATGTGTTAGTTAGTGCAATTTACGTAAAATGATAGATTATTTAATGTTCAAATATAATTAATTCTATAGTATAAACTTTTCAACCGAAAACTAGCGGGAATATCAAGAAAAGAATAACTGAAATGTATACATCGTTATTCGTATTAAACTCGTGCTTTTGGCTACGAAACATATTCGTTTCCCCTTCCCACACAAGTATGCTTTGAGAAGTTTCCAGGAAATAAGTATCAATATTCTTAAACCTTAAAGATTGAATAAAACGTAACATGAAATACGCATACTTTGAACTTTAAAGAATCAAATACCCTCATTTTTAAGTAAAAGATTTGCTTAAAAATACCATTGCAAATTTTTTAACAACTGACATTGAAAGATTAAATCGCCTACTAGTTGACAGTATGAGCCAGTTTGACAACAATTGACCTTAGTGTTAGGTTCTGTGGCATGACATGATCATTGGAGTATGACACGAATGTATCTAAAAAAAACAATATATAAAGATTTGTGAGATAAAGGTCAGTATGCAAAAGGTGATTCAGCGATAACATGACCTAACACGTACTGAGCTTCGAAGAGTAAGTTTCTGCCTCACGCCTATTTATAGCAAGTGTCTATTGATGTTACTTCAGTATCGAATTTGAATACTCACTATTGAATAATTGAGATTAGGGTTCTCTATTTACTGGCCTGACAAGGTCCCTGGCGACCCACTCATACATCTCAAAAACATTGGTTCTATGACTTTCCAAGGAGATTCTGCGATTACATATAAGTATTCGACATATTATAATATAAATAGCTCTATGAAATTGTTTATATTGAAGAGTAAAATGACTTTTCTTAACTTTTCTTGGCACTGTTTTGAGATATGAGCGTTTGAAGTCTCGATTGATTAAATTCACTTGTTACAATGAGCAAGTAAAAATGTTTCAAATTACTTATTTTAAGCATATTTTTTCACAACAATGGCTGAAAAATAATGATCTTAAAAATCTAATGATGGAAATAATGATGACAATCTTAGAGTTTTGTCAAATAAATTTAGTAAAAAAAGTGTGCAGATACAGTGCAACTCCGGAATTCTGCTAACTCCGTTATTCAACCATAGATAATTCTGGAAATCATATTATTTGTATGATAGAATGCGGTATATTCAAACTTTTCCGACCAAAAGGTCATTTTAGGCAAAAATTTCAATTAAAACCTTTTCAAAGTCAGGTAACGAAATGTAAATACGAAATTAAATAATACTTACAAGAAACTAGGCCTTCTCCAGTCTCCATTACCTTTTCAACCAGTAATTTTAACGGCTTCTAGTGGAGAACAATCGATAAATGCATTTACAGTTTCTTACTTTAAGCCGAAAGTGTCTCAGGAGCAAAAAAGATTTCATGACTTACTAGTATATGCGTAGATAGTCAATTTTAAGAAATATAAAAGGACGTTTTTTCAATTATAAAATAAATAAAATTCGTTTTCATTAAAAACAATTTCGGCAAAAGCCATTTATTAAACCCACCCTTTTCAAACTTAAAGATTAATAACGATACATGGCTAACTTACTTCAATATATAAAAAAATGAAAAAACTCCCTTTTGAGAATTAAATTTGTATTGATTCTACGCTAAGCCTGTGTTTCTTCGTTTTGATTTTAAAAAAATCTGGCACAATGGTTGTTGGAATATTGTTAAAATATTCGAAATGACAATTCGCACATTATGATTCAAAAGAAAAGCAGTGGGTTAAACAATGTACCTTGGAAAAAGAGGAAAAGTTTCTCTGTAAAAAAAGTGCAAAATTTTCGTCGAGCGAGAATTGAATTTTTTATTGCATCGGGCAGTTGACTTTTTTGGTCAATCAATTGTGATAAACGTCATTCTAAGCGCTGCCTAGAAACAGAATCAAAAATTTCAGCGTCATTCAGATTAACCATGACATGTTTCATCGTATAGATGTGACACACTATATTTGTTTCGTCAAAATTATTATATAGTCGTCATTGTAAAATGTTGGTCAATAAATTAAACAGCTCTTCAATGCAATTTTGCTAGTTAGTTTTTATCAATTGTCAGTAAAGAAAACGCCAGTAGTTAAATCAAAACTCTCAATTTTAAAAAGTCATGTCATTACTTATAAATTTTACGAAGATATTGACGCTGTGACGCTACGGAATACACTGTGTAAGAGAAGAAGCCGTAGCGAGTGGTGATGGATACAACGTCAATATGAACAAATCAAGTAAGTACCTTAAGTATATAAATCAAGATTAATTATTGAATGCCCGTATTTATGGATTTATTAATTGAACAAATAATTATTTGTCATTGTAAACATTATTCTAGATATCTTTCAGTACACATTGAAAACACACGGTGATACGGTGAACAAACTGTGCTTTATTTTTATAGTTATAATACGTTTGAACTAAAATTTTACAAGTAACACTGTACAAATAGTTCATCGAAACATTTGTGAAATTGATTGTGCGAGATAAATGTATTTCACTAGTTTTCATTAACGTTTAATGGCTAAAATACAAACCACCGACAAAACGACAAATGGCGTATTCTTATTTCCCGATTCCATCAACATTGACCGTGATTATGTATAAATCTTCGTCAACTCAATTATTCATCGAGTATGATAAAATAGTAAATTAAAGTCTTTATCCACTGATGAAAAAGCAGTTTTCATTGGTCTGCTACTATAGCGGTTGAAACGGTGGGAAATATTCATGTACTTTTCTTATTATAAAGGCAATCAGTTTGCAAAAATAAAAATACAAGAAAATTATCACCAGCATATGACGGGTATGAATAATTTTCTACTAAGCAACTTGTTGCTGGTGCGAAATTTTGATACAGTCTCGTTTTAACCTTTAGCTCTCCTTCTCGTTTTGCTTTATTGCAAACCTTTGTCGTCCAGATTACGCACTTATGAAATAACGTATGAAACAAAAGAGAAGTCACTCAAAGTTATCTAGAGATGTGCTAGTTTCTTTTTCTCGAATAAATATAGTTTATTTTTAAAACATTGTTGCGATTCGCGGAAATTCAAAACCATTTCCGGTTCCGTTTGAGGATTGTAATACTGAAAAAATAGTTTATTAAAACATATTCAATAATAAAGAGATTCTTAACCTTCTCCACTCTGACTAAATTTTCTCATGTCTGGTAAGCTACCCTGACTAAAAAAAAAATGTTGAATTTACAAAAAAAAATGTGTTGGTCAAGTGAGTGATAGTGTTCAATTGGGTTGGATGACGTATATGATTAATTAAAAACTACAAAAGTATTTTTTATTAAAAATAATAATTGTGGTAAACACTTACTAAAAAGTGAAAAAGTACTAAAAATATATTATTATTTTTACTATGATGCCTTTCCACCAAGTATTGACAGTGAACACCTTAAAAGTGATATAAAATGTTGGTTAATCCAGCATGTTGCAATGTTTCACTGTTTTTATCGAAAATAAAATTTTGTAGAATTTATTTGCATGCATGAGAAATCTGTCAGTAAACTTATACCTACGCTCGGCCTGATGTGTTGGCCCACAGACCTAGCTAACAGAATCTTCCCGGCCAGATGCATTGGCCTTAAGAGTGCTAAGCGTTAATGCGGCACTTGAGTCATGAACTTTTCTGGTTCGCTTTGCGCTGGCAAAATATTATAATAATGGTTGCAAATATCATTGTATTTATTTCACTAAACGGCCATTTATTATCGTATGCATACTGTTTTAACTGTTGCTGAATGTGGCAGTGGATTGATATTAGCTCATAAGGCCGGCATAATTCTTGACAAATCTTCTCTATTATTTGTTAAACGTCGAGGCTTCAATGAACCTCGGATCATGATTTTTTTTAACTCATGTTCGATTCTATGCTAAAATTGAAACGGCCAAAGTTCGAAAGAGATTGCAGTGTAATTCAATTAACTTTTCATTTAAATGAAACGACGGAGGAAACTTTTGACAGTCGCTTCGTCAAACGAGTGTCATATATGTCAGTATATTTTTAACACCAAACGAATTATTTAATGATATTAATTAAATGAAGACATAGTGGTAGATTTGCTCACAATATTTGATAATTTTGCTAACCCCGGTCAAAACGAATATATTGATAATTTACAAGCAAAAAAGGATTTTTTATGATTCTTCGGTCGCTACGGAGACTATTTATACATATTGTGCAAACATCAAAGTCCAAAATTTTCACAAACAACATATAAAAATACGTTCCGACACAAACTATACAAATTTTCGTAATATTCGTAAGCAAAAAAATATGAAAAAAGCTTACGAAGAAATTTTATTCATGTCAGAAAGATCCTTGCAGACTCCAAAAAACAGATTTTATTTTTAATTGTAAAATCAATAAACTGTACACAAAATACACTAAAAATTTAGGCGTCAAATACATCAATAGCGATTATTACTAGCATTGCAAAGTAGACATATCTATGTTTGCTTAAAGACGAATCATATGATTCGTTGGTGATTTTGATTCAAAAATGAGACTAAAATTTTTCATGGTTTTAACGCACAACTTGTAACTATACATATTCGATGTTCACTGTGGGGGAATGGCATTAAATTTAAAATAATTACACATTTTTACTACTTATTCGACATAAAATTTATTAGATACGGAGCGGTTAAAAAAAATCTTTGTTGGTGATCATTCATACTTAATTGATTTTTGATGTAATTGCTTGCATTGCTAAGAGGTCTTCAAAATTTTAATTATAGTCTATTTTGCTTAATTGTAATATCAATTGTTGTCATACCTTGTAATTCTTGCTTTAATTTCGTATAAATATCACTGTTTCGTTGTATTTATTAACAGTTAATAATGCTCGCCATGAGCGAAACCGGTCCTGATCCAATAAATTTTATATGGAATAAGTACTAAAAATGTGTTATTATTCGATGTTATCAGATTTTCACAAAAATATCTTACGATTTTGTGAATGCAGAGTGTATGGAGAGGATTATAAATAATACAGCTACAAATTTGAAGCGTATTTAAGACAATTTTAAATGATACATATGTACCTATTACGCACTCGTACGTTTCTATAGTTTGGAATAATATCACGTTGGTTTGAACAGTAAGCAATATATGCAAAATAACGAACTATTCTCTGGTGAAATGTATTCTCCGCCCTAATTGTATCCGAACATGACTCTTCTGTATTAAAGTTTGAACCGTTTTTGGTTTGAAATCCTTCCTAGGATTCGTAGAGATTTTACGAGCATACATTTTAAATTTTAAAGCCAGTAAAACGGTCAATTGAATGGTGTTAACTGCCAATAAAACTTCTCTTGCAGACATATTAATTTTTGAAAAAAAAAAACTCATTGACTCATTTGCAGCGAATTTTAAACCAGCTGAAATATTCACTTGTTGAACAATATAAATTAATAAAATGTTATCAGAATATTTAAATAATGTACTTTAAATATACGCTATATATTTTTATCACATTATTTTTTAATTAAAATAATAAAACATTTTTAGTACGTATTCCACATAAAATTTATTGGATCAGGACCGGTTTCGCTCATGGCGAGCAACTGATACGAAATACAAAGAAACAGTGATATTTTTACAAAAGTAAAGCAAGAATTACAAATTATGACAAACAATTGGTATTACAACCAAACAAATAAATTTAAGCAAAATATACTATAATTAAAATGTTGAAGATCTCTTAACATTTTACTATCATTTTAACAATTTAGTGATTAAAAAATTCCGATATTGATTAATGCATCATCATTCACCTCACATAACAATTGCTGAAAAGCAATCACTATTTGTTCGGTTAGATGTTGGGAGCAGACTACATTCAGAGGAAGAAAAAAGCCATTTATTTCGATTTTGAAATTGACTATCGTTATTTCTAAATTGTAAAAAACAGAAAATAGTACGAATGTGGGCTGTGAGAGTATTGACGACTGCTAGTGGCGTAAATTTGTGATCTAAAACTGCCAATGTGTAACTAAGTTTTAAGGCCATTTGCTTTCTGGGATCTCAGCTTGACCGCGAGAATGTTTCGAGTTGGGAACACTAATTTGACATTCTTTACTTAATATTTTCTAGTACTGTGACGTACTTCAACAACTAACAATGCCTACTTAACGCTAATATTATCCACTGTTCATTTTAAAGTACATTTTGCGATAATCGATAGCTTATTAGTGCTATTTTTTGTAATATTAAATTATTATTCATAGACATTTATATATATTTTTCAGTTACTGTCCCCTTGTGGTTTTGCTTTAAAACGTTTTAACAAAGATACACATTTCATGGTTCGAATACTCCAATTTTTTATAGATTAACATCTCATAGCTTATCTTCCCTGTGTCGCTCTCAACTGATTCATTATTTATCACCGAGTTTATCTAAAAAAAAAAAACTGTCGGGTCCACGGTGCAGTGGTCAACGCCATTGGCTTACGCGACTTTCACGGGCTCGAATCCCAGTACGAGCAGCATTTTATCAGTCGACTATTTACGAATGCGTGGGTGTGTGTGCTGTCTCCCTACTATAAGCGATCATCTGATCCTCTTATCCTTTAAACCCCTCCCTCTCTTCAAGAAAGAGAGGTTGAGCAACTGAGTAAGCAGTTCTCGTAAAAAAAATGTTGAGATAAACTCATCGAGGAGTCCAAATGATTCACATTGAGAGCGGGCATGGTTAAAAAATGTAAAATTACAGGTGCTTTATTACTATAAGACTAAACAAGTGACCACAAAAATCATGAAACAGTTCATTTCGACTGAGATTGATTTAGACTTCTGATAATTTTTATTTCTCATTTTTGTTCATATATTATATTTAGAAAATCCTGAAAATAAATGAGAGTTTTTAGCCATTATATAGTATTTAGCAGGGCTGTGGAGTCGGTCAAAAAAAGTTTGACTCCGACTCCGACTCCGAATAAAAAAGTTGATATCAACACTTTTTTTTGCCTAATTTTCCTATTGATGTGTATTCAATTAAATATCAACCCTACCAATCCGGCCAATAGCTAAATTTGACATATTATGTGCAAAAATAAAAAGTTCAAACTTTTCAAAATTTCCGACTTTGAGTACGACTCCGGCTAAATCGCCGCGACGACTCCGACTCCGACTCCACAGCCCTGGTATTTAGATATAAAATATACCGGAAAAACTTTTTCTTAAGTACGGCAGTACTTAAGTATTAGAATAGACCGAGGGTACGTTCCATAGGGTTCATTCAATTAAATCTTGCGTGTAGTTAAGCTAGCGTAATTTGATGTAGGTATGTATGTAAACGAATATGCGAAATTTCACTGACACAAATTGACTTTAGTAACATGTGAAATTAGAACCGGAAAGTTTTTAGTGGCGAATGATTGCATGCGAAGTTGGGTGGCAAACAAATTTTGTAAGCGTCCAAATTGAGAAATTATTTGTCAACAGCTCTCTTACATGCATACCACTTTGAGAACTTAACAACATGTCAAATTAAAAAAAACATTCAAAAATCTTCATTTCAATCAGCCACTACTTGATAGATGTCTCCGGTATCCTTGATTTTTTTTCCATACACTTTCGTCTTGTCGTCAATGGATATGCGGCAACGTATTCTGTTTGCAATATCGTATACTAGTCACTAGTGTACCAGTGTATAGTAATCCAGGGGTTCTTAACCGTAATGCAAGTCCATGCGCATTTTAGATTGAGGAGAACGAGTGGCGGGCGCAGGCCGGATTAAAAAAAAGAGCATAATTATTAATTTGTATCATTGTTTCCTGGTAAGCTTTACATATATGGATGTTGCATTCATGAACTATTTTTTAATTTACCTTTAAAAATGTTAAAAGAAAGTATAAAAAAAATTCTTCGAAAAATAATTTCAATAAATACAATATAATTTTGATAAAATTTGGGTTTTTTCGTCATTTGATCCTTCGTGGAGGGCGCACGATAATAGTTCCGTGGACACAGGGTTAAGAACTCCTGCACTAGATTTACACCAGTGATGCACAACCTTTTTAGGAGAAAGGCCAGCTTATCAATTTCAGATGCCATATGAGTAAAAGTGATATCTTGATCACTAAAGATGTCTTAGTAAAGTGTATATTAAATTGAAAATGAAAATATATATGTATATCTTCCATTATCCATGAAAATTTCTGAAGAAAAATATGTAATTGATATTTGTCATATTGGGCCACATGAAATGTCATTTTGGGTTACAGGTTGTGCATCATTAACGAACAATCCGGGTCAGCTAATTTTAACCACTCCACGGCACTGAAAAAAATATTTTCATTCTCAATGATATTCTGATGGCTTACAATAAAAAGATTTTTTTGCAACTTGTGTTTATTTTCTCAGTATTTACATTTTGGCTTAATAATCATGCAGATTTGCAGTGTCTAGTGATAATTATTGTATAGTAGACGTGATAGTGACGATCTACAGTATGCCAACATTGCGTAGCGACCCAAGCATCGAAAAAACTGTCAGACGCATTCAAACATTTGTTTCCAGTAAATGGTCACACATTATGGACACGTATTAATGCAAAAAAAATGTGCTGCGTATATTCGGCATGTAAAAAATGCAACACGTCAGTCCTGTAACGTGGTTTTTATCCCGAAAAATATTGTGATACCATTGCTGGCGGACACTCCTCATCCATCACAAGTTTTTATGACTTGCTATTAAATATATTGTCTGGTTCATATTTATATGAAAAACTGTGCTCATCCGTGAAATCGTTACTTTTTACGATATTGAAGTAAAAAACAAACGTCTATCAATTCAATAATTTTTTTGAACGAAAATGTGAAAAGATTCATTCCATCTTGTGGTAAAATAAATTAGTGATTAGCTACAGTAGAATACAACTCGATCGATTAGAAAAATAATTATTTAATATCACATACATATGTGGTGTTAGTATAAAATTTCAATTAGATTTACTTTTTATTGATTTATTTATTCATTCAAGAAAATACAAATCATGGCATTTGACAAATTCAAATTCATTCTTCTAGCCCACAGTCTTCCAATCCATGTGTCACTAACTTATACAGTCAATTAAAAAAACATTCACTTTAATGGATTTTTTTTAATTACCTTATTGGAAATGCCATTGGGGGTCGCGGGTCAAATGGCTTTTATAAAAAGAGGTCGCCACCTGAAAAAGGTTGGGAACCTATGTTCTAGCCGCTAACTTAATCAATGAAAAGATCAATAAGATCTAAATATTTTTACTGTTGTTGCATAAATAGTGCTGTATTTTTGTGTTTCTTATCGGTTGATAATGCTAACGATGAGCGAAACTGGATCTGATGTTAATAAATTAAATGTTGTAGAAAAAGTACTAAACATGTTTTATTATTTATACTGTTGTAACGAAATCAGTGTTTTTGAAATTCGATTTGTGACAACTGCAATGCGATGATGCCATGGTAAAATAAATATAATTTAAAACGGAGATGACTTGATTCTTAATTAAACCACCCTGACATCTATTGGTTAAATGATAAAAGCTCACATCAACAGTTACTAAGCATACATTGTGTAATAAATCAATACTGTTTGAAAAATACAGAAGTTTTTCTTGATCAAACGTGGATTCATCGAACGTAAACGTGAGATAATGTCGAATGAAAAATCAACAGACAACGTGGACGTGATATTAACGAAATGGCTGGGTAAATGATTTTGTCATTAAGCACGGTGCGTGTGTCATGCGGTTGTTTATTTTGGATTTGTTAAAATTTAATTTGATTAGTGATGATAGTAATGTAAATAACTGGCGGAAAAAATCAGACCGGATGTAAAAAATATTCTTTGAAATATTATGTATCATATTTTCGATGGTTTCGGCGGTAACTTTGTGGAAGTTCATTTTAATATAAAATTTAAAATAACTTTGATTATTCCACGTATTGTGTAACTAACTGTGACACGTGTTTCGCCTCTTTCAGAGGCATCTTCAGACTTACTATCGCAAAGTTTGCTTAAGTAATGAAGCAAGATAAATTCTAACATTTTAACATTTTAAATTATGAAATTACAAAATGGATTACGAGTTTTTTCCTTCTAAAGGAAACAAGGAAGGGGGTGATAGAATCAAAACAATGCAATAACATAATGATACTAATAAGGTGCAATCACTCAATCAATTAGATTGGGATTTTTCCTTTTTAAGGGACGCAAGAGAGGGTTATAGAATTGAAACAAAGCAAACAAATATATTTCTAATGACGTTAAACATTACAAACTAATAAACTATAAACTAATGAGCTGCAATCAATCAGTTAGGTTGGGTGATTGCTCTTTTGAATTGGGAATAATGTAAGCAGAGGCGAGCATCCCGTCCTGTTAAGAATATTATTTAATAATATATCTTTTTTTAAAAATGTATCATCTTTACTGTGTTATTTTATGATGCGGGTTGGTGGTAAATAAAAGTTTTGTAATTAAATATGTTAAAAAAATATTTTATTTTTAAATGCTGGAAAAAAAAGTTAGCCGTTTAAAGTTATTTAGCAGAAGAACTCATTTAATTTTAATCTTTTGCATGCAAATAGAAAATTGTACTACTTGTTTATAATTATTTTGTATAATAACACGTAATATTCATTTTAATTTATTTCGACTACTTGCATAAAACGAAGATCACGCCGGTTTTGCTGACTTTGTGCATTATCAACTGACACAAAGTTGCATACATAACATTAACATTGTGATTTAAAGTGACAAATATAACTAAGTCTTACAATGTGGCGTTTTTTCAATTTATTTACTTTCAAAAATTCTTTTCGCAGTGTTTAAATAAGCTTGTTTTTAAATATCTGGTGAATCGGTGATTATCTATTATGCCAAAACATATTAAAGTAAGATAAAAAAAGTTATAATTGAATTGTTGGTATATTATAAAACCGCATGGGGAACTGGTGAGAGTTATCCTCAATTCCCCTTTAGATTCAACGCAGAGATGATTAATAATCTACCACCACAATGTTTTCTTAGTATACTTATTCACAGAATAATTACTATTACTAAAACTAATAACACGAGAGTTCGTATGTATTTCTTTACTCCTATTTTTTTTAGACTATTGACCTGCTATGCATCACCTCAATAGCATGTAGGGTACATTAGCTAGTTTTCTCGGTCACTAATGAGTAAAACAAAACACATACACAACAAGATGTGACCGACGGTGTCTATTCCCACTTTAAAATACTTAGGTACTAATACTTAGATTTTAGAAAAATGTTCGCTATATATTTAATATGTTTTACTGTGTGATTTTTGCTTGCAACTTCAATTTTGTACAATTGGATAAAGAGTATTTTCTATACCGACTATTTGTTCATGTATGTTTTATGTAAATGCTTGTGTACGTGTGAGTGTGTGCAAATGAAGTATACTAATATTGGAATAGTCGTTATCGTGTAGGATTGGAAACGATTCATCGCTTTCTATGCAGCTTTCCTTAATTACCATGCCACAGCTCTCCATATATGTATGTCCGACAAAATTTTCAAATATACTGTCCCACATATTCCATTCCGTTATATACTAAAGGTTTCTAACTACATTCAAGCATTAAAATAGATGAAAAAAGATTTGTGCAATTTTTCTGTGATGTACATATTATTATATATTTTAATGTTTAAAGTCAGATTTCGATAGTATATTTCAAGTGAAAGGAATTCTCATTTTAGTTTATAACATCCTTGTCAATGTCGTTCAAACTAATTTATCTGTAATGAGTCATTTGTCATTAGTAAAAGTTATAGTTATATAACTTGGAAAATTACAATGGGCCATCGTTATTAATTTTACACTGAAAAATATAATTTACATTTCATTCAACATCAATTAAAACTTTGGCTTACTTATTATTAATGTTATCTTGTATTGTCTTGTTCTTCTACTGTCATTTCAAATGCCTTCTATTGTGGACTATAATTAACTTCACATTAAATATGTAAAAACTTCGAAGCAATTTTAAAGGACTGTGCAATGTCTTCTGTTCACGTTTTTATATGTGGTTTTTCGGTTAAATGCTAGGCAGATAAACGAATAACTCTATTATTTAAGTAATATTATATAAATATGTATACTCAACCATGTCCGCTTCCAATGTAGGTCAAATGGACTCTTTATTAAGTTTGTCTCATAATATTTGTATTTAGGTATTCAGTATTATAACTCAATCTCAAATTGTTTTATAAAATATATGCGATTCTCCTTAAAGCTGGTCATATAATGGAAAACATTTCATATATTAAATTTAAATCTTGATACAGATGTTGTTCGCCGTTTTCAATAATAAGTGAAACATGTGTTGAAAATTAGCTTACGAAACCATTCCCATAAATCGGAAATATCGTAATTCCCCTAAAATGGAAAAAATTAAAAAATGTGGTGAATCGTTCATTCGATATATTTAAAGTGTTTTTGGTCGGATGCAAAGTTATTGTAAATAGCCGACGGCTATAAATGGATTTATGTTGACAAAAAATTCCAGCATGTTTAAAATCTAGGATCATTTTTTAAAACAATCATCCCAGAGTAGTTGCTTAAAAGCTTTCTTGAATGTTGCGTAAAAACAAATAAAAGATGTATATGTATATTTGTTTCAGATGAAAACTTCAGTGATTCTCAACATATGTTCTAACCACTTCCCCAGCAAATTATTTTAACAAAAATGTTCAAAAATAAAACTATTTTTATTTTCTTTTAATTTGAAGCATATAAATATTATATTTATTAAAAAAATAACATTTGCTGTTTTTTACCCTTCGAAGTCTATTTTTTACATATTTTTTTATTTACTATTTTTTTCTTAGAATATTATATGTACATATTATATACATAATACCATATCATGAAATAGTCTCATACAATGTCAGAAATCGTGAAATTATATGAAACACGCCGAAAATCGAACGACGATTTAAAAATGCTCATATGGGCGCGCGTCGGGTATCACACGTATTTGCGTGAGCGCCGAAACTGGAACACTTTTTTTCTACACGTATTCTAGTTATATAGCTCGGTCGGTCAACTCATTTACGGAAACGGTAAACAATTTAAAATATGTTTTGGAAAGTCAATGGCACACAAATACTGTTTTCAGTCAGTATAAAAGTATCATTCGAGAATGTGACACCTTGGCAGAACAACTGAGTGTGAAAAAAGCTCAAGACATAATTTGAAGTATTTATCGTATTTTTTTAATATCTTCATAATCTTAACAAACGGCTTCAGATATTTCGCCTTCCATCTCCGAATAATTATCAAAACCATTTTTTGTCGCTATTATAATCGGTATATCCAGTTTACGACATGCGGTTTTTTAGCCCTGGATTAGTTCAATGAATTCATTCCATGGAGGGTTTCGTGACTACTGCGGCATTGCGAAAAAAAGCACATCGACTTTTTTTGTTTACCTTGCCTTATTTCACGTTTGTACTGTATTCCTCTTTCTTTGCCTTGCACTGGCAAAGCGAGACAATGGAGCTTAACCAGGGGACGGCAAACTTTTTTCGCGAAAGTCCACATCGTAAAATAATTGAGCTCGACCGGTCACGAAGCACACTCGAAAATATGTATACAGATGATTCTACTTGTGAAGCAAAACAAAACGAGCTGTATCTTTTTACAATACAGTGATAAATTTATGCTCAATTTTTTTTCCACATTTATTTGACAAACTTGTACGAATGAAAAAGTAAATTAAAAAAATATACGAATAAAAAAATATTAAGAAAAATAAAATACAAAAAACTTATTTATAAAATTAGGAACCCACATATATTTATCATAAAATGTAATAGTAACGTCGAATATTAAGCATATCTTGATTATTTTTTGTCTTCAAACTAAAGTTAGTACTAATAATTATCAAAATACCCTTCCTTAAGTCCTTGGTCAAGTGGTCAACGTTGTTGGCTTCGGTTATAGTGCTCGCGGACTCGAGTCCCAGTAAGAACAGTCTCATAAATTGATTTTGAATATATTTATGGATTTTTGTTTAAAAGAATAGATATATGTATATGATATCTGAATCTAACTCTCTCCCGTCCGATCAAAAAAGTGAGGAGAGCGATTAACTAGCAACGGCTTTTTGCCTAGTCTTAACCTTATATTCCTACTCTTTTCGAAAAAGACTTAGAAACAAGCAGTTAGCTTAGTTAAACTTATATTGAGATATGCTACTCTAATAGTATATACATATGCTCCAAATCGAAGTCGAACATGATTAAATTAAAAACATCAATATGATTTGTAGCTAATCATCTGAATCAACGCATCACCTAGTTGGTTTTAGATCGGGCTGCAAATAGGAATCAAGATGTAGTTTGTCGACCTCTGATCTAAACCAAGACAGCATAATTTTCCAGGACCAGCGGATGAAAAGTTTGCCCTTTTTTCGTAAAACCGTAAGACACGTTTTTTTAACACAAATGGACACTTGATCTTATTCGGTTTTACATTAACACTGTAGACATAATTTTCCACCAAAATATTGTATCGACGAGCTTATAAGATGCATCATTTTTCCATCGTCATTTTTTTGATTGATTGATTTATTATAACAATATATTTGTTATTGCTTTGTGTTCCACGTGTTTCATATAAAATAAAAATATCGAAAAAATAATAAAGTATTGGAAATGAATAGATTAGAAATCTTAGAAACGAATAAAAGATTCAAGGATTCCTAAAGAATTTTCCGCTAATGTTACACCTTATAAATATTGTTATTGTACGTATAATATTTCTCATTGATGTGAGTATTATATCAGTAAAGAATATGAATTAAATGTATATTTTATTTTTCAAGGATTTACGCTTAATCCATTGTTAGGATACTTCTCAAAGAGGCAGTACATACCCTCCACATAGTAACACAACCTGTGTAAGTATTGTAATCCCATAATTACGGATATTCCGGATTAGATAATAAAAAAACGGTATTTAAGCGATACAATATATTACACCTATTACGGTATCATTATTTAAAGATGGTTTGGCAAAACAGTATTAAATTTGAGAGGGTTTTTCTGAACCGATCAAGATTGACAGATTGCAGAATTGATGAACAAGTCTGATTATTTTCATATCGAAATAGAAATAAGATAGTTTATTGAGTTATTTTTATAAAGCCTTATAAAAGTTGTCATGCTTTATCTGTATTTTTTATCACCATGCACACACACAAAGAGACTCAGAAACATACATCGATCCCATTAGGTATCTCTACATAGAATAAAAAATCACTGAAGTGCATTTTTATGCATTTTTATAAAAGCGGAATGCTTTGAACGCGTTTTATTAAATATTTTCGAAGTACGTCAATAAAAGAATTATCAAACAGCAAAGCATTTTCGACAAATGCAAGAAAAATAAAAATATTATATTTACACGTTTCATACTCATTTTGTACGGACTGGTTGCAAAAAATTTCACGATCACACAATGGAACCCATATTTAAGTTTTTTATATTCACTGCATATTTTTTACACAGCTATTTTTTGAACCACCGGTTTTGAAAGAGGATTGAGTGATAAACTATTTTTATTTCTTGGCTCACTCGCCTAGATTTTAATGTCCAATATACTACGTTGTCATAAGGGTGAAGTGTTGAAGAATTTATATAATGATTGAATCGAATATATAATTGTGCATTTAAAAATCATAATAATAGATGTATGAAATAAGAAACATTCATTTGTTTTTAAAATTTTAGCTCTATGTTTATTTGATATAAACAAAAAGCATGCGAATACAATGGAGGTATTTTAATATATTTATTAACTTAATTGAAAAGAGCCAAATGCCTGTGTAGGATATGAAATATTATTCGACTTCAAACATCAAATTCGTATAAATGCCCGCAGCCTTAGGACATATTATTATGGATGTGGACATTTAATGCCAGTAGATATGTACATATACACGCACAATAATATTGTAGTGGCATATCACAACACGTGTAAAGCACTAACACGTACTAAATATTGCAGTTGTGAATGATTTATTGATTCAGAATTAATAACCACTCAAACACATTATCTAGTTAAAAATAAACATACATATATTCGTAACCCAATATGAATAATTATATCGATACAACATGTGAATATGTGTAATTGTTTCATTCATTCGCACACAACTTGAGAATAGAGCGTATAGATAAAGCAAATAGCTAATCACAAGTACAATCCATAAGCAACTGAACTTTTAACTCTTATATTTTCTGAAAATATAAGTTCACCGAATGACGAAATATTGAATCTCAATAAATCTACTTCTGCTGAGATACCGTGCTCTGACCGACTCTACAATTTTAAAAAAATCTGTAAATAAGAATGTTGTAAAGTGTTCGTTTGGTTTTTACTTTAGAGTGATAAAGAAAAACATATTAAAGAAATAAAATTGAATATCACAAATATTATCGTGAAGGATAAGTTTTAACAGAAATCAATATACATAATGTTGCTAGCATAAAAAAATATTCGAGAAAGAAGCGAAATTTAGCTCGATTTAATTATTGATAAACAATAAAAATTTCATTCAGTCATATATTACGATAATTAGTTTCTTTCTAGAAATTTTAAGCCTAGTGTAGAATGAAACATTTTCTTAGGGAATATTTAAATAAGTTGCACCGTATGTATTATAGAGTAACATATAATTTACTATTAGAACATTTCAAATGTGTTTTTGGTGGCGTCATACTCGTTACGCGTGCATTACGAAGGATATTAATTACTACTCCATAATATTTAATAATTGGTCAAGATTATTTTATTATTAATAATAATGTTCTCGTCGTGGCCAGGCTTGTAATATGATCGCTTAACTTAAGTTTTATGCTACGTTATAACAATCCAGTCGTGAATATCGTTAATTGGACATGTAAATTATGAAGAGTAAATTAAATTAATTAATGGAATAAATTTTTCAACGCCGTAAATTGAAGAAATATTATATTCTTGCAGTTTGAGACACAAATAACTCACTAGTTAGGGAAAGACTAAAAAAAACAGTCTGTATAATCCACAGTTTATTAGTTTACTTTGCATCATTTTACTAATCATACATGCATTGTTCAAATCAACACTGCTATTATTATTGGCGAGATTTTTTTTTATCGTTTTCGTCACGTGCCATATTGCATTATTTGAGTGTTTGAAAGTATCAGTGTACGTTCAATATGAAATATTTGATACCATACATAAAAAACTCTTCTTTGCAAATAAAATATCATAGATGCGCAAAAAAAATCTTGAACAAAAATAAACTTAGTCTACGATTTTTTCCCCCCTAGTTACTGTTATATTTTTATTTATGTTGTACATAATATTAAAACGACGTCATTCCACTACTCTATCAAATGTTTGATACAATGTAACGATCGTATTCGTGAGATCGTTGATTAGCCTATTAATTACAACACTAATTTAAAACGCTGTAATATTCGAATATTATTTAAAACGATATAATATTTAAACAAAATAATAATAAAAAGTTTACCTTGGCATATTGATACGGTAAAACTCTTGCCATTGGAATAATGCCAGTGACTGCCATAAAAACATTGTACTTACTCACATGTTAAGGCATACAATACATACTATAGATATTTACGAATTTTAAGTAGACGATTTTTATGAAAACATTATATTATATAATTTTGATTTCAATAACATATATACAACTAAAATTTTTAGTCTATTTTATTTGTACAGCTCTTTTTATTTAATATTTTATAGCTTTTTTATATCAGTTTTTTTTAAGTTTTTAATAGAGTTTATCCAAAACTATACTTTTTTGTAGAATTTAAATGTATATCGATTGGAATAATGCTAAGCTCACCATTTGTATTTATGTGTATAAAAAAATCAATTCTTGTCTTCAAACAGAAGTCGATACAAAAATCAATAGGACCTCTACTTTCACGTATTCGATTCACATTTTCAGAAACCAATTATGTGCGAAAGTAGAAGTCCACCTGTATATGAAATGGCGTGTAGCGGCATATTAACCTGTGGAATCTGTAACCAAAGGAAAATATGCTAGCCACTAGATAAAAGGATCAGCATTTAGAATTTTAGCTTATGATAGATATATGTGGTAGCTTATTTTTTGTCAAACTATGAACGCTCAGATGCAGACTGGTACAAAACTTACTAACCGTTGAAAATAACGATTGAAATATACAAACGAGTTAATGACACTGTCATTTAGTTCAGTCGTGATTGTTTCATCGATTTATATAAAACAGAAAATGGCAGTGGCCATCAATTGATTAGATATCGAGTAAAATGTAGTGTTTAAAGACAGTCTACTTTGGTAGATATCTCCTTAATCGACTCGGATCTAGTTTCGTCGAGCTGTTTGTGTGGAAACTTGAACTGGCAGATATACGTAAGGCAAGTAAGTAAGCCAAAGAAACTTTGCAATCCGGCTCTGGCGGTTCAACACAGAATTATTTAACGCTCGACCAAGTGGCATTATGTGCTTGGAATAACTGAAATATAAAAGCTTTGTTTTCTTGTCGGATAAAAGCTGTCTTATTTAAATTTTCAAAAATATAATTTAGAAATTAAACTGAAGGTGGTATCCTTATATCGAATTTGAATCGATTTAACTTTGCCCTTTTCCATGAGCTTTGTCATCAACAATCCATATTTTCCCATTCTGCATTTTCAGGCGTTCATTACGATCTCAAAACTGTACAATACTTTTGTTTTAAATAGCACACATTTTTCACATAATATCCATCTAATAAAACGTTAAATAATTATTTTTTTCACAATCTACAATATTATATATATTATACGTGTATCGTATAATATATTTAATATTCATATGTAATGGTAAAATATCTTTCATTTTCTGTATTGTAGACATTCCAAACATGTTTGATCACAACCCAAAATATGAAACGTTTTGTAATTAACACCAAGCATAAACATGCTTTATAAAATACAAAATGTTTTTAATTCTTTATTATAAATGTTTTTTTTTTAATTTTTCAAATAAAAAATCCACAATAATATTACGTGTATAGATAGAAAAACTGTGTTCAAAATTCACATATTTGTCAAACTAATAAAAGGTACAGTTTTGAATATTTTGGAATGTGTATTGGACGCCAGTGCTGCTTTTTGCAGTTCACGTCGCCGTTTACGTATTTTCTTATAAACTTGCACCCGAACAATTTTTTCTTTTGGTTGCCGTTTTACACTTGGTAAGCATCTTAAGTCGCATGCACGTGCAGATTTCTTTCCAAGCGAACGTCTCCATTTCGTTTTTATATTGCTTTGTGAAAATCCTTTCAAAAACTTGTGGGATTCATTATTTGATAAAGCTCTAGCCAGTTGCTGCATTTTTGTGATACTCGTATTTAATTGTACGGTATCACATATCAGTAGGCCACTATTTTGTGTACTGAAGTCCGATAACCAATGAATTGGTTGCACTGGCGGAGAATTCACCATTGTTATTAAAATATACTACTCAGTAACATCAAAATTTTTGTACTCTTTGTAACAATAGTATATTTGTTAAGTAAACACAACACATTATTTTACACTAGTTAAATTTTCATTTCAATCAAATATATAAATCAAAGTAAATAACATTAACGATGCTTTTTTAATTCCAAGTTAAAAATATAAACTGTCGAGGGAATGTCATTGAATAAATTGAAAGAAGATTTTCTTTTGTTTATGTTTTCCAATTTTAAATTTACACATAAACAACATTCATTTATTTCAAATCAATGCTCTGTTAAAAGAGTATTTAAACATCGAACTGTCATATTTTAACTATAAATTGTAACATGAGTATTTTAATGAATATATATATATATATGATCTTATTAGACCAAATAAAAGGCTTAGTGGAAATACTTCACTGATAAAAACCAACCAATTATGTTTCAATTCCACTTCGTGGTTAAATAATAAGCGATTGAATTTTTAATACATGCATAACCACAAGACTTTTATTTCAGAATGGAACCTACGCTTGCGCCTCAAGATGCCCACGAGAGAATATTGCTCCCCGTGGGGCTTGTCTGACTCCAAGACTAGTAGAGATTCCTGGACAGTGTTGCAGGGAATGGATGTGTGATGGCCCACCTGGTAGGTGCACTCTCAATGATCAACTATATAACATTGTTTTCAAATAAACATACTGATAAATACCTTTTCTTTTTTTGTGCAACCTTTTTTACGAAAACAAAAGTAAATAATTATAATATTATATAGCCCCATTGGTGTGACGAAATCAATTTAATAATATGGTGAATAAAACTTGTCAATTTGACCTTGGAAATTTTAGTAAATAAGCAGGGTAGTTAAGACATAGTCAATAGAAAAACATTTAAAGTTTTGAAATTTAGAATCATATAATTATATAGAATAATACTTGCTAATCATAAAACCGAATCATCAACGGTATTTGTGCGTTTTTTCTATTTGATTGCGGATACCGAGATTAGAATGGAAAATTTCAAATATAATTAATATTAAAATTTTTAATGCTTTATGGATTTCTGTGCATGAACAAGGATTTATATGATCACGCTATACGTGTTAGCGGTCGCTTAATTAAGTTTCGCTTATCGCGAGCATTTTCAAAGCAAAACCGGACCTGCTCAGTACAAAAATATGCGTAAAAGTAGGGCAATAACATGTTTTATTTATAAAAAAAAAGATGTTTACGATGTTTACAGAAAACGAAAGCGATTGGCTCACTATATACCTTCTTTTCTTATCCACATTCTTATATATTTACTAGCTGACCCGGCAAACGTTGTTCTGCCATATAAATTATTTCTAGTGAATATTTTGGTTGTTAAGTAAAAAATAACGAATGTATTGCAAGTGTGTGGGGATGGGATCTATGACAGAAAGAGGAATGGAGTGCTGTAGACGTTGACCGCCGATAAAAACAAAAAACACCAACCATTCATTTTCTCAATTCATGTAAATCATAAAAGTAACGGACATATTCATTGTTTGATCTCTTATAAGTTAAATGTAAATTTAAAAAGAGTAATATTTTTTTTATCCGAAAGTAGGAAAATGAAATAAAAAAAAACAATATTGATTTCAAAAAGCAATTGAGTGTATGATATTTTTTGTCAGTCCGTCTTTAGCCAACACAAATAAGCTTTATGGTTTCCCCTCGCGAGAACATGCCACGTATAATCGTCCGTGTGAAAAACATGGTGTGCCTAAATCTAAGCCGCAAACAGAAATCGTTTGGCCTTGCGACTTATTGATTGTCATTGCGAATGCAAATCAAATAGATTGAAGGCGTTTGAATTCAATTGGCACGTTTGTGAGAATCATTGGAATTCGTGGTATCAAAACATTTTCGGCTCGGAATTTGCCATTCAAAATGGAGGCTTCGATAATGTTTTTCATAATTTATTTAATGACCAATCGCGTGCCACTGCACAGCCGCGGTGGGTATAAATTCCGAAGTAAAATAACCGGAGATCCAACATTCAGTCGTAGAAAGTGTGGTGACATGCCTGGCAAATCCAGTGAGTTCAAAAACTCTGTGGGATAATCTACAGCTTCGTTAGCATCGCAAACTGTATCGATCGATTCGTATTATACCAAGTCACCTGGCAACAACTGCTGTATCTTGAAGTTAAAATTGCTGACGTCTACATATTTTGCTGCCAAAATGGCCCTTTCTGCCAGTCACGCATGATTTATGTATTGTGTGCGTACATCGGGAAATATGCGGTCAATGAGAGTATTTTGAGAATCAAAGATTGTGCAGAAATTAGTGGGCAATTTTATACATCCAGTATTTTCATAGACAGCAACTTTTCCATCGCCAATATTTAACAATTGTTCGACAATGTGTCAGCGGATGGATCTTATAGCATTTGGACGCGCATGTTTATTTTTAGCTTGACTTTTTCAATATTTCTCACGGCGATGATTTCAAGCAAGCGTTGATCTCATCAGCGTACGTTGAACGTGGAATGATGGGAAGTGTTTGTCTGAAATCACCTGAAAGGAGAAACAGAGTGCCGCCGAATAGTTCGTCGTTTTTTTTTATATCTTTGAGTGTTCTGTTCAACGCCTCAAGAGAATGTTTGTGTGCCATAGTGCATTCATCCCAGATGACAGTTTTGCATTGTTTCAGCACTGTGGCCATGGATAATTGTTTTTTATGTTGCACACTGCGTCTGGGTTATTTTGAATATTCAGTGGCAGCTTAAATGCTGAATGAGCTGTTCTGCCTCCATCCAATAAAGATGCTGCATTGTCAGATGATGCAACGGCCAATGCGATGCTATTATTTGATACATTTCGGCGAGAATTAGCGAAATGAGAATTTTTTTACCAGTTCTACCTGGCGCATCAAAAAAAAGAAATTCACCTTGTCCCGCCGAAACTGCCAGCGATAATGCGGTCGTAAATGATTTTTTGTTCATTAGTCAGTAGTGGACATTGCGGTTAACAATCGCTGCCATTTCTGCCGTATCGTACTGCAGTTCACGATTCATTTCGGTATCCATTAAATCAGTAGCACTTCAATTTGGCGAACTCATATTGAAATGAGTGGTAAATTGGCAATGACAACGCAAATATCATCGATAGCAATCAATGCTTCATTGTACAAAGCGTCGCTGAATGTAATCGTTAGATAGATGCACCGAAATCGATGCAATATATAGTCAGTCATTGAGTCTTTGTGCTTATCCCACAACGTGTCTGCTCGTCCCGGGAAACATTTTATCAACACTATAGCGAATAGTAGACAAATTTGTGTTGCTGTACAGCCCAATGCTGCTTCAGCAAGTATATCATCCCATTGATTGCCGTCTTCGATGTGTGATCGTGTCGTTGGTGAAATGTTTAGGAAAACGCTTTGTACATTTTCCATCTGCCATGCAAGGCGATAAACGTTTCAGAAAAAATAATCTGGATAAAGACACCCTTCACCTAGCGGTATGAAATATACTTTACAACCTTCTCTCATATCTAAAAAATATACTAAATAAATTTCATAAAAATCGGTCAAGCCGCTTTGGAGGAGTTCGACCACAAAAATTTGTGATACGAGATTTTTATATATTTATATTGAGATATAGGATTAGTGTAACGTATTTCATACTATTTTTCAGTTTAAATTTTCTTTTATTTTTATATTTAAAAACAAAAAAATGTTACGCCATAAACGCTTGGGACCGTTATATTATATTGCACAATGACATATTAAGTTTTGTGGGAACTATACAATTTATTTCACTTCTGCAAAATTTTGAACTTTTCTTCTACCAGAAAATTCGAACTACTTTCGAGTTCGTCGTAAACGGTCTGTTAAAAATAGCCGCTCAAAAAGTTACAAAAAAGTTCTCGAATTTAAACACATTAGTTTCATTGATACATGAATGCAGCTTTTTAAACTATTATGCCATTCATATAATTCGCAGCTGAGATGAGATAAGTTATATTATGATATAGAAAAAAATATACAATATTCGAAATCATCATGTTGTTGGAACTATGTATATTAAATATAATTTTAAATGACATTGAAAAACATTGTCAACGTTATAAAACGACGGCTTACTTTAAACAAGGTCCATAATCTGAGCTAATTTTAACCACTCTGCTCTTTACTTAAAGCAGGCATGGGCAACCTTTCCGAAGTCTGGGGCAAAATTATCATTCTGTCTCGAGTCAAGGGCCGGACCAAATTACCAAACATAAAAAGTAATATTTAATTCAATAAAACACGTTGCTACTTCATATATGTATATTTCTTTTTATATTATGAACGACATAATATTAATATTATATACTGATTACAAAATTTAGTTTGGCCGAGTGTGGGTGTAAGATTGGCCTTGTACTTGAATTACGAGAGTATCAATATTGACGGTGGATAATCGCATAGAATTTTCAAGATTGTCATTTGTTACCCTCGTCAGAGTTTTTGAATTAGTGTGTTTCATCCACGAAAAACTGTTCACACGTGAATGAGCTGCCAAAAAGACAAATGATTTTTCTTACAAATGCGCGTAATTTTTTATATTTTTCTTCCACCAAATATAATTTATAAAAATCCATCAAAGCAATTTTGTAAAATTGTGGTTTTAGCACTAAATCCCTTGAAGCACAATAAGTTCCATCTGTAAATTTGCTAGCACATTATTTACATCTGCATCCATCGGATGAGCAAATATATCAAATGAGGAGTCTTTGTTTTGGAAGTCAGCTAACCTCGTATCAAATTGCTCTATTAGTGCCTTTAGTTCATCTCCATTAGAATTATATGTGATCTGAGTGATAGACCAGGAAAATGACTTAAATTTCTTTTTTATCAGCCAGCGGGCCGGTGGTTGTCCATGTATGACTTAAAGCATATCGAAGCAAAGATCACAAACCTTCTCAGACAAAATAAAAATTACTGAGAAGATAAGAAATGATTTTACAAATATTTACAAACTGATCCGTATTTTTCTATGTCATAGAATAAAAAAAATCAAGTATCCAGTCCATTAAATATTTTGTTGTTTTTTTCGACAATACAAGTTAAAACCCCTGACCGGAGACAGTATCGACAAGGAATGATTGTTTTGGATTGGAAAATAATTGCAGTTGTGTAATCTTTTTCATTGTATTATAATGTTTTACAGCAAGTATGGCAAGCATAATTTAGTTATTCAACGACTACACAATTTCACCAGCTATCAATCAAATATAAGTGCTAGAAACTTCTTGGAAACGCTTCAGCATGCAGTCCCAGATTGTCAGATTATTAGAATGTTTCGACTCACACAAAATTCAATCACTTGATGTCCGATGTATTCGCATTATATGTCATAAAGCTATGAATATCAGTGAGGATTATTTTCCTCATAACATACACATGACCCTACCAAGGGAATCTTCTCACATTCCCTAATTTGGGAATAGTTTTACTGTAGGCAAAGTATTTTTGGATTCTGAATGTAGGTATTTCAAAGTACTTCCATAAATTTGATGTGTTTAAATCAAGCTATTAATTCTATAAACCAAATAAACAAAACAATAAACTTTTATTGAATTTTAAAGAGATCTTGTTATTAATTTTATTTTTGACGAAATACTTTAAAGAATCCAGAAATTATAAATATACGATTTTAAATAAAAATAATTATCAATAAAGAATATGAATATTCATATCGATACTTCCATATCATATAAATGATTTCAATATACAAATCATTTATTAAAATATATTTAGCTAAATCAGTACATATGACTAACTGATCTTTTAGTGGTTATTTTTTGAATCTTTCGTTATATTTTTTATCAGGATAACTTAATTAATGTTTAGAAACCTCTCCGATCCGATAAAATGAAGACTATTGGAAAGGTGCCAATGCTGAATATATTTTCAGCCAATGGTGCTCTTTAGCTCTTTTTAATTTAACGATCCTACAAAAATCTCCGTATCTGACTAATATTTCAGCCATATTTTTTGCTTAGTTTACATATGCTGTTTTAATGGGACAAACTCACTGTGCGCGTAAATCACATATTTTCTTTACCCTTGCTGAAGTTTATATAGAAAAATTAACATCGTTAAGTAGACTGTATACTGTTAAATTCAGAATGAGCGATAGCCCGTTTCCCGCGCATCTCTTTGCCTGGTGTCAGTTTTGGTGCCGATAGTTTGATTTTGTAGTAATTGGTCACAGGTATTCTGAGAATAGTTTTTATAGGGGATGGAAACAATCGGTGTTGCAAAATTCCGCTCTAATAATCTCTTTAAATTCAAATTCGTACGTTTAGTTTGGTCAGAATACATGACATCGGTATGGTTTATTTTCAAAAAAATCAATGTTTTAGATTGATTCTCAATTGCGTCGTATAGTATCGAAAGTAGAATTATCCACTTTTCGACTGTTACACTTTAGCTGTCTCTACTTGTATGATGTACACAAATAAATTGTTTAGAATTATCTTTTTGATACAACTTCTGGTTGAGGCTACTACCAAACATACACAATGTTTACATGCAGCTTAGTTATTGATCTTCATGTTTTGAATGAAACGGTGCTTATTTTATAGTATTAACCTCTTAAATATTTTCTCGGGTATATGTTGTGCAAATTTGAATTTATATTGCATTTACTCGTTATATTAATTCTATGTTGATTTCTATAAAAAGTTAAATTACTCCTTATCAAATGTGGTTCTATTTTTGAACCGGTGTTTTTCGGTTGTAGCAAAAATAAGTGTTTAAGCTCGAGTGTTTTGCGTAAAATATTAACTTTAAAATGTCAGTAGATTTACAATTGCAGAGTTTTATTTGTGGTAAATATGAAACGATAAAAGAGAGTTTCAGCGATATAAAATAACATGCCCTCATTAAAATATCGAGAATTTTTTCGTTGTGTTGCATATCTCAAAGTAAAAAGAATGTCGCCGCAGTCAGGGATTTTTGTCTCACTCGACCAACATCGATACGGTATCCTACAACTACACAATCAAATATACCTCTTAGTTTTTGAACAGAAGAAAATTTTTGCTACACGGAAAATTTTCAGACTGATATTGTAAATGTTAGGCTTGCGTAGAAATAAATCATAAGATACATGTCTTCATATCAACAACAAAAGGACCAGTTCTGCTCATCGCCTGCATTTTAAAATTGAAATCTGCCATAGTTAAATTATATTAAGTAAAAAAGTATTTACTCTTATAAACTGTGTAACTTGCTTTATGGTATTTTTTTTTATATATTATGCATACTTTAATTAATGCACATTAATTAAAATGTTTTCCTCATTATGGCATTCGTGGTAACAAAGCCAAAATTTGCAAAATAAATTATTTTCTAAAATAATTCCAAAAAATAAATTAATGTCTTAATGCCATTATATTTTTTCTGCGTCTTTTACTTGTTTAAAATAAAATAAAAGAAAAATCCAATATTCGTACTTCAAACACAGACCATTTTCTCGTTTATATTAAGTATCACCGTTATGGATACTAAATCTTTTCTCATGATACTAAATAAGTATTCACTAAAACTTATGCATACATTATGCTGTTACATTTTTAAACATAATTGGTTTTTATTAAAAATAAATCATTATTATATAAAAATCTTCACTGATTCAATAGTTAAAAGTATTTTATTCAAATTATTGAATATCTCAACATAATTTAAAAAATAAATTAGAATTGATTGTATTTTTATGTTAATCAAACTGGATTATATTTTAAGGAGATGGTATAAGCTATAAGGTATTGAAAAAAAAAGTCTCCAATCAACACAAGTCTAAAATTTATCAAATATATATAAGTTATAATGATCCTAATCTGAAACAAAAAAAAAAATAGAAGTATAATTTGATAACAGTCGGCTAGGATATATTATGTATTTAGAAAACAGGTAGTTACCACAAAAGCGTGTTTCCCGTATACCACTTCAATGTCTGATTTGAAAAATCGTGGTCTAGACTGAAAAGTTCGCTCCAAATATGTGGTTTGGTTTTCAGTATTTATAAAAATAAACACATATTTTGTATTAATTCAGTAATTTTTTGATTCGAAATAATACTTTTATATCCAAAACTAAAACGAATAATTTCATGTTTTATTTTCTTGAAGAAAACATCGCAGTACAAACTGCGATGTTTTCAAGTTAGCTTTAATGTTAATTTATTCAATGTGTGAATTCAGTTGTAAGATAAAGATAGTGGCGTACTACACTCAAAAATCTTTTTTTGCCATTTCAAATGCGGTTTTTTTTAATGATTTTTTTTATTTTATTAAATGCATTTTTGGAACTATATAAATGTACATAATATGTAATAACGTAATTTACATGTTCTTCACATATTATACGTGCAAAGTCCAGTGTTTTACCTGTTTATTACAATGTGACTTTGACATGTGCTTCCTTTTCCATCTTATGTTCCCATGTTAAGTCAAGGCTTTTTTGTGCAATTTTCCGTGGAACGCATCTACCGCACAACAAAAAGGTTTAGGTGTAAATTGTTATTTCAAAATCTTTAACATCTTCAAAAATAGCAGTTCTTTTGGGATCCGTATGCTACATTGAGTAGAAAATATTGAATAAAAGTTTTTTTACAAATTATATATTTTATAAAGTATTTTTTTACTGTAGAATACAAAATATAAACTGTTATTTTAATCCAATAAAAAGCATCACGACAATACGATACATATAATGATGTCTGATGGCTAGCATAGTATTTCAGTTAAATTATTGAAATTCATGAAACCATGCGTTGGTACTACTGACCCAAATGATTCGCAAATTAATATTTGCAGCAATTGTTCTTATAACGAAAATGACGTAGCAAGAGCCGCCATGATTGATTGATTATCCTCGCATGCTTGCCGTAAACTGAAACATTCCAAATAATTCGTTGGCATCCATTTATTCGCAATTAAAAGTGTACGTCATTTTAAGGGATCGAAAAACCGGTATTAAACACAATCGATTAACGGTATTTCAGCTTATAAATCATAAAACCAGAAAATATTTTTTTTATATGGAAAATATAAGTAGCATTAAATCTATAACCGAACTTGTTTGTGCGAAGATCCAATCAATTTTACTATTTTACAGAATGAATGAAATATCCCTTAAGGTTATTTTATTTAAAATATACATATATCTGGGTCTTAATGCTAGAATTGCCTATGTCAGATTTTGGCCATTTCGACTTAAAAATCAAAAACTACTTTAAAATGTATGTTTAAATAATGTTGCAGGAGGACACTTTGCACAAGAAATGTCTATGTTCAGTTAGGCATCTATAGTGCGAAAAATCTCTACTGTACGTATCTACATATTGTAGATATTATACATTTCAATAGTCTTTCAAATACACATCGCCAAAATGTTTTTAATAACGAAAAATTGTCTATATTTAACAAAGGCACATATAAATTCAAATTAAGTTGTAATAAAATTAGTCTAATCGACTAATGAAACTTCTTTTTTAATATTAAATATCGAACTTGTAGAACCGATATTGCAATTCTAATTCGACGTATGTATTGGTTTTTAATTCCCTCTTTAAATATAATATATTTTTGTACCACCAGCATTGATATTTTCGATACCGGTATTGATATATGGCATAAGTCCGATATTGCAATCCCTATTCCTGGCCGAATATAAAATCTGCGCCTTCTCCGCAAATTATATTCTAAATCATAAGTCATCTCATATCATCAATCAAGCCAAGTATTTGCTTTGGTCCATTTTTAAAATATAATCGAATCGATATATGACGACATATACAAAAATTTGCTAACGAGGACACGGGCTAGTCCACACGGGTCTTCGGCAGTTGAACATTCTACTTATCATTTAGAGGTTTTTTTGGACATCATAAATGTTTAAGTTGTAAGAAATTATATAGAAATATTGGCTAACCCCGTAGCCGAGTAGTCAGGGCTCTAAGCGTTCGCCCCGTTGGATTAAAAAGTCCGCGAATTCGTAGTTCCTTACAGAAGATTTGAAAAATATGGATGTATTGTTATAACGAAGAATAACGAAAGAATTTTTAGTCTTTTTCTCACACATTACTGAGTGTCTTCATTACAATCAGTAATTGGAAAAATCTTTTTTTTTTTTGATTCTGCATCAAAATTTTACATGCTTCGCGCCGGAAATCTTTAAACACATCGATATTATTGATTGAATTGGCATTTACTCGGTAGAACTTAATCATAAAATGGCGAAAAAATAGCAATGTACATATTTTAGTTTTACAACACTTTTTCGTATTACACGGAAAAATATTTAGTATCTAAAGTTTTCCACCGTAATCGGTTTGAAGGGTTTCAGAAGGGGTGGAGAAGCATTTCATTTAATAAAAAAACATTTTTTCAAATAATATGGTTTAAAATACTCGTTGTGAGCAAAGCTGGTCCTGATCTTTATTCAAATTTGGAATTAGTATAAAAAAAAATGTGTTTCACTGTAGTAAATACGAGCCAAACTACAAAACATTAGAGTGATAAAATGTACGACTAATACAATGTCTGCGGTAATATATTCCATTGGTTCTAACGGCTTTCTATTGCGACCCTCACCTAGATACTATGTTTACTTTCCGTGTGTAAAAACATACTGTAGCGATGTTTAATTCACCCTTTTGCACTGCTCGTGTTTATGCATATTCCCACACCTAGCAATTCATTATGCCGGTGACGAAAGCGGTCGATAGCTATTTAAAGAGGATAGATAAACGTCATCAATACGCTAGTTGGTAACGCCAGTTAATAGACGAATGCTACTGGAAAGCAAACAATGCTAGATTTCATGGATGCAACTAGAACTCACGTCGGATTGAAAAAAGTAATAGTGATCAATAAAAACAGTAGGAATGCAGTCAAGTCGACATGCTTTTCTATGTGTTTTCTTTTCTACGAACAATCCCAGGTTAATGGAGAAATCGCATGTCATTGGTTTTATCGAGTCGTTTCCGTTTGCATTAAAACATAAGATTGTTTGAATATTCTTATTATAATAGAAGATCAATAAAGTTAAACTTATTTACAATTCAATATAGTAGATACAGAGATAGCCCTTAATAAGTAACGATACCGAGATGTTTTTCACGGACAAACATAAATGTATTTAAAAATAATAAAACATTTTTAGTACATATTACACATAAAATTTATTGGATCAGGACCGGTTTCGCTCATGGCGAGCACTTTCAACTGATCATCACACATCGAACATCATCAGATGATAATGCTCGCCATGAGCGAAATCGGTCCTGATCCAATAAATTTCATTTGGAATAAGTACTAAAAATGTGTTTTATTTTTATTGTAATGCCATTCCACCAAGTATTGACAGTGAACACATTAAAAGTGTTTAATTTATTTGTATTAAAATATACAAATTGCATCGCTGTTTTAATTCCAAACCATCAATCCGATCATAATAATCAAACATAGGGGCCGTGACGGCTGGTGACGGGGTGCTGGAGGGTGCAAAAGGAAGATTCAACTATTTTTCCGTACTACGGAAGAGAAACAGTTGGTATTGCGAACATCTGAATTGAAAGTCTATGCTATAGAAGTGTTTTAAAATCCAATGAATAGGAAAGAACTCTTGCAAAAATGGTTGAATCTTCCTTGCACCCCCCAACACCCCGTCACCACCGTCACTGCATAGGGGGTGATTGAATTTCTGTACAATTTGTCGTCCTATCAAAAACTGTAAAGCGATGAATATCAGTTATTTGATGTAAAAAATATTATTGTATATTTTGTATTTCTTTCCGTTTTAAATCAAATATAGCCGGACTATTAACGTGTGTATTTGTTTTATCTGTTCAAGCCATTGAACCACCTCACTGCGTTGAACGCTCAACGCCATGGAGTAGATGCTCAGCAAAATGCGGAGGAGGTTTATCACACCGTACGTCGAATGCCAACTCCAGCTGCCGACAGAGGAACGAGACCAGGCTTTGCCAGCAATCCAGCTGTGATGAATCTCCGTTCGGGAAGCCTTATCATCAATCTAAGCACCACCATGTAAGGGTGAGTGCAAAGCCGTTAAATTTTCAATTGTATATCATTCGAACCTCTTACAAGTTACTTTAATACTATTATTTCGGATAGATAATTGGCCAAGCAATGGAATGTGTTCCACCAATCATTGCATGGTGTCTTTAGTAAATATATTGTTTACAAAATATTTCTTCGAAACAAATTTTCAACTTCTATTCACATCAAATTGTATTAAATAAATGTATATTTTATTTCACTTTTCATGGAGAAAAAAAATAAAGAGATAATGTTAGTTCAATTGATTTATAGCTGATCTCTCTTGATCACAAACAAATGATTTAAATCTTTCCTGGAGGCTATGACATTGAAAACATTTAATCATCGGTACGAAATCTAGTGGAACCTCTTTTGAATAATATGTATATACACATCAAAGGACGTTGGCTAGAGAGCCACTGCGAAAAAAAATATATACATTTACTCGTGATTCAGATATTTGTCGCGCGATGAAAACTTTCAAAGCCACAACGACCATTTACGATAATTATCGATGCATATTTTCATAAATTGCAGCAAAGCTTTATATAAGTAGAAATATATATAATTTGTTAAAGTTGGACTTACAGTTTGTAAGTGGAAGATTAAATCCTTCTTAGTGAGTAATCTATTTAAAACTTTCTAATTCATCTTAAGTAACCATGCAAATATTTATGTTTGATAAGCAGTTATAATCTGTTTTGCAATTAATTTAATAGTCACATACAATATTTGATATGCATCTCTCAAGAATATTTATTCAAAGGCTTATTATTCAAAACAAAGCAATTCTTAATCTGTTTCAAATCAAACCAATAGCGTGTAATATTGCGGTAAAGTAGCAGTATTATCTTTGAAAACTAATCTAATAGAAAATACAAAATAATTTCAACACTTTATTTATGGTGCTTTTTTAAATTTCATTTAGCGACCGTTTTCTTATTTCTAAAATAACATTTGACAATAATTTCTTATACAATAGTTTTTCTAAATATTCTGTAAATAAAATAGTCTTTTTATGAATTTCCTAAATACAAATTAGGTGGAAAATGAAGATTTGTAATATCTTAGTATTCAGCTTTATGAAAAGAAGCATACCTCGAATACATATTTTAATGGATTGATTTTTTCAAGCGATTTATGAATATACATACATATATCTAAAAGAAAAATGTATGGGATTTTTTACACAAGCCGTAGACACAGTTACAATTTAATTACTAGTAATTTTCCATTTGATTTTCTACCCTCGCCATATGTGGATTAAATGGTTAAGTGAATAATAATGATTTTTTTATAAACTAAAAATAATAAAGTTATTTTACGTCAGGATTTTTGCATATTAAATTATAAACATATGTCACTTTTAAGG
This sequence comes from Himalopsyche kuldschensis, assembly GCA_028554975.1. Lineage (NCBI taxonomy): Eukaryota > Metazoa > Arthropoda > Insecta > Trichoptera > Rhyacophilidae > Himalopsyche > Himalopsyche kuldschensis. The sequence continues at coordinate 7,842,260 of JAHFWI010000038.1, forward strand.
TGTTCACTGTCAATACTTGGTAGAAAGGCATTATAATAAAAATAATACATTTTTAGTACATTTTCCACATACAATTTATTTGATTAGGACCGGTTTCGCTCATGGCGAGCATTGTCAACTGATAAGGAATACAATAAAACAGTGATATTTATACAAAAGTTAAGTAAGAAAAACAAGGTATGACAAACAATTTGGGCTTTTACTTTGATAACGATAATCCATACTTAATTGATTTTTGATATATTAGTTTGCATTGCTAAGAGGTCTTCAAAATTTTATTTATAGTCTATTTTTCTTGTAATTTACTTCAATTTATTTGCTTGTTTGTTTTACCAATTGTTTGTCATACATTGTTTTTCTTACTTAACTTTTGTATAAATATCACTGTTTTATTGTATTCCTTATCAGTTGACAATGCTCGCCATGAGCGAAACCGGTCCTGATAAAATAAATTTTATGTGGAAAATGTATTAAAAATGTATTATTATTTTTTTTATAAACATATGTGTTGTCAAATTAATACGAAGTGAATATTTTAAAACCTTTTACCTGATTAAATCAATCAAAATTCGTTTGAGAAGAATATATCCTCTGGCCCCTATTGTCCTGGTTGCTGAACACATTTTCAATGATAGCTGCGCTGCTTTCATACATATGTATGTAACATTCAATAGTGGTTTTTATTATTAATTATCAAAAATTCTTCCAATGTCTCTTTGACTCGGTCCAACTTCTCTAACTATTTTGTGTGAGAATTTTAATGAACAAAGCACATTACTCTGATTTAGGGTTTGACATATTTCGTATTGTTAGAAAGCAAATTGTTTCGATTAAATAGTGCGAGAACCATAAACTATGCTTCAAAGTTCATCACAAAATTTGGTTTTCCCAAGTTAATTAAACAGCGAGTATTTGTAGCACAGATTTCTATCTCATAAATGCTGCATGGAAATAAAAGGATGATACACTTAATTAAAGTCTAATTGAATAATTTAAAAACTTTTTACAATACATTTACCAGGCAAATAAAACTTACGAAAATGCTGAAATAGTTTTCCAATCAAAATACTAATCAATCGACGAATAAAATTTTAATTACAGCATCCCATTTCAGTAAGATAACAAATATTCAAAACAATTATTATGAAATATAATATTAAAAATCAATTTCAAATAAAACACATTTCTTTGTACTACTTCTACATATATTTTACAATGATCTGTTGATAGTGTTAGTGATCATTATAAAAAACATTGGTGGAATTAGACTTTCAAAAATGTGTCTTATATACATATGAAAGTTTGCTACTTACAATATTCACTTTTGACGCTTTGAGTGGTGAGTTGTTTTGGATAAAATGAGGTTTTTTTTCTATAAATTTAATACAATATTAATAGCAAACAAAAAAAAATTACAACATATTTTGTTTTGTTTTCCGTAAATATAAGAAGCATATTATTACTTATTGAAGGAATTGATATTTCTTATTCAATTTTAAAACGCAAATTCTAAAAAAATATTCAAATAATTAAATATTACTTTTAAATAATTATCTAGAAGCTTATGCATACAGTTTGGGTCTGGATCTTTATTGCATTCATCTGTCAACATGTGTTTCTCTATTGACGGTGATTTTAGGAAGCGTATCGAACTGAAATGCATTTATACACTCAATAACATATGGCCACAGATTTCTTACCAAATATTAAACTTTTTATAAAACCCTTTTGCTTATTTCAAACATATAATAAAAATAATTTGACTAACAAAAATCACTGATTGACACATCTAGTTTCAATATATGAAAAAATAATAACATTTCAATAAACAATAAGAGAATGGCAATGGATAATAGATGACAACATACTACCGCCGTACCGGTACGGCGATACTAATCAAAAGGTTAAGGTGTTAACAATAAATAAATGTCATTGAACAGCTTTCAATAATTGCGGTTAAAGTTTATAAAACATAACTACACACCAGAGATAACGCTTTATAATTAGTCTTTATGTTTTAATTATATATTATATATTAACTTATTTTCCAATTATCTTTTTGATTAAATTAAATCTGATAAACCTCACATTTTGATTGAAATTTATTGGAATTATATTATTATACATGAAAGATTGATATCATTTTGTTTTCAATGTAAAGATATAGTCAAATAATTCAACTAGGAATCACTCTATTTGTTGAAAGTGTTTTTCCATTTTGAACTATTTTGCAGTGTGTAGATTTCTTTACACAAAATTATTTAATCAATGCTTTTAAAAACTTCACTGTACGTGTAAAATTTTGTTTTTATTTCTAACAAAATATCCTAAATGTAATTAATATATATCTTTTCCTCTCGTTTTACATATTGCAGTCAGAATGTAAGTGCTTGGCAAAGAGTGTTTCGCGATGCTGTTAGTTACGATTCAATGCACTGCACTTCTCGATAACTCTTTTAGTAGAGTTTTAGTAAACCTTTAAAGCTGCTTGAAACCTTCTACCAATTAGGTTTGTAAATATAGTCGGCTGTCAAACCAAAATTCTAACTATAAATTTTAACTTATCCACTAAAATTTATGAGAATTATTTTATTTTCTTTTTAAAATGTTAGCCTGAATATTAAAGATGATTTTTTCTACTATCCGCACTAGATTACAATTGGTTATGTACACAATGACTACTCTCTGCTAGCCTTTCAACAAGCAAAGAGTCTATTTTCTTTGTTAAAAATTCACATTAATTCTGCTACTGAAATACCAATGCTTTTAAAAAATGCATTACATTTGTCTTAAGAAATAATGAACTATTCGGATCTGTTTTTATTTAAAATTCTGTGCAATCACTTTTCATATATTGATTGAGTAGGCATTTACTTGGTAGAACTCCATTATAATACGGTAAGAAAAATAACAATGTATTTTAGTTCTACATAAATTATTTTATATATTTGTTGATAGCTATTTCGGCTTACGCCTTCGTCAGAATTAGTTCTGACGAAGGCGTAAGCCGAAATAGCTATCAACAAATATATAAAATAATTTATGTAGAACAAAAATACATTGTTATTTTTCTTACCGTATTACTTTTCATATATGTATATTAAAAAATTATAAATAACTGATGGCTTGCCATCGTCTGTCAACATTTTCTCAATGTGTGTGTGTTCTTCTAGGCTCTAGACTAGACAGACAGATGAATTAAAACAAATATAATTATTTCAGTAATACAAATTTATACACGCATGCTTGGGTAGCTACAATACAAAGCTTCATTACTCGACCAAGAAGGTGGTAGAGGGAGAAGTCTGAGCTGATCTTTTTGACCGTAAAAATTAGGGTTCTGATAAAACGTATGTACTATTTGAATATGAAATTATCTTTACCAGCACTACTTAGCCTGATTCCACATTTTTTTCATATCCGCTACCAACGTGAAGCATGTGGGCTGCTAATATAATACAATACAATAGCTTGTCATTCAGTCATTCAACATCTCTGTACTCCGAGAAAAGAATTAAAGGGGGGAATATGACAGCACAAGTAGATAGCTGATCGCTTTTTCAACGACCATTTTTTTAATGATTGGATTATTGGAAGATAATTTAAGACATTTCACGCATCATCACCATTAAAAATGAATCCATAAACTGATTAAATAACCAATTTAAGAAAAATTCCGTACATGGGGTTCAAGCCCGCAGACACTGGTAGTGACAACTACGCTACATTGCTGTGATCATTTTTATTAAAGTTTATTTTTCTCTGCAACACATATTTTGAATACATACGTGCAATGATTTCTATTAAAATGAGGGTTCCGTGAACAATTCCTGTTGAGAAAAGTTGTAAATGTTCATTTATTCCAACAACTGAATCGAAAGCACTTGACCACCCTCATTAGAGCGGAAAGTTTTAAGAAAGTATTGTCCATAGTTCAGATTAAAAACGTCGAACTCTCTGCAGTAAATAAACAAACGATTATTGTGACCTACTCCGTGACACTGAATAAAAGCCGAAACTAATTTTTATATGCAATAGATGCTATTGAATATGGTGCATTATTTGATTTTAAATGCAATTAATATACTCTAAATAATGAAATAAAACATATTCAGCTCTATTGATAAATGAACAAAATAATACGCATTTATGACAAGTTGTTAATTAGTCATATTTGAAAAAAGTGTCTGATTAATCCTGTATGCAACAAACATTAATTTTTGTACAACAAAATCCTTTGTAATACATTTGAAAACACTAGTATACATTTTGTTAATAATGGTTTATTTTATTAGGTTGGTTTTCTTATGTTACTTAGTTAGTCACTTCGACGTTGATGCATATGGATATATGGATAATAATATATTATATTATAGACGTCTGTGAAATGGAAGATTTCATGAAATAACTGTTTGATATTTTATCATTACATTGCAATTTTCAAAAAAGAATAGAAAATAAAGAACTCGTTATTTGTGTGTAAAAAACCTTGCATTATAAAACACATTGTTATGTGTTTAAAAAAATTGTTAACTCAAATTGCATAAATGAATTACTTTGACTTATGAAAATCATCTCAAGCAACGATCTATTTAATAATATTTTACGTAAGACTGGCTCACCTTTTTAAATGTATGTATTTCCATTGGAATTTTGCCCCTCCCCTCGCCACTAATTATTAATTTGACCGGTGATCCTGCTCCTAGCCACGCTTGATAAACAACAATAAAATTCGCCAACACGCTTAATTTATTTGATAAAATAAAATCAATACGATATATGTATTTTATGCCATAAAATTATCTATTCTGAAGAGATAATTATTAAAATAAAAACGCATCTCACGTTTCGCTTAATCTACAACTAGCTGGAGAACATCGATGTCAATTTAATTTTGAAAATAAATTCGCACGAAATAGCCACTGAATCCATCAACAGTATTAGTAAGTCTTTTTACTATCAAAACATTTATTTGTTGAAATTATGTGACACGGGTAACACATATACAATATTTGCTCAAAAGCTGCGGTTTGTTCAAAATTTAGCTTTATATTTCGGCGTATTAATATGCTGTTTAAATACTGGGTATTTTGACATGTCAACAGCTTTTAGTTCAGTCACATAACGACAATGTTAATAGAGGGCAGGGCATAGATAAAAAAATATTTTTTTAGTGTAAAATATGCCACGTATTTTTTGATTGATAGAATACAACGAGATAAAATAACATAAAGATGAACTTTTCTTTGTAACCAGTGTTAATAAAATATCGTGACATGAGGATTAACATACGGATTATTTAACAAGAGTGGAGCACAATCGTGGGATGATTTGTGTAACTAATTATGACGGTAAAGGGTTCGAGTAGCGTTCCTTGACGGATGTGCTTAAATATATTTTAAAAATTTAGGAACTGCTGCTGATATGAGTGGGCGATTACTTCATTACAAATAACGATTATAAAATCGTTCATCTCTGTTATTCTTTGTAAGACGGGAAACTTTATTTTCATTGCTAACAGGCTCGAATTACAGTACGGACAGTTTCATAATTTGATTTTCCAATTGATTTATGGGTGTGTGTATTGTGTGAAAGCTTGATGAATCACCTGATCCTATAAACGGGAATTAATGGTAACAATTAGCTTACCAATAGTCCTGCCCTAGCTCTCTACTATTACCCTCACTCAGCTGAACCTAACCTGACCAGTAACTTACCAAATTCGATTTTCGATGTCTCTTATATCTTAAATTAAATTAATACAACTCATTGGCTTCATATACCAAAAATTAAAAGTATTTTACTCAAAGGGTGGAATATAGTTTCATATTTTATTACTTTTTACGTTTGTCATTGTGTTTGATACTTAATCCCACGATCTACCATATATGGCTCCTTAGGCGTTAGATAGACCCTGCTTAACACTTTAGCCTCCCCTGTTAAAAGATCGTGGGTTTATAATCCCGCATTATATGGTATTTTCCTTAAAAATTATTAATTTAAATAAATAGAAGTACTAAGTAATAACAACACGAAATTTACATCGATTTACTTTGTAAGTTGCTTAAGGTTGTAGCACGGTTTATATGTATAATAGCGTATCACATATGTTTCGTAAGATAAATTGAACTTAGTTTATGTATACAATTATAATTATTTTGCATCAGTGATAATTAATTTCATTATATAGTTAAACTTAGCTTTAGGGATACGCATACGCTTCCAGCTAACCATTTCAATGCATCCAATTCATATTACGTGATTTCATGAAAGTTAACGCTAGTATAAATTATACGTATCGAAAATGGTCGCGGAATACGCTCACGCAATCTAGCTTAGCGATGAAGGTTGTATTAATTTTGAGGCCATAATGTATTAGATGAACCATTCATTTGATGGGTATATTAGCGTAAAAAGTTAAAATACAGTTTTTGTTAAGCGGCACATTCTGAGCAATGAAACATTAAAAATTGAATTGTTCAAATTGTGTACATTTCCATTAGTTTTACTACGAAAGACCTGCTTTCAGTTGATGAAAAAAAGGATGCTTCAATATTTGATAATCGTTTACTATCGGAGAAAACTTTTGGGTCGCATCGCGGAATAAAGGGTTGAAATATAGAACCGAAAATTGGGCGATTATAAATTGTTTTTATGAATAAATAGGTTTAATAGTTTATTAAATTAAGTACGGAATTAATTAAATACGGCAAATTTTATTCGGTCAGTGTTTATATGCTAAACATATTTCCCTAGTTACTTTTTAATGATTTAAATTAATTTCCAAGACCAGCTGTAATTACTAAAACTTGTAATCAGTATCAAATTAGTTCAGTCTAACACAAATATAGTTAATATAAAATTTAAAATAACTTTGATTATTCCACGTATTGTGCTACTAACTGTGACACGTGTTTCACAGTTAGTAATGAAGCAAGTTGATTCTAACATTTTATATTATGACAAATATAGTTCGTTACCAGATTCATTCCATATAAGTTTCAATATTGTTTTTATTCGTTTTTCTACATCAACGGTACAAACGGCGAGCATTTTGTCAGTTTGATTTTGTCTTATATTCGTGTAAAACGACAGTTAGATTTTTTTTTATTTTCATTATTTTATCTCATTGATAAGTCGATTCATTTTTTATGCTGCATCTCTAACTGCCAAAAAATAATCTTTGTAGTTAATCTGTTTACTTCATTCACAAAGAAACAAGGATGCGACAGGATATTATTTTTATACAAATCACACAGCAAAATAATTCTGGAATGAATTGTGTGTTTTAAATATACCATAATTTTTTAGATACAATTTAGTTTTTTGAGTCTTCTGTGCGATTTTTAAATAGTGTTGGATAGTATATGTGATGTTTTTCCACAATCACCATTTTCAATCTTGCGATATTAACGTATACAATTTGATTAACACACGACTAATACTTTTATTATTTTCTTTCAAAATGGCAAAAAGAAAAACTGAACAACTGATTTCAAATCAGCTGTATTTGAAATTTCTTCTGAAATGGTCTATTGTAAAGAAATATAGATTTTTTAAAAGTAAAAAGATATTTTGTATTTTTTTTAATCCGATTGATTTCGTATTCCCCACTTAAAAAGTAATCTTTGCGATAAGATTTAAAAATTATATATCACAACATTGTACCTAATAAATGTTTATTTAATATCATTTGTATATATATACACCATTGATCACTAATTTATTCTTCTAGTGTTATCATAGCAATTATGGCAATGTGTCAAAACCAATTTAAATATTTTAATCCATACCTTTTATGGCTTTGTGCCTTACAGAAACAACTTTTTTTTTAAATAATAAATGAATAACTTAGATTGAAATTCTTTTGGCTTCGTACTATGATTGAAAGTTTTTTGCTATTAAATATTTTCAGTCAGATAAAATACTGCACTTTCAACCCTCAGTTAGCTTTATTTTAATAAAATTGAAGAGCTGAGATACACGGATGCTTAAATCAGAGTTTCATCATAGTAAAAACAATGAATTTGAACAGTTTAAGAGAATTGCATGGAAGGTTTATTGCAAATTATAGCGTGGAGATGAATAAAAAGACATTTCCCCATCGAAGACTTTTTGGCCGAAGGTTTGTTGTTTTTTTCACGTGAATTAATTATTATAACGTTTTTATTTCGAAAAGGTAAATCATTATTATTCGTCAATATTTACAATTTGTACGATGTTAAAATACGTTCAATTATTTACCTGCAAAGTATTCACAATTTTAAAACATGTCACATGTATATCACAGATTTTAGAATAATAACAATATTACTAATTCTAAAGTTTTATGTCTCTTTTAAGGTATCTCTCTTTACTGTCAATACTTTGTGGAATGGCATTATAGTAAAAATATTTTAAAAAATTACTACGTATTCCACATAAAATTTATGTTATGGAGTATGTGTAAAGTGAATAATATAATAGCACATTACATATTATAATAATTGTACACTATTGATATATCAATAACATTTCATTTAGTGACTTGCATAAAAATTTATGCAAACTAAATTAACTGCCGTTTAACGAACAATGTTGAATCTACGAAATCTGTTCGTTAATTCCGCCAATTCTTGGTAGAAAGGCATTATATTTATTTACAATAAAATAAATATGTAAATATTACTTACATGCATAACTAATCTCTTTTACACTATTTTTTAATATCGCGACGAAAATATTATCTTCAGCATCCCTTGAGCCACTTAACATATGTAGTAATACGTTGAAAAATAAAAATACAGTCTCTCTATATTTCGAGAATCACTAAAATATAGATGAATGAACTATTTTTGGAAATGTGAGTCGTAGTATCAATTATATAAAATGTAATAATGCAAGTGTGTGGTTAAGATACATAAACATCGAGCGTAAAGAGACAAACGGATATTAGATTAAGAAAGATACATTTTGTAACTGGAAAAAATAAGAGAACGAAATGCAAAACAATTTGTATTTTAGTAATTATTTCTAATCGTTACGATTTATCTTTAATTTAAATTAGAGATAAATAATAGATGTTCTCATTTATGTCACAAGTCAACATCCTGACAATGCAATGTATGATTAAAAAACACAAAGAAATGACCATTATTTTATGTTAAACTGTATTTTTCGAATCCGTGCAAAAAGTCAATCAAATTTTTTGGTGACTAATTATTGTTCTGCATGAATATTTGTTTTTATTATGAAAATTGTAAACAAGCTATAAGGTTAATGTGTCTATTAGGCAGCACATTTAGAATTTTGTGGTAGAAACCAATTTACTGTAGAATGGAGATCAGTTTATAAACTTTGAGTGAAAAAACCTTTCCTGGCATAGTTTACTATTACATCGTGGCGAGTGCTCCATTTTTGCCTTGTTGAGTGCCGGGCCTCTGGATAAAATTTGATTGGAAAACGTACGCATTGAGCGGCCATTGCACCGATAAAATAGCGTCAACAATAATACTTTGACAGGAGCTGCAAACATATATATATTGTCGTGTTGATTTCACTTCACCCGGTAAACGTTAAATTTTATCAGCGAGCAGTCGAGAAGCCCTCGCCGACGGCATTTTCGTTTTCGAAATCACTTAGTGCCACATTTTCGAATATTCACCGAATATGAATAATATTTTCGAACGAATAATCGCAAATTTGTTCACATGTCAAGGTGATTCGAAGAACATCTTTCACACAATCGCACTACAGAAACGGAAAACAATCAAGTTTTATGCGAGGACAATGCTAAGTTTATAGATTGTCGTTGTCCTCGGCATTGTTATCGATTTTAATTCGTTACCATATAATCAGCATATATAATTTTTGTTTTAAAACGCTAAAATATTTGACCGGTCTGTGGTGCAGAGTTCATTGTCGTTGGCTACCGTGTCGGACCATCCGGGCTCGATTCCAGGTGCGAGCTGATCTTTTAGTCAATAAATCGATTATACTCAGAGGCAATGGGTGCTTTTGTTGTTAAAAATGCCTTAAAACAAAACAAATAGTTTTGACTGGTTCACACATTTTTAATTAAATGTGTGTACATTTCATAAATTATCGGGTATGAAAGCTGTCAAAAGATAATATAATTGGCTATGCTAGTTAAAAAAGTATCAATCATATTTAAATATATCAATGAATATTTTTTCACAGAGTTGCACCGTCAAAGAAAATATTAATTAGTATGCATATATATATATTTAATATTCATACATACAAACAATATATACAAAAAATATAATGTCTACAGATAATTAAAAATGACACCATGTTTCAGCAGAAATGAAAATAAATACGTAAAATATCTCAGCAGAATAAAGATGATACTTTATAAAGGAAACCTTACAAATTTTCAATGAAGCTGAATATAAATTTTGTATGGAAACATTTTAGTAATACATTTTATTTGAAACTTATTTTTACAGTCAACGATAAAACGAATATACACAAAGGTTTCCAGAGTAAAAATAACGATGATCCTACTGAAATTATTACACGTTTTTATTCAAGTCGATGGGAAATGCCTTTTACCATATATTCTTAAAAATGTCTAACTCAGTGCCTTTATTTGAACTTTTAGATCAAAGTTTACAATTATGAGGCATTTGCAAAACATTTGTCACTTTTTAATGACTTTTTTTTATTTAAAAAACATTATGTTTATTTGGATTTATGATTCATCGTTTGCAAACGCATATTATACGACATCTTCAGATAAGAGCATAAATTGGTCGATTTGTTGCTACTATGGTTTTTCATAATTGATTTTTTTGATTGAAAAAAATGGAAACCACAATACACTCCAACTCTTTTTTTGTGCAATTTCAAAGTTATGCGGTTTTTTTTAATGCAATTTTTTTATTTTTTTAAAAATATATGTTTGTGACTATATAAACATACATATGCCATAACGTAATAAACAGCGAGTTATTCACATACTGTACGTGCAAAATCCAGTGGTTTTGTGCGATTTTCCGCGTTGTACATGACACAACAGCTGACACCAATATGTCATGCGTTTGACAAATATATTTAAGACAGTAATTACAACAAAAGTATTGTATTCAGCCGTGATCGCAATTTTTTACAATTTTAGATTAAAAAAAATATCTAGCAATGCGCCGAAACAAATATAACACCCACGACCGTGATATAAAATTGATAAAACCCAAATTAAATATATTATATTACAGTAAAGCTTTTACATTTGAGCGTTATAATTATGTATATATTCCCACTTCAAATTATCAATGTAAAAATTCGATTGGATCTTAAATTATCGTTTTGATGGTATCACTTAAAAGAAGAGATAATTTCGAGGAAAAGGTTATTTTTAATGTCTCGTAATCGCTAACAAAGCAAAGGGCTATAATATGAAAAATCCTTCTTTTGCATTGCGCGTAATCTCCTTGTAACGTGTGTATTTTTTAAAAATATCAAACTCAATATGAATTTTCCCGCACCACATATTCAATATATTTTCCTTTATGGATGAGATGCATGCACTTGTGGGTGCATTTATGAGCTTCTTTCATAACAATATTTAATTCCGAATAGATTGACTCGAGCTGAATTAAAGTTATGAAAAAATATATTTTGACTTTAAATAGTTCTAAAATATGGGGCTTATATTAAGCACCAAAAACAAAATGAAAAACAAAATTTTTCTCTGTTGTCAATCTTTCACACATTTTCAATTCTAAATACAATTATTTTTACCATTCTACCAGCTTTGAGCATATGAACTCCTCACGGACTTTATCTCAACATAAGTTTTTTCTACGAGAATTGGTTGTTCTTACTGCAGTTACTCAACCTCTCTTTTTCGAAGAGAGTATGGATGGAAAAGATACGATGACTAGGACACGACTAGTGGTTAGCTAATCGCTGTCACTATGCGTCGCTCTTTTGGATCGGAAAGGAAGGAAGAGATTTAACAAAACAAACACCCATTGCCTCTGAGCAGAATCGATTTATCGACTGAAAAAACTTGATCGTACCGGGAATATAACCCGGGCGATACGACGTTGACCACTGCACCACGGAACAGGCAATATGATTAATTGACAATATAACACAAATATGATTTTTTTATGAAGAAAATACTATTTTTATGGAATTTGCAGAAGACATATTGGAATAGTAAATAGATTAAATTGTATCGTTTGATGCTGTCCGACACCGCAGAAAAGAAACATAGCAAAGAGATTTATAATATTGGAGAATTTCTTAAAAATACACTAGCTTTTATTGCAGTTTTTAGAAGGGTATGTAAGATAGCGTTTTCTATGCGACAAGTGCATAGAACCCCAGATTTCTCATGTTATAAAACCTCAACTTCACTGGCAAGAGTAAAAAAGGCGATGCGACATAAAATTTTACAGACAACACGAACTTGCTTGAAATAATGATTTTAATATATTTATTCGGTAAGGTTCTTGGGAGCTATACATACATACATGTCTTGTGATGACAGCTGTGTGTGCCTTCTTAAATATAATATGTATGCTAATCACAGTCAAATTGTCAACTACCAAATTTGAAAGTGGACTTGCAGATAGATAAACTGAGGCTGATTCATAAAAAAATAGTAATGAAACGAAGCGTAAGATAATATGTTCCTTAAAATAATTGAACGAAAAATACCTCCCTAGATATAAAATAAGCATAATAACTATGTAAACATTTATCATTTTTTTAATGATTCAAACGATATGCGTTGCCTGCGAGATCCCATTCATTCATATTTTTGTTTGTAAACGAGTTCGCGGAAAAACAACGAAGTTACCAATTCTTATTTTTGAAAAGAGGGAAAGTTATTCTGCTGATTGTGTCGATACAACATGCTTTGAATTGACAACCACTCCGAATATTACATAACGTTATAATATGACTTCAAAATCTTTTATACTACACCATAAAATAATAATGGGAATTAAATTTGTACATTTTCCAGATTCACCTCAGAGCTGTATAAAAATCTCAAATAAACAATTGATTCGAATATAAAATGGCTATTTAAAATAAATATAAATGTCAGATATACTACAGTATCGCTTTCAAGGTTTTCACTGTCAGTACTTGGTGGAATGACATTGTAATAAAAATAATAACACATTTTTAGTACGTATTCAAAAGATAAATAAATAAAATACAAAACTTTGATACTTTTAAAGTCTTGATTAACTTTTGTTAAAATAACGCTGTATTATCAATTGATAATGCTCGTAGTGAATCAAACCAGTCCTGATTTCAATTAATTCAATGTGTGGTAACTACTAAAGATGTGTTATTATTTTTAATATACTATGGTATATTATTGTTAAAAAAGTCTTGATTCATTGGTTTCTGTGCCTATCTTTCTCTGATTCATCAATATTTTTAGCGTATTGTAATAATTTTAAGTTTGTTTGATAAAAATTATCACCAAACAATTTTCATTTTTTTGTGGTTGGGATTATACTGTAACATATATTTTCAAATTAAATTTCAATATCATTTTACACATTCTGAATCTGTTTAAATCAAAAATACTTCAATTGCAAAGCTACGCTACATAAATCAGTTGATAATGCTCGCCATGAGCGAAACCGGTCCTAATCCAATAAATTTAGTGTGGAATAAGTACTAAAAATGTGTTATTATTTTTATTATAATGCCATTCCACCAAGTATTGACAGTGAATACCTTAAAAGTGATAAATATCCAGTGACCATACAATTTGGTATTTATAAGTGATATTATAATGTTCGTTGGCTCATAGATTACGCCTAGGTGAACAAAAATTACGTAAAAATTGAAATAAATTTAAAAATATAATAGAAAAAAGATAATTTACATTACAATAATACAAGAAGGGTGAGTGTTAAAAATTAGATATACTATTTATTAGGTATTATTAAGTAGCTGAAATAGTTTTTCCCAAAAATAATATGTGTTAGTAAATCAATCCTCTTTCACGAATCAGTCCACGAATAAGCATAATGCAAACGTTGCAGGTTTCTGGGAGCATATTTTCTAAATCGATTCGATACAACCAATTTGAATAATATCACCTGCGTTTCAATTTTGTTTACCCACTAGTGTATGCTCACCAATGTTTTTTTTAAATATTTATTTCAAATCTTAACGATCAATTTCATATATGTACATATAATATAATAGAATAATCATTTAATTATAGAATTGTCAATCGAAAAGAGATCTTTGGTGATTAGTCTTTTAAGCAGTTTTTTGTTTTATATCATACAATTTTAAAATAATAGCCTATTTTTGGTACTTATTCCACATACATTTTGTTGGATTAGGACCGATTTCGCTCATGGCGAGCATTTTCAACTAAGTTATCTATTAGTTAATAATGCTCGCCATGAGCGAAACCGGTTCTGATCCAATAAATTGTATTTGAAATATGTACTAAAGATGTGTTACCATTTTTATTATAATTACATTTCACTAAGTATTGACAGTGATCACTTTAAAAGCGATGATACAGTGCGCTTTGAATAAAACAATTAACAAAAATAATTAAGAATTTAGAATTTAGTGCTTCATGGAATTTCAATATCAAATTTGAATTTTTATTTGAAACTCATTTACATCAAAACTTTTGCTAATTCATCTAGATTCTAGATTACGTAAATAACAATTTAGCTCAGTTATATAATTAAGGATTTCGAACTACTTTTATTTTTATATAAAAACGATACAAAGCATTTCCAACGCGACTGTTCAAGTTCATTCGTTGAGATATCGACACCCGGGTCAATTCGGGATTCAATTTGACTTACGGTGTAAGATGACAATGTCTACTACCTGCACCAAATTGTTCATGATTTGTGCAAAGAAAAAATTAGAATACGTGTATAGACGGTTTTTTTACTACACATACATTGTGTAGGAAATGGATAAAAAATTATATATATTATCGTAGATGTAATAAAACTGTTTCCTTGCGTCGGTAAATATATTATTCGCACCCTTTTGTTAAATCAAGCATGCAAATTTATTTATTTTCAAAATTCAAAATTGTACTGTTTATATCTAGTAATAAAACATTAACTGTAATATGCATATCAAGTAAACGATCTAGCACCTGTAATAAATGTCTCCTGATATTTAAACCAATTACAATTTCACTGTTATACTAACGGTATTCAAACACATAAAATATTACGCCGATTATATATCATCCAGGTGCCATCACTTTATAACTACGTTGCGAATTCAATGGTTCGAATACCCGAACGTAAACGTTCACAGATAGACTCTTCAATCGATGTATCGATTTGTGGGCAATAGAAGTAACTTCAGTGCCGTTCTCATTCGTCTCTTTAATCGATTCTGAAAAAAAACTCTTCTTACGAACTACTCATTCTTTCTTTACTTCACCCTCTCCGAAAAGAGGGATTGTGTGACTGACTTACAAATTCTTCTCGAACCATTTATATTGAGATTCGTAATTATAAATTAATATGTCACAAATTGGGAGTCTTTAAAAACACTGTTAATATTGGCGTTTGATAAACTTACGTCCTTACATATAGGTCGTAAAGTAAATGTCATGAAAAATTATTTTAACAGGATATATCCGTTATTGCATACCTACTAACATATCGATGTCGATTGTTTTTTGAATATCCATTTATTTAAAATTGATATATTCAGCCAAATATTTTTTTTAAAAATGCATACATATTAATCGTTATGCCACATATTCACTAATAATTTTTTTTATCTATTTTATATTAATATTGAAATTTGATACTTTTTGTAAACCGACCTGAAAATGACGATATAGAAATTAATTCAAAGTTAGTGAAATCTCTGCTGATGCTTAAAAAATGACTTGTATTGCGTTTGTAAGGCTGATTAAGCCGACTAAATAGCTATAGGATAAACGAAGAATGGTAATGTTTTGAATTAGTCTAAACTTGTTTTGCATATGCGGGGTCAAGGATAAATTTCATATTGCGGCTTCACACAAACGTCATATCGATTTTTCACGGTTCACCATACACCGAAAACAATTTCATGGGAAATGCGGTTGAAAAATATAAAAAAAACATCCATTCGATTAATAAATTATTGTAATACTATTATTGAAGGAATATTGTACAAAACAGTGAAATATAATATAATTGCTGCCATAAGATTAACATTCATAGATAGTATAATATAGGTATTCGACACATTCGTTTTATTAAACTTGTAATTACTTTTATTTTGTATTGTTTGAACAGTATTTTTAACCGTGTTCGCTTGCAATATGAATTATATAAAGTTTGGTAGTCAGTTGCTCAACCCCTCTTTTTTCTAAGAGAGTAGATATATTCTTAAATGACTGGGATTTGACAAAAGGTAAGTAATTTGCTCTCAAAACGCCTCGTTTTCGGGTCACATGGTTGGGGGAAGTTTTGAACGTCACTTGAAATTCACATCTTTAAGCATGAAATCATAAATCGATTAAAAAAAATACAGCTTGTAAAACTGTCCACACGATAACGTGAGCACCGTAATCGAAGCTATTGACGTTGACCTGTCGACCACAAATTCGACAGTAAATAATAACAATTTTAACACCACAAAATTTTTATTCATAAAATTTTATCAAATTTTGACTGCTCGAGGCCGGTATCACATAGCAAGTGAGCAAAGTCGTAAAAAATAAAAAATTATTGTTAACTTACTGGGAGAAACAATATTTGGGTTAGATAGATATTGACAAATTTTTGATTTAATATGTTATTTCTTTTTCAGATATATGGCTATTAAATATTTATTAATCTACACCAAGTCTGGAATAACTTAAAAACATTGGCTATGTATGACTTAACTCTACTTAACTCTACTACAATCCGTCTGCATAAAAAAATATGCTCATACGAAATAACGATGGCGGTTTATAGATTGAATCGTTGTACTATTTTTGACCAGTATTTGTTCGCAGTTAAAACGTTTCTTTTTAATTGTGTAGCCATTTACGCATTTAAGATTTAATATTAATAAAAATGAGAGGGAAAATAATCAATGAATATTTAATCGTTAAAGATTGACGCGGTATTGGTTTTTCACTTGAATTGTGTAAAATTGGTGAGAAATTTCATAATTTCTTGTCTTATTATTCAGTTACCAGCATTATAAAAATGGCAGATAATACGGAATTTTAATTATATAAAACTCCACGTCGATATAAAGCAATACTACAAGTTGAATTTTTAATAAAAATGCCTGAGATAGTCAAGTATATATAAAATAAATATTTCATTTGATATTACCAACATCAAAGAGAGAATTTTCATAATACGGAACAGATTTAATCACGGCTCGGTAAATAACCTCGTATATTCTACATAACATGCATTTTTGCAATTCTCCCAGCAAGACGTTGATCACTATAAATTATATGTCAAAAATTGTACAATTTTGTTTATTTTCAATGTAGTATTTTGTGAAGGCTCTAGAAACGTATTTTCAACCGTCACGCACGCTGTCTGAATGGGAGGCGCACAGGTGGCTGATTTTGCATTGCTTCCGATAGGAAATACGTGAAATTGCTTATTATCGGTCGATTGGTGCAGCTCTTTCTCATATCGCTGTATGTCGCCTATTTTGCATGATGCAATAACAGTGCCTCCATCAAAAACAGATTATAAATCCTAGTGCTGCAGCAAATAGTTTTATAAAAATGACTCATATAGTTTTCGTTTTAGAAAAAAAGTTGAAATCATTTGTGCTATCAATACATGTCAATTAGTCACTTTTAAGGTGTTCACATTCAGTGCTTAGTGGAATGACATTATAATATAAATAATAACACCTGTATAGAAGTATGTATATCTTCCACATTGGATTTATTAAGACCAGGACCGGTTTCACTCATAGCGAACATTTTCATCTGATGTATTCACTCTAGTTGATTTAAAAATTTAATAAAAATATCATAATTTAGGATTTTGACTTTCAAATTGGAATCGTTTGAATATTGTACTTTTCCATGATTTTTGTCACTAACCCGGGTTTCTCCTTTCAGCATCTTCAGGCATGTAAACTTCACGAATAAGCTTGAACTGACAGTTCTAGACTTATATTAAATAGAACAATCGTTTAGTTATTAGTAATAGTTAAAAATTGTGAGAGTTTAAAGCATGTATAAAAAAAAATATCTATATATTTATACACAATACACACATTTTAATTTTAATGGAAAAAGTCTGTCGATATTTTTTATTTTTTTAAAACTGAAAAATGGATCAAAGCCAGTGTACACTGTTGTACTGAATGATAAAAGCAAGCTGCAGCAAAAAAGAAATATCACATTTTACAAATAAAAAATGGTCAAATTTATGTAGGTGACTCACATCAAAGTATCAATAAAAAAGCTTTTTAATATTTCCTTTAATATATCCGCAATGAAAATTAAGTATTCTTCGTTTTTCTTTCCTTAAAACTCATACTGTTAATGTTAAATGTGTATGAAAAGTCACGTGCGTGTGTATAACTTAACATCTCAAGAGAGTTCGTATTTTTTAGACGCAATATTACAATAATATTAAATATAACAGCGTAAAATGTGCTCAATTTCGCTAATGGATTGTGAAAAATAAAAAATCACTGATTTTTTTAACATGTTAACATCGCATGCTCGTGAAAAAATAATATTAGTTAAATTATTCTTTGTCAGATGAATAAGACATACAAATACGCGAAATAAAAATAATCACGGATGACTTTTCGAAATATAAGATACATAGTTCAGGCAATGCACAACATAAAAGTATTAACAATAAAGAAGTATTATTAAATAATATCTTAAATAGGACAGGTTGCTCGTCACTGCTTACATTATTTCCAATGATAGGTTTAACCCTGCCTGATTGATTGCATCTCATTGGTTAATATTTTGTAATTGCTAACGTCATTATTAGTATACTTATTTGTTTGCTATGCTTTGATTCTATAATCCTTGCTTCCCGTATAAAGGAAAAATCCTAAGCTCCATTTTGTAATTTTACTATTTTAAAATATTAAAATATTAGAATCAACTTATTACTTAAGCAAACTTTGCGATAGTAAGTTTGCATATGCTTCTGTAAGAGGCGAAACACGTGTCACAATTCTTGGAATAATAATAAATTAAGTTTAAATTTTATATTAAAATAATGCGTTTCCCTAAACGGGTGACTTCTGCGTCGGGTAAAATTTTTTTATAAAAAAAAACAAAAGCAATTAATTATTCACCAATAATCACTGCAGCATAAAATTTTATAATGTATCTTTTTTATTCTTTTTAAAAAAAATAATGAAATACAATTCGATATAACAACTGATAGTTTTCAAGGAGTCATATATGTTTGAACTTTTAAATCATTAACTCGATGAAAACTATTCATCACAATCACATATGCCTTGGTATGAGATTGAAAAAAAATCTAAATTTGATATTGACCTTGTCGGGACATGAATCCAGACGCGATTCAACAGCAATGGTGCAGCTCTTACCACTTAGCCACATATCTGGCATACTAATTATGCGTAGATGATACATATGGCGCCAGAAATGGTGCCAAATTTAAATTACGTGTTTTCGCATCAGACACCACCGAGTAGTGTGAAAAGGCAAAGCTTTTTAAACGCCACATGTGCCACAAATGTATGTTTTACGACTCTTTGAAGAATAATTATAGTAATAAAACCAGGTGCTTGAATCTTAATCAGTGTAAGTAATTAAATCAATATTTTTCATATAAAAAACTGTAATACAACAATATTAATTGTAATCTAAGCTCCCGGTTCACACAAACAAATGCGAGTGACCGGCATGGGCTTTTGTGTGCGGGTGGCTTAAATTCTAAATTCGAAAGTTTGTCATTACAAACCGCCAATAAAATATTAAACACAGATTTAAAAATGCTTTTTGAAACATTTTCCAATAAACAAGTAGAACCATTAATATTCTTAACAATGACCAATCGGGTGTATATTTAAATCGTTCAAAATTAAAATGAAATGTATAAATAAATACCCTTCATAATCTAAAAACATAGAATGCTTTCTTTGACTACGTGCACCAACTTACTAAGAAATCAAAAAAGTCGCGTATTATTTGTTCACATGTTTTTCACGAATATTATGAGTTAACTATGAGCAAATATTCAGGTTAGATATCCTGCTTAGAAGACGTAGGACCAGATTTTTCACATTTTTTTTTAAAAGAAGACATAAGTTGTGATTTAAAAATAAACCACTCAAACTATCAGTAATATTTATATTAAAACAATCACTGGTTTTATTTTTAGACATAAACATTCCTGTTAAAGGTAAAATGTTTTATATAACTTTTTCATACTTTGAAACATCATGAATCCAACTATTATTTATAATTCACGAGATCGTTAAAGCTAAAGGTGTGCTCGTGGAGTAATTAAGGCTATAAACATGTGTCAGGATCAGTTGTTCTAAATGTTCAAATAATTCATAATGTTCATAACATTAAAAACACTTCAGCCTGCTGATGTGATCTGCTTTTTTTTTTTTATTTTCACAAAACAACAACTTTCTAATGAAACGATTGAATGATTGGAAGGTTGGTATTTTTAATTTATATTTTTGACGATAAAAATAAATATTAATATTCGTGACAATAGAAAAGTTATTTTATTTGGAACGAATGATAAATTTACGTAGTTGAAGCAAACACCCAATTTAGATCAGAGACAGCTGATACGCTGGAAAACTATTCAGTTCTACGAAGATAATCAAATTTCGCTAATAAGTATGTCACCAATCTGCCAGTAACTATGATTTTGTTCGTTTGAAGTACTAACTGAGAAGGGATATACAACATATCGTAGTCCGACAAATCTATTATTTCCTTGCGTGTAGAGCAATTAGAAATAAACCAGAATAAATAAATAAATAAATAAATAAATGTATATATTCCAGAGAAAAATAATTAAAAAATGTTTTTTATGTATAGCACGATAAATGGTATAAAAATAGACTCAGTCGCAGTAATGGAAAAATTGTGATGCATTGATTTTCAACGTTAATAATTAAAAATCGTTTTTTTTCCATTCCAAGAATGTGTATAAAGGAGAACTTTTGCATATTTTGAAAGGTTTTACTTTGATATTCAAACACAGTAAAGATTGCATGTAAAAATCATTAAAAGATATATATTATATTATTGTATACTGTTTGTGAAACACTTTTCGTATTTTAAAACGGCTGAACATGATGTTTTTTATACGTATCACGTATGATTAAAAAACTTATATAAACAAAATATTTTCTTCTATTAGATCTTCAGAAAATAAAACAACGTACCCACTTATATGTCAAAGGGATAGAAGTAATCACATTCTTGTATTTTCTCCGTAATACGAACCGTTAACATTCTAGAAGAAGTCTGCGCGATATATTGCTTAATATAAAAATTTCTTCCCATTGTGTATGTAGTATGCTAAAATTATAATGATACCAATTCTCAAATAGTAAAACGATTTGTTTCCTCGATTAAGGTTTTAAGACAAGATTAAATACAATTTTCAAATACAAACTTTTCGTTTATTCCAGAGCGCGTAAAATAAAATCATTTTAATTACGCGTCAATTTGCATATTCTTGTATGAATACAAATAAGGAGAACTTTTATAATATAAGTGTGAACAATATATGAGTTAGTGTAAAATATGTTTATGTGACGTTGAAAGTGAAAACATTTTTATCCGTGTCCGTTCACCGTGTAAGCATATAAATTTAACTTTTACGATATAAGATATTGTGGTTTTATGAAAATAGTTGACTCGCGTGAAATGGCTCTAGCATTGCCCTTTTTAACTATTAATTAGATTATATTTATATACAATTTCATAATTTTTGTCAAGTATTCATTCGGTGATTGGTTGTGTTAAGCGTATATGGTTTTTTTTTATTTAAAAATATTATAACGTAAGTTAATTCTTATTGTACTTTTAATCAATCAGTATCTTATAAAATATTTAAAAAATGTTCGATTTTGGATGACTTATCTATTTGATAGAATTCAATAAACTGATAAAAGAAAATAAAAGTCTCTGATGATGAGAGATAATTAAATGAAAAAATAACTAACCAAGTAAATAGCCATCACCTAAATCAGATAAAATCGATCATCTAAATCTAAAAAGACAATGACAATATTAAGTAGTATGAATATATATTGCTTTTGGTTTTTTTTGAATAAATTTCATATTGAAACATTGAATCATTGAAAATATGCTGTGTATCTGGTTGTATAAAATTTCATGAATTTCGATCAACCATTTGATATTTAAAACAGGTTCACCTTCAAAAGATAAGATTTACTTTATGTACACATGACACGGTCCGTAAATATAATATAATGATTTATATTCCCAGCCATATAGCATACCTAGTAATATAATATTACCTACGGAGTAATATAATAGCGCTACGTAGATAGTTGACTAATAGTATTCATATTATTTCCATGCTACGCGAAAATTGTATCGATATTAGTGAAAACTTTCTAAACAGATGTTGCCTTTCCGAATATGGATTGTTGTGCTACACACCGAGTACTGTGTTTATTACACTTAACAATCAGGCAACACCGAGGGGAACCGTTAACAACGTGGTCAAACGGTAAACTGCAAAACACATTATTTGGGATTGAGATTGGGGACAATCGTAATTATTATATCAGTTTTCAAGTAGGTGACATTATTTATGGTCTGCATCGTCCCTCGATTATATTCAAATTTGGTCATTTTTGGTAATGTAAGTTTGCAACGATGAGAAATGGTTTGTACATTTTCCATTTCATTAATATATAATACATGCCTATCTTATTCAAACATCTGAAAATACAGTCAATATAAAAAATACAAAGTATGAAAGTTTATCAACCATTTCCAATATTTATGATAGTGAAAACAGGCAATAAAAAAAATGTAGAAATTTTCTTGCAGAAACTTCAACTCTTTTAATGATGTTCAATGTTCCCTATACATTTTTGTAGTAATACGATTAAATCATTCGATGCGATAAATAAAGACATTTTTGCTCTCACACTTTATGTCTTATACATTGCTTAAAGAAAATTTGTTAATATATAAAATAATTTACCAAAAACTTCTCGAAGTGCACTCATCGACAAGGTAACAGGCAATTAGCTGTGTTGCCAGAAGCATTAAAGAGTGTATGACGTGGGTGAGGTGGTACAGACCGGATAACAATATAATAAATTTGCCAAAAATCGCGTACCTATACCTTCTCATAATGAATCATAAAGCGTTTACGTGAACCGATATGAACACATTTTTCTTCTAAATATAACTTTGATTAGAATTAAGAAACCTTCCTATCAAGAAAATTGGTATGTATTGACAATCCCGGTTGAAATGCTATATTTGGCTTTATTTGAGCTATGTATTTTAGCCTCTTACAGCAATACTTTGGTATGGATGTGACTTTGGTATGGATCGATGTGACGGAAACTTTGTGGAAGTTCATTTTAATATATCAATTTATTTGATATCTTTGATTATTTAACGTTTTGCGTAGCAAATAGTGACATGTGTTTCGCCTCTTTGTGAATCATATTAAGTTAGAATTAATGGAACAGTTTTCATTTAAAAAATAATCTTTTAGTAAATTTTCATAATAACAATACATAAAATATTAATATTCAAATAACTATAATGAATTTTATTTTATGATATTTCTGATATTATGAAATAGTATGATCCACTTTGTTAACAGAAATATTTTCATATTTTCCAAAAATAACGATAATTTCTTTGTTGAATTTTCAATTGATTACAATTCACGAAATTCCCGCAAGCTCAAAATACTTCCTTTATGTGAAAAGTATTCAGAACTTGTGACGTAAATATGCATAAATTTTATATCACCGAAAAGCGTTGTGCTTTAAATACTCGTATATTAATGTAGTTAATATAATACGTGTATTGATCAGAAATTTTACTTTTGATGCCAATGTGTTCTTTTGACCGGAACGACAGCTTTACGAAATTGACCGGTAGGCTTGAATACGAAGGTTATTTTCACAATAAGTGATCAATATAACCTAAATTAGTGTATATTTACATTTTATTAAATGTCTCTTCAATGTTTTAAGTTTATAGAAATATTCGATTCCTCTAATCCACTAAGCTTTCATATTTTCCTCGTAATATGCATTGTCGGTTCCGTCGTCGTTGTCAACAAAATAGCTTGGGTTTCGGATAGCACATGTTCGAATCTCTATTCAGGCAGATTTATTTTTCAATTTAATTATTGATTTACATATGTTCGGTGATATGGATGTCTGCGATGTATGAAATAAACTCACACACCGATCCTAAAAACGAGAGAGCGAGAGACGTTAGCAAGTCGTTTCCTAGTTACATAATATTATATTCTTTCTATCCTTACTGTCTTTGAAAATAAATATCAAGCAACAGATTAACGAAGAATTCTCACTACTTATGATAAACTATATTAGGAGTCCGTATGCTTCCACAGTGGGAGCGGAAAGGATGAAAAAGAAATTATGCATTGAATATTATAAAATTTTCTGTTTTTCATACATTCACAGGAAATTTCAATTATTTAGACACGTGGAACTATATTTACAGCAACCATAATTGCTGGAAGTCGAAATAAGTAATTTATTTGTTTTACAAATATTAATATTTTATCAATATCAACAATCAATATGAACTCGATAAATTTCCTTTTAGCAAATTAATATTTGGTGTTTTTTTCGACAAGCCTCAATTATAGCCGTATGCGACATTAAAAAACGTTTTTAGACATGTTTATGACGAAACAACTGATATTAATTGAAAAAAAAGCTTTTATGGCACTATAGTTTGACAATACTGGTTCGGCGAAATTATTACTATTTGATCAAAAACTGAATTGAATAATTGGCAAAAATGTTTTATACGTAAACGTGATAAAGTGTTATGTTAAATAATAAATGACATATTAAATTCAAAATACGTATATGGCAATTTAATTAAAAGCTTAATATGTTGCCAATAACGCAAATAATGCTGTTATAGTTATTAAATTATCAAAGGATGAATTTACAATAAATGCCGTATACAAAAACAATAATAATTAAAATATAACTCATACATTTCCAGTGACAATCCTTAAAATGGTAATAGAATTCATTGATCAATGTATTTATCGTTAATAATAATAATTGTAT
The DNA here is from genome assembly GCA_028554975.1 of Himalopsyche kuldschensis. Classification (NCBI taxonomy): domain Eukaryota; kingdom Metazoa; phylum Arthropoda; class Insecta; order Trichoptera; family Rhyacophilidae; genus Himalopsyche; species Himalopsyche kuldschensis. The sequence continues at coordinate 7,867,514 of JAHFWI010000038.1, forward strand.
CAATTATTAATAAGTGAAACAATTTTTAATATGCAGAATCACTTAAACAATTCAATACACATATTAATTCGCGTCCGTTTAGTTAAATTCTTGCTGTAAAATGTCACTACAATTATTGCCTGAAATGTAATTAAATTTTCAGAATAATTACCCACTTAAATGTATATTTCAAGTAGAATAATGGTTGTCTTAGAGAAATTCACTTGGATAATAGTATATATATTTATTTAATTATCAGCACGAAGATATTCGTTTGAGGGAGCCAGTTAAAACAAATAATCATAAAATAAAGTACTCAGAGTTGTTGTTATTGGGCTATGAAAGTATAACTTTAGCTGACTTTGTCTACTAAAAAAAATATCGCACTATTTTTGGAGTACTCCATAAAATAATAAAATAAACAGAAGTATTGCGTTGGCTTTTATGACTAACAGAAAATAAAAAGCTCACACCCTGAGATAGCCATGGTATACCTTTTTTTAAAATTCAATTCCGTCTTCATAAAGCAGCTTTATAATTTAACATTATATTTACCAAGTCCACTTTCAATTTAAAGTAGGGGGAACTCTTATTGGAGCATCTTAATGCAAGTTGTTCAACAATAAGTGGTTGTAGGTCAGTCGTTCGTCGTCTCTTTTCACTTGAGAGGTTTAGGAAAATAAATGCGATCTGTTTTCAGAATCGTAATGGAGGTATTCGGTAATAGACGAGTACTTTTTGTATGCATAAAACACATTTTTAGTACTCATTTCACTTATGATTTTATACGGAAACAATAAAATAATTATAAAAAAAAACTAATAAGAATTTTAAAAATCTTAATTATATTTTAATATTTATTTATTTATTCAAGAAAATACAAATCATGGAATAACAGCTGACGCCAATGCACCGTGCATTTTACAAATTCAATTTAACATTCTCAAGAATTGCGGAATTCTCATTTTGGCCTCGGATAAGCCGAAAGAAATATATATTGCCACAAGTAAATGTATCCAGTTTGCTACTGTATATTGAATGTCAGACGCATACATCGGTACTATCGATAGTCATAAAACTAGTGCGATTATAAATCTTATTAAGTATCTATCACTAATAAATCTTACAAATGATTAAGTAAATTATTTTAAAAGTGCAATTATAGTGTCTTATATTTAAATGTATTAATCTAATCACTACTTAGCATTTGAGCTTCAATTAAGTTACGAGCATTAGAATACCGTTTATCATCAGTAAAGTGTAGCACGGACCGTAGATGGTATTGCAGTTAACCGTAGACCACCCGTCGTAGCACAATATCGCAGTGTATCGTAGTCCGTAGCTGTAAGACTGAAAACTTACCATAGCATTTACTAGTAACGATAATTATATTTACATACTGGATATTTTTACGAAACTAATATACCACACAATAAGCAGTATTTAAACAACATACAACTTTTTAATCTTCATACATACATATTATAATATATTTAAATGGATTTGACAAATTGTGACCCTTTTCTGGGTGTATGCTTGATTTAAAGTTTAAGCTTGGCGCCTTATTTGTAACATATTCTTACGACACAATTTAGAATAAAAATTTGACACTACGTATTTCTTTATATTAGCTTGAAGGAGGTATATGTTAAATATATGTTAAGTACTGATTCTTATTTTAAATATGGCGATAGCGATGGTTGACCAAATAATTTTGGAAGGTTCTGAATATGACAGAAATTAAGTTTGTTTCAATAAATAATTTAAAAAAACAAAGATTGTTTATACATATATTATAATGAATAAAAATGATGAAAATAATTTGAAATTTTAAATTAATTGCCATTATTAAAGTTATAGCTTTAATAATTTAAGCAAAGCTGTTTTAATATGTTCGATGGTTTCGGCGGTAACTTTGTGGAAGTTCATTAAAGCTGTTTTAGTTTCTACATTTCCAAGTACCACCCCCAAACACTTGTCTATGTCTATGCTGTGATACATATGTAATTTGAACACTATATTTGATATTTCTTTGTCGAAGATTGCTCGCGCCAACACAATTAATTTATCGTAATAATTTCCGCATATTTATTTAATATTTACTTATCGACGGTTTACCATGACTTTGGTACGCGCGCGCCCCAGGGATATCGAACCGCAAGTTGGGTTGAAAAAATATTGTGCTGGCGACTCGTTTATTAAGTCTGACAATGACATGCGTAATCGATATCGATCGCTGCCCGCCTATTTACTTTCGCTATGCCTTTGAAAATAACATTTCTACGTGTTTCCATAACATCGCTACAAAAGCCCAATAAAGGCTAAGCGTGCATGCCCGCCACCACTTGTTAAAAGTGTGAAGAATTCGACGAAAATTACGTTCTGCGGTGACAAAAAAAGGTTACGAATGGGTCAACTTCCTTTCATATATTGATTTCGTTAGTCGTTCACGCACTTCACTTCATTTACTTTACTATAACCTACTGTTAGTGTACTCATATTCTCACTATATATTTTATGAAATAACACTATCGTCTAAATCAGCTTGTTGGAATTTAATTTAAAATTTATAGCTTCCACTTATTTGCCTGTTCACATTTTATTTATAGATGCTGATCTAAATGGCGACACGTTTAAATAATATCAACAGGTTAAGAGTAATCATTTTGTTAAAAAAATTGACTTACTCTATTTACAAAATGTTTTCTGAATAAACGAAAGATCAAGCTGCATTTTTATAAGTTAACAATCAAGCTGAAAAGGTCGATTTTTTATAATATCCCTAAATAGAGAGACATTTTTACCAAGAAGTAAGTTTTCTCCCATAACATATAATATTCACATGTTTTTTTTTTTTATTTTCCAGCTTAAAAAGAATCATTTAAAGATAGCTTTGAATTAATTCAGATAAGCACATAGTAATTATATACAAATTTTGTGTTCACTTACTGGCGATTAGCTGACTAATATTCTTTTCTTTGTATTATTCATTTTTCTAACCTTTTCTGAAACAAGATAGCTACTGACTTAAAATTATTCCTCGTTAAAAATAAATTCGGCTGAAATTTTATATTACGAGTAAATTTTACGTTCAAAATTTTAAGCTCAAACTCTTTATATTGTATGCCATATTACTTTTTTTTTTTATTTGAATTGTAATTTATAATTAAGACAGCTTAAGAACATATAAACTTTCTGTCGTATATCTCTTAGTTTAAAATAAAATATAATTTATTATTTTAAAACAGTCGTGTAGGTAATAATTCACTGTTGGTTGTATAATCTTTCGTCATATAGGCCCGTCTATATATAAAATATTAAACTCTCTCAAAACAGTATTCTCGTCTGTGGTCAAAATTTTACATGTCAGCCCCTACGTTGTATGAAAGACATCCGGCTGTTCCAATAAGTTACGTTTAGTTCACAATTCGCGCTAAGTAGAGCTAGGTTTTCTCGTGCGAACTGGGGGAACTTTATGTGGGGGCCAGCCGACGAGACGGTGGTTCGCCATATAAACATATACTCAATATACACGGCAGAAAGCCTCTAGCTAGTTTATTAGTTATAATAATTTCAATATGCATGCTTCCGTTAAGACTTTATACCACTAGTTCATTCTAATACTTACAAAAATATGCCAGTAATAACGGTGTACAAAAGTTATTTACAATTTTTTCTCCAAATAAAAACAGCACAAGCTTTAATCATTTCATAGAACTACTGTGAATCGTGTTTATTAATAATGAAGCATGACAACAGAGCTTGTATTGTACTAAAAGTATGTCAGTCACTCTACTTCCCTCGTCAAGGACTGGTAATATGAAAGCCTAATATAAGCTTTTAATCAGCGATGATGCAATTTGAACAATTGACAATTAAAACCATTCGGCATATTTATGAATACAACAAAGAAATAATCAATCGATGAATAAAGCGGTCACAATTAAAATACATATGTATCTGTGGAATATATATTCGAGTATCGTCTTGATGTTTTTCAAAATATTACCTTTTATTTGTTCATGAGAATAGATATCAAATTGATACCAGAAGGATGCTTTTCTAAAATATGCAAAAATTTTATCTCTCGAGATATTATAGAAGTAATGTGTAAGAAGAATATTTTGATTCATAAAAAAATTGTTTCAAAGATACCGCTTTGAGCATGAATAAAATATTTTGTACTTGGTCTCGGTATACATGATAGCATCGCGTATATTTTTGTAATGGGCCAAATTTAAAATAATCGCTTCATACTGCACCAAACGGTTTGTCACTGCAAAGACGAAACTTCAGTTGTTGAAGCGTAAGACTCTTAGAGTTGCCAAAATTTTATTCTCAATTTCTAAAGCAAAGCATTTACAAAATTTATATATTATATTTATTTATGTATTTTGTTCTCATCTTTGAAATAAAACCTTCACTCGTTCCTCTTCTCAAAGCCATAGATATTTTAACATATAAAATATGACATCTTAATTTAGTGACATACATTTATATTTTCAATCAAGATCCATGAATGGAATGGAATGAAATAATATTCTACAGGAATATGCAGGCACCTCAACCTCTCTTTTCATAAAGGGTATATACAGATATGGAAAAAGCTAGTTGCCATATCGATGTTCCGATTAGATAACCATATGAGATTGGATGTTTACAATCTATAATCTTATCGTATGGGTTGCATTGAAGCAGTTTTTCAATGATCTAGTCAGATCTGCAGTCATGGACAAACAATTTGACAGATGGTTCGCATTATTCATTTTAGAATTGTTTGCGGACCGATCCGCTTTCTCTCACTAATTAAAAGATGCATAATATGATTGTACATGTAATGAAGATAAATACTTCGACTACTCTACTCAGCATGTTTTACACATTTCAAGATGTAACTTAGTGTCATTACTACTCAGATTACTAATACCGTATGTAGGCAGTAGGGACTCCAATTACTCGTCATCTCAACTACTCGAGTATCGAGTATTAAAATGTATAAATACTCGAGTATATTTAGATGTACCAAAATATATACTATTAATTCACATTTTTGTAAATAAATAGGTGATATATAAATAAATAAGCTTATTTAATTTCATTGATAAATTTAATTCATTTTAATGCACTTAGCACTTAACGTAACACATATTTTAAAAATAACAGAAAATTAAATGTTTCAAATTTAAGATTTGTTCGAATTTTAGTTTTAATTATTCCCGCAGTTGAAAAACTCGCTAGCAGAAGACGTTGGTTTTATCGTTTGCAATTAATTAAAGAGTGTATCTATTTATATGTTATGTATAAAATATACGTAGTACAATAGTTATTACTTTTTTATCAATTAGTTTTCAATTAGCTTACCTTATATTGATTATAAAAATCCAGGGAATCCCAAAACACCGAACGGCACAGAAACTTTCAGTAATTGGGATGTCAAATTATTTTTAATATATGTTTCAAATAATGAATCGATTTTTATAAAAAGGTTACTATTTGGGAACAAATCTGTGGCCATATATGTGCATAAAAAATCATTTCGGTTCGATACTCTCTCTGGAATTAACATCAATAGGGTGAACTACACTCCACAGATGAATGCAATAAAGATCCGGGCCCGAATTGGAAGTAAAAGCTTCTCGATAATTATTTGAAACTTATTACGAATTATTTCAATTCAAATTTTAAATTTGCGTTTTAAAATTCCGAAAAAAATATTAATATCTCAAATAATTAAAAATATTCTTCTCAGATTTACGGATAACAGAAAAAATATGTTGTTTTTTTTGTACGTCATTAATGGTTTTTGAAGCTTATTGAAAAAAGCCTAATTTAATTCAAAATAACTCACCACTCAAAGGGTTCAAATTTCCACTACAAATTTGTTTATTTACGAGATTAATATATGCACACTGCTTCTTAAATGCTTTGCTATTTATCTGTTTCACACCACCGTTTGCCGCGGTAGAATTACCGGACCTTTTTGTTCATTGACTATAATAATATTATTTTTACATTTATCGGAGAAAATTAATAATTTAACATAACTAATACATTAATTAAAAATAAACCTTATCACCCCTAATACGTGGCTGCTATAAATATCGAATAAATATGGAATAACGAGTAAAGGCATGTAAAAATTTTGAATTTATTATGTCAGCTGAATCTTTTTGCCGTCAATAGATTTTTTTTGTAATGTTTTATTTTGTTTTTGTCATCATAGACCTCGCCATCTGTTCGAACAGGGCAACTAAAACTGCAACAGGGATGGCTAACTTTTTCCAGCGAGTAGTTCAATAATTACCATTAAAGGCATACAAAATTCTCGAATTTATTTTGTCACATCTGCATCTGCAACAAAACGGAGAACCGTTAAAAAAAAAATTACCTTATACACGTGTTCGGCAATGCAATGGTAAAATATTGGATAAATTTTTTTAAATAAGTAAAATAAATAAAATTTGGAAAGAGATGTTAATAAGCGACGAATGAGTATTACTCGAGTATCGAGTACTCGATACTCGAATTGGAGTCTCTAGTAGGCAGCAAGCATCTTGTCTTCATGCTTTAGGTGAGCCACCTTATTATAACACTGAGATTACATTATTCACACGGTTTTTAGCTGTCATGATGTTGATTTTCTTTCAGTGTTCATTTCATAAATATGTCATTCTTTGCAGATGATAGTGCGAATATTACGAATTCAAATATCAATTAATATAAATTTACTTTACGTTTCAATTCAAACCTTTTCTAACTGCTCACTTACACGAGTTATAGGTACATTACAAAAATTGCAGATTATACGTTAATTTATGTATGTGAAAAAATATGAAAGAATTGTAGTCATCAGAAGATATAGAAAACAATAAATTGGAAATCCGCAAAGAAGTCAACCGAGTAAGTTCCGACAAAATCAACTCAATAAGTACATACAAAATAGTACTCGTCTGAACTCACTCACGTCCATGTGAAAAATGTCGACATCCGAAGCAATACCGCTTCAAATCTTTAAAGCACTTCCTACTGGCATCCCCATTAGACTGGCTCTACACCAGTGGTTCTCACATAAAATTTGTCTGTGGCCGCATTAGGAACATCAGTGGTCCTACGAAAATGTCTGGTGGCCGCACCAAATTTTTGTGTTTAGTTTTTTTTGTCAAAAATACCTAAGCGTGTTTGTGCTTAAGTTTTTGGGTACTAACAATTCTTAATGCAAAATACAATGCATACAGAATATTAAATTTTCAGTGTCTTAGTGGACAAATTAACTTGTAAAAACACATTTTTATTAAATATCAATATTAACTATGTGGCCACACATGAGAACCACTGTTCACGATTCCTAAAAAATATCAGTAACAATCTCAAGAATGGTGGAATTCTCATTGTGTAAAGAGATTTTAAGATTACAACACGTTCTCGATCTTCCAACGCGAACTAGATGTACTCATTCATACTTAATAACTTAAACGCAAGTAAAAGATTGGCAACTTTTTGTTAAACTTCACACAAGCCACATCACTTCGAATCGTATAATAATTAATAACAGATTTTAACTGATGATAAGTGCTTTAGAGCAATCCAAATTTTCAATGAATTGGTTATGTAGAAGCTAAAACTTATTATTTATTATTTTAATTTAAATAAAAGCATCACAATATGCAATAAAATAATGTTATAACTGAAAGTTGGCCAAATTTTCGGCTTAATATTTACAAACCTTTTTGGAAGAGTTTTTTTCCCCTAAAATTACTTTTATATTTAGAGACATACCAAAACATAAATAAGAAGAAACCGTTTCTCTTTTTTAGCATGGAGTTGTCTTGGTCCAAATATTTTGTTCCCAAATGTATAGAGTGTACGCTATCTGTTTCCAATGTATATGTATTTAGCTTTGTTTTGTCGATATTTATGGCACTAATAAACTAACTATTTTATGGAAGCATTTTTTGAATATATTTAGGTACATAATAGAATTATTTTTTAAATTTTCAGACGAACTTTAAAATATTCTCTTTGACTTTATTATTTTATATAAAATTTTCTAATGGAAATATATATATTAATTTCTTACATCTTTTAAACAATGCAAAAATGTGACAGTGGATCGATTTAAGTACGATTTTAAATTGTTTTTTTTAAGTACCTACGATAATAAACAATTACGTGTTCTACTTTATGATATCTTGGCCTATTTTTTTATTGAAACGTAACCGCAAATAAAGACATAATTTACAGAATACTGTTTTAGACGCATTAATAGTATTATTATCTTCATAAAATCAATGATTATTTTACACCCTTAAAATCGAATTAATAAGAATAATATGTTTTTTTAAGAGTGATTAATCAATAATGTAATGCATAGACTGCAAATGCTTGATGGAACTTCAATTTCAAACAATGATCACTACCATACATTTTGTCGGATTTCACCTTCCGGGCTCGATTCAAACTGTCGGTTTGAGTACAGCCTTGCACGAGCTTGGAGTTGTCTGACGTTTGCAATTACATAACATGCGTGCAAAGTGAAGGAAACATCACAGATATCCATTATCTTGGATGCGAATCAATACATATAATGAACAATCAATTCACTAACGTTTGTATTCTGGGATTCGAGCCCGATAACCCTATATTAGAGGAAGGGAAACTATAAAATCATAAAATAACTTTCAAGATAATTTGTTTACATCACATCAAAGCTTACTTTATTTTGAATTTCTTTTGTATGAATAACATAATCAAAGGTGAAAACTGTAAGGTCGTGGTTTTCTCACCCTACCCTATTGCTTTACCACTCGGTTACTGTACGGCTTGATCCAATTGAATAATTTTTCATATGTTAACATATAAAACCGATGATTTATTTTGTATCTATAACTAACTTAAACTAAACTATTGATTTTAGCTAACCGTCGAAAGTTTAACCACGCTGTGTAGGAAATAGCTCTATATGTATTATACAAAGTATATCTATATAGCTAGTTTTATTGATTCTGTTATCACCATAATACTAAGCGATGATACACATCCTATAAAATAAATAGTAAGAGATGTACATGTAATTTCAGTTGGCGTGTAGCAATAGATTATATAATATATATCAAAAACCAATTTAATTTAGGTAATTTACATAGTGATATAATTGAAACGTATATTAATACATTATTTTAACAACAAATTAGATTCAGATTAATTTTTTTATCAATAGTTAGTAAAATTTTACCAACATCTTATTGAAATAAGAAGTATACTTATAGGTATTTTTGAGTACTGATTATATAAATCCTTACGAGACATCAAATATAACCTAATATTTCAATCGGCTAAAAATCCCTTTTAAAGTGTTTCCTTTTAACTGTACTTTCGTAAACAATTTTATAGAGATCAAGGCTAATTTGGTTCATCGCGAGCATCATCGTTGATAATACTCGCAATAAACAAAACCGGACCTGATCTTTATAAAATTATTTGTGGAAGTATTGCTAAAAGTGTGTTTTATTTGGTAATAAATTCATGCCTTTTTACATTCCATAATTTTACTTATAAAATATGTATGTACGCTTAATTAATTTTGAATTACGTTTAGATACAGTGAAAGAAGAGCTTAGATTACGTTACTATGTGTATCGATTGATAGTTATCCTGAAATTAAGTAAATCTATAATTATATAGATTTTATAGATAATGCAGATTTTGGTAAAAATCTGTCTTTAGGATGCAACACTGCTCTATTAAAGCCATGTGAGTCCGGCTTAGTGATGATTTTTTTTTTAAATATGGAAGTTGAGTCTATGAAATGAAGAAAGTATTATATACTTTTTAATTGTATTCATTCCACATGGAAATCGGATAACATGTAAGTCAATAATTTGGATAATGCTACGGGATAAGGTAAAGAATGTATTGTGCATGACACTTTCTGGTTGAAGGTCTATGTCGGGGGTTACCAACCCCGTACCCGCGGGTGCCATGGCGCCCGCGTGCTAATTTGTGTAGCCCATTCGAACGCGACAATTTTTCATTTAAATTTTCATATATTTTATTATATTTGAATAAGTTTCTAAAACAATAAAATATTTAGAACAGTTTGAAAAGAGATTTCAACAGTTTACTATCGTCGAGCCAATGGTCTTTTTTTATCAATCCTTTAACTTGCCAAATGAATTTAATGGAAATAGCTGCATATATTGCAGAGCATATTCATGTAAAGGCAGAAGAGCTGGAGTTGGAAATTTTGGACCTTCAGAGTGATATTATGTTAAAATCCATAATATCAGACGAGGACTTCTAGAATACAGTGGACGGAAAAAAGTTTCCATTTTTTAAAAAAGCGGCATATACGTGAGATTAAATCATTTTCTGGTTCTACATACCTTTGTGAATCATTATTTTCAACAATGAATTTAATAAAATCAAAATATAGATCTCGACTTACCGATGAACATCTTTATGATTGCTTGTTAACAGGAACGTCATCATACTCCCCTAATTATGAGGCACTGGCCAATAAAATACAATGCCAAAGATCACACTGACTTATATTCATTTTATAAAATAGAATATAAACAATAATTTTAAAAATATTTTTTTGTGTATTATTAATTACCCACAATATGTGGTGCCCGCCGCCCTACCGATATTTTAAAATATGCTCTAATGTACAAAAAGGTTGGTAACCCTAGATCTATGTGGTCGTCTTTAAATAGATATAGAAAAAAATAAGATCTGGGCAAGAAAGCTTCAGACTTAAGGCATGTATTTAATGGGTCAGTAACTAATTCAAGTTTTGGTCAATTAAATAAATAAATGGTCAGAGAAAAATGAAAATGGCCAGTTAATATTATAAACTGTCAGTTGTCATTGTATCAGTGTGAATGTGGTCAGTTATTAAATAAAACGGTCAGTAATGTATTTTAATGGTTAGTTATTTATTAAAAACGGTTAGTATTTAATTTAAATGGTCAGTTATTTAAAAAAAAATGATAAGTTTAAGTTTGACAGCTTGTGAATTTTATTAAATATGGTCGTAAGAGGCAAATATATGACACGGTATATGAAAAATAAGTGCATGAAATGAAATAATTTCTGAAGTTTAGGTATTTGAAACCAAATAATACTTTAATAAGTGTAAAGTTAACGATATTATTTGAAATGATTTGTTTTTAATTGTTAGAATAATTATAATAGAAGATCCCAAAGAATACATTGTGACATTAATTATGAAATCGAGTTGTTTTAATTTAAAGGAGCAAAAATGAAACCATAAAATATCAACTAATAATATTTCCAGATAGAGGCAATCACATAATTAAATTATTTGCTCAAAATATAAAGAATAATTTTACTATAGACTTATATTTAGAAACAAATTCTACAGCCATAAACAATATTCTTCAACGTAAAAAATCATTTCAGTTCGTTTTCACAGATGAATGCATTTAAGATTTACGAACGAATTTGAAGTGAAAGATTTCGTCATATTTTTTTATATATATTTCACCTTACTATGCCTTCAAAAATTCCAAAATAAATTCAGTACTCATATAATAATCAGTTATATTCTTTACAGATTTAATCATATTGATTTCACATTTTATGATAATCCACAAAAACTCAAAGACAAAAAAATATAAGCCAGTATGTATAAATTTTTGTTTTTTCAACATATTGACAGCTCACGTTCCCTCAGTCCCCATAATAATATATTTTTGTATTTTATGGTTGCACTTTTGCTATTTAAAAATTAAACTATCGGCTGAATATTACACCGTGAATGAGCGAAAATTAAAATTAAAACTTAAAACGCTAAATATATAAATATGTCTTACGATGAACTGATATTATGACTTGATTTTTGATGTTTCAATTTTAAGATTGCCAGCGAGGATATGAACATCATATATTTTTAATGTTATATGTTATAATATAACTTATATCTCTCCTTTAAAGATATCTACTGACCCTTTTACAGAAAATTATTGTCCATTTTACAATAAAAAACTGACCCAAAATTAATTATTAACCGACCATTTATAATTTTTAACTGACCATTTATTATTTTTAACTGACCATTTTAGGTATTTATTACTGACCGTTTTAAGCATATATTACTGACCATTTATCGAATTAGAAACTGAACAAATAATTAATGGTCCAGGCGCACAAAATTACTGATAAGATTTAAATATTTATTTTACAAATATACGTAAAAAAATATTTTATTTATTATTTTTCTCAATTCAAACCATATGGTTGCAAAATTTTTATGAATATATTACTATGCTTTAAAGTAACTAAAATACTGTACCCACCCTAGACATGGAAAAAGACGAAGAACTGAGTTCCCACTTTATAATCTCTTCGTGGTTTTAGTGGGCAAATATAAATGGGAGCAATATTTCTAACGTAGCTGATAGTTGACGGACTGTTGCTTCGATAATATTTTTCGTTCAATTTTATTTCCATAGATGTTATCGTCTTTTGTATTTTCATCTCATCCGATGTAAAAAAAAAACAATGGATAAAGTCATCAAGGCACGACAAATAATGAAATAAACCTACTTCATAATCCGTACATTCATCCGAGTAGACGCCGATATTTCTATTCAAGTGGGCGGCTGCTTAGTCTTACGAGCTGTATTCACCAATCACCAAATTTATGATTTGCTATTACGTTTATTGAATTTGTGGCATAATTTTCAATTCTGTTCAAGCGAAAATGTGCATAAAGAGCATCCGCTGGGCTCGAAGCCTAGATTACTCTCAAACATGTGACTAAAGGAAGTTTCGCAAACCGCCTAAATTTAAATTATCTATGTTCCATATCTAAATTCGCTTGAGCTACTTACCGAAAATATCGACTGCATCATATATCTAGTGTTCCTATTGTTTTAAATCTTAAATGTATTTTAATTCTGTTTATAAAAAGACAAATACTAAATAAGAATATTCAAAAGTCTTGAGGGCAAGACACTATTTTAATTGGATGGTTATTTTATAATTGATCAAAATAATCTGGTAAAATTATTGTAAATAAGAATATTGTAATGCTTGAAACCGCAGTTAATGTTCCATCGTTCAGAGAATTTGTTTTCGCTTTACTTAAGTCTAATACTTCAATTGTCCAGGGATATTTTATCCATTACTTATAAATACAATGTTATATATACAATTTAGAATTTCACCCTTATGAATTTTATACTTTTCCATGAGTTTTGTGATCCGGGTTTCGCCTTTCGGCATCTTCAGGCATTTCAAGTTCATGAATTTATTTGAACTGACGTGTAGAAAACAGTTTGTATCGTTTATATGTAAAAATACAATTATTGTTAAGCCATAAATTGTACTAAAATAAACATTAATTTACTGTAGAGTTCAAGAAAATTTGCTTAATATAAATAATTTGAAACATTTATACTTGCTCATTGTTACAAGTGAATTTTAATCATTCGAACCTTCAAACGCTCATATCTCAAAACAGTGTGAAGAGCAGTTAGAACCTTTTCAAAGTAAGGTGTTGATATAGCACTTTTATTTTTAAGTAAAATGCGCGTGACGAAAATTCTATGACAACAATATAAGTAGAGGTGAATGCTTAGTATTTCGCGCGCCCATAACAATATCATTGTTATTATCGTGGCAATGAATATTTTTACTGCGGCCATCCAATACGCCGCGATCATTTCGAACGATGTGCGCTCAGGCGCACAATAAAAGCCTCGACATCATTTCCCCCCACGACCATATCCTTCCATTATCTCGCTTGCTTGGTGGCTTGTTATATCGAAAAGTTAAGCGGTTAAACTCACTTACGGGCATATAGGTACACGCTGGGAACGTGATTTTTAACCACATTTACTGTCACACATATTTACTATTACTACTTGAAAAAACTACCCCCCCTTCCCTTTTCACTGTGATATATTTGGTAATAGTCGCAGTGATAGCTGAAAACACATCTTACCCATATTCGTCTGACTGTTTTAAATAAACAAGTACACATTAGACACTCATAATGAATTAGCGCAACGGTAGTTTTTCGTCAAGGACTGATCTTACTCCATTAGGATATTCTTACTCTTATTGAAAGAATATTTTACATTGCACTCAACTATTTTATAGTTGATGCCATCAAATCTTTTGAAAACAGATGTCTTTCTATTCCCAATGCATATAAAACGTCCAATGATTCCTTTTGTTGTGAGTGCATTTAAAGCCTGTACCACTTGAGCTGTAATTTATAACCATTGTCACTCGGAATATAAAAAGCATAATATTATACATATATGAAGGTTTTGTTAGCCAGTTTTATAACCTCTCTCTCTTTCTTTTTCGAAGAGAATATGTCCATATATAAAAGATTGAAATATGTCAGTGGTTAGATAAACACTCTCACAACGATCCGTTTTAAAGATCGAATTAATGCAATAGTGAGTTTTAAAAAGCGAAGACTTGTCTATAACTCTGAATTGAAATCAATTGCTAGATTGAAAAATAAAACTGTCCGGTCTGGAATTCAAGCCTGCGCACTCCTCAAGCGTTGACTCTCGACCATGGACTCCATATAAACCAAAATATCTACCATATTATACTCTTTGGTGAATAACGTTGTATACAAATTGATTTATATTTTCCCTGTAATGTTGGCAAATTATCGGTAACCACTCAGAAAACTTTTCAAGGTACAACAGTTGTAAACCATCACTTTAGAAGACATACACTCCTTTTAGATGAAACATAATATTGCAAAAACAATAAAAGTTGTTACGCAGTTATTTGTTGGAACTAAAAAATAAAGTTTATTCTGTGAAATAATATGCTTTTTAAATAAATATTGAACAATACTTCGCTTAGCGAATGGCTTCTTCGTTTAAGAAGACTAATGAATGTTTCCATAATAATATGTGTGCATTGCTCAAGGTATTGAAATACATAAGCAGGTGCCGTGCTTGGTAATGGGATATTCATAAGTAGTGCTAGTATATTATTCTTTAAATGGTATATTGCTGTAATAAGAAGCGAGTATAAATGAAATAAATTACGGTGTATTTTTAGAAAAAAGAAAGATGACGGAGGATATTAGAGATTGGACACGGGCCAAAAACTTCTTTGCCATTTCAAGACAACGAGAAATATTTAAGGAGATGGGTTTAACCCTATCATTGATCGGTCAATAAGAATATTATAATATAAAATTTAAAATAACTTTGATTATTCCACGTATTGTGCTACTAACTATGACACGTGTTTCGCCTTTTTCAGAGGCATCTTCAGACTTACTATCGACTTAGTAGCACAATACGTGGAATAATCAAAGTTATTTTAAATTTTATATTAAAATGAACTTCCACAAAGTTACCGCCGAAACTATCGAAAGTATTAAGAATATTATAATTGAAGATTTATTTACAAAATTACATTCAATTTATTTCAACTATCGTTATTCTATAAAATTGATCATATTATTATTTATCAAATTAATAAAGATTTAAAAATGAATAAAAAGTTTCTCCATTAATAAACAGCGTATTTCAATGTTTATGGGTACAATATATTATTGAAATAGTTAAAAATAATAATGTGTGATGTTGACATATCTGACATGTAAAGCGTCATATTGAAGTCCTAGATGTACTAAAGTTAAACTTTATAATTAATTTGAATGATTTAAATTTTGTACTTTTAGTACATAAGTACAAAATTCAAACGATTCAAATATTATATTGAAATTCCATCAAGTGCCTGAAATCCTAAGCGCTATAACTAATTTTCACTACTCATATTTCTCGACAAGCCTTAATTCTTTTTAAAAAATGCTACTGCATTCTTTGGCGGGTTAATACTAAGTTTTCAATATATAATAGATAATCCTCAATATGCGTCCACATCATAGAATTATTGCCATAGAGTAAATCATTCTAATCAACTAAATATCTATTAGTGTGTGACTTTAAATATCCCCTTTCAACTAAAGTTGTAGAGAAATTTACTTTGAACACGACCTTCCATTAAGTATTTCAAAATCACCCTTAATAGACTGCATAGTTTGCTGTGAACGTATATCGAGGAAAGCATGGCATTAATGCAATAGTTTAACTTATTTCTAAGCCGTTTTTAGTCTGTGACTAAACCTATCCGCTTTTACGCTAGCAGCAGTGAAGTTTTCTCTAAATATAACTTCCCATTGAGTTTCGAATGTACAACAAAACTCTATGAGAAACTCTTAGCATTTTTAATCTTGGGGCCGAACGTTTTCAATGTAAAATATTATATCCGAATAGTATCAATTTAATTCTCGACATTCAACTTTGAAATATTAAAACTAAAAGAAAATTGAATTTACTTAAAGGTTTATTTACATTGATTATTGGCCACATTTACGGATTCAGAAACCGATCGAAACGATCAGAAAACATTTCCTGCGCGCATACATAGATGTGTGTTAAAGATTCAAGTCATTAAAATTATGTATAAAATAAATGTTAAATTAATATGTAAATTTTCGTGTTAGGTGTTAATTGCCCGCCTTTTATTCCGTATTCTTGAATGTTTCATTCATAATAATCCTAATAAAACAATTAATGTATTTACTATTTCTTCTAATGACCATCGACTTCGAAACGTCAGACGATTACTACTAAACTTAACACAGGGTTTATTATAATATAATATTTACCGTATTGTATTCAATAAGTATATATTTTTAATTCTTTGACAGTTTTTTTTATACAATAGTAATGAAATGACATACTAATAAAAAAAGAAGGGTCATAATCGACCGGAAAAAATCAAGGTGGTACTGCTGTCACTATACAACAGTGCTTCTCAAGTGAATTTTTACTGTGTCCGCATCTTTAACATAAACGGTCATACGAAAATGTCTGGTAGTCGCACCAAATTTTTGTTTTCAGTCTGTTGTGTTTCATTTTTATCAAATGGACATAAACATATTTGAAAATTTACTATTGGTATTAATTGCACAAGAAATATTTCATTGGATGAGTATTTGTTGACAATTATTTTTGTTAAATCACAGTTTTTTCAATATCAATATTGGTTATGAAGCTGTTGGTGGCGGTAGCTAAATCCTCTGGTGGAAGCACATGAGAACCACTGCTATACAATACATATATCTATATTGTTAATATAAAGGTGGGTGTAAATAGTAATTGTAGATATTTATTACTATAAATAGCTACGATTATCTATTAATAAATGCAAAATAAACATTCTTCTAAAAAAATCTAGCACACGGCTATAGAATTCGGTTGAGTATCGTAATATAATTGTCACTCAAGTTCAGGAAAATTATGTGACAGTGTGACTCTTTCGGCCAAGTTATGAGTCGTAAATACGCTTCCAGATTGGTTCATGGGATTTGCCACTACGGCTAGACACGCTTGTAGCATCATAAACAACTTAATGCTTGGTGGGTTGTAAGGAAACAAAGCTCTGTGGGCCGGGCGGCAGGGGAGGTCGCACCCTTTACACGGTATTCATATCTAATAAGTATTGTAAAAAAGGTCTTAGCATTATTGTCTTATTATCACAGTAAAATTGTCAATTCAAGATGCTTTTCTTTATGTGTAGAGGATATAGGAGAGGAAATACGGCAATTTGGAGTTACGATATTGACACGTTTTCTAACTCAATATTGGATTAGTTTATTTTTAGGAAACGTCTATTGAGACTTTTAATGAAAATCAAGCAGATAGATAGAGCTGCTATAATTTTTTATTAAAATTGCTAAAATGTTTGGTGTTGCCAATGATGGAAAAATCTAAACATTTAATATATTTCCATTCGGCTGAGAACATTATTATAATCGGTGATGCAGCTAAGCGGGCTTTTGTGTTTACCCGAGTCCGCTGTCGTTGGTGCGACTTCATTAATAAACACTTTTTGCATACGTTTTTATAACGTTTTAATCCATATCCTCTCACTCTATCTTATCTTGATAACCAGGCATTGCGGATGATTAGTTTAAGACTAGTCTTTTTCTAACCTCATGCTAATATTATTGTCACACTAAATCATTAACTTATTTTTTCCATATAAAATTAAGATGTTGGAACAGAGAAGAAGATGTATAGTGTACCCTGTCTAGCCGAGGTATATAAGCTTGTTCTAATGCACCTTTAAAACATAGTACTGACGAGGGCGTAAGCCGAAATAGCCATCAACAAATATATAAAATAATTTATGTAGAATTAAAATACATTGTTATTTTTCTTACCATATCATACTAATATCTTAACCCTCTGTGAAAAGGTGCTCTAGCGATAACCAAGTTTATAACACATGTGATGTATCCATTCAAATGAAGAAATCGTCTTAAGCTATTATAGTGGTTTACCATTTAATTCAAATTACATTCAACTAAAACTATTATATGATACAAAATTTACTCCTACCACTTCGCCGCACTGATAATAATTATCCAGAAGAGTAAAAACCAACAATATATTATAGGGAAAAAATATATTTTAAATATTCTTAGGAAAAGTGTTGATAAACAAATAAAGATGAATAATTCGTATATATTATCTCTCGTTATCGACTCTGTTATAAAATATTCACTAACGGCGATACTTTGTTTATTCAGGTACGCATGTTCAAGAGATTATATCAGCTTAATAGTGTGTAGTATGTAAAGGAAACAACAATGGTGAAAATGATTGGGAAAATTGGTATTTACACAGGCCTAACAATGCGAAACGCTTGTTTATCCATGACTCGGTACTGGCCGCCGACCGGATATAGGAACCATTGAACCGGACATTCAGCTCCAAGCCCCGTATCTTATTGAGAAAAAAGCCTGAAAATTAATACAAAAATATACCAACCGACGATTAATTGAGAACAAAATGAAATATACAAATCTTTTGAATATATATTTTTTTCAATACAAATACTAGTGGTAATACGCGTTTCCAAATATTTTCACTTCTGAGAAACACAAATTATTTCATAATATAGCATCTTATTAGAATTTTTTTTTACGATATCTAGTTGTAATTCAGTATCTCATTTTTCAGATGCGGTAATAATGAGTTTATAAAATGGCTAATATTTAACCTTTGAAGGAGTATGGACATACATTTGGTAGCATTAGAATGAATTGAATTCAATATAAAAATAAAAATAACTGATTATTCCACGTTTTGTATTACTAATTGTGACACGTGTTTCGCATATTTCAGAGCCATCGTCGGACTTACTATCGCAAAGTTTGCTCAAGTAATAAAGCAAGATTATGTTGAATTACATTCAGTAATGTTCAGTACTCACTCCTTGAAAGGTTAAGTAATCACTTTCCCTTCGTTTTTGTTCCTAAAGTCGAATTGGTGAAAAATAAATTTAGGTTAGGATGACACGCTACAGGGGTTGAAAACTCGACTACATGATCAGAAGTTATACTTGTTGTACTTTAATTTATTGAAGCTTTGACAAGAAAATGTAAACTAACTATGGAAACATCATTTTAACTGCACAACATATTATAATCTTTCCCAACGCCACTTTATGAATAAGCTCTTTGTTTAAGCCAGAACATGGATTAGTTGCAGCAGACCACAGGTACCACAGAATACCGAAAACTTTAAAACTCGGCTCACAATATTACAAGCTAAATAGAAAATACTATATTTCAAATTTCAAAAATATAACCATTTTAATACGGATATATAAATGAAGTTTCAAAATTGTATGTGTTTTTGAAATCCCTCCCTTACCTACATTTATTTACACATGTATTCTATTATTATCCGCCACATTTGACCACCTGTCCGTATCTTTAAAGAGTTACGGGTACAACGAAAAAGCTTAAAATTATTGAAACTACTCGCTGAGTTTGTGTCGTACAATTTTCTATTAACCCTCTTATCCCTTTTATCATCACAATATATCCGATTCAATCTCTGAGGGTTATCTCACATATTATGTGGTTAGTATGTGTGAGATTTTGACGATTTTTTTTGTAAATCTTGTAATTAACAATTTATAGTTTCTATTCTATTTAATATAAAAGTTTTATTCTATTGAAATAAAATGCATTTTTATTACCACAGTTATGTCACATCAATAAACATCACGGAAACAAAAGATTATATCGTGAAAACGCAAGACAAATGCTCAGTTTTATATCTTTTGAAGTGTCTTTTTTTCACATTTGATATCATAAAATTAAAATTTCATCATGCACGAGTAATGCTCGGTCATTGAGTTAGTAAATAAACACAAGTCAGTACTTCAGAACACCATAAACCTGCAGTCTAAAACTTCAAAATGTATTGTTTCATCATTCAAAACAGTATAAATTTCAAGCTATCGAAATTCATAAATTCTTTATTAAGACGTTGGATAAAGCCCACCCATTTGGTTTGTAGGTATTTCCATGCTGTTAGCTGGATATATTTTTTTTTACCATGCCACATTTTAATACCTGATTATAATAATTTATCCACCACAATTAGTACTCAATTCATTGAAACACATTCGCCAATTCATCCGGATTGCAATAATAACAATTGAACTTAGTGACCTACTTTTATTCTTATACAGGTAGTCCTCGACTTACGACGGTTCGACTTACGACAATTCGCACTTACGACCAAAAAAAATAGTATTTTTTTTTTTAAATTGCGCCTTTGTCAACTCTGATTCATGCGTAAAAAAATTACTTAATAATTTCAATTAAGATTTAATATCTGAAGTGAATAATCAATAAATCGTGCCCATAAAGTTTGGCAAACGGAGTAGATGTATGCAAAAAAAGAGAAGTGCAATAGATTTAGAAAAAAAACTTAAAATAATTAAACAATATGAGAGTGGTAAAAGAGTGAACGACATAGCTCGCGATCTACACTTATCACATTCAACGATCTCTACAATTTTGAAGAATAAACTAAGTATCAGTAAAGCCGTTAAAGGAGGAATATCCATTAAATCTACAATAATAACAAAAAAGACTTATAATAACATGGAAAAACTATTGGTGATTTGGACGGAAGATTTGATAAAAAAACGAATCCCTCTTAGCCCTGTGACCATAAAGACAAAGACCTTTGGAAGCTTTGCTTCTTATATCATTTTCCCGCACGAAGTTAAGCTGGGTATTATTTTGCTGAAGGAATTTTGTTAGGGAAAATATCGGAAATCTCGGGTAATTTTCTGTCAATAATTAACAAAATTGTCATCTCTATGATGTATTCCATTAATCTATAATAGTTGTTTTACATTAAAAAAAATTGCAAAAATAGATTCGTATAACGAAAGATTTTTTAGTATAAACCGCCGAATTCAAGAAGTTCTTGCTTGCTACAATGAAATATTCAGGGGGAAAAAAACAACAAACAACTCAACTAAACTTGGATATGTTTTTTAAAAAGACTACTATTGCTTCTTCTTCCACTACTGATGATGAGCCAATGGATTGTACTTATATAAGTACAGATGACGAAAGATTTTAAATATTAATGAAGTAAATATTTTATTTTGTATTAATAAATAAGTATAAATTTAACAATAAAAAGATATAAATAAAAACACATGTTTTATTTTAGTATGTAAGGATGTATGTAAATGCTTAATTTTAACATCGACAAATTTTCGCTGATTTAGGTCTATTCTTAAGTGCAAAATAATGCGTTGCGATCAATAAAAGGGAACATTTTACTCTCGGCATTTTTAATTAACAAAATATTTCAAAAAGGGCTATTATACCGTATGGTTGGCTAAACCTGAAAACCGGTTAACTTGGACAACATTTTCAGTCATTTTTTCTACAAAACCTATCCGACCACTAAGAATTTATTAATTCCAAACGTATACTTATTTAATTTTCAATATACGAATATTTATACACCCGATCCCCTTTTTCTGGTCATTTAACTATAAAGTTTTCCCACTACAAATTTTCCATAATGCCAATTTTCTACGCGATCAGCTGTTAACCGTGTTGTAAATTTCCCGTGGCTTTTTTCATGATATGTGTTTTTCTTAAACTGTAGTGTCTGTAAAAGACTCGATTTTTATTTTATTGCCTTGTTCATAAAACTTGTTAGAAAATAATTATTAATCCCGAGGTTCCTTCAAACCGAAACCGGTATTTTAGTTCGTACTTTTTTCTTTAATATTATCTAATTTATTATTTATATATCTTTTTAGATACCCTGACATTCTTAAAAAGTATTTCTTAGCAAAGAATAGAATTGGAGCAATTGAATATCGTTGAACTGAAATCTGCAACCTGTATGTATCTATGTATCTATGAACTACGATACAATATTGGTAGACAGAGTTTGTATTTTGTATTAAATAACTAGTACATACATCCATATTTTGTGTGAAATTCGACTTACGACCAAAGTCCAGGAACGTATCCCGGTCGTAAGTCGATGACAGCCTGTATATAATCCATACAAACTATTTACCATGCGTCAGTTCAAGTTCACTTGTGTACTTGAAATGCCCGACGCTGCCAAAAGACGAAGCCCGCGTTGTTAGCGACAAACCTCAACAAAAAGTACAAAATAATTTAAACGATTCAAAATTGATATTGAAATTCCATCAAGCATTCGAAATCCTCAATTGTTTTATACGTTAGATGCGTCTCTTATGCAATTACGTTTTTTAAAGGAAGAAGCGTTAAATATTAATTTAGTGAATATTGGAATTGAGGATGATTATAAATTCTTTCTGACTTCGCCTGCTTAGTGAAAATATAATAATCTTTATAGATTTTTTTAACCAGACCTAATTGTCATTGGTACATTGCTGATTCATAACCTGTATTCCATGTGCTTCATCCAAGTGGACCATAATCTTCGAGACCGGCATTAACGCATAAAAAAACCTCAACATTTTCCCGCTTCTTAAAACATAAGTTTCAATCTATTCAGTGTTATAAACTAACCTTAAATTATTTTCTCAATGCTTTTGTTACTAGTTTTAACGTTTATGAACCATCAATGTACAATAGATGTGCTCTAAGCAGTGGATAAAACATGGGCTTACAACAACATCAACAAGGGGCGAAAGTTATAAGCCAAAACATAAAATGGCCATATATTATATAATATTAACAACATATGTATACTGAAAATGGTACGTTGGGTACTCTCTGCGAATTTAATTTTTCTAAATAAAAACCAGGTCCGGTTAGCTTTGGTTGTGGTGCAGTGGTCAACGTCGTTGGCTACCGTGTCGGACCGCTCGTGTTCGTTTTCCGGAACCAGCAGATTTTTTCAGTCGTGAAATTGATTCTGCTTAGAGGCAATGGGTGTTTGTGTTGTTAAATCCCTCCCCAACTTTCCGATCCTAAATTGCGACGCATAGTGACAGCGATTATCTAATCACTAGTCCTGTCCTTTTCCTCGTATCCTTTTCATCCCTAATCTCTTCGAAAAAGAGAGAATGAGCAACTGAGTAACAAGCAGTTTTCGTAGTTAAAACATGTGTAGAGATAAACTCGTAATGAGTCCACATGTTGGTCCATGTGGTCTAGTGGCAAGAGCTTTGTCCTAGCGATCAGGGGGCACGGGTTAAGTCCCGGCAAAGTCCGATTTTTTTAATTGAAAAAAGGGAGAGCCGGGTGTATGTTATTTATCGTTGATTTTGTGCACAACTGATTCATTATTTATCATCGAGTTAATCTCGTATGACTTTCACAAATAAGAATATTTCGCGGATTGGCGTAAGCTGTAATGCCAATTTTTTTATATTATCTAAAAAAAACATGCTCCAAGTTGGAAGCGGATATAGTAAAAAAAATTACAAAGTGTGACCTATTTAATTAAAAATCGTCAGTCTAATAATAATTATTGTGTACCATTTTTTACACCTGTTATTTTTCCCTGTGTTCGGTGTAGTTTAAAACAAATTCTTTTTTGAACTGTTTTAATACCATATATTTGACTGATTACCCATAAAATTATAGAGATAAACAATTCTCTATAAAGTGTTTCATGAAGCCGCGAATTAAAAATTCAAAATGTAGATTCCATAAACGTATACAGCACACAATCATAAATTCAGTGCAATTAGGCTTCGTTTCTATCTATGATAAGTTTCCACCACTTCTTTGATGTCGTTGTTTCACTAAGTACACGATATTTTGCTTTCACAAATTAAAAAAAAAACGCTCTCCCTTGCCTAGTTGGGGAAAACAACATTATTCATTTTTTAAGTCTTATTTGACTTCGCTAAAACAAGAGGGATGCTATTCTATGCGCTATTCTTCTCTTTTTTAATTATTTTTTTAAGCTAATGAAAATGCGTTGCACATTTACTAACGTGACAATAAATTTTTAATATATGTAGCTGGCTGCGTATAAATCATATTTTTTCATTTTGTAAAGTGTTTGTCAAATCAATATTCATAACAGTTAGTTATTTAAATTTTGTACGTATTCCGCAAAGCTTATTTCTAAAACTTCTGATATTAATGATAAAGAAAACAGAAATAATGCCCACTAAATACGCCACTTTTTTACATACGAGTTTTGGATACTGAATAAAGAATATAAAACCAAAAATTATTTTATATCGAAAATCGAAAATTTTGATAATTTTGAAAAAGGAACAAAAACAATATAGTAAAAAAATGGGATATCTGGATCTCAATTCAAAACTGAAAGTGCAATAAACATATTAATATAATGGATTCAACCAAACAACTCAAAAAACTTTTAAAAAATCTATGAGAAGATTTGAGAAACAAAAAAAATAATTGATTATTTTTTTATATTTACAGTTCACTGAATGTCGACAAGCCATAACCAAAAATATATACACTAGAAAATAAAAAAATATCCCGTATAAAATGAATTGCGAAAACATAAATGTTTGTTATTAAATATGTTAGACTTATTCACTACATAATTATACTATTTTATCGGTATATGGTAAAAGCAGTAACGGTAGTCAGAACGATTTTTCAACATGTTTTTGCTTAATCACGCACATAAAACAAAATTCCCTTCAATTATCGTAAAAATAATAACTGTTTGACGAGGATTACGTGTGAATTTGGCTATAGCATTCGAAATTCAAATGTTTTTTTTTCAATAAAATTCTAAATAATTTCGATGAACGTGTTTTGCCATGTGAAAATGTAACATTTTAAACCTAGTCTTTTTTCATGAATGATAGCTAAAATATTATGTTATCATCGCTATATCTTACAATAACTGTGTTTCAAAATATATTGAAGCAGAAATGACAAAATACGGTACACCATTGGGTATTGTTTATAAAGTAACTAGCAATTTGGCACATACTTTTTTATGACGAATAAACTCTGAAATTATAGTACACCCATCAAATAAAACATATTGTAATCGTTAATCTTCATTTGTTTTAATATATACCTACAGTTGTATAAAAATATTCTACTTTTCGACAATATTTAATGAGGATAAGAGCAATTTTTCTTTTTTCTGCCATTTACGATTTCTCATCATCTCAACTACTCGAGTTTCGAGTAGTAAAATTTAAAAATACTCGAGTAGTGTCACATGTACCAAAATATATATTTTAATTCAAACATTTGTATACAAATAGATGATGAATAAATAAATAAGCTTATTTAATTTCATTAATACGTTTATTACAATTTATAGAACATATTTTTTTAAATATTAAGAATTAAACTTTTGAGTTTAACTTTAAATTTTTGTGTCTATAATTCCAGCAGTAGAAACAGTTGCGGTGGACTTTACTTTAATAGTTAATAATGAATGGCATTATATTAATATTTTTTTAAATAAGTAAATAAATTTGAAAGTAAATCTTCATTTTTAAATTACAAATATTACTCGAGTATTTCTTAAAAATAGAAGAGTATGGAGTATTCGATACCCAAATTGTAGTCTCTAGTCAACAGATGGCCATGGCTATTTTTTATCATCATATCTTGAAAAAATGGAAAAATTGTTGATAGAAGTTATGTGATGACACTTAAAATGTAAATGTTTTATTAAAATATAAGATTATAATATAATAGATATTTTTCCACAGTATTTATCTAGCGAGTATGCAATTAGAGACATGCTCATTGCTCGTTGAAACGAATGCATCTAAAAACAATAGTGATACAATATTCCCTTTACCTTAACATTGCTTTGCTCACCCTATTTAATGGCAACCCACCCCATCTGTTTTCCCATTGTTAATATTATAGTGAAGACTACTTTGAGTAGACAGGTTTTCATTTTAATACAGTGTTTCTTAAATAAATATTATGTTACATTCTTTTGTAATATTTCCCCGTTATTATAATTTCTAGTGTATAACATTGTTCATACAATAGTGCTGCCTTTATCTGTAGTTTTTTGTAAACAGCTTTGTAAATATGATTTGCCTACAGTGATAGCGTTGAATCTTTGCTTTAAATTATTAAATTCAATAATTTTGTTTTTAATGATAATCTAATTATGAAAAGTAATCATCTTAACCTCTTCGGGCCCGGGGTATCACGTATGATACTTACAATTTTTATTAAATATCAGCTCGGCTGTTGAATTGAACGTACCAAAACAATTTTTCTGCTGCTGTACTATGAAAAATATGTTAAAGTAATTCTTATTGAAGCAATAAATTAGAAAATAATGTGTGATGTAGAGAAAAATATTGTTAAACATGTATTGTAAGTGTCGAAGCATTTTAAATGCTTAAAAGGACCAACTTCCTTCAACAACAGTGACTTTTATACTGACATGAAATTTTTCGGATATATTTAGTTGGTAAGACCGTTTCCTTCATTAGATTCTTTTGGTTTTGGTACGTTCAATTCTACAATCAGGCTGATATTTTATTGTAACCATGAGTATTATAGGTGATACCCAGGGCTCGAAGAGGTTAATGATTGCTTTTGTCTTGCCCTGTCTAAAATAGCAGCTGAGTGATTGACACACCGCCACCCCTTGAAACCTATTTAATTTTTGGTACACTCCATAGAAACTGAACGCTATCAATTCATTTTATTTATATTTATATGGCATACCTATAAACATTATAAAGCATGTCATTAATATTTGGCAACTTTTTCTATTCCAGAGAGGGCATGCATGCAAGGCAACTCAGCGATTTGGATCATCTCAGTTGAAGGTCGGGCCATGTATTTCCCGACGCCACTACCGTCCAAGAATGTGCGGTGGTTGTCTCACTAAAGATCACTGTTGCAAGCCAACACGCACAACTACCATCAATGTAGCTATTTTTTTAAATTTTAAATATTTAAAACTACTTATAGAATATCTTAGACATACTACAATTAATAATACTGATTTCTCTGATTTCCAGGTGAAAATGGTATGCCATTCCCTACACATTGATGAAGAATCAGATGACATCTATGAAATCTTTGATGAAATGATATTCCAAGGTAATGACATTTGGGTAAAAAACAAAAACTCTTCAAAGGACTCTAAAAAAAGTCACAAACACGTGGAGAAGCATAGATTTGGTTCAGCAAATATGTGGAAAGATCAAATGATAGATATAGCCAATGATAAAGCTGGAACAACTACTTTAGAGAAGACTCATCTCCAAAATTACAGAAGATTTATCAGGTATGAGCAGAAGAATGTTCACGCCATTAAAATGGAGTGGATTTTACGATGCGAGTGCGGTAAAAATATCTGCCATGAAAAGGCTAATCTTCAAGGGTCTAAAAGTGGTGTATACTTGAATAACCAGCCTCCCCATAAAGGTAAAGCTGTCGCTGGTCAAGTACTTTTGCATCGCGTACACCGTACCCCATCTTTATCACCTTAAACTAAATAAAATATTGAAGCAAGTTAATTATTTGTCCTTACATTGTTAAATGTTCACTTTAAATATACATGAGAATTCGTGACACCCTTTCACTTTCAGCTACTATGATGTGTCCTGTTGAATATATTATCAACGATAAGTCGATGAGACTTTTAAACGTAATCAATGTATATAGAGATTCATATAGATTTAATTCAAAACAATGTTTTGCGACGAAAAAAGTAAAACGGACTGAGGAAATAATCATTTGTAAATTTTAACCCTCATTTGTATTTTTAAAAAAGGGGCCAGATTCGTAAAACTTCAACCACAAAGAATTGTCATCGAGAAGTTGGTAGAATGTTGAAAACGAATTTATTAAAATGTAGTTAAATATTTTTAAAACCATGGTTTCTATATGAATCCATAATTTATGAAATCAACAATAATATTTGTTACTTATACAATATTATTTTTAAAACGTCAAGAATGATTGAAATTTCTTTGGAATTATTGTAGGAATTAAAAGCATAAATAACCATACATATTTTCTCACATGGTTCAACAAAATTTTCCAAGTATGATGATATTGTGTGGTGTAAAATATAAAGCCTTCTAACTGATGAAAAATGACTGTATCGTTATGGTGAATCAATAATAATTAAATTATTGAAAGTATGACACACAAGAATATCGTCATCTATTTGTGGTGATTGGAATGTTTTTTTTTAATCATCATTTCATTTCAAATAGCTTATAAAATTAAGGCAACTGATACATATCTTATTCTTGAAATTTCGATCAATTACTTAAAACAAATTTATTTCATCAAAACAGAAAAGGGTATGTACTACCTACTATCATGTAATTTTATAGTATTTAAAAAGTTATAACAATTTAAACATTTGATTCATAATAACGATAAAATATTTTATAATAAAATAAGCTTCTTAATTGAATATAAAATTGAAATGGATAACCTTTACCTTCCACTTGTTCAACAACAACTGGATTACCAAAATTATTAATTTCATATTGAAAATGAATTTCAATGACAACAAACACCGATTCCACCGAAAATACACATAGTTGAACTCACTTTTAATATTAAAGTTACATTTTCTTTGGTTATAGCCAGTAAGATAGCCATTATTATGAGCTTATTTGTGTACAAACCTGTGATCAAAAAATGCCGGAATCCAATATTATGTTTAAAATCATGTTTAAAAAAAATCTCTCTACAAATACAATAAAATAAACATACTGTTAAGGTAAATGTACCAGTAGATGACCGCTTCAAAGAAAATTTCAAGAAAAATAACGATGAAGGTTTAGCATTGTACCGAATGATGGCAAAGCAAGTATACTCATATTGGATCATATGTCTTAATTAATATAAGTAACAAAAATTACAAAACGGCCTGTTTAAAAAAAGTTGTGTTAAAATATTTAAAGCCATGTTTCTGTTTCAGTAGTTGACCATCTCACAAATTGAAAAATCCAGTAGTTAACCATGTCTAATCAGGGGCTTTATAGTGAACTTTCTGTCAGAGTTGCCTCAGGGATTTCTGTCACACCACTCTTGGTTGAATCAAGTAGCAATGGGTGGTTCAGGAACAAGGTACACACCGTTTCTAGATTGATCACTTAAGAAATTTGAAATAATACACTTTCCTCACTAGCTTTTGTTTTCAATTGGCCACCATGGCACTCCATTGGATATATGGTGATGTGTTAGTGGCTCATTCTGATCACAGATGCTTTAACTTGTCTGAACTTTACAATTTAGAGCAATCCCGCATCTGCATTTCTTATTTTGGGCCATTTTATGCTCAAAAGGTCAACTACTGGTACATGGTCAACTACTAGTACATTTACCTTAATAGCTCCACAGAATTATTTTTAATTTAAATTCCATGATTTTTTCCAGCGATTTATAGATAAATGTTTATTTAACTGATGATTCATCATTTTTACCATTTTGATAGTTCATTCCATCAAATTTGAATGTTTTACACATTTTTTTAACCTTTAAATTAATGTCATTATATTACTTTTATCATGCCATTATTTTATAAAAACACTTGACTTACTTCAAAGAGTATTTTGGTTTTTTATCTTATTAATAAAAATGATACATTCAAGTTATCCGGAAATTCTAAATATCACTGCTTAGCAAAAAATTGTTTTCACGATTCAATTACAAAAATACCAGCAGTTGCTTAATTTCCTTCACTGACAATAACACAATATTTCTCACTATCGGAAATAAAAATAAATATCTCTTTTCAATCCGTACTATTTTATAATTTGAGGGAAATATGCACTCCATATTATTTGATAAAACAAAATTATATTTGCATTTGATAAATGTGTACATCTACATAAAATAATAAGCAAAATATTTCATGGATATCACTATTGTAATCTAATTTTCGTTTTTTCTTTTCATGTCACTCTCTAATGTGATAGTGACCAATTGGTAATTGAAATTTACACAAATGTTCATGTATTTCTTAGAAACTAGCTAACAGAATAATACTAACAAACAGAGCATTGTCTAAATAACGGATTCCAGCAATTTTACAAATATTTGTGGTAATCTTAATTTGCTATTTTTCGCACCAATATGTGTCACAGAAGCAACTTGTCTCATTATTATGTTATATTGTACTTAAAAAAACACTATCTTTAATGATGTACATCAGTGGTCTCCATAGTCAATAAGAATAGGAGCTACTTTATGAAATTGAAATTGTTTGATGAGCTACTTATGTATGTATATATGATACATGAGGGCTTTGGAAGCAAAGCCCTGTTTTAATGCCGTTAAATTCAATGCAGAATTTGTATGTTCCCTACATATACTGTTAAAAATAAAATATGTATTATAAAATCCAGTCATTTTGCCACACTTTTTTAAATAATTAAATTATAAATTTTGTTAATGCTGCATTTGCTTAAATTTGTTCAAGACTGGTGTTTAACTATTGATAAAATTTGATCCAAGCAAATTTCTAAATATGGTAATATATCCTACGCGAGCTACTGAAAATGCCACCACGAGCTACCGGTAGCTCGCGAGCGACCATTTGGCGATCACTGATTTACATGTACAGAGTATTCAGAAAAATAATATTTTATATATGTTCAGTTTGTATATGAAGTAAATACTTTTATTAATTACACTGTTTTCCTAACTGTTTTTTTTTTATATTAAATATAAGCATTTTTCTTTAGCATGGTTGTATAAGATTCAACAATTTAAAACAACAAAATCATCCATCAGGATACTTCCACTTTAAAATAAATAGAGTCACAATGGCTTATTGTGGCTCTCAATGCAACGTTGTCACCATCCGCTACCATCATGACACGAATGTACTCTAACGAAGGCGCTTGTTTGAAATTTATCACATTTTCACACACCATAATATTTCATGTGTTCATATTTTTTTGTTTTCTACATTTAAGGCATTATGTAGTTTTTAAATAGATATATTTATATTGTATGGGTAGGTTGAAATTTTGACAGTTCTTGAAATATTGATCAGCTCTATTATAAAAACATTATTATATTGAATCAAATCAATAATCTGAGTATTTTCTTGTTGATATAAATATCACCACAACTAAATATTCTTTTCACTTTTTCAATAATGAGTTTAAATGATATTTTTATATTGCATTCTTAAAATTAGATACAAGGAGTAAGTTGTATACATTTCTCCATTTTGTTTGATGTGATATTTCAAATCTTTCAGTGAAATATTTGACCTTCGAATCAATTTCGTGACTTAATAAATTGGTTGATATCTTATCGTTATTCTCACATGCTTGTAGCTTCAGTTTAAAATTATATTTAAAAGAGGGCTGTCTTTTCTCGAAAATTAATAAGCTTCTCCATTATTATTTGGATTATCTTCAAGATACAGGTCATATCTCTTACTACTACAAATACCAAAGTAATGATTATTATAAATCTTTTGAAGCCTAAATGAAAATTAATCCCAATTTTTTTTCGGAATAAAGATGCAAAAACTCAATAAAGAAAAAAAAATTAAATGAAAATTGTCATGAAATAACAAATTGATATAATGAAATAATCTCAATGGCTGATCGTAAACCACTTTTTTAGTGACGGAGCAGTAGGATCAAAGGTGTGACTGTGCGTCATGCATAGACACTCTTACTTACATTTCCACAGTATCGGACAATCATGTCAGTGCATTCCATCATCAGCAGAAACAATTGAACATGTGGCAGTTCTAGGATATCCTTGTGATCAGTTATTTTATTTGTTATTCATACTAAAATTAGTTACCTACTAAGTCAATAATTTTTGAATTGCAGATTTTTTTCTATGTTTACAATATCTTAATATCTACGTTGGTCCCACAGCTTTGCTTAAATGGGATTTGACCTGTAAATATATTTTTTAGTGATATCTTTATAAGTTATTATAAGAAATGATTGTTTAATTTATATTAATTTCAAAAAACATCACTGTGAATATTGGTTGAAAATAAAGTCTTTTTAGAGATGAATTAATTCTAAATGAGCTTTAACATTTTATACATTAAAAGATTATTGTTTTAATGAAGTAGGGTTGTATGCAATTATGATAGATTTCTTTTAAAAGTTTTTAAAGCGATCTTATTAATGCGATTTCAATCTGATATAGAAGATAGATAATGTATACAGATTTTTCATAGATAATGTAACAAGTTACCAAAATACATATCTGATATAAATAAATAAAAATAATAAATAAATTCAGGTTTAGCTCATACTACATACTAATATATAAATTGTTCAAGATATTCATACATTAGAAACATTTAAAAAAAAATTACGACAAAAACTACTGTTGATATCACAGCTTAGTTTTTATTGCTAGGTTTATGCTGTTTGTCATAAACTTTCTCTTTATTTGTCAGTGGTATACTTTTGACTTATTATGCTATCTAAGGTTGGTCATACCAAATCTCTATCATTAAAAAAAATATTTCTGTCATATAAACAACCCAATTGATTGCTAACAAAACTAAAATAGAATTATACAAATAACTTATACTTTTAATGTCAATGTCAATGATGTCAAATGATAGAAAACGAAAGAAGAATATAAACACAGTTTATGTACGACACTTGATCAATACTGTGTACATATTCTCCCAAAATCCTCAATCCTCTTTGAATAAAGATTCAAACAAAGAATATTGGGATACTCATATTTTATGAATCCATCATTTTCAATTTTTAGGAACCTATAACTTTTTTGATCACCGGTTCCCATCAATAAATGCCACTCAATTTTCAATCATCATATTTTTTGTTATGTAAAATAACATTGGTATAACAGTTTCAAGCGTACCCTATGCTGTATCCAAAACTAGATGTTACATCCTTACATCATATCTATAGGGCGTGCAATGTATTCCAAGGCATGACAATGATAGTGTGTGGAATTTTCAAATGAAAATTTCATAATACCCAAGTACATACTTAATAGCAGGAATGGCCGGCATGTTTAATGTACCTATGTTCGAAAACTGCAATAACTTTATTCATGTTTTTAAAAAATTCACTGATAAACTTTGAAATCAAGCAATGAGTAAATAAAAGTACAGCAGTCTTAAATAACATCAACTCAATGAGAAAAGGCCAGCCAACAATTTGTGAAGATATTTTCTACAAAGTCCTCTTAGAAATGATACTACAATTTGTCAACTGGTTGATCTTGATTGCACTTATGGCTAGGCGCTGCATTAAAGTATGCTAAGACAAAAAAAATGGAAAAGATGCACATGCTCAACATCTAGATAACAATCTTTAAACATTTCAATTTTCATCATTTTAGTGTATGTTGGTTTAGTAAAAAACTGACTGCATTCTGAAACAAAAATAGTTGCTAGGTGACAGCTTCTTTTAAGTCATTAAAAATTTCATTTATTAGAGCAGCTCTAGTTTGAAGGATTTAAAATTTTTGAAGGGTTATGTAATTTGTGTGGTTGAAATGTTAGGTTGCCAATTAATTGCACTTATAAATGAAAACAGAATACATGAAAAGAAAAAGGACTAATATTATTATCGATAAAAATGATTACTGTTATAGATGTTCAAGCTATTCGACATATTATAATCAAATAAATATATTAATGGTTGCTTTCATTTGCTATTGTACTGTCTGTCAAAATTATTAATGTATATCTTTGATGCATTGGTTTTTTAACATTTTAATTGCATAATTATGTTTAATTTGACAATGTCGAGATATGTTTAAAAAATAAAAAATGATACACAACATTTATTATATGTGTTTAATGGTAGAATATAATTGTTCACTGGATATGATAAACAAATAAATAACCAATAAAGCAAAAATCATCATGACAGTTCTTTTTATTTCCATAAGATATTGGGTACATGAATACACCTAATTCTAATAAGATAAGTATTTTAAAAATATTTCAACATTTATATTTTGTATAATGAAAGCCAAAAATAAGCTTATAATTAGTAATACTGTAATAATAATTGTACTGTGAAAATCTTGATTTCAAGACTCTGAGGGAATATTGATATATTTTTGACAACTTTTGCTCTCCACACATCTGTGCAGTGCGGTGCCAGGTCAATTACAAAACCTCTAACAGGAAAAAGTTAGGGAAATTAAGATGAGCTTAGAAAATGACCACGAAGCTGTTGACTATCTCTTAAATTCCATCAGATTTAGATGAGTTAAGTGGGTAGAATGGGAGAATCTTTCAAAACGAATCAATAATATGTTAACATTAGAGTGGCACCAAACATCAATAAATTAGATATTGTATCACTGTTCTGATAAATGCAATCAACATATAGTGCAGGGATCAGTTCTATAGCCATAATTTACTTAAAATATACTGTTTTATAAATCTGTTTGTATGGTTGATACACAAAATCTTCTAATATAAAGAAAAACAGCTCATGCATATGCAATCAGTAGTTTTACATAAAGAAACATTATTTTATTTGATTGACAACAACTGTTAATTAATTTTTTAAAAGAATATTTACTATCCACATTCATAATTTTCCTGACAGTATAAAAATAAAATTAGTTTACATGAATCAAAAACAAACAAGTTTCTTATAGTATTCTTATATAATATATCCATATCATGTACATAATATGTGATATGAATAATTAATTTCTCCTCTCTCTTCAATGATATTATAAACATAAAAAATCATTGCATTATTATAGGACGCTTCCTCATTTTTAAAAATTAGTAGAAAAATAAAATCATTTGTTGCACTGTCTTCATTAGAACCACCATCAAAATTAATATTTTTTTTTAAATCTACAAATTTTGTGTATCCAGAATCACATTTCCACTAAGGGTCGTTGATATTTATATTTTCCTGACAAATAATGTTTTCTGTATCACCTAGGATGCAACAGAGCACTATAAAATTGTTCGGGAAATTTTGACAACATTATTTATATTACCAAAAGGTTTTCCATCACCCACCAAAGGTCTTTCATATACAATTTTCAAATGACTTTATGGTGTTAACTGTCACTTCTTGGCGGAGAGGCATTATTTTAAATAAATAAAACACAAACTTTTTTTTAGGACTACTTACACATATAATTTGATAAAAATTAGAACCGGTGATTCAACTGATCATCAGTGAAAAAATGTTTAAATGGTTAAAATGAAATATCGATCGATCGTAAACGGTTGAGGTTTCACAGATGCACACTGATTTCACATCTGTAATCCCAAAATAGAAAAACACTCAAGTATTTTATTAATTTTGCAAACTACAGTGTCCACCTAATTTCTTTGCTATATAATAAAGGGTAAAAAAAGTCTACCTATATAATGATGAAATGTCATTTACCGAAGAATTTTCTAGAACTAAAAACATTAGTTGGTTACAATAAGCTTTCAACAGTAACAACAAAGAATAGTTATTAGTTAACAAAGGATATATCAAAGGTGAAATAATAAAATCACATTTCAGAGAAGGGTCACATCTCACTACCACTACCTCGTAGTAAATTTGATGATGTCTATTCATTTCCATTTAAGTCAGTGCTGATAGCGCCTTGGAAGGAACTGTATCGCTTTCTGGCCCCAAGCTGTCCTATTTCCTCTCTTTGGTTTACCTGATCTCTTAATGGCCAAAAACCATCCTAGGTGAGCATGACTTCTTGACATATAAGTATTATAAGATCCCAGCACCTCTTCCATCCAAACATTGCTTTCCATATCTTTACGAGTCTAAAAAATATTAAACACCTCAATACATTTATAGTTTTTCAACTTATCTAAATAAAAGTGTAAATCAATCCTAGACTCTTACCTTTATCTGTTTGCCAGTAGAGGGCAGTGGCTTTTTCATACCAAAATACAAATCAATGGAAAATATTGATTTAGCTACTGCGACTTAATCCAATTCTATATATCGTTGCTTCCAATGCATAATATTATATAAAATTCAATAATTTATTTACTTTTGCTAATAAAAAAAATCTTATCACAAATCTTTCTATTTGAAATTAATGTTTTCATCATAGCAATAAGTAAACAACTAATTAGATTAGTAAAATAATACCCTCACCTCCCCGTAAAGTCTACCCCTTTTATTCATAGCAACATACTTCTTGCTTTCCATACCCTGGATTATAACATGTCCTGGGAGACCAGCTGATAAAATTTCCAGTATTGCTGAAGGAATAAACATAAATAGTAATATATTTACATGTAGTGATTGCAGAAAAGTATTAGCAACTATTTTAATGACTTGATATTAATTTGTCATGAAAAGAGCTTTTGAAAACTGTCTTGATATATTATATCCCTTCCTACCGTACATATAGCGAATAGTATACCTATAACTTCTTAGAACTGTTTGATTAACCAGTTTAGTATTTTGTACTGATAAAAATCCACAAAAAATTGGTTATGATCACTGTTAATTTTTTCTTTTACAAATAGTATTTAAACATAGTACTTACTTAACTCAGTACACTTAAATTTAGACATTTGAGTTGTGGGCGTACAATGTTTATAAACGATTCAACTCACCAAATTTGTCATTTTCATCTTGTGTTCCAAGTATTTTCCCATCGGATCGTACCTGAAGGTGACATCCAGTACGACAGTACAACATCAGTATGTTGCCATATTTTGGATTCCCTTCAAGCCAATGATAGCTAGAGTTACTTTGAAGTCTGCTTGACCTAAAAATCAAATACACCACAAAGAATGTCTTACTTTAAATATAATGCATAGTAAATGGTAAGGAAGTAGATTCAAAATCCATTACAGTAACATCTATCTATAATGATAAAACGTTACTGTCACCCTGCCATTGAAAGGATTGCCATAATCAACATTAGGGAGACATTTTCAAAACATAAGCTAAACAAATTGTATAAATTTGATGAATGTAAAAATCGCAGAAACTGAACCTTTTCTCTTTCGAAAGGTTTATTTAAATTTTATAAAAAAAATGTTTGCTTATTATTTTTCACACATTTACTACATACTATTTTTGATATTATATAAAGATAATAGTTGTTTGGTGGGAATACCAGATAAAAAAGGTTTTCCCATATGTTTCACACTTAATTATGAATATTACAAAATCAGACAGTGCCTCAAATTTTATCTTGCTCATTTTAAAACTAGGCTTCTGAGCAAAGAATAAAAATCGTAAGAATTGCCATCATGATACGGTTTTTGTAATAGTTAACTTCGTTATTCCGTCACTTTTTCTAGGTGTAACAGATGTTTCACTGCTATTTCATTAATAACTTAATAAATAATAAAACTATTACAATATAGTTTCTCAGAGGATTATTCTCAAAAATGTGAAACAACTGTCACACCTAGTAACACAGCCAGTGAAATAATAAGAAAACACCTATAACAGTGATTTTATGTATTAATTCTTCTTTTACCATACATATCTCAGTTGAATTTACATTATTACACTAGTATTACAGTTCAATTTTACATTTTTAATTACACTTTACAAATCTAGTGAGAAAATAGTACTGATAAATAATAATGAAATATTGCTTGTAACCAGCAACACAAGTAAAAGTATCTACATATGTAAATCATACAATATATAGCATGGAAAAAGATTTATATCGATAATGAAATATATTGAAGATTCTCGATCAATTTTAAAAACATAACTTTTGACATTTGTGACAGTAGTAGACGTAATGTTTTCATTGATTGAGTAGGCATTTACTTGGTAGAACTCCATTATAATACGGTAAGAAAAATAACTATGTAATTTAATTCTACATAAATTATTTTAACGAAATATCAACAAATATATAAAATAATTTATATAAAATTAAAATACATTGTTATTTTTCTTACCGTATTGTAATGTTTTCATACAAATATAAATGAATATGAATGAATATTGATTGAAAACGACTTCCATCTAAAGTTCGGACATCGGAAAAACGTATTTAATAAACCATCATATAATTGTTAGAAGCTTAAAAGTTATAAAGCTGAATATGATTCCAAAATAACTAAGAAACATTGTGTTATTTAACAAAGCTTCACTGTGAGCGCGCTTCGCTCACTTAATTGATCTTTTGGCATAAATATTTTAAGATTTTTCGATGTGTGACTTTAAACAACTATAAAAAAATATTCATTCATTACTTCAGCGCCTGGGCGAATACTCCGTGTGATAAACCACGCCTTGTTCTAATAGTTTTTGACGCATCAGTCTCGTCATCAGATGACATCGACGAATCGCTACTCTCGCTTTTCTGGCTTTCCTCCATATTAATTTACCAGCTGTAGTGAATAAAATAACATAAATTCCTGTATTCTTGGCTACAATTCACCCACACCTCACACACACTTATGCACAGTATAAAATAATTCCAGCCGATAAAATAACACTACGTTTTGTCTTATGCAGATGAAAAGACTTATGAGATTGTTATATTTGGGAGTGAATAATCCATACTAACTACGGAACGAAAATAAATATTATGTTTTATACACTCCCGAGACAGAAATAGCTTGGTGAGAAGGAAGTGAGTTTGCGTTTGGCTATACATATGCTATGCATTTATTTTTAGAGATATTACTAGTACGGTATGGACAAATTCAATGATCGCCTATCAATACAAGAATATACAATAATTTTCAAGATATACACAATAACTGCAAATATACAATAAATTTTATTTTGTATGCATCAAGCTGTTCCGTCTTTTATTTTGAACCAAAATTAATTGAAACATGATAATGGATACTTTGCATAATTATTAACCTTTTTTTATGTATGGACATTTTTAATTTCTAGTTTATTTACGTACGCTTTTGTAATCCCATTTAAAATTCTATATGCATACGTAAAAAATGATTTTATCTTTTTCAATGGCGTCATAAATGAATGGCAAACGATAGTAGCGCAGAACCAACATTTTTAACACAAAATAAACAATCGTTTTGAAGTATGTAGTAAGTTTGAAGACTTCGTATTTTCTCCGAATCTGGTGGACCTCGTCCATTGAATACAATGTTAGTGGCATAGTTTTAATTGATGATTGAATTTTATAATTAAATTTCAAGCCACGTGCAAAAAACGATTGACATTGATGATTCCTCATTAAATCCATAATATTTGCACCAATGGTAAAATCATCTCCTAAAACAAAGCATGCGAGCTTTTGAGGGAACTTTATTGCGTGCGTTTTGTATGTTCAATCAGTACCTACTCGATCTTACCAACATGCAACTCTCCTTGAAGTAAGTTTAACGTTATTATGTTATTATAAATAACAGCGCGTATATCGAAACATTGTAATATCTTAGCATCGACCCAGAGTGCTAGTCTTCTTCTATAAAAAAAGTTACAATTTCTATTCATTTTAAAGCATTCTTAGTAAAGTTGTATGACGAAAAACAACAGTTCCTTTAAATTTAACAAAATGATAACCCATTATTACACACAAATACGAAAATAATGAGAGTATAAAACTCATTATAATTTATTTGCACTAATGAGACTTTCTGTAAATCCACAGTTGGTAGAAATACAAGATTGACATTCTTGGATATATCCCTCAAACAGTTAACATGAAGACTGTCAATTGAGTAGGGTTTAAAAAATCAATAAAGTATAATTTGAACCATTCAAATAGTGTGCGCCTTCATAAAGTGTGTCATGCATAAACTTACTTGCATTTTTTTATATCATGAACACGTATGAACTCTAAGTTATTTCTAAGCCATACTGAATAACAAAACCAAGATGAAAAAAATATAAATTTGAAAAGGGTGAACATTATTCAAATGATGCTTTAAAAAAACTCAGAACCAACCTCCATCTACTGTGGTTGATAAGACTAACACTAAGCGCTCTAAATGAGATAACCGGATTTCCACCAAAATCAATTAATTTTCGATAATTACATTACATTGACAACATTTATTTTCAGCTTATTTCGACGGAAGATTTAAATAAAAAGTAGAAATTAGAATCCCTAAATTATTCACCAGTATGCATTCAAATTGCAACATTCATTCACTCTTAACGCGGGCCGGCCGATGATTTAACTTGGGCTATACCATATCCCACCCAAACATTTATTTTCTTAATAAACTCTTATAATTAAGAAATCAAAACGGATCATCATATTTTACATATAATATTATATAGCAGAGATCTTTTTTTAACGAATCCACTCTCGTTTGC
This sequence comes from Himalopsyche kuldschensis, assembly GCA_028554975.1. NCBI lineage: Eukaryota > Metazoa > Arthropoda > Insecta > Trichoptera > Rhyacophilidae > Himalopsyche > Himalopsyche kuldschensis. The sequence goes on from JAHFWI010000038.1 coordinate 7,908,005, forward strand.
ATTAATACGTTTTATCAACATTAAAAAATATGTGCTATAAAATAACATATTTATAAAAATATTAAATGGCATTGTAATAATCGTTGTATATATCAATATTTTCAAGGATTAAAGTCGCATAATATACATATTATTTATATTGTAAGAGTAAACATACTGCAAAATAGTCTTGAGTACAAAAAACGCTTTGAAATCAGTAAAGTCGAGGTAAATCGAATTTTCACAAGATTAAAATTTATGTAGATATACATATTTTATAAAACATAAAAGTCACTTTTAAGGTGTGGAATCGCATTATATCAAAAAAATAAAACATTTTTTGGACCTATTCCACATTAGATTTATTAATATCAGGACCATTCAGTTGATAAAGATCGCGATGAGCGAAACCGCTCCAGATCTTAATAAATCTAATCTTGAATAAGTGTATAATATGTGTTATTATTTTTTAAACATAAAAGTATTAACTCATAAGTAAAACTATCATATCGAAATTTTAAGTTCTTCTATAACCCGTGGTTTTTCAATATTGTATTATTTATATCCTAAGAGTGGAAATTTCGTTCCTCATATATTGTATTGTATAATTATTATCCGAAAATCCTATATATATAAATAATTATTTGTTTGTTTGTTCGTACTCTATGTGCTCCCATAAAGTTCATCCGATTGCAATGAGGCTTGGTGATTTGTTGTGTAGACGCCTGGGAAGGTTCTTACGTTCCCAAATCGTTCATCCGATTGCGATAAACCTTTGGTGATTTGTTGTGTGGACACCCTCAAACGTTTTTTATTACCTCTATATATTAAGATGAATGTTATTTTGTACCCTATGCGATCCTATACCGCTTATCCGATTGCGATAAAACTTTGGTCATTTGTTGTTTTGTGACGCCAACAAAGGTTTCTCAATTATCTTTCTATCTAAACACATAAAAATGAAAGATTGTTTGCATGTCCGGTATGCGTTCATATACCGTTCATTTTGATTTATTCGCATACGCACCAAACAGAAAAAATATTATGTATCCAAAAGCACTTCAATAAACACAATTAAAACACTTTCTTTCATTGAGTGGCATTGCAACGCTTGGCGGGTACCAGCTAGTCGTTTATAATAATTTAGTTTGAAAGAAATAGTTTTTTAATTAATATCATGCTTTTAACGTCACATTTTTTATAGGCACTGATAAATGTTTAAAATCTCGAAAAGAAAAATTCAAATGAAAATTTATGTTTTTAAAGTCTATGTAATATGTAATTAAAATAAACTGTATTGTTGCACTGGAATCTCATTTTTGGTAATTTGAAAATTTTTATCATATGTTTATGTAGTTTTGCTTTAAATTGATATTAAAAAAATCGAAAACATCAAAAATCCAACTGAATCATCCTGGTTCAAGTATATATGATAATTGCGAGCACACCCCACGAGGTCCAAAACTCTCCACATTTTTACCACTACTTCACCTCTCAAGTGGAAATCGCTCGCGTTCAATTGCCAAATAGTCAGCTAGTTGGCGTGCGAAAATATTTCAAATTTTCCAGAAGGTATGCTTGCTATTTTAATTAGCTCTTTAACGTGCTTAGAGAAGGAATTCGAGGGTCAAATGATAATATTAATCAAATTATTTCACAGCGGGAATAGAATATCAACTCAAATCATATAGTATACTTGACGGTACCCAGCAAGCGTTGCAATGCTACTCAATGAAAGAAAGCGTTTTAATTGTGTTAATTGAAGTGCTTTTGGATACACAATAATTTTTCTTTTCTGTGTGGTGCGTATGCGAATAAATCAGAAGGGTTTCCGACTCGTGATCAAGCCACGGTATAAGATTGCATTCGGGACAAAAAATCATTCATTTTTATATCTATAGATAGATAGATAATTAAGAAACCTTCGTTAGCGCCCACACAACAGATCACCAAAGTTTTATTGCAATTGGATGAACGGTATAGGATCGCATCCTAGACAAAAAAAAACATTAATTTTAACAGGTATATATATATATGTAGGTAATTAAAAAACTTTTGTGGGCGTCCACACTACAAATCACCATAAGCTTTATCGCAATCGGATGAACGGTTTGGGAACCCAAGAACCCTCCCTGGCGTCTGTACAACTAATCACCAAAGTTTCGGATGAACCGTATGGCAATACATAGAGTACGAACAAACAAACAAGCAAATATGGATTTTTATATATAAAATTTATCAAAGCGAAAATGAGTCGAATTTTCAAAACAATAAATATCCACCATTAAATACCCTTCGTTATTTTTCGCGTTAGCAGTGACAATCTCTCGAAACTCTTTTATTGTGAAGCATATTATAGTTATCTGCAAAATGGAACTCTTGCATAGCATCTTAATCAATAAAGATATTAGAATTCTTAGAATCATTGAAGCCAGTAAGGGTAGACATGTCTATAACATTTCTTGAACAGTATTTATATTTATTTTAATAACTGCGTATTAAACAGTAAAGAAAATAGCAATGTATTTTAGTTCTACAAAAATTATAAAATATATAGTTGATAGCTATTTCGATTTACGCCCTCGTCAGAACTATTCATGACTGGATAGTTCTGATGAGGGCGTAAGCCGAAATAACTATAAAATATGTATTTTATAATTGAGGAATTCGACTGGCGGTGCGTGCTTGATGAAATTTTAATATCGAATCGTTTGAATTTTGTACTTTTCCATTAGTTTCCATGAGTCAGTTCAAGTCCACTCGTGCACTTGAAATGCCTGAAGATGCCTAAAGTCGAAACCCAGGTCGTAAGCGACAAAACTCATGGAAAGGTACAAAATTCATCGATTCAATTTTAATATAATATAAAAATCGTTATTTTTGGATTGTGTTATAATGGAGTTCTTGCAAGTAAATGCCAATTCAATCAATACTACGTGTGAGCTTTTGTATGATAATTGTTTATTGTTTCCTTCATTTTAAGTATTATTTACATCATATTATGAATATAATATGTTAAATCGTTTTTTTTACGGAGGTACTATTTTTGTTTAAAAAAAAACTTGACCCATATATGGGTCGCGACCCGTCCGTTAGGAAAGAGTGCTTTCGGTGTTAGCTGTGAGATCACGCTCCTTGGCAGTCACAAACAGCGGCTTGTGTGCGACGGTCGCCGCGTGTCTCCGAAATATCAACATTATAGTTTCCTTTCCCGCAACCCCTCCTCCCGACAACGGGATATAAGAAAACTTTCCGAAGGCGTGAAGTGAAAAAACAATGCGTGCTTATGTGGCGATCTGCGCCCTGGTCCACGTGATGCTGGGCCTGGCGGTCCGCGGCAGCATGCACTGCGCCCAGAGACGAGAGATTTCCCCGTGCACCTGCCGAAAGCAAGAGAGCGGGCTGGTGTCGCTGCTCATAGCCTGCGAGAGAATGACTGATTATCAGCAGGTTGGCACCGCCCTCAAGGGCAGGTTCCCCGACACCACTGCCGTCACCCTAGCCGTCTCCCATTCGGACGTGCATGACCTCAACGGGAGCACCCTAGCCGACTTGGGGTTGAACGTTCATAATCTCAAACTCAACTACAATAATATCAGGCAAGTCGACTTATCTGGATCTACCATTAAATTAGAAGCATTCATCGATAAAATTTATTTACAACAAAAAAGAACACTAGCAATTGATTGTATATTAATTACAAAAAAAAAAATTACACCTTTTTATCACAAAACAATTAATTGCGAGATGATCAATTTATAAAATATTACTAGATTCCTCATAAAAACCTTATTTAATATTGCTACATATTCGAAAAACAACGTTATTAAAATTTATAAAACTGCGCCTAAACTTAATTTATTCTTTAAAAATAATGTTTTTTTAAATACTGAAAAACCTATTTTTATTCGGATATGATAACGCTAAATCATCGGTGAACAATATATCTATTATAAAAGTCAAGAAAGGTCACTTACTGCTTTGCTCGCGAGGCAATTATTTTAGTATCCCCCAGTTAATAACAAACACACAATAAATGTGTACAACTTCCTTTAAATATTCACTTTACACGTCAAACTTCTTCATACGATATTATATATAATTTAAAACACTTTTGTTTTTAATAATGGAGGTTATATGCCGATCAAGCTGCACGAGATATCTTCTTAATCAAATGTATAATTCAGTGGCCCAATTTATAGAATAAAAAAAAAAATTGACAGAACATTATAATATATTCTTGCAGTACATCTTACATATAACTCTTTATTTACACAGATATCATTATTAACCATGTCCGCTGCCGATGAGGAGGTATATTCTCATAATGGAGCAAATCAATAAAAAATGCTTTGAGATCAGGTTGAAGAGAAAATCACTTTCTATGCTGCTTATAAATTTCAGGCTTCAATAAAATGGTTGGGAAGCCTTGAAAGCATTACAGACATCAATGAATTTGCATATAAATCAAATAATTTAAATTAAAATTTTGATTCATAACTTTCGCTTTAGTACCTGGCTTTTATTTTTTAGAATTTTGGTTACCTAATAGTAAAATAATCCTTCAATCGACAACAGAAAGAATTACATTCTCATAAATGTTGTAACAAGCTTGCAAATGCAAAAACAGCTAGGGAAAAAAATGTTAAGTACAACAATTATCGCTGATATATCAAACCTTGCCCACCATTGGAACAAAATCCTTGGCTAATATTACTCAATTACAATGAAATTATCGCGAAATAGGTGGAATTTTTTGGCTGATTAGCTTGAACGCCACTGCCAAGTACATTGGAAAGAATTGTCAATGTTTTTGACAATATCTCACAGTTTGACTGTCACATATGTATATATATATCTAATTCTAGATAAACACAATATGCGATAATTTATTTTGTTAAAATTGTCTAAATGAATAACATCCGTGATCACTGAAAGTGTATTAAAGACTTTATGTATATATAAAAAATTTACAAATCACTATTTCCTCTTGTATTTATATTTTCTTAATACATTGTTTTTGTAAACTGACATACTGCTGATATAATTCAATGAGTATAATATTATCCACAAAATCCAAATCCTTCTTTTGAAGTATTAAAACAATTATTATAAAAGGTAACGTATTTTTCGCGTTATAGACCAAGCGTGTTATTTTAGGAAATTCAAATTTATTTAACATCTACATAATATGTTGTTTAATATATATATGATTTTTATCACTTTTTTATGTATTTTTTGTAGAATATAAATATAATAGGTGAGTGTGCATATTAACTTCTATATTCATAATCTTACTTCAATATTATTCAAGACCTAATGTATTTATTACAAGATGTAAGTTCAAAAAGTCAAATTGAAGTAGTAGTAGTAGTAATTTGAGTGTAAACAAATATAATCTATTTTGTATGCGAGTGATTAAAAACCCTGTATTTAATCGTTTAATTTCATGTTGACATAAATCAGGTAGGCATGTAATTTAATAAAAATATTTAATCATTTTTACACGAAATAATGATCTGCAATGTTTTCTTTGAGACCGACAATATGTTGACTAATCTAATATTTTATACTATAATAAAACATCGATAACGGTACACAGACGTTTAAAGTTCGCTATCAATCAATTTTGTTACTTTGAACGACCAACCAAGCCCATTCCGTCTAATATGAAAATATATAAATACCAAAATCTATCACTTTTAAGATGTTCACTGTCAATACTTGGTGGAATGGCATTATAATAATACAAATAACACATTTTAGCACTTATTATACCTCATAAAAAAATTATTGGATCAGGACCGGTGCATGGCGAGCATTATAAACTGATTATGCTCGCCATGAGCGAAACCGGTCCTGATACAAAATATTTTTGATGTGGAATAAGTACTAAAATTTTTTTATTATTTTTACCAAAATCTGTGACTAATCAAGTGTATAACACTTGAGCATGTGAGCGGTAGTGACGTTTTAAAAAGAACAATAAAAATATTATGAAAAAAGTTTTATCATTATTAATATATATATATGTAAACAATTAATATGTATACCGACTTTTTTAAGTTTGTGATGTTGAGATAAAATTCCTTGTAGCTTAAAAATCAGTAATTATTTACCGATTCCATCCAGGAAATTAAAGAAGTATTGTTTCTGGCCAGCTTATAATATTTGACACGCGATATCGTTCGTTTTTTATAAATTCTAAATCGGCTAAAATGCAGTTTTTTACTTATCAACGAATACAGAGGTTATTGAATGTTTAACCCTTAAATTTGTGATCAATACATCTGGTCAATTACACATATCAATTATAACATTTTTTTTTCAATAATTGATAAAAATTAAAATGAATAGTGCTTTTCGTGTTAATTATTAATATAATTAGCAATCATATATCTTGTTTATTATTCTATGAAACGAAACGTTTTTTTTTCACATTATAAGATTGTTTTATAATATACTTCAGTATTCCTGTTTTAAAATTACTTTTATCAACATTTAGTTTATAAACAGGTAGTAAAACCGTTGTAAATTTCTTGAAAATGAATGAGTGCGAAACTGTCATAAGATAAGAAGGTTAAACACTTGAATAGAAACAAGTTGAAATCATCATTTGACAATGCTCGCGGGAAGCAAAACCGGTCAAGATTTCAATCAGAATACATGTGGAAATAGAAATACACAATGTATTTTAATTATTTAAAAAAAATATATATCAAAAATTTTCGCCATGAACGAAGCCGGTCCTGGTCGTTGCACAATAGACAAAGTTATTGATGAAAGTTAGCACCTTTAAAGTGACGTATAATTTTATATACCTTCAACATTAATTACCAAAACAGACATTCAGTCGACTAAATCGTGTTTTACATTTTTTATATTTTGATCAATTAATTTTATTATTTATGATTTACACAAATATACAACGATTCAACCATAATCTTGAAAATATATTTTCGGAGATGTGTGACTTAAAAAATACATTAAGATTAAATAAGATTGGTGATCAGATAATAATGGAACTTTCTTTTTATTCCGTCGACCGATATTAACAAAACATTAATATACTGATTACGTTTATAAGTAATTCCCCACGGTAAACATTTCGATCAACGGAAAATCGATTGTTCTTGTATTTAAAAAACAAAATTATTCATAAAAATGTCAGCCATTTATAAATGTTTGTTTATTTTATTTTAGTCGATGAGTGATGATAACGAACGAGTCTAAAGTCAAAACGAAAAATGTTTTATGTCAACCATCACTTCTAATGTGCATAACGAAATAATTTCAACCAGTATTAATTATTATTGTACTATTGACCTTAGATATCAGTTTGTTCTAGCAGACAACAGCTGCTTTTGTGTGTACAACCCAAGTTTTCTCAATAATAATTAATATTGAACAGATTGTAATGCCAGGAACGTTCAATACTTCTCACCAAATCAATCATTTTGCTCTCTCCTCTTTCTACTTGCTTTACATATTTTTTACTGCAATAATATTCAAGACATACTACACGTGATAATTTGGTGTACTATTTGTTATAAGCAAAATAGGACAGTGAAAAACAAGCTTACCTTAAGATTTTACTGTAAATTAATGAAATCATATTGTTTATTGTGAATGAAACTAATATATGATATTACAGCTGTTGCCAATAAAACGCCATGCATTTCACAAATATAATAATGATAGTATTATATATAATATAATAATCAAACAAAGCAGAGAATGGCATTTAGGATACAACATATTGTTTATAAAGAAATTATAAGAGTTAAAACAAATTTATCATGTATATTTAAAAAGAAAACCTATGCCATCAAAAATAAAACAAGTGCTTGCTTTGCGTAAACAAAGAGAAAACATTTTGATTGAATTAAAATACATTAAAATCATTTAACTTTTCCGACTTTTCTGCCGTTCAAATGATCCTACAGCTTATAAGGTCGATTTTTTTATGGCCACTTATATTTCCGCTGCGTCTACTGTAGGGAAAGCGATAGATAAATGACAGTTATTCTGTCATATCGTGTTGGTGTTTTTTTATTATTATTTTATTTTGATTCCAACTGCCAATATTTAAAATAATTGAATATATTCAGGGTAGAAATATTTCCGAAATTATTTTTAATAGCTGTCCCATTTTTTTAATATTTCACTAACCCAATCTCCCGAAGTACACAGCAAAATATCCAATTTTTTCATCGATATGTATCTGATTTTTATATCTTCATCCAAAATAAATCCTTAGTTAAAAAACGATGCATCTAAATTATGTGTGGATGGAAATTTTTGAAAACAGTTTACTTATTTAGAAATTTTTGTTGATTTGGTAATTATCATAAATTCAAAACTTTTTGGTGAATCATTGGAATAAAATGTACAAACCATTTTGTATTTTTATCAACCAGATGATTTTTTAAAATTTTCTATGCTATTATAATACAATAACTATGAACTTCTATATATATATATGTGAAAATGTTTCGTTAATTTGGCATGCGTGTATTGCGAAAACAAATCGGTAGACTAAAAGACTAAATGATTGATGGTTATTCCAATAATCAAAAAACTATCTCAATTCTTAATAAATAAAACACAATTTTTAGTATAACTTACACGTTTAGATATCTCGTATAATGAATGATCAGAACCAGCTAAACTCATAACGACCATGCTCAACCAATGATTAATAAAAATACCTGCTTATCTTCAATCTATTTAACCTATGCAAGGTTTTTTACAATGACGAATTTAATTATATTTGCTTTATGACACGAGACTACAAATATTAGAGATAGCATTTTCCAGGTGTGCTTTATAATTTATATTTTAAATAAGCATCTTTAACCGTGCACATAACAGGAATCTCTTATAAATCTGAATTTAAACAGGTGCATATTTAAAAACATTATGCACCTTAGTCATGCGGTAGGGAAAGTTTCTATTCACGTCATACAAATGCAAATTCAAGTTTTGCTGCATTTTTACGCTAATACGTAATACGCTTCATGTGATTTTTTTTTAAATTATGTCAACAGTAATTAACTATATTCAGCAATTATTGATGATTCATTAATAGATGACCGTAAGCAATTTTACTGACTCAAATTAGTCACTGAAAAAGGCTTACTTGCTCAATGAAACCCGGTAATTAAAAATATTGAAATATTTTCATTTTATATTATTCGAACTGTGATATTATATTATAACGAACAGCATCTGAAATTAAATCCGGATGTCAAAATGTGAAACCTTGGTCGTAAGCGACAAAATTTATGGAAGAATATAACATTTTAACTATGTATTTAAATTTTATATGTATTTAAGTTGATCTGTTTTGTCAGTCTGTCTACAAAACTTATGTTTGTCACAACATTCACATGCTCTCTCTCACTCTCTTTCTTTCTGTTGACAAATTGTATGCATTGAGAGAATTTTGACAGACAAAATTTCCATCTGGCATTTATTTTACTAGTTTAACAATGATAGTTGTAACAGTGTTATATATATTTACTTCATTCAAAAATACGAATAATTTATATAAAATAAAATTATTGTAATTGTATGATGATTGGACGATATATTTTGTATACATATATATATATAAATCAATCAATCAGATAAAAATCAATAGCAAAATCAAATCTGGTATTCCGTATGTACACGCAGATATAATGCTACGCCGCGTAGACGTGTCACAAGTGCATACCGCTTGCTACGCTTGATGTTTTATTTCCGTTAAATGATCGGAAAATTATATAACAGCTTATGATAATTTCTTTGTTTTGTCACCCAACAACAAGACTTTATAAATAATACATGCTTTTTAATTGGTTGTCAGTTTGATCAATACTAAGTAAAGTAATGGAACGGTAATATAGTGCAGCGTTTCTTAATCTTGGTCCGTATTGGGGCACATAGTCTTTCACGGGAGTCGAAAACCAGACACAAATATTTCACAGTCGCAGTGGCAATAAAAAAATAAAATCAATATATTTAAATAATGTTTTTCGGTTATTAACTTGGTTTCGATGCAATTTTTATTATGATTTTACATAATATATGCATGAGTACAAATGTTTGTAATCAAAAACTTGTTATCATTCAATATTTCTCCTTGCTATTTGAAAACCCAGTGGAAAATACGTTTCAAATTTTTTTCGTTCATCAGGAAACTAGTGAGTGAGATTACGCTTTATTTAAAATCTTCGTTTATATTATTTCCTAGATTAGATGGAAAAACATCTTTTGCACGCTTATACAAAAATTGAGATCAAAGATTTTTATTTTTGCTACAAAAAAATCACCACATTCTCCGATTATTACTGGAATAAAATACAGTACATTTATTTATAATCACTTAACTATTACAAATAAGCTATAACAAAAAAACATTATTGTATATAGCTGTGGCACGCAGATCGCTTCCTTCGGTGAACTTTGTAATTGTAAAATGGCTGTACTTCGAAACCTTCGCTGGTGGCCGCATAACTACTCACCAAAGTTTTATTGCAATCGGATGAACGGTATAGGATTCATTCATGATTCATGAACATTCATTCATTTTTATATGTATAGATATTGCTTTCCCATCAAGACTTTGCGGCTTAATCGGTGTAAGTAAATGTGTTATTAAGATTAAGACGCACTTTTACCATTTAGAAATGAGACACTGTCAACTAGCATAAAAATCCTTAGCAGTCGTAATAGCAAAGCTGGAAAATAAATCTAGATGAAAATCATACCGTCTGTAAAACTAAGATCAAAGTTCATATAAATGGAATTCATCATTCAATTAATTTTAATTAAATCGAGCAGTTCAAGGGTCTGAACCTTTTGTTTTATTGTTTCTCTAAAATAAACGGCAAATTATTTTTCTTGCAGAACTAAGTGAAGATTTTATTTGTATTTGAAAACATTTTTAATTACTGATTAAAAATATGACCCAACCATTAGTTTAACAAGTGATCGCAATACAAACAAACCCCAATATAACATTTCTGTTCTTAGTCATTTATGATAAAAAAAAAATGCTATAAATAAATATTCTCGCATTCATTTCCTTCATTTATCTCTTTTATCTTTAATTTTATTATTGGAAAAAACTAAAAAAAATGTGTTAAGAAGTTTTATATTCTTGCTTACCTTGATATCATTTCATTGATACGACTAAAATTATTATTTTATACCACATTTGCTCTTTTCCAATGATCAAATATTTCAGTAATAGCCCTTGCAACATGCGTCTCATAAAATCTACACGAACAAAAAAAAATATTATTGCTACGCTGAACACATTATCATATGTTTTAGTTTTTTCTTTTAACTCACTCAACAGCTTACTCAGAAACTCACCGAGAAAAACCTGCCGTCATTCTATTAGTATAATAAGTATTATTTAAAGGTCTACAAACCGATAAACTACTTACTGAAATGTTAGTCTATTGCTATGTATTTCTCTAGGCAATTTTCAACTGTAATTGTCTAAAATAATACTAAGCTTACGGCTGTATTTTTAAATATTATAATGAATTATTGAAACAATAATGTAAACAACATTAATTAAAGTTTCTTTACTAACTGTTATTTCTACCTAAGTATCATTGACATATGTATGTAAATAATGGAACTTATCTTTATTTATTTTTCTTGCACGGGCACCATTTAAAAAGTATCGAGTCTATTGTATTTTTTTATATATAAGTCTCACCACAGTCTCAAAGTACGGTACATTTATTATTATACCGAAATACTCATATATTGTAGAAATTAACTAGCTGAAAATTGCATTTTCCTAAAAATATCCTGACACTATTTTTCTCTATGAAAAGTAAGATTAAAGCGACTTACATTCTTCTCAAAATACACGAATTGTAAATTATTCATTCGATATTAATATGCTCCAATATGTAAATAATTTATATTTTGTACTAAATTTCAAAATTTTCCACCCCAAACATGTAAGAGTAAGTCAGTAATCACTTGGTCATTGAATTATATAAATTAAAAATAATACGAAACATGAACGGTCATCAATGAGAAATGATTCTTTGATTATATTTACTCTATTACGCCGAAAAAAATGATTTTACTTAATACTAGAAGGTTTACTTTGCATTCTAACTAACTAAATACCACATAAATATTTAACACAGTAAGGCATAGTTATTTGATTGATATACTGTGAATAGCTTTAGCTCTTATATTTTAAATTTGCCAATAAAAGTTTGACAATCTCTGCACATACTTAACGAATGTCAATCATGTATTAACCTTGATCAACGATTCCCAAAAAGGGGGGTGTGTAACAAGCAGGCGGAAAACATGTTTGTATGTTTTTGGTCAAGATGAGTTGTTTACACAATTGGATTTTTTTCTCCAAGTGACAAACTTTTATGAGAATATTTTAATCCGTTTCCTAAATGTACAAATTTCCAATAAATCCTATGTGCCGATATTCACAATTTTTCAACGCAAAATATTCTATGTGACAACACACGACCTTGGATATTTTTTCCAAACACGGTATTGGCTTTATACATATGTATATGTACATATCTAGCACAACAAATCCTTTGTGCAAAAAATCGAAATTTTATTTTAATTCCACTTAATTTAAAAAATGAGGTGTTGAATAAAACTCTACAATTCATAAAATAGTAAAAAATAAGAACTCATTTCACTAATAGTTTTTATTAATTATCTCCTAATTTTCTAGCAACCACATAGGAAATAGTGTGCGGGAAACGGCGATTTTTATATGTTATATCTATTGAGTTTATGAAAATATTAACATAATTCCAGTCCGTATCCCGCTCACCGGTACACCGATGCACATTACTGTTACAGCGTATAAAGTAATGGATCGGAGGGCGCTTCGTGTTTCTCCAGCGATGCTTTCTATGGAATATGCTAGAATGCGGAAAACGGGGGGGGTCTCAACGTGTTGCGCTGCAACTCTGCGCAGCACTATCGGTTGTACTGAGCCAGCGCAGCAGCATCTAAGTCGCCTTTTGCATCTTTATTTTCTGCTAACACTTTCTAGTGGTGAGTGTAGCATTCTTCTCAATTTGAATGCCAAACTTTTAATTTATTCAATGCGTTATTTTCCCATATTTTAAAATTCGAATCGTGGCTCTAACTTTACCAAGAATAAAAATTACGATTTTTTTTATCTTGTTATTCGAAGAAAAGGTGAAAACCAAATACCAAGCTCGCGCTTCTTCAGATATTTATCCAGATCAATAGCTCAATCAGGAATAAGCCATCATAAAAATACATGTTAGACGTATAATTCAGATTGGTATGAAAATAATAAATGTCTACTACGTGGGTGTGAAATAAGAAATAGTGTATTTTGTTGTTCATGCTTTTAATCCCTTGCCATATTATTTTTTCTCATTTTTAATCTACGACAGGCACCCCCACGAGCTGCCACTGCTTAAATATCAATCATTCGACATTCTCTTCGCAAATATTTTTAGAAATCAACACTTGTATACATACGTAGGAGGAAATTCATACTTCTACGTATTCAACTCATTGAAAATAGCGTAATAATGCATTCGGTATTTCAAGCGGCAGGATACATATATGTTTATGATATATTCAGTATATTAATGATTCCTTACTCATTCAAAACAAAGTAATAAATTTGATCATTTGATATTTATGGAATTTAGAACGGTATTTTTATGTGGGTATGTGAAATACACTTAAATAAATTTTCTACTCATTCGAAATAGAACAATAAATTCCTCCATTCATCTTCCATTTGAATGTCATCATATCGCATATTTGTATAAATAAATAATGGCACCATATTTTTCTATAAATATTATTTTATAATAAAGCTTTTTACAAAACAATTATTCACTATCAACTGCGGATATTTATATATCGTATATATTAGCATATAAACAAAATAGGCGTGATTATAATAAGCATGTTATTCAATAGCCCTTTTATATGTTTATCACGATCATTTAGAATAAATATTCATTATATTTTTGTTATTAATTGTAACTACGACCCTCTTTATGTAAATAATTTTAAATAGTTGTGGCACTTTTATTTTCCGATACTAATTAATTTACTTTTGAGGTTTTAAGTATCAATTCTTGGTGGAAAGACATTGTATTTAAATAATTAATTTTTACTTCTTACACACATATTTTTTTTAAGATCACGACCAGTTCAATCATCGCGATCATTTTTAGCTGATTGACGTTCAGTTGAGAATACTCGAGATGCACGATGATGATCCTGAGCATTACAAAATAAACGTGAAAGCGTGTTTATTAAAAAATGTGTTTTAGTTATTTAAAAACATTACTTATATATAACTACAGATAACGATTATTTACAAAATGTGGTTGAATATATTTTGTTAAGTAATAAAAACAAAACTCCTTAAAAATTATTCAGTAATATCAATACAACTATATAAGTATTAATTTAAATTATTAAATTGTATAATACATTACACATAAGTTCGTGAAAATTATAGAATCGATATTGTTGTTCGATTTCTAACTGGGTCGAGAATGTTTTCAAATTTACTCAGTCACGTCAATAGAGTTAAATAATAGTTTTCAAAACACACGAGTAACATAAACATGCAACTTTAAATATTTCTCTTAACACAGCTCAATTACCTAATGTGAAAATACAAATATATTTTTGAAAAATTCGTTTAAAAATAATTATTTTTATTATTTCGTGTAGCATTATAAACGAAGACATGATTTCGGGCTTACAGTATTAAAAAAATAATAAATATATTAATATCACTAATAAGCAAATATTCGAACAAAATTATTATTGTTATCTTCATAACAACAAATATTTACAGTCATTACATATTATAGTATATTGAAAATAATTTGAGAATCTGACGAATCAAGCAAGTTTTAATTTTTGTTAAGACGTCCATACGTTATTTTGGTAAAATTATAAATGCATAATACGTCACACTTCTATAACCACTAGCATGAAAATTTTAAGCACTAACTGAAAATGTATTTTATAAAAAAACAAAAAATTCTACTTACACATTTTGTGATTATGACATCGATTGAATTTTTGATTGATCGCTGAATTATATGTAGACATTTTTTGTTTCTTCAAAATGAAATCATTTTTCAAGACGTTTCTATGCTCAATAGCCGTTTTCATAGTTTTATTATACTCTTACATATTAGTTTTTTTTTATAGATAATTTTATTCGATTACCCGAAACAGTGGAATATTTATTATTTGATTAATCTAATTATCGTAGTTTAATAATATCCATAGTATGTGCTATGCATATAGAAAACTATTTGTGATTTAGTCACCCAATCTTTCCTTGCAGAGACGTTGTGGATTGAATAGAGTTAACGAGAAAGGAATAGTAGTTGTATGAGCTAACGCTCTCATGGCGCGTCGCTTCCATGATCGGAAAGTATTGATGGATGGATAGGATTAAATACATCATTGAAATTCATACCGGTGTATAAAGTCTACATCAGTGGTTCTAGTATGCGGCCACCAGAGGATTAAGCTGCAGCCACCAACATGTTCATAGTTAATATTGATGAAAAAAAACTGTGGTTTTACAAGTCAATTTGTCAACAAAGACTCTTCCAAAGAAGTATTTCCCGTGCAATTAATACCAATAGTAATTTTTCAAACATGTTCATGTCCATTTGACAAAACTCAAGGACAACAAACTCTAAGCAAAAATTTGGTGCGGCCACCAGACATTTTCGTATGACTGTTTAAGTTTATGATGCGGTCACGGTACAATTTCACGTGAGAAGCACTTGTCTACATCGACATTTCATTATTGATTTTTAGGTAGATGTAGAAATCAAATTCTTAACCGCAGAACGAAATGGGATGACAGTGCTTACCATTCTCTAAGAATTTGCTTTTCTATTAAATATATATTATATATCTTGACGCGGCGTATCGACAGCTTATTATGTGCAATAAATATTTTAAGCCTTCATCTAAAGAGAAATCCTATAAAAATAGTTTATATTTCGCCGAGAGTTATTCGAATGGTATTGCACTTGAAATGACTTACTAACATTAATTTATTGCTGATACGTCAACATTTTTTTGTGGCGCCAACGAATTTTATGTTCAAATACCTCAGCATCATCAATCTATTGAAGTATTCGAATCATTTCTGGGGAATTTTTTTTTTAAAGTTGCGGCTATTCTTGGAAGCTTTAATAAATTATTATATGACATTAATGTGGGAGACTTTCAGCTATTATGTTTAAAAACAAATTTACGCCACTGGTTCAGTTCAGTATTTTATATGAAACATTTGTAATAAAAATAATAACACATTTTTAGTACATATTCCACATATTTTTTTTTGGATCAGGACCGGTTTCGCTCATGGCGAGCATTATCAACTGATAAGAAATACAACGAACAAGTGATATGTATACAAAAGTTAAGCAAGAATTACAAGGTATGACAAACAATTGGTATTTCAGCTAAGCAAATAAATTCAAGCAAAATAGACTATAATTAAAATGTTGATAGCATTAAAGAGGTCTTCATTGTTGTCAACTGTTTGTCATATCTTGTAATTCTTGCTTAACCTTTGTATAAATATCACTGTTTCTATCAATATTTATTATCAGTTGATAGTGCTCGCTATGAGCAAAATCGGTCCTGATCCAATAAACTATTGTGGAATAACTACTAAAAATTTGTAGTCATTTTTATTATAATTCCATTCCACCAAGTATTGACACTGAACACGTTAAAAGTCAATCACTCATATTGTCATAATCGTTCGGTATTATTATACCTAATTTCGGAATTATGTCATCAATTCTTTACATTACAGCTCTATGATATTAAATATATATTTAGCACAGCACAATAACATTTTACAACACGCATGACTGAAGTGCATTAAAGGTATATGTATTTGCACAAGCATATTCATACAAACTGCATAATATGTGACGTGAAGTATAAAATTGTTGCATCTGCAGTTTGATTTATGTGATAAGCTTATAAAATAATATTTTTTGTAAACTTAAATTGTAATTACACAATTATTATGAAAACTATTTGACTTAGATGTTATATATAGATATATGCGATAAGACTCTGAAGGTTTTCACTATCAATAAAAATAATAAGACTTATGCCATATTAAATTTATTAGGATCAGGACGGTTTTCACTCTTCGCGAGCATTTTCACAGTTGAATTTCAAAAAAGTTGTATTATATTTTTAGTATACGACAATTTCTCAACTATGGACAGAGGTCCTTCTTCACTTTGATACGTCACAAACCCTTCTCGATTATTCGATAAAATCTTTATGTACCGTGACCATACATTTAAATCCTCGTCAATTTATTAATTTCGAAATAAGCTTATAATTTTGCATTTCCCTACAATTTATTCATGATTAATTGGTACAGATATATACAAGACTTTGTCCGATGTTCGCGAACATAACCAAAGTTTTTTGGAATGAATTCAAACACCAAAATAAACGCTACTAAATATATTGTTGACATCAAACTATTTATATATTGAGCTAAGAGAAAAATCCCACCTTAAGTACCATTCCTGTTAAGTACTGATGAATCATAAAACATTTTGGTAGTAAAAAGTGTTTTCATAGATTTGTTATCACATTCCATTCCGGGAGTCATCAAAAAGAAATAGAAACCTGATTTGATAGAACTATGTTCGATTTTTAAATCTTTCGAAAAATATTCTTACTACCGCTTTTAATTCAGTATTAGATTTAACGATTTGATTAGGTACTTTACATTTACGATTTGGAGTACAAGGTGTTTTTGCAAATTAAGATTTCTCGTAAATAATAGCAGAGTGCGAGCGACAACTTAGGATAGGAAACACTCGTAAAAAATAATAAATAAGTTATCATTCAATTTTACCGCATTACAAAATGACATTGACGATAACCTTATTATCATCACAACAGTGCTTGTTCAAAATAACAGGGAATCCCAACATACCTGAAAGCATTAATAAATAAATTTTCATAGGAGGACATAACTCTGATTAGAATAAATATGATGACAGAGCCATTCTACGGGGCTTCTTGCATTGGTAACAAAGATATTTAAACAATAAATAACAGTCATTCATTGGTGGAAACACTTTATTTTTACTATGTCGATCTAAGTGTAGAACATTTGAAACCTTATGGCGATTATCGGAGTGAGGAATAATATGACTTAAAAATAAGTAGTATAATTTATGAAACGTTTGTGGGTTTGAACCTGAACTGAACGACGTTGACCACATTGCTAAAGCCTAATTAACTTTCGTCGTCAATTGAAAATTCTCACAATGAGTGAAACGGGTATTGATCGTTTCATGAAATATTGGAATAAGTTTTAAAAAAATGTAATTCACAATACAAAAATATTGTTTGGATAAGAAATTATAAAATATTATTGCAGTTTGGCAAAGCAATATCTTCAATGCATTAAACAGTGAGAAGAGCTATTTTTTATTGATTTTATTTTTGGCACAAAATACATGTGCTACATATCTGTAAAAATACTATATGTATTAATTAGCTGCTTTTTAACTAATGTATTCAAAGCATTTTAATTATGATATAAAAAAAAATATTTCTGTTCTCTAATGAGTCTAAAGCATATTTTTCACAAATGCAAGATTTATAAATAAAATAGAGAATCTTAATAAGAATATTTACGATTTTCCATACAATCAATCTACTGGAATCCATTTTTTTACCATCTACGGTTACACGTATATTAAATTATGCGTTATAAAAAATAAATGTTTTTGTTATTTATAAAAAATATTAAAATCGCCGTCTGGTTTCACGAGTCAAATAACTATTGAATTATTTTATTCCTTTATCTGAAATCTCCCGTATTTACATTTACTCTAAACGTGTTCTTTTGCTAGACACTGTTCAATTGCACAACATCACTAGCATTTGTGATAAATTTTATTATCTTATCATTAACGCGTGGTTGCAATTATTGTTTACTTTTGTATTCTTAAGTGTTACTTAAGGAAAATAATTTATTATTATATATACAAGAATCTATCATCTCAGCACAGAATGATTTTATCTTAAGTCCATTATGTAACAGAAATTTTAGCAATACTAAGAATTATCATAGCTCAATTTATACACTTTTCTTATCAAAGGTATTGGTTGATAAAGCAGTTTTCTACGAATTAAAACACAAACTGGAATCTTTTTTAAAATTTCCTATAAAGTAGTGAGATAATACAGAAATTAGATATTCCAAAACTGTATTAAATAATTTTTATAGCGTATTGAATCCTTACAACATTTTTTTCATGCATGATTTTTTTTATATTTATGATTTGCATTAAAAATTCGAATACTTTATTTTAATGCATGGTCGACAATCGAATAAAATTCTCAACATTAAAAACGTTCAATAATCAAATACAAATCGAACAAGCGATTGAAATGAATAAATACTTTTATTATACAACAAATACAGGGATCTTGATAACGTATACTTATTGTATCCAGATGGTTTAACATAATATATTATTTATTCAAGAATATTGGCTTTTGTAAAAAAACTCACATTTTCAATACCTACAAATCATTACGTTATCTGCAATTCTGATAATAGGTCGAAATGCATTTATTTAATTTACATACATAGGACTTCTATAACAATTTGTATTAAATATGTATTTATTATAATTATTTTTCAATCGGCTGACACACCAAAATTATTATAAACAGATAAATATTAAATTCATTATGTTATTGACGATATAAAATGTATTTTTAACATTTTATCGATATCCGTTAGGCAAGCACTGATGTTGGTAGAACAAACAAAACAATTTTTGTAAAGCACTTTTTTATAGTGAATTCTTTTTTGACCACACATTATGATACAATTTTCGGTAACGTTAACCTTAGAGTAACATTTTGGGTATATTATGTTCATCAACTCTTTTACATTGTGAAAACTTTTTTTCCTAATACTTACATACTATTTTGTGCTGGTCTAGTACTATCGAAAAGATGGAGAAATGTTATTTTTTGCATAGAAGACAACAAAAAATACCATACTTAACAAGATGATAACATAAGTATTGGTGATAACATAGGCATTAAATTTACTGAAATTTTGTAGTCTAGGAAGAAGATGTAAATTATAAGCTATATGCTAACATGCCCTTTCTATAATACATAAAAATGTATCCTTGACTAAGTTCGATTAACCTCTTCTTATACAAATAAAATCTTGGAAAGCATAAACTAAACAACAAATGACTATTTTATGAAAAAAATACAACACACTTCATGTTATGTTTAATATAAAATATTTTAAGTATAATGATTCAGAGCAACCATGTCTTTCATAAAATAAAGGAATATACAAAAAAACGCAATACCAATGATTCAATGGCAAACACTAGAAAATAAAATGATTGAGTATAATTTAAAAACAATATTCACCAATAATTTAGTTGAACAAATTCTGTAGGTATGCATTGAAGATTTCGGGCATCGTTGGTCCAAATGATTAGAAGTATAGCTAAACTCTAATAAGGTGAGCATATCTGTGCAATTCACAAATATGAATCTTGTGTCAAATACATGTTTTGATTTGGGCACCAGAATAATTTCATGTAAGCTTTTTTTATGCGGCTTGTTATTGTTTTGCAGCATCCCACCCCCTATATTAATAGAAATGTAAGTTACTATGATAATCATTTCATATACTGGAAAGGGATGTGTACTGTATTATTTTCAATATATGATCAAGAAGACATGATTTATTAAAGGATTACTGTATTGATTGAATTGGCATATACTTGGCAGAACTCAATAAATAAAATGCATTTTAATTCAACACAAACATTATTTATTACATTTTTCGATAGCTATTTCGGCTTACGCCATCGTCAGAACTAGTTCTCCGTATGATAACTGTAGTGTTGTTAAGATGCGAAACAGGTGCCGCTATTTATTACACAATAAGTGATATGGCAAAGTTGCCAATTTAATTTTACAATACCTATATTTTTTTTTGTAATCTCACCATTATTAGCTTTATTTTAGTTCTCTGTCTATATTTAGTAAGAATTTAAATTGATAATTTCGTATAATTCTTAGTATTAAATTCACGGGACCTTTTTCAATCCGTATTTCTATAAAAGATAAATAATTGTAAATAAGACTCAATTTTGAATATTATTTAATGAAAACATATAAGTAAACTATTCATTCCACGAAAGAAATTATTGATAGGTGAAATTGCTTGATATAATTAGTTAAAAAATATATAATCGGCCTCTTTATTTTATAGTATCAATTTGTACATTTAAATTAGTATGAGCTCTTGGCGCATACTGTAATTTGTATACCTCCCTTTAAGCCAACCATGCTCAACCTGCAGCCCGTCTAGCTTTTTTGTGCGGCCCTAAACACATTTATTATCAGGGACATGATTAACAAAATCTGTCATTCTATATTTCGTATATCTTGAGATTAATTTTGACTTTGACGTACTGATAGTGACACCCAAAGAGGATTGTCGTTTTCGTGTCAATATCATATTGGTACAGAGTATTGTTATAAGAGTGAGAATTTATCGAATTTAAGAACGATACTAATCTGAAAGCTATTTTTGAAGAAAAATGAGAGGGAAAGCAGTACATCCATTTTTAGAAACTAGTTACTGAATAATACAAGGCTGTAAAAAATTGTGCTTTCCTGCTCCTCACTTTGTTTGCATCAACATATTTTTGTGAATCATCATATTCCAAAATGAAATATGCAAAAAACAGGAATCCACTTACTGATTCTCACCTTGATGACGTTTTGAGGGTAGCATGCAGCAATTATAAACCCGAGTTATCTAAAATTGTTGAAAATTTATCTCAATGTCAAAAATCACACTTATTTTGAAATAAACGCTTGGATACATGTTACTTTTGAGTTTTACTTTTTTCACTATTGTTATTTTTAAAGGACCGTATGCTGCTAATGATGAGTGATATGTACGATTATTATTATTCTGTTTTACTTTATAATTTTTAATATCTCAAATTGTTTTCTAAAAAAATTGGGGCGAGGGGGTTTCATATTTTTTTCGTCATACCAGTATAGTGTTGCGGCGCGCGTAGCTTTACAAATATATGCATGTGGCCCGAAGACAAAAAAGGTTGAGTATCATTGCTTTAAACTAACCATAAGGAATTATAACCGCTCCATTAAACGCCAGTTTAATAAATATTGAATTGAGGAACAGCCGTTTGAATCGTATGTTCTATTTTCCACCAGAAATATACCATTGCCTGTTGTAAAGATGAAAACATACTGTAGTTTAAATGGATAAATAAAGCTATGAAAGCTTCATTTTCACATATAGAGTGGAGGGATTGATTGTCTCAGGTGGTTGCTTCTAAAAAATCATAACCTCATATCACCGTGTTAAATCAAGGCATTATATTGAATTTATGTGTAGATAAAGACAAATAAAATTAATAATTTAAATATATCAAGTATATTTAATTATTTACATAAATAATATATACTTTTTTGTACGACTTCCACAAATATTTTATAATAATCGGTTAACCGGGTCCTGCTCATTATAAAATGTATGTTGAAGAAGCAAAAAGAAAAGCTCTCAATGAGCGAAACCGTTCCTGATCTTCATAAAATAATGTTTATTTAAAATAGTACATTTCCACCAAGAAGCAGCATTTTACATATAAAAAGTGTAAAATTATATCAGAGCTCATACAAAAATAAGCATATACGTTTCGGAATAAATTTTAAAATACTATTCTCGACGATATTTAAATCTACAGATACGATTCAGAATATTATGCTATTAACGGTATCTTAGTACGTAGTGAGAGGTATCATAAAGTCATATTGTTTTTCTACCACTTCTGTCAGCCGATTGTTTAATGTACATGGTATACCAAGGCATCTGGTGGCGTTGTATTTATGATGTGTGTTTTTCTTAGAGTATGCGCCTCGCCTCACCTCTAGTGAGTTAGAGTACAGCGGTCGCTGTCTGATTAGTGATTAGAGCAGCTGATTCTCCCGGCGCCACAATTTAAATCGAGATAATGTGACATTAGAGGGTATCACGAGGTCCCCGACCTCGATCTATTGGAATTTTACTATGTGAATCGCTGTAATTGACACTATCGGAACATGTCTAAAGCCATGTTGCGTGCTATATATACCTCATAACCAATAAAAACAATCGCACCTCGCTTCTATAGATTCATACAAATTCAATTGCGTGATTTCAATGAAGCATCTCCACGATATATCTATTATTGTAAATTCCATTTTCAAAATATTTATTTTGAATTTACAGCATCTAACAAAAGAGAAAAGATTGCGTTTACATAATAAATGCATTGCAGCTAATTGTCAATCGGCCAGATTATTTTAAATCATTTGATAGATAGATACTTAATTATTAAATACTAAGCAATCAACTGGACAGCGACTTTGTTCGATGACTTTATGTCTAATATTAATATGATTTAATTCGTTGGAATCCGTATTATACGTATATTATCCGTACTTATTAACACTAGATAATTGAATGTATATTTTTTTTAAATTCAAAAAAAATACAATTTGAGATTGACTAAAATCTTTGATATGTAAAAATTAAAAAATAGCTTTAATATCCATTTCGAATGTAATAATTATGATAACGTTATGTAGCCGTCTGAATTAATAATGCCTTCAAAATATTCTGGCATATTACAAATGTATACTTCATTCATGTAAAGCCCCCGCGTTCACACCCCTTGGGGAAATCTCCACCAACATTAACTCGCTTTATAAGTGCAACGACTTAAGAACCCCATCTCCAACCAGTCGTGCACTATCGATCAATATACGAGTCAGCTCAAATCAATCGCGAATTACATCGTTGAGTTATGCCCGAGAACTCCATCCACGCTTATGAACATATCATATACATATGTATGTATGTACAGTGCAATAAAGATTTCACTCGTTTTACGTAAAAATATATCAGTCTGCAAAAGATGGAGTTTTAATATCTTTTGATATTATTTATTATTATTTTATAAAATTCACGTTTATCTTCACAAACTTTTCAAATTTCAACGATTGATCTGGGCCGAATTCTATGCTAATATACAATTAAACCCCATACGTAAATCTTCATTGGATTAATTTTTAAAATATCCATTACATGATATCTGAATGGTGAAAATGTATACGCTAAAAAATGAGTTCAATGGAAATAATGTGCATGTGAACAAATATTGATCATCATGGTTCCAAATTTACTTTAATGAAATATTATTAATAAATCTAAAAAACTATTTGTCATTTACAGTCCGCACCTCGCACCTCGCAATTCACAGAATTATTATTTATTATATTATTTGAGTAATTCGTAAATAGTATTTTTCTCAAAAAATAAATATGCTATGTTTTACATTAAAACAATAGAGATGCAATATAAGCCAGTCTAATCAATTAAATGAATATAAACCCTTCATTCTTCACACAAAAAGTTATTTTAGTATTTAATTGCTTGAATATGGTATACTTTTATATAGAGTAGCGTACTGTAATAAATCAACAACCTTTTTTAATACATTTATAATTGATTGACAGTAGAAATATCTGATTTAGAACCCATATAAAAATAACTTGTCGTCTGTCACAATTTCAATTGCCCATTTACACAAGGATAAAAAGATTAAAGCCTTATTAAATTGTGACCGCTGGATAATTCTACCTACGGTTTCACTTGAACTGCATTAGATCGATATGCATTTTATTTCAATCATGCAAGCAAAGCTCTGAAATGACCTATATTTCGCTCAAAAGCTTTTTTCATATAATGCCTTCCCTACAGCTATCTAAAGGCACATAACAAAAGTATTACATACGAACAATTTACTCTCAACGATACATATATTTTTTTAGGAGACAGTGTAGAACTTTGCGGAAATTCATTGTAATATAAAATTTAAAACTACTTTTGCATGTATTGTGTTACTAACTGTGACACGTGTTTCGCCTCTTTCAGAGGCATCTTCGGACTTACTGTCGCAAAGTTACTAAAGTAATAAATCCAAAAAACATGTTAAGCGATAAATGGAAAGATGAGATGATTTCAATTCCATTTTAGACTTCAATTATTGTTATTCATGTTCTTATGGAACTTTTTACAGTTATTACTTAACTGTATAAATTGTAAGAAAAGTAAATTTTGTTTATTTTTAGTAATGAATTTTAGCGTCCATTTTTTTACCAGATATTTATTAATGTTTTAAGAATATACGTAAAAATATTCAAACCAAAAAAACTAAAAACCTATAAAATTACTGGCTGGTAAAGTGGGGGGTCTCAATAAAATGGGGCGCCATGGTTGCCATGACTCCAACTTTTCTTTTCACATAAAGTATATTCTCAATCAGTACAGATGTCATTTTAGTATATACTAGAACAAAGACAAAATAAATGTTTTTCGCAAAATGACGGAGTTTTGAAAAAATATCTTTTTTTTAATCCTAGTATATACTATAACTGAATGTATGAAGAAGGTTCTCATTAAATTTGATTTAAATCAGTTAAGTAGAACTTGAGATATCATGGCAACTATTTTTGTAAAATTCTGAAAAATAATTCCGAGAATAACGCGTTTAAAGTCTCGGGCAAAGTTAAAAACCGCCCAGATTGGTTAGATTCTACCCCACTAAAGTAGCTGTATCTCTAAAAATAATAACAGTTTCAACAAAAATGTTGTAAGAACATATTTTCAAAGATTTGAACATTGAAAATATGCAAAAAAAAACGGCTTTTTCAGAATCCTAGACCAAAATACTCCCTTAAATCAAATTAGGACAGCCTTAAAGATTTGAGAGTAAAGTTTTATGTTGAGCTCGCTTATCAGCATGAGTTTTGAAATTTCTAGTGTGGTCACGCTAATAAAGCACCATCAATGAGATATTTTTGGCGACAAAGTTTTTTTATGGATGAAATGTAAATGATGCAATAATTAGAAGGTAACGGACACCGTACGTGTTGTCATATTTAGAAAACTGACAGTTCAAAAGAAGCACTTTGGAAATTTCGGTAGCTTTTCACTGAAAAAACGGGAAAAGGGAAAAACTATTTTTTCGCAAGCATAAATGTAGCCAGTACTTTTATGGATTTAGGATTCATCGGATTTATAAGATTCGGTTCAAGTGATCTATGTATTGGCCGTATCTTAATTGCACCCTCCTTTTGTTTCATTTGCCAATACAATTATCTTCAAGACACAAACTAAAACTGAAGCTGAACTTAATAAATTACAGTCAATCCTCCTACAGCACTCCTTGTCTTTATAGTGTTTTTTATAGCGTTTGCTGCAGTCTTCAGGAAAATTACATGTTTCGTAAATAAATATATAATATGTAGTATACATAAATATACGTATTCTAAGAGTAGCTGTACGTCACTTTACATTTGATAAAGTAAATTATTAAAAAAATCTATATTTCGATAATATAGGAGGGTTGACTGTATTCGAATATCATTCTTTCGTGAAATTAATCTAAATTGAATCACTGGTTGAACAAAAGTTCTTAAGACATCCCAACATATCTTGAAATAATCTATTTTGTTTATTTAAACACCGTAATATTCACTCAAGGTAAGTGCCGATAACTAGTATGTGATAAGAATTAATGAATACATTTCGCCAGATATATTCAAAACATTAAATATACATGATTAAATAATACAAGGTAATTACTAACATATTCCATTGCAGTAAGGCAATAGAATTTAATATTCCAATATAATTGTTTTCGGTGAATATTTAGAATCCCTACAGATTATAGTAAAGTAGAAAAATTACATTCAATGCATATTCTGTTATATTTCATGCATTTTCGTCATATTTTTGATATTAAAAATTAGTTATTTGTTTGTAAGTTGGATATGTTGATGAAATGATTTACGTATCATAATTCACTCTTACATACGTCTTATTTATTGCTATCTAAATTCTTGACGTAGTATTCATGAAATAATAGTAATTGCTTTTCAATAACATTTATTATTATTAATTATTTGATAAACGATAAGTTTTTAATAACTTTCTATATTACACTTCTAGATATAGTAGTAAGCCTAGCTCATTTTTTCTAGATTTCAGGAGAGCCAAAAATAGGTTTCACCAGTAATCAATGTTACTTATTTTTTGACAGATACAAATTCTCTTTTCGCTATCTATAAAGGTGATGCTTTAGCTATCTGATTTATTTGTTAAAAATTAAATAGTAATACATTCTTATGTGTTGTTTTAATTCTTAGTAGAGCTATGAACAATAAAATGATTTTAATACGTATTGAACTAACTTCGTATCCACTTCTCCTATTTTTTGGTACATAACGAAACATATTATTTGGTATCTAGTGACATGCATAACTCAAAACCGGCAAAAATCGAGATATGCTTCTTTTATCCTAGCGGCCGAATTTCTAATAATAAATATGGAATCTTTTTTGAATAACACTTACGCTGTTGTTTCAAATTTATAAACATGTAAAATACAAAAGCAACCATAATTCAAATCGGAATAAAAACGTCTTTGGGTATTTAATTAATATATGTATCTTGAAGAACGATAAGACACTTGCGGAGTGTGTGATAAAAATTTAAGAAGTTTCATAAATCCAGGAAAACATAATGTCGACATCACAGCACGCCTGAGACTATCTCCATCAACTGTCAAACTTAACTGTTGCTTGGAAGAGTGAATTTTGTGAGATAATTGTAGCATTAATAGTAAAATATCCGCTATGGAGTCTAGCGTGGACGAGCTATAGAAAGTTTGTATAAGTATTTCAACAGACGTATTGAATATAAAAAAAATATATTTTTATACTTATATAAATATGTTTTTTGAATCTTGGTAGAAAATAGTGAATCTGGTTTATACTGTATAAACCATTTGTCCTTGTAGTTTTTGTCATTTTCTTTTCAGTGCAAGCTTGGTTATACTTGGAATATTTTCGTAAACATGTAAATTTGACTCATACATTTAAACATCATATTTTTATTCATTAATCAATAAAACCCTTTTTTTGACATTTATTATTTTAATATCGGGACCGGTTTCTCTGATCAGTTGATGATTTTAAAATGTTAGAAGTTATGGAAAAAAGTATTTTTTTTATCTAGCCTTTCCACCGATAAAACAATTAAAAGTAAACAACAAAATGAAAAACTTTCGTTCTGCAAAATTTAGTAAGCTTAGGCAAACTATTGCTTCCTAACTATTAAAAGTATGTAATATTTTCAAAAAATACGCACAAATAATACTGCCAACCTACGAAAAATTGCGTAGATTGATTTTCACATAACATTATATAAGGATTATACTCCTAAAAAAAATTTACAATCTCATCTCATAATAGACGACAGGTTATAGATATATTTTCAAATGTCTCAATCTCTTCGATTCATATATAATCCCAGTTATTACGACAATGTACCTTTTTCATTATATTAATTACTGACACGACAACATTGCATGTATAAAAATCACTGACTACATACTCGTAATTGTATACGATATTTTACTGATTCAGAACTATGATATTAGTTCTAGATAAGAATTGTTTGTAAATATAGTATAGTTTTAATAAGCCCGGAAGCCAAAATTGCATGTACGGATAAACCATCATGCAAATTTTCATAGCCGATTCGAGAGCACTTCTGAAAAGCTCTTGAACAAGGATTGCGTAGCTCATGAGAGTTTTCTTTTTCGAATAGAAACCGCTCAATATTGAAAAATCTATTTAGAAAGAACCTACTAATTATTACTTGCATATAATTTGGCGCAATGGATCATTTTACCTGCACTTTAAGGGAGTATTTAAGTATATTTAATACATATCACCGTGCAAAAGTGCGTTACGTCACAAATCTAAAACTTTATGGTGTCTGTAAAAATGCAATGTCGACATACATAGTAACATATTGTTTGTGTATTTGTGTATACCAATGAAGTTGTAAACGTACTCAATTTGTTTATGATACATTAATACTTTTGTTTTTAATACAATAAGAATTTGTAGAACCTTATTGTTTTAAAAATAAAAGAATACAGATTACCGCTAAACGAATGAAGTTTGCGGAGAACAAAGTGTCGTCTAATCGTGTTGATAATAAAAATAATAACACATGTTTAGTACTTATTCAACATTGGTTTTATTGAGACCAGGACCGGTTTCACTCATCGCGAGCATTATCAACTGATATTCATTATCCTGTTAATAGTTAGTTCTTGATGAACTATTTTTTTTCACTCGTATTATAGTTACAAGTGAGGGAAAGCTGATAAAAAAAACTCAAGCCATCTTAAACTAATAAATAGTAAAGCAATAAGCCCTATGTGAAAAATAAATTAGGTATATTCATAGACTTTTCACTTAGTTGAAATAATGTCTCCTTTATTTATACTGATTATTGAAATTAATATTGTTGCGACTGTTTGGCGCCTCCTGGTAAACATTAGCCTAACCTTGACCTCAATTTAAGTAAACAAATTTATCAGTGGAAATTGAATACCTATTTCACTAGCGACAACAATTTATAGGGCTGACATTTTTTAAGCAATAAATTTTAATTGAACAAAATCTAGCCGCTGTCATATTATAACTATAGCAATATTTATCGAAGATTTTCTTCAAATCTATCTAACACAATACCGCAATTGGCATCAGGGTTTTCGTTTTATTTGTATAATTATTTAAATGTTCTTAGTAAATCAAATGCCACATATTACATTCTTTATGATAAAGTATCCCAAAAATTTTCTTTTACATTCCTTCTGCTCATTCTCTGTTGAAGCAAGTTACCCATATTTTTACATTTAATTACTCATAGTCGTACAAATTCTTTGCCCCGTATGAAATTTATCGATTTTAAATATCTACAAGATTACGCTGACTTCATTTATAGGTCACAATTTACTCGTGAGTAAAAAATCTTTAACTCCTCGGGAATAGCATTAAATTAAGAAAAAAACAAAGAAAATTTTGGTCATACCTGAAAATTCAATAATGTTACATGATCTGTATTTGTTGGATAGGAGATATCGGATCTCTCTATCGGAACACAAATCCATAAATCGATTGGAAAACAAATTTAATAACGTGTCTGAACTGAGATTCGAGTCCATGGGCAACGCAACCGAAGATAACAAACCAATCAGCTACAGGGCAGTTCCTTTTTATACTGTCTTTTAAAAACAATTATTTATTTGTTTATTAATAACTGGAATATTCCTTATATTTATTTTAATTGCTTTACCATTCATTGATTCGGCGGTGACTTTCTTCTAGCTCATTTAAATATAAAATAAAAACAGATAACTTTGTTATTCGTATGATTGTGTGACACGTGTTTTTCCAAGTCTCATAGCTAGTCAAGGAAAGTGTTATATTTTTATTATATTAAAAAATAATGTTTTCCGACGCTCTGTTCGTACTTATTCTAGAGGTGTTCTGTTTTACAAATAAAGAGTATTTCTCGAGACCTCATTTACAAAAATCGTTGAATATAACACTTGATTCTAATTGAATACTTCCGTCGTTTGCCGTAAACAACTTTGACAATGAACGAAGTCATTGTTTAAGTGAACAGTTTTTTTACCATTTCAAAACAGGCGTTCAACTCATTATGAATATAATACTTTGTAGCCGTTACTTTGGGATGTATAATATATGTCTGACATTGTAATATACATACAGACACAAATCGATAGAAAATCAGAGTGGACTGAACTATTTTTCCACTTGTGTTATACTCAGGATGTTGATTCAAATCCCTGAATTATTGATCTTATGAAAATCCCATGGTGAGTGGAGCTTCACGGTAACCGAATGTGGAAATGATAAGATTCTGTTTTCATAATCATTTACTGATATGAGTGGAGATATTTGAAATAGAAATATTATAAATAAAAGGATCTCTTGTTTTACTGGCGTAGATTTGACTAATATTAAAAGTATCTATAATCCACGCCATAAATTGAAACAAAACGATAGAATTGTGACTATGCAGAATAAACATTTTATGATTTAGAATAATTCGATTATTGTAACACCATATTTTAAGATCCGATTAAGAGTTCATTTTCATTATTTATAATTTTTAATTAATCATGAAAAATTGAGGCATATTTCAAATGAAAATCTTACAATTGTACAGTGAGTATTTAAAACAAAGCTTTCAGTTACGAGTTACAACAAAAATGACACGCAAAATTGACTTCAAAGTTCGTCATAGTTGATAGATAATAATTATTGGATATATGAACGTATCTTAGCAGGATGATATTAGTATATTTCGCGACAAAATTGTCAATTCTCAAACATCTAGATTCGTGGAATAACTTTTCGATTGTTTTTTTTCAAATTAATTATATTTTTTGTGTTTTTGTTTTCAGCGAGTTGAATGGCGGAGCATTTCAAGGATTGACAAATACGGTTTATTTTAGTTTGGCCGATAACAAATTGGGATCAGTGCCTCAGGATGTGCTTCGTCATATGCCCAATATACGAACCCTCGATCTTGGAAGAAACAATATCAAAATTTTAAATGCCGCTGATTTTAAGGTAACCCATTTTTCAACAAGTCACACGACTCAAGTTTCACGATGTATCGGTGAATTCTGGGGTAACTTACTGTAAATTCATGTCTAATATATGGTACAAATTGGTCACATCTCTTTTCCGCTAGGTGTGACACATGGGTTACCTCATTGAGAAGCATCTTCAGACTGAACACAAAACAGTAGAACAACAAGGTTATCAATTTAAATTGTATACATTTCAAAAAATAACAACAGCTACAAAAAGACTTTAGTTTTTTTATGTTGGTATCAGATGTAAGGAATAAATAAATTTTGTGTATTCTTCATAATGAGCAATGCTTTTTGTACATCATTATAAAAATATTTTAGGCAATTAAGTCCTCTTTAAATTTTTTCATAATATGTTTTTCTTTTATTTTGTCGTTATAATGTTAATTATTTGCAAAAATTAAATTCTATAAATAAATACAAACGACATAAATAATATCAAATATACATATTATTTAAGAATAAAAATGTTCGGCTAAAATAATTGCAGGTGAAGCGAGAAAAAAAATACGTTTCAAATTTAGCAGTTTGTGAAAAATTTAATTCTTTGCAATGCTCATTTGAAACGATGAATATCGAAGACAAAATTGAGATAAAATGTCAGGAGGGCGCGAATTTTGATCAATTGAGTCAAGTCACTCAAATTTGATCATTCAATTAACTTCGTTTAACGGAGACCGCTCAATTACGAATGTTCAATCGGAATCAAAAATCATTTATTTTAGGTACTTACAGACATCATGATCAATCATTTTCAACTGCGAGGCATGTTCAGATTTCGTGCCCACATATCGCGGAAGTATAATATAATAAATATTGCTAGATAATTTAAGTTAATTATTGATCAAAATGACATAAAAACAAAAGCAAAACTTTTACTTATTTTTTCAAACTTTAAAATAAATAATAGTTAACCCAATATATTAGGTAAAATATCTTTCTTAGACAAACAAACAGTTGAGTGTTTTTATAATAACTGTAAACATTATTGTTTGTCGATAATTTCTCTCGATGATGTATCGTGTATTAAAGTTAACACTATATGAAAACAGCTTCTTCGGTAACGAGCTACATACATATACACAGGGCTTTTTCCCCATTTAACGCGGTGGAACGGCGTTCCGGTACCCTTTTTCACGGATTTCAAAATCAATAAGACGAAATTTTACTGTTATGATATTTGAATATAATTTTATCTAGTAAAAAGCTTGACATGAAGTGAGTTCCCGCACCTTTATTTTTCAAAAAAGAGCCCTGCATATACACAATATTCGTTTACCGACTACTGAAATAGACTTTCAACATATATGCTGAAGAGTCTCGACCTGCATAGGTCTGAGTAGACCTAGGGCACATTTTAATTGGGTCACCTAAAAATCTAGACCTTCAAACAACCTTTTTTTTCAAAAGCGGTAGCAAACAAGTTACTTCGATATATAATTGAAGAAATGTGCTGCATTTTATTTAAAAATCCACCTAATTCTTTGCATCAATTTGTAAAATAAGAAATATTGTTGTAAAATATCCCTTTTGTGTAATCAATACAACGAAAGTAATGACTTACATCAATCATTTCGATAGTCGAGTTTCGATATACACTACAAGTTTGTGACGAGTGAAAAATAGTGTATTTCTACTATCTTTTGCTTTTTATGTTTAAATGTACATTTTAAATAGGGAAATTAACTATTAATTTAACGGCATATCCGTTATTTTACTGCAATTTTTTCTATATATACCAACAATTTCTATGTATTCAATTCGCATTTTTTACATGACGCGTGGGAAATTCGACAAATATCATATTCGTAGAAATACTATATAGCTGTATTTCTTATTAACTGTCCGTGAGCTTATTGTCAAATCTTGACAACATTGCGTCTTTAGTTTACCACTCCTAATGTTAAGTGACGAATAGACTTGTTTTTGACGAGAATCTGTTAAAAACCAGTCACTCAGTCACTCTTTTCGGATATTTTTAAGTTTGTGAAAAATAGTAGTAACTTTATCGTTTCTTCTACGTCCCGTTTTCATGTATTAGAGTAGGAAATTGGCATAGAGGTTCCGTTCCTGTGTTCGAACGTGTGATTCTGTTTCATAATGAATTTAATTGTTTTTTTAATTTTTCAGGATATTCCAAACATGCATCACTTAGTTCTGCCTGGAAACGGCCTGACGGTTTTGGAAAAATATTCTTTACCACGATCCTTACAGCATCTGCATCTTGGTATTAATCAATTGACAACTCTGAATGGTACCCTCAGAGCTATGGAAGGCTTAGAATGGTTATTTATAAATGCAAATAAGCTAACGTCAATTGACAACGAAATGCCTATGGTTGGTTAGTTCACTAATTACTTGTTTAATGCAAATATTATTTATATCAGTCCTATAAAAAAATTATTAACGACGTATGTTGTTTTCTATTTATATAGCTCTCTCAAGGAATGGTTATGATACATGCTGCAAACAATCAACTTAGGCGACTACCAAGAGACTTGCAAAGCTTACCAAAATTGGATTCTTTATATTTTTACTCAAATAATATACAAGCATTAAATGGAGCATTACAAAAATCGAAATTACTACAACGAGTCAATTTGTCATCGAACAATATTAAATATGTATGTAAACAAATTTTACTTTCCTACAAGCCTAATTATACCAACTATTTTGTAAGTCTATAGAAAAATCTAAACAAAATTTTAAGAGTAGCAGAGAAACACTTTTCGCCTGAAGCAGCTAAATATAAATCTCATCGCTTTTCCATTTGTTTTAAAAATAAAACGGCCGACCCTTGTATTGCAAAGGTCAAGCTGTCGTACTTGGAAAAATGGGGTTACTCTGGCCCAATTCAAACGATGCCCTTAGTGCTGGAGAGAAATTCATTAGTGTTAATACAAAAAAAATGTGACTACGGCACGTCATATAAAACAATTATGAATTACTGAATTTGTTTTCGTCACACAATGACGATTTGCTCAGATTTGTAAATTTGCTTGCGCTTAAAATTGAAATTATAATTTCCTTCATGTGAAAAATCTATAATAATTTGCTGCCTTTTGCTTGCGCATTTTTTTACTTTTGTTACGTATAAATATGCAGTCATCTTCTTCAAGCACCATATAAAGCATCCAATGATGTGACAAATATAAATAGCTTTTAAGAGGAACCAGAGGGCCAAAAATATGTATTCTTTAAAAAGGCTCCGTTGTCCTTCATCATCCATAATTTAAGGATACTTACCCTAACCTTGTAGCTGATAATTGCTTTTTGGTATCGCATAATTAATTTACGAAAATCATTTTATTTACACTGATTATTAGCGACGTATATTTAAGTCAGAATATGATTGAATAATTTTACAATATTTGTTTCCATTTTCTAACTTAAGGACTTTAGTCAATATCCTTTAAATTACTACTAAAATGTCCAGCTGTAATTTGCGTGTTTTTTCGGAAGCTATTTTTCATAGTCCTGTTATTTTCATTTACTTGCCTAATTATATTTGAAACAAAAATTGTTTTATTCAATATTTTTTCAGTTAGCTCATGATGACTTCGCAGAAACAATTTCTTTGGCACTGCTGGACTTGGGATATAATCAATTGCAGTCATTGAATGGCTCTCTTACAAAACTGACACTGCTGCGGTATTTGAATTTGACCCACAATGAGCTAACGGAGTTTTCTCTTCAAGAGATCAAGGGTCTGGAAAAGTTATGGGTCGTTGATTTATCGCACAATAAAATCACTCATTTGAGTGGACATACTGAGGTGAGTAATTATTATGCCTCTCTAACTCTTTTGATCAATTTAATTTTTAAAACAATCGTAGATACTGTGTATCTAGATGAATTTAGTACAAGTATTTTATTTCATATAAATATAACAAGATTTACCTTAAGTATCGTAATAACTTTATTACAATATAAAATCACAATTTTAGTTTCTACGGTATGTGCTACGCCGTAGACCTAAGCGTTTTCTTTAATACGTAAATGCAAAAAATCTTCATCAGTCACATAAGAAACGAAGATTCAATTGTTGATTTACATGTGACAATTGGTATCTGTAACATTATCAAATCAAATTCATCAATGAAATATGTGTTGTAGAATCTGGTGGATTTGGGAACACATCTACTAGAATTACGACTGGATAATAACAAACTCAAAAGCTTGGACGGAGCTCTCATGGGACTGCATGGTCTTCTTCGGCTGAATATGAGCCACAATCTGATGGAAATTATATCTCCAGATGACCTCATCGGATTAGACGAATTACGAGTTCTTGATGTTTCCCACAATCAAATTAGAACACTTGAGGAAACTTCAAAGGTAAAAATAATTTCATATTATACACAATTAAATTAGTTGATTAAACTGATCATTGAAGAGTCAATTTACACATAGCCTATAAACAAATCTTGTACAATTAATTTAAATTGCATTTTACTATAAATTACCCTGAGTTTGGAATTGATACACTCATTCAATTATTTGATCGGTAACTAATTGCATTCATATTTAGTTAGTAAGTTAGTAAAAAAAATACAATATCAAGTGGTTAGACTATTTTGAAAGCCGGTAACAGTAAAAATATTAATTTCTTGGTGAAGTTGGGTACTGTTATCTTTGAGATACCTCCTGAAAGTTTGATAAAATATTCTCTTGGCATAAATTACTGCCATTAATTTAGTCACTTATCACATACATACCGGCTAGTTTGTTGCATCTGTGACAACTTTTTTGATTAGTGAATTTAACCTATTTACTAACCATTAGTAAATGGACTATGTTAACAGTAACATTTTACACTCAATAATTTCTTATCATAAATATATTTATTTATGTTTTTACGAATGTTTGTTTTCAGACGTATTTACCTGCATTAGAAGAACTTCTGGCATCAAACAATAACTTAACACTCCTTGATAAAGATTTCCATGGATTACCAATTTTGTGTTGGGCCGATTTATCTTTCAACCAAATTGAATCAATTAATTTTGATTTGATAACAAAATCAAAATGTACACTTCGTGGAGTCATGGGAACACTTAAAGTATACCTGAATGGTAAGTGTATGTAAAACAATCGTGTAAAAAATAGTAAACAATTTCATTACATCCATAACTATTACACATCAACACTTACATGTTCAGTTTAAACGTCAAATGACAACCCTATTTTTATGCCTTCTCAATACTATATTTTGAAACAAATATGCTATTTTTTTTGAAATATTTATATGTTAGCACAATAATTTATGAACTGTTGTAAGATAAAATTTTCATCATTTTTTGCATGTCTTTATAAGTGTCAAATTATTGTGGTGTTGTATTTAAAAAAAAAAAAGCCTAGTACATTAAATGGCTTGCGCGAAAATTTATAAGAAATGTAACTGGACATATTATTTTGCATAATTAAATGAATTAACATTGCAATACTGCGAATTATCAAAAATACTGTTTGCTACTTATCTTAATATCAGTGTGTATTTATAATATATTTCTCAAATTTCTTTGCTTAAATTATTTACCTCAACGTTTACCTTTTGACAAAATTTGTTGGCTTCGTAAACAATGACTGTTAATCTTTTTTCACTGTTTCAAAATACAAATTGTCAAAGCATCTAATTTAAGATATCACTAAAAACTTATATACTATCATGTCACCTTATCATTTAAAAATCATATATATATTTTATAATCCTGGGTATTTCATTAATCAAAAAACTTACATAGTATAACAATACATATTGAAAAACGAAACAAGCTTTGTTAGTAAACCATAATTTGCTTTGCTATTGTTATTAAAAAATATATATTGGAATAAAACTCTTATTATTTATATCTGCTTCATAGTGTCGTTAACATTGTTATTATCACACACCCATTGCGTTTCCACAAGCGAATATATAGCATTTTTGAACACATGTATTACCATTTGTATTTTTACTAATTTGAACTATGCACGTTTAATTTATATAAAATATTTTGTTATTTTGCTTTTTAGATAACCCGATTTTATGTGAAGAACACTTTCCAGAGCTTGTTAAAAAGGTGGAGAAACTACATACCCGTTTCCTTGGAGAATGTATAAAAAAGAAAATTATTGGAATATCGCCACCTATTATCATAGTACCCACACTTATGAACGACATTGTAGCTCCGGCAGAAGGTCAACTAGGAACTATTGACAATCCAATAGTCAATATAGTTCCCCTAGAGAGTCAAGTGATATCTCAATCTCAGCTTTTCCAAGCAGTAGGGGGATTGGTGGATCATATTATAACCGAACGAAATGTTGACCTGCCTATAATCGTAGATCCACCAATAACACTTCCGCCAGCTACCACCAGCACAATATTACCACAAATTATACGAGAAGTTCACAGTAAACGTATTTTCAATTTTGAGCCAGAACCAGCCCCAGAGACTGTGGCTGCACATCAATACATACAAGGTGAATTATAAAAATACCCTTTTTAATCCCTTTCAGGTAGACATATCTGTACATCGGAGGTAA
This sequence comes from Himalopsyche kuldschensis, assembly GCA_028554975.1. Taxonomy (NCBI): domain Eukaryota; kingdom Metazoa; phylum Arthropoda; class Insecta; order Trichoptera; family Rhyacophilidae; genus Himalopsyche; species Himalopsyche kuldschensis. Next base: position 7,946,227 of record JAHFWI010000038.1, read on the forward strand.
ACTACACTATGGTCTCTTTCGGTTTTCTGTTTAAAGTCTTTTTATGAAATAAATGTTATGCAAGTGGTTTTCTTCTACTGTTATTTATGATACAATTGATGACAATGCAATTACGACATAGTTGAGTATACCATTTGACAGAGCATCCCGAGGTATAGAACACTTTGTCAAGTTTCACTATACTAAAATAGAGTGAAAAAAAATTGTGTACTCGCATCTCAACTTCATATTGATAATGAAAAAAATGTGAAAAAATCGATGTTGAATGACATTCGACATAGAACTAGAGAGGCTCAAATAACCTTTAGTCTTTCATGAACTGTAATGCTAAGGTTCGTAGAAATCCTCGCATTGATTATATTATTCATGGAAATCATTCTTTCAAAATTAAACTCATCTATGAATGTCCATTGTTCGCAAGATATGAAAAAAAAAATCTTTTATATTAATTATTTAATTATGAAACTAGGTTTCAATTGTGAAAAATACTTTTTTATATCACCTTGTCTCTGAAGTAACTAATCTATTTGTAAATATCTATTGTCAGACTCTGTAGCCTTTCGGTGATATCTCTGCTTAGCCATTAGAAGATTCTGAAGATCTGGCAAGCGCATGGTCAATTTGCTATAATCCCAAAATTTTGCTCAACATTTTTTACTACGATTGCTATAGATCAGTGGGGGCCAAAGCGTCGATCGCGCAGCTATTCCATGTCGCCCGCCTGTCTCGTGTACCGATGTATACATCTCTGATTCCTGATTTATTCCAATGATAATAAATTCAATTTATTTTGTGAATCGGTCGCCGCCAAAAATTTCAAAAAAAGTCGCCCATAGTGGTAAAAGCTTGGCCACCCCTGCTATGGATGTACCATCGTTACTTGACCGCCGACGAATTCGGAACTATAATTGTCCCCATTCCCCATAAAGTAGATATCTTCAAAAGCCATTTAAGTTGTATTGTTTTCTTAAAAATATATGTACATAAAGATTTTTTTTCATTTATATCATGCATATAAAAATGTGTAAGTAAATGAACAGTTATGGTTGAGTATCGCACAGCACTTACACGATGGTGGCGTCCTCGATAGTGGCCAAGATGTAATGCTACATCTATATTGCAAATACTCAAAATGATTTAGTGTCATTACTGTTGATATAAACTTAAGTATTTGTCTAATAAGTTACTATCTGCATATTCTAAATTAGCATAGCGTAATAATAAAGAATTTCCTGCATTTTTCAGTTTCAACGGAAGTAGATAAGCACTTTCACTGGAAACTTGAATCGACTTGACCAATTCTAGAATAAAGTAAAAACTGTTCTTCAAGAAACAACTGCCAGTACAAACACTTTCATCAAGCAGTAAGCCTCAGGTTTTCATTTATTGTAAATAGTTAGTAATATTTTGGTGATTTTTCCACCTGCATGTTTCATTTATAATTAAATTATGTTATGTTATAATACAATAAAGAATGTGTATTTATATTAACAGTCGAGTTTGAAATTATGAACCTAAAAAATTTATTTATTAAATGAAAATATAGTTCGAAGTAGGTACCAAATTATATACACCGATATATAAATGAATTTTAGTGTAGGTATAGTATGCCAATATGTAACATGATTTTGATTTGTATATACCTAATAAATATAAAACTTAGGTTACCTTTCTATACCAAAGAAACGACCATATTCTAATATGGGATCACTGCAGGAAATTGGGGCAATTGGTATCAAGCAAATCTTATATATTTTTATTTGTAATAAATATGTATTATGCACATGACGCACTTATTAATAATTTATCTCTATGGAGCAAACAATATGAATAAATCTAAATATTTTATTGTAATTCTAACATACTGTATGAAAAGATACTTTTCTGAATCTGTATCTACCTTTCTCGCATATTGGCTCGTCCAATTCCATGTTGATGTATTTTAAATGAAATTTGGTGTGATACCCACAATTTCATAATTAATCGTCTGAATAGTGAAAATGTATTAAATTTAAATTATTCAAATATTATCAATACTACCTTCAGCCATAATCTTAATATTTTCATTATATTATGATTGCATAATTGCTATAGCAATAATGAATATGAAAATTGTTTACCTAAGCAATTTTATTTTTAATTAAAATGTAGTAAGATTTTATATAAAATAATCAAGAACAGGTTACAGAAAAGTTATTATTATTACAATGATTTTATAAAAGCCAAAATATTTATCAAGAAATCAGTAAGTTGAAATGTGTCAGATGAAAATCACACCATTGCATAAAAGTTCAATTTGAAAACAGATTTGTTCCATTTTGAATAGTAGATTATATGGTCAACGATATTTTTTTTTAAATTGGAGCGAATGTCACAAATTTCTATTTAAATTGCTGTTTACAACATAGAAGTCATTCTTATTCTTCGTCTGTTCATTGTTATTAACTTTTTTTAACAAAGCAGTAAATATCCAATGGACACTGTTTATGTGTGGAAATTGATAGTGAGATTTGTTAGTATGAAAGTTTCTAATTTCTTTTTATCGGTGGTATTAAGCCATTCCATGCATAAAACTGTATCGCCAAGTCGGTCTGTTCATTGTAACCATGCTTTCAAGGTGCACCTTACATTGTACATTATTTTAATTACTAATTTTCCATATTAGTTCTGCCTGATATGTGTCGGCATGGCTATAAGACTACAGTTACTGAAAGATTTTCGAATGAAAGCTTCTAGACGATTTGAATGTATTATAATTAGGATCTCTTTAGCACTGTCTTCTGTAGGTTCTATGCACTAACTCTATTAAAAAATGGTAATTATAAAACAAGACCACATTAGTGAAATATTCAAAGATTCTTGGCAAAGTTCTCAAAGAAGCATTTATTGTTTGTAGCTAAAGGGTGGAATATATAGGAAAATATAGATAATTGAGTAAATCAGATAAATTAAGCACAGGATCCTTAGAAAAAAAAATATATTGATACAACTAAATTAAAGCATCTTTTTTCTCATTCCTATATTATGGTTCTTTTTAAATGAAATTATTTTCATTGTTCGTTGTAAAAACTCTCAAAACAGTACCATTACACTTTTAAGGTGTCAACTGACAATTCTTGATGGAAAGGTATTCTATTCATAAAAACTAAAGACAATATTTTTGTACTAACACCACAATTTTTATAATGACGAGAACTAGTTTCGCTCATAGCAATTATTTTCAACTGATATTAAAACCTGTCCTGATCATTATAAATCGTGGAGTAAGAAAAATTGTGTTTAATTTTTATAAATGTAATGCTATCACATGTATATTGAAAATCAATCATTACTAACAATACAACAATTTAAAGAGTTTTTCTGTGAAATAAATAAATTTTAAAACCTAGAAAATTTATATCTCGTTTGTAGAAAAATATGATTTAAATATTCATTAAAAAATATGTATTCTTTACCTTCAATAATATACTAATGTCTTCATAAATATGAAATTTTCTTTATTGTGTGTGTGCATCTTTTGACCATGTCAGATTCAAATATAAATTATACGGACTGCTATTAGAGAAATTGCATATCAAGTAGTGGTTGTGAATCAACCACTCAACCTGTCCATGTAGAGAAGGTAAGGAAAGAAGGTGTTAGAACAGGACTACGAGTTGGTCAATCGCTGTCTCCAACCCAATTTTAGGATCAGGTTTATGGTGAGTGGGAAATGTATGAAAATATCACAAATGTACATACACTTAATATCAAAATTAATTACATTGCGTGTAATAGTGTGAACTTTTAACAATAAGATTCAAGCTCGTGTAACGTGGCAGCCAGGAACAGCTTGACAAGTTGTGTTTGTAATACTAGATACTCAATAAAGATTAGTTTGCCATTTATGAAAAAAAAATCTATTGTTTATTAACCGCTTCTGTACTGAGAAAAATGGTCATGTTGACCACATCTACAACCCGACTTCTAAAAAAATCCTTTTTCCAACAATATCGACTGATGACTTTTTTCACATACAGATATGACATATAGATGTCACTAGCTATGGAAAGAAAAATATCATAAGAATTCTTACAGGAAGATTTTTTATATATTTTGCAATATTTGCGACATCCGTATGCAGTGGACACAAGTGGCCCTACAGTACTGAAATGTTTAATAAGTACGTAAGCAAAAGTGTGAATGTTTTATTACTGACGCACCTATATAAATCTCTGTCATTATATTAAGCTAAAGAGGCCGAATCTCTTTGTTTCATTTTTAAGAACTGTAAATATAAAACAGATTATAGGACAACCCTCTAATCTTATTACTAGGTACAGTGCGTATAGTTTATGGTGATAATATACAACTTACTATTAATCATATAATATTTATGATTGAAAAGAAATGAAATATACCAAAATTAAATTAAATAGCTGTTCATTAAATAGTTTGCTACATTTACTAGCGTTTATATAAGAATACCTTTTTTAAATATTACATCTAGAATAAAATTTGACAGTAAGGGATAAAAATAAAAAAAAACTAGCATATATAATTATATAATTTAATTCTAGAACATATCCTATTCATAAATAAACAGAGTCAGTATATAAAATATTTTTTGGGCTGCCATTTATTAAATATCTTGAAGGGAGGTCTATTATCTTGTTTCTCGAAGATAAGGTATATTGAAAAAAAATGTGTCAAGCTCAAGCTGGACAATTTCGTAAATAGTCAGTGTCGAAATATACCACAGTGATTGATATATCATCCCTAAACATTCGAGACACATCAGGGGGCAAACTCAGCATCTCTGATAGTCTTGCATGTTCAATTCCGTACTCCGTACCCCCTAAGGCATGCCTCAAAAGGTGAGTAGCGGCATTTTTATCTTTCGGTTTTGATTTAAGTCCATCCTTTCTATGCAATAAGAGTTCATTAATATCACCTAGTTTCATATTTTTCCTGGGTAATTTCAAAGGAGTAAAAAATACTTTGCCCAGCATGTGCTCACCAACAAGCTTAACTGCCTGCAATGGTGTCATCATATCCCAAAGGCCGTCAGATGCAATAATCAAAAATTTATCCCTCGGTGTAAGTTTGTGATGGTATACTTCAGGTTTCGATGATAAATATGGTGGTGTATAATAATCAGGCGGTACAGCTTGCGGTCCAACAAAAGGCACAACAACATTATCCATCACCTCATTGGACCATTTGTATCTGAAATCACCGAGAGATCTGAGTGGGGCCAGTTGCCCTAGCAACCTTTCAAGCTTTATGACAGTGTCCTTTTCACTTGGTGGGTGTTCACTTTGTATTCGCAAAACTTCCTTAATGTTTTCTGCGTTATGTTCAGTGGTTATTTTCTTTGCAATCCAATCATTATTTTCAGTTAATACACCGAGAACAGCATTGCTATCTCCAACATTTGCTACGTGAAGATGTGGACCATCAATATGCGCTACACAAGCTACCGCCCCGGATAGGGCAACAGACAAGATCTTTTTGTTAACATTTCCCGTCGCATTAAACTCATCGAGAACTTCATTGGAAAGATCATGATCCAATCCTAAGAAAGCAGATTCTAGGGCAGTTTGCATTTCAAAACTTTCCTTACACTTCAAACGAGTCATTTCATTCAAGAATTTCTCAAAACTTTTCTTGTAAATTGGTTTTATGTCTTCAACAATGTCCACCTAAAAAACCATGCAAAAAATAAAATGGTAATATTAAAATTCATTAAAAAATTACCACAGCTAATATTAAATACATCCAACAAAAAAACGTGCATTTTGCATGCCATATTTATTTTTCATATTTAAGAAAGTAATTTAGTTAGTATAAAAAAAAAGACATTGAGAATTGTTAATTAGTGTTATTATTAGGAAATGCTATCAAGTTGTTTATAGTAGACACCAACTGAATCAAAAAATATTGAAGTTTAAAGATGTGTAATGATGTTAAAAAAGTCATTCCAAATGACTAGATAGAGATCATTACAAACAAAAAACAACCTGCCTTGATTGAAAGGGATAGAAAAGGGGATAAAAAAAATATTTGGTATCATTAAACTGAAATACATATAACATTCAGCCAATTTCTATAAAACCAATCAGATTGGGAAACTTTATAAAAATATATAGTAAGTAGTAGGCACTACTGGAGCGCTGATGTTTTTTAAAGCGTTCATAAATTTGAATTATTCATAATTTATTAGGCTTATAGGTATATAATAAATAAAAACATAGCTCAATGATATACAAATACTATTCATAAAATATAAGGTTACTTTAATTAACTATCACCTTGACTGTTGAAACTTGAAAACAGGAACAAAGTGATGTCAGTATAGTAGGTTCATAATATAACAGCTTTTTCAAATTAATATATATATATATATATATATATATATACTGAATTGATTTCAATATGATATATAAATGATTTTGAACTCTATACACATAAAATAAAACTTGGCAGTGCAAGTGCAAAATGAATTTTAATGGGCTAGTGCTATTGAAATTATTGCATGTTATTTATAGTATCAAAAAATGCCAGTGCACAAACCGATGTCAATGAAATTGTTATATTAAACCAATAATGATAGTCCATATAGCTCTGAAGTAAAACTTAACATTTAACAAAATGTAATTACAAAAGTATTATATTCATAATTAAGTTTGATTGTTAGTAAGATTAATATTGAAAGGAAAGTATTAATATAACAAGTTATACTTTTGATTGATTCAGTAGGCATTTACTTGGTAGAACTCCATTATAATACGGTAAGAAAAATAACAATGTATTTATGTAGAACTAAAATACATTGTTATTTTTCTTACCGTATTATACTTTTGACATTGGTTTTTAATTATTTTTACATATATGGATATCTCTAATCAGGCATCTGCAATTTATTTGCTAAGCAATCAGCTAAGCATTCAAAAAGACTCAGCTTTAATTTCTAAATTTCAAGGTTACATACTGTTGATGACATATAATTTTAAATTAGTGTTGCGAAATTCTTCCTGATTTTGATATCAAATGAATTTATTTAGTTTTCTATAAAACAAAAGTCCGACTTTTGTGTTTGCCCAGGAAGGACACGCATACGAGTCCTTCGGACTGCAACATGTTAATGGATAATTCATAATTTTTAAGTGTAAACTATTCTTCAAAAGTAAATTAAATATAAAATTATAATTTCTAAATACAAAATATACATATGTCCAGGTAATTAATTATTGAATTTTCAATGAGGGTCACAGCCGTAATAAAAACAGAATATGTACACTGACTAATTCATCATTAAAATCTATCTTACCTTATCATTATAACTGAGTATAAGATCTTCCCTCTTAGAGGAGTTCACATATTTTTCCATAATATCAGGGGGGAGTAAACAAGCTGCTATATAATGAAATAAGCGTTTTGAAATAACCTGTGCACAAGCCCCTCCACCATGTCCATCAAATATTCCAACAAGAAGTCCTAATAAATGAATGATTTTAGAACAATAAATAATCACCAGATAAAATACTTGTTCGATTCAATAATTCATAAACCATTATTTTACCTGTAGTTAGTAGACATTGGGCCTCACATCGTGTATCTTCAATTGGACTATTTGACGGTAATTGGTTTGAGTCGAAAGCTTTGACAGACCCTGTCAATAATTCTTTATTGTATTCATTAGCTCGTAGAATATTAGTAACCTGTAAAAAAGTATGTCTAGATTAATTCAATTGGAATATTACAACCATATTATACACAATTGACTTACAGTTTGCTTGCTCTGGTTTTATCTTGCAATATGAATGTAGTACTTCATTAAAGAAGTGCTTATAAGATTGAGCTTGGTGTGATTATAATGTGAAAAATATTTACTGTATGAAATAAAACTGCATGAAAGAAAAAATACTGTAAATTTATGTGTTAAGTCAGTATATATGTATAATTCATGCCAGGAGGCTAAAGTTACAGCAAATAAATTCTTCTTTTTTTATGTTATCTAACTGTTTATAATATATATTACGAATATTATGAAGTGGTAGTTTTGACAACTGGGAAAGGATTATCAATTTGAACTGTATTTTCATATATTATAGAACATTTATGCCACATCATCAGCAAGACTTTACTACATTTGGCCTAGGATTGTGACGGAACACTTGACGCCATCACATAATAAGAAATCAATTGTCACTTGTAACATTTACAATTACCAAAATGCTAAGATATTATTGAAATCAGAGTATGAGATGTTCATCAATTATTATTGACATCAATGAAATGGCAGTAGTCACCACAAGAGATGAACTGATCAAACAATCAATTTATTCTAGCAACGGGGTTAAGTGGACATTCATTGTTCAAGCGTATACTTACATTTTGTGGCGAGTGAAGCAATGCACGGGACGTATTTGTTACGTGAAGATATCTAACCTCACTTTTTTGTACGTAAAGTTTCCGATCAAGTATATTGCACGAAACCTTCTGACAAGATATGCTTAGGCATGATTTAGAATTTGGCGGATTTGGTCTTAATATGAAGCTGTGAAATTGCTTCACATTTATTGCAAATCGGGTAGTTTGCGGAACGCCAAACATTGCTGTTGAATGTATCTATTATTAACTTATAATTAAGTAGCCATTAGTTATGGCATTTTAAAGCAACTGTGCGGTATGAAGTATTACACTGGCATTTAAAAGTAGCTAATCACAGTTTTTAAGCACTTTTTAGGAAGAATGGCTTAGTTGAGTGCCGTATTAATAAAATATAACCAAAAAAACAAACAGGTCTTAACTAAACGTCAGTTACTAGTCAAAATGCCTATAGACAATAATATATTGCATAGACAGTATAATAAAAAAAACTCTACTCTAAAAACTACATATCCAGACTGCCAAGGTGGGAATGATGGCATTATATTTTACTTTATTTCACAAAGGTTTTGTCATGACTCAAAAGATAAACAAAAAGTTACAATTATTTTTCTTTACCAATAATACTTGTAAAAAGCTGTGGGTATAAATCACAGAATTAAAATGACCTAAAAATCTTTTTAAATCCATAACACTGCAAATTATAATATTTATACTTTGCATGGCCTGTTCCACAATAATATATGTAGTATATTTTAGCAAGTACAATTTTTTTCGTAAATATGTTGATACTTATTTGTACATATGGATAATAATTCATTTTATACAAATAAATAAGTTCATTTTCACATCAATCGCTTTTTTTCAATTCTAAATACTAAAACTTCAAAAAATTTTCTCATAAAAAAAACAGTCATTTTTCTCATAAAATTGTCATTCACATACCTACTTATTCACATACCTTTTTGTTTGATACGGCAGCATAGTGATGTTGATTAAGTAGATAAATTAACTTATGCTTAACAATAATATAATAACAAATTATGTTTAAAAAATCACCCAAAGCCAGCAATTAAACGTCAGCTGTATGTTTTCAACGCTGGAATAGAAAAGGCCTTAGATTGCTTGCCGTGCTCATTATTTTCTATAGGATATCAGAATACATATTAGAGTTGTATCAAAATTTATTTTTCCTCAAATGAAAAATAGTTTTCCTTTTTTGGAATAAATTTTGTACATGCAAGCGTTTATGATTCGAATGAACAATATTTGCATCTGATGGTTGAAATTGTTATGTTGATATGCATTATTTTAAGCAAATCACATAAAACTGCAGAATTGCTTGAAAAATTAAGCAATTGTATGCCAGAAGCGATATTACATTCCAGCACCATTTGGAAAAAGAAAGCATCATATTATTACGAATTTAGAGCCACTAAACATAATTAATGAAGATGTCATCTCTGGTTATAGTAATTGTACTGCTTGCTTTGGAATACTAATACTGATTAAATTTAATTGAAAGAGTCAAATACTTTTAAAAAAAAAACTGACTATAAATTACAGTTTCGAAGTAAATACTATGCCGTCAATTATTTTTCAGATCAGGCATTTCCATGTTATTAGCTGGTTAATATTATTTACGATACTACATTTAAAGACTAAATACTCGTTTCTATCAAAACATTCACCAATTCATTCGATTGTAATAATAACTTTTTAATTTGCACTTTTAATATTGTATTATTATATTTAAGCGATACAATCTACTTATTACTCGTTAGCTTAAGATTACTCGTGCAATTGAAAAACCTGCAGATGACCAAAGGCGACACCCGGGTCGTTGGCCACAAAACTCATGGAAAAGTACAAATTTGAAACTATTCAAATTTATAACAGAATAGTTGACCAGCATCAAACCATGATCTTATAATCATGAGCCTAAAAATTTACTTCAAAATATAATATATTTATTACAACACATTGGAAAATAATTGAATATCAAAATATTATGTTCCACTATCAACAATGTAAGCTAATTTATTTTAACCTAGTTTATTATTAACTTTATAATATGGCAACCTTTCGTCTGGTAAGTATGTACGAATTCAATTTAACACTTGACATTCAGCATACATTCAGTTTATAACCTCTCAAAGTTCATCTGTCAGTTGAGAGGATATATCGGAGTGGGCGCTGTTTAAAAGTTGCCGGCAATACGAGAATTAAACGATTATTCAAACATGACAGTACGATTAACCACTACAGCCATGTAAGATGTGATTTTATCGATTAGATTTTTTAATAATCTCTTCCTGTAAATTGCAAAGTAATGAAATTCGAAATATAATTTACCCTCAAATTGAAACAAAAACAATATGTGAAAAATATCGCGAATAAGCTACAAATCTCACCAAAATTCGAACCCTGAATTTCAATGTTATGCCCGAAATGTAGGTTTTTCTTTTACAAAATTTTATTTAAATTTGAAGCTATTAATAATAAAAGTAATTGATTTTGATCCAGGATTCTTTTTATCAATAACTCAATTATAAATAATGATCTAAATTTCTCAAACAGCACCCTCCATGAGTTTTTGTCAATAATAATATAATAAAATTAATTATTAATTAAATTGGTTTTTATGCATAACCAAGTGGAGAAAATACTTATGATAGGTTTTATCCCGATTACCAACTATTTCAGCTTTTGTACAGTGCCGTTTTTGTTTCAATTCTGCCTTGATTGGTGATACTTTGTTACCATTTTGACAATATTATGTGCTGACACTTGAATTATATTTGCCATGACATATTATATGGAAGGCAGAATTCACCTTAAACTTTTAGAGGCCTTATTATTACCAAGTAACAAATGAAAATATATTTATTAAATTAAGAAAAGGTTTTGTTGGATCGTATTTGAAATATATTATAGTAAATAAAATTCCCTGTAGTTTTGGACTTTCAAAAGAGGGTACCTTCACAATTTTAACTGCAACGTGTCTTGTGTTAGTCTAAAATTATTGGTATTTTTGCTGGTTATCAATCAGTGAAACAACTCTTTTAGTAGAGAATGAATAAATAAACTAAGAAAAATTATATATTATTTCTGTTATTTAGATATGCAATCGTACAGATACATTTTTTATAAAAAAAAACACAAATATTTCATATTACATTGGAGAAATCAACATATACAATAACAATGGCTGTCAATTTAAACTTTGATGTATGGGACTATGTTATAATGGTTTTAATGATATTAATATCTCTAAGCATTGGAATTTACTATCGTTTCACTGGTGGAAAGCAACAAACAACACAGGTGAGGAATAAAATATTGTTATTTACATTGCTTAATCAAATTTGTTATTTTTCTATTATTGCTCATCGTTCATAAATCTCGATCCTTCATTTTTTTGCGGTGTAATTATGCAATATTGAACAATTTTCAAAAAGTATATCTATTAAATGGGTGAGATTCCATTTCATTTTTAAAACCATAGATAAATTATGATATTTTCCTTATTTAACTTTTTTTCTATTGTTAATTAGTTTCAATTTTATATTAAAAACTTTTATCGCATACTCAAATTAACTGAGCAATGCTTTCTTGCTTTTTCCTCAAACAACTGTAAGTACATAATTTCTCTTGAATTGGTGGCCTCAGATAATTTCCATTACCTAAAAAGAGGTTGCTGTACAATTATTGTGAAGAAACTTTTTATAAATGAACTAGTTTCATTGAGCCATAAATTAGATTCAAAAGCAATAAAAAAATAAATCCTTATTCTTGCCTAGTTTCACAAATATAACTAATGTTACATAATGTTTTTGTTTATTTAAGTACTTTGACAATAAATGGAATTATATTTGAACTGCTAGTAGTAACAGATTATTTTTGTGAAATTTTATGGTAATGAAGGATAAAGTGATTACGTTTATCAAACATAGACTAAAAATAATTGCATCATACTCTTAGGGCAAAGCCATAATTCTTATCTTTTCTCTAGAAAATCATTGAAACTATTAAAATTAACATCTACTTAGCTTCATATTTTGATTACTAAATGCATATACAGTGAACAACAAACACAATAAATAGATTGCAACTTGTTAATAAACGGGGATGATTTAATAAGTCAGTAAATGATTATTATTTGTAAATATATTGACTAGGTTAGAAATTTCTTTGAATATTGAATGACCTTGTTAATTGACCATTGAATACTGACCATATTGACATATGGCTGACAGCTTATTCAATTTACTGACAAACAATTGAATTAGATTCAAATATAGGCAGGCCATTAAGGAAGGAATCAATATCATCTGCTTAATTTGTTATCATTGTATTTTATACATTTTGTTTGAATAATGAATCACTGAAGACCATGGCACACAAAAAAAAATGGTTTTAATGATATCTCGACTATTTCTTTGTAGGAATATTTGATGGCAGATAGAAATATGTCGTTCCTTCCTGTGAGTTTTTCATTGATGGCATCATTTATGTCTGCAATAACTCTTTTGGGAGTTTCTACAGAAAATTACACATACGGTACACAATTTATTGTTATCAATGTTTCTTACGGCATTGCTACACCAATTGCAGCTTATCTTTACTTACCAGTTTTCTTTAAACTACAACGTGTAAGCGCTTACGAGGTATGTAATAAAGTTTGTAAACTTATTTTTACAACCCATCTTATGTTTTACGATTTTATTTTAATCATTGTAATTCAATGTGAGAAAAAACAATTTTTTAAGATAATGATGTTTAACGTCTTTAAACAGAACTATTAAAAATCCACATGCTAGCGGTAGGAAATATTTTTATGGCCATATCAAGTGAGCTGTTACTTAAAAATGGCAAATTTTTAAGCTTCTACTTTGTTTTGTAAAAATATCACTAATATTTATACACTATATTAAAAAATATTTATTATTTTTTAATATAATGCCTTTTCACTAACTATTGACAGTGAACACCTTAAAAGTAATTATATACTATTTTCAAAAAAAAAAATTGAAAATAGTATATAAATTTTCAGTGTGCCTATCTTGAAAGTTTGTTTTTGATAATGAATTTCCAATCAAATGGCCGAGCCTGGCTTATTCCAGACAAGTTCTATCAATGAATGATTCTTTATTTAATAATCTTTATAATGTATTATACAATAATTGATTCAATAATTATCTTTTGCAAATACTGTTCTACAAAACAATAATTTTCAAACATTTATTTTTCAGTATCTTGGCTTGCGGTTTGGTCCAATTATTCGACTTGTAGCCTCTTTAGCATATACTTTGCAAATGGTTTTATACATGGGTATTGTCCTTTATGCACCAGCAATTACCCTTGAAGCAGTAACTGGGTTATCAAAAACGTTCTCCATTCTTTCGATTGGTGAGTATCATATGCCAACGGTTGTTGGTTTTACTTTTGCAAACTTTTTTCAAACACATTCAGGAATTCATTTAGAGCGACAGGCTGCAAGTAAAATACTATTTTTAGATATACATTATTTATTACAATGAAAAAAGAAATTCAACATAAAAAAAATCTGATTCTAATATGAACAATTTAATGAGACGAATACTTCCGCCAGGATCCATTGACATTTTCTTACTACAGGTTTTTTGAGATAGATATAACTTCTCAAATTTGTGTTTATTATGAAGGTATACAATTCTTCAAGGTTCAGTTATATATTCTAATATAGTTTCCATCAGAAAACATTTTGTTGCTTTTTTCATAAGACGTTGAAAGACAGCAAAAAGTAAACCTTTTCCAGAAATACAATTACGATGCGGGACGGATGCCCAAGTCCTCTTCAGACAGACCGTGTCAAAGTTGTACGTGAAATTTCATCACACATGGTGGATTTTTTAATGTGTAATAGGGTTTTCTTTTTTATATAGCAGTCATAGAAATGTTTCTTAAATGTTGAGGTTTGGTAGTTTTTTTTTTAAATTTGTTTAAAACATTTTATAAAATGATTTTTGTGCATTTAATGTTTTGAAACAGTGGTCCTTAAAGGGTTTTTAACCCTTTGCAATTTTAAAATCATACATTTGATTCATTTGATAATTTTGTTTTTCTATTTAAACATTCAACAGGTCTAGTGTGTACATTTTATTCAACAATTGGGGGCATGAAAGCTGTTCTTATGACTGATGTCTTTCAATCCATTCTTATGTTTGCTGCCGTCTACAGTATTATCATTTATGCCGCGGTAGCTGCAGGAGGTCTAGATGTCATATGGCAAATAGCCAATGAAAAGGGTCGAATAGAGTTTTGGAAGTAAGTAGATGAGTTGAATTTAAATATTGCTCAAGGCTTCTTCAATTAATGCTCATTGATCTTAATTGGTTTAATTACACAGCTATAAATTGAATGCCATAAGCTCAATCGTTAAGCGTAACAAAATTCATACATAATAATAAAGCTTTTCTTCAAATCTATTTAGTCAACTTTACTATTAACAAGAATAACCACTTCATGCTCGGGTTTTTTTTACAAAAAATAAACTAAAAACATCATGTTATTGGGATCTTGAATATTAAAATTATAATCAATATAAATTGTCGGTCCCTGTGGTCTAGTGGCAAGAGCTTTGTCCTAGCGATCAGGAGACCCGAGTTCAATTCTCGGCAAGGTTGGATTTTTTCAATTGAAAAAAGAGATCTTGGGCTGGGTGTATGTTATTTATCGTTGATTCTGTGCACAACTGATTTATTATTTATCATCGAGTTAATCTCGTATGACTTTCACAATTAAAAATATTTGGCGCATTGGCGTAAGCTGTAATGCCAAATATTTTTTTAAATTAAAAAAAAAAAAAGAATATATAAATAAAAAAAATTCGTAAATTTTTATATAAAAATTTTTTTTTCACTAAATTTGGAAATATAATACTAACAAATATATATACAAATAGTATTTTCAAAAAGTTAAAACAGACGAAACTGTATGCGTGAATTTCTACGATATGACTCGATCAATGGTCAAGAGGCGATTGGCGAGCAGCATTCGTTTGTTCACAACGCAAACAAGTCGAAACATGCAAGCAGTGCTCGGGTTGATACAAAACGACACACGCGGCGCCGCGCGAACACTGCTCGTTCAAAAGCATGAAGTGGTTAATACAATTTTAGTTACAGCCAACACATTGTGTACATATGAAATACAATGAAGCTTGATTCTGGATAAATGAAAGCTTGTCAAAAAAGCATTTACAAAAAGTTGCATAGTATTAATAACAAGATTTTGAACAGCTCAAATGAAATGTCAAAGGAATTGTAATTAATTTTATAATCTATCTTGTTCTTTGCATCTGTTATATGAGTCACTTTTCAAGGCCATTCGGCTGATCAATGAATGACCCAGAGAAGTGGACATTTATAGGAACAAATATTGTGTATCGTTTTATTGTTATTTTTGCTTTCTTTCTGAATTTATATGTAAATAATATTTTTTATTCTCTATTCTACTATGTACTATTCTTTATAGCTATCAAATGATGTTGAAATTGTTTCTTCACTGTTCGCCACCAGTCATGACAATAATATAAAATACAGTTCACAATTTTATAATAATATAATGTTATTATTTATATTTATTTTCATGAATAAATGATGTATTATTATTTGCGTTCAAGGTGTTAGCTGTCACTTTTTGGTGGAAAGATGTTATTTAAAAAAAATAATACCCATTTTTTAGTACTACTTCCATATATAATTGTACAAAGATCCGGACTGGTTTCTTTTATATATATCCAGGGTTTTTTTTTGGAAAAAAAGGTGCCGAAACTCACTTGTCAAGCTTCTTACTTAATAAAATTACACATCTCATCCGGTTCATAACAATACCATATTTTATAATTTTGACAAATTATAAAAATATAGATTGTAATTACGTAAGCGCAAACATCGTTTAGTCTAATTGATTTTGAAATTAGGAAAAAAAAAATACCGTGAAAAAAGGTGCCTGAACGCCGTTCCACCGCGTTAAATGGAATAAAAGCCCTGTATATATGTATCTATATATATATATATTCTGGTTATTTTTATACATACATATCATTATATGAAATTATTTTTGAAGTCATTGAGTCACAGATGAAAACTTTAAAATAGCTATAATTTATGCTCATATTGTAAGAATATCAATTCAATTAATGCTGATAACATAATAATCATATTTAAATTTCTTAGTTTTAGCCCTGATCCAACCGTTAGACATACATGGTGGTCACTTGTCATTGGGGGAATGGTCACATATTTGTCATTATATGCTGTCAATCAAACGCAGGTGAGTCATGGGGATTTTTTTATTCACGTTAAATGACATGATCTTTTCCGATAACTTTATCTGATCTGACTTTATCTGATCTAAATTTGTGTTATAAACAATAAACATGGAAAATTAAATATGTTTAAAAGCCTTTTATTGAATAAATTTAAAGGTAAAAAAAATTGTGCGGCCACAAGATATTTCAAGCACTGATACAGTGGTAACAGTAAAATTTTTCGTGAGAACCACTGATCCTCTGCTTGTTTTTTTCATATATTTATACCATATCCAGTCTGAAAGTAGAGCATATGGACTCCTGAGGTAGTATCTCTATAGTAGTTAATCTATGAGACATGTTTGTTATTCAATCATTCAACCTCCCTTTTTCGAAGGGAGTAAGCACAGAAGTATGGACTTAAGACTGGACTAGGCTGTAGCTCGATCCTCTTGCTACGCTCGATTTTTATGATTCGATAGGTGGGAGAGAACTTTTTAGATATCACAGAAATTCATACTTTCAAACATAAATTAAATCCATAAATTCACTGTAACTGAAAAAGATGATGTTTACAATTCAGCTTCAAGTCCGAGATTATTATTTTGCCTGTCTATTACTACCGATAACTATTATTCACGATTTATGCCAATGATTTAAATGTATTTAATGATGTGTCTTCTGACCATTTAAGATAAGAATTATCTGTTGCAAGAGAGTTACATTTACTATCAATTGCCATAAGTCACACATTTGTTGCTGTTCTCAATTATTACAGATTTTTAATTCTGTACTTATGACGTCAAGTGTATTAACAATAATTATTCCAAAAAGTGCCAAAATTTAAAGATGGCATTCTTGCGTATCTTCTTCTTCTTCTGTATATTGCATTAACGAGCACTAAATATGATTAATTTGAGTGTCATTCACCTGTAACTGATTTCTTCTTAGCAAAATGTTTAAGGAGTGCACAAATTTGTGCGTTGGCTAATTGGCTATCATATACGAAATAATATGCTAATTACCAAAGTAATTAAAAGGCCCCGTAAACAAAGTGTTAATGTAGACGATTAGTCCAACGTTCCATTGCTAATTATTTATCAAAAGTCAACAGTTTTTCCGGCCATGTAGCCGAGTGCTCAACACTGCAAGCTTCAGCTGTGGTGTTACAATCCCAGTATGGAAAACTTTATAAATAGATTTTTTAATTGATTTATAGATTTGTCCTTGAATTCTAAATTCTGTGTAATGCATCCAAACGATATACCTAGGCGTAACAAGAGCTAGTCCTATTTCTAAAAAGATCTTAAGCTACTGACTAACACGCAGTTCTTGTTAAACAACTATTGAGATAAGCTGCATTAACCCGGCGCACGCGTTGACATATTCACTCAATTAAAAACCGTGCGCGTCACCTTTCTTCGAATTATGAAAGGATGTTATTTTTCGTTATATCGTAATAAATAGAGGGATTAAAAATAATTGGATTAATATTGATTGCGGACAAACACATTAAGAATATGTGGGAACACTAAAAACCCGAAAGAAATACCACATGAAGCCACAATTCATTAAACAAACAAATCTCTAACAAAAAAGCAATGCTTGTCGACATGACGTATTTATTATCTTTAATTACGAACGTGTCAAATTAAGAGCCCTGCGACGAACTCATTCGATGGTCGTTGTCACTTCGAAACATACATATATTACTCGCTTAATTACGGGGAAACACATAAATAATTTAATATCGAGACATTTA
Source organism: Himalopsyche kuldschensis (assembly GCA_028554975.1). NCBI lineage: Eukaryota > Metazoa > Arthropoda > Insecta > Trichoptera > Rhyacophilidae > Himalopsyche > Himalopsyche kuldschensis. Next base: position 7,964,658 of record JAHFWI010000038.1, read on the forward strand.
TCACCAAATGTTCAACACACATACACCTAGGGAGAGATAATAATTTATGATTTTTTTTAAATCTTTTTAAGAGTTATAAATTTTGTAGAAAAGATAACGACAAATACATCACAATCTTTGCACATGAAACTTGTTAAAGTTTTTTTTTATTTTTCTTTGAATTACATTTGAGCATTGTGCAAATCACAAATCAGAACTAAATGTTTTTAAATATTGAATACACCCAATAATTTTTTTAGTAAACACAATAGTCGACACAATTAGAATAAATACACGATAGTTTTTATTTAAATGTGTCCCTCAATACAATACGAAGTATAAAAACATTAAATAAAGATCGCACGAAAAATAAATATAATACCGCGCAGTGCCTGTCACGTAAAATAGTTCCGTCATATGCGCAGCCGCGAATGAAATTATATGAGAACTGCGCAGGCGCGAGAGTTTGCGCGAACTTTCAAACGAATAAGCGCACTGACGGGTAAAATCGAAAAATTGTAGCTGTTCGAGAAATCGATGTTTTTATATTTAAATCTATTATTTCTGACAATCTCAAGGAGTTTGTGGTAGCAAGATAGATAAGGCAATATTTTAAAACAATAATCACCCCTGTGTGCAAGAGATTTATCGTTTAATCATCAGTTGAAAGTTCCCGTCACACAAGTCGTGACAGTCGCGTACGGGCCTTGTCTTTTCCCGACACAACATCTGTGACGTTCGTCCGCCACGGGTTAAGAGTCCACATGTTACAACAGTTTTAAAAAATAATTGTTAAAATTCTCTGGTGATTTTTTCTTCAATCTAGGTGCAACGACTTTTAACAGTTAAAGATTTAAAAACATCACAGAAGTGCCTTTGGTGGAACTGGCCTATCTTATCTCTCTTAAGTTTTAGTACTTCATTCAGGTCAGTGTTTTTCTTACAGCGCTTATTTTCTATTCATATTTCACAATAATGTACTCTCTTTTATAATATATAATAATGTATTTAACATGAAATATTGCTCATGTTCCAGCGGACTTGCAATTTTTTCAAAGTACTACAATTGTGATCCACTTAAAACTGGAAAAATTACATCCAATGACCAACTGATGCCATTCTATGTTGTGGATGCCATGGGCGGTACTCCTGGCTTAGCAGGTCTTTTTATTGCAGGAATTTTTAGTGCTTCATTGTCAACTGTGTCCGCCGCATGCAATAGTCTTGCAGCAGTAACTCTACAAGACTATGTCAAGGTATTGATTTCTCTAACATTTTTGTTGCACTAAATATGAGTTTTGTCTTATTATCTTGCTTTATTGAAATGTGTTTACTTATAAAATTGCTTTCTCATTAAAATATAAAATGAATTGCTTGTATTGTCATAATCGTAAACAAAAATTATTCATATATATATGGGCTTCAATAATAATTATATTCCATTTTTGACAGCCTTTATATTCAAAAATAAAAAAGAAACCACTGCCTGATTCAAGGATGGCCGTGCACACTAAAGTCATGGCATGCTTATATGGATTGGCATGTTTGGCTATTGCATTTATTGCACAGTTTCTCGGAGGAGTTTTGCAAGCAGCTCTCACTATCTTTGGTGTAGTCGGTGGGCCGTTATTCGGTGTATTTACCCTAGGAATGTTTACCGTGAGATCTAATGAAAAGGTGATTTATTTGAAGAAAATTTTATTATTCGTAAAAATAATCATTCCTCTGTAATATTTTTGTTTCTAATCAAAATTTTTATTATGAACTTTGCAATCAACATTGATCACTTAGAAAGTAATTCATAGCTAAATAAAAACTTGTTCAATTAAAGCTCATGATTAAGCACTAATAATGAGATAAAAGAAACGTGAATCTCATCAAATGGAAATCCAATGGACACTAAAAAACCGATTTTATGAAAAACTAAACTAATCGAAATCTCATATGAAAGGGTGCACCTTACCTATTTGCTATCAAAATAATACTAGAGGCTGTGAGAAAAGATACCTTTAAAAATAACACAGGTATATCATTTCTCAGCTAATCAAAAAAAATTCAATTTTTCAATTTCAATTTCAATTTTTGAATTCATTGAGTAGAACAATTTTTATTGCTGAGCTTATCGCTATTTTAATTTTAAAAATTTACAATTCATTAGAATATTAATTCTATTCAGTTTTGTGACACACATGCTTCTTCCATAGGGTTGTATTTTGGGACTGCTATGTGGATTATCATTTTCGCTATGGATTGGTTTTGGTGGACCCAAACCGCCACCACCTCTCTTGCCTACTTATACTTATGGATGCAATCAAACACAGACTGAATCAAATGATGAATTTACTTACATTCCAAATCATTTTGATAACAGGTACTTTGAATCGCAATATCTGATATATTTCAAATACTTAAATATAAAGCTTAATTAATAATATTTTATATTTTCGATGGTTTCGGCGGTAACTTTGTGGAAGTTCATTTTAATATAAAATTTAAAATAACTTTGATTATTCCACGTATTGTGTAACTAACTGTGACACGTGTTTCGCCTCTTTCAGAGGCATCTTCAGACTTTCTATCGCAAATTTGCTTAAGTAAACTTACTTAAGCAAAATTACTTAAGCAAACTTTGCGATAGTAAGTCTGAAGATGCCTCTGAAAGAGGCGAAACACGTGTCACAGTTAGTTACACAACACGGAATAATCGTTATTTTAAATTTTATATTAATAATATTTTTATTTTCTTTCAGTGGATATTTCTACTTATACAGACTGTCATACATGTGGTCAGGAGTTTTAGGATTCATTATAACGACATTGATAGGATATACAGCATCAATAATATTGTATAAAATATCACCATCAAAATTTGGTAATAGTTGGGAAAAAGAGAGAATATCTAAATTGTCTCACAGTAGACGCCATGTCAACACAATCAACTCGAACAATATTTCCAATATTGATAGTTTGAGTTTTAATTACTTGAACCCAAATCCAGATCTATTTACACCATTATTAGCAGCACGGATATTGAAAAGAAATGAGAAATACATCTCTGAACTAGCGTTACAAGTGAGTAAATAATTGAACACTTGATATTCGTTATCACTTGTTTAGACATTATCTTTTACTAAGTATTTTATTAGTATTTACACACTTAGCTAGTTATGGAGGGTTGTGGAAAAAATGCATGAAATGATTTTACTCTTGGATGTATTTTGTTGTGTGCCACACTGGTATTGTAATTCATAAGTTAAATTTGCTGTTTTCTTTTCTTTCGTCATTATATGAATCAAAATGAGCTCTTAAGTAATAATTTCGTTTTTATTACAATTCATGATGGTCTCAAATAAGCAATATATCATTTATTATATATAAAATTATTGGTGATATAAATAATAATAATTCATATTGATAATAAATGATTCAATATCATATTAGCTCATTGACTTAAACATTCATACTCCATACGGTCCGTTAAAATTTATGATTATCATTCAAATATTGCATTTAAATATATTTAAGACCAAAAATCATCCAAATATATATTGTATATGAATATACTTGAAATACACCTACTTTTTTAAAAAAATGAATAAAAGATTTTTACTAAGATCTAAGACTGAAAATATATACATGGAATTAATTCAGGGCTTAGTGTGTTGATATAATAAAGTCTTCTGCTTGTAATTTTTAAGATCTCACTGGAGTGAAAATTTATATTTACATGTATGCTTGCTTTGAGAGTGAACATATTGCTGTGAAGGTGTCACACAATAGTCTCATTTTCTGTTTCTTTTTGTGTTACATTTTTTTACTGGCATTTGTAATAGTAAAATGATAATAGTTTTCATACTGTTTCAGGCTACATTTATTTTATCCTTTTTGTATCTTACTAGTTATTATGATATTGCTGTTAATTTTTGTAATTTTGGTTCTTCAACATTGTACTGTAATTAAAATAAGGCATAATATTTTTTTTATTAGAAAATAATTAAAGGTTTAGGTGTTGATTATCTATTTATTTTATATGTATGTAAGTATGTACTAATGAATTTTAATTTATTTTAACTATAAAATGAAAATGTACTATACAGATAAGAACTTTATGAAGTAAATTTTAGTTAATTTATTAGAAAATAATTTACAATGACATTCCTACGCTGCATATACTTAAAATATGTATTATATTATAGAAATATGAATGGTAAAATTAATGAAAATTATTATTATTACCTCTAAAACAAATTCGGTTGCTCAACTTGACTGTATGGGGCTAGAGGAGAGTTTATGTAGGGGCTTTGTTAATAATTTCCTAGACTCGCTTTGGTTTTCCATGTGAAAAATTTTATAGGTGCAATCCTACTGAATAAGTACTTTTAGATAAAAGTACTTAATGTTAACATCTTTATTTGACATTAATTGGTTAAGTACAGGACTTTTTTTTAAAAAAAAAAAAAGGTGCCGGAACTCACTTCATGTCAAGCTTTATACTAAATAAAATAATATTCAAATATCATTCAAGTAAAATTTCGTCTAATTGATTTTGAAATTTGTGAAAAAAGGTACCGGAACGCCATTCCACCGTGTTAAATGGAAAAAAGCCCTGGTTAAGTATATATACAATTATATAAAGTGGATTATACTACTTGAACTATTCTACTAAGATATACATATGTATTCATGTGCCAAATGATTTTCCAAAGTTTTGAAAAATTGATCAATAGAAAATTTATTTCATTAAAATAAAATGAAAACTGTTATTAGATTACTTAATACATATTTTTATATTCATAATGTTATCTTATATCAATCGAAGGCTATAAAAATGGACTTAAACTAATAATATCAATATTTGTCTAAGACTAAAACTATAAACTTCGAAACTTCTTCTATGCAATTTTTTTTCTGCTATTAACTTTTGCATTATAATTAAGAATTAAAACTGCTAGATTTTAGAGTAGAAAAGATAAGCTATGCGGACAGAAGACAGTCCACACAAACCACCAAAATAGATCAAGCACTTTTATGTTTGGTTAGTTATTTATATCTACACAATTTCAACACACTATCATTAGATTTTGAATGGTAAATATATAAGATATGTATGATTCTATAGCGCTTACAAGATTTTTGATTTTCACAATTTTTTTCAGGTTATCTTACTAATGTAGTAGTTTTTGCTCACATTCACCAATTAAAAGTATCTGGCAATCTGTGATTTTTAGAAAAGAAATTGTAGATTATTTAAAAATTAGCAGCCTGGCTTATTTATGCAGAAGGTAGAAAACACATTTAAAATTGCGCTAATCATGATACATTGTTTGCCATAAAATATTTTTAAACTAATCTCAAATAGTAAGATTCTAAGATCCGATAATCACATTCTATTGTAAAATAATTTCAACCTATTAAAATATTGAGATATAACCTAATAATCACCATTCTTTTAATATTTATTATATTTGGTTGTGAAGCTCCCGAGTCCTGCTCCAGTATTATCCAGGTAGGTGCTTTTTTGCTTGTTTTTATTCATTTCCAAGTGGTTTCTATTTTGCAGTGTGGCTTTAAGGCTTTGGGGAAATGCTATGCACCATCTTGTTTTACAGTTTTTACATTAATTTGATGAACGATAACTGTATGAAAGTCTCCGATCCATTTTACATAGGATTTTAATATCTTTTTCGTAATTTATTATTGTGGCCAACATTGCCGATATCATGTTTCTACTCTCAAAGATGAAAGATTTTGCCATTAATAAGATCGCAAAAATAATAATCAAACAGTATATGATAACTTCGAAAAAGATAAGCTGAGCAACTGAGTAACAAGCAATTCTCGAAGAAACACATATGTTTAGATAAACTCCGTGAGGAGTCCATATGCTCCAAGTTATGGTTACCAAACAGATATGGTTAAAAAAAATATATATTAAAAATAATAATTTTAGAGCAACTTGATAGTCTACACCAGCTAGAAACAAGTACATTGACATGATATGATACAGAATTCTTTATTCATATTAGAATGTTTCACCTTTTTATGGGCAAAATATTAAGTAAGCCCATATTGAGTTTTATTCCTTTCAATTCAATGCTATTAAACAAATCAACATGGCTGCTATTTTAAAATATAGTTTAAACTATTATATTAGAAAATATAAAGGAATTAAAATTACATACATAATTTAAATCTCATAAAACCTAAATTGGTATGGGTGCACTCATTATCCTAATGAGTCAAAGTTTTTAAAAGCAAAAACTATATTAACCCTCTTACTCTCAATAAATTTACTAGAGTAAGTGCTAAAAATCCCAGGCGAATTCAGACAATTAGCTTTGATTTATTGAATAAAAAAAAAATGAATTACACAGTAAATCTATTCCATTTTTTTTTTTTTTTTACTAAAATATTCACATAGTATTCAAGATGAAATAAAAGAAGTTGATGCAACAAATCAGACCTATTATTTTTGGTTCCAATACAAATCAGTTACAAACTATACATGTACTTTTGTACGATTAACCATATGTTTTTTTGTTAAAATCCCGAAACTAATGACTTGTATCAGCCATATAAACTGATGTTACACAACCCATGGCCCGTGAATTGCTTTGTCTTTATTTCTGTTTAGATCACTGAAATATTTTCTATATTACTTGCAGATGTCAATGAATGGATTAGATGTGGCTTAATTCACTGCTTGCTTAGCTTCATATGTAATTTCAAACCATAAATTATTTGTCGGAGTTGGCTGTCCCAAGTTTTGGATGCAAATGAGATTTCAAATTTGGTTTTAAAATATAAATCAACTCGTGATTATGAAACTAATGAATCAATTGTCAAACCATATTATCATTACAACACGGTGAAAAATTTACAATGTACTTTTGTATAACTAAAATACATTGCAATTTTTTCACCGCGTTCCAATGGAGTTCTACCAAGTAAATGGCAATTCAATAAAAATATTTCGATTATAAAAAGCTATTTTTCAATTAAATACATTGATATAACATTTTCCTAAATACTAAAGAAATGTAACTTTATGAAAATTATCAGCATAAATGTTATTTATATTTAATTTAATATTTATTTATTTATTATCATATTACATTTATGCAGGGCTTTTTTTCCATTTAACGCGGTGGAACAGCGTTCCGGCACCTTTTATCACAGATTTTTTTTATTTTTCAAAATTTCAAAATCAACTAGACGAGATTTTACTTAAATGATATTTGAATATAATTTTATTTAGTAAAAAGCTTGACATGAAGTGAGTTCCGGCATCTTTTTTTTTTCAAAAAAAAGCTCTGCATTTATGAAATTTGGGGTCACTAAAAGTGAAGCGATTTATAATAAATAATGCTTATATTATTGAATAGTATTTATAATGCGATAATGCTTGTCTTTAATCTCAAATTATTGTGTTTCAGGTGGATTGTATGCCTTTAAAGGAATCACCGTTATAAAACAGATTGTAATATTTGAGTAAGACAATAGAAAATTGTTTTTGTATGAGAGTAACATCTACAATATTTGATAAGAATGCAGAATTCAAGTTATTTCTGGTTTTTATGTTTGTTTAGAATAGATTATCTCTAATATTTTTTATGTTTGAAAGGTATGGATGACTTTATTTGTTATGTTTAGTGTTTGGGTGAAGTGGTTTTATATATTTCTATAAAAGAACAATATTTAACATTTGGAAAACATTTTTATTAATTTATTCCTCAATTTCAGATTCATGAACGAAAACCATTATTGGTTTGATACTTTTTATACACCATAAGCAATGAGAATTTATGTTTACGTTTAAGTGAATGTAAGAATCAAAGGAATATTTTTTTTTTAGTTAGTTTATAGCCATTTAAAATGGAAATGTAACTATTAAATGCCAAATCAATGCAGTCATTGCAATAGTATTATGTTTTATTTGGAAAAAAAAATTAATAATGATGAATTATTATTTAAAATGTGACGATTTCATAATTCGAAAATTTTCATGGTATAGAAATGTAGGCTCTTTGAAATTAAAATGTAGAAATTTATCTCCAACATATGCATTATGTACTATATGATATTAAATAAAGTATGAAAATATAGTTGTTATGTATATATGTATATCTAAAGCAAACACAATACGGGATATTAACTAAAGTTGTGAACACAATACAATCCGATTGAATTGACAATTACTCAATCCAACTTTGTTGTAAAAGGGTAAAAATATTAATGTCTTAAGTCTTGTTAAGTTAAATATTTTTGATAGATATTTTAACATCGTGGAATCAGAACTGCTTCTGCAGACTTATACATAACAATGTAGAATAAATTGACAATACTATCGACCGATCTACTGTCGTATTAACACAATGCTTACCGAGTGCATAAAATTGTTCTTTTGCTAATTGGCGAAATATCATGTTAAATACCAAATTAATTAAGAAGGCCCGTCAATAAACTATTAAGCTAAATTCAAAAAATTACTGTTACTAAATACGTTGCCTTGTTTGACATGTTATAAAAAAGCATATAAATTATATTAAACTGCAAGCGAACATAAAGAAAATATATTTCGTATACTTATTCATATTGTCAAATATCTATTCTGAGTCAAGTGTATAGAATATCACCATTATTTGCTTTAAAGGTGTCAATCCTTGGTGAAAAAGCTTTATATTTAAATAAAACAATTTCTTATAAATATATTTTGTAAAGATCAGGAATTTACAGATCTTATCACTTTCCTTATACCAATTCTTTGTTATGCCATATCTTGTATTTCTCAATTTAATATAAATGACCGTGCTTATATTTATATGTCGTCAGTCGAGTCCAGATGTTTACAAAATATACGTGGAAGTTGTACACGTAGAACTAAATTATTACATTATTTTATCATGACACTCTTATTTTCATTCTTTTTCTGATATATCAGCTTCTAATACTGTTTTTGAATCTCAATAATGAATCTTAAAAACATAGGGAAAATAATGACCAGACTATATTAAATATTGAATTCACCTCTGGCTCTTACGATTTCTGTAAGATAAAACATGTTATTTTACAAGATTGGTTTTGTGTAAAGTAATCATTCATTGGAAGAGATTACAAGCAATATACTGCACACATAAATGTGTTTGAAAACATAATATTATTAAGTGAATTATCAAAAATACACATATTTCAAAATATAAATAATAAATCACTGTTAGCAGTGTCCTTGTTATTGGCTAGATAAGTTATAGCAATTTTATGTTTTGTATAATGTAGGAAATAGATTCTCCTCTAAATAGTATCTCCGTGCCGATATAATTCATAAATAAGATTCAAAATACATTTTACCAGTGCCAATGCAGATAAAGCATTTCCCTCTACAGCTATGGCGATTTGTAGAATATGGAAGCTGGCAGTATGCTCATCAATGAGGAATATCTCTCATAGAAAGTGTTAATTTTATTTAATAGTAAAATGGGTGAGAAAACTTCTCAATAAGACAGTGTAATAATTTTATAAACTTTTTATACTAAATAAATTTTAATAAATTGTTTTTCCTCGTTTTAATATTCTTCCTTCACCATATCTCTATGTGTAGTTTGTATAATATGGCCACCACGCGCAGCTTTAAGATTCTCACTCCCCAGTCGCTTCGCTTCCTCCCACTACTTGCCAGCGTCCTTCAGTTCCACCAAGTACGACCTATGGATAGTACCTGACAGTCATTCAGGGCACCAAATAACAACAGCTCAAAGAATAGGCAAGTATGGTTGAGACACTGCAAATATCTGCAGCATGTGACCCAGTCAGTTCAGATGTCTCCAAAACCAATGAACTAACAGGGTGCTACTTAGTCCACTCCCTTATCTCTGAGTCCCTTTGAAATCAAGCCACCTCAATGCTAGCGTCTGTTCTTGATGTTCAACATACGGTGCTTGTGATTTTAATTTCAAATATTACAGCCTTACTCGATATTTTATTTACCATATTTTCTTTTAATATGTATCATTTCAAAAGAGGATGTTTTTAAACAAAAATGGTATCAAGTGTCCGTCAAATCTGTCTTTTCTGCAATGGTAAGAATAAAAGGATGGAGCTAGGAAAGGCCTAGAATAGTAAGCCAAATTTACTATTTGTGTCCCATTCCAGGTTCAGATGGGGTGACCAGAAAGATATCAGGTAAGAAAAATTCGATAATATTCCAAATACACATGGAAAAGAAATACTCTAGTAAAAAACCATGAGTTACAGTTTAACAACAAAATTATTTATTTTTATTACAGTGAAATAAAATCATTATCTATAAATTACATTTTTTACATAGGTAACGTTATTACAAAATTATCAACTGCCATATAAATTTAATCATCACTTTATATCACGGTAAACATTTGAAAACATAAACAATTAATGTTTAAATACCTAGTATCCTTTCTATTTTTATTTTCATATATCTAATTATTTTAATTCTTGAATAACTAAAAATTTTCATTACATATTTTTACAGGATGAAAAATAGTTAACTATAAGAAATTAATTCAATACGATATAACTATATTCTAGGAATATTCTTTTATCAATTAAGTTTTCTGAAGATTTACTGGTCTGTTCGGAATATGTTATATCAATGTGTGTGTAACTATGAATTAATCTAGAAACCTAATATTTTTTAAAAGAATGTTTAAAAATCAAAGAATTACAAAATTGCCATGTTTAATTTATTATCAGCAACGTCCCCTGTTCTGGTGAAACGCTCTGTCTTCCATGACCGGTCAAGTAAGTTCAAGTGTATGAAAATGACGAAAGACGAAACCGGTGCCGCAAGCGACAAAACTCATTGAAAAGTACAAAATTCAAACTCTTCAAAAAAATCAGTTAAAACTTATATCATTCCACTTTCAGAATTTGCAAAATTAAAAATAATCAGTGGCATTGAAATAGTTTCCAAAGTACTATACATAAATGTGTTTTCCTATGAAAACAATTAAGTTTTGTCTGTATGCAAATGTCAAAAAATATATGCTACAAAGTGTATTTAGGACCCGAATGTTTATTTTTTCAAGCAATAATACAATTATCAAGGTTCTACATCTGAGGAGAGATCTTGCAAGTTTTTTTGAAAATTATGAAAGTAATCAAATTCTATAAATAAAATACTAATTTCTTTTTATATAACTGTATCATTTATTGTGCATAAATGATACATTTTTACATCATTATCGTTCTTGACTATGGGATTTTGGCCACTTATGAAAACCTGATGAATTTCTTCTTCACATTCACTAAAATGTTGAATCCCTTACGGATGTGATACTATTACCAATAATTGTATTTTACATAATGTTATAATGGTATGAAATATAAAGTACAACAAATAAATGGTGTAAATAATTAAAATATTTCAATAAAACTATCATCGTTTTTTAATATAAAATATTATAATGTCATTTCAAGTAATGAATAATACAATTTAAGGGATTTATGGGCTACATAAAATAACTGGCTCCTGTATATTGTAATAGTTTTAGTTTTGGAAATTTGCTAAAGATATTTATAATGAAAAATGAAGTTCAATCAGGCACTCATAAGGTTAATACTTCATAATCATCAACCAGCTCTTGCCCTGACATAAAATATTTGGAAAATTGATAATTCTGGCTGTGAAATTACTCCTTCCCGGAAGGTATGCCACGAATCGAAAATGATTTTCTCCTGTTACAATGTCCCATTATTTTATTAATGCGTCTGTGATATTTTAAATACATCTATGGCAGTTGTTTTTATTTGTGGAATGGGCTAAAAATTAAAAATGGTTAATTTCATTATACATAATCCAAATCATGGACAAATATATCAGCTTTGAATACTAATCGAAATCCTTGCCATAATGTATAATTTCAAATGAAATATTCAATTTGAAAGAAACATTTAAATACACTACAAGTATTATTAATTAGAGCTACCCTGATATTTTAACGGTATTTGTCTGTTGTTATTATAATTTATGCCAAAGTGTGGGTAAAAGTGCAAATGTTGATTTATCCAGCTAGAATACTAAGTCAGGACCTTTTTGACATTAATGAATAAATCATTGTTTTGGCTCATATAAACATGAACAAAGTAGAAACACTTTCATTAGTATGCTTTGTTTTGTGATAACTTTATTAATCAACATGGATTTTAAAGACAGCACTTTTACTACAAAAGCCTATTTAAAAATTGAAAGCGCTCCAACTATATTTTGTGTTATATTTCAATACTATTTAGAAAGGTAGAAGAATTCTACATTTTAAATTAAGATGAAAAGAAATTTTATATGTTTGACAGAACAATGTATTTTAAAGCTGCCACTCCTGACATTCATTGTTGGACACAAATATATTGTAATCAACAAAAGATATTATTTGTTTTTTATAATCATTTAAAGCTACTTTTTATGGATAAATTTACATGAAGGCTCAATTCATGGTAACTTAAGTTATTTTATAACAAAGGATACTCACACTGCAATTAAATTGACAATTTCATAGTACTTTATTTTTGTAGTCCTATATATTATAATACAACACACTTGAGCCTCGTATAACACGGTTTTATACAACACGGTTGTACACAACACGGATGAATAAATTGTGACATATTTTTTTACAACACGCTTTATATAACACGGTTTTAGGGGGAAAAAAATACTTATTGGTGGAGAAAGTTTTTATGACATGGATATTCATGACATCCAAGAAATATTGGAGGATTATTGGTGGACGAAGAAGAATTAGTCGAAATGTTGGTTGAACCTACCACAAATAAAGACTTAGAAAGCAGTTGCAGCGAAGTAGCTACATGTTTCACATTAAAAATAATGAATGACAACTTGGACTTAACTGAACTTAAATTCGTTCTTTTTTATTGAAAATGATCCTATAACCTAATATGATCGAAAAAGAGTAAAACGAAGAGTAAGTGATAACGATGATGAATGATTGTTATATTATGTAATTAAAGTTTCTTTCAATAAATATGTAAATTTATATTTTTTTATTTAAAAAAATAAAGTAAAATATGGCTTTTTGGAACGCAAGCCCTAATTTTGTATGAACTTCAAACCTTGTATAACACGGATTTGTATAACACAACGTTTTTGTGGAACCATATAACCGTGTTATACGAGACCCAAGTGTATATTCAAAGATTAATGAAAAAATATTTTTTTCATAAAAAACCCACAAAACACAAATTAATGTCTAATCAATATTTTTGTTTACTGAAGTCAACACACAAACTTATTAGAGCTGTAGGCAAATCTGCAGAGTATATATGTATATGTATTTCATAAATCTCATAGAAAAGAATTTCTCTGCTAGGACTTTCAATTTATTGTATTTTTGTTGTTAAGACAAATTTATAATAGTATTCTAAAAAAATATTGGCTTAACACTAAAGTTAAATCATTTATTAATATTATACATATTTATATATCATACAGAGTAATCTACCGCATTCCTTTCCCTGCATTTCTTCTCCTCAAATATCTAAAGGCAATAAATGTTTATTAATTAGTGTATGTAACACCTTTGGTGATATCTGTTTTCCAGGACATATTCGTATTTAATTACTACAATTAATTTGAGTAAATTCTTAAATTACCCATCATAAGATAAATCGATTCTGAATTGTGATTAAATGGAAAACATATCTTACCTCAAGAACAAACCTTTGTATAATATCATTTGAGCATTTCAACTGTCAATTATGCTAATAGAAAAGAAAATGTAATTGTTCGCATTATTTTATGTGTTTTGAACAATTCACTATCATTTAATGATAAACTGATAGAACAAGAAGTAACACAATATGTATGAATACAAGCTATAGATTCAATTCATTCAATTTAAATATGTAAATTTCACTTAAATTCAGACGGGGCGAGAGAGTCTTATTCTAGTGACAATGTGCGTGATATCTATGTGCAAGTTGGGCACGCCACCAGTCACGAACATCATGAACTGCCGGTGGTAATCGGACAGCCGTACTTCCGCCACCGCTTTCCGTGCCTAAACCTCCAGAGCCACTTGGGTCGGGAGCACCGCCTGACGAAGCTGCATGGATTGCACTGAACACTCCTCCAATGCCACTACTACTTGTCCCCACTGTAGTTCCTGGTCTTCCTGTACTAGTCTTTCCACTTGATGATGCTTAAGAAAATATAAGAAAGTTAATTATTTTACAATCCTGCTTACCACAATTTACATTTGACATAATTTTAATAGCTGGACTTAATCATTCTTTTCTTCCCACTATCCCAATAAAAAAAATCACGACAGTTAATGGTTATTTTTAAAATCCTGTATAAATACAATCGGCAATGTTGCTAGAAATATGACTGCACAGTATATTGTCTTTTCTGTAGACATATAAAACACAACATTTTAAAATGTATACCTATTTATTTGCATTGCTTGCACATGATGAAATAGCACAAAGAGACAGTTTTTCTCAATTATCAAGCACAGTGGATAATTGGGCGCAATTGACCAGATAACTATTACATTGAAACAATAATATCATGTTACTAAATCATTTTGTTCTATTAAAGTGGAAAAAACATAAAACCACAATTGATCAAAAACATAGCATTTGTGAATAAAAACACAATAATTTATATTACATAGCTCACCCTGGGGCCTTTTAGCTGTTGTTGGATGAGGGTCGCTCAGAGTCGGTTGTAAAAATTTCCTTCCTTGACTGCCAGCACTATCAGATCTAGAATAGAAATCAATGCTGTTGTGTACTTTTTGCCAATATAAAATGACCGTTATTGCTCGATTTCTTTTCTTCATTTTTGCATTACTAATTCAGCAATAGAATTTTTTTTTCTAATCAAATGGGCCATGCCATAAATGTCACAACTTTCAATCTTACGGCACAATCTTTGATACACCATATGAAAAATAATAACATTGATTTGTGAAATTTATTCGGTCGAAGAACTTCATTTGACACTTATAGTTTGCACTGATAGTTCGAAGCTGTGAGACTTTTAACATAAGTCTAAGCGTTCTCAAATTAATAGGGTTAAAGATTGTAAAGGTTTCTCTCATTAAATATATATGGGGAAAGTGTGAGTATAGATATTGTCTATTAAAAGAATACCTGCTTAGCCCTTGAGTGGTCCCAGCGACAACTTGACCAGGTTTTTGGGTCGAAGTCCTGACCGAATGGTTGATGATGACGGAGTCTCTGTATGTGGCCCGGCTACAGGCACCATTCCAGAAGAATGTTCATGGTGTGGAACATTCTCCACTGTACCCTATACATATATTGGATTATTAGGACATAATTATATTCAATCTATTTATGATTTGTCTTAAAAATATTAGTATCTGTTTATCTCACCTTGGTTCCAGAGTCAGTTCGGGCAATTACTATTTGATCATCAGCATCTAAAGCTGCTTTTAATTCATTTGTCGCTCTTAATCCTGCCATTAAACTTGTTTGTTGTTTCTGAAATTTTTGAATTATTGTAATATTAATTCAATAGATTTTTAACTGTAAAAAGAATGTGATACGCATAAATTGAAAGAAAAAAAACATACCGTGGTTGCCCTAATTTTCTTCAAACATCCTTCTAGCCACGTTCTGATAGTTTGTTTTGCTACTTCTTCTTCAATTAGATATTCAAATTCTTCTCTCGCCAAAAGCTCTTCTAATTGGAGTGCTTTACGAATATCCACAGATCGATAAGATAACATGCTGCAAAGTTAATCAAGTTGTTGTAATTGTCCAGAAAATGACTGTATTATACCATAACTATATTATCAATTTTACTTACTTTATAACATCATGAAAGGTTACGTCTTCGCCATTGTGAAGTTTTTCTAGTTCATAACACATGTATTTAAATAACAGTCTATCTTTTTGAGGATCACATTCAAGGCGTCCTTTCAGAAGACGTAAAATGAATTTTACCTAAAACAAAACGGTTGCCAATTGATTATAGTTTGTGATTGCGTCCTTTTGTGCCATTAGTAACATTTTGTAATATATTTTCATTATTTTATTAATTATTACATTTAACATATTATTAGCCACAATAATTTAGATTTTTTTCGATCGTAGTATGAAAATAGTTTTTATGTTTTCTATTTCCAGGGATGTATAATTATTGATGGCGGAAACAATGATCAAGTCAATTCAAAAATATTTATGGTATGTATATATGTATAGTGAATGCATAGTGAAAGTGTGTGCGAGCGTCGGTATTGAGTGAATTTTTAATGCACAAGCACACTCTGTCTCTGTCTGGTAACAATTTCTTGAATTTAAATACTAACCCATTAGCTACGGGGAACACAATATACGCGTCATTTCTCTATGGATTTGAAACCCCCATAGCCAATGTGTTAATAAAAAATATTGAAAAGGGGTGAATGTTACCCAAGCCTGACAGTTAATGCAATTAACCACAGTTTATAAATTAAAATACAGTTTTGGAATGATAACATGAACTTACTCTTCTAACTGGTATCACACCCCTTTGATGAATATCGACTATATTCCAAGTATTTTGAAAATTCCTAATATCTGCATATGAAAGCAGAGCATCTTCTTCATTTGAGTAGAATAATGAAAAGTTCTCCATGATAATAGCTTCATGTAACAAGGAAAGAATTCATATTTTATTTCTCATAATAGTCAAATAATCACCGCGGTGCATCGCAAACCACTACATTCTAGAAGACACGATTAATATACGCCACATTGCAAAAAAAATATAATCTTACGTCACCACATAACATTAATATTTCATAGTTGCTATATAAAATATGAAAAAGCCTGGTATTTAATTAAGTGGATGAAAATATTACGAAAGATTCATTTTCTTAATAGTATACGATTAATATTTTGCATCGCACAATTTGCAATAGGAATAAACAAATAATGATTAAAGTTATAAAAAAGGTACGCATAAGAAACCTAATATTTGCCAACATTGATTCGCCATACAATACATTTACTTACATAAGCATCTCATACGCAACATAGAGAATTATGAAAAAATATGTTTATTCTGCTATTTTATAGCAATGCAACGTTACAATATAAATATTAAGTGATGTCACAATGCTTTGTACTACTTTTTATTTTAAAATTTCTTTTAAATAATTAGAAGAATGATCCACACAGTTTCATAATTCAATGTGGTAATAATTTTTTTTATAGTTTACTTACTTCACATGCTAATTTTTATCAAACATTGAAAAATAATGTTTTAAAAGTTTATCGCTAAGCAAATACTATTTAATAAAATGATTGTTATATATCAAATGATCTTACCAACAAGTAGATTCAGTACAATGTATGTAATGATGACATAAAATGTGCAGAAGTATATAAGTGAAGCAGTGAAGTTCCCACAGTCAGTTTCCCAATAATTATCACGTGGGGTACAGTATGGAGGTGCAACCATACAGTCGTGCATGATCTTGTTCCAATCTTCACCTGTAACTATTCGGAACAACATTGCCACACCATGGATCGCAGTGTTGAAATTGGCCCTCCTTGAATAACAATTACATTGAGTATGAGTATTTATGAAATGAAATTTATAAATCTCAATTTGTAATAGGTATTGTTAAATCATTATAAATTCTTTCAAATCTCACTGACCTGCCAATACCTTCACCATATTTGACATTTCCAAATACAATCGTTCCAGCCAGAGCATAAAAGAATACCAGCAGAAACATTCCAAATATAATGAAGAATGATTTACAAACAGAGACTCCAACGGTAAGCATGAGCATTTTTAACGTTGTATGCTTCCCAGTTATGGTGAAAAATCGTAGAATGACGACCATGAATCCGATGAAGTATGACAAATCATTCTGAAATGAAAATATACCAGTTTTTAATCAACATTAAATCTCTAAATAACTATAATTTTCTAACTAAGAAAGCATTGCAGTGAAACTTACCTTAAACATACAATGAATAAATATCCACATGCAGCCTGCAACTGTAACCAAAAGATCATATCTGTTTCTTCTACTTTGCCAATATCCTCTCGGGGTGAATGCAATATTTTTTAAAACAACCTCAGCGACAAAAACGAGTGTTAATAATGCCGATGTCAATGCCAACCATTCCGTATGGGCAGCTTCTTTGATCCACTGCAAATAAACAACACATCACGTTAATAAAATAAAATTTTTGTAATTGTGTGACTGTAAATACTTGATACTGATTTTTGTAAACTGTATTATATCCGTACCGTCACAGCTAATAAGCTGCTATTTAATAATACTGCTATGGCAATACATCGTTTGAAAGCAATGTGCTGCGTAACATCATAAGCAGCTGCTCGAACACGTCGACCGTCAGGTCTTGGGGGTAAATGAAGTGGCTGAGCAATTTTTAATCTCTTTTTTAAATCACACCTGGATAAAAACAAAACAAATGATATTTATGGATACTCATAAGCTTTTAATAAATATTAAGTGTAGTAAATATTCATACCATCTCCTCTGGTCGACTGTGAGTAAGGCGGTTCCCTTGTTTTCTGAATAATTGGCAATTACGACACCAACAAATAGCGTTAAACCAATCATGCATCCAAGGAAAATGTACACGTGTATGTATATTGCATGGACCTGAAATAATTTTCATTCATTAATTGCATGTAAACGCTATATGAAATTAGTTTGCGTACATAGGTAGGAATCAAAAATTACCGGTCCGAGAGCTTTAATGAGAACATCTCTAACATCTAGCCAGCCTTTGAATGAGAGTACTTCGAACAACGCTAGCATTGCATCGCCGATATTGTCAAAGTTGAATCTTCGAGGATTGGCCCTGAAACAATAAATAGGCGTAAAACTACATTGTTATTAAAGCTATTTTCCACTCAGAATAATATTGGCAGCATTTACTTACCATACTCTTGGTACAAGCATTGATGGATAAGATTCATTTAGACCAGGCTGTAATTTCATTTTTGTCACAAATACTCGTCTCATAAATACTCCAACACAGTCTTCACGTCTTTGTATTGTTGGATCATTACATCTAGCTAACCTATAAAGTGAGGAAAAAATATGAGACTAATTCCATTGTGAAAATTGTAACATATTATGTGAACTAGATTATGTAGCTAATTACAGAAAAAGACAATAACTGGTTTGTAATTTATGTTGTGAAATGAAATATTAAAGTCACAAATATATTAATAACATACCTTCCGCCGTAAAGTTGTACACCGTAACTTGCAAATATGAACATGAGTAATATAAGTAATGTTGATACCTGAAATAAAATAAGCTTTTATCATCCGATCAAATATGTGCCTATTCTAATCAATTAGGTTAAAATGAAGGATGGAGAATCAGATATAAATAACTTTTTATTGCTTACCAACAATATTTCTTTGAAGCCTCGACACAGTTCATAAACCACTTTTCTCATATGTGGGACAAGTGTAAATATCCTCAATGGCCGCACACAGCGTAACACCATCAAAAGTTGAGCAGAAGATCCTGGTGGAACACGAACTGGCATCCACCATAAAAATGTCAACGAAACCTAATAACAGTAAATTAAATAATGCTTTTCATTTGTGTTGCCTGTCCTGGGATTCAGATTTTTCATTAATTATTATTGACTTACCACATATATGAACACATCCAAAACAGATGCAGCGTCTTTTAAATAAGCTTTCGGTGTGAAAAAAAGTCCATCAGCCAGAATTTTTAATGCCAATTCAAGACTCATGAATATGACAAATCCGTACTCTGCAACCTAAATTATAAAAATAAAATTTGGTTTAACAATGCGAGTTTACATTTCAAAGATAATGAATATTCTAAATTATAGCTGGTTTAAAAAATGTGTTACCAATAAGCCACAGTGATTGGCAAATATGTAATCCCTTTATGATAAAACTTGTTTTGATCCCATTTTGCTTATTATCTCAAATTCTTATTTCTAAATTATAATGTTTATTGGGATGTACCTGTAATGCTGGATTGTCCATAACTCTATAAACAGGTGTTTCAAACATCATCGACAAACATGATAATGTTGTAATGCATATCATCACCCAGTCCAAATAAGTCACCAGCCCAAGGAAATTACTGAAAGAAAAATATTAATTATCAATCAATGAGTAAAATTATTTTACTATGACGTTACGAACTTTAAGTCTGAAAACAATTAGAAGAAAAACAATTATTTCATACATTAATATAGATAACTTACTGCAGTGTCTTATAGTGAACTTTTCTTTCTTTCCCAGTTAGAGGATCTTTTAGCCGAGCATCATATCTTGCATAAACAGCTCCTTGGCATAGTTTACGGAAGCGTGATTCTCTTGGTACAGCCAGTAAAGGTGTATCAAAAAGAGGATGATTTTCCCGTAAGTCTTCTTCTCTTTGATTTCTAATATGAAGAGAGAATGAAACATTTGGCATTAGAAATTCTATATTTCTATTGTCAACCTGACAACTGATTGTTAATTAAGATATTATTCACAACTCGCTTAAAAGTATTGTTTAGGGGAATATGATAGTTACCTTCTCATTTCAGCTTGCTGTCTCTTGGCCTGTAGCAGTTTAATATCAAGGTCATGGGGTCTGGCACGGCTACTGGTAACTCTTGGGGCAGCTCCAATATCTCCGTTTTCCATCAAATGTTCATATGTTTGCTTTAGTTTGATTGAGCCGGAACGCACTGACCTTCTTATTGATCGGGAGCCAAACCTGACAGTCCCGAATTGGGAATGAGCAATATCACAAGTCAAAATCTACTCTTTGAACCATTTTGCGCATACCTCAGTGGATACATTAAAATAATATATTAAAAATTTTATCAACAATTATATCATTAAAAGAACTATTTATGATTAAAATCGACATAAAACTATCATTTTAAGCCGGTTCTATGTTAACGCGCTCTATATTCCCATGCACGAAAGGTCGGCCATAGAAAATGAGCATGTATACACGCTGTACTTTTACACTATCTAGTCAAGTTTATAACTATTTTCAATAATCTAAACTTCTATTAATCTAATATTTTAAACGCACACTGACATCTCTCGGAATCATAGTGAAACTTGTACTCTTAAATTGACGGTCCTTGGCGTCCTGTCATATGAATACCTCCCGGCACTCAAAAGGTTAAAAAATATTTAAAAAATTAGTTTCAATAGTATTGTATCAATAAAGTTACATGGAAAGATAATCTTTAAGGGCAGTAATAGTTTGGCTTGTTGAAAAATGATAGGAAGAGTTAGCGGCTTTGTCACAGTTCCTTTTCTGATATAATGAGAATCTATAAGAATAATCTAATGGGAATACCAACTTCTTTTGATCTATTCGCATTTGCTTAGCACTAGTAACGGTCCCTTGTGATTTAAGTCCTCCGGGACCTTTTCCTCCAGCTCCTCCAACAGCTAACAGTGCTGAATCTCCCAACATGAGTCGTTGATTGTTGGAATCACTAAAATTAATACATATGACTGTAAAAAACTTTGGCACCCATATAACTCTACCAAAAATATAAGCAATACTTACTTTATTATAATAGCAACCGCTGCTTTTCTGAGATCTGTTGTCCCCTGGCGTAATTTAGGGGCACACGTTAGTGTTCTGACAGGTCGCTGCTTTCGGTAAACAATTTTACAATCCCATGCCGATCCTCCTGTGCATTTTTTGCCAGCTGTACCATCGAGCTCTTCTTCTTCTACTTCATAGACAAATTGACGCATGAAAGATTCTCTCACCTACAAATAATATATTGTCATTTACTGAAACTAAAAACTTCTCAATAATGTTGTATTGGATGATGGGATTAGGATACAAAATTATCAGCAAATAACTAGATAGAAAGGAACTTTAAATATTCGACAAAATTGTTCAATTTGAAAATATCAAATACACATAATCTCTGCAAGAATAAGACACCCTACTAGGTCTTAATATGCCATCTGATATTACTTCAACTGTTATGGAAAGATGCTCCTAATACCGTCTGTATATGTTCTGTGAGTTCCTGTAGTGTTGAATCTTACAAGTATGAATAGATGATAAGTTACCTTTGGCAAGTTGAAATCACTTGGAACTTTATGTAAGCAAGTCATTTGAGGACTATCAGGAAATTTTTCAAACACTCTTAATCGAAATGGAAGACTTTCTTTGATTTCTGCACTCTGTTCTCTGAATTTCAGTTGTTTCAATTTCTTTATATCTTCATCTAATTCAAGATTATCGAGAATGACGGCCACGAAAAGCGAAAGCACGATCTATAATTATAAGTTTTCATTTTAAGATGTACAATCTATCATCATTGACTAATTTATAAATAATTAGGATTATTACTTACAAGTGTGACAAACAGATGATATAATATAAAATACATTGCTACAAGTGGTGTTAATGTTTGGCTTGTTCGTATCATCGTTTCATCCATTACTTCCACCCAAGCTTCTTGAGTAAGGATTTGAAACATAGACATAAAGGCCTAAAACAGAAAAGGGTTTATTAATATCTTCATGGTCACATTATTATAAACATTAAAGTACTTAAAATTTGAGACGCATCAGCATTGGTAATTGCTCAAAATAATTGTTGTGAACTATCTAGATAATTGCAGCCAACAGAGAACTACTGCCAAAAGTATACATTGTATGCATACAAACTAATATATTATTTATATTTTAATATGAAGAATACAATATTATCATAATGTTCTGATTATGGTAATTATGATTTAATTCTGATACTGACATTTTTAGTTGTTACGAAAACAAATTAGCGACTCTTTTCTATGGGTATCATTTTTTAATATTGTAATGAGTCAACTTGCCTCTGGAAAACTTTCAAATTTGGTAAATTCAAACAAAAAACAAAATAGCTGCATTGATATCGAAGAGCTGATAATTAGTAAGCACATAGTAAATATGATGAGACTCCCGAGCTTTTTGCCAGGTCCAAATATTTTGTAGACAAATCCTTCCAATAATGGAGACGCTTTGATGAGACGAACGACGCGTAGCACCTGTGAAAATATAAAAGAAAAACATCTGTGTCATAAACTTTTATCATTTTCCTAGCAGTGCATTGTAGTTTAGATATTATTGAATTAAATATACTTGGAAATATGTGAATCCTGAGAGGTATAATGCTGGGATGACATGTAGACTTGTCCCAATAGTGAGCAGTAGTTCAAATTTATGAATTGAGTGCTTGAAGTATCCTCTCCAACCTAGGCACCATATTTTAAATAGTGTTTCTAAATCGAGAAATATCGTGAATGCAACCTGCAAATTAAGAACAAGGTTTAAGCAAGAGCATATTAAATAAAAATAACACTTCCATCAAATTATCTTCAATACATATAAAAACAATCCAATTATGGTAAATAACTATTAAAGACTTAATATATGATAAGAAAGCTTACTTCAATGTAGTAATATTTTTCATAAAATACTCTTCTCGCACGTCCATCATGTTTAAAATTCATAGTTGCCGTGACGATTCCATTTGAAAGAATTACTGTCATTACAAGTAATCTAAAATAGGCTGATCGTAAAATTTGTTGACATGATTCTGGTGCAAGACCTAAAAGAATTAAACCAAAATATGTCAGTAAATCATTTCACAAACTACATTTTCAGAGATGAAGGGATAAGAGAAAATTTTAACTCTTTTTTTACGTCAGTACGTTTTTCAGAATTGAATAGAATAAAAATTGTCTTCATTGTAACTGGTATTCGTAAAAAAAAATATAAATGCTCAAGGAGTCTAGCGTTTCTGGCTAAACTGTTTAGGACAGAGGCCTTAGATCATACATGGGAAAACACCGGCCCTATTTCATCTCAGCAAAGTAAAGGAGAAAGAAATTAATAGTTCCAGAGAAGGATAATAATTTTTTAAAACCATTTTCCTAGTCCATCAGCTCACACAAACATCACATATAATTCTTATGGAGGTAAATAAAAAAATATATAAGTAGTAACATTGTGTTTTATTGAATTAAATATTACTTTTTTATGTTTAATAATTTGGTCCGGCCTTTCACTCGGAGAAAAAATGATAATTTGGCCCCAGACCTAGGAAAGGTTGCCCATGCCTGCCTTAGATGGTTACCATTGCGCCTTAGCAATCGCGAAATAATGATTGTAGTCAGAAATTAGGATTGTAATCAATAAAGACAAAACTTCAAACCAGTGCTCATAATTTGAAGACTTTAATACACATTTGTTTTTAATTGAACTGACAGTTTTTTCATATTTTAATTTCATTGGAATTATAAACTTTACTAATATTTGTAGTCCTTACTTATGCCATAGAAAAAAAGATTTAAATTTTAGTCCTAGGACACCGCCGACTTGTTGCATAAATCTTTTACTCTATCCTAATATTACTTAAATGTATTGCATGTGCAAAAAGTTAACAAATTACCTCCATGTTTGTTTTCATCGAGCGTTACAAGTCTCCATCCTGTATCATCTCCAGTTAAAATTTGTGATGCTGTACTGTTTTGAATATGCCCTCTTACTCCCCACATTTGTTGAAATTGTACTCGGATCTCGTTGAAGGTTTCAGTTATAACAGCAATGAAAACATTCTTCACCAACCAAGCAAGAAAGAATATCATCGTGCTAGAAAAACAAAATTTGAATTCATTAGGTATCTTAGATTATTGGTTATTTATGACAGTTACTTGAATGAAGTTAAAATGCTGAGAAATTGAAAATGACAATCTATAATTTTGAACAAACCTAAAGTATAATGCCGCTCGCCATGCTGGTAAAGAATCAATTGCCCGGTACATTATGAAAACCCAACCTTCTTGTGACGCTGCTTGGTATACAGTGAATATACTGGTGACTGAAATTATAAATATGAATGTTAAAACATACTATTTTTGGAAGAGATATAAAAGTCATCAAGCCTACACTCACTCACACAGTAAAAATGATTTTATCTTACATGGCTGAATCTTTATAAAAATATTTACTCACTAAATTGTTCGAATCCATTGAATCCCATTATGTACTTAGATAGTTTAAGTTTCATGCACTTCATTCCAGTTGGACATTGATAACCTGAACCTGATTCTCGTGAACAAAATGTATCTGGTATCGCTATTGAGTTTATTGTGATATAACTGAAAATAAAAATTAAATTTCATTCATCATAAGTTTAAATCATTGGATACACCAGATATGCCAAGAACCTTCAGTGGAACTTCTTGGAGATTACTAACTACATATTTGACTCATAGTATATTAATTCTTTGGCCTTAGAATGTATGTAACTCTTCAATACAACATTAAATTGGAAGAAAGCATAAGAATCTTCCCGACGACTTAGACGTGTTATTAGAACTGTGATGTCTAAAGGAGATGGAAACACAAAGTTTTACAGAAACCTCGTCAGGTTGACTGAAATTCATTCCATATACTGGGCCTCACCAAATATAGTTGGAAGATCGCATAGATTTGTGAAGAAAATTCTTTTTCAAATACATTACAACTCCACTGATATATTATTTGATTATGTCTAAATATCAGTGAAATAAAAAATTATTTAAGTGACTTTTATACTCACTCTGGATCAGTTGTATTCAAGACGCAATGGTTTTTCAATTCGCCAAAAAATTGTACTCCCAACAAACTATATAGTGACATGAAAAATAAAAAAAATAGAGTCACATTGTAAATTTGTTGGCTGGAACGTCTGTAAGAGAATAAAATATTTTTGAATTTCATACACAGAAAAAAAACTAAAAATTTTATCTCTATCTATTGTTCATTCTGAAAATAGTGAAACGTATCGACAGAGAATTTTTGTTATTATAAGTCTGTAGGCAGAAGAAGATTGCAGCTTAAAACTCAGCCTCAGAAATAGATACAAAAGGATGTCAACATAATTAATGTTGATATGGTAAAAAGTCTTCAGTTTCAAAATTTTATTTTATGTTTTTTTCCCGGCTTTCTAATCGAGTTGTCAGTTTACTGGCTATTTTTACTCCCAGGGTGGATACAGATTTAGTCTTTATATTTCTTTCTGGCATGTATTCTAATATACTACTGTATAACAACAGATTCTATTAGCTAACGGGTATGATTCGTGTAAAAATTAATAAACCCCTTACGAATACTGACTGTGGGTGTTGAGTTAGAAAATGTGTTCAATTTTTTTCATGCATTACTTTAAATATGAAGAATTTACTTTAATTACTTTATCTTTTATAAGCAGACATTCGAGAGTGACTCGACATCTTAAAATTGTTCTTTCGGAGAAGTGCATATAGCTTAAAATAAAATATTAATTATATGTGTCCTTACTTGAATATTTGGTTGATACGTGATTTTGGCATTGAGAATTTTAAGAACACTCTCAAAAATCTTATCATGATAAGTGGTCGCGGAGCTCTTAGAATGCTCAAGTAACTGAAGCGAGGCACAACACCAGGCATTTCAAACATTTGCAAAATAACAGACACCCAAAGAAAAAAAACCATGGAGGCGTCAAATTGACACCAGTGATCTTTGAGGTATGGATTGTCACCCTGCAACAAGCAATGAGAACAGCATCATGGTAAAATAATAAAAGTTTATGTATGACCATTGACATAATACATGATTTATTGTTTCGCTTAGTTAAAAGCATTCAGATTTTGTTGATTGTGATCATTGTTAGCAGTTATTATTCCTCTATGTACATAGGTGACTTCTATAGTATGTTGAACACTTCAACTAAAACATCGAAAATTAAGATTTGCTTAGAATTCCCGTTGGTATGAAGGAGAACAATATATCTAGTGTTTCACACCAAGGAGAATTCTAAGCAAAACTTTATTTTGGATTATAAGAGTTGATAGCCGTCCAACTCAATGAAGCAATCACCATAAAAGATCTGATAAATATTTAACCATTTAATAATTCTATTTTATTTACCTTAAGAATACCTCTTATGTGCATTTTAGCTATCATCTCAGCGGTGAACAGAAATGTGACCACCACATCACAAGAGAATGTAAAGTATTGGAGTGGTGGTAGCTTTTCAAATGTTTTCGGTGTATTCATAGACACCGATAATAAGCTGACTAAGGCGCAAAATCTCATCAGACGGCGAACCCATAGCTGAAACAAATTAAACCACCACATATCAGAGACACTTTTCTGAGAGAACTCAAAATCTATCACACCATCCATCACCATCTTGCTTGTTAATTTAGAATTCCAAATTTAAATTGGTACCAAATATAATTAATCCTCTAATTCTTACAATTTTAGTCAAAATGCTTGTCATATTGACATAAAAATTACTTCATTTTAATATTTTGATAATTTTTATATGTTTATGTTTTCTGGCTAATGAATTTAATCAACCATTGAATGTAATCAACGATGAGGATGATATGATTCCAACAGAATTAAACAAATTAAACCACCATATATCAGAAACACTTTTCTGAGAGAATTCAAAATCTATCACACCACATCTTGTTTGTTAATTTAGAGTTCTATGTTTAAATTGTTAGCAAGATCTTTCAGATGAGGAGCATTCCCACGGTTCTTTATTTTGAAAGATTTTTGCTATTTTTTTATTGTATATAAAAATAAATTAACTGTTTTATATAAAATATGTTTTGTATAATTAAATTTAACTGGTGAATTTGATCTGAATTCGTCTCATTCCTTTCTATTTAAATTCTAACAAAGTTTCATTTTCAAGCAATATTAATCTTTGTTACTCACTCACTCTCAAATTCGAAACTATGATACAAAATTTTCATAATTTCTTGTAAGTTTTTTTTTTGTCGGATACTGTATTCGTATCCTAGACAAAACAGACTTTCAAATTTTTCATTTGTATTAATCATCGGTAATTATTCATGCTATGATTATTATTGTTAGTTGTCCAGAATCATATTTTTATTTTGTTCTCGAAGAAATAAACCAATCACCAAATTAAAGGTATTGAAACCAAATCAACAGCAATAAATACACCGTTTCCTATATTAGGGTGTGCCTTAATGAAAAAGAAAACATTTTGAAAAATGCTTAAGGTGTATTTACCTTGTTAACCCATTCTATGTCAGCGCTTTCATTCAGCGATTCTTCTGGGCCATAATCCGCCAAAACGGGCTCGCCCTTCAGACTCTGTTTACGCCCCAACATCTCGGAGTCACATGTGTAACATCTTATTAATAATTGCGTATAACAAAAATACAATATATCATTAACAACATTTTCGTTTCAACAAAGCTCGCGACTCATTCGATGTCACAAACGCAACAAAGTAAATGAAAAACACTCGGCTGACATTACGTGCGTGTGGTGAATATCGATTGCCATAAATTCAACGTCATGTCACTTTTCAGTTACAAATCACGGTCTGACATTTTATCACAGAGAGATTAATCCAAAGTATTCCTACAAAAAAGTGTTGGATTATACAATGGCGCACAACATTACAACATTTGCGATATTCGCTATGGTGTGGAAATGGGATGAGAAAAACATTTCCTCGCCGGGTGGCGGTCGCAATTCTGTCTCATATTCTCTCACGGCTGGGATATGAAAGCTTTGAAACAGAACATTTATAGTGGCCAATTCACGCATGCGTCTTTAACGATACGAGAAAAGTATTTCCTGTCAATTGGTTGTAGAGACAGGCCATTCAATTATGCAAAAAAAAATATTGTATGTATTCCAAAAATCAATTCATTTAAACATTCATCTTCTGTAAGATACTCTATCAAAATATTATTTGTATAAATGTTGTCAGTTTGTTCGCTTATGATATTTTTTTGTCTTTTATCCGAGCTTCTCGGCGAAAATTGTTTTAGTGCAAATACTTAGATACCACGAATCGACGTGCTGTCCATAATTGCTTTGGAAATTACTTGCAAGTTGATTTTTAAAATTTAACTGTTGATTCGTTAATATTTAAAACAACAAGCTTTTTCTCGATTTTTAAACATAATAATTTACGACCGGAAACCATCAAGTAAGTAAAAAGCGCAACAATATAAAAATAATCACGAGAATAAATCGAGATTCTTTACACACTTATTATACAAAATCTTTAATTTTTTTTAGTAACCGTGTCATTGGAAATAAGCTTTGCACTACTAATGGGTACTAGAGATATGGTAGAACCATTACATATTAAATAAGAAAACTAAAATGTAGATAACATTGAAATATTTTTTTCTAAATAAGAAAACATGTAATACAAATGATAACATAGTTTTAATACTTATTTCACACAAAATTTATTGGATCAGGACCGGTTTCGTTTATGTCGAGCATTAACAACCGATTAGAAATACAACGGAACAGTGATATTTATCGAGTTTTAGAAATAAAGATATTAGATATTAATAGACATAAATTCTTACCTAACTCAAATTTGTTAAATGAACATTTTTTTTTCTCCTCGCCGTTGTTATATCCGTTGAATTTGGATTTATTCATTTAGTACTCACAAAAGTTTCATGAAACATTGAATAACTGCGCACAATAAAGAACATTGTAAAAAGGTACGATATTGAATTAAGTTGTAATTCAAGGTGCCCGTCTGTTACCTTTTATCGTGCAAATTTTTAGAACAAACAAAATCGTACAGTGATAAAGTGTGTATATTAAGTACATACTTTCTTATGTTGTATCACCATTGGAGTCTAAAGATATTTACGATTCAGTATCCGATTATCATATATCGACTCGGAATAATAGTATCTGCCAACGTCTCTCTAATTATATATTCTTGTGTATGATGATAGACACGAAAATAAGTGACATTTCCAAAAAAAGTCCACTATTATCAACGGGATTATCTTATGATAAGCTTTGTGTCATTTTCTAGTTATGATGATTGTCACGCTTTTTGCTGTTTTTGTAGTACATAATTGTAAAGCACAATTGACTACATGAAATACTTCAAATTCAGAGTAAGCTTGGTATAATCGAGGAAGTCACATACAATTTACATGATTTGTATACTCTGCGCAAGCTTATCTATCTTTTCTCCTGTGTAGATCTAAATCATGTAATTATAAAATAAATAGATTACAATTATTATAGACGAAACCAGAGTCGAAAGTTATTAAATCACGGATCCGTAAAAGTATGAATATTTTTGATGCTTTTTTCATACAACGATGAAGTATTCCACGGTTTGTCATATGGCTAAAATGACATCTCTATATTCAGTCATAACCTTGTCCGCTCAAATGTGTTCAGGTTTAATGTCCACCGCCGGACGTATAATAATTATTTATTCATTTCTGCATGAATTTGTAAGTTTCAATTAAGTACCTGGAAAAACAGGAAAATGGAAAACTCTCAGGATGCGGGTTGGTTTTGCAGACATGCCGAGTTTTCTCGACGCCCTGAATAATTAACTTTATCCACAGCGCAGCCTTCTAATTCAATTTCGTAATCAAGTTTAGAGCGGAAAGTTTTTTCTACTTCATTCAACGTGCCGTATATTTTTCCAACTCGTTTTTCTTTTACATTGGTATTTCAAAGTTGTATTAAAGAATGCTTCTGATTGGTATTAAATTATTTCAATTCAAAACATATCCTTTTATATTTACAGACTGAAGTAATTGAAGCAATCTTTCTATTCGTAAATAAAGTAATACAATCATTTTTATTTACTTTTATATTTAGAGAAAACTTGATTAAATATTTAACTGACTGGCCGAGGTGCTCACAGAATATTTATAATTTAAATCGGATTTCCCCTCATAATTTAAATAATTCCTATATTAACATAACAAACAAAACCTTACATTAATTTTACAGAATTCATCATATATATCAGGGGTGGCCAAATCGTCGATCGCGATCGACTGGTTGACCGCGTAGCTATTCCTAGTCGCCCGCCTATCTAATTCTTATTAAAATAACATGATATGTTTGTATTGAATTTAATATTTACGATTTGTAAAGCATATTTCTAGTGATGATAAAAGTAAAAAAAAGAATATCTTGTTATATTCACATGCTATTTTTATGTTTGTGTGAAATCATCATTTATTGTTTTCTTAAAATAGCTTGAAATTAAACTGGTATTGATAATAAATGTTTATTTTCAATTTAGACGGATTTTGGCTTTAAATTTCTACTTTTAATGTTGATCGACCGCCGTCAATAACTTCAAATGAAAGTCGACCGAGGGCAAAAAAGTCTGGCCTGCCCTGATGAAAAAAGTGCACCTGATCTTTAAGAAATTATATGTAAAAGTAACAATTAATTAATTAATTATTTAAAATAATGCCTTTCCACCAAGAAATGACAGAAACAATATTTTCAACTGATCACTCACTGAGCGAAACCCGTCCCGGCAATAAAAACAAAGAAGTATGGACTGTATGGACGTATGACAAAATTCTTTTTATTGCTTGATTTTATTAATTTCTCACTAGAAAAGCCTGAAGATTTCGAAAGGTGAAACCGGGGTCGTTAGCGAAAAATCTCATGACAATTCAAACAATTCAAACGTTTCACAGCCAATATAGCGTATGTATAATATTACATCTCGTGAATTTAAAATTGTTTTTTTACCGCTAAGATTGTAGCAAGATATGCTGTTTTTTTCTCTTTATTGGCTGTTGTTTTTAGTTTCCCAATAAAACAATGTTGATGTTTATTTGCTGAGAACTTCTGGGTGCTAATGGTAGAGAAGAAGCATAGCCGTAGAAAGGTTGTTAAAAGGGAGAGGTTTAGGGAGTAAAATAATTGTACGCGTTGCTTATTAAACATTAAATATTTGTTTAAATTTAATTGCGGCTCTATTCAAATACCAATTTAACATAGTTAGTATTTTTATTTTTATTTACAATCGAATTTTAAAATTGATTTTCTTAAATACAATACTATATTTGAAAGTCGACAAAGTCCTAATTCTCCAATATAATTGTCATGTTTAATTGTTTTTGACGCAGCTTGAGGTATACAAAAAAATCCTTAGTGACTAATTTATGGGCTCCATCTTTAATGATCAATAAATGTCCACACTAACAAATATGATTTTTTTCTGAAAAGAACATCACATTTAAATGTGTATCGGCAATATTACAAGGCGAATTTCTAAAATATATCAAAATGTACTTTGTGTGTGTCGAAATACGAACTAAAACGGTTTTTTAAAATAAATTTCACACTTTTGTAAATGAAATGCACCCTTCTGCAAATGACATTAACCCCTTTGTAAATGAAACTCACCCTTTTAAAAATTGCATTAAAAAATAAAGAAACCGAATCAAACAATATGTGCTTATTATGTATTTTAGTTTAAACTTTTATTTTTGTTAGTTCATACAGACATATGTATGTATGTATTTAGAAGATGGAAATATTTTTTTTATTTTTTATTTTCAATTTCAAAAGTATGTTGGATCCTCCAAGCTCGATGGCTTTTATGTACCATCCTTTAAAAAAATAAAAAACATCTTTAAGGATATACAAAAAACCACATAGTTTTAGAGTAAATAGTAAAATTTTAGTAAAGTACATATAATCAAAAGAAACAGAAATATAAGTAAAATACACAAAAAGTACATATTGCAAAAAGGTGATTTTTATTTGCAAAACTTTTACTAGCTTTTTTACTGTATCCCGCTTCGCCCAGAATTTAGATCTTCCTCGATGCACAGTTCGAGAAAAGAAGGACATTGAGAGGTAAAAAATACAATGCATATATTTCATGACACCGTTGTCTAAAAAATACACTTCGTAAACCAAGATAAACCCTAAAATCCCCATCTTAAATATTTTTTTGCAAAACTAGTTGTTTTCATTAATTTTGATTCGCTTAACCCCCATGTATATACGGCCCTGCAAAGTGGTATACTTTTTCGTAAGACGTTCCTTCTTTTATAGCGGTAGTGGTGTCATGTAATAAATAGGTATGCTTTAAAGTTATAACGTCTTTTCGATAATGCTTATTGATCCAGAGCAAAAATGAAGCTCAAGGACATACGTTTATATAACAAATTGTTTTGACGTTTGGTTTTATTTTGAAGACTGTCAACGATAGAGATGTCTGCCGCTCGTTTAAAATCGATGTTAAAAGAATATGATTTATGGCAATATTTATTATGTCGCACGAAAGAACATACAAGTCAGTATGTTACGTCGCCAATTCTATGGAGAAGATACTTGCATAATATCTATTGATTACAATCTAAGGCTTCTTTTCAATCGGCCTTACACGTTTTTCATCTGAAAATACCAATGCAATGTAAACTAATGAAAAAAGCTCATTTAAAAAATAGGGCAAAATTTTCCGATGCGCAATATTTAAATATACACTATTGAAGTTTTTCATGGTTGTATCCAATTTCCAAAATGACTTATATCAAAATTGACATGGTTAGTTCACGGTATACCTATAAGTAAGTGTACATGTAATATTTGATGTCAAACTCATTTTTTTAATGTGTCGTTTGAGTCGTGGCACATAGTAATTCGCTGCAATCATTATATATCGTCGACTTAATTCTAATATCGTCTTAGTCAGTTTACCCTTAGTGTTTAGGAGACAGTTTTAACCGTCACCTGAGCACTTAGGGTAAACTGACTTAAATGATGTTAGAATTAAGCCAACGATATGCATCATCAGTTAATGGCTAATTTGAGATTGATAAATGGTTGACAGAAGTAGATTAGTTGAAAATTATATGGTCACTTTTAAGGTGTTCACTGTCAATACTTGGTGGAATGGTGTTATAATAACAATAATAACACATTTTTAGTACTTATTCCACATTAAATTTATTGGATCAGGACCAGTTTCGCTCATGGCGAGCATTATCAACTGATCATCAGTCCTAAAAATGTGTTATTATTTTTATTATAATATATAATGTTAAATCCAAAAAGAAAATGGAGCATGGAGTCGTGTGTATTAAAATCTTAAGAATCATTTCACACTATATGGAACATTTCATAAAACACCTATTTCTGAGAAATAATAATTCTATTCATCAGCGGGAGAGAAAAATCTTAGAACTCTTAGTCTCTTAGAAATGGGGAGTCAAGAATTATATATGTTTTATACTGTCTACGAACTAATAAATGAAAAAGAAAGTTATTGGTTTTTTTAACTAAAAGGGAAAAAGAATTTTCATCAAATTGTGTAGTTCCGTATCTAGAGGTAATGATATAAAAGATTACATTCGTAAATCATATAAAATTGTCATAGAATGTGTGTCAAAATTTAGAATTCAATTTAAAAAAAGAGTTATAAATCGACGGTCAAAATTTCGATTTATTTCTTTCGGGATTTATGTGTTCCAGTAATTTTCATATTTTTACCATCCCTAGTGAGCAATAATTTTGTCCCAATTTCCTTTGCGCAAAACGGATGCTCAATGCCCGGTCCAGGGGCGAGAGGGAATTATGTCATCACACAACTTCGATTTTTACATTTTTGCTCTCAGTTCTTTTTACATACAATGATTGTTTATAAAAAAAGTTTGAGGATTATATTTTACTTTATTCTGTTTCATAAATATGATATTTTAAATTATGAAATAGTCATAATATTACAATAATCATATGTTAAGCAAGAGTCAGTACTTAATTATTGAATCATTTTCAAGGTGTTGACTGTCAATACTCAGTTGACAATGCTCATCATCTCCTTTTCTAATAAATTTAAGTGGAATAAGTACTAAAAATGTTTTATTTTTTTTAAATTATTGAATATTTGACCAGGTGGATTTAAGAAACAATATACATAGAGCTAGAGTTTATGTTACAGACTTTTTTTATTATTATTTTAATACATAACATAGGCAACATAAATTTATCACAATCGGTGATTGGTTTAAATTTCCTTTACATTATCTTAGATTTTGATATAAAAAATCTACCCCCAATGTTTTATTAGCATATTATGTATCTTAATTTCATTGCCAATTATAATTTATTGACCCTTAAAAGATAACGCTTTGAATCTAATATAATACATGTACTCGTCGGCGAACAAATCAATTAATTTTCATCGTGAAAAAGAAGGTTCATTTTGTGTTTCATAAGAATATTAGCCTTCCTGGGTTAATTATTATTATAATATCAATAAGTTATTAAGCACGAGTATTTTACCAATGCGGATACGGCTAGGCTAGGATAGAAAACGCGTTCTACAATTTTGATATCTGTCTTTCGATTTTTGTCGAGATCAAAAAAAGAGAAGAACGGATGAGATTTATCAGTATACTTTAAGCCACACATGGGCAAACACCGGCCCGCCGAGTTATTTTGTGCGGCCCTGATTCATCTCGGCAAAGTAATAGAGAAAGAAATAAATAGTTCCAGGGAGAGATACAATTTTTTTAAACCATTTTCCTAGTCTATCAGGTCATTCAAACATCACATATAATTATTATGGAGATGAACTGAAGGCACTAATAGAGACATTTGATATAGGTTTGCTGACTTCCAAAACAAATACTCCACATTCTTTATATTTGCTCGTCCAGTGGATGCAAATGAAAATAATGTGCCAGCAAATTTACAGATGGAACTTATTAAGCTTCAAGGGGATTTCTATAATGGGGGGGCATGGCCCCCATGCCACCACCCCTCCCTTTGGATCCGCCAATGGGTCCGGCCCTTGACTCGGAGATAGATAGTTTACGGAATCACGAGCCTAGTACACAGAAAAAAATTAATTAATAAAAGAGCTTTTCTTCCTGTTTCATTTTTTGTTGCCATTATTTCACTTTGAATGAAAATCTCATTTTTAATTCTTAAATATTACGAAGAAGAAATGGACGTTTTTTTATTTTTAAAAGTTTAATTATGTGTCAACGGAAAACAGAAGTAAGCATGTAGCTTAGAGATGTGATCAAAGCACCGTCAAGGCTTCGAGGGTGGGGAATTATAAAATGGTCGCATCTTGTGAGGAAAGATGCTGTATTGGTTGTAGTGAGATCGCAGGCATCTGCTGTGAAAATATCATGGGTTAGGAAAGCGATTAAAGCAGGTAACTGATTAATTTGTACTATATTTTTTGCGAAATGTTGTCATAAATATATTTTTGCATAATATGGGCGTATTGATATTGCTATTTTTTATTTGTGTACCGAATGTGTTTTTTTCATTCGCTATTTTTTGTTTATTACGCATCAGTTTCGCAGAATTTTCTCCAATAAAATATACAAAAGACGGATGTTATATACATAAAAAATTTGAAATTAGCTATCATTATAAGTTTTAACCGTCAATAATGTCATGATTAAACCCCTATATTATTGCAAAAACCCTGAAAAATAAAACGAGATTATTTAAAAAAAAAAGCGTATTAACTTTAAATCGATATTAAATAGTGATTTGAATACTCGCTAACTAGTTCGTAATTGATTGAATTTTTATTTAGTAATTAATGTCTATTTTTTTATTTACAAATTATTTACATATGTGCCAAGATTCAATTTTATTATGTAAATAAATCACGTCAAGACAAATAGCCGTCACGTTTTCTTTTAACTCCTTCCACGGAGTGAGTGTTTCATGTATTTTAATGTTTTGTTTTGCATTTTCTTCGTACATCAAAAACGACATTTTTATTTTTGGAATTTAAAAAAAAACATTCCTGGCGCGGTATATTAAGATTTTCTTTATTGCCATTATTTTAAATAATAATTATGTATTCAATAATATGTCTTTTCTGTTCATGTAATGTTTTAGCGTTGTCTGGTTATTGAATGTTGTGATCAGTTGTTATGTTCGAAATTCGAACACATCAAGAAATAGTTTTTTTTAATTTGTTTATTTGTATACCTACTTCAAATGAAATCAAGCGCGACAATACTGAATTATAGTGAAATTTCATTTATCAACAAAAATCTATTGAAAATAATATAAATGGATATTATATTTCTTTTTACTTACCCCAGATTCAAAAATCAATGAATAGCAAAACAATTTTAACATTTTTTTTAATTTTTGAAACCTCCCAATGTGTAGCATATGAACTCCAAATGAAGTTTATCCAAACAGATGTTTTCTTTCCAGCTTTCCTGCGTTACTCAGTTGTTCAACCGCTCTCTTTTGAAGAAACTTAATATTAAATATATATGTTTTGTACTTATTTGTCTTGATTACGAATGCTGGAAATTATAAATTTTGTAAACTATCCGCTAGCGTATAAACTATTATCGATATAATATAGATTTTGCTAGATTTCAAATGACTGAACTCATTTATTTGAAGGAAAGAAAAATAACTTTGTCCATTTTATTTATACTAAATTATACTCTAAGCATCTAATTTTTTTCGTTGTTTTAATTTCAGATTGTTTGAAATACCCAATCCACAATCCTTTCTTGTATATCTAACTTCAAAAACAATCTTCCACTCTTCGTATTTCGCTATACTAAAATTATTTTTCTTATAAAAAATCAGCATATTGCAAAAAAAATCTTATTACTTACCACAGTGTGAGATTTTTCTGTAAAAGTTAATCAAATTTTATTTGCTTCGATCAATCACATCGAACGAAGTAAGTCAAATTCCCTCTATGGGAAACACTAATTTCTCATTCATTTAAACATTAATATATCCAATATGCCAGTCATGTACGACATTGGAGACGAAGAAAGTCCTTCTCCATCCGATCAAGAAGAACTGATGAACGCTGACGAAAGCGAAGCAAGCAGCGACGTTGAAGATGCTCCACCAACATGCTCAGCCAAAGATTCTCCTGATCGCCAACCTGGGACGGAATCCCCCCTACCGGAATCGTCGGGAGCATCAGACATGTTCATCACGAGCATAATACTGATACTGTCGTCTTCTGGACTCATGATCCTTTTCCCGCTCTATGTGGAGCAGCTCAGTCCAGCCTCTGGTCCTTTGGTTGTCCTGATATTCCCATCGTCATGCTGCGTGTTTACTCTTCTAGTCCTTGCTACGATTTTGGGGAAAATTGGATGCCTTGGCAATAATTCAATAACCCGATGTCCACTTCCATTCAAAAGGTAATTTTTGGCGTTATTTTTTTATAATTCATATAAAATCGAGGAAAACTGCTCAAATAATAATAAAATATACCACTGTTGGGCTTTTACACAATTGTTATTATTTAACATTTGTAGATTTATAAATTTGTATATTACCTTATACTGGCCGATATAAAAATGAACTTACTTATAAATATAAATGATAATGTAATGATAAATATGATCTTCTAATGTATGATATATTAGTCGTCATGTATCTGTATATTTTAACGCATACCACACCACAACATTGCATTTGAGAATATGGTGACAGTTATAACAAACAAAAGATTCTCATGTCACTGTGTCGATTTGGTCTAATCCAGATTGTGCAAATCTGCATTGAGCTACGGAGCCGGAGTGTTACTTGTTGCCCACGCCCAACTATCTGGAAGAGTTCCGTGCCATCTCCAAGATCCTCTGAAAGCTGTGGTCATTCTATTTTCCTTGCTCTACTACTTCTTCTTCTGCAAAAAAAGTAAGCATCCTTCCTATATTTAATATATACACACTTGCATCAGCAATAACAATTGACTTCCGATGGCTTCGGCGGTAACTTTGTGGACCTTGATTAGTGGATATTTGATAACGCTGTTATCACACATATCGCGTAGCAATACCTAGACATGTGTTTCGCCTCCTTTATGAGCATCTTCAGACTAACTATCGAGAGGTTAACAAATTACAAGTTGATCTAATGATTTGTGAATCAGGTTTATACAGCACCTTATAAACTGAGTGACACCATTTCTGGGGCGACAGCCGGTGATATAAGTTTTTTTCTATTAATTTGACTGCTTTTCCCCAGAATGTGAAATAGTTTTACTGGTACTTTTTTGCCTCAAAATATGTGTAATGGTTTTTTCCGCACTGAGTGACACCAGTCCTGCTGATCACAATCCTTATTCTTTTGAATTCTCGATAAATATAATGTATGTTTTCCAGTGTTGGGACTAAGGAAACTATTTGCTGCTTCTGTCATGGCAGTCGGTTTATTCATTGCGGCTGATTATGGTTTATGCGACAAATTCAAATGTCGTGGGGCCCAGAGTCGAATTGGTAAGTAGTTTTTCAAATCTATGTATGTAAACGGTGAGTTAATTTTTTCTACATTAGTCAGTGGAAAGCTGCCGAGTTGTTTCAATATTGCAACGATTTGGATTCCAGTAAATTCACTTTTTATCCATGTCCGCTCCTGTTGTGGAGCATATGGCCCCCTAATGGAGAATTTCTTGGTACTCAGCTGCTCAATCTCTTTCTAGTTGGATGAGAATTCTTTCTGAAAGTATAAGGCTAGGACAGGACTTGTGGTTAGCTAGTCACTCTCTTACGCCCCACTTATATATAGAATAGGATGGGAAGGAAATTTTTCGACAACATAAACACGCATGCCTTCGAGCGGAATCGATAAATCGACTGAAAAAAAATGCAGCTCAAACTGGAGGTTGAACCCGTGATGTCCGGCACGGAAGCCAACAACGTTGACCACTTCATCACGAACCTGACAAAATTCTGTAACAAACTACATATGTTTGAATAAATAATTATTTTCACAATTCAATGTTACTATCTTAATAGCTTCAGTCCCGTTACAAAAACCATACAATCACACTTATTTTCGTATTTATAATCAAAACCTAACTGGTTGGTTATTTATTTTTTCTCATTTCTGTTTCACCTCAAAAATTATAATCTGTCTTAACTTTTCAGAAGGTAGTTGGGAGGCAAGGGCTGGTTGGACGATTGTTTATCTGATTGGATTGGGGCTTTTCACACTTCATTTTACCATTACTGAGGAACACGTTATTCAACGACCACCTGTAAGTACTTAAATTTTAAGTAACAAACACTGTTGGTTAACATTAATTTACTTTTGCAAATATTCAGTTAGCGTGCTTTTACATTATGAACAAGTCGATAGTTTCTAAAATCACATAAATATTGGGATAAGCTGTCATTAAAATCATAGTTAACAAATTTAAAATTAACGCAATTCATTTCTACTAAAGAGAAAAATATCAATGTAACTTTTTTATCTGTCTGAGGAATGTTTTTAAAATTTTAGTTCATTAAAAAATCTAAATACGTGTAATGAGATACTTTTACTTTTGTTTAACAGAGGAGTTTATCATGCAATAAAACTGATAAAATATAACATAATATAACCTAATTTTAATTCTGTTAAAAACAATATTTTAAATTCAGTTCTTCTGGCATAGACCAGCTAGCTATATATTATGTTTTAATACAGGTGTCACCAGACTTTTCGAGAAACGGGCCGGATTGAATTTTTTTCAAACTTGGCGGTCCGGATGACTAATAAATTCTTATTTGAATCCAGTTAGAATATTAATTTAAATGTTCTAATATAATTATATAATGTAAACAAATCTAATTCCTCTTCGAATTTATTATGGAAAATATTTATAATATTTTATGGGTTCATACATTGTTGTTTCTTATAGGTACTAATTGATAAATTGAAATAAATAGTTGTGAATTCACAACCAAAACATAAAATTTAATAAATATATATTTTCTTATTTGAATAATGTATTTTCAAAAATTGAGAATTTTTGAAGAGCCTGATGAAAATCTTTGGCGGGCCGTAGTTTTAATAGATAATGTTATTTATAAAGGGCTGTATTAATTATCACCAGGGCTTTTTTTTTGAAAAAAAGGTGCCGGAACTCACTTCATGTCATGCTTTTTACTAAATAAAATTATATTCAAATATCATTTATTAAAATTTTGTCTTATTGATTTTGAAATCTGTGTAAAAAGGTGCCGGAACGCCGTTCCACCGCGTTAAATGGGAAAAAGGCCCTGATTATAACTGATGATTTTTCAGCTGCATCATTAATAGGTTAGATTATTTCCGTATGTGGTTTTGGTAATTAATAATTATATTTTGAATTACTTTGTCAGACCTTGTTTTTTGTCTATGCTACATTGACAATCTACATTCAAAAGATTGACTATTTTTTTTGATTGAACTAGGAGCACAATAAGTTTATAATTTGATTCATCACAAACTCAAAGTATTTCAACGTTACTCAACTCTAAAAGTATCTATTACATTATCATTTTGTTACTGTCCGTTATATGTTTTTAACACTGAATAAATTTTTTTGTAAAATTTCTTTCTCAGGGTGCACTATACCTGTCATTGTCAGGATCACTTCTTGCAACGGTGTCACGTATGGTGGCCCTTGATGAGTCATGTGATCGTATCTATGCTCAAGATGACTCCTCTCAGATTATATCACAGCGGAATAATGGTTTGTAATTTTTAAACTTATTTTATTAATCAGGTAGAGTATATGGACTTCAATGAGAACTGAGTGTTAGTCAGTTCCTGTACCTCTCTTTTTTATGAGGGTAGGGAAGAAAGGATCGAAGTAAATCAAGATTAGTAGTTAGCTGTATGATCCCGCCAAGTACCGCTTTAATGACCGGTTGGGTGTGGGAGAAAGTTTGATACAACACTGACATCTATATATTTCCTCAGAAATTAATAAATTGTTCGGTAAATGAAACTACCTGGACTGGGGATCAATATACATACACACTTTTTTGGTTAAGTATGACAATCTGTTGGGAAAATGTTTATTTACTCATGATAATACTATTAATTATTTTTCATAGATCAGTGCTGTTTGATTGGACACCCTGAGAGAAATGGGAAAAAATCGAGTCTGCTCATCACTCTTTGGATTCAAGTAGGAACTTGGATCCTAGTTATGACATCTGGGATATTTTACATTGCTGCATCAGCGGGTGTTAGTATTTTTATACGTTAAAATGATATTGAATCATTATGTGGTGATTAAATGTATCACAATTCTATTCACTGTAAATTTCAACAATTTCATTTTATTAACTTCTTTAGTACCGAGCAAAATGGTCGCATTAATCACATCTTCTAAATTTTTTTTTCAACCAGATTGATTGATGACAGAAGAACTTTTCTAGAGACAGTGTATAGATGTCACTAGCTATGAACAGAAAAATATCATAAGAATTCTCGCAGGAAGATTTTTTAATATATTTTTCAATATTTGCGATGTTATTCACGACGTCCGTACACGGCGGCCACCAGTGCCCTTACGGTACAGAAGTGGTTAAATAGCCCAACTATTGTGATTACATATGCCATATAAATGATTTATTATTTAACTAATTTCAGATTACATAATAGTTTTAAAGACATAATTTATTGTTTGCAGGATATGAATCCTGAGAAACTTTTATGGAATATGACAATTGAAGGAATCGCATGTCACATGCCAAATTGGTCACCGCCAGGATCGGTTCAGCACCTTATCAGCTCTCAACCCATTGTATCTTTTGGCGTAACTGATGATCCTATTCATGGGTAATGATGAAAATCTTTATCTTATTTTGTGGTTTAAGAGAACAGAAATGTTTTGTAACCAAGTTTTGTACCTTACATATTTTATGTTGCACCGTTTAACACTGTTTATATTTCTTTATTTCCTTCAAATAGTCACACACTAGGTGTGAGCAAATAGGAAAAAAAAAAGGAAACGCTGACATGCTCTTATATGGTGCTCACTTTCTTCATTTCATATGTGTCTATCTGTAATGCAGCACACATACACACACACACACACTCAGGCTTTAAAAG
This sequence comes from Himalopsyche kuldschensis, assembly GCA_028554975.1. Classification (NCBI taxonomy): domain Eukaryota; kingdom Metazoa; phylum Arthropoda; class Insecta; order Trichoptera; family Rhyacophilidae; genus Himalopsyche; species Himalopsyche kuldschensis. Next base: position 8,007,322 of record JAHFWI010000038.1, read on the forward strand.
AGATAGTTTTTATGAACACAGAGGTTAGGTAAAAATATAATGCACAGCACACACTCTCTCCCTATATCTGCACATCGTTTGCATCAATCGTATTGAGTGAATGTTATAGCAAGTGGTAATTATTTCTCATATGCTAATATTTTACCATGGTTATAGATTGAAAGATGACCATAATGAAGCATTTAAAGAATTACAGTCAATTGAGGAAGTTTATACAAAGTCACAAATGAATAAGCGGCACTTATTAGACCACAAAACTTATTTCAACAAGGAGAACAGGTAATGATTGATAAATTTTATTCTCAACCAAAGACGAGTGTACTTATTGCTATTATATTGACATCCATATATGACTTGACACCCCGAGGGCTAAGAGAGTCTAATGTGATGACTTGTAACGATTGTAGAAAATGGTACAAAACCAACTGCAGTAATTTTTTTCGAAGAAAAATGTCATAATTAATCATTACGGGAATTCATTCAACTAAATATAAAATTATTGAAAAAGGGGTTTGTTTATATACGTAATTTGAACATAAAAGAGGATGTGTTGTCATAAAATACCCCAAAATTGTGTGACATCATTTATGGACTGTCCTTGATTATAATATTTACATAATTATACTTACTTACTGAAAATCTGATATCGACTCTAAGAATTTAAATGGCCCAAAATCTAAAATATTTCACTTTTATTTGTTTTCATATTGTTGTATAAATCATTCTTTACAGATTTCGTGATCCTAATTTATATACAAATACTGGCCACAAAAAACATTTCTCGCCTGAATGGCACACATCGAAAGAAAACATTGGACAGGAGAAGTTGAATCACCTGAAACACAAATCAATTAAAACTATCAAAAGTAGAAAGAATATTACAAACGAAAAAAAGAACTCATCCTCAAAGATTACTACTCACAATAAAAATATTTCTAGACCAGCAGTACAAAGCCCAGAAATGCTTAACAATCGTATTAAAAATGAGCACCAGCAACCAAAATCTACTATTGAAAATGTTCATCCCATTTCAGAAAACCAAAATTCAACATTTTTCATTGCTCTTCATAAAGACCAAAACATAACTCACTCAAGAAAGAAACGAATGATCATCCATACGGATCCAATAGGCTTTAAAATTATTCATCCAACTGAATCCATTTTACATGGACATGTTATAACCAATAAAATAAAACCGAATCTAATAGGACATGTTATTTTGAATAAAACCACTATAAGTGTAAATGGCTTTCAAATATTTCCCAAAAAAGAGATTACTCCTGTGAAGCACGAGCAGTTGAATGAGAAAATCCAGCAACGCCATAATTTGATTCCAGCTAACAAAGATGTTGAAAAAACCTCTAAACCCCAAGGGTCAAAGCAAACACTGTTTAAGAAAAGTGTAGTAAAAATAAGAAATAATCGTCACCATCACAGAAAGTCACACAAACAGAATGAAATGAACTTTAAAAGAATAAAACGACAAGATATTACAGAAAACTTCAATGCTTCTTCAGATATTGATTACTTTTTCAAAAATATAAGGATGTCTGAAAAAAATCAACCAAATCCAGCTGAAAATGAAAATATCGATATCGATGAAGAAAGAAATCCTGATGTAGTTCGCTATGAGGTGTCTGATGATAACATTGTTCGAATAACTGACAAACGACAGTCGGAACAAAGTAAATTTATGAATCGAGTTGACGGAAATGTCATATACACGATAACAAAAATGGATTCAGGTGGCTGTAATTATATATCATTTTATGGTTGGGCGGCTTTTGTTGCCTACACAAGTTTCTCTATCAGTTCAATTCGATTTCTGGTAATATGTCAATCGTCAGTCTTCACAATAGCGATGATGACTTTGGCATTACCATTCACTGGAGTCTGGTGGGCTGTTGTTTCACAAAATCCTGGTAGGTGATAATCATTTTAATTTTTGAATATCAAATGAATCAATAAAACTTTTACCATGATACTGCTTTTGTTCAAACTTAAGAACATTACGTAAAGTTAAATAAAGTAAAAACTTTATGAGCTCAAAGTCATTTTGAATAATTCATTTATCAAATAAAAAATGACAATAGAAAATAATGAAAATTATATCAGATATTTGAGGTCAGCAGAATGGTGTGAGTATATTTGCATATATGCTAAATTCTTATAATCATTACATTTCATTTGCAGATGGAAGCTTGGAAATGCGACCTGGTATGAGTGGAGAACTGATCTGTGCCCTTTTGGGGCTACCAATTGTTTTATTGGGATTGACATTATTGTTTAAGGCTCATCTCAATCAATCCATAAATAGTCTGCAAGCAGAGTTGACCCCTCAAGTTGTATTCTCAGGGTAAGTGTTCACACCTTATAAATATATATAAATAATGTTGAGTGTACCAAAAAGAACATAATAATTCATTATGTGTGTTGAAAAATAGTACATAACATTCTTCAGCTGTATAAATTCTGATACTGATACTGTAATAAAAATAGATGTTAGAAGAAACAATGTAAATGTGCTTGAACTATTTTCCCTCTGCAACCACAAGTATAAGTGCCCATAAGTAAAAAATTATACAGAATAAATTTACTTGAGTATCAGTATATTTCGTTCTATTCTACACAAAATTGTAAGAAAATCACAAATGTAATAAAATCGATAAAATTACAGATTTACATCACTAGAAGATTACAGAATCCAGAATAAAATAAGATATGATTTTATTAAAATTACTTGTCACATGGCCAGATATTTAGAAATATTTCAATCACATGATATAGACTTCGTGAGAATCCAGACCACAATCTGTTTGTATAGCTGAATAACGATGGTGAAATTTTCAGACTTTCTACAAGAATGAGTAGAGAAAAACTATGCGGAGAACAAAGCATGGAGTATGAACTGGGAAGTAATCCACAAGCTCATCTCACATAGTACATGGGTCTCAAGGGTACGCTGTTTCAAAAAGGAAATACCCAACCATATGTGTGAAGCCAAAAAGTTCTAGTAGAAATGCTTATCTATATTTTATTACTGCTAATTAACGCTGAAAGTTTAAATCATTTACAGAATGAGTTGGAAAAATAATCATTTACCACTTTTTTCACCTTAACATTTGTTAATAATGATTGCATAGATTTATAATGAATGTTATTTATAAATACTATGTTGTGTTGTCATAATTTTACATAATGATAAATGTTAACAAAATTATTTATCTCACCAAAAGTGAATGAAATAATTTATCGCTAATAATTGGTGCTGCTTTACCTCATACAATTCAACTAAAACATTGCGTGAAAAATGAATGCTTATAAGAAAGTTAGTATCTTGTTGTATAATTTTATATTGAGAAATGACTTTGATTGCATTTTTGAATCAAATCAACTATCATTACTTTCATTTTGATGTTTCATAATTTGTGATGTGGCACAAAGTTTGACTAAATTAATATCAAGGATTCTGTTCCAGTCCATCATTGAATTCGCTACATTATTCAAAAGACAGGACATTTAATAAAATGTCCATTTGCTGTGCAGAATGTTTTAAATTTAAATTGTTGTACACAACTATGCCATATAATAATTTTTTACGCTATCTGTCAAATTATGCTCACTAAACGAATGAAAAAAAAACTCATTCGGTGATTCCTCTAAGAGAGGTACTTTTTTTATCTAAGTAAATCTTTGAACATTCATTGATAGAAAATCTTCGCGAATTTTGTAAATAAACAGAGATAGGTATTCTGCAATAACTGTATTCAGTTTTCAAGCCATAAAATCTAATTTTTCTCTTTGGGAAATCAGCAACTCGTGTTATCTGCATTCAATAAATATATCTGACTCACTGGAATTCACATTCCGTACAACTAACAGATATGTTAAGGTTTACTTAGGTTTTAAAAAAATTTAAATTAGCAATGGTAGAATGAAAAGTTGATTCATTACACAAAATAAATACATTTAACAATCTAAATTCCATATTCATTTTAAATGAAAACCTTTTATGATGAATAGGAATCATAACTAACCGTATTTAAAGTTTGTAGTTTGTGAAAAAAATGAAGAGATGCAATGTCTGATGATGTGCCATCCAATATTTTATCTGAATACAAGATACTTAGATTTGCTAGATGGGAATAGATAGGTGTTAGATGTATAACAATAGGGCATAAAAGTATTCCATGAAGACATGTTCTACTTTTTACGTGCCAAATATTTACATGAATACTTTGTAAGTCAAATACTTAACTGGCAGGCTTGGTGAGAGATGCCATGATTTCTGCCGTGGCCGCAAGCAGGCATCCACAAGTTGACATTCAATATATTTTTTATAAAACACATTTTTAAATAATCTGCTTCTTATGATTGGAACGATATAGTTTACTTTTCAACATAAAATTAATTTAAAATCTATCAACTATTGAATTTCAAATATAGTAGAATATCACAAGTGTTTCAACAATTAAATTCCGAGTATGGTGTACATACATATATTCTAAACATGTGTCTACGAATCTACTCGCAACTATTAAATTGAATATTATAACTAAGTTAATCATGTGTACTTGTATAAAGCCGGAAGCCGATTTGCTATGTTTAATTTAGGCAATATATACCTGCCATGCGGATTGCTAAAAAATGTATTTGGACTATTTCCGCTACTTTCATTAATTTAGTGTACCTACTTGAATTATGTTATTAATAGTTTTCATTTGCATCCAAAATAACTGTCCAAAATTTATTCTTATTATATACATAACTAATTAGAGCTTTCCTAATATCTATCTTAATCTATCTATAATCTTCAATGCCATCTATTTAGCATTATTATAAAAAATAATATACAAAGTTTCATTGTATGAAAATCTCCATCATTAACTATTCAAACAGTTATTGAAGTCACTCACTATATGCTACTGTAAGCATGAATTTATAAGTTTCCATAAAACATTTATCATGTAATTACATCAATTCTTTTCAATTGCTTAATTATAAAATAATGTTAAAAAGCAGAATTTCTGAAAATGAAGAATGGTAATCTTTCATAAAAGTCTTCGCGTTTTTTTCTACACTTTTTTTCACTTTCACTTTCAATAGCTTGAAATAACATGGATAATTTTCTATAACTACTGTATCGCATGAAAACTTTTAGGTAGTCACTTCCATTAGACCAGTGTTTCTTAACAGGGGAATAAACACCCCAATGTGGGCTTTTAAAAAATCTGGGCTACGCTTTTATATTTATAGCATTTAGGAGAAGTTTTGATACGCCAATTTGCTAATGCATAAATGCTATTACAATGATATATCTGTTGATCCTTTTGAGTTCATATCTTTGCTTCGGTGTATCCTAGTTCTTCTGTATCGAATATTATTATAATAAATGACTTAAAGATTCATATTACTGACAATAAAAACATAATGTCTATGTACATCCATGATTATAGTTTTATTTGTTATTATTATATGTATATTTCTACTGGTAAATCCGGTGTATGAAATACATATAAACAATAGTGTAATATTAAAATTTCATTTAAGCTTGGGTGGAGGGGGAGGCGATGATCAATTGTATTGTAGTAAAGGAAGCGATGCTCTCAAAAAGGTTAAGAAACGCTGCATTAGACAGTCAAATGAAGCACAGTAAGAAAATATTGACAATTTTATAATGTCGTCAATAAACAAAAATATTCTCAATTATTTTGCAGCCTAGAAAGGTTTTGTTAGTCCTAGGGCCAGTGCAAGTGGGACGATGTGGGACCGCCATGTTGTATTTACTGTTGCAGGCAATCAAAAGCTGCGCATATGGGTGACAACATCTATATTTGCAACTTACAACAACTAAACTAAACTTTATAATACGGAAAGAAAAATAGCAATGTATTTTAATTCTACATAAATTATTTTATATATTTGTTGATAGCTATTTCCTGACGAAGGCGTAAGCCGAAATAGCTATCAACAAATATATAAAATAATTTATGTAGAATTAAAATACATTGCTATTTTTCTTTCCGTATTATAATGGAGTTCTACCAAGTAAATGCCTACTCAATCAATAAACTTTATAAGTTTTCAATGCCAACCAATTATCTGTAAGCGATTCCTATAACATATTTTCTTTTTTAAATCTGTTTATTTATTTCATATACATATATTTGTTGATGTTCACTATTTAGAATTTTTCACTGCTTAATTAAATTTACCTACTTTACATAAAAGTTTTTCTAAGGATTCCTTATTTGCATTATGAAAGAATTGAAGACATTTTTACAAATGAAAATTTGTGTAATGATGTTATAGGATATGGCAGCTAAAACCTTTCGCTTTGTGCATATTTCAAAATTAACTATTATTTTTTTCCTCTTCATAATCTGGAAGCATAATATCTTTAAAAATAGTAGGAAAATTCAAAAAATATCTGTATTTTTTTTCTACGGTTAATATTGTTTGTAATAAGCAGGAAGTAAGTTGACCTATGGGTGTTATAAACGTATAGGAGTTATATGAATGCGTACATTCATAAAAACGCGAAGACTTCATTAACAATTAAATATATTTATACAACATAAATATATTTTTATACATTTTTAGTCATGTAGTATTTTAAGAATAACCACAAGGGTGATAAACTATTATATAAATAAAACCTACCGTGATATTATGACGATGCAATTCCATTCCCTGTTATGAGAAAGGAAACAAATTATTTACACGGATAAATAGATCAACCATCTAGAAGAGAGGATGATTGAAGCCCAATGAGAAACACTTAAGCCTGAAATTGGGGTGAATCCAACAAATAGGGGTGTAATATTATTAAAAAAAAAATAGAGAATTCCTGTTTTAGTCGCACATTTTTTATAATCCCAATAGTCATGAGAGCACTTTATTGTCTTTTAATCCTTTGCACTCGAGTGGCACCATAGTGGAGACATTACATTTTTCTTCGTAGCTCAAACGCTGCCACTATGGTACATTTCAATTAAGTGTAAATTGTATGATTTATTTTACTAACACGTTGCAGTCCGGAGTACTCGTATGCGCGTCCTCTATGGACAAACTCAGCGGTCCGGGGGACTCATATGCGCGTCTTCTTGAGGTGTTGATTCACAATACGGATTCACACACCGATAGGAGTCACTTTATCATATGTCGATTTGATAATGACAGCAAATACGAATTTCTGCTCAAGTATAATATTAAAAAAAAAAATACATAATTTACTTATTTCGTTAAACAAGTTCACAGGGTATTATCATCATTTTCCGAAATGGCCAGTATCCACTCTCGCTTTTGGATCAATATTTTGATATGTATCCTGTATTTAAACCATGTCCGCTCCCAACTTGGAGCATATGAACTCCTCATGGAGTTTATATCCAAAAAACATTATCTTAACTTTTGCAATTGTTTTAGAGAAATCGCCCGGACCCTAACCTGTTAATATTTTTTTGAAACCTATCTTTTGAGGAGGCTATTAAATTCATCACTAGGCGTTACATTGAAAATTGTGCGCTCATATGACACTGTCGAATGCAAAGGGTTATAATCTTATTTAAGTTCCTCTTTTTTGGTTGTAGAATTCATTCCAGATGCTCAATTTGGTATTCCTAAAAGAAACATAAAAGCAATATTTACAATAACAGTCCTCATTATGATGGAAAAACCTCTGGTAAGTCTATTTTGTCTAGCATTATAATAATAAAAAATGTATTTCTCACAATGGCTTTCTTCTGAAAAAGAAATGCTTTGACTTGTTGGGTTCACCCATAATCTAGTTAAATTATAAAAACTTACAATAATTATTATTTCAGATACTTGTGAAGGAGTGCTATGTGCTTCAATTAAATATAGGAATATTATAAGAATTCCAAATTTTGTGTAGACTCTTGAAATTAAATTTGAATGATTTTTAACAATTGTAATGTAGCGAATAATTAACCCTTATAAATGTCTGATGAAATATTGGAAAAACTATAACTATTTTAGCATTATAACAACCTTTTATTATTGTTATAAACTATATAAATCATATTACCCACATTACTGTCATATTTATTAATGCCTATAGTCTTTCATATAGTCGCTATTCTAAGTATGTTTTAGTACCTACCATAATATGTATATGTACTTAAGTATTGCTACATATATGCAAATAATCAATATTGAAACTGACGTATATGCATACCATTGATCTCATTGATTTATTCCGTTTAGTTACAAGAGCAAAAAGTATATAATATTGAGAAGAACTTTAGCTTAGAAAATTCTAAATCAAACAAATGATAATACTTTATAAACAGATAATACAGTATGTTTTAAGAAAGCAAACAAATGATTTCATGGTTATTGAAATAAAACATCGTCTATGTTTCATTTCATTAACAGACAGTGGCTTATGTCGTATTTTTTAAAAATGAATACAATATGATTTATATTTGAGGCTAGAAAATGTAAATTATACTATCTCAAAAAATAGTAGATGTAGTACTTAGTGAAAAAGTGTCAATCCCAGAATCTCTCATGCTGTGTCAAATTAACTGAATTTATGAGATTATATTTTAAAAAGCTGTTTAAATATTCATGCTCAATATAATAAATTGTGTCAATAAAAATGTTATGAATTTAAATTGTTTTAATATTATCTAGAAAACAAATGAGTGAAATAAATTCAAATATGGAATGCTGACAAAATATTTATGGTTGATGAATGTATTTATTTATCCATCAATATACACTAGATTTCAAAACAATATACAGTCCAATTGCTCTTAATTTATAATCAACTTTTGTTAAAAAAAACTACTTCTTATTCCACTCACACGAAAGTCTACTGTTTGTCACCAGAGTCATTCGTTCATTCAATGTTCCTTATCTAACTTTTTTTTTTAATTTTTGACCATAAAACGCTTTACAGTGTATACAAAACATGTTTAATTTGAACAGACTGCAAATTAACAACTCGAACTTTCTCTTTGGAGAAGGAAAGGAAAGATAATGGAGTTAGAAAAAGACTAGTACATCACTACACCCACTTTCCAAGGTTAAGAAGATGTAAAAATACATGAATGGGTAGAAAGAGCAACTATAATACTATCCAAAAGCAAAATAATTCTAAGCATGAACGTCATTTCAACTTTCAGTGGGGGGCAGTGGCCAGGTTTTTAATCTGTATATTTGCGCAAGCCAGAGAAGAAAGGCATAGATGTACTATTCGACAATTTTTCAATTCAATTTAAGTGGTGGCACTTTCGATGTTCTGTGCCCAAAGCCACTAAGCCGAGATTCTGTGTCCCCCGGCAGCCTCAAAGCAGAAAATAGTCAGGCTCCCCCCTAGGGTGTCCGCACCACACGTATTTTTTTGATTTAAGATATTATATGGGGCTTGTTTCTCTGAACACTTAGCTCCAGGTTCCTGACAAACTAAAACTGTGTTCTATTAAAACACAAAAATGTATTATGTACTACAGCAGAATTTCTGAATGAATTTATTATTAACACTCCAGTACTTCAGCGAGGTAATGACTATGTATAAAAACTTCACTTGCATGCGGTTGATTTTGCCATGAGAACCCATCAATAGATTGTTTTAACAAAAATACAATGTAAACTTGCTCTTGCACGAACACTGGTTTGAAATTTTTGTATTGGTATTTTTAAATGGGCTCTTACTGTTTGCAGATTGCAGAAAAATTATTTTGGAAAACCGAGTACATCATAGAAATACAGTAACACCTCGGTATATCAAACCTATGTGGGCGAGGGCGTGTCTATTAAATAATTGAAGTACTATTCCGAATGCGTTTCATTTTACTATTGAGACAATAAATGTGCATTAATATAGAAGGCTAATGAAGTTTCAATAAATGGATTAAAAATATTGTGAGATCCTAAAAAAGACTGATGAATGAAAATTGAAATTCCCAGAAAAGCATTTATGTCGAGATTTATGTACAGCGAAATTTTACTGCAGTGGAACACCAATTATCATTTAAAAATTCTGAATGAGTACAAACAGTAAAAGCGAGAATGATCATGAATCGAAGTAGGAACTGGAATTAAAAAATATACATCATTTTATTTTTCAAAATTATTTATATTTTTCATTTAAACTACAAGGTACACAGATTTATTTCAAACTGAAAAATATTAATTACATGAGTAACTTGATTTTTCTTAAATAATGTAACATATAAAATTTGTATAAATAACACATTTATAATAAATGTCAAGTTTATCAAAAACACTATAAACAATGTTATAGAGAAGTTAGCTATAATGTACACATTTGCTTAAGTGCAAACTTATTTACTATGAAAGATTTACATTTTTAAAATATTAATTTTTAGCAGTTAAGAAAGATGAAATATACATCAATAACAATTATTATTAATGGCACTTAAATAAAAATTTAATTTGTAAGTTTACACCTTTCATCAGACTACAGGTAGGGCCCAAATGAAAAAAATCGGGTTTCATGATCTGAAAAAACATGTTTTGATATTAATTTATTCACTGGTAATTATTTAACTCACTACATTTTTGACCATGTTAGTCAATCTCGGGAATTCCGTTAGTAAACTTTGGAAATAAACCATAGAGCGTAGGTTTTAGAAAGCAGCCAATAAATGCAATGCTTAAAAATATATTTTACAGATCCAATAAAAAAAAATATTATTTATCGAATGATTATATTACTAATAAATCCAGTGGAAAACAATAAAAAGCACAATTTTCATAAAAATAACATATTTTTTCACACAAATGAAATTTATGAAAATTTAAAAAAAAAGGTTTTTTTAAAATCTCCCACAGGCTCTATTATTAATAACTGACAAAAAGGAATGTTGGTATTTTATATACATTATTTATGAAGAATTCTTTTTTTACTTTTGTGAAGGCAATATTATAGGTCATTCATATTTGCTAAAATGTATTTATTACTAGCGGGTAAGTTTCTATAGAATATAAATAGTTTTAAAACAAATGGCATCAATATATCAGGTTAATAATAATAGGAAACTTATTTTTACTTTGACCACATTAAATAATTTTTTTATTAACAGCCTGAAAACTAATAATGTTGTACACAATGGCAGCAGTGTAAACCTCTTTACGTTTAGAGTCAAATCACCTTTAAAATATCCATAATACTACTATTAGCAACACACCACATACTAGATATTGATTTGATTAATTAATTGCATGATTATGTAAAATTATTGATGATTAAATATTTTTTTAAATACAATTAAAATGAACTCTCTTTACCGGGGGAATCTTAAAATGATGTGATGACTAAAGACAAGGTTATTCTGAACTAAGTTTTAAAAATTGTTTGAAATAATCTTTAATGTACGTATTTTATCAGACTGACAATTTCAACTTTCCTCTACGTTTATTTTACACATTGTTTTATTTACACAGAAAAATTAGCTCCAACTGGATTAAAACAGGAGGTTGTACGAATGCTTACCAATAACACTGTGCTCAGAATAAACTTAATAGACCATTTTAAAAGTAGACATATAAGAAATGTCCATAATAGAAAAGTATTAAGCAATTAAAAAAATAGTGAAAAATGGAAAATACCTCATAGGTGATATGCTTTTATAAAAATTATTTGATTTGAAAAATGTTTACACACGGCGGTTTAAAACATTACGCATGAAACTACAGATGACATTATCTAAAATAAAATATTTCACATTCGTTGAGATTTATGAACCACGAAAATTCCAGTCCAGTAGCATTGAAAAAAGAAAAGACAACATAACAAATAGATAAGAAAAATTTAAATAAGCACATCTAAATTATATTACATCATTGAGATATTACTTTAGCTTAGGGGTAGGTATTCCATTTTCATAACATTAATTATTATCACAGTCTTAACTTAAATTATTTTTTAGAGGCAATATATAATGGCTGATTTTTAAAAATTAAAGAAGGATACTTTTTAACATCATCATTTTCTAACACAGAATGGCTAGAAAGAATCTTTGTATTTACAATAGGTTAGTTTCCAGTGTTTCTTTTATAGTACTTTATTACAAGTAAAACTACTGCAAATATAGGAAAATGGCTAGCCTTTGATTTTTTTTATAATTTTTCGTATACTTGAGATGTCGTAAATTCTTGTATTCTAAGAGAATTTATTTAATTTATTGACAAACAAGTTACATTTATTAATTGAAATGCAACTATTAGCCACCTGAACATAATTAATATATAAAAATACCATTAAGTAAAATTAATGAGATATGTTATTATAAATTAAGCAGATCAATTTAAAACAGAAACATCATCAAAAAATTTATTTGGGATGGTTGATGAATGCAAAATTTAAGTAAATTTCTTGTTAAAAAATATTTGAATCAAAAAAACACAGAAACTATCCGATTACGAACGCCTATCAATATTACAAGGACCACATGGTGTGCATGGAAAAGAATGATACATATTTTGGCTAATTTTATATTACTCACAAGTTATGAAATATGATAAAATCAATTGACGGAACAAACAACATATTCATTATCTCGCAGACCAGTGTTTACAGTCTATTTTTGGTATATTTAGTTTGATTCACGTATTCATTATCTTTTTTCAATGTAAATATAATCCAATTTAAAAAAACCAAATACTTTATTATCATTTTTTTTATGTTAAAATGTGACAATATGATAAAAATTGCCATATGATTGGCATTCAACATATAACTACAAATTAATGCTATTCCAAAGTAAAGTATGCATTTTTTCACATGTACCTTAAGAGCCTTGACATATAGTGGGTTACAACATTGAGTATATTGTCAATAATTTTTAATTTGTGATGTTCATAAAGTAAAAAAATATTTAACTGGTATTTGTTTGGTTAACTTATATTTGAAAAAGCAATTGACATTCAACGGAACAATAAGTAAAAATCAGATTTACTCGGAATCCATAAACAATCAAAGTGGAGTATGAATTATTGATTACTGTCAAAATTTAAATGATTTTTAAGGTCCACCAAAATTATAATACACCATATTAACAAACTGTAAATCTAACACAATTCTATAAAAAATATAGTGAAATATATTTACATAACTTGCAATAACTATACACATGAGCAATGTGAGTATCTTTCTATCTACATTCCACATTGCACTTACTTTATGTGTGAACGAGCAAGAAAGACAAAGTTTCACAGCGGAGACCGGATAAACACAGATTATATTATTATGATTGAAACAATAAAGATAAAATTAAACAACTTCGTCTGAATAAAACCAAGAGAATCAATGTAGTAATAAAAAAAACATACTCCACTCTAAAGTGATTAATAAATTATCATCATGTATCATTTGCAAAAATAAACTAAATATTTTCCTAAAATATTTTTAGGTGTCTTATTTAAGTAACAGGGTTTTATATATTCTTTTTATATTACGTAATTTGTCAAAGTGCGGAGAGATCAGTGTTCTTGATGTAACTTCAATATCACATGAAATACATTTTAAGTCCCAGACCGCTGAGTATGTATGTGAGTTTTAAGAGTTTGATTGAACTGTTCCAATCAAGTCATTTAGCCACTGAGAGCAATCAAACAGTAGTTTCATTGCGTCTCAAGGGCTGCAATTCTCTCTGAAAGTCATTATAGTACTCATGGTCTGATATAGACTCTTCTTCAATGGATTTTTGTGCTACATAAGTCACCGGCGACACTCCTTCGGAATTTGGAACAGCAGAACTTGTTGGCAACTGAACATTTTCTGGCTCTGGGTTCTTTGGAATCGCACTACTCTCACTAACAATACACTCTTTCGGGGAAGTAAACAAATACTCTGGATTATCTACTCCCATTTTGACGTTTATGAAATCAGTGTAATTTGGAAAATTTTGACAGTTTTCTGCACCTTCTACATTGTCTGTGTCATCAATTAGATCCATATACGCAGAGGCGCCAGGATTTTGTTGTGGAGACGGCATAAGATAGTCATCTTCATCCAGTGGAAGGTCTAATTTCATATTTCCTACTTGAGCTTCTTTTATTATTGAAATAGAATCAAAGTTATCATCCATACTTAGCTCATCCTTAACACCTGATTTCAATGGATCACTACAGTATCTAGAACTAGAAGTGTCGGAATGAAGACCACCATTACAGTATTGCCGATGATCAGAAGCTACCATCTGTGGATACCTTAAAAAGTCTTGATCAACATTGCTCACATTTGACGAAGATGATAACCCTTCAAGTGATATACTTTTGAGATTTGTACTACATTTGTTGCCTTGCCATGAGTTTGATGAAGAGGGTTTGTGTGTCATATGTGGGATGTCACTAGGTATACCGGTTGATGTTGAATGGGGCATATTTGTTTCTCCACGATACTTTGGTTGTAGATATTCATCTGGTTCTAAAAGCGCTTCAGGACATTCCATCACGGATGGTAAACTTCTCAAGAGCTCTTTCTCATCCTAGAAAAAATATTCAAAACATTTAACACGCTGTTTATTGTAAGATACAGAATTTGGAAACCCTATTACAGATTGATGAATGTATAATTTCTTTGGTATGACTAGTAAGATTGATATTACTTTGAATGTGCCTTAGTCAAAATTTTGATTAAATGAGCGACAAGTGAATCGTTTCCCAAACACTTAATACAGTTATCAAATTGAAATCTGCTTTATCAATTAAATCTCTCTTTTTCAATTATAATATATAAATTATCTTGTAATTCAGAGACATTGTGACTAGTGACTAGAAATAGTCTACTAATAAAATTATTTTATTTAATAGAAAGAATGAAAGGTTTGTTAAAGTAGAATAAAAGTATGAAGTAAGAAAGTGGAATAATTTATAATTACGGTTATAAGATATTAAAATATGTTTTGTTTTAAACTTAAATTAAAATAATTGCCAGTAAAATAGCTATCTATGAAGATCAAATAAATAGCATCATCGTCTAACTATTATATAATGGAATATCATGTGAATGCAATTGCTTTATGAATATTTATTCTTAATCGTATCAATATCAAACATTTAATTACCTGCTGGAATGGCATGGGAGGCCGAGTATATTTGTCTCCTGGTATAACAAGGTATCTTCCAGGGTCTTTGGCCTTTTCAGCAAAAGTTTCAGCCAAATGTTTAAAACTAGGTCGATTGCCAGCGTCAAGCATCCAACATGAAACCATAATGCAGTAAATATCCAATGTACAAATTGGCGGTTGCGGCAACTTGAGTCCATTTTCTATTAGATCTGGAACGTCTCTTGCAGGAATATTTTCATACGGTCTACCTCCATATGTCAATAATTCCCATACAGTAACACCAAATGCCCAAACATCACTCTTGTGAGTAAATATACGGAGACGTATACATTCTAGAGCTAGCCATTTAATGGGCATTTTACCACCAGCTGCAGTATATACATCATTATTATAATCTAAAAGCTTCGCTAGACCAAAATCTGTTATTTTTATACTACCATTGGTTTGTACCAAAACATTTCTGGCAGCCAAATCTCTATGCACTAAACGTCGATCTTCTAAATATGACATTCCTCTAGCTATTTGTGTACACCAGTTGAGTAATGACTTGGATGCAATTTTTTCTTTGTTTATTCGAACATAGTCCAACAAACATCCTGAAGGCATTAACTGTGTTATCAGCATCATTTGGGATGTCATACAAACGCCTAGTAGTTGGAGAAGATTAGGGTGTACAACACTAGCCATTATGTAGGCTTCTTCCAAAAATTCCTTGCTTGTATTACCCCCAGTTCCTTCTCTAAGAACTTTGATTGCCACAGGGATTTTGCAATTCTCACCATCAGGTTCCCATGTACCTTTAAAAACTTTACCAAATGCTCCAGACCCCAATAAACCACCTTTTCTCAACTCTACTTCCTTCACAATCCTTAGTTGGGCGAGATTTGGTTTCACGTTACTAGGTTGAAGTGGTTGATTATCCTCACGGTCAGTCATTGCCATTGCCATTTTCATTGTTGATGCTTCTTTTTTGGCAACTTGTTTTTGTTTGCAAATGTAAAATATCACAGTAAATAATGATATAATGATGAGGAAGCCTACTAGTATACAGATCATAAAGATGGATGGTGTATTTGAATTATCTCTGAAATGAAGCGACCCTTCAGGTTTCGCAGAGCAATATGGTTCATTTGATACTTCATTTGGGAATATTTTATGACGCAACTCTTCGGGACAGTTTGCCGTACAATTGAATGCAGTAGAATTGTCAGATGAAGGTTCACCATCAATGAAAATTTTAAAATTTCTACATTTCTCACAGTGTGAAACGTCAGGTCCTATACACCCTCGACATTCTAAGTGACATGGAACACAAATTTGGGTATTTTCATCCGCATAGTGATCTGATGGACATTCATCTTCGCATTGTTCCCCTCTTTTAAATTTGGTGCATTCTTGACATACTTGTTCGTGAAAACCATAACCAGTGCATTTTTTACAACGGGGGTGACATTTCCTACAGATGGCTTTGCCTGCCAGTGGTTTAAGAGGGCCTTGTTCTTGTGGTCCAACCCACTCATAATAATAGCCGTCTGGACAGGATTCATTTTTTTGGAGGCATCGGTCCACAGTCACATCGCAGTTGATGATTGCCTTTTCGCATGAGTTGCAACCATTGATTCCTATAGTATTCAGAGGACCAAGACATCCATCAACACAATTTTCATGACAATGGACACACTCTCCTGTTTCAGATCGATATTTGGTTGTCGGACACTTAGGGACACAGAATGGACCATCCCGGGCATTTTTACATTTGGTGCAATGTTCTTGACCAGGTCCACGGCATGTCGAATCACACTCTGCATGGCAGGCCTTACATGTTTTGTTCCCTGCTTTGTACATTCTGAAATTGAAAATATATACAATTTAGAAAGTATGGCCTATATATCAATGATAAGACTGTTTAGTGGTAATATTTTGTAAACCATGTTATTCTTATCACCTAAACCAGTTTTTTTACTGGAATAGACATACGAGGCATATTGAAGCAAAGGTAATCTTGGAAAAATTAGCAAAATAACCTGATAATAACCGAAATATAGACCAGCTCATTGTTCATCAGGTAAAACAATACTTAGGGCGCAAAATTTGTATTCTTTGGTAAAAAATCACTTCAAATTTTATCTGCATACAAAAAATCACATAACAAAAAAGGCACTCAGCACATTTGACAGCAAACTTTCAATTAATTGGGCGCAAAACAACAATCTTGAAAAGTTGGGATCAAATGCAGCTTATTTATATTCATAATTTCAGTATCTTAAAGCGTAGCAAAATGACCCTATTTCTACATTTGCAAACAAAATTGTTCATTGAACTAAGCTGCATTATTTTAAGTCTTTGGGCTATTTCCCCAAAATGATTTTTTGTAGAGAGCTACCTTTGCTTTCAAAGCCCTCATATTATCTACAATGAAAAACAGTTTATACCAACAACAAAAAAAAAGATGCAATTATTAAAGATTTCTCAAATGTAAAGAACATAATCATAACACTTACCCAGTGAATGAATCGCAATTTTCCAAGCAAGTGTCTTTGAATTGATAATTTCGACATGATAAACACTGATCCGGTCCTGATCCCCAGCACCCTTCTGCCGAACATTGCGGGTCACAAACTAAACCTTCGGCTTCTGTTGATTAGAACATTATAAAATGTCATGTTTAAAAAAATTACAAGCAACAAAATCAAACAAGTTAAAAAATAATCTTTAAAGAAAGAGCCTAATCAAAAACTTTTACTGGACAATGCGTACCACAAGAAAAAGACTAAGTGAAGTTACGCACGCAACAATTAAAATTAATATATTACAGAATATCCATATATTGCGAAAACACATTTTACATGTACTGTTGTTATCAACATAGCATAATTGAATAAATATTATGACTTATATTAAATAAATGAGCAATGTAAATAAGGCAAATATTTACGCAGTATATGTGAATATAATTTTGTCCCATTATCGCACGCCAACTAGCCATCATACATTATACATAAAATGCAATAAATCATCAAAAATAAGCAACAAAAACATGTGATAAACGAGCTTATAGCAAATAATGGTCGTATTATGTTACAAAAGTAATATGCAAGCGCCAATGGTAACAAATTACAGAAATCTATATAGCAACCGGGTGATAATAGTGATTATTAAGGAATACAGATCAATGTTTCTTTTACTGTGTAAAAAGTAAACATGTTTATAATAACATAAAAATGAAACACTTAAGCTGTACTCCAGTATTTTTCACATTGTTTCACTATCAACTCCTAGTGCAACATTATATACTCTCCAGAAAGTTGCTTGCAGCAATATAAATAATATATTATATCAGAATTAAAAACTCCAAACTTCACATTGTAATGGCCATATAAAGTTTGTAATTTTCAAATCTTCAATGCGTATCATAACCTTTAGAACAAATGTAGGTACCTACTGAATTTAAATATCTATTTTTGACATGCACTAATATTGAAACCTGAATTGAAATAATTGACTTACTGCAATCCTTGTCATCTTTGTTATTCTGCAATAGAGAAGTGTGCTCTGTTGACTTTTTTATGTTTTTCCATGCAATGTGCTGAGCGAAACAAAGGTTCTTATTTTCCAAAATAACCACAGCACCAGAGTTTATCTTTCGTAGAGACTTCAGTTCTAAAGATTGTAGAGCAGTTTTCACAATGTAAAGGGATGCAAAGAAATTCTCCATTAGCTGCCTTCCACCTATCACTTCCAGATTTCGAAAGTAAGATAAGTTTGTAAACTTTTCATGGTATCCTTGAATGTTGATATAGCCGGTTACTTCTTTGAGGGTACTGAAGACATCTAATTGATCGGGGTGCATTTTTTGATATCTTGGACCAAATGAGAAATTATTGTAAACTTGCTGAAAGCCTTTGAAAGATTGCTCTAAAATCTCTAATGATCCATCAATAATAGTACAATCCTTGAAACTATCGATGTTACCAGAATGAACTGACTTCACACCCGGGCAAGTTTTTGGGCACGGTCCATCACAAGGCACACACTCTCCACTCACAGCAGTTTTCTTTGTGGGACAACTTCTAACGCATGCGCCATTATCTTTTAGCAGATGTTCAGGACAATCTCTTACACATGTTGCTCCGTATGCATATTTTCCATTAGGATTCGCCTCCCAGGAGTATGATGTTGGATTATACCGTTGCATCGGAGGGCATTCTTGCGTGCATAGACCGTCATCAAAGAAGTTACGGCAAGCCAAGCAATCACTCTGTTTAGGTCCAGTACAACCACCGGCGCAAAACAAGTGACAGCACTCTCGAGGATTTGAACCAAAGCACCTTCCCTGCCAACACTGCGGGCTGCAGTAAGTCTTTGAAAACTTTTGGCAATTTTCAGATCCTTCACCCCAACATCCCGCATCACAACTTTTATCACAGGGCGGACACTCCCTCTCCGCCGATGTAAAGTTATACAAGTAGACATAACCAGCCTTTGGACCCGTAATAATTTCTTCCCAGTTTATAGTTTTTACGTGGCACAGATTATAATTATTGTATATACCCACACTGCCACTAAGAACATCACGTAATGCAGGTAACTCCAAGGAGTGAGTATTGGAGAGTGTCACGAGTAGGGCAAACTCTTCATCACGTACATTCATCTTGAATAGGGTTCTGCCTCTGATGATTTGAAGGCGGGGTAAAATAATCCTCCTTACATCCACGTGCGAGATGAGCACGTATCCGGTGATCTCTCTTATATATTGTAGAAAGGAAAGGTCGAGGTGTTCGTTTTGAAGCCATGTCAGCTCCAGATTTCCATCGACGTAGGTACAGTTTGTGAATCGGTCTCGGAGGTTTCGGTAATGCTGCTCTCTGTTCGATGGAACAGACATGCGTCCGTTCGTTCCAATGCATACTGCAAAAGAAAACAAAAAACAAATTAATAATAAGCTTTTATTATATAACATACTATCCAAACAATTATTTTTCTTTATACTGATCCAAGAAAAATGGATGCTTTGTAGATAAATATTAGTACAATGTATCATTATAATAGGTACTATTATAATTATTATAATGTAAATTAATTAAATCAAATGACAATAAACTCATTACACAGAACAAAATCAAAACATCTTCACATTAATTTAATATGGGTAGCTTAAAATAAGACAGATTTTCTTAAAATATCGTTACAAAAAATAGATAGTATAAGTAAATCTTATATATAAAAATATTGATTAATAATTACAGAAATAGAAGTTGTTGTAAAATTTATAAAACTGCTAACATAATAGAAACTATGTATAATATTTGATATTCTTTTTTTCGTCACAGAGAATTTATTGATATACAAATAGTTTCAAACTCATAAATATTTCTGATTCTGTCAAACAAATATATGTATGGTAGTTTATTGGAATCAATTCCATTATTTCTAAGAAATAAAATTATATTAGGTTGTTGAGAAATTATATCACAATGTATAAAATGGAAGTTAACTACTATCTTAGCTTCCTCTGATTGTGTAATTTACTTAATTAATTGGAAAATTTGTAATTATAGAAATATTATTAATAAATATACATTTTATCCGTAATAACATTATTTATAATGTCTTTCCAATTGACAGATGATTGAAGAGTTTATAGTGTAGATATTTTAGTAGAAGTTACTATTGGATCCATCGAAAATATTAAATATGGAAGAGTGTACTCAAGGAAACCTTTTATTAAATATGTTTATAAAAACTTATTGACTGTAAAAGAGTCAAAGAATCATTGATTATATAAAATAAGATTTAAATTGGAAAACAACAACCAAGTAAGCATAATATTGAGACACTAAATTAATAATCCATTGTGTAAAATTTAGCCATCAGGTGGTGAAGATAAATTTTAGTAATTTTTAACCTACCTCCCCCCATTGAACTTTTGACCTCCTGACTGAATGGCATCACATTTTAGACACCCCAATAATTTTGTCAATGTTTAAAACAGTGCTTCTCAAACTGTGGGCCGCAAGTTTTCTCCGGGGGCCGTATTGAACATGTTTTTATTCAGAGAGCCGTGGACTATTTTTTCAGATTTAAGGTGTCGTTGCATGAACACGTTTGAGAAACGCTGGTTGAGACGACGTTCTAATACATGACTAATGACGAAAATACAAACTATGTAAAAAAAAGATATATTGTTTGTGTTATGATTTAATAACGTTATATTTTCTACAACAACCCCCTCCCCCCGACTATCACTTCATCGCAAATCGTCACTTGCCTCCTCCTCCGCCCAGTCATATAAGAACGGCCTCTAAATTAAAGCATCGTGAAAAATGGGTGGCTTCAATCCAACAGTGGATGAACGGTGGCTGATGATGATTCTAACATGTTTAACACTCTAAAATGATGTAGCAACATACGCCCGGCACCGGTTCTCGAAAGCTGGCCTAGTAAACAAAAAAACCTGAAAGACATTTTACGTCTCCTGGTTGTAATGCTATTGTCTCTTTCTCGCCGAGATCATTTGTTGTGATGTCGGAAAAGGACGCAGGCATTCGAATAATAGTAATAATACACCTTTGGATTTGGGCAGGTAGACATGACTAGGTATGTCTATGTACTGGAATGCCATGGAATTTACAGACGCCGCCGCAGTAAATCAAAGTTTCTCCATTACTGTCACAGGTATTTATGATATTATCGACAGTTACCGCAGAAACGTTTGTTTCATTCCCAAATACGGTTCAAATTCAGAACGCTTTATTAAAAATCTCAAAAATACTTTAAAAAATATTGAAAGACAGTTTTGGTTACTAATATAATCGAACGTAAAACGTGCTTATTGTAATATAAACTAATTAAATAATTACT
Organism: Himalopsyche kuldschensis; assembly: GCA_028554975.1. Lineage (NCBI taxonomy): Eukaryota > Metazoa > Arthropoda > Insecta > Trichoptera > Rhyacophilidae > Himalopsyche > Himalopsyche kuldschensis. The sequence continues at coordinate 8,029,248 of JAHFWI010000038.1, forward strand.
GAAAATTTTAATGTATGTAAAACATGATAACATTGTGCCGTAAAGATTTTCACAATACTCATTAACCGCTTCCTGGGCGATTTTTTAATAATTTATTGGTTTCCAGTCGTTATTATTACGTAAATATTGAAAACATGTTTTTTCTGGTTCAAATATTATTTACGCGTATTTGCGTGATTGCCTGAAATTTCATATCGTCTTTAATTCATGAATTTCGCTTGTATCGTCCGAAATCATACTTTTTTTTCACGCATATTTGCGTGATCGCCCGGGAAGCGATTAATATATATGTGTATATTATAATAATATAACAGAATTATTTTGACTGTTGAATATTTATTCAAACAAGGAATTGCTGCCATTCCCTATGAGTAGGTAGGTATATTATAGAAACATTCAAATAATCTTTTATGAATACGTTTTGATGTCGACGTGTTCACTTTCAATATCGAGATAAATTAGCACCAAGTTTATCGTAATTTGAGACCCGCGACATTTATCTTGATATTGCTAACGCTCGATCTACCAACACCCTTATAGGAAAACAAGCCAGAGTAGTCGGACAAATATTAAATCATGTTATGATGCATTCTGTTTCAAAATAACAGTACGAGGAATCAAATTTAAAAAAACAACTAAAAAAATACAAAGTAAGACAAAAACACATTTCATTACGTTTCAAAATGATGATAGCGATAATAAAATACCTCGGTGTTTGTTTATTTAAAAAACGAAAACAGTTGTAAAAATATTTTCCCATCTTTTATAAAGCTACATATTATGCACCAAGATTTAATTTGTATTTTATTTTGTAAATTTTAAATGACTCCTTCAAAATATCAAATCAAGAATTATGACTGTATTCTATTGGGATATTTCATAAAAACTATATTTTATTTTAGCATTTTCAACTGATGAATCCTCATGATCTCAATAAAATATGTGTGGAAGAATCAACAAAACATACGTGTTTCATTTATTTGATTATAATGCGTTTCGACTAGGATTTGACAGTTAGCATATTATAAGATGTATTAATGTATCAATTAAATTATTATTATTTATTTATTAATTAGTTTACACGTATTACTATCAATTATCAAACGATATGAATTACTTCCCTAACCCGTGTTATTTTATTAATATAACAAACAAGCGAGAGACTTTGGAAAGCACTGTATTATATTTGATGGTGTTCAAAAGATAAATGTCGGTTGGCTGGGCCATCTTGCGCTCGAAGAGAAAGCAACAAATAATGTCTGGGAGGACCTTCTTTTCTATGTAAGTATTATAATAAATATAAATACATATCTTGATAATTCGGGTAACTTTTTTACTCAATTGCATTGTCTTTGCGCTATTAATTAATGTGTACTAACATAAATACTCGATAAGAAAAATTACACAAATAGAGTGGGGTAGATTGCCAATAGGGCCCAGTAAAGTAAATACTTTGTATCTTCTCATTATCATGTCATTAACTTGTAGGTTTAATATAGTACAAAAGTAATTCAAATAGAAAGTTTACATAATTGTATGTAGATAATATTATTTCGATAATTACGCCAAACTAGCATTCGAAGTTCAAGCTAGCAAAAGACGGTATAAAATACAATGAAAAGATAAATTTATTTGCGTTGATGTTGGTATTTCTTAATAGCGAAACCGGTTTCGATATATGTAGTTTTTTTTTATAAAATAACGCTATTTAACGGTAAGGAAAAACTGCATCATATGAAGTACCAATCAAGAGTAGTCGAAATACATCAATTTTGATATTCCATTTCAACTATAAAAGAATATGCACAAAAATAATAAATATTACTTTCATTATATTATCTTTAACGATCTACGTAAAATATGCCTCAACAATTTCGACGCTTCGAAGAAATTGATTTCTATTACCTAGATATTATGTTAATTGATAGTTATGAAAATGTAATTTATAGTTTTATTAAATACTGGTGGTTCCAATGAGTGGTATTTGTAATATGTATAAATATAATCATAGCTATAGGAAAACAAATTCAAAACGAATTTCCAATTATTCTATCGTTATGTACGTAAACTCCGTTCGTTTCTTTTTAAATTTAAATCGTACGAAAAAAGAATATTTACAATTGCCAATCAGAGTCGAATCTGACAACAATCAATCAGTAACAAATCACACACATCGGTTTTGGTTTTACAATAAGAAGATACGTTTATTTTTTTCATTTGACTGTGATGTATTATCCACAGCATTTATTGAGTTGAGTCGGAATCACAAAGACCTGACGCTGCCAGTTTATGCAGATGATGTTTAAAATCATACCACCCCACCGCTTCTTCCTATACGTAGCGGCATAACTAAAGGCCCACATGGGAAGAGGGATCGAGAATTTGAGGTGCAACCAAAACTCTGCCAGTTTTAAGACTAACGCTATTATTATATTGATTGAGTAGGCATTTACTTGGTAAAACTCCAATATAATACGGTAAGAAAAATAACATATTATTATAGTTTTAACTTGTGATTGAAGATTCAAAATATGGATTGACATAAACAAAATTAGTTTAGTTATGTGTTTTAATATCATACGTTTTTAAATTCATTATTTATTTTAAATATTTAATTATTCGTTAGATTACTGGAACTATATACAAAGTTTTACGGCATTGTAAAATGATGATTCTTCTTAATTAGGAAATAAAATGTTATAATGTAGGAATCCAACAAATTAATATAATTTAAATATTAACATTGACAGCCATAATTAATGTATACAACATAACAATGTGCTAATTAAATGATTATTTGTTACGACAGCACATTTCACTAGCAAATAAAAAGTATATATAATATTAATGTGCATTTAACGACAAACAAGTTGGTGGTAGAATTATTTAATAAAATAATTATAAAACTTGTATGTATCTAGTTAGTAACAGTGCGTAATTGCATATCAACAAGAAATTATTATTTGTATAAATCCGTGTCAATAATTTCCACACATTTATCATTTAAATTAATATGTACATATTGATATCAAGGCTATGAATGTTCGTGTAATTCTGAGCAAAATTTGGCAAATTGATAGTGTGTAATAGAACGTTTAGACCGGACTAACATTAATTTAACAAATGTTAGCCTTCGGATGATACAATACTGAATATGTCTGATACTATCTTTGGTTTAAAAAATCAAGCAAAGCTATTTAGATAGAATAATAAAAAAAATGTAGGTGTATTATTATAAAAGTCTGTCTGCAAGCCTTTACGGATCTACTGTGGTTCAATATGTGAAGTCATCTCCTTAACACTTAAAGTGTTTGTGCCGTGTCAACCATCTTTTTTATTACATTGAAGATTTGTTGACCGATGTGAATAGAAATATGTAATATTTTAAGATCTGTAGTCATAATAGAAATGATAATTTATGAGCATAAGTATGGTTTTAAGTTACGTAGAAGTACAGGCAAAGCCATAGCTAAGAGCTAGCAGAGCTTAGGGAGCACCCAAATAATGCCAGGAATGCAAAATCTACTCCTTGCCATAGGCGCCAGAGAACCTCGCTACGGCCCTGGGTACAGGTGCACGAGTTCGACTTGGATGCTGCGACTTTCCCGCCAGGAATAAACTTCGAATACCTGCGACATTTAATCACACCTCTGAGGAAACTTACTTTTGCCTTTGACAAACTCCGAAGAATTCTTGTCGTGGTGTATCAAGGAGTGAGGATGGTGGTGGTGTGGCATGCGCCCAGCCCCAATAACCGCCAGGCCAAGGAGCAGCCAGGTAAGCACAGAATGTGACACAATGGTCCACATGTTCGCACTAGCGGACCATGACAGGGGAGCCCGTTGTCCACCTTGGGGTTCAATCCCCTTTTATTATGAAACACGTTGTCTATATCGCTCCTGTATTGTAACCTTATAGTCTCTCAATATGAAGACTATCGGTGAACAGGTGGATTGGCAAAAACAGCACTTCACTAAATATTGTATAATAATAATCGAGGGTTCTGTTATTGCTAACAATAAATATTACACGTTATGTTTACACATGTCAGTAAACTTTTCAGTTATATTCGTAATAAGAAAGATTTTCTCAGTCGATTATGTATGTGCCATCACAAAGTAATAAACAATAACGAATTCTATTATCCGTCTTCGTATTTAGACTTTGGTAAAGAAAATATCAATCCACATGAAACAATTTCACTATACACTGGTTTAATTCAGTAACTTCAGGCTTCTTCGGTTCGGTGAGATATATCCATAATAAGAAAATGATAACTTTTTAATTACAAAAAAATCTAGCGGTTTTTCACTGACTGCGCAGGTATTTGAAACGACAACAATGTAAACTGGTTGTTTTTGAAATCTTATTCGAAGATGTCAGAGGGGCGGTTGCGGCACTGCCGAGCGAAACTGCGTTGAAAAAGCAGCCGCAGTAAAAGTTTGCGCGTGCCTTGTATGGGCAACCGACCTTCCCGCTCGGCGGTCCATTTCTCACTGAACTTTACCAGTTCTCCCCACTCGGTCTTCAAAAGCACTCATGTCCGAAACCACGCCGGTAACCTGCGGAGAAAAAAGAGAAACCATTAGTAAAACTCGCACGAATGAGAAAGAGAGAAAACATTCAACAGGTTAAAGTATGTAATATGTAATGGTTCGTCGACACGCTGCAAGCTTTGATTACAATTGAATGTTAAAAGCACCGTGGTCAAGGGTTAACGACGTTAGCTTTGGTGGTAAAACTCACGGGCACGAATTTCTGTTCAGGAATTGCTTTTCAATCGAAATATTGATTTATGGTAAAATATTGTTTGAATTATGGATATCTGTGAGGTCTAAAATTTCTTGTTATAAATAAGTTTTCAAACTACATATAAAATTAACTCTCATTAGTGTATAGTAGGGATTATAGAAGTATATTTTGGAAGAAATGCTTATTGATATCATAACTTATTATCCTGCGTACTACCATGAGTAATGATCGTCGTGCATTACACAAAATTATAAATTAGTTTTGATTTATGTATCCATAAATCTTTATAGTATATAACGCAATGTATCGCTTTGAATATTTTATTGTTAAATTATGAACCAGTAAAATGCATCAATGCAAACTTTAACAATGTATATAATTAGTAAAGTGTATTGGTGATTTAAATATCAGTATATTCTATTTCAGAATTAAAAAGCTACATCTCAAAATGTTAACAGGTGGAACTGGCACCTTGTAGTTTCAAATAATAATAAAATAATGGGTTTAAATTTGTATTAATTGATTTTTGGAGGAGGTTAAAAAACAATATATTATAATTTAAATTCAAACACAATTCAAACTTGTGTAATATTTTTTCTATGTTTTATTGCGCTGGCCGAAAAGAAAAGACGCTCAGTTTAATAAACAATCATCAAATTTTCATAATTATAATAATGTATTAGATTTCAAAGGAAAATACTGATCAACTCTTCCGACTTTGAATGTCTAACATCAGCTTAATAAATAACAAAAATAATCATGCATCAAATGAATCAATATCATATATAAATATTTTCTAGAGAAAACCGATTCCTTCTAATTCTATTGGTCATTTCATATGTGTCTTTCAGAAGTGAATAACCAATTTCTTAACAAATCAAATAACATTTTTTTCAATGAGAATGATTAACATCGTGAAAAAGTATTTTTCACGGATAGCTTTTGTATTGTATTATAATTATATGAATCACATGGAATATAAAGGTACAAAGTACCTCACATTTCACACAATACTTGCAACGTGTCGACGTTACTTATAGTTCATATTAAAAATTAAATCAATTATTTCTTGCCACTTACATCTTTGTATTTAATTATTAAATATATTAAGATATTACAGTAGTCCCTAGCTAGGTAATAAAAATTAAAAATAACTTTATAATTTAACATTTAATTTTAATATCGTCGATTTGTTAATATAAGTTCAGAGTACTGTGAAATTTGGACTTTTGGCATTAAACATCTTCAGCTTATTAAATTTTAAAGCATAAGACACTTTGAACTTATACTTACAGTGAAGAATGTTGAAGAACATGTTTTTGAAATTGCGGATATCACTTAGTTAACCCCTTGACCACGTGCGTATTATTTTATATAAATATTCATTTAATGTGTGCTTGTATTGAAAATAGTACGATTATTAAGAGTCATGTTCATACGCGATACTTACTGGTCCGCAATGAGTTTAAGACGCAAAAAATAATTAGAATTTTTTTCATAAAAAAAGTGTATGATACAAAAATATTAAACGTACATATCTTGGAATACATTCGATGGATTCAGCGGTAGCTTTATGGAAACTCATTTTTCATACAAAATTAATTTTATTTCTTTGTAAGCCTACGTACTGTAATCAAAATAATAGCACATTTTTAGTACTTTTTCAACATATAATTTATTGAATTAGGACCGGTTTCGCTCATGGCGAGCATTATCAAGAGAAGCGCAACCGGTCCTGATTCAATAAATTTAATGTGGAATAAGTACTAAAATGTGTAATTATTTTTATTGTAATGCCATTCCACCAAGTATTGACAGTGAACACCTTAAAAGTGATCTACGTATTGTGTTACAAAAAATTACCCGTGTCTCTTTTACTCGGGAAGTATCTTCAGACTTAACACGTGACACAAACAATTTCATCTCAACATCTCACCGCATTCCCGTTGCATAATGTTATGGTTTATTTGCAATTTTAAAAAAATCTGAAATTAAATCTGCATATTTTGAATATGTATTAGCGTTGTAAACTGCGCTTTAAAATTACTAAAATGGCAGTAGACTGAAAATATTCCACATAAAATAAATGGTGGGAAAGAATCAATACCCGTGTCGAAATTTCGCGGTTTCAGTATATTAATTTACTAACATTTATTTTGCCAGAGATCGTACATTAATTTGATTCCTAATATATTTTTTTATTTACTGCTTTTGTTGAATAATATATTTTTTACATTTGTCTGTATGCTTTTTCATAAGTTTTAAAAGGCAGGCTATATAATATCGGAAAGGTGTTCTATAAGCTGAGAATTATTATTACTTTAATAAAAAGTAATAAGGCAAGGATACCTGAGATACATCTAGCCGGGCAGGTAAGTTTTTTTAATGTACGAAACACACAATAGACGAAAATGAAGTCTATCCTTCTGCCACCCCCGACAGAGAAGGTATTTCAGACACCTTTCAAAGCACTCCGCACTGACGCCATTTTATGATATTCTTAAGTCAAAGTAAAATGAAATCTGTAAATATTATATTTAACGCTAATTTTCGATATCCGGTGTTGCAACTTGAGACTGCCATTGTTCTTAAGGCGATATTAAATGTTTATGCATTTTATGAAAGATTAAAACATCCGACTGGTTCAACTAATATTCTAAATTCAAAACGGAACTGGAAAACATAATTAGACTCATTATTGACTAAGTATTCTATAACCCTTTATATGGCAAATATAAACAGTAAATTATCAATAGTAAGTTTAAAATAATAATATCTCTTAAGTAGTATCCGGCAGTCATTTCAATGCAATAAAACTAAACTAAACCAGTGTCAAAATATTACATATTTGATATCATCGATAGGATTAACCCCAGCAATGAAATCTGGTTACATAAATCAATGATAGGTAATAAGTATTCTTATTTGCAAATATTAACCTACCTGCGGTCAATATGGCGAATAGCCGCAAACAACTAACAAACGTCAATGGCAATGGTAAATTGCTAATTTCACTTGCAAAAGTTGACATTATTCAGTTATCCAATTACACTCCCGGAACCCAAATTTTAAAGGGGTATACTTTTATGCGATATAAGGATGATAGATAATTGATTATATTCTCAAAAAGAAAAGAATTATGTTAATTTTATGAGATCGCAATTTTTACAACTATCTCCCCATTGAACGTCACGTAAAATCTAAAGAAGGTCACAAAATGTTTGTAGCATGTGTAAAAAAAACTGTAGCTTTTTATTCTGTTTATTGTAATATCGTATTTATGACATGTTATAATATCATTTTAGAAAATAATATTGTACTGTGTATATGTAAATATAATGTAAACTATGAAGTTATTCTTTTGCGTAAAAGCGAACTACCTAAGAAATTATTTAAGAATGTCAGTCAATATTTTACCGCTCAAGCATACATTGCACTCGAGGAACGTAGCCTTTGTGAAAATTAAAACAAGTTTACAGCTTCAAATTGCTTGCTTGTAATAGGCGTCAGTGAATTACTCTTGGCGCCAGCTCCGCTGCACTAAATCGCATAAGCTTTGCTTTGCAACAAGATGGAAGTGGCGGTATTGCCAAAGCTGACATATGTACCTATTTATTATTTTAGTTGAAACATTGCGATAAAGTTTCTTAGATATTTAGTTGCGAAATAAACTTAGGCGACAGTATAACGAAGATAATACTAAGAAGCAATAAGTATGTAGCTAAGACAAAATTATTTTAATCGAGTAAAAATACTACTTCATCACTCAAGTTGACATGGCAGATCACGGTCATATTTATCGCAACGACTTTTAAAAAAAAAAAAAAAGCCATATCGAAACTATTTACAGCAAAACATATATTCGGTATAGCCCCTCCCCTCTCTTATGGATATTAACAAAATACTGAATATCCACAAAAAATTTCACTTCGTATAAATAATGAAAACAAGCGGTCTTCATTATTCAATAATTAATACTTTCGATGGATTCGGCAATAGCATTGTGAAAGTTTACTTTAATATAAAATTGAAAATAACTTTGATTATTGTTATATTGTTTAGCAATTAGTGACACGTGTTTTGCCTCTTTAAGAATCATCGTCAAACCTATAACGTGGAATACACAAAGTTATCGTTAATTTCATATCAGAAAACAAGTTCATTATATTTAAACATAATGTGAACAGAATTTATTCGCGGCATGATATATTTATTGAATATTGAGATTTTCTTAAATTTAAAATATAATGTTTTTATTTTTCTCTTTTTAACACGATAAAATCCTGAAATGAATTTAAACATACATTTAACTATCTATTTGATAGATAAATAAACTAACTCTTGAACGGCCGCATATGATATGACTACTCAATAATCTTTTGACAGTTATTCGGCTATATGTGTCCAGTAATAAATAATAAATTATTACTAAGAATTACTGAAACAGAGTATATATTATAGTTTCCATATAGATAAATCAATCAACGGTTGTTATTGAACACCCTGGAAAGGATTAACGACATTTATATTGAGTTTTTGATCACCGATGTTATAAATATAAATGCATTGGTTGCAGTTAGTTTATAATAACGGTATAAATAAATTGCATAGACAATAAAAATAAACTATATTTTTCAAACGCCATTGTGCAAGGCTATCGTGTTTCGAGCTGTCATATAATATATTACAATAAAAAAAAAGACATTGCCTTATATGTAGCGTAAATATTAACATAACAGCAATACTTAGAGAATAGATATCGAGGTTTTTAAGTCAAAAGAGCGTAAGAGGAATTTTACCAAAGTGAGTTATTTGAAACTTTAGATTCATTCGATGTCATGTCGGATAGTAAAACGGGTTCATTATTTGTCACAGCAATATTAATTCGACATTATTAACCTTTTTTCAGCATGTATGATCTCAAACTTCAATTGCGGAAATCGACACAAATCAAATTTATCATTTCATCGTTTTCGTGCATTTACAAAATAGTGTACATACACATCGAAGCAGTGATGCACAGCCTTTATGGCAGAAAGGCCTGCTTTTCAATTTTCAGATTGCTTGAGGGCCTCATGGGTAAAACTGATTAAAGTATCGATATTTTTAGTATATAGTGAATTGAAAATTTTATATTAAAAATAAACTTCACCAAGCACCGCGACTCCATCGAAAGAATGAAAATTTGGAATTGTCTTTTAATCGTCAGTGAAAAGGTTTGAAGAAAAAAAGGTGATTTATATTTGTCATATTGGGCCACATGAAATGTCATTTCATTAAATGCATCACGTGCATCACTGCATTAAAGTATTTCTAATTTGTACAGTTTCTTTGTACGGAGAATATAAAATATTACGCCCTTTTGGCTGAGCAACCTCGACGTATGCAATTTTCATAATACATTGACATTTATGGAAGTATTATGTCGATATCATATGCACTTATCGAGATTGTAAAAGATTATTATTTCTAAGTATGGCACCCAAGGAAAAATAGTGACATAGTTCGGCTAAAAAACGTTTTCTTTGAATGCAGTTTCAAAAACTCATTAATTTTATAAATAATTGGATATATATCACAGTTTTTAAGCTCATACAGTTATTTATTTTAATTTACATGTACATTTAATATCGTAATATGTTTGCTTCAACAAACAATATTTTGAAAACCCAAACAAATTCAATGAAATGTAACCCAATGCTTCTTTTTATACTGAACTTAATTTGATGAAGTCCTGGTCCATATTCGCGGATTTTTAAATGATTTTCAGTTAGTAAGATTTAAATTAAGATTACGAAATTGTATTTGATATGGATTAAAAAAATATATGAAATATGTGTAGTTAATTATCAACCAGTAAAAACAAACGTATTGTTCTTCATACATATAATAGGTACATTTTGCCCACTTTATTGATAAGGCTATAATTGCTATTATACAATAGGTTAACTCCATTTAAATAGTCTGAGACAGTAAATAATTTTTAAAAATCACTTATTTTTTTTAATAAAAAAAACGTCGGGATCGATTTAGATGATTTTAGATAACACAGCGTTTTTGAGGAACTGATATACATACTACATAATAATTATGGAGATCGAAGTAAGCTGTGTATTCAATCATTTCACTACTCAAAATAAGCTCAATTGTTGATTTAATTTTTATGTGAAATGTCAAAGCAACTTATAAGTAATATATTACCGAATACGTATACTGAATAATTTTATCTATATGCCAATTCACTCAGGTGATCTGCAAAGGTCACGGAGTGCAATTTAGATAAGACGTATTACTTTTTTTCAATTTAACTAACTCATAATAATAATAACATAATGGGCGGTTTATTCGGGCGAGATAAATCTCATTCGGTGTGTTTTTTTTTTAAATAAGCAAAAAATAACTCACACGGAATAATGTAGATTGGGTGATCGATACGACGTGTTTATTGGCCATCGGCCCGAAAAGTTGTTTCATGATAAATCTCTCGGCCGATATTATGAAGTTAAAACCCATTGCTTCGATTTTCTGATGATAAATTTGCCGCAGTGTTGTTTCAGACCGTGCAGAATTCATCTGATCCTTTAACAGTTTTTTCAGATTGACCCCTTATGCCCGTATTTACACATTTATTCAAAAAATATTCAATTAAAATATTGTTTAATTAACAATTATTCGTGGGGATTTAATAAAATTTTAATACGCCGTTTTCTTTTTACGATATAATGTATTCATATATTGTTATCTATTAATTTTACTTGTCAATATTTCTTTTATTAATTAATGTTTTATTTTTCACGACCATATCATAGTCACAATTTTAAAAACCTTAATTATTTATACATTTTTATAAATCATGTTACATATGTCATCAATGTCTCCGATATTTTTTCAGAAAATTCATTGAAGACGGGTGTTCATTAAATATTAATCAACAAACGGTAATTAAGTATGTATATTAAAAGTCGCAGAAGGTTGCAGTGATGCTAATTTTGTGTAATAAAAAAGATAGAGGTGACAGTAGAATATTTAAAAATATATTTATTATCAGTGAGCTTTTAATTTTAAGCATTATTTGTTGATCTCTAAGCAGAACTTTTCCGTTGGCCAAAGAACTTAGACAAGCAAGGTGTCGAAGGCTGAAATTAATGTATTTCATTCGAATAAATGGCAGAATGAGTACGTCATATTTATAAATAAATGTAGATAATATTCAATCGTTTCACATACGTATATTTGATTTTGATCACTCAATTATTTTATGAAGACTGATAAGATGAATCTTAAGCAAGCAAAGCTCGGTATTATTAGTATAAATATGTACGTACACGAGAGGTTCAAATATTTTTAGGTCTGTTCCCGCGACCTACAGCTTCTGCAAGGTCACTTTTTGATGGCACAACCCTAGCAGCATTTCGTAGCATTTAATTAATGTAAAAAAACACATATGTTGCATTTAAATATCGCCATCTTTTGAGCTAAAGCAAAACGTTAAGCATTAATATGTACTTTAATATCATTTGATTGAATAATTAGAAATATTTAGGTTAGCTTTTACTTTAATGTAAAAATTCAGACGCTATTAGAGTAGTTTTCTTTACACTAACCATATTTAAAAAATATACTGTGGATTAAACATCGTTTTTATGATGTCAACCGTCATTTAAAGGCGGAAAGGCATTGTATTTATAGAAATGAAACATAATTTATATTTAATAGTGAAAATAGGAATTGATTATGAATTTTTGGTTTGCTTTTTGACATTTATAGATAGATGTATGTTGAGAGGTGATTAAGAAAAAATAAGCTTCAAATTGACAGTGATAAAATTTAATATTTTTACTCTAAATCGTCGATGTGAATTATTCTCCGCCTTTACATATTTCTATTTTTAAATAAATAATTACTTATCATTTATGTTTATAATAAAATTTTATGTTTTTATACGAATACCTATTAAAGATAATAAAATAGCTTTTAAATGAATACACCAGAGAGTCGCGACAGGTCAATGATTTGATAGCGAATGTTTTTATTTTAGCAATGCAACACAAATTGAAAATAAATAATAAGTAGCATAACACAAACGCAACTATAATTATTAACGTTTTATATGGCGATGGATTTGACACAACTGAATAGATCCCTAAATATTTTTGACCATGAAAACAACAAAGAATTCGTTGGACTGGCGAAATAAACAGGTATATATGGAAATATGTGAAGATGTATAGTATCACTTCGAAGGTAAAGACTTTCGTCAATCAGTAGATAAATAAAAACTGATGGTTTGATATCACGGTCATACAGCAAAAGTATGACCTTTAAACACAAATTGATAACAAACGCCTCACATTGAATAAAGCTGAGAAAAAGAAATCACAATGGCAATCATACAACAATTCAGATCAACTATTATGGTTGTAGAGCTTTTCCTTTTGTTTGACTTTGCGCCCCGCATGTTGGGATCCGTAGATTGTAAATTGCATGAACTTATTGATTTACATCGTTTTGTTCTTGGTCGAGGCTGAGCTCACCAAAGAGAAGGCAAATTACTTAGCTTTGCAAATTCCTGTGTTCTTTGAAAAAAAGTTGTAATAGATTTTCCATCGAGAGGTAATTTATTCAAGTACTACATAGGGCATATGCAAACTATGCTGCCGTTGAAAGAAAGAAGGCAGTGACTTCTGAAATAGAGTTATGAATGCCATTCGCTAAATAATTTTGAAAGCTATATACATACATATGTATGGTGCTCACTTTAATAGCAGTATAATAAGTAAAACACTTTAAAATATTTTAGCAAAAAAGCAGTAACTCTAGTTTTATTAGCAAAGAGGCAGTCAATGAATCTACTCACTGCTTGTTTACAAAGAAATAAGTTAACTTTATGTAACTACTAGTATTCGAACCCGGCTTCGCTCGGACCAGTTTGGGGTTATGTTCACCTCGGCGCGTAAATTCAGACGGGCCAAGTTGAAACAACTGGCAACTTAATGACCAACAATGCAAAAGGGAATTACAGACCCACATACATACATACGCCGTTTCGGTTTTATATATAAGATATTTTGGTTCATATGAAACTACTCGAGTATTTTGTAAAATGTACTACTCAATACTCGAGTAATTGGAGTCTCTACACACACATTGATAACGAAACAAATTTACCGTCGAAACTTTCGCGAGCGAAATCAATTCGTTTGTTTGAACTTGCAACAACAATGCAAAAGGGAATTACATACCCACATACATACATACGCCGTTTCGGTTTTATATATAAGATTCTCAATAGTCACGTTTTGCCTTCTTGCTTGGAAAGGCAGTATGCAAGATTCATGGGCTGTGAAATATAACTGATATATAATACGTGCTATAATTCAGAGAGCTTTAATATTATGAGACGCTTTCTTATGTTTGTAGTCAAACAAGATCAGTATACACAATACGTTTTTTATCATGCCTATTTCCTATTGAAAAGAGATTGCACGATAAACTTTAAAGTCGCCTCTAAAGCAGATTGAAGCAAAACCTTTGTAATTGTGACATAACAATCTTTTAAGGAAATGTACTATGTTCACATTTTTGTTGAAAATATGGAATTGACAGTGATCAACAGTGCTGTGATTATAAGGCAGAAATACAAAAAGTTTGTCTCATCAGCGGATTACGCGAAAGATGGTCGAAGAGGAAAAACTAGAGCTTTTTTTTTTTTAGTATTTATTTTGTTTTTTTTCAATGACTATGCTAAGCATGGGTTGATATGAAGACTTGCATTGTTTCAGCTTTCATAATGGAGTTGGAAGAGTATGGAAAAGTATGGAAGGGTTCAGAACATAATATGAGGTAAGGTTCCATGAGAGGGTTCAGTGCGGTGTTGTGTTGTTGCGGATAGGGGGGCATGGAGGGAAGGAGGTTGGTATAGGTGCGCATGCGCGTCCGTGCTTCACGACGACCTCGCCTCGTGACCGGTCCTAAGTCCCAAGTCTCGAGTCTCAGTATCCTCAGTCACTCCGTTTGCTGCTGCAATCGCGATGACTCTTCTCTTTTCGATACCAGCCAACTCAAATAACATGTTGAACGCAGTGACGTGCGCTGATTTTAGCCACTCTTCCATACTTATGTCGCCAGAACCATAAAAAGTTATGAGTATGTAATTCCAGTTTGACTCGTGATAAGACTACAGTACGCATGATATTTTAAATCTCTGGAGATGACACAACGTTTTGTCTGCATGTGAAGAAAATATTTTGTGTTTTATATATAAACGTCCTGATAATTATTATGATTATTTATATTCCCCCCGATCTTTTTGACTGATACAATACACGTAAAAAAATGAGCGCGAGGCTATGTACATGCACTTTAAATGCGTATTTTAAATTAAATTACAAATTGAAAAGGTTATCCATCATAACGAAATTATGTAAACGTTACATTTCATCGTGTTTGACAAAAAATAGTAAAATTATTATTAACCTTTCAATACAATCGGATGGGTGGGAGAGAACTCTCTCTTTAGCTAATCACTAACCACTAGTCTTCTACCGGCCCTATCCATATATGCTTATAGCGAAAAGGAGAGGTTAGGCAACTTAGTAAACAACAGTTCTCGCAGATATGTTGAGAGTATATTTGGTACACACGAGGCAATGCTTTGAGAAGGACAGGGTGACGATATAAATGTGACAGTCAAGCAACTACAACAAGAAACTTCGGACACTCATGTTCAACCAGTTACTGTAATTATTCTTTATCGCTACGATATATTTTCGTAGGGTGATTTTCTATTTGAAGTATGTGATGCGTAAATTTTACATTAAAAAGAGTCAGCTGTAAAACCAATGAAGCACTTTATTTATAACTCGACTTATATTCGATTGTTCACCTCATTCTTTTCTCAGCGAATGCGTAGTACATATTCACTTCTTCAAAACAAATTCAAACTTCAAGCATGCCCGCAGTTTATATGAAATATGACATCGAGGATACGTCACTGCTCGAAATCGGAGTAAAGTAATTTTCTTTGCATACCCAGTGGCGGCTCTATTCAGTAAATAATTGGATGGATGCACTCGTAATAATCAAGTATAAATTCTCCTTACATCTTAGCAATAACAGTAGGTAATCACTAGCCAAAGTCAAAAGGCCACGTTATAAAAGATACCGAACATTTATGGTGAAATTTAAGCCATCTGTGGATATTTTTGTAGGTTTTGACATTGTTATAACTGTACTAACATATCACTTCCCTACTATGAAATACTATCTCAACATAAGTATTTATTTTTAGCCTCGTTTAGTGAGATAGATTAACTAAATACTACTCCTGCCAAAGCCCAAATCGTATACCTTTTATATTCAATATCTCCGAATTAGATAGGTTTGAGCGAGTATATAAAAGGACACATCACGACACCTTTTTCGCCTTGCAAATAAGAAATAACGGTTGGAAAAAAATAAATCGATATGAAAATGTTCAAAAGTGTATATTTTAAAAAAATATGTTTATTTGGATATCCACATTTGAAGCACATAATAAAAACGACAAGGCCTAAAATAGCACAAAGGTAAACTCAAAGTAATTTATTTATAGATCGTTTTGAATTATATTATTATTTTGACACTCACTGTAAATTTAAAGCACGCATAAATATTTTTTTTAAAGACAAAAACATAATCTTGTTTTTCAATGTCCATGGTTAACAGCGCTTACACCCCTCTTTTCAAACAACAGTGCACGCCGCTTCACAAGTACGGTCGAAATAGCGAAGATTCACGAAAGGCCGTGCTCAAAATATCGTGATTTGTTTCGCTCCATGCAGTGTTATTAGGCTTGCAAAACTGTGAGGCGATCATTTCGTTCCATATTTTCAAATGTATTTCATAAAAAGTTATCCAGTTTTGTCTGCTGTCAACTCACTCTTCATGGAGCATATAATCAAAAGCTTATGCGAGAAATTATTCAGTAACTCAACCATTTTTTAGACAAGGATTGGTTTTAGCGAAGACCTAGAAGTCAGATTAATCAACCCCCCATTTTCAGGGTCGGATGGGTGGGGAGGATCATTTAACGTCACATACATCGATGCTTTCAAGAATAAATTTATTGAAAAACACATTGTTTGTATTTTGTAAACGAATTGGCTAAAAGCTCAAAAACAGCCACAGTGCAGGATATTCATTTCTTTAAACATTCATATCTGCAAGAACTGCTTGTCATTCAGTAACTCGGCACTATATTTTTCGAATAGAGTAGAGATAGTATGATAGAGCTAGGACAAATCTAGTGGTATGCTAATCGCTATCACTAGTCCGTATTTAAGTGACCAGAGTCGCTGGTTTCAGTTGCGGCATTCACGAGCTTGCACTCCAGTACGGAAAATCGATGATTGGGATGTACGTAATTATATGATATCAAAGATTCCGTGTCACCCTTCCGATCATTTCTTCAAACTCATATAATATACATATGCAACAAAGAAGTACTGATACACAGTATCTCACTTAAGCTCCCGATATCGATACCGCTTAATAACTGATAATAAACATTCCCTGTATGTTCAACTTTGTTCAACAATACCGAGTAAGCGCGTTATACGATACTACTGTGCCGCCAGTTAAATATAATTCTGATAACTTTGGCGTCAAATTTCTCAAAATGGAGAAATAGTATGGGTTTATTTAAGCGATACCCAAGAAAACAATCAAGAAACCATTACCTCGGATTTGTCGGAAAATTTGAATACTTTGAATAAACAGTTTTCGTAAACAGGTTAGCCTTGTGTTCATTCTTCGGTAAACTATAATTGTGCCGTGAGTCTAGTCGAAATATAATTTAAAAATCTTAGTCTCGTGGATTTTAGGATATATGCACAAACAACTTTAAAGTAAGATGATTGAGTAGCACACAGCTCATTATAAATTGTTTAATAATTTTTATATGCACTTTGAATATTCTGTATATGATGATTATATTCACTCGCAATATTAACGGAATTAGAAGATAAGTATGAAGATATCCCTACCGATATTTAGTGTTGGTTTATTTGGTGTGCGTTCGGTGTACAAATAAATACATATATAGTTTATCTTGGGAGGGCTTATTATATTACATAGCCACCGACATATAAAAGATAATACAATTAACAGGGTTCAAAAAGCAATGCGGTATATTTACGTATGCAAAGATTCTCAAGGATATTACAATTGAGATCAGCCATTTAAAAGCCAATTCAATCAATAATTATTTTAGCCTCATTTTTACGTTACTTTACCTTGACCGGTTTTAGTCATTGATATTAATTTGACATGATTAAACATTACTATTAAATTTATATATTTAGTATACAAATTATCAAATATTCCAAAATATGCCCAGCCTGAAGATTGTTCTATAATAGGCTAAAAACGTGTCATGCCTGGTAACATCATTGATTTAATATTGGTATCACTGTATACGGCAATAAGTTATACGATATATTCAACGTTCGAATATATCTCTGTAAGAGAAGATTGACAATATATAGATCAACTAACTACAATAGATTCAATTATATGCGCCAACTGATTGCACTGTTTCGATTGACGGTCAAGCAAAATATTTCGGATTTGGTTTCCAGGCAATTTGATTACGCACAAAAGCTCTCTAAGCATCCACCATTGTTTTTGCTGGAACTTCCCCGTTTCTATTGTTGTTTATGACCTTCGATACAATCGGGACATTATTAATGGGCGTCCGTCCGAGCGCAAAGTCGTGAACGCGCCTGGCATCAACGCTCACCGCGGACCGCCGTGGTTCGCCCCGAGAGCCGAGACGCCCGAGCGCCGTGGTCCGACAAAGGCCCCGATCTCAATCCCTCCCTCGCCTCGGGATGGGACTGTAGACTCGAGACTCGGGTGCATGACCGGCCTTATCGTTTATATCAATAATCATAGCATTTTATAGCAAACAAAATGAAACCAACGGCAAGAAATATTTATGCTACAGGCATTTGAATTTTTTTGAAGTAATTCGTTTTGGATTATAGCTTGGAATAAGACAGAAAATATTTAAAAAAAAAACACGTTAGATATCGTCAAAAATTACTTACTATTAAAAAAATATAATTTTTAGCACATTACATAATTTGAAAGAGAAACATAAATATTTAATAATAAACTGAAAAAAAGACATGGCCAAAATTATAATATTCCATATATCAGGGAATAATTATTTTACAATTGTATTTTTGGGGCTGATCATTATAAATCTTGTTGTCTATATCAGTACTACTAGTATACTATATTCTAGAAAAATACATTTTGACAAATAAATAATAATTATCAAATACAAGAATTTTCAAAATATGTAGATTATAAAGCAAAAAAGAAATGTTTTATTTCATCCATCTTGCTTTTGTACAACATCAGATATAACTTTTTTTCAGCCAGCATTCAAATTATTTTTTTTCAACAAATGTGTCAATTAAAAATTTCACCAAGTGATCATATCCTTTCATATGAAACTGTTCAAAATCAACTGATTTTCTTCTTCACTCCCGCATGTTTGCAACGATTTATCAAAGACTACACACATCTTACTGCGGGTTAATAATTCTTTAGAAATAGTTCCATAAGTAAGAAAATACCATTATTTTAATCCAAATAAGGTATTGTAATTTGTTATCAACATTCGAAGAATTCATTTTGTATGCCGTACCATTTACCGGTAATCATTTTTTATTCATCTCTGGAATTTCGTGAGGCACATTCTCACAACGGACGAATGCATTGAATTACAATAGGAATATTACTTGTTACTGAGGAGTATTCTTAATACACAGATCGACGCAACTTCGAAGATTAAGCGTGATTGCTGTCTTTGATTGCGAGAATCAGTTACGTTCGTTTAGTTATAAATTAGTGCTGGCTGCAAATGTATTCATTTTAGTTCTGTTCTTAAAAGCTTGCCATATTTTTTTAGTACTGTCTTATAGCCAATCTGACACACACATCAACAAAGTCAAATCTATACGCAGGTCTAAAATTAATAGCAGAACGCAACAATTGCGTTGTACGCATGGGACGATTTCACTTGCAATAATTAATAAGAATAAGTAAGAATTATGAATAAGAACTGTATGTGTCTGTTTCCATATCGGTCATACATTAAAATAAATAAGAATATTTAAAAGAAAAATTTACTCCAGTTTTTAAGGCAGTTTATTTTTTTTTATTCTATATATTTTTCCATATACGTCCTATATATATATGTATATTATATTATATTTTATTTTTATATGTATATTTTCTATATACGTCCGGTCCGTGGCGCAGTGGCAACGGCTTTGACTTGCGTGCCGGACCGCCCGGGTTCGATTCCCAGTACGAGCGGATTTTTTCAGTCGATAAATCTGTTCAAAGGCATGGGTGTTTGTGTTGTTGAAAATCCCTTCCCACCTTTCCGATCCCAAAGAGCGACGCATAGTGACAGTGATTAGCTTATCATTAGTCCTATCCTAGTCTTCGTATCCTTTCCATCACTACTCTCTTCGTAAAAAGAGAGGTTGAGCAACTGAGTAACCATCAGTTCTCGTAGAAAAACATATGTTGAGATAAACTCCATGAGGAGTCCATATGCTCCAAGTTGGGAGCGGACATGGTTAAAAAATAAATATATTTTTCCATTTCTATTCTATCCCATAATAATTATGGACTACTCACGGAATTTATCTCAACATATTTATTCTACGAGTACTGATTTTTACTCAGTAGCTCAATCACTCTTTTTCGAAGATAGTAGGGATTGAAAGGATACGAGGACTACGACAGAAATATTGGTTAGTTAATCGCTCTCGCTACGCGCTGCTTTTTTGGATCAGAAGGATGAGCAGGGATTTTTAACAACAAAAACACCTTTCCTCATGACTGAAAAAAACTGCTCGTACTGGGACAGTCGGTCCGTGACGAAAGCCAACAACGTTGTTCACTGCTCCACGGACCGGGACATATATACGCATTGCTAATATAATTATCGCACGTATAGAAAGTTATGAATCTGACTACAGCCACTAATAACATAACATTGGTAGGATTGTATGTTTAGTTTTAAAAATTTGGACAGTTATACCCAAGATCGTTTGGCTCTACTGGTGACTTGGGTTTCTAATGCCTTTTCAGAAAATTCTGTCATCTGAGACCAAGGTATGATAATCCACATTAACTGGAACCGCTCGGAGCACAGGTTGTATTGGTAGACGGTTATTATTATGTGGATCCACCATACAATAAAGATTCGGTACTAAACTCGGCCGCATCTTTTAAATCTCCGTCATCCTTTTCACTCACTGTTATAAAGATGGCTTAGTACATATTATATTACTGCAATTTTCTTCAGCACTTATAATACGATATTACCAACCGTAAAATCGAGCCCGAGCAGAAAATTCAATTTATAAAATTAATATACAGGTATTGGATTTGGTTAAAGCGGGCCGATTGCATCAAATGCATTGCCATATAAAACTGTATTTTTTATCAATCGAAATAGAAAAATTAATAATATTTTATAACAGCATTTTAATTAAATTAAATAATTTATTCATTTCAATAGGGCCTGAGAAATAATTCAAGTATTCATTTCACGCGAATGTTATTTAAATTTTATTATTAAGAAGATATAATAATGTTACTAGGTAGTTTAGAAACCGTTAAATAAAGTTCGGCGGAATGACGTGGCTGGTGGCGACCTTGAAACGTGAAGTTTACAGGAAGCATTCTAAGACCTTCATGTGGAAGTGAATCGAAAACCGTTGATGTTTTTTTAATAAAAAGTTCAAATTAATAAATTGAATGGCCATTTAACATTATTCACGTTTTAAAAAATCCTCTTTACTCTAACTGTTAAAGCTAAAATATATATCAACTCGTCGACTGTCGATAATACATAGCTATGGTATTAAGCGCGAAGTGTCGGACAAGTAAAATAAAGATCTAATTTTATACTGAAAATTTATTTCTACGAAGCAATCGCAAGAGCTATCGAAAAAACTAACATTTTTATGCAATGCCCTATTTCTGTATGTAAATGAAAAAGAATTCACCCAGCAATATATAACTGATAATCTCAATATACCTATTTCGGTTAATTTGTTATTCGTTTTTTTATTTAGTCAACTACTTGTAATGTATCTAAATAGATCCATCGTATTATTATACATCTAATATGAAACTCACACTTATACATACAACCAATACTTCGGCAATCCCATTATTCTTTATAATGTATATTCTCAAAGTTTGATAGTGAGTACGTACCCAGTTGTTTGGTGAGATCAATGATGATAGGGCAGCGAGATGATAGTACCAGATTTGAATCCCGGGGCGATTGAGTTTTGTGTTCAAAGGAATGTGTAATTGGATTTTTAAATAATTTCCAACTGCCTAGAAAACGGGCTTTATTAGACTGTATAGTTCTATTTTGATTTGATGTGATCGAAGAGGATCAATCTAGGAAATAGTTTTGTTTTAAAATAAAATATTATCATCGTTACTCATCTACACTGTCGAGAAACAAGATCAAAAAACGTCAATAAAAATATGGCTATATTTAATTAATTTTACTGTACCGGCAAAAAATACTTACATTATGAAAAATATGTTTCAATGATCTTGAAAGCTTAGGATTATGACTACAATTAAATGTAAAAAAAATCGTGACTCCCAATGCACTAATAATAAATATGTATGTATGTATATACATAGGTTCCCGATGAAATTTTGATACTTTTTACTGTCAATAAAAATATGCGCCAAGATAAAAGAATAATCCGCATTCTCAACACCGACATAAGATTGCATCGCTATAAATATATGTATATTTTTATAATAATTTGTAATTTAAATTATTCAATATTGCCAGCTTTCTGGTGACAGATGAAACCTGTATTTTAATGCGGTGTGATTTTTAAACGAATAAGCATCAATAATTGATAACTGAATTCTATGTAAATCGTAAACACGTCAGCGATATACATTCTTCATCATAAAACTGCAATAATATTTTCACTAAATGTAAACTATAAATTATATTATGATAATTTTGATTGACACTTGGTTTGGGTGTATCAACAATATGTTTCTAAATATTAATACAACGATATCAACTGGCGTATCGATTTCTTGGGATATTACGTCAACAGAATAAAGCTAAACAATGACTTAAAATAAATTTAATTAGCATTACAAAATATCTTTTACAATAATATTTATTTTTCATATCAACTGTTGAACTTTCGATCTTACAACATTATTCATTATTTGCCAACTGATGACAGATATTTTGCATTCATTTGTTTAGTTTTTGGACTGTGTGGACCAGTGGTAAGAGCTTTGCTTTATCGAACATCTGAGACTGGGTTTATAGACTTCTCAAAAATATATATTTACTTCTCAAACATGAAACTATTGATTTAAAAATCGCCATGGTCAGTTAATGCGTGTAATGTTTTATTTAATAGTACATCGAAAACCATTTTGTAAAACCAAGTTTGGTCACAAACTATATCTGAAAGTGAAGGCTCTGTAACGATACAATTATTATCCAAAGGTGAATTCATTATTTATTTATAGCGTAATACATTTCGTATATTATCCGAAGTAAAAAATTCTAATGCAAACAAGATTTTAAACTTACATTACGATAAAAATATTTTCTTCAAATGTTATTAACCTCTTAGCAAAAGTGCATTTGTAATCAGTGTTTAGATTAAATTTTATCCATATTATTAGTTATCGTTGACCGATAAGTTTAAATATAATATTATTGAATACATTATAAACAACATTGAAGTGTAACGAAAATACAAAATGATTTAAATCAAACACATATTCTGGATATTTCTGAATTTCATAAAACTCTACGATTAATTTGATCCGATTGTTACTTGAATCTATTGAATCCATTTCTTTTAATAAATTATTCCATTTAATGTATTAATTAGATAAATTTGAAATTCTTAGAATTTTTCTTTGCTTCTCATGCAAAGTGATTTTATCAGCTCAATGATTATTATTTTTGCGATATTTGAATTGTTTAATTACGCTGACTTCATCTTTTTGACAAATAGTTATTCCACATCGATAAACACACAAATAATGTACATATTAGAAATTTGCCTCGCCAAAGCGACGACGTTCGACTTAAAAACATTTTACAAAAATACTTTCTGGCATAAATTATCAAAGAAAACACAAGTATCACCGAGCACTTTTTATGACATTTTGAAGAGTATCGTATTGTTTTTCTATTGTTGAATAAATTGAGGATTTAGTTAGGTAAGTGGGTAGTTTTATACCGTACTCAAAGAGCAGGTATACTACTACCCGTAATTTCAACCACCTGAGGCAAAATCATGTTCTCAGGATTAGGATTTTTTTTATTTCTATCCGAGGCTCATGAGAATAGAAAACGTTCCCATATAATTGTATAACTTTTATCGTTCAGCAATGGCCGCAGAAATTTGCCCAGGAGAGTTTTTTTAATGTATTTGTTTTTTTTTTGATTATGCCACGAATCTGTACTGTAAGTCCACGTCACGTTATGCTTTGAAGTTAATTATTTTATGCAAAGATATGAAGTATTTTAATTAAATGCTTGAAATTTTATTGAAAAAACGGCAGTATTACAATGCTTCTTATATGCACAGCAAAAAATTTAATATATACTATACACTATCTACTATTTTAATATTAATTACATTGTATTGATATGATGATATATATTTTTATACAAAAAGAGTCATTATTAATTAAGTAACGTCACAAGATTTTGTGTACTTTTGACAACCTCTTTCCATTGTCACATTTTGTCTCAAATACTCAAATTACTTCAGATTTTTATAACGACCGGTTGAGGTTTAAACGAAATATCCATCCCCCAGTAAAAAGCATTAATATATTTTTTAAAAAATCGTATTGGCGGCATCTTATCTAACGTGGAATGGATCTTAATGTCAGTATATGTTGAAAATGAGTAGGTTTAATGGACGATTTCTATAATCATATACGAAATTAGTGTGTGTTATATTTCGGTTAATTCCAAACGATAACTAGATTTTCTCAATACGGTGTGCATATACCTGGACACGTGCACACCCACGTGAGCCGTTCCACATTAAAAGAACAACAACCAACAGATGGTAGCAACTTAGAAGTGCATTCTCTAAAACACCTACATTTTATTTTCATAGTGGTTTTTTGAGCACGTAATACTGCACGTGAAGTAGGTATATAACTCAGGCCATTCGAACGAAAAAGTATCGAAGCTAGTACCGCTATCATAGAAACTAGTTTTGGCCACATTTCTCTCTTGAGTGGACGCGACATTCAAACAAAATCTATACACACACAATCATAATATATCTATCTACCTACGTATTCAAATATTATCCAGGCATAGATACATACATACGTCATGTCGCCAAACTGTGACATTTTTTTTTATATCAAACCATATACGGAGCTGCGTAATAAAATTGTGCTCATAATACAATGACCGGTTGAGTATTTGAAAGGGTATTTTTCTACTCAACAGGTGTAGGGATTTCAATATCGGACTGAGGTTAAGACCGGTTTTTCGGTATTTCATATTAAATATCGGCATTACAAAAAAAATGATAAATCTGAGCGTAAATCAAAATTATAATTATCCCCAAATATGTTCGCAATAAGCAATCGCGGTCGGATACAAATTAAAATAATTTCTTCAATATAAGATGAGCGACACATACTAAATTAAATAAATAATAATATCCACAACAGTGACGTCACAAATTTTCATCGTTTGCAAGGACCATCGCATGACTGAACGCAAGAAATAAAAATGTTTTATGTTTCGTTAAAAATCATTTCAATTTCGATTTTGCTTCATTTTCAACACCAGCTAATATTTTTAGTTTGAAAACCGGTATTTCGGTAAAGATGAATCAGCCGGTACCGATATCAGTACAATATTTTTGTTTTTACTGAATGAAATATTGTACTTGAAGATAATTAAGCAGAATTCTTGAAACTGGTTACGAAGGTGACTTTATATCTGTGGCGTTATGGCACATGCTGATATGTCCGATTTACCTTAACGGTGTGTGATGCTAAATAACGACGTAGAACATATTTTGGCTTCTCATCCTTTTTAATAAATTGATAAGTATGACTGAATGGATGACATATGAATTTTTGCCACCAAAATGCGGAAGAACAGTATCTATAAATTGTGAGATAAAGCCCAATGTGACAAAAACGAACATATCAGCTTGCGCCATAACCCCATAGATATATGACTACAATTTCATGCTTTGTAACGTATTTATAATTTTCACATGCATATTATGACACGTATAATATTTACCAACATCAATTTATTCGGCAATTGAAGAATTAAATCGTGTAAAAGATTTTTATTCTTTTTAATAATAGGGTATTCCAAGATGTGCGGTAAAAAATAAACAATGAAGGGTAAAATAATTTAAAGCTAAATGGTAATAATTGAGAAGAGGGGGATAAAAAAAATATGAATAACCCTAGTTCCTGCGAATCAATGATACATTTGGTTTATAATTATCGAGTGGTGTAATTATTTTCTTTTAATTGCTGACTGCGTCGCCTATTTTTAAGATGACGCTTAAGGCTACTTCACGAACGCCCCCACACTGTTCCGGCCCTTCACATAACACACTTATTACTGCAATATTTTTCTATGGATATTTTTTTTAATACGTAGGAAGAAAAAGTTACTTTTTCCGATTATGTAACATTTATTCTTGTTCAATTTACTTATATACGACACCCTCATGTATAATTTCATTCATTAATTAATTACTTTAAATATTCAACATGATAATGACAGTATGAATAAACACCCTGTCACTAACTCACGTTTAATTTCAATTTAAGTATTATATCAACGCGAGAAACGTTGACAATTGATTGTAGTATTATGGCAAGATTCATGAAGTGGAATTTTTTTTTCGTTTTTGCGCTAACTTATGTATTCATTATAATTCAGAAGTGATCGTGTATGATTGATTCACGTTTAAATAATTCGATTTAATACTTAAACCAAGTATAAAATATCGTATTTGTGTAGCATGATAATATTTTTACAAATAAAAAAATCCGAAAATATTGTATTATTGCTAACAAGTTAGACATTTGTTACACGAAACAAGCTACAATTATAATTATTATTTCGTCATTTAAAGCTTAAAACGGAACAGTGTGTCATTTTTCGCGCCGTTTCCGCGCCTGGCACCACCGATCCGTTACGGTTATAAATCTTATTTTATATTTTAACGAATGATGACCGCGAAAAATGAGCTAATTTTTATTTCTAGTTACATATGTACAAGCGAATAAATGGTAAACTGGTGTTCACCAAAGACAGTACAACGAATAGAACATAATGAATGATCAGCGATCGCAATTCACAGCTCGCGCATTCCAGTTTGCATCCGTTGAAATAACCCAGTTAAAATTAACCGTTAATAATGAATGCGTGGTTAAAAAAATCTGATCTATCTCGTTCGCAGTCCAATGTATGAAAATGAAAGCGTACAGCGAGAGCTCCACCGACAGGAAACTACGACATTGTTTTTTTTTCACAATTTCATATTAAAATATGCATGCATTGTGCGCATTTTTTTATTTCCGACTTTGTATCAGATCGGAACCCATCCATTGTAACGCGAATAATGGATATAATCAATATATTATTACCAATTAACTACCGAATCATTTCTAAAATTTTTTTTTTTATTAAAATAAAACTACGCATTGCTAACGTATTGTGAAAAGCGGATAACAATAATTATATAAAAAATATTTAGAATTGAAGATTTGATTGGATAATAAAGTACTAATATAACTACTTTCATAGGCGTGAATCAGTCGACACCAAATTATTGAGCCGAGAATCATATATCATTACCATAGTTGCCACCTAGATTAATTACTGTTTAAATATTGAGTTTTATCCCGTAGTAAGGCATTATCGTGTCTAGAATCGTATTAGCGTCTAATATATGTATTATAGTGAAAACTAGTTATAACACCTGTAATATAATTTAAGAATGGACTCCGGCTAAGATTTAAATGTGTTATCCTTTTCGGTTTTTATTATAAACTGAATAATAATATAAAATAAAATAAAGAGGTTAGTTAACCTTCGTGAGTTCAAATGATGAATCAAATCAAATTAAAACATATACGATCCTGAATATGACCAATCATAGCTTCAGGCTCATAAATAAATAATTATACTCAATACCAAGTTATAATATTTTTAAACATTTTATATTGATTGATTTTCGCAATAACTTGCAGCATCAAGGCGTAAAATTAATGTTAAAAAACTTGGTCAATTAAGTTTTTCGGTAGAAATACTATTTCAAAAATAGAATACAAATAAAAGATAGTATCAGAAACAAATGAAATATTTATTTAAGTCATATGAAGTCAGAAAATGGAATTCGAAAGAATTTCAAACCTACTTGCATCAGCAATAATTTTTGGGATAGTGTGACGACAGATTAATTAAGAAAACTCTTTTAGGCGGCGATGTCTTATTCTCAATGAAAACTCACACAAATGTCTGTGGTAACATTGATGAAATCAATTTGTTTTTGTTTATATAAATACATAGCTGTGGAGTGTGGAGTGACAATGATAAGGGGTCAGCTGCAGAGAATATATTTTCTTTAGGTTTGCCAGCGAGTATTTTTTCCGTGAATGTGCTAACCGCAAATTAATTGGAAGCCAGTTAGGCTGCTTGCCCAAATAAGCCTCATCACAAAGACCGAAACGTCGGACACTGTGTACATGGGTACCAACTTACCAGAGTTATGTTATGAAACGAAAAAACAGCGATGCTTGGCGGAGGAGGCCACCAATATTTCTGATGCACGAATAAAATGATATGTTCGTGTGAATGGTCATTAAAATAGTTTTACTCGTGACTTGGCGAAAAAAACAGCTAAGATTTCAAAGTGATGTACAATAATACTGTACAATGTCTACATAACACACGGAATAATCGTGAGAAAATATAGCATCTGTCCCATTGCTAGCTAATACACTGAAAAATGTTAATATTTACACACAAATCAATGCTAATTTTTACATCAATTTTAATTAAATTATTATCAGAGCGTGTACCCAAAGAGATATTAAAAATTACTGACGAATCCATAATTATTATGAGATGACATGTTTTCACACAGCCTCGGTAAGTTACAGTAAAATATTCATAATTTATATTATATTACTTTATATAGACATAAAACAGTCACAAAAAAGGTCCAAATCTTAAAATGTTTTTCGCCACATCGGTGCGAATATTCTCTTAAATAACAAAATAAATTGATATATAAAATATTCGTGAGATGTAACTATGATATTTCACTGAATTTAACAACAATAAAAAAATGTATTTCTCTTCGCCAGACGAATTATAATCATTAAATCGTATTTTAAATGATAAAATACTGCAGTTGTAGTTTCAAGGTGAAAAATAAAGCTTGATTACTGGTCACTTTTAAGATTTAACTATCACTTCTTGGTGAAAATGCATTGTTGAAATGAATAAAAACAGTATATAGTACAATTTCCACAAATATATGATAATTATCGGAGCCGGTTTCGCTCATATCAAGGATTGTCAGCTGACGTGGTGTCACTTGACAATGTTTGCGATCAATGAAACTGGTCCAGAGCTTAATCAGAATATGTGTGGAAGTTGTACCACACAATGTGTTTTATTTTTTTCAATTACTGGTGGAAATATACCTAGTAATGACGGTTATACAGGTTTTTTGTGTAAATATTTTGAAGATCTTTATATTGAAATCATTTATAAGGAACTGTTATCCACATAATTTGTACATCTACATATACGATTGATTAACATGAATTTGTGTACAGAACACTTTTTCATAGCTGATAAAACATTTTTAAGTAATTGAGAGGATTTTCAAGTTGTCGAGCTAAAGCAACATAGATTAATCTAAGCATAAATTATGGTTTTACTGTTGAAGGGTTCATCCATTACAAATCACATGTGGTGCAACCGTTTTATGGATGATTTTATGGTGGAATAAGTTTATATAAGGACGAACAAATTGTATGTATTTCTGTATCTGGAGACGCCGTGACTTATGAAGAGGGTATGGTGAGCCCCCGATCGAATCTCTTCGCCATAGCTGAATTAAAAAATACCTCGTAAAAACAATTTTGGCAACACCGCAGCCCGTTGCGAAAGCCAGTCACTGTGTGATAAATTCTTTTGTCGGCTTTAATTCAAAGGGTTCTTTTGATTTCATTACGATTGTCCATTACGTACATCTTTATTTTTTTATAGTTTTCATCATATGTGATGAAAAGCGGTTTCATTATTATCAGCTGCCAATGAGACCGTCAACAGAAGTTTTCTTACAGGGATTTCTCGATTGTTAAAATCCTTTCACTTACTGATCATTTAATGAGTTTTAACATCTCTCTTTTCAGATTTAAATAATATAGTGCCTTGTATAACGTTCGGGTCGAGCTGAGCACTAGACTAATTAAGCTCGATGATGCAAAAGAAATTGGACGTCAATAAAATCCGACAAAAAATTCAAATTAGGTTAAATTTATTTAAAATTTTGAGAGCTTTGTACTTCACATTTAGATACAAAAGTTTATTATGCAGTCAATATAAAAATATAAATTATAACTAAAAGTGGAGTGAGAGATAGGCGAGTGATGTCGATTTAGAAACTTGTTTCACGGGAAAGTATCGAGAATGATATCTGGAAGCTGTTGTACATGATATGGAAATTTTAAAATTAGCTAATCACTATTTTTATAAACCCTTGTATTTTAATCTTGTAAATTTTTGTATGTTTGTATATTGCATAATATTACGGGTAATAAATGATAAAAAAAGACGTTTAGGAAATACCATTCTTTTAAAACGGCCCTGGCGTACACATCAATTAATTATTTGGAAAGTTAACTAATATTAAACAGTAATTTTTCATCAAAAACGAATGTGAAACCAAACAACATTAATTTCAGTTGAGCGGATTCACAACTTCCTGCAATTTAAAAATACCGGCTGACCACCGATTCAACCAAACCTTTTCAACTCCAGAAAAAGTGGAGAAATTGTCACTTGTCACATTTTTTTAACCATTCAAACGCAACATGCAGCATAGATAATGAACTGACGTTTATTTTGAGCATTTCTATCATTTGAAATCTAGCATACCCAATTCTTAGCCACTTCAGTACTGTACGGTTACTGGTAGCCACCGCGTAAGAACGTCGTAAAAATAGTCGAAAATATTGCAAAATCTATAAAAAATCGTCCTGTAAGAATGCAAATATTTTTCTTTTCAAAGCTAGTGACATCTTTACACTGTCTCTAGAAAAACAATGTATCTTCTGTCATCAGTTGAAAAAAGGATTTTTTAGACGTGATCAATGGGACCATTTTGCTCGGTATTGAAGCGGTTAAAAAACAGAGCTACCCAACAGGCTTGTCATTTTAGATTATAATCCAATCCAGATGTCCTTAACGGATCTGGAAAAAGACAAAGTTATATCCAAGTTTTATTTAATCACCTATGACACGGGTCGTCAACCTGGTCCGTACCACCCACTAGTGGGCGATAAAGGCTTCCGGGGTGGGCGATTTTTGATTGAACCAGACATATCATATTTAGTCTGACAGCATCAGACTCGAGGTTTTCATGAATGATTGAACTTGAATTTTTTGTTTTTTCAATATATGTTTACTCACTCTTGTTTTGTTGCAATAAAATTTTGGTTATAAAAACTTGTCTTTTGAAATCTCCTTAATTCCTTAAAGGAAATTGTAACATAAAAAATAAGCAAATGTGGGCGATGGGAATGAAAAGGTTGACGACCCCTAACCTAAGATCTTTTGGTCCCTATTTCAACTTGGCGTGTCTTAAAAACGTTGAAAATATATTTCGATAGGTATAGAATTAGTAATTGATTGTTAGTCTTATTAATGGGCATCCCGGTTAAGGTAAAATTTCATTTTTACTCGAGTATGAGATGATTCGTAGATCCGGGTTTGAACACATCGTGTCATTCGGATTCTTTGGCCGGTAACGCTTCAAGACTGACTCATGTAATGCATAGGTAGTTAGCAGTTGGTAGTTATTCCTACAGTTAGTAGGTACATAATGACCGTTGCGTCGGTATGTAGCTACGGGATAGTTTAGTTTAATTCAACGTCTACTAGATAATAATTGGAATTCTTTATTCGTTGAAATACGAGGTGAAATTACCTTGCCGACCTCGACTCGGCCCGCGCTCTAGTAAGCTATACGCCATAGGAGATGAGCCACTGACAAGAGATATTTTATAACTTAATCAAATCGTATACACCATTTTCGTCAAAGGGGAGATATAAATTCATAAAATGAAGGACTGTCCGTGATACAATAACAACTTTGGCACCAGTAAAGAGTTTTTTCGGGTCACCGGAATTTATTCGGGGTATTAAACTATATTTATTATAGTCTTTTTCGTCGATATTTCAATACCATATATCAAGAGGTAATTTTCAAAAGTGGTCAATTCCAAAATATTTTTATTCAACTGCCTGTTTTAGATTCAAATTTTTAGACCTTTTTTATTCACATGGAAAAGTTTGAATTTTTACACATTATCAGAAAATATCTCACATTCTCAGTTTTTCAACAAATGGATTTGACCACATTTGAAAACTGCCTCCTGAATGATATCAAACGTAAATTGGACGTACTCTAGGTTCAACACAGTAAAATTAATTAAGTGCAATATAAAATTTAAAAAGACCACGTATTGTCTAACTAATTGTGACACGTGTTTCGCTTCTTTGAGAGGCATCTTTGGACTATCGCAAAATTTTCTCAAAGTATTAAAGCAAGATTATGTTGAATTACATTTGGTAATTCTCAGTAGTCACTGCTTTAAAGGTTACTATCGAGGAAGTTGAGATTTTTAACTCAGTTTAGATTTTCTAACACCGCAAGTGTGAGTTAAAAAAATATATGTATATGTGTTGAATTAGTTTATAGTCAAATTCAGTGCCATTCGGTAACGGATAACGAATTCAGAATATTCATTGTTAACTAAATTGTTTGATTTATTTTTGATGAGAGACTGATGTAATGTTTTACGTTTATTATGATCGAAATAGCTCGGGTTTCCTAATTGAGGTTTTACCGCCAGGCATTCAAAACGTAGCAACTAAGTTACCAACCATTAGGTAATAATTTATATTACACTAATTACAACCGAACCTGTTTGTAATAAATTTATATGCAGAGTGACTACCTAAAAGTTATCATTATTCCCCTATTAGGGTATCATCTGTTTGAATAAATGATTTTTATTGCATTAAATAAGAGTGAAAATTAATTAATTTGGTTTCTCAAGTTTCTAATTCTGATAAAAAAAATATATTGCACTCCTACGTAAGTAACAGGTAATAAACACATTTTATGACAGTGTTGAAATCTGATCTGTATAGGTTTGTCGTGTACTCGCGCGTTGAAATATAACTATGACAAGATAAAAGTCTTCAAAAACTAATGAAAAAGCGTAACTGCCACGACACGTGCTGCCTCCTCTGGTTTAATGTAGAACACATACATAAATATGCTCATTATTTTCTATTACAACAGTAGAATATTAATAATACTTTTAAAAATGTTGATATACATAATTATGGTATTCAGCATGATTACATGACGAAGGAAAGAAAACAAATCAAATAAATAAATATGTGCTGTTGTGATGTCCTTAGTCGATGATTGAATATTCAATCGTAAATTGATTAAAATTTCGAGTCTCGTTTTGAATTGAATCGTTTGCCTTGATCAATATGAAATCAGATTCAAAATTTCCACTCATACAACTTGTAATTAGAATTGTATGCAATACCTTAACATGTGGCCTAATCACTTTTAAGGTGCCCACTGTTAATACTTTAGCATTATCAACTGATGAAAAAATGTTATAAGTTTTATTGTATTGACAGTGGACACCTTAAAAGTGATCAATGAAATCGTACGTACGAAAAAGTGTACGGTCATCAGTCGATAATGCTTGCCATGAGCGAAACCGGTCCTGATACAATGTGGCATAATATTAATAAATTTAGCTAGCAATGCAGCTATTAATTTTCATATGAATCATCTTGATGAATCATCATTAAACCGATTAAGAATAGAAATGGATTTTTTGCAAGATTCTTCAAATCGACAACAATTAGCAATATTTCAATACACCTAGATAAATTTAGCGCTCCAATCGATTAGTCGGAGATTAAATCTGAACACCTTTGAAAGTATTTTTTCATGACTATATTACAATAATTTGTAAGCGACTTCGACGAAAATGCTTGAATAATATCGCCATTTGTTTTTCGATTCATAAGAATTAAGCGCGATGACGTTCTGACCCATCAAAATACTATATAAAACACCCACTCACGGCACAATCACAAGTCTCCGTAATAGCTTACACAAATATTATCGTGTTCGGTTCATTGAAAAAAATTGAATTTACTGCTTCGTATTGATTTCAATTTTATTACAGTAAATGTTAGTTATATTTTGTTCTAAAAGACCGGTGACTATCGCTTTTATTTTATTTCTGTTGAAATTTTATTTAATTAAAACAAATTTTATTGACACTTAAATTTTGCAAATTTTACTAACATTTACTAGGGAGCGAACCAAGGTGCAGGAATTGCCTTACAAACAAATTTAACCTATCAAGCAGTTGCAACTCAGTTGATAATGCTCGCGATGAGCGAAACCGGCCCTGATCTCAGTGAATCTAATTTTTAATTTTACAGTCAGTATTTGATATACACGCTTTCTCCCCATATTTTAATTCGTATATACATAGGTTAAGATTTGTAAAATAATATCAAAATAACAAAAAAAAAGTTTCAGGTATGTATATCTGGTATAAGGGCGTGCTAATCTGCAGCTAATTTCATCTTAATCATGAAATTATAAATACATACATATATACAAATATTTATTATGCGGTACTTGTGTAATGTAATAATATCGCATGCATGGATCCTATTTTTAATATACGGTCAAAAGGCTATTAACAATTATTTTCCGTTATTTTATTCCGCTTTAAAATAAACCTCCAAAGATATCAGCAACTCAGCGAGTACTTAAATGGTTTCAATTAATGATACTCCTATAGCAACCATTTAAAGTTAATTTTAAAAGGTGACTTAGATTACAAATGCTTCAAATAGAAGTCACTTTTAAAATATATACTCTCACTTCTTGTATGAAAGGCATTATTTTGAATAAATAAACTTTTCTTTCGTACTACTTCCACATAAGTCAAACGAGGCAAAATGATTTTATATATTTCAAATATAAGTTTTCATATTAATTCCACCCTTTAAAATACACGCATTATTATGCTATTGATTGCAATGTTCAACTGGTTAGTGAGATGCCAATGATTCATTTACTATGGATACAGTATCAAACAGTAAATTCTTCGTGATGTGATCAGATGATAGCTGTACATATTATAAAAGCTCGTACAGCCTGAGAAAGTTCTCCGAGTGAAAAGAATTCATCCTTGGCCAAAATCGGTCGGCCAAAGGTTTTTGCTGGTCGCTGCTTCTACATCGCAGTCGAAGAACGCTGCGACCTATTATACAACCGCGATGTTTGAACCATACATCAAGCGATGTAAAAATGAGCCGATCAACATAATAGTGTTATATATTCGGAGCACATGGCCGCTACACGGTGCCTCCAAGATTCTCTGTCTCCTGCCAACTTCCTCGCATCTTCCCAGGTCATCTCGGCGTCCCTTAGCTGCCCTGAGTACATCCTATGGATGGTATTATATATACGCAGAAAATATAGCAAACAGCGAGTTTTACATAAAAAAATATGGCACAGCATAAAGAAGAGTCTGGCAATTTCAAGTAAAATTAATAGTTTGAATCGTTCTAATTTTGTACTTTTCCATAAGTTTTATCGCTTAAAACCCGAATTTTACTTTTCAGCATCGTCCGGAATTTCAAGTGCACAAATGAACTTGAACTGACGTGTTGTTAGCTACAAAACTCATGGAAAAATACAAAATGCAAACCATTAAAATATTGTATGTCTATAGTTTTGACAGTATTCGACATGTAATAATTTAATTTAGAACTTCTATAAAACGTTTAAGCATAGGATTTTTAAGCACTTTTTTAGATCCATAGAGATTAATCGTTAAAACTAAAATCAAATGCATTTAGCAATGCATCCGTTGGTTTATGGTTGGCTACATTCTGAGACAAAGAAAATTATTGGGTTAACAAATCGCCGGCCTCTTTGTCGCTGTGACGGTTCTACAACCAACAAATGTTTTGTAAATAGTATAAATTTGTTCGAAAACGTATTTTAGTACACTTACGTAACATTATAAACTTTTATAAATATTTACTTCCAATTTTACGGTTACTTATTTTTGTATTGAAACCGAAGCATTTAATAATACACCTGCAGGGAGATCCTTATACTAAAAAAATAATTGGACTATATTCTTTTTGCGTGGAGTTTCGCGTGTGTATAATTCGCGTGTAGTGCATTTATAAAAGAACGAGAAAAAATATTCATGTACGCTTAAATTGTTTCTATTTAGCGTATTTGCGGTCGAGAAACTGAAATACTAAGTAAGATGGCCAGGCACACAGCGTTTCCAAAGAAATACAAGTTGTTATCTTTTTAATGCGTGGTCCATGGATATATTATGTAAAAAGCAGTATATATAATATTAGTAAATAAAAGGTTTCCTCAAAATCTATCTAGTAAATAAATCACATGAATGATGTTAACTGTCTCTTCTCAGCTGAAAGACATGGCGATAACCAATTTAAGTACGTTATCTGCAATTTTATAACTTGATTTTTTTTTTTTGATATCAATTTGACGGAGCATCAAGTTCAAAGGGCGTGTAAGCGCCAAAGTTCTTCGAATCTCCTCCGTCTCTAAATGTTTTTATCTTTTAATTTGTATTTGTTTGCATTCCCTTCCTATCGCTGCCGACAGGAGGGCGCGATCGCTACAGTTGCAGAAGTCAGTTTAGCTCTCGGTCATGATAACTATCAGCTGAAAAAAACTTGCCCTGACTATATGTATAGAGTACTACAATAACATAGTGTTATTAAAAATCCTTACTGTTATTAAATTGCTTACAGGAACGTCCTTGACAAACGCTAAGAACCATAACATAATACACAAATAATGAAAGGTTTGAAGGTATTCATTAAAAGGAAGTTACTTCTTGGCACACATCCCTGATTGCACCAAGGTACACGCACCAAATTAGGCATTTATGATTGTTTATAGAGTGACCATGTTAAGGATTTAAATGTATTTAAATAATGATACATACACGCATAAAAGAATAATTTATCAATAAAATATATATATTATGACACAAAAACAGCTCGAATCGCTTATAAGTGCAAATCTAGATATATATTATAATGTAATATTTATAATATGTATATATCGATCATTTGAAAATAAAATATGTCATTTAAATTCCTTCAGTACACAGTTGAATTATTTGATGAATGTGCATTTATTTAGCAGAACTCATTTATATAAATAATAAAATAGTTAAGTGTTTATACAGTTTATACATGTTTCGGCATCTAGTTCTTTCTAGCTTTTTTTCCCTTATCACAGTTTAACGAATAACTAAAATCCAATTCAGTCAACGTTTCGTATAAAACAATAAATATGTAGAAATAATAGCCACCATGACTTTATAATTACGCACCTACATATATTTAAATACATTAAATCATCCAATTCATTAATATCTTACTGCAATTGATATATTAGAAATGTATCTTGAAGTGATGCCATACAATATAAATACATCATTTAAAACACCAGTAAGTTGTATGTTATATGTGTAATAATAATCAAAAGTGATTAATTATCAATTAAGAAATCGAATTAATGTGCTTGAAATTTCTAATTATCGTGTATTGATGTCTCGCATATTAATATCATGCAACACGGTTACCCTACTTTTAGGCCTATTAAAATAATTTTGATGCTGTAGGTTTACTCATAATTATACATTTCAAAACGAAGAAGTTGAGAAAATGCTCTTTTTTCATATTATTATGGAGTGTGTTACGTTACAACGTATGTACCTAATTAGTAATTAAGGTATACTATAGCTTTATCTTCAAATATTATTTCATTTTAATTGAGATTCAAAAATATTAAATGTAAGAGTTATAATTAAGTATTTCGACTGAGGGTGCTTGATGGAATTTCAATATCTAATTAATGTAATATAATAATAAATTCAAATTTCGCAAATTTACATTTTAATAACCTTTTAACTTAGTGACCTACTTATATTTTTATATTTTTGTATATAAACGATACAAACTGTTTACTACGCGTCAGTTCAAGTACATCCGTGCACTTGGAATGCCTGAAGATGCCTAAAGGCGAAACCCGGGTCGTTAGCGACAAAACTCAAAAAAAAGTACAAAATTCAAAAAATTCTAATTTGAGTAAGAGTTATACTCGAAGAAAAATGACGGCACTAACCCTTATACTAAAACACCTCTAATAGTTAGGTAAAAAGCAATTTGATTTACATCGCTTATATCGTAAATCGAAGATCTTATCGTTGGGTCATCGTAGTCGACTTTGTTAGTATGTTGGGGAAGAATATGCGAATAATTATACTGGTGACTACAAATACAATGTTAAGACAGTTTACCATTAATTTTACAACGTGTGTTATATAAACTGTAAATAATAATTAAACCCACCCTGTTCGTTAAGGAAATCTACATTTATAAATTAATTAAAAAATATCATTTATTAAACAATGTTTTTTAAGACACAACTCGTAAAACAGTGCCATTTGACGGATTTTATTGCAATTCTAGTAAATGCTATAATTTTTTCTGATTGCAGATTTTATTAACGCTGTATACAATACAATAAATGCTAATTATTTCAATTGGAAATTGAAGGCTCTACCAATTATATAGCATCATCATTACTGTCGGTTATCTTGAGTGTACAAAATAAAGATCATTATGTACAACTTTAGACAATTTAAACTTAAAAGGTTCGTTGGTACAGAGTAGGCTAAGCGTATGATAATATTAAAATATATCATATATTTTTTTGGAAACCATGCGCAAAATAATCAAATTAACATGATCTACCTAGCATGTTTCATGTCGAACCATTGAAATTTACACTTTTTTTTATATTGAATACAAATTACTTTTACATTCTTTCTTACATATTCTGATTAAATACGAAATTTCCGCCTGCACATTTGACTGGTAATATTCATACACAGTATATTATTATGTGTTGGTATAATATATATTTAAAAAAAATCGCCAACACGAACCTATCCAATTTCCTAGAATTTCAGATCAAATTACAGTTCGCCTCTTTTATATCGTTCCAATAGTTAAAAGTCATATTATAAAGAATAATATAGGGGCATTTGATGATTTTCTTAAAATGTATGAATCACTTTTACATGGCATTATAAAAAAATGAATCACTAGAAAAATACTACACATAGATTTATTATAAAGGAACGATACAATTGGCATTGTTAACAGTACACTATCGCAAAAAAGTTGATACAATTTTAAAAAATCCACACGTTTAACAGAGGTATTGTTTCTAGCCATAATTTTAACAAGCGACTGAAAACCTGTGTTTTAACTTATTACATGTAAAAAAAATACAAAATTTACATGCTAACATTCTTACTTAGATATCTAGGCAACTATACCACTCTTCAAATAAAGCCCTCTTTCAAAAAATCTACTCTTGTCAGTTCTATCACATGCCAAACAATTCTTGATTAAAATTAACAATTTTATCTACTGAACATCCACAATCAGTAAGAATTGTTTCTTGATTGTTATCTCCATTCAAAGTCTTAAACTTAAAGGGTCTGTATTTAAGCACTTGTTTGCTAGAATATAATGCAGGAAAAGGATATAATTTCTCAGTTTCTACCCACAACTAGAAATAAAATGGCCATGACACTGAGAGACCATTTCGCAGAATCCTCAAAGCTTCAGTCCAAAAAGGAAGATAGGAAAAGTACACGTAAGGAAATTTTCGGTATATAAATGTACATTTATATTCAACAGTATGATTTATGAATGACATCGTCAGAAGTTTCAAATAATAATTTATAGTTTACTAAATCTAAACATGCCAAGTTTTTCGAGTTTTTAACGCAGCGCAAATTCAATGATTTAGATTGTATTAATAGATATTCAAAATTTATCAAAAAACGAGCATCATAATGTATCGTTTGAAAAACGGTTGTAAAATAAAAACGAAATCAATCAAAAATTGAAGACACCATCTTGCATTTGATAAATAATAATTTTCGATTAAGTATTATAACAAGCAAGATACCGATCATGAAATGTGTTTTCTGGAGTGTGCATACATTTATATATAAATATGTGCCCGATTTGAAATTCCGATATCGACCGTATGCACAGCGTGATCATTTTATAAACAGAAGAAAACAAATTCTAAATTATTCTAAGATTGAAACAGCAATATTTAATTTTCTTGCCCAGCGGGTGTTTTCGATCATTTACCCTGTCTAAGATACCTGGAATAAATGTGAAACTACAACATGTGAGGGCTTCTAAAAATATAAATAATCAAATTCACCAGAGATTCGAAATTCAGCTAAAAAATATGTGTTTCACTATATATTTGTAGCACAGACATTAATCATACACAAAAACATTTCTTATTGCAGAGGCAATAAATCTTTCAACTCAATACAGTTAGTTAGTTTATAAATATTCAAAATCAATTATTATGAATTAAATAAAACTGTTTGTTAGTAATATATCAAAATGACCAGTGGTCACTGGTGAGAATTAGTGTCAGTATTAAAATTAAACTAATTCTAAGAAAGAATCAGTTTACGATCAATCATTTCTAAAACCTAATAAAATTATGTATGTTTAATAAACAATATATAATTATGTTAGAAAAAATCTTCATTGCACTACAATTTCAACGTAGTTTCTTTCTTAGAAAAATAAAATTTGAAGCTGGTTAATTTAACAGGTTTTTTTAATAAAAAAATTGTGTTATAGCAAATCATGTAATTATCTATGGGAACATAATCGTGTTGTGCGAGCTATTTTAAAGATTTAATATTCAGATGAAAGGCAGTGGCTGGTTGATAGTCACTGGAATGTTTGGTCCGTTCCGTACAAGAAGTAAAACGTATTAGTTATACGTTATACATCATAAAATTAATTTTGGTGTTTAATTCTGAGAAAAGTATAAGGAATAAACGCCCATCATCTAACTATGTTCACTATGAATAAATTGTGTGCGTAAATCTGTGAAAAATACAATAAAAAGCTTTTACAACATTTTTCACGTACAACAATTATTACAGTCTGCTATAAATTAAATTCCTTTCAAAGGAATTATTGGACACGTTAAGGCTTTAGTATATGAAATAAAACATGGTCAATATTTGCATTTTTTCCAAGCGTTAATTGGGTAGAAATCGGGTGTTTTTTTTTTAAAATAAAACTAACATTTTTATTCAGTCGTTGTATTACTAGAAGATCTTCTCTTCTGACTACAAAAATCGAACGATACAGTTAGTCTGAAGATGCTTATCAGTGATGCGAAACACGTGACTGTGGAATAACAAAGTAATACATTTAATTTTCATATCGATAAATAATATTATTCACAACTCAAATTAAAACATTTATTTTTATTTTACATCCAACTCTCGATTATCTCCACTGATGATACGGCGGATAACCATAGCTATAAAATGTTATTTACGATAAAACATTTATAAAATATTTATAATGGACATTTTCATTGTACATGATTAATAAAACCAAGTTATTTATTACGAGATTATTTAAATATTTTAACAACAGTACAACTTTCCCTATGAACTGTCGCATTGTTATATCAATTAAAATTCTATTTGAGCCGGTAAACCGTCGTCAAAGGTCAGTATTGTTTTGATTTTAATACAGTTGATATTTCATACTGCACTTAAATCCTTACCTTCTTCATTCTCTGACAGACTGCCAGAAAAACAATATCTGCATCATTCATTTATTCAAACCTCGGATCACTTGAATCACGTTCTCAACACTCTTCGATGTTTTATTTATCGGTATTTCGAAATTTCATGTATTTCAATTACTTTTTGAAGATCTCATGAGGTTTTTTCCACGATCGACAAGCTGTCTATATTTAATGCATGCATACAAAATCCGCTCAAAGACAATTTCGTTTTTAATGTAAAACCCTGATATATCATATAATATATTTCTGTCCATCGCCATATTTTTTTTATTTTGGACAACTCATGCAGTGTATAACTTATTTTGATGTGCATTCAATATGGCCGAGAGCACATGTTCTTCGCTTGATATTTAAGCCTCTCGAAGAAATTCAATCCTGGAAAATTGATCAAAAATCAGCACGCAATGCCAATATTCACGAAACGATATAGGGCGTACGCAATAGCCAAAGTAAAAAATCAATTCTTTGAATTAGTTAACAAATATTTAATTTTAAAGCCATGTTTGTATTGCCAAGTAATAATTCTCGTGCCAGGGAAGCAAGCAATGGGAATGAACGCCAGATTAGAAGTAATTTTTACTATAACTGAGTTATTTTTAACTTGAGTTTATGATTTTTAAATAAATAATAATTATTTTTTACAAAAAAAAATAGGTAGTAATATTGAAAAGTGTCAACCTTATTATAATTTACATTAGTACTTCAGATTGGTTTTATTTAACTTTCGATAAGTTATATAGAACATTATTATATTTGGTGATGCATATTGCCAGATAATATTATAATACAAGTATCCTTCATTGTGTATATATTAATATGTACTTGGAAATAAGCATATTAAAACTTCCAAATACATTTATTACAACAATATATTTTATTGTTTATTGATATTGATAGCACGATAATATTGATGTCATGCTATACCATGGACGATAGTATAATTATATTCTAAGTATATTATAGTTATGATATCAGACGATTTGGGTTCATATCAGTGAATAGTCGAGTACAATAAAATACTTATTGATACCAAGTAAGTATTCGGCCGATCACTTATGTATCTTTATAATTATATGATATATATTTTTATCAATGAAAATTCATAAAGTAATCAATCTTTGAAACTCCCCATATCAAGATCCGAGCCCTAGACTGCGAAATCATTCACAACATTTCTCATCAAATCTTATATAATCAATTTATACCGCTGATTTGACGTCAAAAACATTCTAAATTATCTTTCAATAAATCCTTTGTTTTTTTTTTAAAATAACATATTTGGCAAGAGATATTAATATCATGTGTATTGTAATATATATAACTATAATGCCTAAAAAGCGTATGTTGAATTAGGTTCCTCCTTTTTCTCAACCCTGTTTATATTTTTGCAGACAGTATTGGTATGATAAATAAAGATGGTTGGAGATTTTTACACACCACAAAGTGCGAGATTGGATTCATATATTCAGCAGACTGTAAATTTATCTCAACAATATTATTAAAATAATATTATATATTCGTCAAAATCTTGCGGTAAATTTTTTAACCGTATATTATATATTCGTAAATTATTTTCCATACACGTGGCAACACTTCAAATTTTGTCGTACATCTATGACACGCTAAATAAGCTTGGTGGTTCATATTTTACTTTGACATAATATAGTACAATAATTATATCGGTCGCACTTACTTACTGGTAAATCATTTCAATGACTACGTACTAATCGGTTAGGTTAGGTTAGGTTAGGGTAGAACCAAGAGATACAACTCACAATTTCAATCGATTTATAAATTTGTATAAGAATCATGAGTGTACGTAATCTTTTCATCCCTTCCCAACCATTCCCTATCTGATACTGAAAACGGGCGATGAGTTTACTAGTAGGCCATTGCGAAACAAATGCCTCTTTCCTTTCACCCTTCAAATAAATGAGTTATATGCACGACTTGTCTTAGAAAGACGAGCCAAAACAATATACGTGTATTTCTTTCATATGGACGAAGTAGTTGAATATCTCTGCTGTTCAACACAAGAGGAACTAAGGAGGCCTTCATGTAAGCGTCAGCCGGGGAGATTGATGAATAATTAACTGGTCCCATCCTAATTGGGCGTGTTTAACACGGGGCGCTGTATGTTAAACATCGATTGGGCTGAGTGTAAAAAAAATAAAATTCTTCACAAATGTTTACCGACCGAGTTAAGTGATATTCGACCGCAGGAATGACTAATAATTCCATACTAAAGGCACTCTAAATGTCCGCACGACGGTATCATGCTCTTCGGCTTGTTGATATCAAACGTGGGAACGGATCGACGAGAAAAGAAGTTCAATAACTCATTCTGCTATAAAGTGAAGCCACGATTGAAACAAAGGTCCGAAATACGCATTATATCAGCAATTAAAATGTATAATGGCTGTATTCGTGGCTTATAATTCGGATAACGTATTAAGCTTTGTTTCACTTTGCTGCCACTTAAAGAAACAAAGGTTAGGTTTCAAATAATCACTTAATGTTATTATTTTTAATTTACTTATTATTATTATTCCATAGCGTTGCTTTATTATACTAGTTATTTCGCGCATACTTAAAAATGTCGGGTGTAATACGAATGACAGTTAAATTCATAGCTTCAACACACGAGGAAGATAAATATGTA
Source organism: Himalopsyche kuldschensis (assembly GCA_028554975.1). Lineage (NCBI taxonomy): Eukaryota > Metazoa > Arthropoda > Insecta > Trichoptera > Rhyacophilidae > Himalopsyche > Himalopsyche kuldschensis. The sequence goes on from JAHFWI010000038.1 coordinate 8,073,855, forward strand.
TATACATACATAAATGGTTTGGTTGAGTGTTGCATATTTTAAAAGTGCATATTCTCGGTGCGAAGTCGGTATTTGCAATACTTTTAAATTGTGGAATGAGAAAAATAATTTACGGCTTCCCGTCATGATTGACAGTTAACACCGTTTCATAGAGAACCCAGATACCTATATACAAAAAAGAAGTATTATTATTTTTCTGTTATATAGATAATATCTGTATGAAATTTTCATATTGATGTCTTAATATTGTAGTACGAATATGGTGAGTTGGATCAGAAACTAACAGGTGTATTGTTATTGTGTGAGATACCCATACAATGATTCAAATTAATGGCCATGCGGACAATAAGTCGCTATTTTTCAAAGCCTTATACATGTTTATACGTAATTAGTAACCATTAAATAAAATTTTCTAAAAACCAACACGAGAATGTTAATGATATGCAAGAACTCGATAAAAACAGGTCCGTGGACATTTTTAAACATTTTAGTGAGTGCCACAAGCTACGAGTAACGTTTCCATTCGTTTTATTCTTGTTTGTCTTACTTACCTGGCTGACTCGAGCCTGATTTATTTAAATATTTGAAGAGGACGACATTTGGCTTTGAGTGTGTGTGAGTGTGTACCTACTCGAAAAGTATTAAGCCTGATAAAAACAAAGCTCTCTTTGGATATATTTAAATGCAGCATTTTACCTGGGCGATATCCATTATAAGCGGTGTAAAAATACCGATAATTTCCTTAATAATATCAGGGGTTCCACATAATGGTTTATAATATAAAAACTCGCACACTAAATAAATTGCCGAAGAAATAACAACTCCGAAGGTTAGACAGGCTATGCTGTGATACGGAAGAAAGTCGCGAAATAAATGATATTTTTTTAATATTGTATAGTTATGGATTTCGTTTGTTTGTGGAGGCGCTTTTGTTTTCATACATTTATATGCATTCTTTCTGATTCCGCAACGGAGCGTATAAAAACGCTTAAATAGTACTTTCTTAATCTAATTATTTTATCCAAACCATCTCTATATAGAGAATTTTTCTTTCTTTCAATAATGAATTCGGGCAGACTGCTAACGATCACAAATAATATTTTGATGACTTCATTAACTTTGACACAAACTACGCCTGTATAGGTATTTTATTGAAAACAAAATAATCATTAATTCTGTCGCAAAACTCTTTCGTGATATTCTCCGAAATGATCTTTAAACGAAAAATTTCCTTCAGATTGTTTTTACATGTCGTCCCAACTGTTAGGAATGTTGAAATATTCATTTAAATTAATATTCATAATAAAAATATAAATATGCTTATATTAATTATGACAAAGTTGCAAATTTTCCTTTATTTTTGGCCGGTTAAGTGGTTTTACCTTTGCCGTGATTTTATCAGACTACAGGCTCACCCATCAACAATATCTTCCACAGCGTGTGGCCATTTTGATGTCAGATGAAAAAGAATTTGGACATAACTTGAAGAGAGGCAGGTCCTGAATCATCGTAGCGAGGGTCAAATCGGAGCCATCATGGTGTGTTTATTTTCACGGAAAAATATCGTCACGACAGATGCTAAGAAAAAAAAAACTCAAAACCCCGACCGAGTACATACCGAGAGAATGCGATGATGTTATGGCTGCGATAAAACATATTTTTATGATACGGACGAATCTATTTTATTAATATTTTTTTTAACAAAATTTACTTACAAAAAGAATCTTACAAAGTTTGAGATTACATAAAACTAAATAATTTTTTATATAATCATAAAAATATACATTAATTTGATTAAACTAATTATTGACATTTATCTATCACGTACCTGTATGTTTTATAAATTAAACTACTATGTTTTTTATGTATTTATATTCAAGTATGCAATATTTTTGTTTTTCAATTTACAGAAATACTTGCTCGACGATCTTTTTCTTTTATATTGTATGGACATGAAAATCGATTTCATTTATTTTTTTCAAAATCATTAATATTGACTCTTTGCTTTATGAATATAAAAACTAATATGAATATTTTCACATTCAAAACACATTCTAATATCTACATCAATATATAATAACTTATTAAAATAGATTATTCCACGTATCGTGTTACTAATTGTTACACGTGTTTCGCCTCTTTCAGAGGCATCTTCGGTCTTATCTATATCATAGGTCTCCAACCTTTTTCGGGTGGGGACCTCTTTTTTTATAAATCCCGTGTGCCCAGCGACCCTGATGCAATTGAACAAGGCATTTTTAATAAGGTAATTAAAAAAAAACAACGAAAATTCATTATAGTGAATATTTTTTTGGTTGACTGTATAAGTTGGAGAACAAAAAACCCGTCGCGACCCATGGGTTGGGAGCCCGTGATCTATATCAATGATTGTTCCAAATTGACAGTTTTTTTTATTTATTATGCTAATGCTGCAGTGCTTTACTAAATATTGTTAAAATAATAACAATACATAACTTATACGACGTGCAAAATAAAATACTTAAGCTGATAAATATATATACTATCATCGTTTTTATTGTAAAGAATCTTGTAGGATAACATACAGAATGATGATGTTACAATGAAACAAAATGCCCTTTTCATATGTAGGTAAGGGATAAATCTGATTTGCATAAAATGTCAATAACTAAAACGATTCTGTAGCGTCCTTCAACACGCAGAGGGTTAAGCTAAGAACGTGCCCGCTGTATTAAGTAAGTGGCACAACAAGGGTTTACTGTATTTTATATAATATTAAGAAAAAAATAACAAATTGTATTAATATCACGGTGTTACGCAACGAGGTTATATTTTTTCAAACAAAGAATTTAGTTTATCCTGGATGTATTCTAAATCTTTATCACATAATATGTAAGTATTGGTTAATAAAACGTTACATATACATTTGTAAGAAAATAGAATAAGCTGCGCAGTTTCTTAAGTTTGTAATGTTTGTGTACTTACTATGATGTAGAATTCATTTACTACAAATGCAAAATTACATTTAAAAAAATGTATATTTGTTTAGTTTTAAGTTTATCGAAGGAAATAGCAAATTCAACCATTGTAAAACACATGAAATAATTTGTTGTTTTTTTTCATAACATTCTAGTTATGCTCCCTTGTTACCATGTTACTAAATACTAATGTCCACTTTTAATGTGTTCATTAACAATACTTGGTGGAATGGCATTATTTTTAGTACTTATTCTACATTAAATTTATAAGATCAGGACCGGTTTCGCTGAATGATGAGCATTCGTCAGTTGGTAATGCTCGCCATTAACGAAACCGGTCCTGATACAATAAATTTAATGTGGAATAAGTACTTAATATGTGTTATTTTTATTAATATACTAATGTGTCAGTATGGTAAAATACACTAAGAAAAGGCACAACAGCAAAAACTATTTACACTCAAGCGCGGCAGTTGTAAATAAAAAACATTTTACACAAGAAGAAACGATAAGAGAGCTGATGTAATTTTCATTTCAATTCTTTTGCGCTGTACTCTCAAATGAAAACAAACAGTCAAGTTGTTTAGTCTTACGAAATTTATTTCTAGAAATAAAAAACAAGATTGGCTCATTAAAAACTATAGTTCTATCAGATGTTTGATTCAACACATAAAACTTTAATTGCTTGTTCTTGAGAATAAAAAATACAGTATTCTATCAAACGAAAAGCTACCCAATATGCCTGTCAAGTCATATATCACATTGTTTTACGGCATCATACATTTAACGTAATTTAGTCAGTATCAGATGCATATTTTTCACAGTTGAAACTATTTTCGGACACTCCACTAAAGAAGTCGATAAATTAGTTTATGATTTGTCATTATAAATTTAATCTAGACTACATTTAAGGGTCTTGGTATAGTGTCATATTACATGTATACAATGTAATATATGCTGGCGGTACTGGGTTAGAATAACGACCACCAACGACCATTGCCATATTATAATTTACAAAATCTATATCAGTCAATGTTTTGCTTCGGTAGATTGCTTATCAATTATTCGTGAAAATTCAATCACATTTTAGCCCTTGAGAGGTGAAGTGAGCCAAGTCTAAAAATGGTAAAACTGTAAGTTCGTAACGTTTAAAATTCTTTTTTATGTGTCATTATTTTAAAATTATAACATTATTTGGAAGCATACTATATCAATGAACAGAAAAAGTATGTCAGGGAAATAATGATTAACTAGTGTTATGAAAAAGGTAGGATTAGTTCACCGCTGACATATCATTTGATTCCGTGAGAAGTGAAGTGAGCCAAGTGACAAAATGATGAAACTTTTGTAATATCTCAGAGCATACTTTTAATTTATGAAAAATATGAGTGTTTTTAAAAATTTCAGTTCACTTGAAGGATACTTTAAGACCTAAAGAATATAATACGGCATCTAATTTATTTGCCACTTTATGTCTAAGGGGCTCAATTATCGTAATTAGCAAAAAAATGATTCAATTCAAACTTCACGTATTGTGTAATGAAAATATTGTTTTATAAATCGGGGACTTTTTTTTAATGTGGCAAACAAAATCTTTTTATAGCCTGTCCAATATAGGTAGATGTCTGTCTGTGAGCGGCCACGAACGACCTGGCAGGTAAATGCTAACGTTTTGGTAGAATGTAAACCTTAATCCTTTTTAGTTTGGAAGCGGCGCAGCTCGATCTGGCTGTTAGATAACAAAACAAGTTCTTCTGTTACCCGCCGTTTACGCTCACCTTGCCTTTGATGAGGGGTGCTTACCGAGAAATGAGCGATCTACTTAACTCGAAAAAATATTTTACAACATTTTAAAATCTCAAGTACCCCACTAACTGATGAACGACTGATAAATTCAGACAAATACACCGTAGATACTATCTACATTGGCACCACAATAAAGCACTAAGGATCTCGGCCTTTCTTGAAAATCCATTATACTACGGATTATGCTACTTCGAATGAAAGATGGTAGATTTTTTTCTTTTATAGACTGGAAAAAAAGTCATAAATAAACACAAATTAAAATAAAACTCAACGGAAATATATATAACGCAGACTTAGCTTCATTGCCATACTAATGCCTCAATTAATAATTATAATGATCAAAAATTGTTTCGTCAGTGCCTTCTAAGAGCCTTAGCATAGTTTTGTTATGTTAGTCCAATACGAGTGCTGTCTTCGATCTCTATATCTAGACTACTCCTATTCGAGTATCGAATATTCGTCCATTTTACAAGTACTCGATACTCGTAATTTATACATGAAAATTAATTTCTTATTTTATTTACTTATTTAAAATATATATATAATGTATTTAATGTTCAACCGTTGCGGTACTTCCACGGCAATAGAGAGTTTTTTCTACTGCAGGAATTATAAAAACAAAACTTCAAACTAATTAAAAATTTGAGACGTTTAATTCTCTTTATTATTTTTGAAATATATATTTTATAAATTGAAATTAATGCATAAATGAAATCCAATAAGCTTATTTATTAACTTATCTTTTTATTATATACACAAATTTGAATTAATAATATATGTTTTGGTACATCTGAAAATACTCGAGTATTTTAAGATTTAACTACTCGATACTCGAGTTGTTGAGATGTCGAGAGTCTCTAATCCAGACGTACGGTAAAGTAAAAATTTTGTCTTATAAAGATATAACTAGAGGACTTTTTGGTAATTGAAATTTTACCCTGTACTACACTAAAAAAAATTCTCCTTGAATGCTTTTTTACTTATTTAGATACTTTTTTAATATGCATTGAATGAATTGGCATTTACTTGGTAGAATTCCATTACAACAGTATATATTAAGTACTATAAGTAAATTATCACAACAGTATTATAAAAATATTATCATAACCAGTGTTGTACATCAACAAGATATTCTTTTTAGTAGAGCTGCACTCATCTTTCGTGTAGTTCCCTGACACGGCACGTACCAGCCTAACGTTGTTCCTTTATGATATTTTGTAAACGTTACATCTCGGACAAATGTGTAAATGTAAGTAGGTATATGTATATGGAAGGAATGGTAGTTGAATTGAAAAAAAAACACTAAAAAAATAAACATCAGATCAGGCATGAAGTTAAAGAGTAACGCTCACTAATTGGAGAAGGAAGAGATGAGTTATACGAACGAAAACCGGTATAATGACGTACATATTTCACGAAAGAAGACAATTTACATTCCACAACCTAGATTTTATGTAAATTTTGTAAGGCTAAAAATAAATGCATTGTCAAACGTCTAATAAGCCACGAGCCAATGCAAACCAGCCATAATTATTTACATATATTTTTATCAAGACAATAAATCTATATTTCTAGCCCCTTCGAACATATAGATCATCGCTGATTGCATAAAATATTTCATCGTTAACAGTTCTAAGTAACATTGAATAATTTAAATAAACAGTATACGATCATTTTGAAGCATTAACTGTCAATTCTTAAAGGGAAAGTATTATCATTAATAAATAAAACTATTTTTTATCACAAATTCCATATATAATTTGATTAAGACTATAAACGGTTTTGCCAATCGCAAGCATACGTACAACCGGCCATGATCAGTATTCGATCACAGAAGAGTCATAAAGTAGTCGAGTAGGCGTTTTGATAAAAATATAGCATCGATTGATGTGATGGTAAAAACGAAGCAATACGCGTCTACTTGTATTCATATTAAAGGAAGATTACTCGATTAAATTAAATCCAACTTTTTTGAAAACGCTCGTGCTCTGAATTGTCATCTTAATTTAAACTATTTGCATCTACGTTTGGGATTTAAAATATTTGAAGAGAAAATTAACCAAACTTCGTTGAATGCAAACGAAGTATAACATATGATTTTACACAATAAAGTTTTAAGATTGATTTATTATTCAATTAATACACAAAACTCATATTATTTTTAGAATAATAACATTTCCATATATCACAGTCAATAAGTACATCACAGCGAACGGCGCATTGGTTTATTTTGTTAACACAAATATTATATTATAACATAAAATTATACAATAGTTTTCTAAGAACACTTCAAGGATTTTGCGTCATTAATAAATACTAAAATTATTACTAATAGTTCTAAGAAGGTGCAAAAAATACGCCAGGTGAAATATGCGGTTTTAGAATAATCTTAAATTAAATGGTTATACGAAAATTAATATAAGTACGATCGTTCTCAACTTAACACCCTTTAAATTATTACCAATAATTCAAAATTAAATACGTTCGTATATTATTGTCACGATAATTTACCCGTTTTATTGGTCATTGGTCTTCTTTTATTTAAAATGTGTTTCGTTGAATTGTATACATTTCCACGAGAAATGATATTGCTATGGATCTGAGTTTGTATTACATTAAGTTAAGAATTAATTCAGAACAGTCTATATTGGAAAACTATTCCATCAATTATTTTCCAATGATTTTTTTATTACAGGTAGGTATAAGAATCAATTAATTTTAATTAGGAAATTGAACAATGCTGTGTTTAGTTTGACGAAAAATATTTGAAAATTGGCGGTTAATATTTGTGTATTTTTTTTTAAATCACAGCTTATTTCATATAGAAATCCGATTACCACTGCGAATATGTACTTCTTTTCTACTACAATAATCGCTCCATATGTGGAGGATATTGCCACCTCGAGGCGTCTTCGTAATTCCTCGCTATTTTTGTTTACAACCATGAACAGCCATCATACTTCATTTCTTCCGAGAACATCCAATAGAAGTACGTTCAATTAAATTAATTCTTTGAAAAAAACTTACCAAAAAGATAAAAATGCACTTAAAAATTTTTCCATTTTTTTTCAAATATTATTAAATAATTTCTGTTTCTACACGATAAAATTATAATTATGTATATTATGATAACGCTAGTATGTGTAGGTGAGAAATGCGAGATAACTAAATGTCAAACTTGTTTCATAATATTCATGTGTGGTACAAGAACGCCATTACTTTCTGGTCAAAAATATTCAAAAAATAATATGTATGTCCGTCAATTATTCTATTTTTTGACTGTCGGAATAAAATATCTACCGACAATGAGGCGATATTTTTTTTAATGTAAGATGAATCGAATACTTCGATCGCTGAAAATTCAGAATTCTTTATTGTATCTATTTTTTTGATAACTGTATTATAGAATATACAATATTTGCTCGTTCGCGTGTAGGTAAAACAATACTTAAAAGCATAGAATCTTCTAGAGACATCGACGCACGAGCAGCTATAAAAACGATGCCATAAGATAATAATTTATCATTTTTAGCAAAACAAAAAATTAGATACATGATATTCAATGGATTCGGCGTTAGCTTTGTGGAAGTTTTTTTTAATATAAAATTAAATTGATAACATTGTTGCTTAAATTATAAAACTTGTAAAATAAAGTTCGTGAGAATCGTAAAATTGCTTGATTATTTACAATTGCATAATGTAAATAATATTTTACAGTTATGAAAAAATTTGTCATCCACAAGTTAATAATCTGGTTCGTACGTAGCATTCAACTAATTGCAATTCATGTATAGAACAGAATAATTATAATACTTTCTTATGTGATCAAAAAACATCGTTTAACATTTGGTAATAAGTTTCTTCAAATATCATACCTAACAATACGGTGGCATCTTTTTACTATGTTGTATTTCTATAAATTGATTCAGAAGAAAATGATGTTTCCGTAAGCGTACTGGGTAATTCGATTATAAATAATGTAGAGCAAGTTCGCCCTACTCAAGTAGATATATGTACTTAACTTATTCGTGAGCAGCTGTTAATATGTTTGAAAAAAAATATTTCTAAGAAGTGCTGGTATTAAAAATCGACGATAAAAGTTAGATTATTCAAATTGAAAAACAGAACGCGGTTTCACACCCACACATTTCCTGTGCAACCTACTTCGCGTGGATCTGTCGTGGGATGAGTGAAACTTAAAAATAAGATAAAAATTAAATATATTTACGAAATAATTGATTAGCTCATTACATAACCGACTATTTTTGAAGATTCTCTTATCTAGGAAGTAGCCTCAAAAATTTACGAAGAGGTTTTTGAAAATTTCACACGAAAATAAGAAAAGAATCCACAATAATATAAAATTTAATTTGCACAAAACTAACACCAAATCATCATTCAGTGCAGTTATTCACTACGGTAAAAGTGTGCAGGACTGCAATATCTAACAAATTAATCATTGTGGAACGGTAATAAGTTTATGTCACATGAATCTAAATTATGTTTTATATATTGTCAATGAAATAATTTTTGAATGACGTTTAAAAATACGTGTTTGTAAAAAGATTTTTCCCTGTTCTAGCCAAACACTACAGTCAAAACTGGGAAGACGATTAATATCTCTGGTAATTAACAGTACTGGCTTGCGGCTAAAGGTAATCGGATGGGCTTAAGTCTAAGTAGACGCAGACGGCGGAGGATCAACAAAAAGGTCGCAGCTAGACAATGACAGAAAGCAACGGAAAACCATTTTTATTGGTATTCCTGGGTGTAAAACTAATATGCAGTAAGTTGTGAAAACGAGAAACGTACTGCAAAAGTAGAGTTTTCAATATTTTTGTATATTGCTTGCATTGGATCAATGACGATACACTCATTAGTAAAAAAATTGTTCAAATGAAGTAGGTATCACTCAAAAAAATGTAGAAGATGAACAATGCATAGCTTTATTCATAAAATTGTCTGACAATCGACAAAACGTTTGTAAGAATCTATAAAATAGCTGAACAGCCATTTGACAAAGCTTCAATCAGCACTATAATTCTATAATATTGATGAAAATATTTACGCATTGAGTGATTTAGGCGTAGGATATGCATTAAATTATCAGATGCGAGGGCGTACTATGTTGGTTAATTGAAAATTACTAGTCGCTATGCTCTTTTATACAACATTTCCTCAAATCATAATATATTGAAAAGATTTCGAATTCCGTAACAACTAATACTTAATATTGTGTTAGTATTGTGTGTGTATATGAAAAAGTACTGTTATCACGTAAATATTGATAATTTGACCTGGTCTCAAATATTATTTCATGTTGGCTTCATTTGAGCACATTTTTTAATGTAAATGAGTTTTACTCTATGAAAATATGAGCATCATAAGTATTAACAAAAACATTGGAAAATTGAAAACTTTCATAATAAAGATAAAAAATTAGATACAAAATAATGAGATGATAAAAGCACTATTATAATTGGTAAGATATGAGTGGGTATTATATTATTTATCCATATAAGTAAATAATAGTTACATTTAGTGATTTATTAAATGTGTTTTAAAAATATGTATAAACAATGTTTGAAAAAATAAAAACATGGTTAGTGATACGAAACTTGTGTACTACTACAATTTATTATATCTTAAACTACATGTCAATGTAAGACAAAATAAATGGCTTATTTATCAGTAAAATAAATTGAAAATGCCATTTTTCTAAAATTAAAATGGAATATTACTAGGCGAAGGTCAATATGAAGGCATTCCACAAACTAATAGTAATCACAGGGCCATGGTAGCTTGAACGTGGGAACTGTGAATTTCGATGACTTTTCAGTTGATAACATATGGATAGATCTATGTCTACCAATGATTCCAATTCTCATCATTTCATTCATCTCTTATAAATTCTCAACATAAAATGGAAGCATTATGTTTATTTTTATGAGAAAACATTGTTCCTAACCACACTGCGTTTACGGGAATACTCCTTTAAATATTGTAATATTTGGGACGAAATTATGTTTCATAATTGATAATACATCCTCTTTTTTTACTCAGTAAAACATTTCAAAAACAAAACCGCGTAAAATGTGAAGTGAATTGGAGAAACTTTTTTGTTTGAAAAAAGAACATCTTTGCAGTATACAAAGAAGCCGTGTAAAAGGGCTAATAATGAAAACTATTCAGTCAGTGAGAAGTGATCTGCCCTACGAAAGCGTTGCTGATTGTGGCTGTGACATAAGGACATTGGTTTGTTGGAATTTTTATTTCTTAGAAACGTGGCACAGCAAACAATTTGTGTATAATATAGTGTTCGTTCTCTTTCTTGGACCATGCTATTTCAAAACCGTGTAAAAAAGAGTTGAATGTATAACTGTATATAATAATGGCAATCATTGTAAGATAATGTATGTTTAAGCATTATCGTCTTTATCAGTATTTCATGTAAGATGTCCATTGTGTTCCCCCTTATATTTGTTGAGTGGATATTATCATTATTATTGAATTCGATTGATATATTTCTAAATAAATATAGATGGGATTTATCAAAGATTTTGTCATATTGACGTCATTCAACAGATATATTTTTTCAATCGATATAATTATATGTTACAAAAAACGTTAAGATTTTTTTTTTAAATAATTACACAAACATAACTTATATGTCGTTAATAAAAGCCTGATTGGTCGTGAATGATCGCTAAGAGAGACTAATATGAGATATAATACTGTTCATAAGAGTGTTAATTGTCATTTGCACATTTCAATTCCATTGTATTTGGTTTTCCTTGGAAAAGAAGCGAACTGCAAGAACATCGCAAACTCACACACAAACACACATATATTACATACACATTCATAATACTTATTATCTTCTATTTACGGAGAAATAACCTTCAGAGTGTGGCAATACTAAACACAACCCACACGAATCTAACCACTGAAGCAGCTAGATCACTCGAACCTGAGATCTCTGGCTCCGCATTAAGGAGTGAAAGTTAACCACGAAGACTCGAAACCTGGTGTTAGATACGTAGGATGCGATACGTCACAGATCTCTCACCCACGGAGTGGTTTAGATTCGGATGTTGAACAAGGCTGATCAATGATCAGCAATAAACGATTACTGAGCACGGCGTCTTTTAATTATTCACTTTAATTGTGCTAACTGTCAATTCTTTATTTTATTCAAGTTGGATGGACGCCCCGGTGCGTAAAGGGAAACAAAAGAATTGATTATGTCGATCGCTTAGAAAACTTGAAGCATTTCTCCGAAATCTCACACGTACTCTGTATTGTTTCGCCTATTGTAATTTGCATAATTTAAAAACATTCTATAAATCTTAAAACAGTATAATATATTAATTTGAAAGATTGGAATGCAAAATATAACATAGTTAGATTGAATCAATCTTTTTTTATAACTTTTACTATTAGTTTTTTACGGGTTAAGCAGTACAATGTCCTATTGATAGTATTTTGGTGATACACGCAGCTTGGACAAATTATGAATCTTTTTGAAAAATGCTATTTGATTCGTGTGTGCGTTGTTGTTGAGTGTTATTCGCATGTCTTTAATATGCACACTATCTTATTGTACGGCTTACAATTGTGTATATAAAGCGAATATCAGTGTTAAAAAATACACCAAATGATAAATACAGCTACGATAAAACATTCAAAGATATTATAATAAAATCGTTAAAATTTTAATTTAACTTAAAATCAAGTTTAATTGATGAATCGAAACGGGGAAACCTTTTTGATGCACAAATCTGACATAATAAAAGGGTAATGTTGCTATATCAAAACACCAAAAACGTGCTCGGGTGGATATTCAATACGGAATTTAAAAACTTATCAAATGTAACTCTTCATCCCTGTGCATATTCAGTGCATTTATTGTTGAATAAATTATATTTTTTTTGCAATCTTCTCAGTTATAATTTATAACGAACCCAATTTGAGCTACGCACTATGTTAGCAAAAAATAAAATCGTATTTGGCAATACTGTTTGATAATAATACTATATGAGTGCCTTTCATTGTGCACATAAGTGTTTTTGAAATTGTACTGAATAGCTTTATTTATAATGGTTGAATTCATAAAAACTAGGTTATTTATAACGGTTGATAACAGATATCAAAGCTGTATGTTTACATTTGGATTTATTAGAAAAATTTGGGTGAAATGACATGAATCTAATATTAATATTTTAGGGACAATTAAATTATTTAATTGTACTATTTCAAGTTCCTTGAATATTCTAGTTATTATGCACTTGCATCAAACAGATCGATAAATGTAAAACGATTTCGACGGATGGGTGGTAACTTTATGATGTTCATTTGAATATAAAATTATATTGATAATTGTGTTTTTTCCACGTATTTCCAAATAAGCCATGCCATAGTAAGTCTAAAGAGGTGAAACACGTGTCACTATTTGTTACACGATACGTGGAATTAAGAAAGTCATCAATTTAATTTTATAGTAAAATACTTATTTGATATACATAAATACTGTATGTATAAAAAATTAAAGCTAAACATAATAATACATAACAATATATGTTATGAACTCGGTTTTATTTTTCTTACGTTTTTACGTTTTATACTGAAGAGCGATAATGGAATAAATAAAAAGTAATACATAATTATATTTTTACAACAGTTCATAATGTAGGATGTCACAAAATAAAGAGAAATGTCATTTCACTACAATTAATATTTTCAAAATATGAAATATAGATATAACGTATAAAAGCAATCGCCCCCCCCCCTCCCATCACCACGTCCCGTCAGCGCCATGATCGTTTCACATAATATACAGCAAGCAAAGTTTCCCGCATTTTTTCAATGGTAATAAGTAGTTTCAAAACAAAAAAAATATTTTTTAAACAAATCATACATAGAAATATCGTTGAATATTTGAAATTATGACCACGCAAAATAATATGACGGACTGTGGAAACTAGCAAAGATAGACAAAATGCAGAAACAGCAATAAAATAATTTTCTATTTAATATTATACTCATGAGAAAACAATTACAAAATCATTTTTAATTCACAATAAGCACGCAAATTGAAATCATCTCAGGAAAATTGTTAAAAATGACAAATTTTACGAGACCGAGAGAGACACTATTGCTGTCTCTTTCTTTTATACCCAATAAAATAGACGGTATCCTACACTTATATTATGTCACGTTCTCTTTAAATTTATAATAATTCATATAACCATTAATATTTTTGATATTTTTTTTAATGATCATTCCTTTTTTATATATACGTATATGTATAATTAACTAAATTTTCACTCCATCATTTTATCATTTATACTGACAATAAATTTTACACAATTATTGTATAATACATACGCATGATAATATAATATTTTTTTCAATAAACCGCGTTAGATAGTGTTAAATTATTCGCTTTATTCTTCACCACTGTATTGTATTTGTTAAAATGGTGTAGGAGTTTATGCAACTAATAAAATATTGACATACCTGAATTCCAAACTTCTTCGTAGAATGAATTTGTCGTCACTTAGTATTTTAATACTTTATGTAATACTTTTATATGTGTCACTTATCGTAAAAAGTCACGCGAGTCCTATCCACCATTACATATACTAATTTGTAGAAGTTTCTTTTCAATAGTCTGTCACATTTTGTCAGGTTTGTTCACAACTGCGGCTGTAATATATTGGTAAAACTAATAACTAATGAGCGGTCATCTTGGCACAGTATTTTTCGCGCATAATTCGGTAAACAATGTTTATATTCTTCGAATAATATATGTACAGAGTCATTAAACAACATTCAACGAAGTATTGAAAACCGATATGAAGGAACATACGGTCAACATAAAAGAGACAACACACGTAAAGCAAACACCATTACGGCGCTTATTTCTCCATCTCAGAATAGGGTTACCATTAGATATCACAACGTGAAAATTATTATCTATTATAATTGAAAATTAAAAAATATTGCCAATGACATTCATTTTCATTTCACGCAAATATGTCTTGCATATGTAGTCTGAAAGTTTGCGTTTTTTTTTATTTTGAAGCATTATAAAATATGTACTAGATTATTAATTAGTAATTTGAATTATATTTCGATTTAACACAAGAGAAGACGTTATTATTTCACATGTATTTACTATCAATTGAGTTAGTTTCAAATTAAAATTTGCCAAACTAAGCCGGTGCTTGTCATATATACATATTTATATTATATAAATAATACATTTTATAAAATGCGTTTTATTAAGGTAAACAATATAAGACTAAGGTGATTATGTTTCGAATGATTTGATTATTATCATATTTACTAAAGCTGTATCGATACCGGCTGACGTTACTTTCTTGTGGGTGCAATAATTGGTCCCCCTATCTCAGGAGAGCAAGATTCAAACAGGTAGGTCTATCAGATTTCAAAGAGGGACATAAATGCATTTTCTCAGCAGGTGGGAAAGGGACCGACGCTAGTGAATGCTGCGAGACCTGCAAGTTAACGTTTTCCACGCCAGGTGCGCTAGTGACTGGGGACCGAGCCTCCATCTTGGATTCTGGCTTCAGATACGTCGAGAATATGAGCTGCGATCGCGCACAGGTAACCTCTGGGTAAATATTACACGGCGAAGCTGATAACACTGTTTGTGTTAGAATTAAATAATACAGCTTATTAAAATGATGGAAAAATTTGGCCTACACAACATGAGTTAATAAACAATGACGTAGAGTGGCATTATTTAGTAGAAACTTGTAAAGATAAGCGTGACTATGCCATTTTTTATTAGTTTTTAATATTGGGTGAAGATGGCGTGTAAGATTATGTGATTCAAAATGTTCTGTATTAAGATTGAAATTAAAACAACTTTATTGGCCAAGCCGAGTCGAGCTTTTTTGTTAATCCATGTCCGTTCCCAACTTGGAGCATATGGACTTCTCACGGAGTTTATCTCAACATATGTTTTTCTACGAGGACTGCTTGTTACTCAGTTTGCTCATCCTCTCTTTTTCGAAGAGAGTAGGGATGGAAAGGATACGAGGACTAGGACAAGACTAGTGATTAGCTAATCGCTGTCACTGTGCGTCGCTTTTTGGGATCGGAAAGGTGGGAATGGATTGGGATTTTCAACACACAAACAGCCATGCCTTTGAACAGATTTATCGACTGAAAAAATCCGCTCGTACCGGGAATCGAACCCGGGTGGTCCGGCACGCAAGTGAAAGCCGTTGCCACTGCGCCACGGATCGGACCACTGAAAATAAATCGTTATTGTAATCCTTTTTATTACAAATAATATATTGATTATTCTCATCAATCGACAACTGTCATTTCATAAATGCGCTTCATTTAATTTTATGATAATTGTATACTTAATATTATTTACGTATACAACAAAGAGATGGCTTGGTACAAAATCATGTAAACACAATCTGTCAAATTATCTGATAAATTTATATTGTACTGCAGTAGAACGAGATTGACGGAAAAAAATATTTAACTTCAGCTTATGTTACCTATCGTTTCCGTACACAGTTGAAGCCGTTTGATAATTTAGTATGTGATATGCTTTACAAAGAAAAAACGCGATAATATGCCTTTTTTCTTTTTATGGTTATGCGTTGGCTAAAACGAGATGGATGCCAGTTATATTGGAATTACCGTACGAAAGAACGAGAGGGAAGCGACGAGCTATGCGGTTCGCCTTCGGGGTTTGTATGATTGCGTGTATACGTAGCTTTTTCCTTACATGTGTGAAATGCTCTTTATCTAACCTATACATTCATACAAAAGGCATCATTCTCTCACACAGCATCTGAGAAGAAACCAATCTTAAAGTCAAGAGTCTCTAGCTAGAATTCCTTCAATTTAATACTTATGTACATACGTGCATACTATGAGTTCATAATATATAATACTGTTTACAAATCTTAAACTCTATGTCCTTGGTCAAATGACAGGTAGTTAAAACAATTGTTTTTAATTAGGTAAAACTCCACATGAATTTATTATAAATACGTCGTTCAGCCACGAATAAAAAGTTAGAATAAACAACCAATTGAATTCAAACATTATATAATTTATTAATTTCCAATGTGGAGGATATGGACTCGTATAACAATTTATCTCACCAGATAAAAGATTTCTACGAGTACTGCTTGCGACTCGGTTGCTCGGCCACTTCTTTTTTAGGCAACGCAGACAATCATGAAAAATGAAACTGCCCCGACAGGGACTCAATCTCGCGAGGTTCCCAAGCGAACAAACCACGTTGGCACTCGACCACGATCCGACAAATTCCACAAGAGTTACAAAATAGATAATAAACTTGGCGGAAGATCGTAAAGATGGCGCGATGCAGAAATAACTAGCAACTGTGTCAACTGCAATAAATTATTGTGTAAGTCAATAATATTATAACTACTTTTAGCTTATTGCTAATTTTTTTAATTAAAAATAACAGAATTCTAAATTTAAAATCTTTTCATTACTAAAAATGTAGAAATTTTAGAATACGTATTTTACATATAAAAATACTATAAATTTTTATGTACGGATGTATTACAGTCGCTCGTTTACAAGGACAGGACTAAACGATGCTGGAAATACTTTTTTTTTTGTCTAAAGACAAAGAAAGCCATTAATTAAACACTTTTATTACATTCGATATTATTGCATTTTTATTAATGAAATATACAATATAACAGATTAAATTAAATCTTAAATTTAACGTTCGGAATAATTAAAAAAATATTCATAATAAAATAATAATATTGTTGCATAAAAAAATTAGTATTTCATATATGTATATCGAATTATTTAATGAACATATACCACACACAAATAATGTATTGAATTTTATATACCTATTTAATTATTAATCGACAAACACAGATATGTATTTCGTTTTGTTGTATGAAATACTTTATTGGCAGTATATAATTCTGCTAAATGGTTCGCGGAAAAAAATGATACGTTATATGTAACAATAAGAAGTCAAAAATTTCGAGAGAATTAACAAATTTAATACAATTAGTGTATTTTTTTTTTAAATTAAGTAGCGAATATTCGATATTTTTATGTGTTCATGTTTGCTCGTCATACTTGTGAAAAGACGTAAATAAATTTATTTTTACCATGTCCGCTCTCAACACGGAGCATATGGACTCCTCACGGAGTTGATCTCAAAATATGTTTTTCGACGAGAACTGCTTGTTGCTCAGTTGATCAACCTCTCTTTTTCGAAGAAAGTAGGGATCGAAGGGATACGAGGACCATGACAGGACGAGTGTTTAGCTAATCGTTGTCACTATGCGTCACTCTTTGGGATCGGAAATGTGGGAAGGGATTTTTAGCAACACAAACACCCATTGCCTCTGAGCAGAATCGATTTATCGACTGAAAAAATCCGCCTGTAGCGGTAATCGAGCCCGTAGGGTTCGACACGGTAGCCAACGACGTTGACCACTGCACCACAGACCATGCACCATTGGACCATTGAACGTAAGTAAATATCGAAATATGTAATTGTAATTTACTATATAAATTTGAATAATATTTATCATCATACAAAGTAATAAGGTTGTATATTGTATTTGGACATTTACATTGTATTCTCATCGGCCTGTTAATTGCTCTTCTTGAATTCATAATTCGACTACAGAATGACGAAGCAAATTTAAAATAAATATTTTCCTTTAGATTCATCAAGCACAATATGCAAAATTCATAAATCTTCTTGAGTGACGAACAAACAAGTGTATTTTGTATTTTATTGTTTATAACCAGTACTCGAGTGTCAGATGAAAATAATTGAGCAACGCCATATAAACAGAAGCAAAGTACGTTGATATGTTTATGATATACATAGGTTATGTAATTCTTGTTTTGTATTGTATTACAAAGTTATCAAATCTGAACATCCAACATGTTCAGATTTGATTTACATTGACTGGTTTGTAGTTGTATTGATTTCATGCACTGTAAATTGTCATAAAATGCATTACAATGATAATCGTGCATTTGAAAACTATAAGTATCAAATCAGATCTTATAAGCTGGCATGAATTCAAGGTAGAGACCAATGATTTATCCACTGGATCATTAAAGATGTCTTTCAAGACGTAGGGTGACAGAACTGTTTGTTTTATTAAAGCGTGGGTGTATTTTTCACCCGTGCAACAGAATGAAGTAAAATCATCATCGTGTATTCTTCTTCTTTCGTTGGCAATGTCTGCTCTTTATGTGGAGGACATAAGGTTCACCTAAAACGGTGGACACCGGTCAATCTCGCGGTCAAATTTCAAGCCATGCCAGTTTCCCGTAACTTAGTTGAGTGGCTTATTATATAGAACATTGATTTCCAAACTTTATTTAAGAAATTAAGCTAAAAGAATATTTATTAATAGATTAGTTTTAATGCGATAGGTCGCTTTATTTAGTATGACACAATATATCAATTTGTGGTGCTATCAATGATATCGATACTAGGAGTTCTTTTCCACGACTAGACATATATTATCTACATGTAACAAATATAATATAAGAATTAATACAGAGTTACAAGCCTTATTTTAAATTCGTACGCGCCCCTTAGCTTGGAAGCAACTGCTAAGCGGCCATGGAGATGGACAAATCTTAATACTCCACTAACTTCCACTTAAAAGACAGACGGGTTTCGTAATACCTACATCAATAATCAGTTCATCTAATGTATTCGAAACCTTCATGAAACTATAGTGTCAGGAGAAGGGATGTATCATAAATTATTTATTATTTATACAGAATCGACCTCTAGGAAAATTAACATGCCACCTATTGTAATAACGCAGATGTACGAATTCAAGGCACAGGGCTCACACTGCAACCAAATTCAGTGAACTTATAAAGAGAAGTAGTAACAGATCTTTTGAAATAGTAAATATTTTTTTATTATTATGATAGTGGTATAACCGTTATCTATAACGTAAGGCTGTGTCGGTTTGTTATGGAAAACTTATAAAGATTTTGAATTATTAGAAATTTTAATATAAGTTTTTAATATTAGTCATCTGTTTCTTTTATAACGCAGGCGGAATCATTATTCATAATTGTATACCGCTATTGCTTTACCATTGTTTAGCAGCCGTTTAAATTTATCGACATAATATAATATACATATATAATGATGGACGTTTTTTTGACAGAAAAATATTCAAACTCGGCGATGCAAAATAATGACTCAAAATACAACGTGAGTGGGTATCAATCTACTCGATAGTTCAATTAAAATATTTGCCATAATAATAAAATACTAAATAGTATTGAAGAAATTGTGAAACGTTGACTTCTATGCGAACTAAATGTGAAAACAATCTTTAAAATCATCGGTTTTAAGGTCAGATTTCGTCAAAATATGGTCCAACAACATTATGGAACATTTGACTTCGCAATGGAGAACTGGGTGTAGGTCAATCAGTCTATGCTATCAAACAAAGTAGTGAGTGTATCGCTCTGTTTTCATGATATAACAGAGGGGTGAAAATGTATGAAAACATTATATTATTTATGTGTGTTCATTCGTGCTTCTTACGGAACGTGTACTTGTATCTCCCGGCTATTGACATCGACGAAAAAAAATACAATGAACTAAACCACGTTCTTGGAGAATATTGTTATTGATTATGTCTATTCTCATTTAGATCTTTACATAATTTATGGGCATAGTTTAGTTTAGATGATAATATATTAAGAAATTTATAACTAGTATATTTATCAATTAGAACTCTTATTTCGGGGGTAGCAATAAAAGCAAATATTATTATAGGAACAAAAACATTGATAAAATCAGGTTTTCTAAGTAGAAGTGACTGGGCAGTATTAGGTGCTTAGATTAGTTACTTTAAGTTGGAACGTTTAGTTAAAGTTAAGAGGATCGATGGTTCTACGCTAGCTGGAGCTCTTTTCTTAAAACACAGGTAGAAAATCACATGTAGGAGTTACACAACAGAGCTGGCACGATAGGTGATTTGACCGCATCTTTTGTTAGGACGGCTCAACCTTTATTCATTTTTTTCTCACAAACGAAATTTGTTCTCTATATACATATACATCTGCTTTTGACGAAGGTATATTTCAGCGATTGACAACCTATGCTACTTTATTCAGTACAGACAATTCTCATACGTAAATTAACTCGATACCGTAATTTGTATTTGATCTATAAGATAACTAAAAAATATTTGGCATACCTGCTTGTTGTCAATGTGCATATTGTCAAGGTGAAATTTAGCAAGCTCAATCATTGAACCCAAATAAATCAAATGTTAAACTGAAAAAGAATAACTTCTAAGAACTCAGATCACCATGCGGTGTGTTTACCTATAGGATAAAGAAGGAAGGCATTATGATAAGGATAACCATCTCAATCATTGTATAATTTCGCGGGATTAACTAAAATAAATAATAAAAAAAAATTGCTATCTGTGTTTTTTCAATCAACACTAACTTGAAAGCAGAAGTGTGTGGTTTTTATTAAGATATAGGTTTCTTTAAGACTGAATATTTTAAATCAGGTTGCAATTAATGAATTGTAATGAAGTTTAAATTTACTCAAGCCAATATCAGATATTTTAAATCACACGAGATAAACTCGAAGACATAATTAGACAGTATTTTATTTATTTCACCAGAATGTCAGCTTTTATCGACTTCCTGGAGCACAACAATAAATGGTGTGTTATAACTGAATTTGTCAGCCACGTGAGAAATGGTTCTACAATAGATTTTTTTATTCAATAGAACTGTTTTCTGAAAATCTTTGAATTTAAGGAGAAAAATACATACTTCACTTTATTTTTAAGTATCACAATACATTATAATTGCAATGAAAGTTAGCTTTACATTTCCAAAACCAAATAATAATTTATACGAATCACGTGAATGATATGCATGCTAGATTTTAAAAACAATATCGTCATTAATAACAATACGATGTGATGTTTTCCGTTTTAAATTACAATAGTCAATGCACCGGATATTTTTTTAACTCAACATTTCAAATCAACTTTGTCATAAATTGCGTTCGGTACCTTCTGACCGCTAAATCGAGCTGTCGCCGATAGGCTACGTCACAGGTCGGTGTAATTCCGGAAGGATGGCATATTATATTAGCATATTTAATTTCATATGCTGTTAATAAATTGTGTCTCAATTGAAATAGCACAGAAGATACATGTAATGAAGCTAAAAAATCACTAAAAGTTATCATTTTAAAGTGCTAAAACAATTCTTCTGGAAATGATTAATTAGTTCCCATGGAGAACACGAGGTTGCATAATTTGGTTAAGGCAAAATTGAATAGAAAAAGGTGCTAAATTTTAAATGGTTACAAATTTTTACAAGTGAGCCATTTAACTTAAACGCACTACTGTCTCTATAAAAAAGTATATCATTTTTTAGACGCTAACTTTATATTCGATTATTATCCACAAGGTTACATTATTGAATAAAATAAAACCTCGGCATTAAATAGGTGTATATTTCAGGTAAGCTCAAGTAAATTTACACAATCTGTTATAGTACAAAAACGACTACATTATAAATGCACCCAGAATACACAATAACAGCAAGACCGTCTTATATTTGCCATATTACAAGCCTTACTTATATTTGTAGGAATTGAAATAGAATTATTATAAACTCTTCAAAGTGACATTACTTATTGTTTGGATTTGTATTAGCTCGGAATTACTAATGTAATACTATATTGTAGCATTGAGATTTGTTTTTCAAGAATTATGAAACATAGTACTGACAATGTTGTGTGAAGTTTTGAATAATTTACTACCTTAACTTAGTAAATTTTTTTCTAAAAAACATATATCAAATGCTGATTTATAATTGAGTACAGATTGAAAAAAATATTTTAGTATTTGATGCTTTCCCACCAATATTTAAATTTATAATATACAAAACGTCCAAATGTTTGTACATAAGTATAAACATTCCTTCGGTCAGCTAGAGTTAAAATATGTTTATCCTCGATGGAAATTTTGTTTATCCAACAGGCAACTTATGCTTTTTGTAGATAATGCAGCACCTTGTAAGTCCAATGTACAAGTCATTCTTTACTTTTTTGTATATTGAAAAATCGAGCTTAATAAGATATCCGCTACAAAAGAACCGGCATTAGAAAAGCTGCCTGTCGTTTCTATCACGACAAAGTTATTATTACGTGAGCGATGCTACGCCATATTTAAGAATTCTGATAAAATCAATTAGCCTTTTTTAGGAATGTCTTTTTTGAGATTTTCGACGACTCTCTTCGCGCGGCGAAATTCAGAAATAAAAAAAACAAACATTGTAGTGTACGATAATTTAAGTACTACTGATGCAGAAAATAATAGACTATCACCACACTCTGCTCATCGACAAGATGACATATTATATAATAATAATGGTAAGCTTCAAGACCTGGATTACTTACTTCAATTATTTACGAACGATGATAAATATCGCGTTATCTTAAACGGTGGATGAAACGTACTGAATGATTTACATGAATCTAACGAAGGGTTAAAGAAGGAAGAAAATGTATAAAGCACGACTTATTGTTAAAAACAAGGATCGGGTCGTAAATAGAATTACTTGTGAAAGCGAATTCATTACTCGACTGCAGTTTCACTAAGCAGCGTTATTCAATAGAAAAACGAATTTTGTTCCCGATTTTCATGTGTCAGGCAGTCCTTCATGAGGTCTGGCATTTTATCAATTGGTTATATCTTATGAAAACACAGCCAGCCCCATAATATCGTGGTTTCTCAGAGCCTATCGACGTCAGCTGTAGATAACATTGATGTTCTTGTGTGAATTCTTAGTATACAAAATATTGTACGTATCCTAAGATAACATATAAAAGTGCCATAATACAAGATGATTGAAGTAATATTTGCCACGTGTAAATACAGACTCATAAATATAGTAACTGATAAGACATGGTTTCGATGTATAGATAAATAATGTAAATTTTGGAAAAAGCCACGTATTTATTGAACCCGTTCAGAAGATATATTCAAAATAAAATGGAATTATCATTATAGGAAACTTTCCGTTAACATTAATATATGTAGCAATTTTATATCAGTCTTTTTGTGTATTTTAAGCAGGGCTGTGGAGTCGGAGTCGGAGTCGTGGAGTCAAGGCTTTTTGGCCGGAGTCGGAGTCGTCGCGGCGATTTGGCCGGAGTCGTACTCGGAGTCGGAAATTTTGAAAAGTTTGAACTTTTTATTTTTGCATATAATATGTCAAATTTGGCTATTGGCCGGATTGGTATTTAATTGAATACACATCAATAGGTAAATTAGACAAAAAAGTGACGATATTCAACTTTTGAAGTCGGAGGCGGAGTCGTGTTTTTGGTCCAGGTCGGAGTCGTGGTTTTGGTAAATGCTGGTGTCGGAGTCGGAGTTGAACTTTTTTTTACCGACTCTACAGCCCTGATTTTAAGCTTAAAAATATATCACTACCAATCAAATAAATTGTGTCACGCTTTTGTACGACCATCATCACATAAATAACATACAATTACACTTATACGCGTTATGAAGTTGTAAAAATTGATTATTTAAGGGAGGTCGTATTTTCTCCAACCCTCAGCAACAAAATCATCATATTATGGTATTGCATCCTCCCTCATAGGGTGTGTTGTTACATAATATATATTTATGAACTATGGACCATTCGACACAACCCTTAGTTGCGTAGTACAAGTAGCATTATTTTTTTCATCATCATCAATTTAAAACTATCTTAACAGTTTCGTTTATAATATTATTTGTTATTTGTATATCATTGGAATAGGCGTCTGTTCGGAGATGAGTTTAAACATCGATAAAGTTCAACAACTGACAGGCTGCAGAAACTTAACCGTTTAACGGTGATAACTCAATATTATTATCGAAATATGTTTCACAGCGCAAAACTTTAGTGAGTGGCGTACTGTGCTCGTGCGATGATAAATGGCGCCGTAAGCAACATATAAATCAATTATTATTAAATTATGTTTAAAATATGATAAACTTTGTATAACCCGACATCCCAGAGAAAAAAAATATTGATAAAATTATTGTGACGATCGTAATATGCATTTAGAAAACAAACAAGATAAATAATGACAACGTGCATTCTAAGTTGAAATGTAGATATAGATAATCACATAAAATACAATCATTGAAACGTTGTTTCTCAAACTACAGCTCGCGAATGAATCAGTAATGTCTTAATAATAATTTAAATCATGTATTCGCTAAGTTTCGCGTACCTACATAATTCTTAGTAACGTGAGACATAAATTCAACACAACACGAACCAAACTATTTTGCAATTATGTACTTAAAATCCAACGACACGGCTATTTAATTGATGTCATATTTAGATGAAAGGCAGCATTATACGGCTAGTATGTATGTATTTGACTCTTAATGAAATGAATCTAACCTCAAAATTTTTTTTCAAGCAGATCGAACTTCAATCTAATAACAAATATTATTAGTTATGAGAGGAGTCAATGCTTCAAGACTGAACTGAGTCTCAAATAGAGACCATTTTCTTGGCGAGAAGTATTATATTTCCAATCAGGACTTTGTCTAAAAAGAGAGATTATCTTAGCAAACCTTTACCTAATACCTGTTTATCATACTATATTATTTATAAATACGCGTCACTTATCGTAAAAAAAGAACTTTTGAAAAAGTCGTCGTCAATATTTACTGAGGCGCACATGCAAATACAATCAATTTGTCTAAATAATCCGCTCAGAGCCGAATCGGTAAACGCTGGCATGAACGACCAAATTTTTCATCCAATACAATATCATACCAAGAATTAACATTTGATGAATATCGCACTATTTTGATACATGTTTTAAATTTAATCATCGGGTACGTACAAAGTTTACAAAATCACTTAGATTGAGAAGCGCTACTTTATGTTCCAGACACTATAAAGATTATAATTCCAAAAGTCATTTTGCAACTACAGTACATATCATGCACCACTAAATTAATTATAGTAGGTATATTTTACGACGCGAAAATTACACGTATATTGTACAAATAATATAATAAAAATGAGTCTATATTGTCGACTAGTTGCTTTTATTGCCGGTACTTTATATATCATGATTGGAATCACTTGAATCAATACGTTGTTATACAAAAGAAAGTTTACACTCAAAATTTGATAAATAAATCCGTTTGTGATAGAAAAAAGGTCATCCTTTTTGTTTGTACAAAACGGTTGATTAAAATTCAAAAGATTTTTACACATGTGCGAAAAATAAATAAACCAATGAAAATAGACAGACCCGGATGCAAAATCTCGATTCGAAAATGGCCTTCGCTGCCATATGTCGCAATAAATATGACTGAAGCCTAGTTCATAAACTTGCCTCAAGCTTCGATTCACTCATTTTAGTCGGATTATTTATTTTTTGTGTAAAACAGGTGCTTTTTTAGTGAAGCCGGTGTGTGAAGATAAATTTTAGATTATATTCTTCAGAGAATATATCCTATCAGCTGCTGTGTTTAAAAATCTCCAGGAGACCATATTGTATACGAGACTAAAAAAAATATCAGGGACGATACACGCACCCGAAAATACTAATTTCCTGATAAAAATGATTCGTATATGTAGTATCAAAAGTAGAACTATCCACTTTTCGACTTTTCGAGAAAAATGCGAAAAACATTTTTTTGGCTTTTTAGTATAATTTTATTTTTCAATTAAAAAAACAACCCATCAAAGTCTGAAACTTTTCATATGATTTAGATTTTGTATGTGTGGACATATTGCAACATCACTTACGACAATTCTGTGATTGGTCGAAAGTATGAATGACCAAACCGTTCTACTTTTGTTTCCAAGGTCGTGAACCGTTCTGATTTTGATACCAACCATCGTTTTCTTTTACGTTTTTACACGTACATAATTTTTATACAAATACTTTATCGCTAGTCATACACTATGACCAGAAGAATAATTTGAAAGCATTAGTTTAGTTTAGAAAAATATGGGATAGTTCTACTTTTGATACTATACGAATTAAATATGGAAAAACACAAAAAAAAGCATCAAATTTATTTCAATGACACTTGGGTATCATTTTAAAAATCATAAAAAACTATTTACCACAAATTTTTATGTTAACTTGACAGTCATAATGCATAAATTTATTGGGAGTTCTAGGGCTACTTTAGCAGTCAATATTTATCTGCGGTACCTGAATAAAAACGGTGATCATGTATCCCCTTCCCATCAATATTGTACTGTTCATTCGAGTACATCTCAACACAAATAAAACAGACCAAATATGTTGAATTGATGAAGTTTTATCAGGCAATGATGTCCATTGTATTAATTGATTGGTAAATAATAATTAAAATTCTTCGGCTGATAACATCAACTTGTAGTTACTATCTGCAAGTACAAAATTACGGATGACTTTTATTAAAAAAATAATTAAAAATTCTCTACTTAAAACGATTCTATTGTTCTCCCAACCGAGTTCAGTAGTTTTTTTTGTATTATAATAAAAATGTTTTAATGCATTGCAGCCGATAAAGTAGAGGCTATGATTGATGGTCAGAAGAAACCTATCAAAGATCATTTATTATTAAAAGTTTGATATCTCATACAAAACATTCGTGCAGAACCTTTAGCAACAGCAAACATATACTACACTTTTCAAGCCATCCCCAACCGAAATACAGAGCATAATTCAACCACAGTTGTCTGATTTCGTGATTACAGATTTATCCCAAAAATTACATTTCAATGGATTTCATACATGGAAGTAGAATAAGATAAATATTGGTAGATTTTAATTAACTCTTTTTGTATCGATGGGTTTATACGATATTATTGCCGTTTTTATAAAATATTGATTAATATTTTTATGTTAATATTAGTATAATACAATGGCAATACATATATATGTTTTTAACGACGCTGTAGATTTAATAAAAACAATCATAATAATCAAACAAAATTCGAAATTATCGAAAACGGTCACATTAATGATAAAAGGGGTAATTCAAATTTTAAACCACGCACAGTATATATTAAAAACAAATGTGTAAAGAATACATAATATAGTCATATTGCTGAATTTGTATTTTTCTGTATCATTTTCAACGGTTGTGCGCCTCTAACGTCAGTGTGCTAGACATAAAGATCGTACCCTCTTACTGGTTGGTATTGCCTTGTAAAAAATAATTTCTCGACATGACTCATCATAATATCACTGCATACCCTAAGCTAGATGATATGATAATTATTGTATGATACAACAATTTAACGAAATATTTCCTATCAAAAAATCTAAACGCTTAGTAATGGTACATAATATAAACACTAAAAGTTGACTTACGTTTTATTTACACTGAAAACGGATGGATTGAAATCGGCCATACTTCATACCATCGAATTACATGAAATGTATATGTATTTTCCAACCTAGGTATATGATTCCATAGTTTTTAACATGAGGAACAAGTGACGTTTCAAATAATCATATTTTTATGAACATTAAGTATATTATTGTTTGAATTGGCATTTGCTTGGTAGAACTCCATTATAGCACAGTGAAAAAAATTGTAATGTATTTTAGTTCCACAAAAATTATAGAATATAAAGTTGAAAGCTATTTTGACTTACGCCCGCCTTCATAGTTCTGACGATGTTCTATATATTTTATAATCTCTATTAAACTAAAATACATTGTTATTTTTTCACAATGTTAAATATATTCGGTGAGTTTAATCTGTAAGCAATTAAGAGTTCTGCCGAGTTCAAGGTATACCTATATTTTTAATCAGTGCTATTTTCTAATCAAATTGAAATGAGAATTGGCACATAAAAATGCGAATGTAGTGTGAACTATGATACTATTTACTAAAATTTCAACTGTATGAAATAGTGATAACCCAATAAACTCAACCAAGTTATCGTGTGTTTACTACGTGATTATACAAATATAAACATTATAGGCAATTAATTAAATACGTGGAAGCGCAAGCAGCCACTGTTATTTTGTGTCATTCTTGCATCCAGTGCACGGGTTCAACCGATAAGAAAATGGCAAAATAAACGCTTTATTTACGATAGGATTTTATCATCCACGCCAGGTTTTTCACTTCAAAATCGCTGTCGCAATCTCACTACTCGAGAAAACATAAGCCGCATTTGAAAATACATAAACATTGGCGTTAGCAACAAGTCACAAGCTCGTGTAAGTCGAAATGTTTCGCCTTGAAATTTTAATTTTATTTTCATAATTATATTACTTTCAATGACGAGTTTTGGCGGTTCACGGTAAATAATTGATCAACGTGGACCATCAATTTTTTAGCACGTATTTTTTTATTCGAATGACACGTACATCGCATAATGTCTCGTAAACTATTTTTTCGCGTCCTCCAGTGTACTCTGCATAATAAACTACCTGCCGTTGCCTATAACTTTGTTTGGCAATTGACCCCTTCAACTTAACGATACTGTCGAACGCTTGTATTTCAGTACCATTGCTAATCGCGTTAAGATCGTTATTTCACTGCGATATGCGTATTTTCAAATGGATCAAAAAAAATGATTGGATCCCTTTTCAATGTGGCAATTCAATAAATCAAATAGTTTTTAACTATTCCAATAGATCACTTTTAAAATGTTCACTGTCAATATTTGGTGGAATGGCATTATAATAAACCATTTTTAGTACTTTTCCACATAAAATTTATTGGATCAGGACCTTTTTGCTCGTGGCGAGCATTGTAAACTGATCAGTTGACAAGGCTTGCCATGAGCGAAAACGGTCCTGATCCAATAAATTTTATGTGGAAAAAGTACAAAAATGTTTCATTATTTTTATTATTCCAATAGAATTTGTACTGAATCAGTTTTCTTTTTTCGTAAAACTTACGAGTAGGTTTAATATAAAACAAATAAAGTAAAATAACTAACCTTAGAAATGTGCGGCTTCTCATTAGCGCCCAACCACGATAAGGCGACTCAGCATTGCATGATATAGCGCTGATCCAGGAGAATTTGACGCCATCTTCTTTACATGTTTTCTTAAGATGGTGGAGTGAAATCTTCGATTCGAAATATTTCTTGTTGTCTAAATAACATTCTATATAAATTGAACAATTATTGTTTCACTTATTTCGTAGGATTTTGAAATTGAAGTATATTACAATTTTATACTTAAATAAATACAATTAACATAGCTCCCTAAGATGAAAAGCATTTTTCGCTCTTTCTGAATCTTCAGGCGAAACCGGGCAAGACAAAACAAAAAAGACAAAACTTATTGATAGGCACACAATTCAAATTTGATTCAGTTGAAAGCCTAAATTATTCTTTTAATATTACGGAGCTCTGTCAATTAATATATTTAAATTAATAGATTAATGAGACTACCATTAATGGTATTACAGAAGTTAAAATTATACATATAAGCAACTAATAACATTGTTTAAAAAAAAGTTTATTGTCAATTGATCGTATTTATGTAGAAAGCAGACAATCCAAATATTGGGCGGAATCTAGTTATGGCCG
The DNA here is from genome assembly GCA_028554975.1 of Himalopsyche kuldschensis. Taxonomy (NCBI): domain Eukaryota; kingdom Metazoa; phylum Arthropoda; class Insecta; order Trichoptera; family Rhyacophilidae; genus Himalopsyche; species Himalopsyche kuldschensis. Next base: position 8,104,241 of record JAHFWI010000038.1, read on the forward strand.
TATGTATATTTTAGAGTAAAACTGTATTCTCAGTGAAAATGTATCAAGTAATAGATTTGTATGACAACATCATTTCACTGGTCACGATCATTGAAATTATTGACCCAAGTCGATGATTTGCCAGCCTAAAATTTTGGTTTGCTTCAATGAAACAAAATCAGCAAGTAGTCCCTTTCATAAAAAGAGAACCAAAGAAAAACACAGACAAACATAGGACTAATTTAATTTTAATGACAGCTTAGAGAAGAATATACTATCACTGAGAATACAGTTTCACTGTAACACATATATCTCCCATATGGCTTTCAAAAATGATGTATAATAGTATATTCGATGGATTTAACGGTATATAAATGGGTTTCAAAAATATACCGCCGAATACGCTTAATCAGCAAAAACCGACCACATCTCATGACCTGTTTATTGTCTCCCCATCATATTTAATTGTTTCTAGCCATGGTTTGTGTCGACTGGCTGCTTTCTGCACAAATACGCATTACTAATTTATACAATTATTATAACTATAAAAAACGCCTTGTTAGGGTGTCGGTTTGATTATAAATGTACATCCGTGTACATCGGTTAATAACATGTTTTTTAATAATGAACAATATATGCATTAACTTTGTATCAAACGATGTTAACATATCAGCAAATTAATTGTCATTTTTATAAAAATATTTTTACGAAATTACATATAAACAATTTTCAATTGCTTTTTATTGACGATAGCAATGAGTCAATTTTGAATTCCAATTCATGATTAATTATAACATCCTAAAGAAGAGTTATTGTTTTGATTATGAATTGCTGTACCGGTATTATCGAAACCTGTACAACGGTGTTTTTAATTCCTTAATAACTGATGTTTCAACATTTGTAGGAACATCTGATATTGCATTGATAAACTACCATAGCTTAAGAAAAATGAACAGTTCATTTTTAGGCATCTATTTCTATAATACTATTTTTTACTTAAATTTAGTAATTAGATGGTTGACTTTTACAACATCAATGACAATAGTACTACACATCGTACACTGATTAGCACATTGGCTACGGGAACTTGGGATACGCGTCGTTTCTCAATATGTCCAGATTTTCCCGTAGTCAATGAGTTAAAATGATCAAATCCTCAACGCGCGATCCGTTACCTGCAACAAAAGAAAAAAATGATTAAAAATACAATCATGTAAATATGCTAAAACGAATATTGTCAATAATTCGATCAATTCACACGTTGTGTTGGTACTTTATTACACAATTCCGCATTTGTATATTAAATTTCCTTTGAAAATTATTCAGATATGAAGGAATTGTGAAATATTATATGTTCGATCACTTCGAAGGACTATACATCTTTTTCAATAAAATAAAAAGGACTAAAAACGTATCTTAATTTAAACATTGAAATTTTGGTTTCGAAATGTGAAAATGGAGGGGTGTTCTAAATTTAAAAAAATTGAGTAACGTAATTAATATGAGGTTGAATTCTTATAATGAATAGCTATGGTAAATTTAAAGCGTATTCTTATGTTTTTTGAATCTGTGTTATGTGTGACGTAATAATTTGTAATAGTCATTCAAGTATCAAGTATCAGAAAACACATCTCTGTAACTATATATTTTTAATTATAATCCAACAAAGAATGCCATTTTATTAAGCAGCATCGTCCGTCGATAATATAAAAACATATTGAATAAAAGAATAATAAAAAAAAAAACAATTTGAATTAAAAATAGCTAAAGGCTTAAAAATACAGCACGTGTGTGTGGAGACTGTGGAGTAGAGACTCCAATTCGAGTATCGAATACTCGATACTCGAGAATACTCCTCCATTTTTCAACTACTCGATACTCAAATATTTTTCAAAATACTCAAGTAATACTCGTTTTATTAATAAACGTTGATAGTTTTTCTACTGCGGGAATTATAAAAACAAAACTTCGAACCAATTTAAAATTTGAGATTTTTTATTCCCTATTATTGTTGAAATATCTGTTGTAGAAATTTTAAATAAGTTTTTTTATTTATTTATCATTTTTTAATATACATACACAAATTCGAATTAATAATATATACTTTGGTACAACTAAAACTACTCGTGTATACTCGAGTATTTTAAACTTTTACTACTCGATACTCGAGTAGTTGAGATGTCGAGTAATTGTAGTCTCTACTGTGGAGTGAACGCGTGTATGAGTTCATGTACGTGAACGTGATTTCGGACGCCATAATAGAAAACCTCCAAGAAGCTAGGTGATGTGCGAACGGGATGGAATTATCATCATAATGAGTTTAGTAAACTCCGAAAGGGACAGCGATAAGCGCGAAGGTAAAAAAAAGTGTGACCCACAGTTTGAAAGAAAACGGAACATGTAGGTGTAACATTCCTCCGGACATGAACTAACACATGCTTCGAACACCAGATGGACCAAGCAAGCATCCAGTGGCGTCGACATGCACCAAAATTAATCACAATATCCATCAAATTAAAGGTATACAAGATTCGACACATCGTTGTACCTGATGATTTTCACGATATTAAAATATTTATTTTAATATTCTCAAATTACTTTTAAAGTGTTCACTGTCAATACTTGGTGGAATGGCATATGTGTATGAAAAAATAAAAACACATTTTTAGTACTTATTCCACATTGAATTTATTGAGATCAGGACCGGTTTCGCTCATCGCGAGCATTATCAATTGATGGGTGATGAACTCAATGGGATAACTGCTCTCAGTTGATAGTTCTCGCGATGAGCGAAACCAGTCCTGATGTCAATAAATTCAACGTGACATAAATACTAAACGTGTGTTATTATTTTTATTCTCAAATTATACTAGATAAATCCCTTTTATTATTCTGGCCATCTGTCTTTGAAATACATTTAATACTCGCAAAATATTAAAAAAGAATAATTGTAGTCAAATATAATTTAAATTTAACAGCTTTTAAATTTTTTTCATTGTTGATACTATTAATTAAATTATTAGCTTAATTTTATATTATAAATAAATATCCACAAAGTTACCACCGAATACACCGAAAGTATAAACTATGTATATTAAAAAGAATTTCTATAACACCAAGGTGAATGTTTGTCACGACATCCACATATTATATAGTGATTTCAACTGAATAATTAAAAATGCTCCCGATTAGCGAAACGGTTCTGGTCATTATTAAATATGTGGAAGTAGTAGAAAAAAATGTTTTTCCGAGTTTTGTTTGAAATTGATAGTCAGCACTTTAAATTTCATTTTAAATGTGTTCACTGCCAATACTTAAATGCTAGCGATGGGGAAATCAGATACTTATCTTAATAAATTTACTGTGGAACATACAAAAAAAAAGTATTGATATTTGAAATTTAGTTTAATTTAAAACATATACACACTTATTTTCCCGCCTCTGGACGTAACGTGATAATTTATATTAAGAGGTAAGGGGTGAGGGATGCTTCAATCGTTTTTATCCCTCGCTTTATAGAGACTTCGATGATTACCTACATGAAAAAAGGATGTCCAAAAACAACCAAATTACACGGCTAGGGTATAAATGGGGTGTCTCTTTTTATTGTAGTTAACTATTTAACACGAGTTGAAGTTGCTCAACAGATAAGGTTACATCTAACATAGTGGCAAATAGTTATTACCGCTGCCAGCATCACCAATTTGATCGCAGCCGTTATTCACATTCATTTAATAAAATAGTTAATAATTCGTTACTTTACTCTGACAAGGTTCTAATTGTAATTTTTGCCTAAAATGACCATTTGGTCGGAAAAACTTGTATTCTTTGGATTCTATCATACATATTAATTTCAGAATTATCTATCGTTGTATAACTGAGTTACCAGAATTCCAGAGTTGCACTGCTTTTGCACACTTTTTTACTAACTTTATTTGACAATTTTCTAAGATTGTTATCATTATTTGTCAGCAAGAGTTGTGAAAAAATATGCTTAAAATAAGTTATTTGAAACATTTTTACATGCTCATTGTAACAAGTGATTTTTAATCAATCGAAACTTCAAACGCTCATATCTCGAAACAGTATCAAGAGCAGTTAGAACCTTTTCAAAGTAAGGTGTCGAAATATTAAATCAATCATTATTGTTTTTTTTATGCAGACCATCTATCTTTAAAACGTATGAAGAATCATGGTGTAAATTTGGACCATAGCAAACAAAACTACTTAGAACTACGTGAAATTTATTGTTTTAAACACGTCCGTTCCTAAATTGAAGCATATGGACTCTCATCACGGAGTTTATCTCAACATAGGTTTTTCTACGAGATCTGTTTTGTTACTCAGTTGCTCACCTCTCTTTTTTCAAGAGAGTGGAGATGGAAAGGAAACAAGGACTAGGACAGGACTAGTGGTTAGCTAATCGCTGTCACTATGCGTCGCTCTTTATGACCGAAAGGTGGGAAGGGACTTTTAGTAACAAAAACACCCATTGCCTCTGAGCAGAATCGATTCATCGTCCGACACGTTAGCCAACGAAGTTGATCACTGCACCACGGACCGGGTTTATATTCAAATTTTATCTCCAAGCTTTTGGATATTACATAAATATATTGTGTTACGACAACTCAACAACGTTACTTATAGTAACCAAATGTTTATCTTTTAATCATTCGATGGAAAATTATTATATTTACCCACACGTGCAAACACCACACATCTTTATTTTGATCAAATACGAATGATACTTTTTCGTCTACCGCCTCCCGTAATCAAATATTGTCTCCATCACAGCCGCAAATACATATAAACATACACCGTTGACATCTTAAGTCGCAATATGTATGATAAGAAAATGTTTTAGTTTACGTGGATAGATAATATTTATTTAGATGATTATATTATAGACATATTATACAAAATTGATACCCTATATTTGCTTGGAAGGTTATACAGTTTATAATATTACATATTTATGACTATTTACACGATTTAAGTTCGTGGACCATGTGACAATAGACGGAGTTTATATGTTTTAGAAACGTGTACTGGCCCTCATTAGAAGTATTAATAATTAGATAATTATTTAAGTATATAAACCTTTTACTGATCTAAGTAGACAATTTTAAATTTTAAAAAAGCGCTCATAAAACGGGATAAAGATTGTAAAAAAAATATGAGTGTCTTCATTAGGAGTATCTTATATATAAAACCAAAACGGCGTATGTATGTATGTAGGTCTGTAATTCCCTTTTGCATTGTTGTTGCAAGTTGCCATAAAAACGAATATGAAAAAAATATGTTTGAATTTTTATCGGCGGAGACATTTAGTCAAAATGTAATAAATTAGTCTTCTACTGAACTTTTCCCGGCTTTTATTATTAATAATAATGTATATTATTTACGTGAAGGTATTATTTGACATTTCTTTGACAGCAAATTAGATTTTTTTCCTTGAATTTGGGCATTTTAATGGGCGAGAATGGGGCTGTCATCAAATTAAATAAAGTTTGTGATTTTATTATAACTCAATTTTGGATGTTAGATTTTGTGATATAATTATGTCGAATGATATAACATTAAATAATTATTGGTCGCTTAGTCCGAGCGACGCCGGGTAGCAATACTAGTATAATATAGAAGACTATCTTAACTCCTTGAACTCGTAGTTCCAGATCGACATAGTATAGGTAATGCGCAACTCCTAGGTCGAGTCCTGCTCGACATTGTACAACTTGATTGTAAAAATATTTTTACTAATTGTAAATTATCCTTATTTCAAAAACCGTATTTATTGGATGGTGTGCCTTAGTTAAAGTTTGTATCATGTCATAATGTGGGATATTTTTCGGTATTTTGCTTTATCATACTAATAAATATCAATTTATCAAATCTTTTGACGAGTTGCTGGAAGGAAAAAAATATACATGGAGGAGTGGAAAGGGTTAAACAATGTTGTTATTCGATCGATTCTCAACATCAATCGCTAACTTTAACCCCCCCCCCGTTTTTCAATGATCAGATGGGTGTGAGGAAATTTCAGACATCCATGCCTACGGACACAAATTCATGATGTTTTTCCTATTGAGATTCGAACAGCAATCGAAGAACACAGCGTTGATCACTCAGCCACAGGCCTAGTAATAAGAACCTACAACAACAAACAAATGGACCATTCCCATGGTAATGGTAGCCTTTGGAGTTTTTTAATGTGGGTCGTCGTCCTTATTGAATCTATCCATTGTATGGATTCCTTACATTACCCTAACGGTTTTCAAAAAATTTTGTATATTTAAGTTATCAATTTTCGTTATCGATAAAAAATAGTTTAATTTTGTATTTAACATAAAGCTCTTTATTAATCGACAATATATAATGCTTGAAATCGCGATAAAAGTTTGGAATATACGCATTGAAATATCTAGGAATTATTCCGCATTATTTTTATTAAAAGGAATAATAAACTCCATTCATTCCTTACATATAAGTTCGTCTCTTGTTAAAAGTTTCAGTGACTCGTGAAAAGTTTCAACGGTCAAAATTATGCAGGTGTTCAACAAAATTCAATTTATGATTCATGATAAAGTAAGATTAATGTAAACTTGTTGGAGAAATACAATGTTAGTTATTCAAATTGCAAATAAAATAATAAGTGAATTCACGTAACGCAAAATAAACACTTCGTGATAAACACGTTGATGCAATAATGCAGATTCAAGACAGGAATCAATAATCTTTTATCCATTGAAGATGATATTTAAATATATTTCTTTGTGAGACCCAAACCGTCACTTCCTAACAGGCAAGTTTATGGATACGCTCCGCGCACATTTGTGACAACAAACTTTATGATTAATGCATTTTCTCTAAAAACTGAAGATATTAAATCATATAAACAATAATGGAAAAATGAAAAGATGATTGTAGTAAAGGAACAAAAAAAAAAGATTAAGCCAAGGTGTTTTCTGTGAAAACTCTCTTGCTCATTTTCCTTTGTGTTTGGCTAGCTGACGTCGGCATGTTTACGTTTAGCTGCCAGGTCTTAGAGTATGTGGGTGAAGAAAAAGATTTCCCAATGTATTTTTACGTAGGTTTTTAAGTAAGTAGAAATTTAAAGGTATTTTTAGCCCACGTGTGCCTACGCGAAAAAAATCGACTCTAGGCCCAAAAATGGGACTATACGAACGATACACGACGACCAGAGGTATAAAACCTGAGAAGCAAATAAATACACAATAGTTCATATTACGTAATGAAATCAATACATATGCCTTTATTCGCAAAGTAATAATATAGCTTATTTATTATGATAAAAATATTATTTTAGATTCAAATTTCTGCCTGGAAAAATAAATTAATATGAGCTAAACGTTATTGTAAGAAAATTCGTAAAAAAGAACACAATACATGTTGTATGAAAAATAATTAGAGTTCAAAAACCTTGTTAAGATTTGTCGATTGAGATTGATTATCAGCAATGTTTTGCGCTCTATTTGGTTCAAAGAAGGCATTTAATGGATAAGAAACGATTAAAATAAAACATTTTTAAATCCGTTGAGAAGATATAATAAATCAATATAGAACAATTATTAAGGATTTCGAATAAATTTGTTACGAGGAATTTTTGTATCATGGAATATAAATTCAAACCAAAATATTTAATTTCCTAAAATAATACGTCGGATACTACTCACCATTTTCAAATAATAGGAATTCCCATGCTATCAGCTCCATTTAAAAGACCAACATAAAATGTAATTTATCTATGAAATTATTTACCCAATTGAATAAAAGTCATTAATATCTAAGCATAAACGAATTATCCAGATTGCCATCAATAACTATTCATCTTAGTGAGATTTCTTTTATTAACATATAATAAACGATTCAAACTATTTACTAAGCATCAGTTCAAATTCATCCGTGCACATGAAACGCATAAAAATGAATGTCGAATCCCGTGTCGTAAAAATTATAGAAAGGTAAAAAATTCAGACAATTTAAATTTAATAAAATACAGTTGGAATGTGTTATTAATCTGTTAACCTTTTATATACCGCGACGTACAATATTTACAGCATCTGTATCTGTACAGCGATTGATATTCGGAAATGAAATGACCCTAATGAGGAGGCACATTTCATCACTAAACTAAAATTCCTATTTGGGATCATAAAACCTACAAGTCGTGATTTCGAATATAAATAAATACCTCCCTCCAAAGGTAAAAACCAGTCTACTATGAACATGCACACATGCTTTACGTTATATGTACGTTCATATAATGGATTATGAGTAGGAGGAGGTAGGTAGGCGCATCTATTTATATTCAATACGCCATTTCCTTATAACATTATTGAAGATAATATTTCCACAACATGGAAAAGATTTAATAGCTACAGAATTTTGACTACATAATTAATGAAAAAAATGTACCATCTGCGCATCGAATGCACACACCACGGTGCGTCTATTTTTACATCAATAAATAATATTATTTAATATGATTAGTCCATATACATACATACTTCAAATAAGGACAGACATGGGTATACGACTATAAGAGAAGGTTCGAACACATCATAAATGTGTCTTCACAGAAATACCGACTATATTTTATCCTATATCGTGGAGCATTTTTGATCACTTTTAAGGTGTTACTGTCACTTTTTGATTGAAAGGCATTAAATAAAATAAAGAGTTTAACGATAATCATATATGTATATGTATGTATGTAGATGGATGTAAATTGTCAGATGTTAAAGATTAATCAAATGCATTAAAATTAATAATAAATCCTAAATTATTAATTAAACCTATATACATTTAAAATACATGTAAGCAAAAATAACGTATTTATACCTTGCCTTATATTTCTCATTTTGAAATAAATAAACTTGACTCAATTTATACGTCATCGGTTAGTAATGATCGCGAAAAGCGAAATCGGTCCTGATCTCAATAAAATTTTATGTGGTAGTTGTACACAAAAATGAGCACAAAAAAAAAAAAAAAGCATTTTTTATCTAAATAAAATACCCCATTTATATCTTTGCTCAGTATTTTTAAAAATATAACTCAATACACATTTCAACAAAGACTGTTTTTGATTTCAATTAAAAGTTGAATTAAATTTTACTAAGATAAAAAGACGAATATAAAGTGTGTAACACATTTACTCATTATCATCGATCACTGCTATAAATATTGTTTTGAGGCAAACAATGCATAATCTACACCGCAATTCCAACGGCTTCCCTATTTCGCCCATTTACCAGAATTTATCAAAATATTTTTTACCAAAGTAATCTTTGCCTTTCACCTTCGATTAACCAAGTCACATATTTAATCGATGTGGCAAAAATCCTATGTATTATTATGTACGCGTTTTGCTTGAACCTTTAAGGCAAATTTTCCCTAAGGGTGGACCTAAGAAGAATAATGCTCAGATTATTTGTACGAGATTATACCTGGACATATTTCTGGCTTATCAACATTTCTTATCTCTTTGAAATATGTATTTTTCGTTTGCTATCAAAATATTCCATCATAACATAAAATATATCACTCGGTTGGCATCACTAAACCATAAATTCCCTAAATGTCATGCATCGAGAAAGAATATCAACACAAAGAAAGGTGACCTTTCAATATTATTGAAATGTATTTTAGTTTTTTAAAAAAGGAATGCCATCGTTCGTCAGTTTCAATTTATTGACTTTGATCGTTATTAATCAATCAATATAAATTTAATTGCCTGTCTCGACGACTTCATTTTATCATTAAAATATACGTTGTATATCCAATAAAATGTAGCAGTCGCGTAATTAAATGTGTTTGTTTATAAATAATAGCACAAATATTTTGATCAGGGCTGTGGAGTCGGAGTCGGAGTCGTGGAATCGGAGTCGTCGCGGCGATTTGGCCGGAGTCGTACTCGGAGTCGGAAATTTTTAAAAGTTTGAACTTTTTATTTTTGCATATAATAAGTCAAATTTGGCTATTGGCCGGATTGGTTGGTTGATATATAATTGAATACACATAAATAGGCAAGGTAGGGAAAAAACGTGACGAAATTAAACCTTTTTTAGTCGGAGTCGGAGTCTTTTTTTGATCAAAGTTGAAGTCGGAGTCATGTTTTTTTCAACGACCCCACAGCCCTGGTTGTAAGTCATAGAAGTCAAGTTTTTAATAAACTAAATATCGTCGATAATTTTGATAGATTCGGCGGTAGCTTATTATAATAAGTAGCGTAAAAAAACACAAGTATTATGTTTTATGAATAAGAAAAAACCTATGGTATTTCAGCAGGACAAATCCGTGGAGAAAATTTGAGAATCGTTTATTTAAATAAGCGTCTTCATTTTTTTGGTACCCTAAAGTAAGAATGTTGAAAACATGATACTGTTTTTTACGAGTGTGTAAGTGGACGAAATATTTACCAATAAATCATATCTTTTCTGCGTAAACTTTGAAAAGCTACGACACGTATATCTGGCAATATATCGGTACAATGTTCTAGGACTGATAAAAAGCATATTAACCACTTGAAATTGGTATTTTTGTTTTGTATTTTCTCTTGGAATACTATCAAGAATCCTTAAATGATATTTGGTCAACATGAGCTTTTATCTTCCTTAAATTCTGCAAAACTTACAAATGAAACATACACGAAACAGCAGAAATCATGGAATGCTAGCAAAATATATACACTATAAAACTATTACTTTTATTCTGATATTTATTATTTTTTTTTATATAATATTTCTAGAAGAAAGCTCCAAAGTGGCATTTTGAAGCATAGTCTAGAAATAAATTTTCAACTATATTCTATATTTAATGAATGTGCGATTGCGAGCATTTAAATTTTGATGTCTACATTATTATAAAATAAGAGCTTTGCAGAGCGATCATAAAGTTCAGAGCTCAAAACCTTACATTAATATGTTTCATACGCGAGTTGACCTTGAATGACTTTTTTTTATTTCACGTTCTATTAAACAGTGTTTAAATAAATTTTAATATGATAAAAAATAAAAAAACAAACTGAGAAAAATTACAATAGTAGATTGAATGAAATATGAATTTAGCATACTTGATAACCCTAGAAACTATTTTTGATTACATTACTCTGTCACTTTCTATTTTATGATGGTTCTCATTCCGTATTTTCTTACAAACATGTAGGTATAATAAATACATAATTTATGGTACTTAATTTTCCTTATTTCATATTATTCTGCCCAAATATTGTACTTACATACTTAATATTTTAGATTAATGATAAATCTAAATGATTAGTAAATACGACAATGCAAATATGACGCGGCATATGTATTAGCTTGTTTCTTTGAACAGATGGTATTTATATTATCGAATATAAATAAAGAAAATTACATGTTCCGAATAAGAAAACACGCTAATTCTTTACATCGAGTATTTATAATGCTTGCCACTTTTATAAATGGTGCACCAAAAGTTAAATAATATTATTTTATTTATACATAAACATTTTCTTTTTCAATATCGTAGAGTCGCATAATAATTCATTGTCAAATAAAATTCCAGATCGTTTTAATGTAATCTTATATAATTTAAATTACAAATATGTATCTATTTAATTTGATGTAATTTCATTCTTATTGCAAAGTATACCTTAGAATATTCTATTATAAGAAATTTAAAAATTAAAGACGAAACATTTCAAAATAATCGTAAGCCTTACATTCATTTCATTTAATATGCTTATTTTTCATAAATCTTTACAAAAATTCTGTCCCGTGACCATATGTATATCCATAATTTACATTTCTTTTACCGTATAGCAGTTTCAATATAATCGGTGCCTACCAAAGTTGGAAGTCTAGTTGTAAAACTGTTCATGACAATTGATTACAATCCTTGACAGGTCAACTTCAACATGTCATTAGCCGTCGACCCAGCATTACATTTTTGACATCAATATGTGAGAAAGATTTTCATCGTACAATGATCCATAATCATTACTACCAAATAAAGTCATGCCACATGTTTCTTTTAAATATTTTTTTGAACACCAAATACCTTTCGTTCCATAGAGGGATATACCACTTTTTAATGACATGTTGAAATATTTATATAAACTTTTCGTGTTATTCCGGTCCACAATATCAAAATCAACAATCCTGTCTGCCCTTTCTGGCCAATCTAATGTTACATCAATTAAAAAAAAAAACAATTCAGATTCCTAATTTGAATGTATAATTATTTGACTTGCTTTATGTTTACATCTGTAACACGGCAGACGCACACACACACACATAACATACACACAGACAAAAGTATATTCTCTTTGTGTTGGAGTCGAATTGAGCTAGTGTTGACAGGTGGCACAACTACCTGGTATTTTTATAATATAACGTCGTTGATACTTGTCAAACATAATATTATACCGTAAAAGTAGTTGACATCACATATCAACAAATAGTATAAACACATGTAAAAATCATCAGTTATTTCAAGAACATATAATCAATATTATATAAATCACTACCCCTTTTCGCTTTTTGAACATTTTAGGGTTTTTACACACAGCCTATTGCAATTTCAACGATAATGATATACTATAACAACACTAATATCATCAACTGCAGAAAATGCTCTCTGAGCGAAACCGGTCTTGATCTTACCGTAAATTTGATGAATAATTAGGTACTAAAAAAATCATAAAGATTTTTTACTCTAAAATAAATGCAACACGTAAGTACCATATAAATATATAAAATAATAAATTAATGATAGTGAATTAAAATTGTTATTTTTTAAAAAAAAATCTACTTTAAAGAGTCTTTATAAGAAAAGATTAAAAATATTAATTATTATGTTGTGCACTATTTAAAAAATTGAGCACATCTAATAGACGTCATGAAAATTTTGTAATCGTTTTTATTATTACTTCAGAGAAGTTTAGAAGAAGAGCGTCAATGTGAGGATAGAGTTTTTACCATTATTATATGAGACCTTTAATGTATCATAAGTGAGATTCGTAAAATGTTTTCACATTCTATGTATCACATACAGATAGTCCTCGACTTACGACTGAGATACGTTCCTTATCATTGGTCGTATGTCGAATTGGTCCTAATACGAATTTCATACATAATAAGTATTTTTTTTTGATAAATTTGTAGCTATTATCAACAAAAATATACGTTTAAATTTCTGCCAATTACTCCCTGGTTCATGGGCTGCAAGATACTGATAGAATCACCTTGTTCTTCAAAATTGTAGAGATCGTTAAATGTGATAATTGTAGATCGATTTTTTTTTTTACCATTCTCACACCGTTCTCTTGTACTAATCTCATACTCTGTATTCCGTTTACCAATCACTTTGTGCCTGTTTTTTTGATTATTCACTTCAGAAATTAAACGAATATATTATGATATTTTTTTTAAAATAACTTTGATTATTCCACGTATTGTTCTTTTAATTGTAACACGTGTTTCGCCTCTTTCAGAGTCATCTTCGGACTTACTATCGCAAAGTTTGCTTAACCGTTTAGACGCCACGGCGTACAGGCACGCAAACGCGATTACGAGCTTATTAATGAATAAATTAAATATTTCAAAATGCAATATTATGCAGAGACAACTTTTGGAGGCAATGTGTTTGTTAGAATACCCATATGTTGAACCGTATTCTTTTTATTTGAAGTTGGTCTAACAGATGTCACTAGGGCTGGCACCTTATTATCGCAATGATCGCTCGATTGATAGAGCTCATCAGAGTGAGAAGAGAAGAGCTAAATATCAGTTAGTGCGACTAGATAACACACAGGATTTTGTGCTATTTGTAAAATATAGTTTATTATAAAAAAATAAACTTTCCAGTCATAACAAAATAATTCTAATTTATTCATAAATTACATTATTTTTTTGTGGCAGCCCTAGATGCAATTTGTGCTACCTATATAATTAGTTTTATTATAGAAAAAATATATATATATTTCATATTTTTATTGTTTTTGGCAGCCCTAGAGACGTTTTTTAAATCTTGTACTTTTGATATATTTTTTCACTTTTCTATGAAAATCAATTATAACTTGAGTATAAAATTATGTTACGTGGCATTTTCATGGAAAAATCGATGATTGAAAATGGTGGCGTACAGCAAAAATCCATGGAATTGGGTTGTCGTTTAAAGGGTTAAGTAATGAAGCAAGACTGATTCTAATATTTTAAAATGATAAAATTACAAAATGGAGTTTGGGATTTTTCCTTTTACGGAAAGCAAGGAGGTTATAGAATCAAAAAAAAAACAAATAAATAATTACACTACTAATGACGTTAGCATTACAAAATATTAACTAATAAGATGCAATCAATCAGGAAAAGGCTGGGTTAACCATGTCTTATATGAGTGCCGAAATATGAAGATGTCGTTAGTCGAACCGTTGTAAGTCGATGACTACCTGGTACATATATTCAGAAATCAAAGAAAAACAATTTATTTCATACATATAATTTATTAGTAGTTACTTCTGAATGTAGATGTCGTGTTGAAGAATTGCGAAACCTATTATTGAAAACAATATCTATTCACGACTTTTCACTCTCACGAAGTAATTTAATGAAAAAAACTTGGTATATCGTTGCAAATTTATCTTTACTTGTGTTTGGTCAAGATTACATGTAAAATGTACGGTCATCGTGTAAGTCCAAATTATGTACACATCGACATCGAGTGATTGAAAGTCTTAGAACGTACGTACGAATATGTAATAAGAAAATTGTGATTACTCTACCGTGTGCCACACACACCTGGATTCGATGGGTTAGTTTTCAAGGGTACAGATCCGCGGGGATAGATCTGTCAGCAATAAAAGTAAGGTGCACACAATCCCTCTTTTGTGCGATTTCAAAGTTATGCGGTTTTTTTAAAATATATTTTATCTGTAAAGATGTTATTCTACGAATACTGCTTGTTAGTCAGTCAATCAACATTTTCTTTTCCAAGAGGGTGGGGATAGAAACGATAGGACTAGTAAAGGACTAGTGGTTAGCTAATCGCCGAGCCCTTGCCGTCCGCAACCGAATCCACGAAGATACACGGACCCAACCCAATATATAATTTATAAATATAGAACAAGCGGTTGTTCTTTAAATTGTAATCGAGTTGCTCAGAGTAATTAAACTATGATTTATTTTTGCACGGCGGTCACTGAAACGTATCCCATGTGCAAGAAGAAAATCTGGTTTATTATAAACCAACAATAAATGGTTGAAATCTTGAGTGAAATAACCTTTAAACCGTCTAAATGTGCAGTTAATTAGTCTGGGATTAATTGCATGTCTTGTGGATTGAGACAAAAAAAAACGAAAATTTGTGTTATGTATGTAATCGCCGCTGTTGGTGTCTAGGAGTCGTAAGTCGTAGTCGTGTGAACACGTAAACAAGGCTCGGACGCGTCCGGAATAACGCTAGGTCATTCACCACCGCGCGCCATTCCATGGAGTGAAGGAGGGCAGCTCTAGTCCGACGAGGGACGAAGAGGAGGGACAGATCGTCGCAGAAAAGTGGGGGTAAGTCCCGCCACAGGAAGGGTGCCCACATAACTAATGTAACGCGAAACTAAATTAGCTATAATTCGGCCCCTAAAAGGAACTTTTTCTCGATTTTGCCGGTTTTGAGTTAGAATGCCACTAGATACAAAACCAAATTATATGTTACGTTATCGTGGAGTCGTATCAATAGGAGAAGTTGATACGAAAATATTTCAATGCGTATTAAAATCAATTTCATAGTTCAACTTAACCTAAAAACAGCTTTGAATAAGTTACTATTTTACATATGACAAATAAATCATAAAGCCAAAGCATCGCCTTTTAAGGTAATGGAAAAAAATTGTATCTGTTAAAAAGATAGGTAAAATTGATTGCTGTTGAAATCTGTTTTTTGGCTCTCCTGAAAAGTAGAGAAAAATAAGTTACATTTCTCTGCTCAAAGGGTTCGAATTATAATCATCTTTGTACTATAAATGTAAAAGAAATACACGCATTGCATTGTAGACCTAGTTTATTTGATTGTTAAGAAAATCTGTAAAAATATTTGATAGTAATTTGTATAATATATTAACAATAACTATTTATTTACTGACCATTTTATACTGTAGATATAAACGCTTTTAAAGAGTTAACTGTATCTTATTGGTTGAAATGTATTATTCCAAATAAAAAAAAACACATTTTAGAAGACAACTTTCAATGTTATGCTCACGATGGGTGAAATATTTAAACGAGTTTCATCACTAAATTTTTCAGGCCCATCACCTTTCATTTGACCACTTTTTCCATTCACCTATGATTTTCATCCGTCTATTGATTCGATCATTTATATTATATATGCTTTATTTTATGACCCAAAGTAATAACTGCAAAGCTGGTAATGCAATATTTTACGGTAGAACCTAAGGCAATCACTTTGTATTTTAAATGGCTCATTAAAGCGTAATCAACATTCATAACTGACCTGAAAACCTCGCTTTAACAAATGATGCACAGATCCTTCGAATAACATTTTACGTCAAGAAAACCCATATTTTCAGAAAAAATGCCTTGACATAATTTGCAAAATAAGTATAAAAATATAATTTGAGATGAAAATTATATTCAACGTGATTGTTATTGTATATTATTGAATTGCAATTAGAGAAATCCCAAACATCAGCTCTCATTTCTACGGGTATGTTCAAATTTTATGAGTACAGTGGAACCCCGATCCTACGTTCTCGCATTATACGTTTTCCCGCGTTATCCGTTCATTCCCGTTAGTCCCGGCGAAACACCCATAAGAACAATGTTAAAAATTCCCGCATTAACCGTTCCCCGTTTTATCGATTTCCTCGATTTTCCGTTTAAAAATTATGGTCTCGTCACAAATATTATCCCGATTGACCGTTTTTGTTGAATATTTCTTAAAAAAACATTCGAACCCTTCCAATCGATATTCGTAGAAAAAAACTGCATGTGAGCACTTGTCTTCGATTCATTGTCGTAATGTTTTCGGTAATTACTGAGCATCTGTGTCTTCTCTAGAAGAAGATAGCGAAAAACACAATATTGAACCATGGAATGACATTAACAGCAGCGTTCTTGACCTTCGAAAAAATAAACATATATTTCTACTTCAAGGATACAGATGAATCTTTTAAATTGAAGCGACAAACTGCAAAGAAGCAACGTAGTGTTAGATTTTTTAGTTCATATTTAAATCTTTCCCGCATTAATCGTATGTTTATTACGGTCCCTTGAAAAACGTAGAATCGGGGTTTCACTGTACATCATAAATATATAAAAATATAACTGGAATTATTCCTATTAAATCCACTGTGAATAATGTTTATTTGGTATGGTAATATGTAGAATATTGATATTGTGTAAAATCTAATATTAAAAGTGTACCATGTGCGCACCCTGTCAACAGGCGATCGGCCTTTCAAGAGTGTTGCCCAGCTTCAAAAACACGTAATAACATCAATAACATTTACGATGCCGGGTACTTACTTAGATTCGTGCATTTACTGAGGTAGGTACATACTTATAAATAAATGTACAATATTTCAATTTATCTACATATAACGCCTGCAATAGCGACAAAACAAAATGGCTACAACACATTCTTGAAATACACACTTAAAATCTACATATCAAATAATCGAGAGATACTAATCATAAATAATATACAATATAATAACCAGCTATATAATGAATGCATAATCATTTAGGAGATAAGTTAAGGATAGCAGGATAGCATTTCGTTATTCGGGTATTAAAAAGGTTACACTCGGTTTTATCGATTGACAGTCAGTAAAGCTCTGCATATTTTACTTCTGGTTACGTTAATTTGAATTGACAGATTGAATATCTTTGATGAAATTTAAAAACAAAAATTAGGGACAATTTAAAATATCTGCACCGATCTTTTCAGAGCAGCATTTATACATTTAGACTACGAGATGCTTGATACTTCACGTCGTTAATTTGATCTCTTAGTAATCATACCCGGTATTCGACTGCATACAAAATAGTGTGATCTAAACGTGGTACAAGATCACATTCTGCTATCTTCAAAAGATGATTACAGATAGGTTACTTTTTTTTCTATTGCCACAAAAATCTGCTAAAGAATGACGTGATGTTATTTTCGCTGTGTACAGTTCCCGCCAAAATTCAACGCTGGTCCATTTCCCCGAGTCATTCAGATGGCAAAGAAAAGACAAGTATTTTAATTGACTTCGGGTGAGTGAATAACTTTCCAGCCATTGGATGCCAATAGTGAATGAACTATCTTGAATCGGACGATGTGAAATGGTGTTGATAAAAAAAAACACATTTGAAGTGTTCAACAGTTTGTAATGAATTCTCTCAAGTACCTATTGCATTACAGATAGAATACTATTTATATAGATGATGTACATAACACGAAAACGTCAATATGGCAACATTGTATGTTTGCAGTTGAATATGGTTTGTGAAAAAATTTTAGCATTACTAAAAACTTAATCATTTTTATAAATTCATCTATTTTTAAGAGCTGAACAAAAAATAGCTTACAGGGGATAATAATCTATTGATTGAATTGGCATTTACTTGATAGAACTCCATTATAATACGGTGAAAAAAATAACGGTTCCATGACAAATCAGAACATGACAATTCAGAACATGACGTTTCAGAACATGACAAATCAGAATATGACAATTCAGAACATGACAAATCAGAACACGACTTTTCAGAACATGACATTTCAGAACATGACATTTCAGAACAAGACTTTTCAGAATATGACATTTCAGAACATGACATTTCAGAACAAGACATTTCAGAACAATCGGCCTATCTACGGACACCGTCCGAGCGCGCTCGCTTTATAATATTGGGTTTTCACATACATATTTGTCTATAAACAATTTACCAATTATGAATAGGGCTGCCACAACAAGAAAATAACTGTAATTATGAGATCGCCGAAATTAAAATAAATGTTCACTAACTATTGTAGTTAGTTCGCGTGCATTTTAAAATTCATTCGTTGGGCTGGCACAAATATGTATATATATATATATGTATGTGGGATCTATCGTATCGAGATCGACAATAAAAATTATTAATTAATAATAACAACATAATTAATAATTTTTAATGTTATTATTATGTGTATAAAAATTCTGTGCAAGTCGATCTCGATACGACATTTGAGAAGCATGTAAAAATATTATATAAATGTAAATTTTAATCTTAAGATTTTTTTGTTATGATATTTTTTCCGCTAGAATAAGCCGGTGTTAAGACTGTTAATAAATAAAGACGTATTATAAAACTAAAACCTTCGTTATTTTGCCCGACTCCACCGCCAGATTCCACATACATATATATATATATATACATATTTGTGCCAGCCCAACGAATGAATTTTAAAATGCACGCGAACTAACTACAATAGTTAGTGAACATTTATTTTAATTTCGGCGATCTCATAATTACAGTTATTTTCTTGTTGTGGCAGCCCTATTCATAATTGGTAAATTGTTTATAGACAAATATGTATGTGAAAACCCAATATTATAAAGCGAGCGCGCTCGGACGGTGTCCGTAGATAGGCCGATTGTTCTGAAATGTCTTGTTCTGAAATGTCATGTTCTGAAATGTCATATTCTGAAATGTCTTGTTCTGAAATGTCATGTTCTGAAATGTCATGTTCTGAAAAGTCTTGTTCTGAAATGTCATGTTCTGAAATGTCATGTTCTGAAAAGTCGTGTTCTGATTTGTCATGTTCTGAATTGTCATATTCTGATTTGTCATGTTCTGAAACGTCATGTTCTGAATTGTCATGTTCTGATTTGTCCGGTTACCAAAAATAACAATGCATTTTAATTCTACAGAAATTATATCATAAATTTGCTATTTCGGCTTACGCTATCATCAGTACTATGGTTAAGCCTGCATTTACTTACTTTTCTATATATAATGTAGACAGGGCACACAATGCATCTTCTTCTCTTTACCAACAACCTTGTTTTATATGGTAATAATAATTTATTAAATTGGGATAGTAATAATTCACGTACTGATTGATATCATTTTACCATGTTTTGATATTCTAATATCTAATAGAATAAGTAGTAGAACTTCATCGACAATGAATCTTTCTTGGTTGATAAGAATTACACACGTTTTATTTCATGATTCGATTCAACATTAAAGTAGTAATACGATGGGTTAAATTTTTACATGTAAATCATTGAAAACATTTTCTTTTTGAAAATATATTTTTTATTTTAAGATGTGCAATAACATTACAGTATACCCAGGTAAATTTTAAGACACTATTAATAAAAGAGAGACTTGATAAATAAATTTATCACATGGCACGTATGTCTCGGAATTTCACTTCGATGCCTTTTTATTACCTAATACTTAAAAATATTGATAATCTTGAGATGAAAAAGCGCGAGGTATTTAAATGAATAAATTAGTTAATTATGTTGTATTTCTAATCGCTATCGAATAATAAATTTGCATACCACCTATTTAAAATTCTCGTCTCTCTGGAAAGTTGAGCAAAAAAAATATGTACGAATATTCACTTACACCAGTGATGCACAACCTTTTTGGGAGAAGGGCCAGATTATCAATTCTCAGATAGTTAGAGGGCCGCATGGGTAAAAGTGATTTAAGTATCGATATTTTTAGTGCACGCCCAGTTCTCTTTTTACGCGATTTTTATGGAGGGCACCGTTCCTTTTTTTACGCGATTTTTCTCGTTTTAACGCGATTATTTTTGAAAGAAGAAATGGCGAACGATTATTTAAAGAACAAGAAAAAATTTGAACAAATTTCTTCAAAATCAATATTTTTGATACTATTTCTTGGATTTTTTACGCGATTTTTTGAAACGAGCCTTTTTCTATAACCAATATATCGCGTAAAAAAAGGACTGGGTGTATATAAAATTGTGAATTTCATAACATTGTATTGTTCTTCCGTCGTGCGTAAAACGTTCGGAAGGTAAAAGCTGACTGACATTTGTCATATTGGGCCGCAAGAATGTCTTTGCAGGCGCAGGTTGCACATCACTGACTCACACCGATAGGATTTCCAAAGAGAAATAACCAGACAACTTTGCAATTCTATCTGTGACTGTATGGGTACTTAATAAATAGTTTATTGCTTATAAGCTTTTATTTCCCGCTTAACTCGATTTAAAATAATCGCAACGGCTATATCAGAGACCTCGTAGAGTTTTAATTACATTAGATCGCATCATACCTAATACTAAATTGATAACGACTTTTTTATAATTATTTTAGAATTCAAATGATTATTTCTTCATCACATCATCTCCGATACAATTTTTAGTGAATCCTTTCAAATATTTAAGCTTTGAATTAATCTGTCATTTTATTTAATAATAAGTACAGTGGAGCCCCCAATTACACTACTCCGAATTATGCGCTGGCTTGAAATATTCGCCGCAAATCCCCCAATTGAACGGTCGCATTTACAAGGCAATTAACTTAATAAATATTTCGTTCATATTTATTTTTGCAAGAGAGAACTTAGTTTTGTATTTTTCGCGGAAAAAAACAAAATCCTTAATTTTGTATGGCATTCACTCCCCCAATTACACTACTCCAAATTACACGGTCCCGACTTAAATACTGTAAATGGGGGTTTTACTGTATCATCATCCGGTACGACAGGAGAATAGTGACGGGCGCAGGCCGGATTTAAAAAAAACTATTAACTACATATTTATTAATTTTTATCATTGTTTCCTGGGAAGCTTTACATATGTGTTACATTAATGAAATATTTTTATATTTTATGAATAAAAACTTATTCGAAAAATAATTTCAATAAATAAAATATAATTCTGATACAATTCGGGTTTTTTCTTCATTTGATACTTTGTGGAGGGCGCACGATAATAGCTACACGGGCGAAATTGTGCCCGCGGGCATGGGGTTAAGAACCCATGCTTTACGAGATCACATCACATTACATTCGATACAGACGTGTTAGCACCTCTTCAGAATTAGTTAGACTTTAACGCAAGGTAAATAGAAAACCTTACGTTCAATATCTATTATTATATGTATAAAAAGATAATTACAGAAATTGATACATTTAGTGATTCAGGTGTATCTTATAATACCTATTCTACTGGAATGAGTACACGTACGTTTAATGTTTAATGATTTTTACTCTTTCAATGCAACAAGACATTTGTGTAGATATTTTAGATTAAGCATGTTTGTATGTTACTATTAAGTAGATACGAGACACAAGGTTAGGTTTACTAGATTGCTGAAGTAAGGAAAGTTCTCGGTTCTCGATAATAATATATAGATCAGTGGTTCTCACGTTTATTGAGATTGAGATATGTCAAATGGAACTACACACGTTTGTCAATTTACTATTGGTTTTAATTTTATACGAAACATTTCCTTTTCATCTTTCTTGAGAAATTAACTTGTAAAACCGCATTTTCTATGAAGCTGTCGGTAGCCGCCGCCAAATCCTCTGGTGGCCGCACATGAGAACCACTGATATAGATCCAGTTGGAAAGGATTAGAGCAATGATTCTTAACCAGTGCAACGTGAGTTTGTTGTAAGTTAACCGCGGAAAATCCGCGAAATAGTGTAATCTAAAAAAATCTGTCAGCAAATGTTTCTTTGTTTTCTGACCCGTTGATTTTGGTGCCCCGCATTTTTTTCTTATTATCAAAAGTGCACGGTGACTTCGAAAAGGTTTAGAAACACCGGATTAGAGAGGACTCATACCAGCTTTCGAGCAAAAATTACTAACTTATTACTGAAGATGATATCTAATATAAAATTTAAAATAACTTTGATTATTCTAAATATAAATGTGACACGTGTTTCGCCTCTTTGAGAGGCATCTTCGGACTTACTATCGCCATGTTTGCTTAAGTAATGATATCAGAAGATGATATCACTTAGAATTATAGTCAGGTTACTTTATTAAGAATTCAATCGCGACTCGATATGTGTAATGCCATAGTAATTGTATATGAAAAAATATTGTACCGAAAAAAACAAAACGGTTTTATAAGAGTAAGCAAGGGATGACTTTTATTTTAATTACAATGCGGGAAGAGGGAACATTATCTTTCCTTTATACCAGTTTTTCTTAAACTTTTAAGTGATCCGAACCCCTTTGAGTCTGAAAATAGGTCACCGAGCCCCGTTGAAATTTTTTTTTCGATTTTTGTTTAAAGTTATTTATTTAATTAATTTATTTATTTATAAAAAAAAAACAAATTATGGTATTACAGCTTACGCCAATACGCCATGCATTTGACAAATGTATTTAAATATATACTTGTATACGCATAATAAAAATTACAAATTGTAATTATAAGAACAGAGAGAAAAAAATTATAAAATCATATTAGAAATTTTAAAGATGTCAACCGAGTGAGTTCCGACAAAATCAAATTTTATTCTTAAAATATAGTATTCATCTGAACTCACTCACGTCAACATGAAATATGTCGACATCCGAAGCAATGTCGTTTAAAATTGTTAAAGCTCTTCCCAGTGGCATTCCCATTGGCAGACTGGTTCTACCACTTGGAAGAACAAACAACTCATGTTCACGATTCCTCAAAAAATTATCAGGAACATTCAATTTAACATTTTCAAGAATGGTGGAATTCTCATTTTGGCCTCGGATAAGCCGAAAGAAGTATAATGCCAATGTTATGTAATGTACGGACCTTTATGGTATTCAATATTGGCAATGACTTTTTACTTTGATACGCTTTACGCTTTGCTAGTTAGTAGTTATGCCAATAATATTAAATTTAAATAGGAACGGATATGTTGATCCTCGTTGACTCTTTAGATAATCAAATCAGCGGTCGCATTCAAGAAATGTAGCATCAATAATATACAAAATAAAATTTACGATGTTTCTAAAAACAATTTAGGTTTTATTGATGTTAGGTTGTTTGGTGAGCACTTTGTGAGTTTGAATATTTACGACTACACTATAACTTTATAGCCCAAACCAAGGTTTGTTCAAATCTATCTATATCTTACACTGCGAGCCGGTTAAGTTAAATTAGGCGCAATCAAAATTTATTTCATATGTTAATTATTAACTGGTTTTTATTAATAATGAAGAATTTCCAATCAGGTTGGGTTTTATAGCACGAAGATCCGAACTGCCTTACAACAGCGCCGATACAACGAAACGATTGTAAGTCGTTATTTTTAAAAAAATAATAAATACCCAAGATACAAAATAAAAAATAAAAATTTCAGTTGAAAATATTTATGAACATATATTTTTTTTAACTAAATGTGACTGCAGGTAGTGGTTTGTTTGCAATAATTTATTTTAGTTTATTAATTAATAAAATACAAACGATATTTATTATGTGGAAAACACGTTTTACCACAAATATTCATTAATTGGTAAACAGAAATAAAATATTTTAATTGCCCAGTTAAAAACGTATAAAATCTAAGGAAGATTCATTTAAATAATAAGAATCAATTGGCTTGGCACATGACTAGATTTGAAATATTTTGCCAAAAATTTAGTTTATTTATTACATCCAATTACGCGTCTAACGGACGGGGACGAGATGAAAGAAAGGGATTTTCATGTGACAACTTGGAAAAGGCATTTGGTTGATATAGTACAGGGGTGGCCAAAGTGTCGATCGCATATCGGATCTGTACAAATTTCAAGTGCCTGTCACAAGAAGCGTGCGAGAAAAGACGTGTGACAGAGACAGCACGCTAAAATCTCGAAGTTAGCCGACTATCAAAGAAAATCTCGTTCTAAAACCCGGGTCAAACAAGGGTTGGCAATTTGATTAATATAGGCTTTAAATTACTACTTTTGATGTTGGTCGATCACCGCAAATAATTTCAAACAAAAGTCGACCGCGGGCAAAAAAGTCTGGCTACCCCTGATATAGTATATGATCCGAAGCGAGAACCGGCATGGCCAAAGAAGATGCCGAAATAATAATGTGTATTGAATTATAAAAATGTTGTAAAAGTTCTATTAGAGAATAATTTATTAAGTCAAATCAACATCTTTGAAATGAAGGTTCACTTTATTCATATTATTTGATACAAGACAAAATCATAATTACTAATAGTTTCGGCAGTTACTTTGTGGAAGTTCATTTCAATTATCTTTGATTATTCCACGTATTATGTTACTAATTGTGACACGTGTTTCGCCTCTTTCAGAGATCTCTTCGGACTTACTATAGATTGATTCTAATATTCATTAATAGTATAATTATTAATTTTTGGTTTCTAATAAAGCTTCTTGTAATAAAGCAAGATTAATTCTAATATTCTAAAATGATAAATTACAAAAATAGATTTTTCGTTTTTCCGGGAAGCAAAGAAGAGATGATAGATGAGGCGAAGCACGTGTCACAATTAGTAGTGGAATAATCAAAGTTATTTTATATTACAATTAATGTTTGTGTATATTACACATAAATAGAAATGAAATCTATCGTAATCGCAACTAAATTAAATTTTCAAGAAGCATTGTGAGTTATTACAATATAATCACACTGTTAATAAAAAATCTCGATAATTTTTATTAATCGAGAATTTGCACGGAATTTATAATACTTCGCGAGAAAAAATAAAAAAAAACATTATGCCAACCTGACGCAGGTGTTGTATGGTTACGAGAGAGGTCATTGGCCAATGTGATTTATTTATTGTATTTTGCATCCATTGGTCAGGTGCAATATTTTTATTTTAGTATTCCGTTTATTTTGAAGAGAATAATATGTCCGGAAGAGAAGTTTTTCACGCAACGCGACATAAGCATTACCTCGGGAAAAATTTAAATTTTGCAGATTGGTAAACGGTTATAGCAGGTCGATATCCAGGTGTTTGGTGTACTCATGTAGCCAAAAAAACATTTTTTAAGGCATTATAATAATAATATATTTTGCAATCAAATTCAATTGTAATGGTCCAAATTTCAAGACAGTGACATCTATGTATTATAAATATTAATAAGACATATTTGTTACTATTTTCAGGTTATAATGGCATTTCTTGTATCTTTCACTAATACATATTCCACGAACTGAAGGTCGTCTGTGTAAGTTTAGGTTGCCAATCGTTCTTCATTGGCTGGGAATGTCCCGGAGGTTATTCAGTTAATAATATTTTGAACTTACACGCACACATACGTACACACGTGTGTGGATGTGTAATTTCACATATATGTGTGTGTGTCATTATGCCACAAGTAACGGTATTATCTCAGAAAATGTTGACCACTCTAGTATAAAACACGAATTTTGTTTAAAATTTTCGTCTTATGGATGGAATAACAAATGTTTAAGGCAGTGCTGTTAAATAAATTTATGTTCCAATTAGAAAAAATTATGTAATAATATGTACAACTGTGAGCATTGCACTTTATCTAGCTTGTTGGTAGTATTTATTATATACTGGATGCGTTTACTGCCATCTATACGCTGAAATAAAAACTTTATTACAAATGAAATGCTTTAGATATAATTCCTTTGTCGTAAAAAGCATTAAAAAACAATAATTTTAACAATTTTATAAACACAGTATTTTTTCCATTTACATCATTATATTTATAATATTAAATGAAGGTTTCCAAACAAATTATGGTCAAGGGTGCAGTCAAAATAAAAAAATAGTGGCGAGCGGAATTCAGATTAAAAAAATAGGCAAATTAAAACATCTCAGTCAAACAGTCTGTTGAATTAATCGGCTAATCACAACGTCATAGAATTTTACATTTAATAGTTGTGGCCATTTACAACAAAACAAAAAGTTTGTATTCAATTAAATTTTTTCATAAATTAATTTTATGGTATGGCCTGCATATAACGTTAATGTATGCTGCCATCTTGCGTTGAATACATAAAGCTTTTTGAATCCGTATAAAGAAGTAGGCAATAAAATATGCTCATAGATGTAACTAATACGAGAACATTATTTTGATTTGACATCTCAAGTTTCAAGACCTCAATAATATCTTAAAAATCTACATAAGTATGTATGTACTTCTTAAAACTTAATATTTTTAGGGAAAACATGAAGCGAACAAATAATTCAGTTATCAATTCATTCATTCATTTTAAGCAAGATTAAATACATTTGTCATTTTAAATTAATAAAAGACGTATCATATTTGTATGTGGAAAAGTACAGAAAATGTATATAAAATAATGCCTTTTCAACAAGAAGTGCCAGTTAACACATCAAAAGTAACATAAAATCAACAGAACATGATATAATTATATCATAAATATTTTAATTTTTTTTATTGTATTGATAATAATCCTAATTTGAGATATAATTATAATTAAAATTAAAATGATTGTACCAGCACAGTGACATCTGTACATAATCAAATGTACATAATATTTATACTTTATATCAAATCCCGCTAGATGGTGCTGTTGAGGCTTGTAAAAATCATATATGTAATATACAGTAGGTACGTCTAAAGATCACGAATAATTAAATTTGGCGGCAATCCTGCTTAGATTTAAATCTCGAGTATTTTGATGAAATTGTGATTTGTTTGGTGATTTTATATTATGTTTATTCTTTAAAACTTTGTAAACACTTTTTTCATCGACTTGGCGTCAAAGTATATAACATAGTCGAATGAATATTGATAGATTAAGTAATTTGACCCCAACATGGTGAATTTTTTTACTTCAAAAATAATTGGATCAATTATTTTACTGCACGATATTTTATGAAGCAATTTTTCAGAGTCAAAAATTAAAAAGGTCATGACGTCTGCAAAGTTTTCAACTTACGTTGAAATATACATTACTTTATTCCATTTATATTCACAATGATAAAATCTATTACGACAAGAAATTCAATATTTGACGCTTCATATACATAAATAATAAATGTTAATATAGTATGAAAATTAAAAGGAACACAATCGAAAAAAAATTCAAATGTTATCATAATTTTTATGTCAACATACATAAACAATAAAAAAAAATATTTGTATGCTGTTCAAATTAAACAATCTCAACCCAATAAATAGGCTGTTTCTCCTTTCATTACCATCGTTTTCTTACATATGTGCAAAAAAATATCATTCGTATAGTTTTTACGGGTAATTAATAAATATTACATACTTCGGTTCGATATAATAAGAGTTTCTTCAAGTAAAAAACCTAGGATAATATCTTTGAGCTGGCTTCGTTCTAGAGATAAAATTCATATTACGTATTTATTATAATTTTTTAATCTTTTTTTGCATTAAATTTAACGAGGACTAGTCCAAACTAACCACTCTTTTTCAGACACCTTTCGTGCTATGATAATATATTTTTTTTAATATGCAATACTGACTTATATATTTTTTAAGTGTTTCAATATATTATGTATATGTTACAGTGAAACCGTATTCTCAGTGAAAATATATTCTTCTCCAACAGTGGCGGCTGGCGACAGAGTATTAGGGAGTACAAAAAAAGATTCAACTATCTTCCGTACTACGGACAGCCAAAAACCGTTGGTATTGCGAACATCTGAATTGAAAGTCCATGTGTTTTAAAATCCAATGAATAGGAAAGAACTCTTGCAAAAATAGTTGAATCTTTTTTTGTACTCTGTCACCAGCCGCCACTGTTCTCCAAGCTGTCATTGAAATAAATTTGACGACCCTATCTTCAGCCCTATGTTTGTCTGTGTTTTTCCTTTATTTTGTATCATTGAAGCAAACCAAAATTTTATTCCGGCAAATCATCGGCTTGGGCCAATAATTTCAATGATCGTGACCAGTGAAATCATGTTGTCATACAAATCTATTACTAGATACTTTTTCACTGAGAATACAGTTTCACTGTAACATATACATAGATGAAAATCATATTTTCTGACATTGCTCCGAATTTATCTAACTACAACGAAGACTTGGATGAGCTTATAAAAAAAGGCCATCCTGTTCTATTGGTGAAGATTCCCTGTATGATTCTGAAAATTATGTGTATCTTTTGTCACATTCCCACAGGCCGTATACAGTAATGTTTTTCTTTAGAAATGAATTACTTAACATTGGAGACAATTCTGTTTGACGTAAAGATATTAAAGGGCTAACTGTACAGTGAATTTCTCACACAAGGCTCGGATCGAACTTCCGCGATCCGCAGGCGCTTCAAGATTCCTTATAAGGAAAAAAGAATCGATCAGAGTTAAGAGAGAGCGGGTATAAGTTGTAATCTGCAGTCACCAACCGACTCCAGAAACGCAGTTTCTTCGCAAAAAACCGAAACCAAGTCTTCGTCAACGGCTGCGACAGCCATCGACTTTAACAACTTTACTAATGAAGGCAACGAACTGTAGGTGGGTCAAATAAACAGAATAAACAATCTTTATGATATCTCCAGGATAAATTTATCAATTTTGATTAATCGCTCATAGATCAGCCACGAAAATGTGACCATTACAAATAAATGTTTTTTTAAATTGCTCTTGTAAATTGAATGATTGATTAATTTTTTTCAATTATAATTATTGTTTCCAAATCAATTCAACGTGCTTAAAGTTATCATATATAATGCGTCAACCCATATAGAATATATTGATTTAATTAGCATTTGGTAGAACTCCGTTACAACACGGTGAAAAAAAATCAATGTTTTTCAGTTCTACAGAAATTATTTTATATATTTGTTGATAGCTGTTTCGGCTTACCGTGTCATATAAAAAGTTTTCTCTTCAAAACTCACGACAAAAGGATTGTTTTGTATCTTGAAAAAAAGCTTTTAATTGCTTTATTTTTGTATTTCTTATCAATTGATAAGAAATACAAAAAGCGAAACCGGTCCAGATCTTAATAAATCTAATGTGGAATAAGTCTTAAAAATGTGTTATTATTTTTATTATAATGCCATTCCACCAAGTATTGACAGTGAACACACTAAAAGTGAGCATAAATTACTGTTTAACTGATCAAAACGAGCAATCCTTCATCTTCGTTGGATGGCTAGAATACTTCAAATTTTAATTTTAAGTGAATTATTCTGTATCAGACATATTATTGCCTACTGTGAAAACTTGTCTACTGAAAGGAAACTTCTGTCCATAGTTGAACTAAAATCGTAAAATTAAAAAGTATTCTAGAGTTTTAAAGCTGCACCTAATCATGATTTACGTAAATGTTTTCCGTACCCGAGGCATATCCTGTCGAGGAGTGACAATCTGTGCCTTCTTCTCGATAATCATCCCGGTTATTCTTTTAGGAGCACGTCGCTTATACGCGGTGGCGTCACGTCGACTTCAGAGGGCCATTATATTCCATACCGCATTACGTTTCGTAGAAGTAAGTGATGCTCGTCGCGAACCACTTTAGATGACTGTTGGACCAGTTAACATAACATTCAATTCAATGGATGGATACTATTTTCTTAACAAATGTATTGACAACTGAACATACGGTTGAATTAGTGAGCCAAGATGTAGCTTCATCGTTACAACATTGGGACAATTGGGAAATCTTTGTAAGCCGTTTACTGTTAAGCATCATCATTTTTAACAGCAGAAAGACAAATTTAATAAAAATACAACATTTGAATAGCAGAAAAGTGTTTTGTTGTACTGCTGCATTAATAGCATATACAGTGGCGGCTCGTCCATACGCACTGTCGAACTACAGCACCCCTAAGCAAATTGAGAAAAATTTAAAATTATAATATACATAAATTTATATATATTATTTGAAAATATCAATATTTTTAAAGCGTGTATTAAGCTCGCCCGCGCACCGATGCATGAAATAATTAACACACACCGCGGTATAAATATATATTATGCAGTACCGTTTGCGATAGAATATATTAGAGTAGGATGGACGCAGGGAGGTGAGTTTGCAAATACAAGCTTGCTTTGGTACTATCTTTCTCGCAGTGGTCCGTCCGTAGAAACGGCTGTATACGGCTGTGAGCTTTTTGTTTCTCACCAGAAAGAAACAAACCATTTTCACATAATTGCCAAAAAGTCCTAAAAGAATGAATTTTTATAAATGTGCCAAATAGCGAATTGTGCGAAAGTAGAGGTTGCCTGTAATCGATATATTATACCCCAACAACTGAATATGTTAAACGATGGATAATGGATATAATGGTCAACATCGCCTATGCAAATTATCCCATATCCACGTGATGATTATTTCATCAACCAGGAATTGCTGATGAATATTTTAAATCGCACGTAGAGGTTCTATAAGAGAATGCAATTAATCGATTTTTTTCATTATTACATTGGCATATAACATGGTAGAGGTTAAACTTGCAATGAACGCAGTGCAGTCATTGCATGGAATTTGACATGCACAAAATTCATAAAAACATTTTTATGAGCTATTTCCACAGCTAATAGCCAATAATTTATTAAAAAAATACGATGGCCAACATGCTACGTTAATTGTAAATGATCAAATTATTTTCATAATTAACGTTCAAAACTAATATAACCAACATTTAAACACAACGATTAGAGTAACCCGAGTCTAAAACAACTACTAAAATATATGTTTCAAGACACAGATTAGTGACGTAGTGACACATTATTTGGAATGTATTTAGTAATGATGGATGCAATTTATATTAGTGTTAAAAAATACGCATGAAATAAAATTGGACCCATCGGGTGGGTAGTCGGGAAGAAACGTCTAATATTACATATAGCTGTAATGCAATGTTTAGTAGTCAAAAAATAATATCATGGTGAAAATTGTTGATGAAGCTTTCTATGAAAAAAAAAAAGTTGTGCATTTGAAATATGGTTCGAAATAAGGTAATAACAAACACACAAAATTATGAGCAATGAAACACAAATTGTGATTTCAACTGAAGTTTTTTGTTTTACGAAAATTTATAACCTTGATTCATGCTGGTAAAGTTAGCCAAATCAATTAATAATATTTTGTAACAGAAAATCATTAAGGTTGATATTACAGTTTATGAGTCATTGTCAGAAAATTTCTCAACTATGTTCTGTATAGAATTATCTATTAGAAGCTGATGTTTAAAATAAAGATTTGTTTTCGCTATCCAAATTTTCTCATAACATTCGCCAATTTTCATTTCACGTGGACTGGAAAATTTCGAATTCGTTGTTCCGCTTTATCAATAACATCAGCTCTCTCTGTCAATGTGTGGGTTATAAAGGTTTACTTTACATGCTTATCTGCACCCGAATATCTTTTTTAAGTGCATAACTCACAAACTAAAATACTTATTTTCTTCGAAATTAAACATACATCTCATATCGATTATTGTAAACACAAGAAAACGGATATATAATATCTTAATTACATACTTTACATTTTGTTAATCTACTTTTGAATAGACGACATACAAATTGAATATTATCGATTAATTTTATTCCTTGATACAAATATACTACAATTTATATTGCAAAAACTATCTATAGTACATATTTCAAATGTTATTTTAAAGTTTCGTTCCGCTATTGAGTTTATTTGACATACTAGAATCTTACACCGTGGACAAAAAATAAATGGTTAGTTTTTAATTTTTTGAATCATGACGTTTAGTGAATTATTTTAAGCCTGTCAATATGGCGGTAAATGTCACTTAAAATACTAAAATGTTATGTTTTAGTCTGCAACAGTTTGAATTCGATTGACTCGTAATACCCATGACAGCAAAGCAGCTTCAAAAGATAAATAATAATAAATACTAGGCTGATTTTGCTCTCTAGTAAGATTGAACAATAGAAAGCGTGAAGTTCTTTGTGAATTAATAATATCTTTGACATTTTGACACCCGACATTGTGAAACTAATAATGTTTCCACTACAGTGTCACAAAAGTCACACCCATCACCTTGACCTACGCTAGTCAGAGAAACAAAAGCATTCTAAGTATACAAAATGGAAATAATGTAAATATTAGTTCAAAAAGTCTAACGTTAAGAATTTCCGAAAGGATTCATATGCAATTTATTTAATATTGTTTTTTGCCTGTCAACCATTTATTGTTGGGAAGGCATTATAAAATTTAATAACACAATTGTTTATCGAATATAATGCAAAAAATATAATTGAGATATTCGATAAAAAAGTCTCGGATGATTAAATTGAAAATCTTTCTTAAATCAAGTTTATGAATATAACAGCTCTGGTCTTAGATTTGACACGGTCTGGTTTTGCAGATGCCTTGGCCACTTTGATGATCTCCTGGGACGACAAAAAAGTAGAGAACTACAGATAAAGGAAGATTGAACATTTTTTTTTTAATTTGAGTTATAAATAAGAAGAAACCACCGACGCTGAGCTGAGATATTGTCGGTGTAGCTAATAGTTTTGGTTTGTAAATCATTAAAATAAAGCATGTAATGATATGCATCTTATAATCATGGTTGAGTTTCCGAAGCCAATATCCACTGGATTGATTTCTAAATAATGCTTACATCACTTTGACATCATTGCATAATAAATTTTAAAACACGTACGTGTGTATTGGCCATTTTAAACATCACACAATTAGAAGCATTGTTCTCCAACCTTCAATTTTTTGTCTTGCAAAATTCTTTCGCTGCAATTTACAGTTGACATACAAATGTATGAAAAATCATTACGCCAGGTAACAAACATATTTGTAAAATGTATGAAAAGCTTGAGAATAATTATTATTGAATTTTGATTGAAGTTTTTTACTATAATCGGTTTTCCTGTAACTATCCTGGCCGTATATAAAATAAATTAACATCGTTATTCCGATACAAACATTAACTTCCTGGTAATATAGAATTTTTTTTTTTATAGTGATTTAGTTAAGATGCGTATAACATTTTCTCGATATATGCTTACATATTTAAAAGCACGTAACTCTGTCACAGCTATGAAGCCATTGTCTAATTGAAAAAGATATCATGCAGAAATTCCACACACATATTTATTAAATGCGTTGTTTATTGTTTACTGTGTATTTCTCCGACTGTTATTGTGGTGAATATTGATTTACATCTCGCTATACGAGTATTATTTTTCCGATTATTTGGATATTTTTTTAATGAATCTTTTAATGTCGACTCTGTATCCGAGTGGTCAACGTCGTTATCTTCGGTTGCGGTGTTGACAGGTTCGATTCTTAGTACGGGCAGTTTCATAAATTAACGGTTTTTCAATATAAAACTCCTCCCAAAAACAAAGATTAACCACTAGCTATTTCCTAGCTCTACCATATATCTTCATTATTTACAAAACGGAGAAGTTGGTCGATTGAGAAGCATCAATATAAATATGTTGTGAAAGTCCATATCCTCTACATTGGGAGGGTAAAACATTACAAAAAAGGTTATAGAAACATAGCAAAGGGGCCTTAAAAATCTTTGTTTTAGAATGTTGCTATTTTGGCATTCTTAATTCAGCATAAACTTTATTGAACAAATATAATAAATATTTCATGGGATTTGAAACTGACTGCTTAGCATGAATTATTTATTGACTAATAAATTTATTCATAATGTATATATCAGCTCATTGAAAACAATAAAATATTACGTTACAGTTCGTTAACAATCGATGAATGCCGCATGTGAATATTGGCAATTGAACAAACCCATCTCAGAAGCATAAAAGAGCATAGATCAATGACTGGCCTGGTGTAGAAGTTTTGCTTTAATACCATAATACCAGGGCAAGATTAATAACTCATAATAATAAATATGTACATCTTCCTGCCAAATATTATTGTAATATATGTAAGCGACGTTTTGTGTGATTATTACATTCCATTTAAATAAATAAATTACTTTTTTAATTGATAATAATAAATTGAACATCATCACAACATTATTATAGCCGGTGTATTGATTTATAAATTAATGGAACTCTACCAGTCAGTTTCACACAGCACAATACTGTGATTGCGCACAATACGCACATAGTGATAGAGAACGTTATCACTGCTACAAGTGATGATTGTATATTTCTCGGGAATTAATTATTTTCGAAACGACAAAAAGTTGAAAATGTAAAATTTAAACAACGAAGCATCTGTCCCTCTTGCGGCAGATAAATGTTTAACAATAATTGTGTCAATGTTGCATTGAATAACTTAACCCATTTGAGTACTTTTTACACCCATATTTGTTCAAAAATGAAAAAATCTAGTGCTATATTTTTATATTACAGTTGTAAAAATATGTTGGGGAATTTATAATAATACTATATAAGATAAACTATATTTAAATATTTTTTTTTATTTAGGTGGTTTGGTTTCCAATTCTATCGAAGATTTATCCAGGTTCTTCTCCGTAAAAACCTGTTCTTGTGTACGTATTAAAAGACATTCGCTGGTTAAATTTTATAATCTATGTAGGCTTTCTAAAAGCTTGTTTCGCCCCTGCATCTCCCACTCAGTTAAAGCTAAAATTAATCAGAAATGATTGCCACAATATGTTTCGTTGAATGTCAAAGTCATTGATCACGAAGAAAAACATGCAGAAACGATCTCATGTATGACGAATACCAAAATGCCTGAAATTACCGCTTGATACGAGTTAACTCCTGAAACGGTCAATGGAATAATTATTCAGTTTTGTGAAGGAGCAATAAACACCCAATGCGGTGTGTAATTAATTGTCTATGTGATTTTGCGATCGTTACGTCTGTGAATCCGTACAACTGAACAGAAGTTAAATTGATAAATACAAACACATGTAATTGATTCAGTAATAAAATTCCATTTCATTTAATGTTCTGTTATATCAAAATTGCTTTCCTAATTGACATTAATTAAAATAAATATGAAGTACTGATGAAATTATCGTCTCAATTATATGCAATGAAGTAAACGTCAGGAAAAGTTGTTTTGAATCATCATACTTATATTATTGTTTAGTTTTAGTGACTATCGGACACTGCGTCACGGTGAAATAAAATTATAACGGTGGATTTTCAATTATCGCCATCTTAGATTACAACGCTCGCTCCTCATAAATTACCAAAGATATAATTCAAAACCATTTTGCATATTTTTCCGAAACATAAAATTTCACACACAGATACCAAAACAATACTGTGTTAATTTAAAAGTTATCGTTGAAAACTAATCTTAATTTAGTTTTTTTTCACTTTCCTGTAAATTTGTAACTATTTAATATGTTTCATATTACAGGCTTACCATTCGATGCATACTCTCGTTGCCAGTCGCGAAGATATTAGGTGGAGCTAGGTGAAAACTTGAATCATGTTTACAGGTATAGATTTTCCATCGTTACTTGACCACCGTCGAATTCGGAACTAAAATTGTCTCCACAGTAATATCTTTAAAATGCATTTAAGTTGCATTGTTTTACTAAAAATATATATGCTCAATTTTTTTAAATTCTATTTTATCTTGCATGTTAACATGTTAAAGTAAATAAACGATTTTGGTTGAGTATCGCAACCAGGGCTGTGGAGTCGGAGTCGAGGTTTTTTGGCCGGAGTCGGAATATGTAAAATTTGACTATTGACTGGTTGACGGATTGGTTGGTTGATATATAATTTAATACACATATGTAAATAGGAAAGCTAGGAAAAAACGTAACGGAGTTAAACTTTTTTTTAGTCGGAGTCGGAATCGTGTTTTTGGCAAATGTCTCTCTAACGGTCAAGCTATAACGGTACATCCATAATACCTGGAAGAAAGATTTTTTTTCTCCATTGTAACACAATCAACAGTTCTTATTCCAAGCTTTTTGTACTGAGAAAACCGAACCTGATATTTGTTTTATAATCGTGGAAAAATAAGGCACTGTACAAAATGAAATTAGACACTGCAGTAGATTTACAACAATTGCGGCTAATCATATACATGCTTTCTTCTGATCGCTTAAGATAAAGGCACAGTAATAATAACTAAATTATAATATTGCCAGCATAATGTACATTTTACTTTAGTAACGCAATAAAGAATTCCGTTCAAATTACATCTTCGTACAATACAATCGTATGCTTCAGTATTTTTGCGTTTTAATAGCGTTATACTTCCGTAATGTAAACGGTAGTGCATGCGCCAAGAAATGCAGTCAATACCCCAGTGTCATTTTTTCAGTTCAGTTTTTTTTTGCTCGTTTTCGACGAGAATAAATTGTCGGATCGAGCGACACCGATCTAAATAAAATTCCCAACAAATAAGTCGATTGCAAGAGATTCGCTTTGCACGTTAGTACGTGAAATCATTACTTGTTTTCAAATGACCATTTGAACGTGCACGGTTTGCCAAGTAGGGCTGGACAGCATATCGCATCGCACTGTTTTGTATGCCTATACAACAATTTTAGATTCTATAATTGTGGAAACAATGCGACAAAAGAATTATAGTTTTTAGTTCACTCCAGTTGACTAATGTTCGATGTCCAAAAAATATCAATGAATGCCAGATAACCAGTTCAAATATAGCGTATAATAGTTGCAAAATTATGTTATACAGCAGACATATTATAGGCATGTTTCAGTGAAAATATATTCTTCTCCAAGCTGTCATTGAAATCAAATTTGACCGCCATATCTTCAGCCCTATGTTTGTCTGTGTTTTGTCTTTGGTTATCTTTTTAAGAAAGGGACTACTTGCTGATTTTGTTTCATTGAAGCTAACCAAAATTTTAGGCCGGCAAATCATCGACTTGGGCCAACAATTTGAACTATTGTGACCAGTGAAATAATGTTGTCAGACAAATCTATTAGTTGATACATTTTCACTGAGAATAAAGTTTCACTATAGCATATATATATACATACTTACTTACAAAAACAATAAATTCCACATAACATTTATTATATCAGGACCGGTTTCGCTCATCGCGACCATGTTGATAATGCATAAATAATTACTAAAAATATTTTATTATTTTTATTACAATGTATTGACCGTGATTATCTTACAAATGATATTTACGAACTGGCTAATAAATCAACTAATTTGTATTTGATAAGACAGCTCTCACCCCATTCAGTGACGTAGTAAATAGCTCGAAGTTGGATTGTTACGATTAGCTAACTAGTAGTCATTCCTCACAATATATGTTTATGATCTACCGTATTTAAAAACGAGGCTGAAAAAATGGCCGAAAACGATTTCCGTTAAACAAATGATATCGAGATCGAGTCGAAGCACTTATTTAAACCAATATTTTATTTCGTTTCCAAATTCAAAATTCCATCATTAAGAATAATTCCATATTCAACCAAATGTGAGCGCGCGTAATATTTTCCAGCCGATTCGTATTTCCAAACGATTTGCTCGAGCCGTGGTTCCGAACCACTGGCATGGCAATTTTTTGAGTGCAACCCTGATACATGGCAATTTAATAATATTATTTTTTCTTCATCTCTGCGGATCGTCATTGAGTATGTCTTTTGGAGCGTGTACACTGTTCACTGCTCATGCCTTGTAAGTAAATTTTCATTTGCCAGTCAAAATGGAGTCTCATGAGTTGAGTTCACGGATGGCTGACTCGCGCATGGTAATTTACAGATAGTGAGGTCGGGCGTCTTTTGCGACGTTGCCTGAAGACGCGGTTCCAAATCAACGCACAGTCATTGTCAGTTTACGAATTTACTTTTCGTAACTGAGCAAGAGCATGCACTGACTGTAATAGTTTACGCCAACCCTGGACCTCACATGCGACCCGCCACACCATTTCGTGCGGCTCATGAACTGTAACCATGTATTTTCTACAGGAGAAAATAATTTAAATTGCTGTTTAGCTAGATCGAGTTGTACTAAAGACGTGTTCCTCTCGTAAACATTTTACAAGTTGGACCATATTGCCGCCCTGCTAACTCACACGTCTAGTCTCAAACATTGCAAAGCTATTTCATCATTTCAGTTTTCATTTCTGGTTATAAATTATGTTTACTGAATGTAATATTTTATTTGGCAAAAATGCAATCCCTACACTATTTAGTCAACCAAAATACTGATATAATCATTCATACTATCGATGCACTTTTGTTTTACAAGGGTTGGGTGGCATTAGGGCTCATTAGCCATTTTTTAGATGGACAGTAATGCTGTCGTAATGAATATACCAGACCAAGGATATTCGACGAACAATTGCGAACACTGAATTTAAAGTCCTGCTATTTTATCCAATGCCTTTGACACCCCGCATTTCGACATTATTCGACGAACAAAACCTCTTTGTTAATGGTTATTTCGACATCATATATATTCAAAATAAATGATGAAACATAAAAACTGTATTATTTGTATAAAATGATATGGATTTTGACGTAAGTTTTCGTTCTAATTCAGATATTACAGTTTGCATTGAATTAATATGAATAAATAACAGCAACATGAAATCACTAATTTTAATGTCAAAAAATCAAGGAATCGATATGATATTATAAACAATAATTTATGATGAAAAATGTCAAAAACGATCATACCATTAGATAATTTAAGGTGTTCGCTGTCACTTCTTGGTGAAAAGATATAAGTTAAATAAATAAAAACACATTTTGGGGTACCCATAATACTCGGCAGTCAGTTGAAAATGCTCGCGACCAGCGAAACTGGTCCTGATCTTTATCTGAATACAAGTGGAAATAATACTATACAATGTGCTTCTTTATTTAAAAAGTTCAATAGATCATTTCAATCTGCTACAGTAAATTAACCAATGAAATCGTCATTGTAAATCACCGCTCGTATAAAGTTATGAAAAGTAATTGCAGTGTATCACAAAAAACACTAAGTGTAAAGTTAACAACATTTCATTGTATTTTTCCTTTCCATTAGCGAGTTTTAGCACCTCAATACGACAACGATAACGCTATATTGCAATCACAAGGTTGAAACAAATTTAGGTTTCTGACGAATTGTCGAGTAAAATTCCGCAGCAGTACTCGGGCGACATTTGAAAAAAACACCGTGTACTTATTTGCGAAAAGTAATATATATCGTAATTTGTCACCAAATAGAAGGACAACAGATTGAAAATTAGTTGATTTGTATGTTTTCTTCTCCTGTAAGCAACTGCAGTCATTGATTGAGTCTTAAGCGCAGCAAAATTTATTCGTTGCCTTTTTTAGCTGCAATAATATATTTTTATTTGAGAAGTCGTCTTTTTCTGTTCAGAATAAAAAAGATATCACGAGTAATACAATCGAGAGATTTTGTGCTTAGTGTATTTAATTTTTGATCGGTACTTAATTAAATAATTGAATTTGCATTCAATTGGTAGAACTCCATTATAACACGGTGAAAAAATAGCCATGTGTTTTAGTACTAAAAAAAACTAGAACTAAAATACATTGATATTTTTTCAGTGTTTATTAAAAACATTCTCAAATTATTAAATTCAATTCATTAAAATGGACATACTGTTAAATAATTTGATTTATTCCGTAATTGTAACTTCTCATTTTTTTTATAAAATAGCAAACTAGCATAGATTAGTCAGTCGTTGTTACTTCAAAGCCATTCCGAGATTTTTCAAAAGACTGGTGAGAAAAAATCATAATGATATAATATAATGATACCGAAATCAGTTTGACGAAATTTGCTCGTATTTAAATAATGTGTGCTATGGCCAAAGATAAATGCGACGTTCCAACTGTTACACCGTGTGAAAATTTCACGATGAAAACAAATCACGACCGTTCTCATAGGCAAAATAAAACCATCCCCTGCGACGCACGTGTAGCCAAGCAACAAGTTTTAAATAACGGAAGCTTTTTACAAAATTTCAAACATTTAGGGGAGCTTTTTTGTCAGCGTAAAAAATCCGACACCGGATAGAGCTTTTTTCGAAAACGGATCTTCGTAATATTGCATTCAGGGTGGACCGGAAAAGCTCTCAAGATGTGGCGTATATGCTATCAATAAAAAAAGGGGTTGTCTGCATTTCTTACGGATAGGATAGGAAGGATATCAGCACTTACGTCATACAAGAGTACTGCGATGTTCCCAAGATGCACTTCCACACCAAGAACGGAACTGACGAATGGAAACCGGTAATGTTAACTGCCAAGTTGTTGACGTGGAGAGATTTTTTCTGCCATCCTGCGATCGCTATAGTAATAATTGAACACAAACTACAAAGAATTACATTCTTAGAATGCCCATGTCCGAAAGCGGCAAATTTCATCTAAAGTTTTTACGGTCGTTTTATTTTATGTTTGCTTTACAGATGCCTTCACACAATAAACATTATAAATATGAAGAAGGAAGCGGTAGCTATATAATAAAGCATTGTTTTTTTACAAAGCTGAAAATTTTTCACATGTCACAATGTGGTCGGATACTGAACTCAGATTTTGTGAATCATCCACGATATTTGATTTCAAATAAAGTTAAGAATGCAATAAAGTGCGTCATTTGAATGATTCTTTATAATATTACCATTTTTATTCATATTGGTGTATATGGCTGTACTTTAAATTTACATTTTCTCGCATTTTATTATGGACCAATCATTAATCAAATGGTTTCGAACAAAAATAAAAAGAACAGTTAATAAATAGTGGCTTAAAACAATTCTGCCACGGCTACTTATTGTCATATTAGTGTAGAATTCAAAAGTTAGTGAAATATATATAATTCAAAGTACACGGAAAAAAAATGCATTGAAAAAAACACTAAGTTTATATTTTATGATAGAGTGATTATTTAACCATCAAGTTAAAAACGGTTCGAATAGGGCATAGTGGTGAAATATCTATAAAATACCAATTAAATTCACATAAAAAATAATGAATTATTTTTGATGCGCCCATATAAACTGGACATTTACAATTTGTTCGAGATGTATTGCACTCCAAATTGCGCTTTAATAACTTAATTTAACTTTCCTAAACTCAAATTGAGTAAAAAAAATAGGGTGGATTTTTCAATGTAATAATTTCATCGCTCTTTATCAACTGATGTTACATATGGAAGTGTTTTGCTCGAGATTTTTTTAAATTGCATATCCTCAAATATAAACATCACAATACATTTAGTAGGTATTGCAGTGTTTTTTTTTTAAAAAAAGCATTTGAATCTTTAATTTTACTGTGAAAATTTTAATCATATAGAAAAGCTTAAACAAGTTTTCACGAGCGTCCCAAATCATTCTTGCTGGTTCTTTTGAAACCTAATTTGTTTAGATGAAACGGCATTACGTGCGATTTCATCTCTATTTAATATTTAATTTTGATTTTCAATGTTTTCAGGAAAAATAATAATTTCAAGCGAGTATGTAAAAAATAGGTTTTTACCTCCACGATCACTTCTCTCTAACTTAATAATATTCAATTTATACACATTAGATAGAAGAAGCGACATGCTTTATATAAAACTATTATAGATAACCTTATTGAATTCAACCAGACTGAAAGGTGATATAAATCGCATTCTATAGGACAACGACGCTGTCACGTAACGAGCAAAAATATTGTCGACTGATAATAATTAACCAGAAAACATTGATCCTATTTTTCTAATCATCTTTTACTTTAAATTGTCATAAAAATAAAAAAATAGTCTTATTATTTGATACTGGTCGCGATAAATCTCACGTGGAATGAGTACTAAAAATGTGTTATTATTTTTATGAAAATTCAATTCCACCAAGTATTGATAATGAACACTCGAAAAGATATTAAATTGTCATTCGTACAATTTTACTACCTAAAAAAGTACATGAACAAATTTGATTTTTTTACTTTTCCAAGAGCTTTTGTCAGTAACGTCCTGGGTTGCCTTTCGGCATATTCAAGCATTTCAAGTACACGAATGAACTAAGTTGATCTGTCAGTTCGATCGTGCACTTGAAATATTGAAAGACGAAACCTGCTTGTTATCGTTAGCGATAAAACTCATGGGAAAGTACAAAATTAAACGATTCAAATTTGATATCGAAATTCCATCAAGCACCTACACCACCAGACGAAATCCTCAATGATATCACATGATTATCAGTAATCGATTTAAAATGCACCACATATATACCACTTATTCAACATAATATTTGTTGAACAAGTAGTTAACTACTGGTATAAGTTATACGCGATCAGTTATTTATTTCCAAGGTACATATGTATGTTGGTGTTGTCTAGGGACTCCAAATACTCGACATCTCAACTACTCGAGTTTCGAATAGTATTTTTTTTAAATGAAGTTTTTCTGTCCGCTGCTTAAAACAAAATAAAATTTAGAAATATATATTTATAAAATACGAGTATTACTCGAGTATTTTTCAAATTACTCGAGTATCGAGTGCTTGAAAAATGGACGAGTATACTCGAGTATCGAGTACTCCATACTCGAGTTGAAGTCTCTAGTGTAGTCCCATGTTGTTGAAACTATTTTCTCGTAAGGCGACACTTCACTGACAATTCGATGAAACTTCTAATATCAGATACGATTACCATTGGACACTTTGGGGAAAGGATAATATTCTTGATTGTTGAAATGAGTAAGCAGTATTTATTTTTTTGTCATATGAACATAAATACGTTAAATAATACGTTTAAAATATATCAAACATTAAGGCATGAAGAATTTAAAAAAAAACACTATATAATTTCTGTATTCAGTAACACACATTAAAATACGGAATAGTTTTTTTCCAATGCGTTTCACATGAAATTATCAAATTTGGGTAAAAGAAATAATAAATATAGATTAATTAAATAAAATAATATTCATTTAAGTCTTGATACACTTTATAAATAAAGTTAAATCTAGTTCCAATAATTTTTATTTAGTCCTTGTCAGTTTATTTGATTAATATCTTTTAATACAGCTAATAATAAAATCCATTTGACAATGGATGACTAACATAATTGTTTATAAGTTTGCTTTTGGCGTAATTAATATTGAAGGTAATCCCAAAAATATTGCAATTGTTGTCATTGAAATTGAAATGAAATCTTTTATTTTTTTTGTTATTGACCTTTGACAAAATGACGCACTGTTTCGTTGACTTCAATAATCCACAATGTTTTTTACCTGTCGCTTTTTT
Organism: Himalopsyche kuldschensis; assembly: GCA_028554975.1. Taxonomy (NCBI): domain Eukaryota; kingdom Metazoa; phylum Arthropoda; class Insecta; order Trichoptera; family Rhyacophilidae; genus Himalopsyche; species Himalopsyche kuldschensis. The sequence continues at coordinate 8,148,267 of JAHFWI010000038.1, forward strand.
TTTATCAAAAAGCAAATAAGTAATGTTTGATTACATCCTGGCCACAGTTATCTTGTACCGCAAAAAAATAAACGTATAACTTGTATGTGTCCAAATTGTACAAAAATATCCGTATGGATACGGGCAAATATATTTTAGACAAAAGAGGATTTTTTTTTATAATTAAAACCTTTTTTCGAAATATTATCGTAGCTTTTTAAATATATTGAGCATTGACAACTACGGCAATAAAAATCAGATAAAATCGTTATAGAAGTCCTTTGACCAAAGCACAAATAAATATGAAAGTTCTCGTTATTTTAATGTTACTTGTATTGAATTGAAACATATTGAAAATTTTTACTAAATATAAAGAAAAACATTGTGTTTCCCTTGCTGCAATGATTTTCACACGTCAATCGACGAAACAAAAACAAAATAGCACGCAGTAAAATTTACTCCAAAGCGAGATTAGTTTTGAAAATATTTATCGAGTTTTCTTTCGTGTCGATTGATTCTTCTATTGTTACAATTTACGATACAGTTTCTCAGAAGGATAAATGCAACACATTTATTACTGTACTGATTATCTTTCTAATGTTTGTCTATAAATTAATACCATGTGTGATAAATATATGTTCTTATGATAAGAATCTTATCTACCCGTTGGCGGACCAGTTTACTTCGCGCATTGTCTCCAAGTGCAGTTACAGGGGAAATTTTAGACCTTGAAATTACATGCATAAACTTTACCCGGGTGGTATACTGTTTCTTGGGAGCGGCATGTTCGTAACGGCTAGTCTGGAACAGTGAATTTTCACGCTACGATGAACACGCAATGCCAGCGCATAATGCAACACACTTCAGACTCTATTCCACTCATTGTCTTTAAATTCTGTGAAATTTAATAAGATACGGAGTCATGGTTAAAAACTCGAGGGGGTGGACATGCCATTATGTACCAAAATCCGTAGAATAATCCAGAATTAGAATTCGAAATCTAAAGTAAAAGAACTTTCTTTTTTCGATGACCTCTAAATATAAAAATATAAAAGTTTGGCTTATTGATATTCTACTAACACTATATGGATCTAAAGATGGAATACCAAAAGTTGTGTGTTCCTTTCTGAATTGAATTACTATGATATTTCAAGCAATGAAAGATGTGAATTTCGTCGATCTAAGAACTTTTGCGGTTGCCAGAGTGTTAAAGAACATCCCAAAATCTAAGATATACTTCTTGCGAATATAGCCGAACCGAAAGACTAACGTCTTGCTGCCTAAGCGATCACATTGCTTGTTACATTCAACGAATCAAAATGTGTATAAGATACATGCAGAATAGCTAATAGCGATCATCGCTTCGTTTGCCTAATCCATGGTAAAAACATGTCAGCGACACTATCTATTATTTATCATGGGTTATTTGTTTAATAAAAAAATATTACTGATTAGGTACCGAGGAAAATGCATATTACATATGTTTATCACGATAGCAACTGTATACCTGATAACCTGAATAAATTTCATGTGATATTTCGTGATGAGGACAAAGATCGATTAAAAAACCCTTTTTTTCAATAAATGGTACAAAGTATGTATGTGTCACACATTAATTATGCATATTATAATATATTGCATGTATTCAACTGTTGACCTCTTTTGTAGCAGAAAGACCTGCGATCTAATAAAGTCCCGAAAATCCATTCAATTCAAATTTTTTTAATGTGTGTGCTGTATGTAAAAAGTTTAATAAACTTCCGTAAATAAATTCATTGGGAGACCATATAGTTGGTAGTGGAAATATTTAAAAAAATAATAATTTGTTGGGAAGATTGAATTGAGCATTTCTCTCTGCAAAACTTATTGTGGTATGCAAAACTCAAAAGAACTAATTACATCATTAATTAAGAGACTGGTAATCAATTAATTAATGATAATATATAATACATCACAATTATCTGAATGTATAGAAAGTCTTCGCACAAAACTATGTATAATATGGTCATTAATTTGACAAGGTTTTTTGATAAAAAAAATGAAATTTTATTTGAAGCAAGAATGCATTGATAACCGATGTGATTTTCTGCATACTTGAACAATTATTACGTTTTCTTTTGTCTTCGAAAAGAATTCAATTGTTTTGTAAATTGTCTTGATTAAATCAACAATACCAAAGTCTCCGATGCCTTTGAGATTCAAAACAATGGCCACATAAATGCGAAGATGTAGAAGCCGTTTGTGTTTCAATTATTGCCATAACAAATGGTTGAGAAAACATTCTTAATATCAATTAACGACTAACGATCAGAGCATCTCGAAAGCAATTTTAGGACGGTCTTAGGCACACGACAGCCAACTATACGCGGAGCTTATAATTTTTACGATTTCATCGAAGGACATGTCGGTAAACTTAGGTCTTTGTTATAGATAAAATTGGGTATGGCAATCATTTAATTTTGTATACAAAATATACAACTACATAACTATACCTAAATATATTTTGGCGATTTTCAGGCAAAGACTAAGCGATGAATGCTAAGTGGTGCTTTAAGTAGTTTATGCCTTAGATGTAGTATTATACATCTGTATGGTTTTTGTATCAAATACGACTTCTTAAGTGTAATCAATGGATTCTGTACAAATTATAAGAGTAATCAAATGAGTGCAAGGTCATGCCCATAATATTTGCCATGTTTACTACTATAATTTATTTTTCCCAATAATCATAAAAATTCAAAAAACATTAACATAATACTATATTGTATCTAATTAAATACAATATTGTGGCTCACAGTTTTTTCCCACGACAAATTTAAATAAAGTTTCAATTTTATTTACGAAAAATATTATATGGATACTATTCATAATGGAAGTATTGCCATTTTTTTTAATTTTTATTTCACTCGGTATCATTTAGGTGTCGTGAATTTTAGGAGATGCTCAAAATTATAAGACATAAAAATCAGCTAGATATTAAATAGAGCTGCAACTTTACTCAATACGAAATGTTAATTAAAATAATTCAGTATATTGGAATTGAGACTTAATAAAAATATTAGCTTCTCAACTACAAATTATTGACGGTATATTTTTAATTGTGTGTATCCCTAGCTCGAAGTTAAATCGGGTAACATGCAACACTTGTGCATTGTAACAACGACTTGTGTATTTCATTCGAGTGTATACCTAATATAGAAATAATAACAAACTCGGCGTGTGCAACTAATCGAGAGCAAACTTAAAAGCTCTCTTGGAGTAGATGCGGGCATCAATCTGGTAATTCTAAGGACCCGGGTCATTCATTTTAATGGACAGGGAGGTCTAAAGATGATGGACCACAGTTCAGTAAATAATCTCATTAATCTTTTACAAAAACGCACGAGTATCTTCAAGTCTGCTGTCTTGAGTTTTATTTAATACCACTAACCGACTATAAATGGCTTATCGGAGAATTTAAATTACTAAAACATTTTAATTAGTGTAATTTAATGGTGTAGTGCCTACAGTGTTTTGTCACCTTCACTTCGCACAGCTTAAATAAAATAAAAACTTTAATTGGAGATATTTGTTTTCCATGTCGCAATTCCACATTTTCCCCTAAATCGTATACTTAATCAGTGGGAATTCATTGAAAAATACATACGTAGTTGAATTGTGAAATTGTAGCTTATGAATTACTTCATATTTCCTGCTAGGCGATGATAAAACGTAACATGGTAATATATCAGTATTAATCCGTGTATGGTATTTCCAGTATATGTACACTTGTATCATACATCAATTTCACGTGTAAAATAAAATGTCGTCAATAATACGGTTTCATTAAAATTGCATAAAATATGTGATTAACTTTGCTTTAAGCAAGTCGTCTTGTTTCAATAAAATAAATATCTACTTATTAAATTTAATAATTTAGTAGTTTGCGTGCTACAATTACATTTACAATAGCAATAAATGCAGACGCGCGTAAGAATCCTGGTCGAAATTATAATGTACAGAATAGTGAATAATCCTTTCAATTTTAAATATTCTTTCATGATAAAAACATATTCATCTGTTGTTTTAATTTTGCTCATTCATATAAATGCATATGCGTTTGCTTTTAATAAAATGCATAATAATATGCGAATCAAATTATAAATCTACATGTAAAAATGATAGAAAATGCATTTGAAGTGGTGGGCCATGTGTTCATAAATTATATTCTACGTAGCTACATAAAATCTTGACTTATATCTTATATGAGACACTTCACATATGTTATCAGTGTCGGTCAAACGCTGGAATGTGTACTTGATTCTGGCACGCAAGTTAAATTACCTAAGGAAAAACAAAAGCGAGATTTTAACTTTAAATGATTGCAGTTTAAAAATCTAGTACGCGCTAATGTCGCCTATTATGAGATAAATGTGTAAATATATATATGAATTAGGACCCACGTGCGAATTCAACAACAAAAAACCAATACAAAAACTGGTGATTAACCATACAAACAATATTCATTATCAATCAATAAACATCACGAGTCACAACATGCTTGGGTATGTTTTGGAATTTATGACAGATTCAATGTTTTATGTTGACCCAAAAGCATGTTCAGATGACAGGAGACGATAATATTATACATTAAATTCACCCACTCAGGAATAAATGCTAATAGAAAATAGAAACAATACACTGCAGCCTGAGACAATTTTGACATTGCACTATTTTCACAGTTGAGATATTTTTTTGCAGATAAGTCTGATTGAACCAATATTATTGCAATGAATTTGTGATACGTTGTTTGAGCATTGATGACATTTTTTGGTCACAAAATTCATTTTATGTATATTTGATAATCACTTTAAATGGTATTTTTTGTCAATTTATACTCCATCAGTTGACAATTCTCACGATGAACTGCATGGGACTGCATGAGTTGATGTTTCTGATGATGTCAAATCTGCGATAATGAACAGTTTCCTTATGTACAGGAATAAACGAATTCAACCGAGTTCAGCCGCGAGTAGATATGGAATACTGAGGGATTTCTTTAATTAATTCAAAAACAAATATTTTGCAAAAACAGAGAAAACTCTTCATTTGTAATAATTTTGTCTAATTTTATTATAAAACCACGATACACGAGTGTCTAGACCAGTGGTTCTCACGTGAAAATGTCTGGTGGTCGCACCAAATTTTTGTCTGAGTCTGTTGTGTTTGAGTTTTGTCGAATGGGCCTAACCATGTTTTACGATTTACTATTGGTATTAATTGCATTCGAAATGCTTCATTTTCAGAGTATTTGATGACAAATTATCTTGTAAAACCACCTTTTTTTAATTATCAATATTAACTATGAAGCCTATGGTGGCCGCACATGAGAACCACTGGTCTAGACTCTGCGGGCTAACTTTTTACTGGCACTTGTGCGTTATAGAAACGCAACAAAGGTCTTTGTGCGTTTTTGTTGTTCGACAAAGACTATTCTTACCCCTTCATTGTAGTTACTTTATTGTTGTTATTTGACAAATTTTACATAATAAACCTACCGCAACACGTGTGTTATTCACCCCTATTATTTATTTCATCTTTCATAAGATTATTACTTATATTGTAATAACAACCGTATCGATTTAAATATATAAAATCACTCGACAAATTACGATTTTGTACAAATAGTTTCATGTTACAAATTAAATGAATTTCTTGTGTAAAATAAACAATATCGACAGATGGAGATTAACCGATAAAACTTAACGTAACCCCCTGCCTCATTTGATAGTAAAAAATAGTACATTATTTAATAATATAAAGATCAAACTAAAATTTGATTCTAAAGGTAGAGTAAAATTACCAACGAATTCCATGGCATGTTTACTAGAGTTGTTAAACGACTCTACATCCGTTATGGAACTAACCCGTTTGCAATAATAATATGATAGTATTGCTTTATTCTTGAAGCTATTCCGAATTTTGTTGAAGTGTTCGACTTAAAATATAGTTTGATTTTACGAAAACTATTTTTTAATAAATAAACAACCATAACTACATCAATTGAGTACTAAATAATGTAGAAATGGTTTTTTAACTATTGATTCGTTGGAATTATATATATATATTAATTAACTTAATAAAGATGCTTTTAAAACAATGTTTAAAAACTGTACAGTAAGATTAATACTTCTTTCATTAATGTTCTATTTTTTAATGTATGTATTATAATTCGTCTTCAAACCTCGTGGGAGATCAGAAAGAGGACGCAAAAGCTGAAAAATCTGCTTTTTCAGACGCCTGCGAATGTCGCAGTAAAAATATTAAAAAATGCCGCTGATGGTATTTTAAAAGGGTGACTTTTTTCAATAAACACCATGATTTTGTGCATCCCAAGACATAATTATTATGTTTTAAGAATCTGCTCCACTTTACCCTTCATATAATATTTTAATGTTTTTTTCGCTGTTCTCCCTATTCATTCTGAATTTGAAAATGTAATCTGCCAAAGTTGATTGATGACTGCCCAACTTTATCAAATTAAAAAATATTATAATAATGGCATAGTATTTTTTCAACGTTAAAAAACGTGATTCTCAAGAACTCTCTTGCCCCTGTATTAAATATTAAGCAATATTTATTGTTTGAGCTCACGTAATTATTTGGTATATTCACTATCATCTGTTTATTTGTTTTTTTGATGAATTCTAACGATTCATACATCAGTATTGCAATTCATATTAGTATTGAAGCCGTCTCGTATATTTCCGTATGAAATAAGGTTTTGGTATTTTTTAGTTATAATCAATATTCAATAATGCAGTTACAGAAAATATTAAGCCACAGCATGACACACATATTATGTTTACCACCATATCCGCTCCTAGTGTGGAGCATATTGAGCCTCAACACAAGCTTTATACGAGAACTGATTGTTACTCAGTTTCATTTCGAAGAGAGTAGAGTTATTATGAGTAGGAATAGTACAGAAGAAGTGATTGGCTAATCTCTTTCGCTACGCCCCGATTTTAATATTTAGATATTCACGTCAACAGAAATCAATAATTCAGTAATTATATCAAATAGGAAATATATATGTATGTTACAGTGAAACTGTATTCTCAGTGAAAATGTTTTCTTCTGCAAGCTGTCATTGAAATTATATTTGACCGCACTATCTTCAGCCCATGTTTTCTGTGTTTTTCTTTTTATGAATTAAGGGACTACTTGCTGATTTTGTTTCATTGAAGCAAACCAAAATTTTAGGCCGGCAAATCATCGACTTGGGCCAATAATTTCAATGATCGTGGCCAGTGAAATCATGTTGTCATACAAATCTATTACTTGATACATCTTCACTGAGAATACAGTTTCACTGTAACATATATAACTATAATTTCATTTGGGATGCTGTTATGTAAAATTAATTGGTCGTAATATAAGTCATCGTGAAGCTTCACGAAACACAACAAAGGTAATAAAATTTAGAACAATCCCATAACGCCATTATGATGGAGACTTTCTTAGCAGAGGTTCGAGAGAACGTTTCGAGTATATTTTGGCCGTGAGAAATAAATACTCTTTCAGAGTTTACATATGTTTTTGACTTGCTCATTTACTGTGAGATCTTTTTTACTATTATCTTATTATTAAAGTTCTTTATCTAGTTACCGAAAACATTTAATGATATACCAAACCATTGCATCCGGATTGAATAACGTATCCCTAAAACGAATCAAGTTTCAAAACGAAATACAATGACGGCCGTAATATAAAAATAAGAATAATAGTTTAAATTAACACTTTCAATGTGTCCACTGTCAATACTTAGTGGAAAGGCATTATCTTAAAAATTAGTTAAACATTTTTTGTATTTATTCCACACTAAATTTATCAAGATTAGCTAACCACTAGTCCTGTCCTTGTCCTCTTACCTTTTCATCCTTACTCTCTTAGAAAAAGAGACGTTGAGCAACTGAGTAACAAGCAGTTCTCGTAGAAAAAACATATGTTGAGATAAACTCCGTGAGTCCATATTCTCCATGCTGGGAGCGGACATTGTTAAAAAAAAATCAAGATCGGGCCCGATTTCGCTCATCGCGCTCATTTCCAAGTGATCATCCTGATTTAAATAAATTTACTGTGAAATAAGTACAAAAAATGTTACATTATTTTTAACAGTTTAATTGTTAAATATACTTAAACATATTTCAAACATTAAGCCTCCAAATATGCGCAAAATTTGGTCCTTGATAAATATAAATAAAAATAAATGTACTAAGAATTGTCAAATGCATGGCGCATTGGCCTCAGCTGTAATGCCGTGATTTTTTTTCTTGAATAAATAAAATAAAATAAACGTTTTAGCTATCCAAGGTGAGTTAGATAATAGTATATTGTTGAAACCAGGTGAATCAATACAAAAAAGGTGAGTTTCCAATTTTTTGGTTTTTCCAATATATGTATTAATTTATTTAAAACATAATAACTTTCCATCAATCCATCATCATGGATCCCGACGCCGCGGTAGGCCTCTGATGACCATCCATTGGATGTACTCAGGGGAGCTAAGGGACGCCGGGATGACCTGGGAAGATGCGAGGAGGTTGGCGGGAGACAGAGAATCTTGGAGGCACCGTGTGGCGGCCATATGCTCCGAATAGGGAGCGGATATGGGAAAAAAAAACTTTCCATCAAATGCTCACAGATAGTAAAACAGTAATATTCGGTGTGATTTTTATACATTAATGTGCCAAACGGTCACATGTTTTATATTTAATTGCAATGTTTTGAATGTTGGCACATAGTTAATTTTCTATCTTCTTTAATGATTGTTATTATTTTGAAAGGCGAAGAAAAAAGAGAATCAGAACCGTATATTTAGCTAATTTTCGTAAAATCGTCACATAGACCATATTTGATGCGCAGCGACATGTTATAGGCACTCCCCAGTACGAGGCAACTTCGGAGTGGCTGCATACAGCATACAATTTACTCGGGGCGAAGGCGCAAAGACTGCACCACTTGTTTTCAGTACCTACCTACTTAAAGTATTGTCGATGTGTGGGAACTTTGGCTTGATCTCTCGGCGCAGTGTCCCATACTAAATCCGCCTTAGAGCATTTTTTTCTCATAGCCACTGACAGGAGCGAATTAGAGGCAATAAATAATTACAATCAATCCGTGGTGAATGCTACACAAATAAAATAATATTTCTCGTGATTTTGTTTTTTTACGAACGCCTCGAAGCAGACATTTGAGTGTATTTTTTTTTCATCAATGATGGTGTTCACTTATTTGTTTTCTAATATTAAGCAATCAAAGGATTACCGGATCATTTCTTGGGGAGGTCAAAAGAGAAATACACTCAAAGTAATACGTTTTTTTTAATCCATTTTTTTATTATTTAAATATATTTTTGGACTATATGAACGTACATATGTAAAAACGTATTCAACAACGCATTGTTCACATACTGTACGTGCAAAGACCAGTGTTTCACCTGTTTATTACAATGTGACCTTGACACATGCGTCGTTGAACATATAATGTTTCCATATTAAGTCATAGATTTTTTGTGCGATTTTCCGCGGAACGCATCTACTGCACAAAAAATGGTTTATGTGTAATGCTTTATTTGAGTTTCATTTTATGCTGTATTCGCCTCTAGTCTACCTCCAATGACAATTTAAAAAAAAAACTTGAGTTTTCACTCATAGTTTTGATTCCAAATCAAAACTATTAATTTCTCGTTAAGACCGTTTTCATCGCGCGAGCATTATCAATTGATTTCCATGGGAATCTGTTCTGATCTTTATAAAATTATATGTGGAAGTAGTAAAAAAAATGTGATTCATTTATATCAACAATGACTGTTCAATCCCCTCGAAAATAACTTTTCTGTAAATATCCGAGCGTTCACTATGTATGGACATTGAATATTTTATCTTTCGTCCAATACGTTCCTGGACGCATCAACCACATGTGATATAGATTGCCTTTTTATATGACACAAGCATGTGCGTTTGCTGTTCTGTAACCAAATTTAATAACGAGAATAATAAAGTCGTTAGGCATTTAAAATTCAAGCAATACGGTCACAAATAATATCTAGCTATTCCTAATTGTATGCCTAGTCGACAATCTAATTAATCAAAAATTAAAAATAAACTAGGTACGTTCAATGGAAATTAATTGTCATAGGATTAACATTCATACGCAACCAAACTACAAGTTTTTGTTTAGATTAATAACATGATAGTTATATATTCTTGTTTATTGTGAGACACGGCTATTTATTTAATGTACCTTCATCGTAGATTTACAGAGTTATAAGCTCAATTTAGTCTTATTAATCAATTTTACAAATATGTTTTCCCCTTAAATCAATGGAATATAATTATTTCAAATATACGTTGAATTTATTATCAATAATGTTTTAATTGATGCTCATTCGTTGACCGAAATACGTACGGATATCTTGTATTCTTCTCTTTGTAAACATCATAAAAAGATACTTTTCAGTGTAACCTTTTGGTGTGTTAATTTAAATAAGTACCGTTTTAAGACTCGAGCACTTAAGAATTAAAACAATATTTTCGAGATGCAATTAAAGCTTCGAGCGTGTCATTATTATAGTTCTATATGCTGGCTTTTAAATACAATATATTTTGCAATTATTGACTGTAAATTATCGCGAACACCCAAAACAGTCAGGACTCTTATATACATATGTATACAAAAATTGTGTTTATATAATTATGATGTCATTCAAACAAGATTGGCAGTCGACACCATACAAGTGAAGCCTTTACATCTAAAGCAGTGATACACAACCTGCAGCCCTCAATGACATTTCATGCGGCCCACAATGACAAATATCATTCACCTTTTTTTTCAGAACTTTTTACGATCGATAGAAGAACAATATAAAACAATAAAATATTATCAGTTTTACCCATGCGGCCCTTGAACTATCTGAGAATTGATTATCTGGCCCTGTTCCCAAAAAAGTTGTGCATCACTGCTCTAAAGCTTCACCATTTTTTACAAAACGTTAAGAGATCATTCAGATGGATATAGAAATGTTCAATATTTTGAATAGTGATGGCATTACGTGTCATTTTATGAATTTCCTAAAACTCATTCCACAATATGTTTTTAATATATAAGATGGAAGCTGCAGTAAGATTTTATACGAGAAGGGAAAATATTACAAAACAGATGGTTAAATAATCACTCGCCCCGAAGAGCAGGTGGCGCATATTTACCTAGGAGACTGTTGGCAAACCTTTTCATATGAACCTGCCAAGTAGGATAATAAAGGAAACCAATAATTGCATAATTGCTATTAAACAAGTGTAAGGACATCATTAAAGCGGGGTTAAACCATAACCTATTTTTTGCATATATAAGTTTTTTCGCTGTACACTGGGTGCCATTTTTTTTATATCTGGTATGTACATATTAATTCATCACCTGTGAATAATTTTGGCTATAGTATTTTTTTGGCGAGCCATCTCTGACACTATGCCATGGGTTTTATATCCCTGGCCTAGAAGTCCTATAGATGTAGATCATAACTTGACTACCGCCGAATAACGAACTAATTAAGTCAAGTCAATCAAGTTATCTAATTGAGTTGTATTGTTTTAGTAAAAATGCACGTACATGAAATTTTTTTCATTTATATCTTGCATATTATGATGTGTAAGTGAACAAGCAATTCGATGGTGGCGCCCTCGCTTACAATCAAGTTAAAATGGTACATCTATCGCAGTGATGCACAACCTTTTTTTGAAAAGTGCCAGATAATCAATTCTCAGATAGTTCGAGGGCTGCATAGGTAAAATTGATTGAATTATCGATATGTTTAGTGTAAACAAAATTGAAAATTTTATTATTTTACAATCATCCGTAAAAAGTTCTGAAGAAAAAAAGGTAATTGATATTTTTCATATTGGGCCGCATGAAATTACATTGCAGGCCGCAGGTTGTCCATCACTAATCTATAGAATATACATACATACATATCTTACATTTTGAATTCAGTTCATCACCGACGGATCTTTACTGAACTATCACGTAGCCCTTCACGCACACTTGTATTCAATGAAAAAAACACTTTTTTCATGCTGTATTTAAAACAATAAAGTTACCAATCATGTCAATTTATTTAACAAAGAGATTTAACTTACTTGAAAATAGTGCGAAAGAAATTGCTGATTTAGTCATTGTAATACCAATATAGGTACTGAAATTTCTTACCTGAAAGAAAAACGAAAAATATTTATGAGTATTATTTCATTAATCACATTAATCTTTTATGAAAGTATTCATCCACATGTCAACATGTAATAATGTTAGCTGCAATTAAAATCAACGTATAACAAGAGTTTGCCTGCCTTGGAAAATAAAAAGAAAACATTTCAATAATAAAATGAATCGCAAATGAAAGTTTTTATCGTAATCATTTTCAATTTGTGTTTTCGTTGATAATAATGCTAATGAATACCACATTATTCCATGTGAACTGTTCAGTAGCCAATTATTGTTTCTTCACTGTCACACGACTCCATCTTTACTAACAAATGGCATTGTTTAAGTCAATTATACTGTCTTCGGCCTCTTAGTTCAAAGTTCAAAACTAGGTTAGCTATTTCTAGAAATATTTAATACACATAGTTGACATCAAACGGCATTTGCGTTGAAATATCGTTCTATATCGAATGATGGCGTGATTTGTACAGGTACATCATAATTAGGATCGGCACCAGCGTTTTACAGGTAAACTATCGATAAGTATAAGAAAATACCTAACTTGATGGATAAAAATAATAAAACTTTTTTAGGACTTATTCCACATACAATTTTATTGGATCGGGACCGGTTTTGCTCATGTCGAGCATTGTCAAATTCACAACGATCAGTCGACAACGGTCCTGATCCAATACATTTTATGTGGAATTTGTATGTACTAAAAATGTTTTTTAATTTTTATTATAATGCCATTCCACCAAGTATTGACAGTGAACACGTTAAAAGTGAACTTGATGAATTATCATAGCAAATTTAATTCGCTTGAATTTTGTACTTTTCCATTAATCTCCTCACAAACGACCCGGGTTTTGCCTTTTGGCATCTTCGTGAATTTCAAATCCATGGATGATAATTAGGAGATAGACTGAAGGTGCTTGGAGGGATTTCAATATCATGAAGTCAGCACATCTGCGGGCTTGAAATGACTCAAGATGGCGAATGGCGAAACTCGGGCCGTTAGGGACAAAACTCGTGGGAAACAACAAAATAAAACGATTCATTTTTTATTATGTATTCTGTAACGCTAAACTTTTCTTTGATCGTTATCGATTTGAACCATCCTATTGCTAATCTATTTTAAATCCGAAAAAAGCACATGCGTTTTTGGTACATGAAAATCGTTGTACTTATATTTGCCTGGATTATATTGCGTTGTGCGTTGTCATTATCCGTACATAGTTTATTTATGGCTGTGTATATATTTGACAATATTAAGTAGTTTTTTGTTAGGTCTATTTTTCGATTGATTATGCATACCGCATCCCATAGTTTATTATGTAGTAAGAACAATACGATTAAATCTTGGAAAATATCTGCACGCGTTCGACCGCTTGAATACAAATTATTTAACAACAAAGTCTTATCATGATAAAATACTAAGGTAGATACAGAAAAACAGTGTAAATTATTTTAAACTGTGCTCACTCACGTTTACACAGAAACTCGTACACACGAATGATGATTTTTATAGCATTTTATTTTAAAACACATACAAAAATGATCGTTGAATTTCAAACATAAATAATGGATTAATTCCTATACATTTCCATTTGAATTAAGCTGTGTTAATTATTTTAAAAACCCACACGTAACGTTATGTTAACAATCTAGGTATTTCATTATATTGGCTCAAGGGTTTGAATATGTGAATACACACTCTTATAGTTTAGTTTCTCCAAAATCTTTTACGATATAGTAATATTGCTATACAATAGTATAAATATTCATGAACACATAATCTCATCCTGGGAGCATTTTCAACTAAGCTTAAATCATTCTGACGATATGAGTACCATCCACTGCTTTATTTTTTACTAATATAATGTCTGTCAAAAAGAATTGGTGGTTAACACTATGTAAGTGATGTAACTTATATATTGTAGATAACCTAGGTTGACACTAGTTTAAAAAAATGTCACGTAATCTCCACTCAAATACATAGAGTTGAACCGTTATCCATTGTTGTGGCAAAGTCATCCGTAGACTAAAAATACATTTTTTGCTTTTAACTCCAAAAGATGACTACTTATATTATATCGACCAGAGGAATGCACATATTAAGTAAATGTTAATTATAGAAAGCGAGTGAGATTATGATACAAACATAAACGGGTTATTGCTGAATATAGCAGCTGCTTAAAGGGCTCGTTAATGATCATGTTGAATTATAACATGTGATAGAAGGAAGGACAAAAGAATGATTTTATGTCAATACCAATGTTCAAATAATATGGCGTATCACTGAAAAATTGCTTATATTGTATAACTCAGTCATCATTCGATGTACCGAATATCATTGGATATGTAAATATAGGCCTATTGGTGACATAGCGCTTAAAAACGAACGTATGTAATGTCACGGCCTTTATTATTTTACGCGATGTTTAACCATGTATTCAAATTACTTGCCTGCCAGGGATTTTTGGAACGTGATGGTTTTCTGCCACAGTGTTTTTTGGAAACGTGGTGGTTCTCTGCTACATTCAACGTGATATGGATTTAAATTACTAATATGTACATGATAACATCATTGTTTGTTAATTTATTGCGTTTATGGCATTATTGCATTGTTTTTCTTCATTTCGAAAGATGATTGCTACAAAATAAGCACGCGTTGATGTTTAAAAAGGCCACTGTAATTACTACAATATTAATAATAGCATTATAATAATTTTGTAATTTATTGAAACCTGTCTCTGTTACTTAATGCATATGAGTGTATTCGTATTGTTAAAAATCATATATAAGAAGTCCATGATACTTTTGGACGGTAACGATTAAAATGAAAAATCGATCTGACAGTATAGCTCAGTGAATCTAATATGTGCTTATTACTCTGTATGTAATTGATCATAGAAGTCACACGATGAACTATTTGCATAATTAATTGTTTCTTTTGTTTCCATGTGCAAACAAACAAATCGATAAAATGAGCACGTGGACAAACAATAAAATACAAATCCAGTTCCGTTAAAACTAATTAAAAACGGATAAATAATTATATTTCCGTAGCTTTCCACTTTGCCAGCCGTTTTCAAGTATAAATATTGTTTTGTTTATCTAGGCTAGGTTCCATGGAATGGATTCGTCGCCAAGTACGCGCCAGGCCCATTTATATCGATCATAATTGTTTACTTTGTTGCATCTGCTAAAAGCTACGGAAACTAATAGCAATTTTATTAGAAATGTCTTTTAAAATACATATCCAAGGCATATATATGTAGTGCTGAAAATACTGTCTTAACTTTGCACTTTATCGTGTGCCAACTTTATCATATTTTCTTTGGCTAATTATTTCCAAAAGTTTATTAATTTTGATCATTCATAAATGTACTTCAAACGCAATTTGTGTGCCGAAGCAAGCGCTGTTAAATTTCAAACTGATTTCGGCATTTTCGCTGTGCTTCGACTTCTCAAACGGCGCCCTCGTTAAGGCCATTGCGGCAACCTTTGATTATGGATCAAGTCTCGCCACGCTACGCCAAAATTTACGCTTGTCACTGTGGCCATTGCCTAAGACTCGCGCTGCATTTTTGGACCAACAATGATAATGATGCTGTCTGGTTTATTTTCATCTGCGTTAGTTAAGATATGTCTCATATCATATAATTAAAGGGAGGGAAAATGTATTTCCATATAATGGTAAAACTACTTTAGTGGCATGTTTCAAATACACGTTTTAATTGCAAACTGACCACATCAGTGTTACATAACGCATAATAAAATATTACTCGCCGGCCGCAACTATTCACTTCCGTTAGCGTAAAATTTCGAATCGCCCATAAAATTGGTATTGAGAAGAAAAATAAAAAGTTTTGAAACAAAAAAACCGCAAGGCGAAGAGATCGTTCAACCGAAATGTAGGATTGGAAGTAGGTACTTGTGGACTACAATAAAGAAGCAAAAGATCTGGAGTGGTGATTGGCAAATGGCAATCCGTACTCACAATAGCCGACGAGTTGTCTCTTCAAAAAGTTCAAGGCTGGTGGTACATTTCGTATTTTCGTCATACAAACATCTTTTATAGGTTGCCGTGAAGTTGATAATATCTACATCACTTTTCACAGTACGTAAACGAGCTATCGAGCTTTCACGGCATTATAAAACTTACAAGTGTCTTGCGAAAATAATTACAAGATAATATTATACTACACTCGTACGACATTGAAAATATATGTATAAACATTGAAATTGATCATTGAAAGTAGATGATCTTTTTCTGTTTATTTTGGCTGTACTTATTAATATTAACAGCCTCTTCGTTTAATCATTCCAAGTAAATTAAATCAAAATCTTACAGCAGTGATACGCAACCTGTGGCCTAAAGAAGGCATGCGGCCCGAAATGATATTTTATACAGCCAAATATTACAACTATCAATCACCTTTTTGTCATCAGAATTTTTCACGGACGATGGAAGAATATTTTTATATAATAAAATTTTCACTTTAAAATACACTAAAAATAACGATAATTTAATCACTTTCACCCATACGGTCCTCGAATAGTATGAAAATTGATAAGCTGGCCCTACTGCTTATAATGTTGTGCATCACTATCTTACCATCAGATGCGAATCGAGTACGTTTAATTGGCATTCTCATGGAGACAACATTAAGCAAAAAATGGTAATGAATTTAGTTCAACGAAAATAATTACATATAACAAATTGAAATCTGTTTCGGCATTCACTACTAACGATATTTAATAAAAAAAAATCATCTAAATGTTTTGCTTCTCTACCTCATTGTTGGGCGAATATATAATACTTCATAATAAAAATATTTTATAGTAGTCATGTATTTTCTTTTGTACAATGAAGTGTATAATAATGATTGCATGGAGATAATTGATTAAGTTTGATCTTCTTTGTTCAGGTGTACCAATCAATGTAAACTGATAAAAAGTATATGATATACAATACACACATGCATACAATATTATATTGGATAGAATATTTTCCTTTTTATTTACGTTAAATCAAAGAATTAAATTTGTCATCAATAAATTTTCCAAAGAAAGAATGTTACATATTTTTTAGATATTTGAATATTCATTTTAAAGTAGTTCAATACGTAATATGGAGACAATTTTATTTAATATGACGCAACGAACTAGGGTTGGGAGTTTCTAGCTTGGCCTGATGAACTCGACTTGCGTCGGATATCGGCTGAACTATTTATTATATATTTATACTACAATAGTGATGTGAACGCGTACGTTAAGCCGTTGGTTAAGATCAGGTCTGACCAAGATGTTTGACTGAAGAAAAGCATTGAAAAAAGATTAACAACAATTACAAAAATTATCAACAAACCAATATTGCTTGAACAAATCATATTGATATGAGAGAGGAAGTTTTCTACTACTTATTTCAATTCTCTAATAATTCTTGAAATCTATTCTAAAAGTAAATTGGTGATGTTTGATTGTTAGTTAATAGTATGGCTGTGGAGTCGGAGTCGGAGTCGTCGCGGTGTTTTGGCCGGAATCATAGATACTCCGAGTCGGAAATTTTGAAAAGTTTGAACTTTTTATTTTTGAATATAATATGTAAAATTTGGCTATAAGCCGGATTGGTTGGTTTATATCTAATTGAATATATATAAATAGGAAAGACAGAGAAAAAATGTGACGAAATTAAGCTTTTGTTAGTAAGAGTCGTGTTTTTGGGCAATGTTGGAGTCGGAGTCGTGATTGGTGAAAATTAGAGCCGGAGTCGTGTTTATTTTAACGACTCAACAGCCCTGGTCAATAGTGCTAATTGCGTTCAATTGTAAAAAAACGTGTATTCACATAATTTTCATGTATGTGCTAGATTAAAATCATTTTGGAATTATTACAAGACATGCGGATTTTTCCGAATTATAAAATTGATATATTTATTTCTCTGTGTAGTGGAATTGTCTCAAATCTGGAAAACACTAGAAGGCTTAAGATATGAGCTCTGGCTGAAATTTACTCATGCACAATCAATATCGGTTGAAAATTAATTGCGAATTATCAACATGCTTGCCTGAGTCGTATCGAAGAATATGAGTTTTTCGAGTGATCAATATATTATTATTGCTCGCAGGCCGCTGTTTTCCCATAGCTACATTATGTGTACACTATACAGTGATAAGTAGCGATCAAAGGCCGTTTTCTTGCCACCTATATTCATGAGAAACTTCAGGTCATATTGTCGATATTGACTGGAGAATCACAGTGTTCCAAATATACTTAATGGAATTTGGTCCTGAAATGTGATTTACTGAACTATTAAATTATGACAGCCTTCTTAATGTTTATAAATATCGTGGTGTGGTGTAAAAGAATTTTATATTAAAAACACGCTTATATATGTTCAGTTTCAAAGAATAATTCAGTAAGCATACTAAATTGAAACAAACTGTAAAACTACCTAAATCCGTAGTCTTTCCAAATATGATAAAAATATAAGTCACCTATGATAATGTTCGATTTACTTCTGGGCGCACAATTTTGCCATAAATTCATAAAAAGAACAAACATTTCTACTATTAAAATATAGTAACACATCTTTTGTTCTTTTTCCACATTAGATGTATGAGGATCGGGACAGATTTCATCATCAGTTGATAATGTTCAGGATAAGCGAGACCGGTCCTGATAATTAAGTACAAAAAATGTTTATTATTTTTTAATATAATGCCATTCGACCAAGTATTGACAGTGAGCACCTTAAAAGTTAACGTTCTTACTATAAATAATATAACTCATTATTCAATATTTACGTATAATATACAACTATTTAATTTATTTAACTTCTTATTTGAATTTTTGTTAAATATGGAAATGGAGCATTACAATGCGAAGCTGATGTGCGTGTTAAAAGGCATGCGAAGATCTCTCTATACAGAATTGTAACGGCTTCAAGAATTACGATAGCAAACCACAATGATTTATTTGTAAAATTTTATATTGAGTGCGTGTTGATTCTTTCTACAGCACCATAAACAATTGCCAACATTGATATTAATCGGAATTTCTTCGCATTTTTAAGACAATGATATGATGCCAAACCCCGAAACCTGTTGACTAATAAATAACCAATCTTAGCATGATTGAAAGAATTTTGCCTTTGCAATAAAAAGTTAAATAAATTAAGAACAATCTTTCGTAATTTAAAAATACTTCTAATGCCCAATTAGTAGATATAAATTTTGTAATAATCGGTTATTCGTATGTTCGTTTTTTTTCATTTTATGTTGATTAATTTACACGTTAAAATAACATTATATCCACGGCATGGACCCCTGAAATCACTAGCACAATTTCATTCATTTATGTTGCTACAGTAAAAAATAAATTTGAATTTAGAACAAATAAAACGTTATTTCTGGTCAGTGTTCCACACGATAACCGTAAGTATAATTTTAGCTTAAATAAATTGCTATAATGTGAAGAAAAAGTAGATTTCAATGTAATTTTATTTCTTTAAAAATAATAATAAAGGAAACTTATTTTGAGTGCGTATTATTTTATTATGAAGCTCTCGAGTCACATAATAACGGAGGTGAAATCAACTCATTGTCAAATAGTTCTAAAAAAAATACTTGTATGAGAGCCAATTAGCTATACAATACAACTGTAGGCTTATAAATAATGCTGAATATTTTATTTCATAGCAGTATATCTGCGTCAAGACTCGAACCCGATTATAAAGCATGCTAGTCTCGAATGTTGAAAATTTTCCCATCGCTAATACGCAGGTACGGTCAAGTATTACAAATACGTACATTGATTTTTATAGCAATCTCGGTTGCGTCTTTCACTCGTGATGGCATTGCAGTGGTACATAACGTTTCTCTAACAAAAAACATCTACTGACCGCAGTTCAATGGTTCAGTGAGTAAGCCCTTCAAAAGAAGAATAACTAATCAATGTATACATCTTTGAAAATCATTAATAATTTCAGATTTCTGATAAACGGTCCGAAGTGCGAATTTTGATCAACTAGTTCCCCGATCTAATACAACAAAACTATTCGGAAATTTAAGGTAAAATCACTGAGACATATCATAATAATTATTCTTTTTACTTAAGACCTATACTGAAATTACAATACGTGCTTCAATTGGGAGCACGTCGAAAATCTAGCCATTGTAAAAATGTATAGGGTTTATATTATTGTATTAGAATGAAAAATCATAAATATCGTATAATTCTTTTCGGTCTAAATACGTTTATGCGTATACCATTATACTTGTAATCCACTTTTCGAGCAAAAGGGGTAAAAAATATCATAGAATGCATAAAAGACTGTTAGTCCAACGACAGATCAGGCCGAAGCAAGGGAACCAGTCAGATCTTCAGGCCATACAAAAGAACGCTTCGTATTAATATAGTCTATCGCTTATAAGAAGACCAATGGCAAAAGATAAAACATAACCTATTTGAAAATGAATACTAACATCAACATGGTCAAATTGTATTTTAAAGCTTCGTGATTAATATTCCCAGCTTAAGTGTTAATATAGTAACACAAACCCAATTGGACATCATTATCAAATGGGACAATTTTCCTAAAATTTCAATTTCCTAATTGATTTATCGCCCAAAACTCTCTAGTAATAAGTATAGTGCTATACTGCTGTAGATATTATTTGTGTATTATTGTCGTCATTGACTTTTTATTGGGTTTGCAAATAAGAGCCTTAAATGAGTAGATACATAATATACTACAAATATGATTTATATTTATAAAATTTCTGGAAGTTAAATAAATGTGTTAGCTTACGGAGCCTAAAACTTCTTCACATGAGGGACTGATCGTCTGTTTACCATTTCTCAGCTACCGATTGCTATCCATAGTTGGAAGCCTATACAGAATACACATATAAAGATTGCTCACATCATCTCCTTTTGCAGTAAGTGGTCACCACGGAGCTGACGGACCAGCTACCGGTTTAAAGTTTCCAGCCAAGTTGGTCGGTACCTCTTTAAACGCCCTCAACCTGTTCAGAATCAGCATTTTTTAATTGCGGATGTTTCATATTTAATAACATTAAATTACTTTATTTAACGACATCGCTGCTCGGCGGCTGTGCACTTCAGAACAGTTCAAATCTGGGTTAATATAAAATCTTTAATTCGAATCAAATTAGTACTAAATCTTAACGATCGCATAAATTAGTAAGATTACTTGTTACCTCTCAATATGGCATTATTGATAGATATCGTTTAAATTCAAGACTGACCGAACGCGATTAGTAGACAAATGTGTATTTTCAATATGGGAGTAATATCAATTTTAATTACAAATTTTTGTGAATCAGCGGAAATTGTATAGTTAAAAAGTGCATTTCTACATTAACATTCACTTACAATCAATTATAATGTTTATTAAATAACCTGAACACCTGTGAGGAAATCATTATACCTTATCAGATAGTGCATACTTCAACGACAAATCACAAGAATTGTAATTCTATTTTATATTCACTTTATGTGAGATTATATGGACATTATAAACTTATTAATGTTACTTTATTATTAAGTCAATAACTTTGTCATAATAAATAATTGTATTTACAATCACTAAGTAGGTATGCATTTGACACTATCTTCAGCACGGTATTTTTTTCCAAATTTTAGTCAGCTATATTATTGGAAATTAAATATCTCTAAAATATGCAATACCCCAACTATCAATTCAAAAGTCTATCATGGCGATAAATCTCGATTTCCGCATGCCTTAAAACCCAATAGTTTATATAAAAGATGAAGATATATTTGCGATTGTATAAACAGAAGTTGTCTATAATTCTGATATGTTTCTTTGCGGATGATTACAGCGAAACAGTTATAATATGGAAGCAAAGACTGGTCATGAAAAGTTTACACGTAAAGGCCAGCGTTTCACGAAGGTATGTAATTAGAAAAGCGGTTTTTTTCAGTCCTTAAATTTCAGAATATTCATTAACAAGCTTAGTGCACATTACACACGCAATCAATAGAACATACAGTTTAATTAAAAAATAATAAATAGGTAAGAAAGATTACTCTAATATGTATATAAAACACTGAGTTGAACTACTCTTTACACAAGGGAAGGATAGACGAATCGTTTAAGGATATTACCAGTGACTAATGAAGGATTACAGATAGATATATCCCAATAAAGAATATATCACAGATATCAAAACGGAGAATTTACACGAACCGGAGCGAATCCAAAAATGTATCTTTTTTTAAGCTAAAAATGACGAAAGATCAAGGGCAAGATCAACCCTGGTTACCTTGCAAACTACCCATGTACAATAAAAATAACACACTATTTTGATATGATATTGCCCCATCTTAACAGTAAGTAAACAATGCGTATTTTCTAATAATGCAACTTGTATTATGCTATAAATTGGATAAATATAATTATTGCGGTTAAATTTCACAGTCGACTGGTTTTTTAATGCTTAGGCTAGAGGAGATTGTTCGCAGCGTCCGGTTGTCGTCTTAGACACCTCTCCACTCCACTCAATGGAAGGAAATACGCCACATCTACAAAGTATACTTACCAACAATAATTATATGTTTGGTTAATAATATACTCATGCCATGGATTGTAGTAACCATTAGATAGAACATCGATTGTAACATGTAAATACTAATAGTTTTTGTCGCTGAATATTTTATCGAAGAATTCCGAGTCACAAGAAAAAAATAATTACAATTG
This sequence comes from Himalopsyche kuldschensis, assembly GCA_028554975.1. Lineage (NCBI taxonomy): Eukaryota > Metazoa > Arthropoda > Insecta > Trichoptera > Rhyacophilidae > Himalopsyche > Himalopsyche kuldschensis. The sequence goes on from JAHFWI010000038.1 coordinate 8,171,239, forward strand.
TCACAAAAATTCAATTATGTATACTTGTCGTCGTACAAATCTATTTTATTTTCGTTCTGGTAATATCATGTCTTGAAAAATACGATAAGATGGATAATACAGACATGGAATTACGCTCTGTTATATTAAGTATTAAATCATTTATTTAGAACAGGTTCATCTTGGACTTAATTTTACGTATTTGATAAATACTGGTGGAAAGATTATTTACTTCTGCTATGCAATGCGTCTATTCAGATGACAATGGGTTGCGTCTGAGCTTAGAGGTTATATCAGAGTTTTCGAATTATTGAAATTTTAAAGAGCTGTCTGTTTTAATGTGGCAATACAGGTAAGTTTTAAAATAAACTTATAAATGATATTTTTGATTGAAGTTAACATTTGGCCCTTGGTTAAGAAAAGAAATCGGTATCTGTTGTTGCTTGCAGTGCGTAAACTGTGGACATTCCAACTGAATAGTGACATATCTTGTAAATGATTGCCATTTAGTGAAAAGTGGCGCGTTCACAGGAAGGCGGCGATCGAACCAGTTTTTTTTCTATATATAATAAAAAAAATCAAGTACCGGTTCTAGACATCAGATGAGAGGATATCCTCTTCCACTAAACATGAATAAAAATATATATCGCTCGCTAACACGAATTCATACCAAACTAGAAATCGTAAGAAATTTGAATTCGTTTTACAAACCACAGACAGTGTTGCCATCATAAAACCAAATTTAAATCAAATACAATAGTATATATTTATTAGTTTTGAATTCAAAATTTTCAAAAACGTGCGCCAACATTGTATGTATAAATCAGGGGTGGCTAAACCTTTACTGCAACGGGCAACTTTTTTGGAATTTTTGGCGCTGATCGACTCACAAAATAAATTGAATGTATTATCATTGAAATAAAAGAGGAATCAGAGATATGTTCATCATTACACCAGACAGGCGGGCGACTTGGAATAGCTATGCGATCGATGTTTAGGCCGCCCCTGGTATAAATAAATGCTTATATCACACCATTATAAAATATAAAATCTAAATGAAGGCCCTTATTTTATACTATATTTATGCAATAAACCGATAAATTTTTACCTTTCAGGTTCTTCAATACAGGATGTGCATTAGAGCTCTGCACGGGCCGAAATTTCTAAGTCCTCCCTGAACCGAGCCCGAAAACCTACGATCCTGCCCGGCCCCAGAGTGAAGATGACATCTTATCCCAGTCCGACTCGAATTTTACGTTTTGTTAACACAAAAAAAACCATTTTTTTTGGAAAATTTGAATTTTTACGTTTCATAATTTAATATTAACTCACCGATTTATAATTTGTATTGAATTAAGATTTACGATAATTGCGTGTACATCCGTAAATAACATGATATATGTTTTTATTTTTGTACTCGTGCCTTCCAATCCACACCTTCGTTGCCCGGTCCGGCCTCAAACCTGGCCTTACCCGATACCGTGCATACACAATTGCACAAATAGACAATATCGTCTTACGGCTGCACATTATGAAAAAGGCATGGAAGTAATATGGAATTGATATTACACATCTGAAATAAGATTTTTTAAAAAAAGATAATGAATAATTATGACTAGATTTTTAGGTGTCAAGCGATATTGACTTTCTCGCCACCATTTGATTTGTTGTAAAAAGAGAATACACGGCAATATAACGGACATCACTAATTCAAACAAGAGCTTCCCAAACTTTTTCATAAAAAATAAAAATTGGCCCGATAGTAAATTATTTTAGTTATCAGAAAACTTTATTTCGCATTAATTAATGTGATCTAATCTGTTTTTTTATATTTACTACAGTGGCAATAATGGCAATAAGTCGATCCCGGGATTTGGAATATTTTTTAATGGTCGATAATTTTCATATTTATTAAATATTAGCTGTCAATATATAATCGATGTTACTATCATTTTATGAATATTATATTACGGTTGTTTATCCATTACTGAAGAGCGAAAATATTCGATTGAAATATAATGTATGAGAGTATTGGCCTCGTTCGAAAGCTATCTGATAAATAATTGAAAAAAATATATACCTGGTTATGCAAATTTATAAACAAATAACATGGTTAAAATGAGGACGCATAACCATTTTATTGATGACAAATCAATTCTGAATCTGTGTTTTCTATTCCCGGGATTCATCAGGCATTGATAACCATCGGGATCCCGGGATTGGAAACCCTACCCCCAGTGAACCGCGACCTTCGAACATAATGAGTACTGATTTAAAGTACACATTTAATGAGGAAAGCGGAAACACGAATTGAAAACCTATAAAATAAACTAAAATTTTAAAAAGCCATCGGTAATTAAATCTGTAAAAGGTTTTGTACCAAAAAAACGATGTTTTTAAAATACAATGGGTAAGATTTTTCGGCATAAAATCATCACCAACTCACAGTGTTTTTATCTTTATTCTTGCCATAATAACATAATAGGTTACATTTCGAAATGAGTCGGATCTTGTGTTATTATATAGTTTTAACATCATTCAACCTAATTTTATAGCGTCTTGTTTACTAATTTAACAAAAAAACAAAAACAGTGGGTAATTATTGCAAAAATACGGAAGCTCTAAGCGCTGTTTGAATAATTGTACCATACTTATAATCTCCGGTTATTACATTGACCGTATATTTCCTACACTCAACATCAGTTTCTTTTGTTTGCTTATTGAGTTTTATTTATATAAAAAAAACTCTATTTTCGTACGAAACTAATTATTATTAATATACGTAAACCTTGAAGTATTTTTTTTAATTGGGTTCTTGGTGTAAGTTTTATTTGAAGAGCAGCATCAAGACGTTTAAGGGCCACAATTAATAAAACATTATTAACAGTATATTATATTGCTTGATTGAATCAGTACTAATTTAATTCATAGTAGAACTATTATTATTATATGAGAGATATATTTTTATTTTTACAGGGATTGTAAATATTTTCCATAGTGTTTTTGGACATCAAGCTAATTATGTCTCCTTGATATAATAATTTTCACAACTTTTGAATCGTTTGAATGTTGTACTTTTCCATGAGTTTTTTTGCCAACAACCCGGGTTTCGCCTTTCAGCTTTTTCATGCATTTCTGGTGCACAAATGAATTCAAACGATTGAAATTCTATCAAGGCCCTTCAGTTGAAATTCTAAATTATACCAACAATAAAAAGACTGACAAGAAAGGAAAGTATTATTATTAATTATTCCCAGAACATGCATTTAAATGTGAAATATTAAACAATTTTGGCCCTTTTAGCGTACACAAGAAAAAATTACAGATTATTGTGAAAAATCTATGTAAAAAGTATTGGTCGTAGAAACACATACATAAATGAGGATTCATAAAAGGGATACTATTTTTAGCGCAAAAATTTAGGCACATATTAAGATCTATGTTATTACATTTTCTTTATTATTATGTTAAACGTTTTGTTTGATCCGACCCTGTACGGTAAATGCGAAAACATTACCGGCTGTATACTACTACCATTGCAATCATTTGATAATGAATATAATTTAATATTGTATTCAAAGAATCAAATGAGAAAAATTGTATGAATCATATATTTTTAACATTATTGTTCGCCAATATATTTTCAGTAGCGAAAACGGCAAACTGGAGTAAAATCATACTTATTTACAAAACGATTTGAACTTTATACAACAGTATTCTAAAATGAAAAAAAACAAAGGCGGTATTTTTAACGCGCTACTGAAAATCTTTTTGGTCTACTGACAAGTACTTAGTCATTTCCTGATTCGAAATTGTTTTGAAGGTATAGATGAGACACCGTGATCACGACCCACAAAGGAATCTCTTAATATGATTTTATCCATGCCCGCTCCCAGTGTGGATCATATGGCCTCCATCAGGAGGTATCTCAACATATTTTTTTTACGAAAACTGCTTGCTACCGAGTGTCTGAAACTCTCTTTTAGTTCGATGAGAGTTGTGATAGAAAGGATTGGGCAAGGCACTGCGTCCTTATAGAATTGGAAGGGTGGGAAGGAATTTATAGACAACATGCATTCCAACTGAATAGATAAATCTTGACTGTAAAAAATGCTGCTCGTTCTCGGAATCGTCAACCCATGAGGTCGGTCACGGAAGCCAAGGAAAATGACCACTGCACCATGGATCTAACTATGAATATGATATATGTAATAGCTTTGTTTTCATTATCCATCGTTTGTAGAAAAAAGGTGTTCTTTCCTAAATACGGTATAACTAAAAAATAAATGTTTTTACGTAACCATATTTTTGAATGCTTAAAATAAAAATATAATTAATCGTTTCTCTTGCAAAAGTTTTATATTAGACGTTTAATATACTATTTCTTGCAGTTTGCAAGATCATTTAAAATTGAAATTAATAAAAACGAGCTGCACACGTCTCAATTTTTTTATATATAATATTGTACTACCATTCAATTTTTACATAACAATTTTTTATTTGTTTCTTTATTTTTATTTGCATTAAAAAATAAAAATAAAAAAACAAATTAATATCCTTTTTGAAAATTTCTAATACAATTTTATTGAAAACATTCCATCTACAGCTTTATCGATTCGTGGTAATAGTTATTTGAACTTTTAGCATTATAAATACGAAAAGGATAAATTTCTCCAGAAATTAAGTTATCATATGCAGTTAATCAGTAATAAAATCATTTTTTCCCAATTAAAATGTGGAATAATATAAGGTATGTGACCTGTAAAAATCATCATTCGGTAAGAGGGTCGAGATAGTTCAAACAGTTATCATCACGTCGTCTTATTAAAAAGCGCATAAATAAATGAATATTTTTATAATTATTAATTTTTGAGATAACTGTTAATTTCATGAATTAATTCTCTTATCGCTTATTACTTCCCGAGATTTTTTTTTCGTTCATATTATATACATATATTCATGATACAGATTATGACTTTGCATATTGGCACATTTTTATTACCAAGCAAAAATTAACTAACAACAAATATTCACAAATTTTGCAATCTGTTTTTTCTGTCCTCCGCTTATAACAAAATAAAATTTGGAATTAAATCTTCATTCATATATAACGAGTATTACTCGAGTATTTTTCAAACTACTCGAGTATCGAGTACTTGAAAAAGGAACGAGTATACTCGAGTATCGAGTACTCGATACTCGAATTGGAGTCTCTAGATGGGATACAATGTAAAAATTTGAACTTGCGTCTGTGATCTTCAAACATTAAAGAAAGCTAAAATTATATTTAACTACACAATCTTCATTGCAGTGCTTTTACCTATTACCTATTCCACGTATCTTCGAAATGCTAAACTTTATAGCCTCCTTGTTCGCCAAGCAGTGGCGTCGATAAAATTTATGACTTTATATGGTTATATAATTTTCTCATAACCAGTGATCATACATGTCATAGACTTACATAAAGAGAAAATTATAATATATTTGACAAGTATCTACACAAATAAATCAATTATAAATATAAAACCCTGGAAAAATTATTGACATTGAATGCATATCGTCATATTCTTTTATGACTATTATGTTTTGTGTTATGTCATCAAAATATCTTAAAAGATGCTATTGCAGGAGCTTACTGAGGGAAGTTTAAATAGCTGGTAATTTCTACATCGGCAACAAATCAGGCACATCATGCAACTGTCAGTTGCATTTAATAATTTATTGCATTTATATTAAGTAATGTTTCTCGATTCTGTTATTTTGTTGCACAACGAAACGTTGCGACGCAGCGAAAGATAGCAAAACCTGCAACAGGTGGGTGTCAATGATAACTTCAGTGCCTTCATCCAACGAAGGTACACGCCTTATACTTACGGATGGTAACATAAAATAATAAGCTGTCGCGAACATGCCTGGACAGATATTTCCAACCACCGTATGATGTTTTTAATACCAGTCTTCGATTTTTAAATTTCATTGATATTTTAAAATGAATATTTTTTTAAGATATCAACTCTTTTTGCTCAAATATAAAATTTGAATCATTGAAATTGTGTACAATTTCATAGGTTTTGTCACTAACGACCCGGGTATCGCCTTGCGGTATCTTCAGAAATTGAAATGCACGGATGAACTCGAACTGACAGTATTTTATACAGTTTGTGTCCATTGAATTTGAATTTATTTTGTAGAACTCCATCATAACACGGTGGAAAAATAGCAATGTATATATTTTAGTTCTACAAAAATTATACTATATAAAGTTGACAGGTATTTCGGATTATGCCCTCGTCAGAACTATGTTTAAACAAGCATTTACTTATCTATATATACCGGTATAAAAAAGGTATGCAATACACATTCTCATCTGTTCTGACATCCTCATTTTATAATGAGTATTAATGTATATATAAAAATATCAAGAAAATTTGGTAGTATTATTACCGAGAGATTTATAATCTACTGGATAGCAGGTTCCATTTTGAATGGGTCATGTATCAAATGTGATTTGAGAAGATTGATTGAATGCGGTATTAATTATTTAAATAATTCGCGACGAAAATGTATGCTTTCTGAGAATGTTAAATTGCTCAATAATAAATAACTAATAACAGTCTGCTGGTGTAAAATCATCTCGGTATAGCGTGTACTTGCATCCAAGACTGTATTAAAGTTGTTCAGCTCGTAAACCGGCCTTACCCACTGCATGCAAATTTCGAAAATAAATTAACTTTCAAGACAGCCATTGAACATTTGCAGCATGCAATAATATTTCTTTTGATACCCTGTAAGATTCTCATTATGTTTTCCTTGTAACTAAATTTGCGAAAATCCAAAACTTAATTTCGTTCAATGTAAATTAATAATGACATAAGACAGAAATATTCGTATAATTTATACACATACTTCTGATATTAAATGGTCTCCTATCGAATTGTGTGCACACAATCTGCCATTTTGAAGTAACAAATTAAACTAGTAAATAATAGTATGATTACTTGTATGCCGCAAACTGCCAAAGCTCGATGGATACATATTTGATTACATAAAACAAACAATATACTAATTACTTCACTATAATTATGCTTAGAAAATTTTCAGTGAGCTTTTTTAAACTGATATATTTCTTCACTCTCTCTCTATACACCGATATATAAAAGTTTATCTAGAAGAGAAATCTTAAATAAGGTAAATGTACCAGTTGTTGACCTTAAAATACGTTATACAAACTGTGACAACACTTAAGGACAATGTACAAAATAATACTTGGATATACCTACACTGCAAAAGAAAAACGACATAATATAATTGTTAAATTTCCATCTTAAAGAATTTGTAGTATATTGTATCACTAGATGAATCGGCGAACTTCGTTCCACCTCAGAATCAATAGATGCTGAATTATTAGCTGAATTATATTCTGTTTTTTAGTTAAAATGAATACTCAAAATGAATTAAGTTCAATAAATGTATGAGAACATGAATTTCCATCATAAATTTTTTCCATGATATTTTAATACTTATTCTGCTATTCGGGGCGGTGACAAAGCCTAAAAAAATCAAAGATCATAAAAATCGGTCCAGCCGTTCTCGAGCTATAAGTGGTGTAACCAGGGCTGTGGAGTCGGTCAAAAAAAGTCCGACTCCGACTAAAAAAAGGTTAATATCGTCACTTTTTTCTCCTCATTTTCCTATTTATGTGCATTCAATTAAATATCAACCCTATCAATGCGGCCACAAGCCAAATTTGACATATTAAATGCGAAAATAAAAAGTTCAAACTTTTCAAAATTTCCGACTCCGAGTACGACTCCGGCCAGAACGCCGCGACGACTCCGACTCCGGCCAAAAAGCTCCGACTCCACAGCCCTGGGCTTAACCAACACGACTTTGTTTTTTTGTATATATATATTATATATGTAGATAGATTAGGTGTATTTAACTTTTTAAGGTAATGTAATATAAATTTAAAAATCAACGTAAAACATTTTACTTCTTTAAAATCGTTTCTTAATTCATATGGCAAATGTAAACTTTGTAAGTACATGCATTTTCAGCTTTCGTTGCGTAGGAATGAAACCATATGTATCCGACGAAACTTACATACAACGGCAACTTGTATGTAAGTCATTAAAACATGCTTCGGAAATTGTTTGACATGAAAACAATGTATTTTATGACACACCTATCATAATTTGTGGAAACAATAGTGTTTATCAGTCATTATAAATAGGCTTCTTTCATTATGTTTTGTTATTTTTATCAGATAACAGATCTTCCTACACTGGTAATGACGAACGAGAAAACAAAATATACGTTTCGATCATTTATTTTTATTAAAATAATACTGTTTCTGTTTGAAATCTTGAAGTATAACGCAATAGAATTATATCAATGATTAATTGTACAGAAAACAAACAAATGATGATTTCATAAATAAACATCTGTTTAACCAATACTCACTCACTTATGAAAGGATTTTTATGTAACATATGTAAAATAAATTAATAAGACAGCGATTCATTTTATCGGTCATCATAAAACAAATATGAATTGTAAATGGAGCATAAAAATATTCTTTCGTTCTTCTATAATTCTTTGTACTAACCATAAAATAATGATTGAAAAAAAATGATATTAAGAAGTAATATTCTTGCATTTTGCTTAAATTTATTTGCTTAGTTGTAATACCAATTGTTTGTCATACCTTGTAATTCTTAGATAAACTTTTTCTAAATATCACTGTATCGTTGTATTTCATATCAGCTGACAATGCCCGCCATGAGCGAAACCGGTCCTCATCCAATATTTTTTATGTGGAATAAGTACTAAAAATGTTTTATTATTTTATTATAAAGTATTGACAGTGAACACCTTAAAAGTGAAGCATAATTTTATTCATTGATTACGAACGCTAGAGGCCTGCACGGGATCGGGTATGCCCGCGGGCCAGAGCCCAGACCGCCCCGTGGCCCGTGTCGGACCGAGTAACAAGAGTTTGAATTCAGGCCCGGTACGAGCTCGGGCCTGGGTACACAAAAAAATAAGCATAAATCCGATTATTCTGGATGTATACGCCATTATTGTACATCTTAATTTCATACATATTATAATTTGATGAGTTGATATTAAATTTTGTTTAAATTTATTGATTGAGTAGGCATTTACTTGGTAGAACTCCATTATAATACGGAAAGAAAAATAACAATGTATTTTAATTCTACATAAATTATTTTTAAATATTTGTTGATAGCTATTTCGGCTTACGCCTTCGTCAGAACTATCAGTTCTACTAGTTCTGACGAAGGCGTAAGCCGAAATAGCTATCAACAAATATTTAAAAATAATTTATGTAGAATTAAAATACATTGTTATTTTTCTTTCCGTATTTTGTTTAAAAGTTGAAAAAACTGTCAGGCTCGGGTCGGAGATTTACTGGCTCCGGCAGGGCAGAATTTTTGAATTTCGGTCCGTGCAGACCTCTAACGAACGCTGATTTGATATTGACAATCTCTAATATAATAAAAATGTGTTATTATTTTTATTATAATGCCTTTCCACCAAGTATTGACAGTGAACACCTTAAAAAAATCTCTAATATGTACATACAAATATGTATATCTGCTTTGAGTGGTTGATTTAGTTTATTCATATGAATATTTAACAGCCTTTACACCACAGACAAAAACAAAATAAACTCTCCACTTGTTTATTATACCTAGGTCGGGCATGCATTTTTATCTAAATAATCTGTAAATATCAAAACGAAATTTTTAATAAAAAATAAATAGTCCATCGCATTCTTCCTGCAATGAATAAAAAAATTGCTAAGAATTCTTTTAAATTTTCCGAAATCATCGCTTTCAAAAAAGGTGGCGTTTCTAATTTAAGATTCGACCGTATGAAATGTAAGCTGTTTCGTACGAATAACACCTGCTTGCCAGATTCAACAAATATTTGAAATGTCTTTAGTTTGGAGTTAGAGAAATTACCCTAGTGAGGTTTACTATAGCAGTTTAAGTTTTTAAACCGATGTTTTTTCCAAATGCATGGGTGTCTCTCATGGTTTCACAGCATCCCTTCAACAACCGTATCCGTTACAAACAGGGCGTGGAGAGAACGACCACGTAACGAGTAAGTACCTAGTCTTTTCTGAATTCGATTCTACCCCATCACGCCTTCGCAAAAGAGATAATTCTTAGAATAAATTACAATTATTACTCGTAAAAAGACTCTGTTCTTCCGTAAGAGTCCATATTTTCCACATTGATATCGGACATAGTAAAAAAATATTCCAATGCTTCTTCACCATTCAATAAATAAATATAATTCGAATGAAAAGTCCCAAACTCCATTTTGTAATTTTATCATTTTAAAATATTAGACTCAACTTGCTTTATTACTTAAGCAAACTTTGCGATAGTAAGTCCGGAGATGCTTCTGAAACAGGCGAAACACGTGTCACAATAAGTAACACAATACGTGGAATAATCAAAGTTATTTTATACTAACTATAATTCGGCTGCTGCGTCGTAACGTGATAAGGCTTTCGTTCTACTTGGTTGCGCGGTTAACGTTTCGAATCACTATATTGCAACTATGGTATATTGATTTTTCAATCGCTTTATGCATTATACATATACCAAACATTTATGCATAATCCAAACCCATGAATGCTGTGACATTTTAATTTCATACCTAACCGTTCGATTCCAACACCGAGAATATAAAAATTAACAGTAATTTCCTAGCCCTGCCCATCTTTCCAAGACCCCACACTACTCTATCTTCATGACGACATCTTTGTTTTAAAATAATGATTTAATTCTGCATCGTAATACAAATTGCAAAAGTAATTGTTTTTTGTCACTTTATAGGAAAGGAATCGATTCAAAATAGGTACCGTGGAAATTCAAACTAATATGAAATACGCATTGATATATTATACAAAAGATTTAAGTGTATTTAAAAAAAGGTAGCCCTCCCTTGCATTGATACGGATCCAATGATGACCGATGTATTTTTACGTGTCTTATCAACTATGCATACACAATATTATCATCAAACTCGTGACATGAAGTATAAACAACGATATCACTCAATTATAGATAATAAAAGAATATTATCCGTTCAAACATATGCAAGTGACAAATCTTATCCTTTAACCCTTGCTCTCCGCAGTCACAAAATGAAAATTACACTCTAGTGCCCCAAGATTAATTAGAATGTGAGTGTTGAATTATACAATATGTTTTTTACTAAATATTATTCATTTTGTTTCCTGCTACCGTGCTGCCAGCGTGAAGAAAATATAACGTTTTCCAATGTGTCAATATGCATTTAGTGCCCAAGTAATGCATATATGTATAATGCGTCTCAAAATGACGTTGTTTGCATTTATTACCAAGTGGCATTGTCAACTGATAGAGAGCTGCTTTGCAGATAGACATATGAGGTACACTAAGACAAAATTGTATTGCAATACTGAATTAAATAGAGTTCTTTGACACATGGGTAAGGTACAATGATAAAATGATCAGTATAATTATAATTTAAATGGAAGAAGCCGTATTTTTATGCTATTCTAAATTCAGTCAATACCTTCGAATAAGTCTCAATGCTGTATATTATTATTAATAAACTAAGTAAAACTAGATTAATGAAGAGAATCATACATTTTTAATGATAATATCTCATCCCATTGGCTCAAAATATAAATGATGCAATATACACTAGATGGGTCATCAACCTGGTCAGTACCAACCACTAGTGAGCGTTAAAGACTTCCATGGTGGGCGGTGGGCGATTTTTGCTTTTACCCAAAAATTTTGCAATTTCAGTTTTTCGGCATATCATATTTAGTCTCACACGATCCGGCTCAAGATTCTCATAAATTATTAAAATTGATTTTAAAATTATTTTTTTTCTTACTATAATATGTATACGCACTTTTTTTTGTTGCAATACAATGTTGGTTTTAAAACTTGTTTTTTCAGATCTCCTAAATTCCTCCAAAAATTTTTTGAAGATGTTGGTAAGGAAATTTTACCATGGAAAACTAGATAGAAATTGACACCTCTTGTAAAACTGGTGTACTTTATAATGCATGTATTTTAATATTTCGGTCATACGCGGAAAGTAATTTTATTTAAGCTCATACAAATAATATTCTGTATCAAAAATCCTTACACTATATCGAAGATACGCAAGCTTATGACCGCAGAACTTTTAATATTTATATTGTTTTAGTTTAGCATCGTGTAAGATTGTAAGGTGATGCTAACAGCGATGAATTCGATAAAAAAGAAGGTTTGACAGGCGGAGAGCCGCTAAAATCCTGTTTCTGAGATGCAGGCAGAATATTCATTCATGCACTTAACATTTCAGGTTTCAAAACTTTATTGAATGAATTTAACACCCATGCGATAAAATGCCATAATGTAAATTGCCTCCCGAAGCGCAGCGCGGCCACTCATAAAATATTCGCTTGGAAAGCCAAGCAGATAAGAAATTAACAAAAAAAGTATGGTTACTGCATACTGTAAGATAAAAAAAATACGGTAAAATATATTTATTAATCTTTCCTCATTAAATGGTTTCTTATATATTATAAACTTAGCTACAAAATACTCGTATCTGTCAGTCTCAAAAACTCTCAACCGTGAAATTTAAATAGTTCATTGTGCCTGAAATAATTGTATAAATGTGACTACTTTCAGCTCACTTCGTACTTATATTCTTAAGTTACATCAAAATGTGAATTCTGGGCGCTGACAGATAGAAAATGTAGTATCATATAAATACAAATGAAAATTATGATTAGTGTCCACAATTTATTGTTCTTGTCCGCTCCCAATGTGGAGCATATGTAACTCATAATGGAGTTTAAATCAACATCAATTTTTCTTCGCAAACTGCTTGTCACATTATGCCTTTGCAACGAAATCGATTGATGAAATTGTCAATAATGGGATTCGACCCCGCGAGCACCGCAACCGAAGCAATAATACCACAATTACCCAATTCCTATTTCTTGTTAGTAAACAAATATTTTACACAAAATAATTTGATCGAGCTTTTGATTTTAGATCAATATGGCGGTTTTTTTTTGCACACACAAGTGCAAGCTGCTGCAATTTGCCTGTTGCTTGCATCCGCATTTCGTCTTCAGGTGCTTTAAGGCAGTGATCGTAAATATTGTACCTCCGATCGTAAATATGGCCTAAATAACAACGATAAAAAATCAATAACTTCGTTGTTCTATTTGATGATAAAATTTGAACGTTGTAGAAAAAGAATACGCACAAAGTAATCTTCGAAAGCATATTAAAAAGTCATGTATTTCAATGGAAAGTATATCTAAGCTAAAATAAATTAACTTTTGTGTGGTGGATTAAATATGTTCTAGTGTAGCAAAAAACATATTTTAACTAACTTAAAACAAATGAAACCATTTTTTTTAACCACTTCCACGTATAAATACTTTATAATATAATATATGTATATGTGAAAGTAGTACAAAAAAAGTTTGTTTTTTGTTTATGAGTATACCTTTCCACCAATAAGTAATACCTCAAAATTAAATTTAAAATATTTATTATATATGTCTGTCCGCTTCATATGGATTTTTCTCAACACATTTGTATATAAGAGAACTGCTTGTTACTCAGTCATTCAACCTCTCGTCAGATGAAAGTAGAATATATAATACATTATAAATCGTCTAAAAGGCGTCGATGGGCCTGGTTGATGACATGGTTAAAAAAAAGGGTCATATGTATGAATGAATAAGATAGCCTGCTGTTCCTTTTACCTTTGTTCGAAACTAAATATTCGAAATACATACTTTTGTATTGTTTTACTAATTTGATGGTGTTTTAACGTCATGGCGATTTTTTTTATTTATATAAATTATTATTTCAACATATAATTTAATATATAATTTTTATTTCAACAATCTGTATATTCTATAGACCAAGTTTAAGGAAATTTTATAAAAGGCCCCCGAATGTTTTCAGCCCCAATCTTATGAATGTAGGTGTGTATTATAAATATACCTTGCATGCTGGTGCATTTGGCAGGCTGGCAACATCCGCTCTTTTGACCTCCGGGGCGTGGGTTTCAATCACAGATCTGCTTCGTGATTTCAATGTGGAGCAGAAAAAAACAGCCCATATGGCATCCCTTCGCATCCCTTCACATCTCTATACACTGACAGGTATAACATGTACGTGAATTATGGTACGTACCTTCATGAAATACAACTTCACAATTTGGCAATTCTCGGTAAAATAATAAAAATGTATAAAAATGCAGTTTTAATGACTTAAATACTATCTCTTCGCATCTTTAGTTGAATAAATATATGGAGAATCTTGTAAATAAGTGTGCAGGTGTAATGAACAATGAATAGAGGTACAGAAAAAATGCGTGCTTTAAATTTTGACAGGATGCAAATTTTGTCTCCGAATCCGTAGCATGCACATCCGTATTGGGTTTGTTCAATGAATTCAATCTGAATATTTTTATGATTTGTGGGTTAAAATTAGACAAACATATTTTTCATATACGCATACATATTTCGACGGTAAAATTTTAACATTTATAATTTGATTTTTATTTGATGGTGGAGATAGCAATTAACTAATTATTATAAAAAAATAATAACAAATTTGTTGTACTTATTGCACATTAAATTTATTTAGATCAAGACCGGTTTCGCTCATCGCGAGCACTATCAACTGATCAGTCTTATATCTAATGTGGAATAAGTACAAAAAATGCTATTATTTCTTATTATAATGCCATTCTACAAAGTATTGACAGTGAACACATTAAAAGTGATAACTAATTATTGTTACTTTTCAAGCTACATCGTTTTTTCTTCACCCACCACCCACCACGAATAACGTGTTTTCGTAATAACATCTTCTGTTAAAATTAGTTTTAAAAATATATAAACATATTTTGATATTTTATAAATAAAACTTTCTGAGTGTTACTTTATAACTTACATATTCAATGTATGCATGATTGGAATTATTATATTTTATTTTATTCGTAAACGTATACCATCTTTGTAAGCATTCATTTTGAAATTTAACATTCCATCATTTGAGTCATTAAAAATCCACCCTCATACCACGGCATGACTGCATCTAACTTGATTCAAAGTGATATTAAAATTTACAAAGACGCAGGACGACTGACTTCCTTTAGCTAGGATGTTAAATTTAATGTATGACAAATCTTTGATTTCGACAGGGGTGGAACAATATGTATTGTGCTTAAATTTAAAAAATATCTTTTACGCCAGTGCATCTCAAACTTTTTCATTCAACACCCCCCCTCATAATCTCAAAAAAATAATTCGTGTAAAATGTTTTTTGAAACCTCCGGAGAAAAACTGTGGTCCTTCATTTAGGAATCATTGACATATATGAATAAATTCAATGGACAAGAGATTCACTGCTAAAAATAATTCTAAGCCAAAGCCCTTTTGGATTAGCCCGTGCTCAGAGTATAAAATGTCATTATTGCATTTTCATTGAAACTCGGGAGCGCTCTTGTTATAATTGCATCTTTCCGGATTTCCTGTAGGTGCTTAATTTGACCTCTCAATTCCCTTTATCTCTTCCCTTCGCATTGCAGTTGAGGCTTTGAAAAAAAAATCGTGACCTCCGTCCAGTCTGACGGATTATCATCAACAATGTCACAATTATTATATTATTCATTCTTATTCAAATGCATTTATCACATTAAATTTCTGTAGCATTAATATTATAAGAAATGCAATTGTGCTAAAGATTCTTTCTTCCTGTAAAATACAAGGATGTACCAACATAATCCTCTAAGGTTGAGACTTTGAACTTATTTGAACTCTGCTGAACTTCATAATGTTATTCGAGATGTTTCAGATATTTAATACTTGAAAATAAATTATTTTAATTTTCAACGAAATATCGCCGCATTAGGAAATGCTCTTCAACTTATCGTATTTTTAAATTAGCAAATCCGGGCTGATCTTTCTTTATAAAATTATATCTGGAAGAAGTGCAAATAAAAAGTGTTTTATATATTTAAAATAATGACTTTCTAACAAGAAGTAACAGTAACCTCAAAAGTTTTCCTATTCCTAAACTCAGATAATATAACTATATCATCGTGAAAAATATATATATTTTCTAAAATGTAATGAAACAATGTATTGCTGCATTCAATATATTGATTAATAATTCATCGAAATCCATTTAATAAATCTTAGATTTAGCGAGTTTGGCAATCTTTCGCACCCTAAAATATGCAATGTACAATTATAAATAGTGGCATTACCTGAGAGATTAAGGTTTTATTTCAATTTTTTCTCTCATTGACAATTTCGAAATAATTCGTATCCATTTACAACTTAACTAAACTATACATGGTATCGTAATACTGACAACTTTCGTGTATAACGGGACCCACCCAAATGAAAGTCGACTTGAGAGCACACGAATTAAAGTAAAACCATTCATCTTATCATCCGCTAACTTCCGGATCCATGAATACCTAGCAAAAACATCTCCAGCCCTCCTTTATTTTGAATAGTATCCAAAAGTTATGAAAGTAATGTCCGTAGAATATATTATCTACGCTGTGAACTGGCATTTCCTTCTCCAAATAGGGTAATAATCGAAGAGAGGTTTTAGGCAATGATGTTAGTGAATCAATCTTGCTATGCATTCTTCAATTAAAATGATCACAAACATATAACGCAGGATCATAAATCGATTGATAAATCAATGTATGAATTTTTCCATTTGAGACGCGATTCCTTGGTCGAACCACGGAGTAGGTCCCACGAGCAATTGAACACTTGCATGCTAGACTGGAATTAAATATGCAAAGTAAATCTAAAATATTAGTAATTTTACCTTTATACTTTACCTAAATATCAATAAAAAAAACATTATAGACATATTGAGATACACCGCAGAACATTATATTACATTACAATACATTACTATTATATTGAAAGACATAATAATACAATAAAATATTAAAAACAATTGATTCATAATTACTCGTTATTACGGCACATGGCAATTGTAACGATTTGAATAAAATCTATTTTCCAATATGTTTTTTCTAATTTTTAATGCAGTTACTTCTCCCAATTTATTAAATACTGAACTTTTCATGGTTTTTGACATTGAAATATCGCGTGCACGTCGTGATAGATGTGACACAATTAAATACAATGCTAGATAAATATCACCCCTATTATTTGCTACACGTTATTGCTGGAGCCGAGATAACTAATTTTAGTGGAATTCCATCAGAAACGGACAATTTATTATAATTGACAATTATTATCGTGACGTTCCCTACCAATGTGGTGATAACTCTCAGCGCAGTCGAGAAGGATTATCGGATAATACCTAATCAAGATAAGGGATTGCAATGCCTGTGTTACAAAAAAATATGCTATGCATACGAGTTCATTTTCACTTAAACGTTAAATTAATTATTTCTTTGATTTGAAATATGACCTTAAAAATCCTCGTCTATCTAATCCAATACTTGAATCTGTCAATGATCGTCCCTCAAAATTACCTAACATTCTAACAGAGTCATCAGGAATCCATATGCTTCACATTGGAAGCAGGTATGATTTAAAAAAAAACCAAGGTATAAATCTTAGCTTCAGGTTCTTATTCGAATTGTTGGCGAATACCCTGGTATTATTTTAGTATGTATGTATTAAATGAGTAAAGTTATGGACTCCCAATAGTTGATCAAACAAAAAGTTGTAGGTTGACCCTCAACCTGCTTATTCAGATGGATTAATTTTTGACTTAGAAGGTAGTAAGTAGATACTCCAATTACTCGACATCTCAACTACTCGAGTATCGAGTAGCAAAAATTAAAAATACTCGAGTAGTTATAGATGTACCAATGTTAAAATTTTGGCTACAATATTGTTTAAGGGATTTAGAATTTGGTTTATGACTGACACTTTATGACTTTAACAAAAGAAAAGGCAAATCGAAAGGTTATTTTTCAATATTTTATTTCGTGTCGTGTCATAAACTTGTTATTCTTAAGATGAGTTTGGCAAAGAAGGACCCATACCATGAGTAATAAAATAAATTCTCGCATAGCATATATAGTCAACAGCAAAACCATTCAAAAATATATATTAAATGACAGTAAAATACACGCGTAAGACTCTTTATAAGTAAATAAAATATGGAAATAAATCTTCATTTATAAATTACGAGTATTACTCGAGTATTTTGCTAAATACTCGAGTTTCGATTACTTCAAAAATGGACAAGTATACTAGAGTATCGAGTACTCGATACTCGAATTGGAATCTCTACTAGTAAGTGAATCTATCCACGCCCGGTGAAAAGGGGTTAAAACTTCAAATGTCATGTGCTCAATCAAATCGGAATGGCGGTAAGAGGCGTAAGGTGGTCTTCATTGTTGGCAGTGAGTCTGTATACTATATGGTGTCTAATATCATACTAATTGCCAGAGATTGTGAGTGCTTAGTGTGTGGTGTGCTTCTTTGCCTCAGTCGCAGGAGGTCACAGCAATTGACCCCCGGAGACCGATGTGTCAGCGCTGGACAATCCATCTTTCCCGCCCGTCGATCGCATTCCTGCGTCCACTATATTTTTTTCAAATTCCATATCGAACATGTCGTTCTTTAGAATGACTCGGTAATCTCGATTGCAATCCAATAAAAGCGTCAGAATAAATGTCCTAGAAATGTGGATTTTTCGTGAGTTTAATTTGTTGTGATATACAGGGCATAAATTTTAAAAAAACACAACGAAAACACTGGTTGATTGCGACATAAAATATATTAAAAGAGGATAGAATTTTCGACTGAAATTATATAGAATAATATATTGCACTCTGCACTGTTTAGGGAAAATGATAAACAATAATATTTTTAAGCCTGAATATACACATATTCAACTGTCAAGTGGTATTAATACACATTCGTAACTGAAATATATTTGAAAACCTCAAATCCAGCCGAGCATACATTAAAATACTACAAAATAGGATACTTGTTTAGCCCCTTTAGTATATTATTGTAGACATCCCTGTAATAGAGGAAATTCAGTGATTCGAATGCACTGGTACATATGCAAATTTAACAACTTAATGATATCAACTATCTAGAATAAGATCATCGTCGACACATAAAATTCATAGTATATGCAATACGTTGTGACTTATCCGGTACTCAAGATTGAACACAGAATGCTAAAAGCACAACTTGTTTAATTCTAAATTTGAAACCAGACAATTACGAACTGTCTTTTCTTTCGCCAACTCAAGGTTGTTAAATTTTCTTTTAAATAAGCATACTCATTCCTATTAGAAGTCAGAATAATTACGTGTCGTAATTAAATGCGTCGATTGGATTGAGTGAAATATATTAAAACAAGAGCGTGTAACAAAATAGTCTGGTTTCTTTTAATATTATCACTAAATATAAAAATTCTTTAATATAATATGTAAGTACATCTCAAAATCTGTTTTCACCGTTGCTCTCAGGTAGCAATATGCAACTAATTCTCTTGATATAACAACAATCCAATCTTTAGAACAAAACAATTAAGACTATAACTTGACGTTATTTTTCATATTAATTACACAAGAATATATGAATTTTGTAGACATGTACCTAGGTCCCTTAATTTATCATCTTTCTAATAATTAATTGGCTTTGACACGATGACTTTTGACCGTCCACTTTTATACTTTTCGTGGATGATACGCAGCTGCAAGGATGGTCATATTTCATACGTTTTGTAGTTTGTGTTTTTTTTATATTATTAGATACATTTAAAGATGTAAAATAAAGTCTAAATGTTAAGAATAAAACAGCCGTTGATAACGTCGCAGTGGAGACTATACATCTGGATCAAAACAAGGTTTGTTTAACTATTATATTTTTTTTTTACAATTAATTTGGAATAAACACCAAATGTGAGACACATGTCATTTTTACGCGTTAAAGACAAACATTAAAAAAATCTCGCTGTGTATACAATATGGACACTTCATGCAGTAAATGAAACCAAGAATAACTTAAGTTCATTAGCGAAATAAAATATCTGTCTATTTTATTTTTCAAGATGGTCTATTAATCAAATAAAATAAATGTTTAAAAAAATCGGCGGTACTTTTAATAGATCACACACTCAGTGATAAAGTTTAATACTATTGAAAACAACTTCATAATAGATTTTAATATCTTAAACAGAATTTCTCGCATACGTATAAGTATCTCGTTTTAAATTCCAAGTTTTCCATATACTTTCATGAGAAATCTCAGCCGGTGTCTTCTAAAGAAATATACTTAGAATTTGGTAAATTTAGGTGTTTCTAAATGATGGAAAGTTCTTTGTAGAATGATTTAACATGACGTAGCGGTTTATTTCTCCCAAATCTAATGAGCCCGGTTTGAATGTAAATTCTACGCCAAATTGTTATAAAATGTGGCCCTTATGCCAAATATTTTTCCCAGGTCTCTTCTAGTTCATAGTAGTCCATCTCACCTTCGCGCAAAATAATCGAATGTACATATATTTATTTGTGTTTGGTTTTAAATATTTAACCGTTATTGAACACAGTTGCGCTGCGCAAATGGACGAAAAGTTTTCAATGAATAAAATTAAACTCTATCAAAAATACAATACTAGGGCCTAGTAACTAGACCATCAAAAGATCAAATAATTTCAGATAATTCGTGAATTAGTTCATTTATATAAATTACATGCATATTAGGTTGTAATACCCCTTTATTTCGTATCGCGCGAAATATAATCCACGTGTAAAAGGTGTTCGAGTCGTCTGCCATTATTTGTTGATTCATAATGGGGTTTTCAGCCACTAAATTAAAGTCATACTCATAAACGTCAACGTAACAACTAATCAATTTGAAAGGTACAGTCACAAAATAAGCGCATGAGCCAAAAATATATGATTCATAATCGTACAATCGTTGCTGTAAGGCAGATACAGAAACAGGTAAAACTTATTACCTGTTTTATTAAAGTGTTAACTGTATGACACACGCATGTTTCCACAACATCGATATTGAAAAATATTTTACTTTACGATGAATAACTTATACTACTGAATAAAGTAAATTGTATACAAATAAGATAACTATAACATATATTATTATAACTATCTCATTATCACAACAAATACAAACGAAATAATCTAGACCAGTGGTTCTCATGTGCGGCCACCAGAAAACTGGCCACTTACAGCTTCATACTAAGAATTGATTTAAAAAAAAATGTTTTACTAGTTATTTGTCAACAAAGACTCATGAAATATTTCGTTTGCAATTAATACCAATAGTCAATCGTCAAACATTTTAGGTCCATTTGATAAGAATCAAACACAACAGACTCAAAACAAATTTTGATGCGGCCACCAGCCATTTCCGTAGGGCCGCTTATATTTATTTACGATGCGACCACATCACAATTTTACGTGATAACAACTGATCTAGACTCTGAACTATCTGATCATTCGTTGTTACACTCTACTTAAATATGCCAGTCTGTGCAGTTAGGAGCTTTGCATTCTAGGCTGCCATATATTATAGATTCAGAAGTAAAATTTTGGACTATTGAGTTGCAACATGGCTAAATTTCTTTGTGTCTTACTTTTCTTGAGGCTTTATTCAATATCAGTTGCGGATTACCCCATAAGCGCAAGAGGCGCGCACTTGCGACCTCCAAATCTTGGAGGCCTCAAAAATAACTTATTTATAGTCCTAATAACATGTTTTGAAAACGGAAAAATATTTGGCTTAGAATAATTCATATTTAATGGTAAATATTGAATGACCGATGGGACATAAATCATGAAGGACGGTGTGCGGGTGAGCTAGGTACTAATTCTAAATTGTTTCTAGTGAGCTGCGGGAAATACAGTACATTTTTCAAATTACAATTTGAGAAACGACTCAAAATGATATCAACATTAATAAGAAAATATGTGTGATTTGTCTAGTCTCGAATAAATTTTGCGACGCATTTTTTGTCATTTGATAAAGAAGGCCTCAAAAGTAAAACAGTTTCTTTCAAATACTCGAGATATTATCTTGGACTTCCATTTTTGTCTTGTCATGTCAAGCATGTCAAATTTTCAAAAGATATTATTTGTTGATTGAGTAGGCATTTACTTGGTAGAACTCCATTAACATAATTCGGACGAAGGCGTAAGCCGAAATAGGTATCAACAAATATATAAAATAATTTATGTAGAATTATATTACATTGCTATTTTTCTTACCCTATCAGATATGATTTGGTTTCAGTTATTCTATATCTATATGATTCGGGTACACCCGTCATTAAGTACCATACGAACATATTATATATATTAGCGATAAGCTTAAAGTACAACATCCAAGCTCTATTTAAATTGCGATAGTCTTAAACACTGCTTTTTTTTGAAAAAAAAAAGGTGCCGGAACTCACTGCATGTCAAGCTTTTTACTAAATAAAATTATATTCAAATATCATCTAAGTAAAATTTTGTCTAATTGATTTTGAAATCAGTGAAACAAGGTGCCGGAACGCCGTCCCACCGCGTTATATGGGAGAAAAAAGCCCTGCTCTTAAATATATAGTTAGTAATGTGTCAAAAAATGTTGGTAGTGTGTACAAACTACAATATATTGAGGTTATATTACATTAGTATGACGGTTGATGTGTTATTACCTTATGAAAGCGATGCCAATTATTTGCAAACCTAGCAGAACTTGGATTGATACAGCTATTGCATAATCGAAAAAAGTGGTATAGGCGGACCTCATCTTTCGCACATTTGACTTTCGCACGATTTGCTATTTCGCACATTTTGGAAAAATCTTTTTTTTTTTTAAATGCAAAAATGTTTTATTTCCGTGCAGTTATTTCCCTGTCGTACAATGAAACGCATATGAGTCAAGTCCGTACTGTGAAAAGTGTTACGTCCTGTTCGTTCATATACATTAACATACGAGCAGTAAAACATTATTGTAAAATTAATAATTAACCGTTTAAAATATTATTAATCTTAGATAATGCTCCAGGACACCCAAAATCTCTACAAAATTTATACCCAGAAATCAATGTTGTGTTTCTTCCCCCCAATACTACGTGTCTCATACAACCCATGGACCAAACGGTAATTGCTACGTTTTAACGATATTATATGCGGTCGATAATAAATTAGGCTATCAAGGCAACTGACATGGAAGGTGGGCCGACATTAAAAGATTTCTGGAAGAATTATAACATATGGAACGCAATAAACAATATTGAAGACGCATGGGCTGAAATGAAAGGTTCATGGAAGCAACTATGTCCACAAATGATGAGGGATTTCATAAATTTTGATGAAAATCAAGAAACCATCACACATGAAATAGTTCACCTAATGAACGAACTAAACCTAGATGTTAACAGTGAAGATATTAACGAGATGATTGAATCTCATTCTGAACCATTGACTAATGAATTTCTAATGGACCGACAAGAGAAGGAAAATAGTATACAAATTGAAAGTGAGGAAGAAGAACCAGAAGAAATCATCAAGATCTTAACAATAAAAACCATGAACGACGCTTTTACGCATCTCGAGACATTTTTGAATATTATGGATGAATGGAGAACGCATATCTCAAGTGCGTAGGGCGATCCATAATAGTACGGCATGTTACAGAACTCTACGAAGAAAAAAAAAAGTAGTAAAATACAACTAACTCTTGACAAGTTCATTCAGAGAATATAATTTTTATTTAGTATGTACTTAGTTAGTAATTTTTAATAAATGAAAAAAAAATTAAGTACAATTTTTGGTGTTTTTTTTACTTACCTTGGCATTCGAACATTTTAGCTTTCGCACAAAGTTCAGGAACGAATTAGGTGCGAAAGTCGAGGTCTTTCTGTATATGTTAAAAGACACAGACTGTGTAACTAATTTCGTCAAAATCGATACCTTTATCATATGCTTTGTGAAAATTATTGACATATTCGTTTACCATTATTTTTTTGTACAGTGTATAAAATGATACCAGTGATTAAATATAATTGGGAAAAACTGATCTAAATTATACGATTCTTTTATTTTCATATGACAACAAGTGATTAAATGAAGTTTTTAGAAATGTACGTAATACACGAGACATCTTCAAATTAAAATGATTTCGTCAGGGCAGCTTTGGATCAGTGGCGTAGCTATACGCTTACAACCTACGACGAAGCACAGGCTCGTAAGCCCGAGAGGTATCCAAAGGCTCAGTGACGGTGGTGACGGGGTGCTGGGGGGTGCAAAAGGAAGGTTCAACTATTTTTCCGTACTACGGAAGAGAAACAGCGAACATCTGAATTGAAAGTCCATGTTATAGAAGTGTTTTAAAATCCAATGAATAGGAAAGAACTCTTGCAAAAATGGTAGAACCTTCCATTGCACCCCCCAACACCCCGTCACCACCATCACTGCAAAGGCTCATTATATTCATTAGTAACAAGTGTAAAACGTTATAAAAAGTGTACTACAAAATTTTAGATTTAATTATTTTGAAACTGTTCATTCCAATTTGAAATACCAAATTGCTTCATTATTATTGTATTTATATGTGTATGACCAGTGGCGAATTAAGCACTAGGTAGACCCCAGGCGCAATATAATTTTGGTGGCCCTCTTTTTCGAATGACAAAAAAGCATCAAGATTTCATTATTGAAGGCTTTGTAGGTGGAAAATAATTTACAATATTACCTTACGAATAATGACTGCGACGTTCTGTTCTGTAAAGAAATATAAAAGTTTACTTGAGCTCTTAGAGGTTTTAATATTTTCCCGAAACCTTACCTCTTTCTTCGATGACTGTCGGCAAAATTTCCAGTGACTGAATTCCTCCCAGTGAAATGATGATGGAGATTGCCATAAATGTACCAGCCATTTTGAGACGTAAAAAAACAGTAAATAAACACTTGTTTTTTCAAAGACACATTTGATTTTTCTCAACCGCAATATACATTACAGAATATAAGATTATCTTTACTTTTTTTTTAAAATACACCGTACAGTTTATGAACTTTTCATCCCACTAAATAATTAATATTTTAATAATGATATTTATTCTGCGCAATTATTCAGTGAAAATATGTTTTTTATCACTAAAATCTGCATTTTAACCAGTATAGAACAATAATAATGTATATCGAATTTAAAATCATGTATCACTTGTAACTGATTACTTTGAACACTATTTAAAAAATTGTTGTCTTTTTATGTAGCAAATAATATAAAAATAAAGTTTAATATTTTTTAGTCTCACACACATTTTATAACATTTACACGATAATAATTCGATCACTGTAATAGTGTTTATTTCAATAAAATCTTAGGATAAATTCAGATTATTCCCTTATACTAGGTATTCACTATCAATGTATTTTTTATTACATTTAGGAAAAATAGAAATCACTATTGAGGTCTCGGAAGGGCGCGAAAGTATTTATAAAGTTGAATTCGAGACGAGACTTGCGCACCGCCGACGACATTGCGTACCAACTTTATAATATAAAAAAAACTCTACATTCAATA
Source organism: Himalopsyche kuldschensis (assembly GCA_028554975.1). Classification (NCBI taxonomy): domain Eukaryota; kingdom Metazoa; phylum Arthropoda; class Insecta; order Trichoptera; family Rhyacophilidae; genus Himalopsyche; species Himalopsyche kuldschensis. The sequence goes on from JAHFWI010000038.1 coordinate 8,196,845, forward strand.
ACAACCGACACCAGCGCTGACACGACCAAAACTCAAATTACAAAAATATGGAAGGGGTAAGATATGATCACTGCAATGAGATAAATATTTTTGTAAAATTCTTTTTAAGACTATCGATGGATTCCGCGGTAAATTTGTGGGAATTCATTTTCATATTACATAACTTGGATTATTCTACGTCTTGTGTAACTATTTGTGACACTTGCCTCACCTCTTTCAGATACATCCTCTAACTTACCATTGCAAAGGTTGCTTAACCCCTTAGTACCCTGAAGCCGATATATCGGCTTTCATATAATCGCCAAAAATATCGGTATTCAAATTGGGAAATATGTATATTTTTTGTATGTAACATATTTTGAAGATAGAATGAGAAGTGTCATAACATATTAAGGGGCCTAACCTTTGACATCCGAGCCACTTACTGATCCGCAGTTATATAATACGGCCCCCAAAGCGTCATTGTTTTTTAAATGTATTTATTGTTCTTTTTTATCTTCTTTGAAATTTATTTTTTCAATTAATAAAAAAAACATTTTCTTGTGCGTTAATTTTATCATGTAAAATAAAATGGAAAACATTTATAATTTTTTTAAATACGCAAATAATATTTTGAAATTGTTTTGCCTTTAAGCTTATTTTTTTATGTTATTTTCGTTTTAGCATTTTTTTTTAACTGAGTATCAGCCTGTAATTTTGTTTCTCCATAAAATATTTTACCAAAATGTCTTTATTTTGTAAGATTTTTTTTATGTATTTACAAAAACACTAAAAAACAGAAAATATTTTTGGTATTTTTGGAAAACTTATGAAAAAATATAGGGTATTAAAAGGGTTAAGTAATAAAGTAAGAGTGATTAAGTCTGAAGATGCTTCCAAAAGAGGCGAAACATGTGTCATAAATAGTTACACAATACGTGTAATAATATAAGTTATTTTATATTAAATTGTATGTACTTATTTATTGGTTATGCGGATTTCAATGTAATATTAAAATAGAAGAATCTTTTAAATTGATAAATATTTAAAGGCTGGATTCCATCCTAAATCAAAGGTTTATGTGTATACAGTGAAATTATAATTATGCTTGATGAGAAAAATCCACTCTATGTGTTTCATTCAACTTCTTGATGCAGTGCCTGCTTGAACTCTTCTTGATTTAAATTTTAAAAATTTACCCAGTGGCTACTAAATAGCTTTCCTTGGAATTATTTCTGGGTTCCCATATTCACAAAAGTAATTGAAAATTAAATTCCAAAAAAAAGCATCATTTAAAATGCCATTAGACTGATTGTCAAGCTTGGTATACGTTGGTACTTAGATCTGTATAAAAATTTCATATAAATACATATTATATTATATAATTTGAAATAAAAATACACTAAGTAGGTATACTCACCTTTTAATAGGTAAGAATATAAAAATACTGCATATAAAGTTAACTACTCAAGAAACCAATCATTGATTTAATTATTATTTAAAAAAAAATCTTTTTCAGGAGACAAATTACTTGCAATTAAAATGAAATCAGCTTCTTGTTTAAAGCTAATGTCTACATACTTTAATTGCTAATCAATTAACACCCATGGGTAGCCAACTTACAAAGTCAAAAAATATTCACTTTTAAGCATTTTCGTTAATTTGATAACATTCTTTTTTACAAACCTTCCACTAGCGCTTCTCTCTACAATCAAGATAATAAAAACTAGAAATAATAAGTGACGATACTCTTTCAGTTCTAACGGTAATAAGAAATGAAAACAGAATTGAAATATTTTGAAAGAGAAAATAAATTAAATGCAGATTGATAATTTTAAAAAAAGGAGTGTCAATTAAAATAAAATTTCATGAACTAGATAAGTGTTATTCATTTTCCACTATCACATATACATACGTTGGTTAAAAATTCATCTACGCTATAGTGAAGAGAAGCAAAGTGGTCACCTAGTGGAAGTGTAAAAACATATTTTTTTCTACGAGAACTGATTCTTACTCAGTCGCTCGAACTCTCTTTTAGTTTCATGAAAGTAGGAATAGAAAGGGTAAGACTAGGACAGAACTAGTGGTTGGTTAGTCCCTCTCACTATGCCTGGCTTATAGTATCGGATGGGTGGGAAGGGAATTAAGGATAAAAATAGTGTTCTACTCTTGAAAATAAAATAATATTTTTTTATAAAGACAAAATTTTTTAATCGGCCAAAGAATGAAATGTAAGCTAAATACATTTAAACATAGCATCAAATGAAAACAATAATATTTCATTATTAACAATTATTTACAAGAACTAAGAGAGGATATTATAACAATTAATACATAAATCTTAGAAATCATCAATAATGGATTTAATTAATTTAACTGTGATTTCTTCAAGCTGCAAACATGAGATCACTAACCTAATAGCAATAAATTACAATCATAAAGCATTCCCACAATTTTTCACACATGTTTATGAATAAGTTTTCTTTTAACTTTACAACGCTTAATACTAATAAGTATAAAGAATACAATTTATCAGTTATAAAATTTAAGACAAAAAGTATACGACTTATGTACGCTTAACTTGAGAATAGCATACATTCTTGACTAGATCTCAAATAAAAAGTTTTACTGTACATTTTTGTTAGTCTTGATAATTTATAATATACTATTTAAATTTATACTATCTGATGATCCACAATTTTTTTTTATCATTCAAATAGAAGCTTCTCTACTTACAAACCTTAGGATATTTTTTTGCCAGTAAATTTAGTAAAAAAATTGCTTTAAAAAAAGGATTTTGTAGTAATTGAAAAAAAATATATAATAGATTTAAATCATGCGGGGTCAAATGGTCTCATTTTAATGTTGTTTTTATTACCATTTAAGCTCACTTCTCAAAGCATATGATCAACAAATAATGTTAAAAAAATAATCACAATGCCTCAGTTTAAAAAAGATAAAATAAAGCATAATAAATCAAAAGTTTAATGGAGAGCTTAAAATTATTAGAAAAGAACATACTATAGACTATGAAAAAAAACCATTTTATCTATCAATATAAATCTATATCACAAAATAATAATATTTATGAAATTGTAGCAGTATTTCTTTTTATGCTTACATTGATTTTTTTTTAAATAATTTATCAATGTAAATTTGAAATACGCTTTTATTCATAAATAATATCTTTTCGAAAGTAGGATCGAACAGTAGAAGTAGTTAACTTCTGTCAATAAAACTATATTATAATTAACGTATTAATCAAAATAAATAATTTGACTTTGTGATTTTTGTCCTGTGAATAGTATCCCTTATGAGACATATCTGACAAGACAATTGAGAGGAAAATATTTACACTAGAATGCTTTCATGCTATAGTGTGTATATTATATACATTATTTGTAATCAGTACTAAAAATAAATACTTTAAACTTCAATTTAATGTACGAACTTACAGCTAGCACAGCATTAAAATATTTCAATTGGTTTTATGTTGATAATAAATAAATTTCAATTGGCTTAATAACAAAATGTATTTCAATTGATTTATTGTAAATATTAGATTGAAAAAGATGACTAAGCAATAAGAAAAATAAAGCAATTCATTTGTTGCATCACACCTCACAAATAAGCGAGGTGATATTTGTGAAAATATTTTCAAGGTGGACAGACATAGCTGTCGTTTAACATTAAATTTGCAAGAGAAAGAAAACTAATAGTATTAGAATTACAAATATAAATGCTGAATGCTATAAAAAAATAAGCCGTCTGCCAAATTTAAAATAAAATAAATACACTGATCATTTACTTTTCCTTGTTGAGAGCAGCAATGAATTCTTCCAGCTTATCTTGTATTTGACGTACACGTTCTGAAAAAAAGAAAAAACACAGTTAGTTCTTGGAAAAAACTAAGGAGAAGTTGATGAGTGACTGAGTGAGAAGCAGTTCTCATACACATTCGGAGCAGATACAAAAAGTACTGGAGATAGCGTGGTAATATAATTTAACTATACTATGATTGGAGAAAAAAATATATAGATTTCTACTTACTAAGATCTTCAGCTAATGTGACACGCCGACCCGTTAGAAGTTGTTTCTTGCGATCCGCATCTTGACCAAAATCTTCCAAGACATCCTTCAGTTCCTTATCAAATCTATGAGCTTCTCTATTCATAATCTGTTGCCTGAGAGCATTTGCTGTCACTCTCATCATTTGTTGAATTCTCCAGAATAAAATTACGTCACAGCATTCCATTTCTCCATCCAAACCTTGTTGATGATAAAGATAGTATCCTTTTCTGCAATCGTAAGCTCGAGCCAGCGCCTGTTTCAAGAAGAATTTTCTGTAAACAGGATGCCAAGTATCTCTAATATAATCAGAGTCGACATCCAAATCTTTATGCTGCAAATTCTTGCGTACAGCAGCTATCTCTTCGTAAGATAAAGTTGGGGCGTGTCTTCCAGGATCTGTAGCCATGGTCGATTTTTGATTACGTAAGAGACCCTCTAATTCAACACGTACAGCGTTGCGTCTTGATTGATCATCGGAAGTATGCTGCCAATAAAGCCATCTGAAATTTTAGTAAAAGCATGTTTATTAAATATTCATAAAATTATACCAGTATCAACAGATACTATGAAAATTATATTGATATACTGTCGGAATACAACATTTAATTAAACAATCTAACTCAAGTTATTCCTTACTTTATTGTGAGAGTAATAGTAAAAAAAAATCAATTCATTAAAATAAGATTATAATTCAAAAGTAACTCACTTCTCAGAAAATGATGGTCCCATCATTTGCTTCAGAGTATCTTCGGTTCGTTTTAAAGTATCTTGGATGGAGGTCTCCAAGAAATTGACGGCTTCATCCCAATCTCGTTTTCCATTTACAGCTCGATCTTGGAGAGCATTTAACTGCAAAACGCGCACCATCTCCATTGCCTTTGCTTCCCAACTGTGCCTATAATTTTACAGAATTCCCATAGTAAAGTTAAATGTAATATAAAATTTAAAATAACTTTAATCATTCCGCGTATTGTGTTTCTTTCAAAGGCATCTTCAGACTTATTATCGCAAAGTTTGCGTAAGTAAAGTTAAATGTCTTTGAAAATATTTAATATCTAAATTCTATTCACAATATAATGTAGTATAAACAATCTTACCTGCTCATCGCTTCATCAATAACAGCTGTTTTGAGTTTATCAAAAATATCGTCATGGTCTGTCGACAGTTTTGCTTTTTGCACAAAGTCTTTAAACTCAGTTTGAAGCGTTTCCCATCCACATTCAACAGATCTACAATCAATAAAATAAATAATCTGTAAAATAGGCAGAGTAGGTAAATATTCAAAAGTCTGATAATATCTTCACTAATATCTCCATCCAGAGAAGTAAATATAGAACACTAACTTGGCAGGGAGAGATCCTTCAGCCCACTGTTTTAGTTTGATATCAACAGTAGTGTTGAATGTATCTAGAAGAAAAAAAAATGTAAAATGATTAAAAATAATCGAATTGTAATTTAATATAAGTCAATAATAACGTACATAATATTAATATATTTATATTGATTATTCGGGAGTATTTTATCATCTGCGCTATTGATATTTAGCAATTTTTCAACAATTGCAGGGCTTATGACATATTTTTTACGATTTATAATAAATCACCTATTTTTTACTATCGCAAAAGTGTGCAAGATGTTAAGAAAAATCTGTACTTACTATTATTGGGAGTCATAGCTGCAGGCAGATAAATGTTTTCAAATACGTGGGTGCTGGTAGTATCCCACAGGCGACACATGAGCTTCTCTTCCCATTTCTTGGGTGCAACCATGGATAGGTTGATACTTTCATCTAAAATTTCTCCACGAGCTCTCTCATACAATTCATCACGATCCAGTTCTCGCAACCTTATAAATAAATCAATGAATATAAACAAATTTGATGAATAGCAAAATCAAATAAAATTGTGTATTAAAATGAAAATTATATGACAAATAGATTAGCAAACATTGTGATTATAAACTATAGAAGGTAGCGAACAGTTCTAACCTAGGGAAATTGTTCTTCCATTCAGTTTCGAGATTAAATCGAGTCGCTTTGAACGCATCAGCCTGTTGTTCTACGGAGGCATGTACCATCTTCCAGAAACATTCAGCAACAGCCAATGATAGATTTCTAGTTGTAACTTGACTGGACATGATTAGACCGTCCCTGGAAAATTTTTTATAATTAGTTAGTAAACATTAAAAGTCTAAAAACATTACACACTGTACATTTCTTCCAGAGAAAATTATCCTTTATTTATGAACAATATTTTCAAGGGACACAGAAAAATTAAATAGAAGCTAAATTTCTTAAAAGCTATTCAATAATTTACTAATAATTACAAACACTACATACTATTGAAATAGACATTCAGAGTCAAATATGTTATTACTTTTATGTTTGCTTTTAGTTTCATGAAAAAATGTGTTATAAGAATTTTATCATTTGATATATTCTCTGTATTCTAATTATTTAATATGTGACGCATAACAATTACACTTTAATCAAGAAAGTCAAAACTGTATAGATCCTAGCATACATCTACCTCCGACCTCAATATGGATATCACTTACTTGAATAGTTTTGAATTACGGAAGAATTTCTCTTCATAGTCCTTTATAGTTTGTATGGAATCATCTTTATGACCACGACCGGTCACAACTGCAAAGTATCCAAGGGCTTTCATAGGGAAGAGTTTTCCAGACAAAATCTTCCTGATCTGAAAAATAAATGATTGATTCATTATTTTCTTCTCTTTACCCATTTCTACATTATTGCAATTTAAGAAGCCTCTGGACACAAATTTTTACGTATAAAATAAAAGTTAATTATGTAGTAAGCCTATGTTATTGTTCATCAAATAATATATCAAAGTTTGAACACATAGACCACCCATCTGGGGCTAAGAGTTATTAAGGATTCAGTTCTGACTGCAAAGAAGACACAAATAAACAAATTAATGTCAATAAATATGTTTTCCACTCACCCTATTTGGATCTGTCAAATTTTCTTCAGCCATGTCTACTTTTGTTAGTACAAAAATGGTGCGCTTTCCTGACGGGTCGCACTGTGCGACAAGGTCTGTTACGTTACTTCTTTCAGCATCCACTGACCCATCCTTGAAATTACAATCATCAACATTATCACCAATTTGGAAAAATCATTTCAAAAACAACAAAAGAATATTCATTGCCTGATAACTTCTAATCAGCAAGGAATCTCACAAAATATTTACTTTATTACAAAATAAACATCAGATTTATGATTATTGTTTGTGTGATTTGTAAATATTAATATTAAAACAATTAACCTGAATGCAAAGGATAATGGCGTTTGGATTATTCATGTAAGCTTGTGTCATTTGCTTGATGGCATCTCTCGTGTCTGCTGCCATGTCCACTGTTTGGGTCTGAAAATATATAAGGAATATAATTATTATATTTGTTTAACATGTAAATTTATTTATTCGCAAATGCCAAACCGACAAAAGTTATATGGTAATAGAAATTAGCAGAAATGAGACATACTAATAACAAAGTTAACATCAAAGATAGCAATTTGATAAGGCTAAGTCACAATAGTATCAATAGCTTTATATATAATATATATTATTTGTACATCTTTACGTTAAATATTTTACACTTAGAGATGTAAAACCATATATAAGAAATACTGATTACAATATTCCGATAAAAAATATCTTCACATTTTTATGCTCAAACGTAAATGTGACAGACAAATTAAATTATATTACAATAATTACAGTGTGATATTATGAAAAGGAATATTTTGATGGCAGATAAACCATATATTATTTTGTAGTATAATTTACGTGGATAGACTCCACAAAATTACTGCAAAAGAAATAATAAAGCAATCTTACTGAAATGATGCCGGGCAAGTCAACCAGCACCATCCTGTGAAGGCCAGGGCCTCTCACTGACATTGAAATCACTTCTTTTGATACTGTGCGACCGCCGCGGACACTGTTAAGCATGCGCAGCTCAACCTCCCTAACAATAGCAAATATATAGATAAAAGTAAGAATCGTATGCAATTATTTGTACACATCGAACAAAGGATCATTTGAATCAAAAAACTTAAATCCTTATAATGGCAACGATTATTCGCAAAAGTAAATCAAAATAATTAACATCAAATTGGCTTGCATTGACGATCGCAAAAGATCCAGACTTATGATAATAGGAGTAATGATATAATACCTTCGTAGTTCAGCCAAATCTGATTCTTTTGTGAGATCAAACTCCCTCGATGAATCACGGAACTGTGCAATATGGTAAGGGCCTTCCGATAAGGTTACTTTGACTGGAGCTCTGAAAATACAAAATGGCTTTCAGGAACAATAAGCTAACAATTAGTGATACATTTCTACCAATATATTAATTTAAAAATAAACATCTCTCAACAGATTGGTGCTACACAGTAAATGTAAAAAATTATCGAGAAATCAATACCTTGTCATCATTTCTCCAGCTCCTCTTGGAAAAATACGTGCCTGCGCTACCATCTCGAGAACACTTGTTTTCCCAGCACTCTGATCACCTACAACCACCACTCGCGGTAGTTGGTCTGCACTTTCAAAGCCGCTTCCATAGCCTGATAACTCATCCAATACTTCCGAGTACATATCAATTAACGATTTCTGAAACCAATAGTTTCAATAATGTTAATTTTATCATAAAGAAGGATACTAGTCAAGAAGAATTAAATATTAACACCATATTTCCTCAACTTGAAGAAAATATCTGATCTTTAAATGCAATCATATTTTAAATACCAAAAAAATCACAAAATCATTGTTATAACAGAGAAGTCATATGATTACAAAATAAAACAAGCATTGCAAGTAAATATTTTATACATACTTTCTTACCAACAATATGTAACTTCATCGGACTTAATGAATGACATTTTGAATTATATTTTTATATCATATCTTATTTCGCATTCTTTAGAGCAAATACAAGATGCACTTATTCCGAATTCAAACTTTCAATACAAGCTTAAAGGGTGCATCTAATAATTGAGGAAATAGTGTAGTTTTACTTTGAATCTTTAGTGAATAGACATAAGATATAATTTTCAATTACGGTTCGCATTATGGAGTGAAGGAGCCGTGAGCTTGCAAATTATTGTTTATTATCCATAAAACCATTTCAGCAATTTATTTATTCCAATATACCGCTCCCTAACTATAATAAATATAGTTCTTAGAATTTTCATTTGCCCTGATACTATCCAATAGGTTTGATAGCCAGAGTTTCATATTGGAGAATAATTTACCATCTTAACGTTATTTTGTTTACAAGTAATGGAGAATGTATATATTAATTTTAAATAACTCTTGTATTGATTTTTTACCAGCTGCCAGAGAAGTTACATAATAATTAATATTTTTTAAAATTACCTTAGTCTTTTTCAGGGCAGCCATGTTTCTTCCGCCACGCAAGAGCAAATTCTGTTTACGTAACTCTCTATTTTCTTTTTCCAGCCTGTCAAGTTCTCGTTGATAGCGTGCTTGGGTACCAACCAACTCCTCTTGTAAAGAATCAATTCTTTGTATATCCGCAGTACCTATAAGTAAAAAAAATAATGCACGAATTATAGTTAACATTTAATTTAAATATACTAAATTGTTTCTAGGTGGAACAACTCATTCCGCCAATAAAATATTGCATTGAGGAGTCGATGAGGTATAAGATATTAAAAGAAATAAAGATTCTCACTGTATCCCTTCGGTGTATCATCTGCCACTTTGGTATAGGTAAGATTGACATTTTCTACTTTGAGACCTGTAACAAAATATATACATAATCGTTATAAGCACTATTATTCTATTGCTATATAAATTTCAATCTTTTACAGGCTAACATTTTCAAGCATTTATAATTTATATAAATATCAATATTATAATTTTTTTTATTAGTTTACTGTTATCAATTACGTTAGTTCAATTTATTACAACCAAAAAAGAAACATTTTAGAAACATTTATAGGGTCACCGCACAAAAATAAAAGAATACCCTAGTACAAAAGCTTGATGTAATGAAATATCAATTTTTAAAAAAAGTTTCAAGCTTACCTTGAACATATCAATAGTAGAAATATGTAAAGACATTTATTAAATACATTGACTTATTAATTATAATTTCTAATGATTCAAGAAAATGATACATGTAAAACATTGTCTACGTAAGATTACACGAAAACACTCGACTAAAATTACTTTAAAATAAGCCACCTAATTTTGAATCCGCAATTCATACTCAAAAAACGACCATCAAACTTTTTAATTTAAGATAATATAATATATAAGGGGATGCTGATTCCAGTGTTTTCCTCTCATGGCAATTTCATTACACTGTATCCCAAAAGTTTATATACATTTTTTAAAGTTTACCTGAAGATGCATTGTTAACAGAAGCTATCACATCGAACAAACCTGGCGGAAAGAAAAAAAGCTTTCATAATAAGAATATCTATTTGCAACCATGGATCATATATATGATCACATATATATAAATTTACTGACAGTATATAGCATAAATAAATACTGCATGAGAATCTTTACATGCATAATATAAGTCAATATAGTAAACATAAAAAACATATGTTATTGTTTTTCACGTAATATATCAAAGCTTGCACCGTTGTATTGGATCTATTGGGCTTTTAAACACTGACCGGGTGTGCTGATAGATTGCTAGTCTGGCGCCAACAGAATTAAAATTAAAAAAAATATAGAGCCCTTACGTTCCGAGTTGTTACGTTCTGCAGCCTCAAGAGCATTTTCCCACCGCTCTCCAAACCACTGCCTCATTTCATTGTATTTGACTTCTGTTAACTGCTTTAGCCTCGGATCTGTAAATATAAATTTTATACCAACTATAAAACAAGAGAAACTATATTGAGGGATTGAATATATTATTACTTTAGAGTATTTGTACCCATTGAAATTTAGCAGAAAGAGGATTAAAAAACGATCAGTGAAATTGATAATTGAGAAACATATTCAACTGTATACTACTATCAAATATAATGTTATTCTTCACCTATAGAAACATTGTCCTTTACATTATCACGTATCGATATTAGCGAGCCAGTTATTTTTTTCCATTGCTCAGTGTCTGGTAAAACATCATTCAACCATCCGAGGTCGGGAAGGCCTTCGTTCCATTCTTGATATTTCTGAAAAGATATATTCAAATCATTTTAGAAGCTACTAGTGCTGTCTCAATGGTATTCGATGTGATAACCTATAATAGATAGCAACTCGGGTATTGCATCTTGTATCACTATAACATTTATTCAGCTAGCTAATCATACAATGTCAATGAAGGAATGGTGTAACTTCATAAGTTAACAATTTGAAAGGTGAATCTAAGCAATATCAACTCTCATTATGAGTCTGAAGTGTTAAGTGAACACTTCTACTCTATATGCAATCAAGACATTGAAAATTAATTTGACATAACCTCAAAGGAAGTAAACTATAATACTTCACCTTATTTAGAGTTACACCGCCACTGACAGCTCCTCCAAGGACCAGATACCGGATTTTGAGCACTCCCCTTAAGACTCTTGCAATAATCATTCCGTAATTTCTCGTATAAGTGGCCCGAATCGGAGATATTCCTAGCAAAGGTCGATTACGATTTAGACTGGTGCTCGTCCAAAATGAAAATAAATCCAGTCGCCTTTTAGAAACATTCGCATTTCTGATCTTGGAGTGGGTCAATGAAATGTTGCTGAAAACGATAAGAAAGAATTCATGAAATCCGAATAAATGTAAAAGCGTCAATATTACAATTATGAACTAACCAAGAAAATCAGTTTACATACCCAAATCTTCCACGGAGAATTTGCGCCATGGCTTGTCATGCAAGCATATATGATTACAATGATATTACAGTGATGCGATAGCAATCCACATTCGATAAAATTATAAATAAATCTTATGTACTTCTTGAATAACAAGAGCGACTAACGTTGTTAACTAACCAGCGAATATTGCAATAATAATGTAATAACGCTTGAATAATGATAATGCTCGAAGATGGCAACAGTGTCTTCAACAATGTTGCCGTAAGAATAGACATATATTTAGGACTAGACTCTGTCAACTTTCAATTTTTCAACAAACATAAACCATTAAATACCAATGTTTTAAGTCATAATATTATAGTTTTAAAATATTCCGTACCCAATCATTTATTTATAATACATTAAATGTCACGGAAAGTGGCTGGCAATGGCAGCGACTTTTATAGCCGGTAACAATTTATTTGTAGTGTCTGACAAATAACATTGCTCATGCGTTAATATCTGCACATTTTTCAAAAACAAAATAAATTATCAAAGTAGTATCATACCTATTCAAAAATTTGGACGATTTCCTTTCATCAAAAATATTTATAATTTAAAAAAATAAAAGACATTATAATTATTAAAACTAGATTTTTTTTTTCAATGAATAAAAAATCAAGATTGTCGTGAAATTTTACTTTGAGCTTAAAATCTATAATTCGTACAAATGAAGATAATCATACCAATAATTTTAAAGTTTACATTTAATCGTAGAAATTGACAAAATAAAACGACAATATATTATTATAATTATAGAGCATTACAACTGACGCAAATGCGTAATACATCTGAAAACATATAATTTTACAGTATGTACATTAAACAGCTAAAAGAAGTAATGAAATTTAAAAAAACCTAATTTTAAATAATCGATGTTGAAAAAAGTAGTCAAAAGATAGTTGATATTATTTACAGTAGAAAAATCTAACAAAAAAATACAGCTTTAATCAATCAATCAATTGAATACCAGTTGTTTTAACTGGTGATTCATAATACCAACAAAAAGAAAATGTTTTGATTACAAAAATGAATTGAAATTGCATTCAGCAATGAGTCAAAATTGGGAGCATGCAAATTTTAAATCTGAGAAGGTACCTATATCAGTTCTAACTTAAATATAGGTTTATGTTTAAAAATTTACATGGGCATACATACTAAGACTTCTTCATTCTATGCCTGCTGAGATATGTTTATGTGCCCACTACAAACTCAAAAAGCCCAAACATTATCAGAATTGTATTTTCTTTATTGTTTCTGAATATGAAATATTACCATTAATGTTTTTTTACGAATAAATTTTTCTGATTTTTTATGTTGCACACTTCTTTTAAATGTAGCTGTTATTTTATAAATCTTTTGTAAACGTAAATTTAATTTAATGTTAACGTTTTATTACAAAAGTTGAAAATTTGCATTTTTCAAAAGATTATTTATAACTTTTAAGGTGTTCACTGTCAAATAAATTATAATCAACATTTTTTAACTTTTCCACATCTGATTTTTAAAGACCGGTTTCGAGCATTATCAACTGTTATCATCAGTTGATAATGCTCGCCATGAGCGAAACCGGTCCTGATGTAATAAATCAGATGTGGAAAAAGTACTAAAAAATGTGTTATTATTTTTATTAGATTATTTATATTTGATAAATAAAAAGTGTCAACCTAATGTTTTAAAGATTCAACTAACTGCAAAGCAGTATTGCTGTAAACTGTTCTGTTTATGTCTCGTTTATGTATTGTTTATCTGATGAAATATTATTCTTTGCAGGACAAAATAAATATTAATATGTGGAATTCCAAATCACAATGAAAATTGTCAATAATATGTATATTATTAATTCATGAGGAACTGCAAAGTAAATGTTGATGAAGTCATAATATTTCTTATCATAGAATATTCCAATGCAAAATATCAAACGCTTTTTCATTATTTTGCCCAATATATATATTTTTTTGGATGATATATTTATCTATACTTTTTCTTTGTTACTCTTTGATTATGATAGATAACAAACATGTCTAGTATTTGCAGGTGACGTTTCACTGCAACTTCATAGCAGTCAGTCTTGCGCACACAGAAATGGATATGCTATGAAATTCGGTCGCTACTTATTTTTACAGTAATGTTTTATGAAAAAAGTGTATGTGTTTGTGATAAATGTGTTGTAAAGGATTTCAATTAAATAAGTACACGGTGAGTTATTTCTTATACTCCGTTTTACTATTTGTTGGTGTAGCGAGTATTTCTTTGATACATGAACTGGGTGTTGCTCCCATAGTATGTTGTTCTGTACTCTTCTGTAGGTATTCGATTTATAGTCATCGTCCTACCCGAATTACTTACATTTTGATCGTACGATCTAGTACAACCTATGCGTATGATTTATACCATTGTAGGTACATATTTTGTTTGGCCTTAAGCCTTCGATAATAATCAAATATGTACATTTTAATGCAAATAAATACAATGGCAATATGCCTACAATATATTACTAAATTAATGAATTATATTGTTATTCATTGTGCCTACAACTATGTCCATCTGACTGTTGGTACCATATATGCACAAAGTGGAATATTTTTCACAATATAAGGCGTATTAAGATGATGGTGAGATGAAAATCAAATTTATCTTTACTCTCGAATGTCTGCGAACTCATGTTTCGTATAGATCATGTATAGATACACTTCCATAATATAATAAAGAACTTTCCAAAATAGTAAGCTACTGAAGCAATCTATGGGCAGGTTTGTGAACTAACATTACAAGCAGCTAGGGAAAGAACGACACTCAACAATATCGGCTAGTGATAGTAAACCAGTAACCCAGTAATCCGTAAATTATGTTCATATAATTATTAAGTTCATAAAAGTTAGCTTTGCAAGCTTTTCCAGTGCTATACAAGCAATCTATGCTTTACACCACAATTTTCTTTACGTTCATATGGAAAAGTCGATTTATTGAAGAATTTTATTATTAGAGTGTATTCACAATACTTGCATACCATTGGAAGCATCAGCTCTCCCGAGAACCACCAGAATACAGTAAAAACTCTCCAAATAAACGTGGCAAACTAAAGTTTTTGAATTTTCTGTAAATGCATTTATTAAAATTTTCTGTAAATGCATACATTTTTGTTTGAGTGAATACATTTTTACCGTGTCTTACAATCATATACAACTCTAATTCTTGCTCCATTATTCAATTTATTAAATTTATCCTCAATACCAAATAACGAGCAAAGTCTGTGAAGCATGGTGTTGTTTCCTGGCTCATTTGATTGTTGGGGTGGGTACCGACTATGCTTGAGACATGGATCAATTAGTGGCGACTCACGTACGCCAGTCGATTTACCACGGCAATTCGTTCGGAAAGGTTTGTTCATTCGATTCGCCGTAATGGATCAAAGTGCTATTACGTTTGCCGCCGCTATGGTTTCTGGAGTCAAGCAGCGAAAAACTATGCAAACATGAAAGCAACAGCCGCCAAAATATAGTAGCGCCCAAGAAGTTTCAAGCACCATAGAAACCAGTTCGTGATGAAAGTTTATTTGAATAAAGTTGGTGCCGCTTTCTTTAAACATAATTGCCATCTCTCGTTAGAAATACGTTGTATTTATACAATGTAAACACAAAGCACTTATGTTACGCTTTTAGTAGTATGCTTAGAACCAGGTACGCTCACGGAAGGAGTATTTTCAATTGATGAAAAAACACTAACTTCTGTATCAGTTCAGAATGCCTCTTTGCCGAGTGGATCTGATCCAAGTTATACCAGTAACTGTGTATTTTTTTTTAGATGCTGTATATTTGTAAACATTTATAATTCAACACTGATTATGATAATGAGGTAAGTATTTTGAAATAAAAAATACTGCATCAAATTTAATTCATCACTTATCGTTCATTAGAAAGCATACTTCGAATTTGGGCTCTTTTCTTATGTGGTTTTAGTCTGAAACCATTTAAACGGATCTTCCGATTTCTGTTGATTCCAATGACCAATATGTCTAAAGTCGCGAACGAGTGACTGTTTTAATTCAAAGATTGAGTCGTTTGGATTTGTTCCTTTGATACTCACGCATATCTATCTAGCAAAAATTCGACTGATTCTGTCCCACATAAAAACCAGTTACTCTGTGAACAATTTCGTTTCAGTAATTTCAAGCTTTGTATCTGGATAACGCGCCCAAATCCCCCCTCCGTTAAATTATTGTCTTTTTGATTCCCTTATATAAAAGGTTTGAATAAGTGATTTACATAAAAATCAGTCAATTCGTCTATCGAAAAATCGTCAGTTGTCTCAATAGCGACTCATCAATTGGCTATTTCCCTATTATGGACCGAATTTATATTTTTATCAATATTTTTTTTCACCGAAGATGATATAAATATTTTCCGCCAAGATTTGACAATAAACACCTTAATTAAAACTTAAGTATAAAATGTACACACTCTCATGTCTCTGGGTTTTCTTTTTGTTGGTTTCGTTACATGATTTTTAGTTCATCACCATATGTGTTGATGAGACATCAATATACTATTTAACTGCTTTTGTGAGAAATTCGAATTTAAAATACACACTTGATTTAAGCTGGATGTACCTGGCTCCTAGTCATTCTGCAATATCCTCGCTTAAAATAACGACGTTCCTCAGTCAGTTTAATTTCCTATAATCTATGATTGTTTTGCATCTAAAACATATTTTGTAAATGCACGTATTTTTTACATGAACAATCAGTTATTTTAAATATTTGTGCGTACCCATGGTTCTCTATTACTTCGTGAGTGCTACAGCTGCGCGTAGACACTTTGTCACTCTTTCTCACTCACTCTTTCGCTCTTTCCTTTTTACTCTTCTCCACTCTCTCGCTCTGTCTTGCTTTATCCCCTTCTGTGCTTCCCTCTCTACCCTTGTATTAGTGTAGACGGCCATTCGCGCATCGATCAGCGGTGTTTTGTCTGTTCATAGTGAATCTGTTTTTGTAAAATTTGAAGGATGCCCAAACCGGATTTTTGAGGTAAAATATAATTTCTCGAAATGCTACCAAATTTTCCAAGTGTTCTTAATTGAGACGTGATAGATATCCTTACATTTCCCTACCATTTTCAATGTATTGAACTGCCAATTTGATATTTTGTTTCCTTGGTTCTTGTGCCATACATAGCCTCCTTGTACCCAAAATTGTTTACGGAATGCACTGTCCAGCAGACATCGGGGTCGTAAAGCAATGTTGTTTATGTTATTATTGTTATTTATGAATTTGTTAATGCCAATATACGCTTGACTGCACTCTGCCTGAAAATCTTGAATACGTTTCGCAGGTAATAAAACATTTCACTAAGTTATTTTTTGTGATACAGAGAAGACATACATTACAAAGAAATAACAAATTTATTTTTTTGTCATACAACCCGGTTATTTATATTGAAAATCGTTGTTATCAGTAATACTTTTTATTTTTATATATCCCCTTCGAAGCTTTTTTACAGGGTCAGTTCACAGTATTGTACTGGTTTTGTTGTAAGGTGGACTTAAAAAAATTCTTCCTATACTATTAATGTTTATATTGAACGTTAAAAATACTCAATTATAATAAGTGTAGTAACTTAAGAGTCTTCGGAATGAAAACATTCTTTTTCATTATGATTTTTAGCTCATTTATTTATAATATGTATCAGTGTTTTTTTTTGAATTAAATCTGCATTTTTTTGCAAGTTGGTTTTATACCACGGTGCATGGTACTTCAAAACAAGAATGATTAATGACAAATACTTTCTCCTTTTATTTATTACTATAAATTGACCGTCCTTATTTGTTTTTTTTTTTACTATATGCACACATCTGGCACGAAGCGATGGCTCATTCCCAATCCTTTCGTTTAGAGGTTGCCCTATCCATAACATGCTATACATGGAGGTGGAGATACCCCATTAATTATGTGTTTTAGATTTTCTGCAATGTGTAAATCATCCTCTGTATAAATTATTTACGTTTCCAATTTGGGCCATATGGACTCGTAATTGGTGCATACATTATCTTTGTAGTTCATCATTCAAATCTTTTCATACTTGATATGCTTTGTTTAAAACTTTTGTCTGAAACGGTTTCCACAACATTTTTTTACAATCCGATGCAAGATCAGTTGTGTATATGTTACAGTGAAACTGTATTCTCAGTGAAAATATATTCTTCTCCAAGCTGTCATTGAAATTAAATTTGACCGCCCTATCTTCAGCCCAATGTTTTTCTGTGTTTTTCTTTTTATGAAAGGGACTACTTGCTGATTTTGTTTCATTGAACCAAACCAAAATTGTAGGCCGGCAAATCATCGACTTGGGCCAATAATTTCAATGATCGTGACCAGTGAAATCATGTTGTCATACAAATCTATTACTTGATACATTTTCACTGTAACATATAAACATTTTCTTTTGACCCTCCTCACTGCAAACTTTTTCTGGGTTCGTTTGACCGCTGTCTAAAAACTGTCTAGGAACCGAGTACAATAATAATAACGGATATGCTCTACTATTTTCAAAAGCTCCTCCTTCATATCCTCAACCAACTTCTAGCAACGACTAGACATTTAATATTTTGGCCGCACCAGCCATGCTAATTATCTATGAAAGAACGGAAACAGAAGGTACCTCTTTGGCATACGTAAACATGGTAGTATCGGCGAATGGAAAATTATTTCTACAAAATGCCAGAAGTATTGTCAAAATCCTATATATGTTTTTGAAATTGCTTTGTTCAATTAATATATTTTATAAAATGTGAATACCTATAGTTACCTCGAAACTATTTTCGAAATTTCTCATTTCAAATTGGAAAAAAAATACTCTCAGCTTCTTTCAGATAGCCATGAAAATATTCCATCGAATACGTTATAATACGTATTTGACAGTATGTATATTCTTATTTAACCAGTCCTATTTTCCATAAAAAATATATTTGTTTTTCGCATTATAAATATTTACTTATGATGTAGAAAATACGTGTAATGGAGAAAACATAATAAATGATATTAGTTTTACAGATGACAATATCTGATATCGATATTTTTATGAATTATTGATCACCATATTCCAGTCAAACGTGGAATAATTTTTTTTTTAAATACATTCTCTATATATTAGGTAATCCCGGAATTAATGTCGTTTTTTACAGTAAAACTCAAATTTGATTTTAGTTTTTTTTAAACAAAGTAATTATCAGTGTTGTCTATGACTCTTTGCCATCTATTTTCAAGATCTAAAATTCCTTTCTCATAAAAGGTCTTTGGTTTAGATTCGAAGAACTCCGAGAGACCTGATTTTAGTGCTTCAATATTGTTGAATTTTTTGTTCCTTAATTGCGTTTCTAAAGAACCAAACAAGTAATAGTCACATGGTGCCAAGTCCGGTGATTTGTCCATCTGATCACAATAGAGAGCTGCAGTAACAGTTTGTCCTTGTTTTAACACTTCATAATAGAACACGCCTTTCCAATCCCACCACACACACAATAGGGCTTTCTGAGGGCTTTTGCTTAGCGCGTGAGGAACCCAAATGCCTTCTTTTTGAACTTTCCCCAGTTTCTCTAGATAGCGATGAGTATTCGATCGTGATGTCCCGACCTTTTTGGATAATTTATCGATGGTCATTGTCGGATCTGCTTTAATTTCCGCCTTCAGGGCTGCTTCATCCATTTGCCTGCGCTGTCCACTTCGAGGCTCATCTTTCAAATCGAGATTGCCCGAGCGAAATTTTCTGAACT
The DNA here is from genome assembly GCA_028554975.1 of Himalopsyche kuldschensis. NCBI lineage: Eukaryota > Metazoa > Arthropoda > Insecta > Trichoptera > Rhyacophilidae > Himalopsyche > Himalopsyche kuldschensis. The sequence continues at coordinate 8,216,529 of JAHFWI010000038.1, forward strand.
ATCGTTGGCACTTCCTTACGTCCAGTATATCACCGTAAATCTCACAAATGGATTCCCTTGCTTCTGTTGAAGTTTTTTTTTGAATGGAACAAAATCTGCATACAGCTTCTTAAATGTGTATCCGAAGGACTCGTCTCTGCCATTTTTTGTAGATGGGGTAGAATTGTTTTTTTTGTTTAAAAGACAGGTAAAGAATCACAGAGAAGAGAAAAACAATAACACACGTCTTTACTAGGCAACAGACCCAAACACACTGAGTCAAAGTTGCATATTAAAAAAACGACATTAATTCCGTGATTACCTAATATAAAATTCACTTGGTATGTACGATTACTATGTATTACTTTTTATTTAAAAAAAATATTTGCTAGAAAGAATCGAACACTTAATTCAGTTATCTTGCACAATAAACCAACCACTGATGTAACTAGTCAAAAAAAATAATTCAGATTGATTAGAAAAAATAAATTCTTCCGATAATAATGATCTCCTCCCCTTCCAACTTGCTAAGGTTTTAATTTATTTTTAATTGATACACGTGGTATATTATTTTAATGAATTTTTTCATACTCTTCGATTTGGTATTTTTTACTTTCATCGTGTTGGTATAAAGACCCCTAGGTGAGTGGTGAAATTATCGAACTAAAGCTGTATTCAGGATAATAAATCTGATTTATTTTTCTGTCACCTGTATTAACATTTTAAGTATTTTCTATATGTCGAAGTATTTCCATACCCACCTTGAATACCAATGCTGAGACGTGATAGTCGCGTTTCTGGGCGTGCTCTTTTCCCCCAATGTCATCTTGATGTTTAAGCTGTCTTTTACCTCATTTTAAATTACGATATTTGATTTTTTATTAGTTAATTTTACTAGTTACGAAAATTGCTATCGAATCGATTAGAAATGAAAGATAATAAATAATCAACTCATTTTAGCATTATTTTAAATAAATTAAACTTAATTAAATTAAAGATCAGGACCGGTTTCGCTCAACAAGAACTTTACCAATTGATTAGTTGGTAATGCCAGCGATGCGCGATTTCAAATTATGTAGTACTTAACAAATATGACATATTTATAATCAACGCTAATTTGTACGTTGTAGCCGATTATACTCATTTTATATTTGTATTTAATTCTTAATTCAAAACGAAATAGGCAGAGCGTATTTATTCGTTGAAGGTCTCGTGTGTCTACGGACTAGGAAACAGATTATATGTATTGCATTCTTATGTAACAATGCGTAGATAAATAAATCTGCAAAATTATCAGAATTGCATTTATGCAGGTAGGCACCTATAGTATTTCTATTATATTGCAAATTACTGCAAGTGCGCCGCGTGGCCGACGTTTCGTCATACTTACTTCATACATTTTATGAGCTGTAAAATATGTGGTACCTACCTGGCCCGTACCGAGTACCAAGCTGCAAGTAACACCAGTGCGCCTCCATTTTGCTGTTTCCTCACAGTTACATATCGTCAGAAGTAAACTGGTCACAGCAGTGGACGGCCGAACTGGATATTTTGAGATCGTTCTGTTCATTCACCCGCTTGTTTGTTTTGCTTATTGACATTTTGTGTGGCAACCTTAGCTATTTTTTGATTTTTTAACCATTAAAATGTCATCCGGGTCATCTGCAATATATACATAAATTCAATAATTCAATGTCATCAATCTAACATGTATTCGAATGCTCTAAATAAACATTTATTTGTTGTAATACTTTCGATGGTTTCGGCGGTAACTTTGTGGAAGTTCAATTTAATATATAATTTAAAATATCTTTGATTATTCCACGTATTGTGCCACAGTTAGTAGCACAATTCATGTAATAATCAAAGTTATTTTAAATATTATATTTCTTTGTTGGTTAATCGTACTCTTCAAGAAGGCACGGGAATATAAAATATTTTGTATGTAAAATAACCAAAGTTTCTTTACTCATAAGAGCTTTCTTAGAGCGCATAAGATTTTCGTTGTAAGCAATATGTTGCATGTAATAAAAACACGTGTATGGTAGATTAAGGCGGATTCCTAATTTTCGCAATCGAAACGGTCGATCTAATTTGCGCGTAGTTCGAGCTCTGTTGTTAGTATAAAAAAACCTGTTGGATTCTTCTTTATACTGAAACAAAAGCATATGGATTTCTGAAAATAAGAATAACTATCAATCTCATCAGGTTATATATGAATTTTTTGTTAATTATTTCGGCTTATAATCCAGTCCACACACCTTTAACGTTTACCATGTTTTTTTTTCAATTGCACAGGTCTAAAAATACAATAATTATCACATAGTATACATTTTAAAACGTGATAATTAAAAATTAATATAATTAATATTACCTTAATTTGTTAACGCATTTGAAAATAGTATTATATTTAGGAGGGAAATGAAAATAATCAAAGTTAATTGCATTTTCTTTGCACATTACATAATACTATCAGGTTTGATTTTTTTCCGTGTTCATTTTTTTATGAACAATAATTTTACCAAATTACTTGGAAGTCTGTAACATTGTAATGATATTCAAATTGATTTCATTTATTTGTAACTTGTATTGTAATAAAATATAGATTATATTATTATTCGTTTATTGTAAATGCTTGTTATATCTCTTACACCAATTGTTTGGTATACCTTGTCATTAGTCTTTATCAATTTGATAGAAATAATCATGTTTGTTTATATTTCATTGGTCCATAACGTTCGCGATGGGCGAAACAGGTCCTGATCATTATAATACATATATGTAAAAAAGTAGTATTCATTAAAATATAATGCCTTTCACCGAGAATTGACAGTGATATTATCATAATGAAATTATTGATGATTAATGGATTATTTATTATTCTTAGGGGGATATCATTGGATGCTTGGTTAGTCACGTAATTACTATTTATATGATTAGTGGCGTATTACAGTCAAGTGATAAATTGTCAGAGCGAATAAACAGAAATTGTGTGCATTGATTTTATTCTGGACATTTCGCATAATGGAATTCCTAAGGTGAAGATTAAAACTGATACGCAACATACGATAAGTAAATAGGAATGTCAGGGATTATAAGTAATACAGTGGAACTTCAATTCATCGTTTTTCAGGGACAATAGATAATCGGTAAATGTGGGAAATCATATACATCTTCCTGGAAATAATCGGAATAATCGATTCAGAGTTAATGGTGCTTGACCCATCCGTTTTGCTTTGTCAATTCGCTTTTCTCCTTTCAGCTTCAGGACTTATTTTTGGGAGACGGCTAGAGTCCTGACTTTGGGGCTTTTTATTTGCAAGTCACAATGCAAACAACGAGACAAAAATTAACACTGTCCAAGTCGGCCAAGACGACTTTATCAGTCGTTACATATGAGTCATTTACTCTGGTATTATTGTAGCAAGACGATGCTTGCAGTCTTGCAGTGTTATTGTTTTATGGTATTGATCGAATAGGATCGAACGTGATTATGAACAGGATTACAAATTTTCGACCAAATCAATAGATCTGGATACAATTTGTGACATAATGACACAACAATATCGGCCGAATAAAGTCGTGCGTACTTCTGCGCAAAAAGACAAATATTAGACAAAAACGATCAACCGGGGGAATATTTCTCACCCTAATATACATATAACCATTAGATCAGACGAAAAATGCGTGATTATTTAACATCGTTCTTATGGGTCAGGAAAAAATAACGATACGATACGGGAAAACGATTTATTCGAGTACAATAGATTGGGTTCCACTGTACACACGTTCAATATTCCTGGTCTCGTATTGTTCGCGGCATTGCGGTTGCCGAGCGAAAACGATGCACTTTCGCATTTTCTACCTATTCTCTTTTTTTTTTAGTTCGAGAAATATTTTTTGGGAACCACAATGCAAAACATGATTCAGGGAACAGATAAATATTATATCTCATGTTTGTGTAAATTCTGAGAATTCTGTCAACTTTCCTTGCCTCTGGCTTTATTGCAACGATACGTTTTGATGCTTATCATGTCATTACGGAGTTGAATAGAATATTGTCAAGCGAGTTTTTACCCTAGCGACTACATGGGTTGGGGTGAATGTGCCGGCAAGGTTGATGTCATATTTTTTCAATTGACAATTTGAGATTATGGGTGTTGATTACATAAAAAAGTGTCAATCTTAAAAAATTCAAAATTCCTGGCACCTGTAACGATGTAAATTTAAAAAAAATTGTAATGTTAAATCCACAAGATTTTATTTTATCTACTTGCGGACAGCACGGACCAAAAAACAATAATTATCGAATATATTCGATAAAAAAACTGTTATGTGGCTGTGGCACCATCTTCCGTATTTACCAAATCTCTTAGCAGCAGATCACTAAACTTTTCGATTTTGACGAAAGTATTTAAATGTCGTCATTACAAACTTTAAAAAGGGTATATTTATATTTAATATAAATATATTATTACATGATTTCATCATATGATGAATATATGCTTCCAATAATGAATGGATAGTAATAAATGCATCAAAAAAAACATCATCATTCAATATATCTAGCTAGACGTAACTTAAGATTGTTTTGGGCTTTATCTTATTCTTATTTGGTGTGTGACAAGATATCATCTTCTGTTTTAATACAAATTCACCATTTTCACAAGCACATAATGTTTTAATTGAGGATTTCGACTGAAGGTGCTTTGATGGAATTTCAATATCAAATTTGAATCGTATAAAGTTTATAATTTTCCACGAGTTATCGCTTACGACCCCGGTTTCACGTTTCTGTACCTTCAAGAATTTCAAATGCACGAATGCACTTGAAATTCATGAAGGTGCCGAAAAGCGAAACCCGGGTCACTAGCGATCCGATTTCATAGAAAAGTTCAATATTCAAACGATTTTAAATTTGATATAATTTTTTGTATTGAATAATTATATTATTAATATATGAATCGATACGTCATATATTGTTCACTAGATAAATATATATTATCTGAAACGTTCACTTGTGGAATATTTATGCTGCAGTTCGTTGGTCTATTTTATCGAAACATATGGTGTGCGAATTACATTTATAGATAATCCTATAATGCGTGTACAGTTATATCACTTGCGTATATGCTGTGCGGTTATTTTACACTACAATAATACGCGTACGATTCTCGGTGGTAAAATAGCCAGTCCCTGCTAAAAAAATTATTGTTTGATTAATAACCACTGTTTTGTTGCAGAAGAGCCTGTGTGGCGGCGAGGGCCTCCCGGAGAGCGACGAATGCGACCAACGCGACAAAGCGCCCGCTCCGTGGGACCGGCCCTCTCGACTTCCATTCCGTGAGGTCTGATGATGATGTGATGAAAAATGTAGCGGCTTCCTAGCCTACCATCTGCAGCCAGCTACCGCTCATCCAATCCTTCCTCGTTACGTCACATCTTCAAAGTCCACCCACACTCCTGCTTAAAATGCATGTGCAATATTGTTGCGCTTCTCTAATCACCATGGCAACTGATACCTATTACGACGTTTGCAATGTGAACGGGTGTGTGGTTCCGCTGCACTGTCATGGCAACCGTAAGCCCGGCGAAAGTCTGCGGCCGACTTGAACATCTTTATTGATCGGTGTTTACATTGTTAAAAAAAATGTTTTATTAAAACACTCGCGATTACTGACCAATTGTGCGGTTGACATTACGTGGCTGTGTTTAATTTACGAGTGATATGATACGAAAATAACGGCGTGGTGCTGTTGTCCTTGTTGGGATTATTATGAAAGGACTCGATGCACACACACTCTCATTGAGGGCGGCCAGCGGCACAGTGAATAGTGAAACTAAAAACCGAGTGATCTCAGTGCACTGTTCATCAAGACGTTTACCATTCGTGGACTTTACGTTGTGGTTGAAATCGTTTCAAGGAAATATGCGTCTTCGCTCATGAATTGGATTTTTGCATGCGGTATGTGATTTTATACAATATACTTTGTCCACAAAGAGTACATTGCTTACAAATGTATGATAAGAAAACTATGGAAATGTTATATATATATATATATATATATAGTCGTCTGTATAATAATGTGCAAGCCTAACATGCCATCGAAATAAGTATAACGAATTTTTAAAAGAAAACTAAACGTTGAATGTTTTCAAACTCTTCGATTTAATTCCACTATCATATATTAAATAATAGTCACGTAATTTTTTATCTGCATTCATGCTAAAATCATTTTTCTATTGTATGTGGTTGTGCTGTAGAAAATGACAAAGCTAATAACCGAGTAAAAAAAAACAACTTTTAAAGACGTGGTAACTCATCAGTTGTGGTAGAACTGTCGTCAATATTCTCATCACATAAGTGAAGATAATAATTTGCTACATATTTGAAGGATATCTTTACGTAGACAATTTGTAAACTTACCAACTATTGTTATTCCAACATAATATTTGTTACACATTCTGAATATATATATATAAATATTTTGTACAATATCTTTAAAAATTTCCCGGTTGCACTATTGGTATAAAAAAGACAAGGATCGTATATTTCCTGGTACATTATAACTTCTTCGCGGGAAAACTGATGATTTACTACCGTTCTCACCCAATGAACTTTAATTTAAAATAAACAATGAATTATTGAGTGACGTCCTCGAGACTGCAAAGATAATATATAAATCATCAGAGAAGTTTAATTGATTGGTAACATATTATGCTATTCATCTGGTTATCGCTATTATACATACATTGGTAATACATACAAATTAATGGTTTCGAAAAGAAATCTTTTAGGTCATATGAATAACGCAGCAATGCGTTTGCATGAAAAATTATTTTAACTTTTCAGATACTGAAATTTTCAGCTGTAAGCTGGTTATTTTTAAGCTAATTATTCTGTGAACAAACCGCTGAATGGCTAAATGTGACAGTTAAACGGATGCGTTATTACAGATTTTAAAATTTGACTTCATAAAAACAACCGAAGTATTGTTAATATAATGTTTTAACAATTTTAAACAAGTAATGTGTTATAACCAAAATGATAAAGTAAACAAAAACTATAAATATTTCAAAAATATGGCTGACGTTAAATAAATTCGCCTTAATACAAATTGAATGTGATACGAATGGATATTCGCTGTACATGCTTTAAAGTTTAAACAAACGAATTGATAAATTGCGCGGAGGCTCATAGGCCAGTGGACGTAGAAGTGTGAAGCGAATAGGGTGCGCCTGTGCATCTGTTCTGGGGCGTTTGCCCGCCCGCAGAGCTGTGCGCGCCGCGGCAGCCCGGCAGGCGCGGGGCCCCCCGCGCGCCGCCCCACAACCTACGGTGAGTCTTCCAGCATTTGGTCACATCATCTGGACGAATATGATCATTTCTGCTACATTTCATTCATAACAAATCGTCTTATAAATATATAATCATCACACAACATATTAAACCACCGCCCGCCCGCACGGCTATCTCTATGCAGTTTTTGAAATGAATACAGATAAAATTCACAAGGCTTGTATTGTAAGAGTATATTCTTTCAAATATGAATACGGTTAGCAGTTTTGTAAAATAATTATGGTTTTGTATTTCTATATATACATACGTAGAAGACATCTTTCAATATTGTCTGTGGCAGCAAAATTTAAAATACAAAAAGTTCACTTTAGTCACTGACTGTTTCGTGTTTTAACATAACGCGTTCATTTTACAAATTGACAACCAAACGTCTTGCGCTATAAATCTTAAATGTATGTGTGTTATTACTGTAACCATTTAAGTCTAGTAGCTTTGTCCCTTTATAGAGATAGTTGCTCTCCTGGCACGGACACCAAAAAAACCCAGTGGCTTAGATACGTCTCATAACATCGAAATTTTCTATCTTGCGGTAATTAATCCGACACTTAATTTACAAATTTTGTGCCCTCAATGGTAACCTGAATTATTGCTGCATTTGATTATCGCCTGGGGACGGGTCTGACCTCAACTGTCGTCATAGCCAGACTTCACAGTTTCTACAACGTGTTCGTTTCTCAGGTGTCTTGTGTAATGTCTTATATAACATGCTAGGTGATAACTGTTTGTTTTTGTTAAAATTCATATTTTTTGCTGAAGGTGATGGATTTTGCTAATTTAAAACCATCATAACTAGGTTTCATTATTTTAAGCCTTTTGAGAAATATCACGTAACCTAACGTTCCTTGATAAAATCTACAGTGGTTTTGAAATGTTGGTTTACCCCAAGGTTAATTGTAATATATGACGAATCTTTGTTGCGTATTCGCCAAACTTAACCATTACTTTCCTTGAATCTTTAATTTAATTGATCCTGTACAATTTAGTTACATACCATATTATGCAGATGCCATTTATCTCATATCGAATGGAAATATATTAATAAAATATTGAGATGATCGATTTGAGGTAGAAATGTTTGTTTTTAAGAAATAAATATTTATAGATGATTACAAAAAAGTACAAACATATTTATTCACGATAGTTAAATAAAGTCGCCATCATTGCATTCTACTCCAATGATATCATGTCACCTTGCTTCGCGTAAATGAGATATTTGAATTCAATATTTCATCTCTCTGCCTTCGGACACTTATTGTAATGAATAAAATACCTTTTTTTATAATTATTACTGCCACATATTTTATAACGATCACAACCGGTTTCGCTAGTGTCGAGCACTATCCCAAAATATGTATTTTATATATTTAAATATATGTCATGCCTTTCCATCAACAATTGACAGTTTACGCCATAGGTGGCCAACATTTTCTGCAGCCGGGCCAAATTTTAGAAATGAGATTTCCTACCGGGCCACACAACAAAATTTCTTTTATTATTCCAAGCAAACAAGAAATATATTGTTTTTTAAGAAGATACAACAAACATGAGAATCAAACATATTTATTGGATTAGAGTTCGGCAATACAAAAAATAAACAAAATATAGTAAATTTTAGTGAGACGTCTGATTTTGTTTGTCAGAACTAAGTGCATCAATGTTGATATCGATTGATGTTGTTGCTACACGCAAACAGTTCTTCAAACGCTCATCAGTGATTCGTGTTCTCATTTGAGATTAAATATGCTTTATTCGACTAAAAAGCTGTTCACAAGTTTAAGCGTTTCCAAATAGCGATATCACCGATAGATCATGTTTACAAAAAGCAAGATATTTTTCCTTATCCAAATATGTCTTGTAAAATTCTTCCAAACCAACTTGATTGAATTTTTCTTTTAACTGTGCATCACAACACATTTCACAGTGTACCATTTGTAAAATTCCTGGCAATAAACTCACGTCTACAAAGAATGGCGTAACAAATGCAGAAAAAAGCACACGATGCTTTTTAAAATCTTAAAATTGGTTTTCAAATTCGAGGTTCAAGTCAGATATCAACGATGCGTATTTATCCGCCGCTATTTGTGTGACGTCTGGCTGCAATAACAATGTAGGGATAGTGAGAAGATTTTTGCCCTTAACTGTTGTTCCCAAACCCAAGTTTCATTTGGAATGCGGAAATAAGATCATACATGCTATTTATAAGTTGATCTTTCCCTTGTAGACGAGTATTAACAACATTTAGGTGGCTTGCTATATCGACCAGAAATGCAAAGTCGCTAACCCACTCCTTGTCGTCAAATTCTGTCATACTTCTCGACTTGCTTGCGAAGAATGATTGTATTTCTTGCTTCAAATCAAACACTCTTTTCAACATTTGAGCACGGGTCAGCCATCTTACTTCTGCATAAAATGTATCGTCATTATGCTGTGAATCCAAAGACTTGAGAAACTCTTGGAACTGACTGATTCAACACCTTCGACATAATTAAGTTCTCTGTTTTGTTGACAACCTTCATGACATGATCCATTTTAAGGGACATGGAACAAAAATTCTCCTGATGAATAATGCAAGGAAAATTTTGCATTGAAGTATTACCAACTTTGCAGGCCTCATTTACAATCAATTTTACTAAACCTTCGTGTTTCCCAACCATTGCTGGAGCACCATCTGTTGTTATGTCCGATAGCTTGTTGAGTTGAAACGAAAACCGATTCAATGACGATGTAGCAGCTCCTAACAAATCTCGAGAGCAAATAGTGTCCTTAAGTGGATACAGTGCCGCTAATTCTTCTATTTTGTTAACATGGACCCCTGATAAAAATCGCCACTTGGGCAGTATATCTTAGGTCTGTGGTTTCATCCAATGCTAGAGCATAAAATATGAACTCGGATGCTCGATTTCTCAAATTATCTTAAATATGGGTTCCAATGTCGTCGACATGCCTAGTAATAGTTTGACGAGAGCAGGCTTATATTTTGAGAAATCCGTTTTGTTTTCTGGGCACAAAATTTCAACGACACTCTCCAAACATTCCTTAATCATTTCACCATCTGAATATGGCTTCGATTATTTTGCTAGTACATGACTACTGCATAACTAGCTTTTACATAGCATGTTGACTCTTGAGCCGCTCTAGTAAATATCTGACGTTGTTCAGAAAGTTTATTTTTTAATTCATTTACTTGAGCTTGTCGAAATCGCCCTTCGTACTTATCAGACTTATTAGCATGTTTAGTCTCGTAATGCCGTTTAATGTTATAGTCTTTCAAGACAGAAACAGTACGACGGCGTTGCGAGCTTCTGCAGACTGGCGGTCGCACGACGTATCCCGCTCCGCTTCCCGCATTCACGCTCATGGCTATCCACGCAAGATTGGCGGGCGGGCTTTTTAAAATCAGCTTAACCTTGTGATTGTTTGCTTACCCCGTGTCTTAGGTAAGCGACGCGAACCGGCAAGCGAATTTAGGCTAATCCAGTCAATTTAAAACGTAGTTGATCAAAGGTCTTATGTGCCATCGCTCGGCCAGACGCAATTAACGCTCTGGTGAGCTTGGACCGTTCATATTTCAAGCGATTCGCGTGCGCCATGAGTGCGCACTTGAGGCGACTGCGACATATGCCGTCCTGACCGGATCGCTTCGCTCACATATGACACTTGCATGGGCGAGGACCGTTTGATATTTTAAAACTCTGCCGCTTTCAAAGCTGCGCCGGATCGCCTAAAAGAGATTCGCCCAGCTAAGACGACCCGTTAGACGTCTAATAGAATTGCTTTATGTCAAGAATTGAAAAAAGCTGAGACTTCAGAATCCCTTATACGAACTACGCACGTTGGAATGCTCTTTTAGTGGTTTTATATACAATAAAAGAAATAAATGTTTGCATATGCTCCGTGGGCCAAAACCTGACAAAATAAGGCCACGCGGGCATCACGTTAGTAACCCTTGGTTTACGCCTTCAAAGCACTTGATAAAAAGATAAGATCATGAATAGTTATTGTGATATCCATCAACACGGGATTTTTAAAAGACACCCGAATATTCCTGTCCCATTCTTGCAGTATTGCGAGTACATGTCGATTATCCAACATCATTATACATATTATACATTTAAATAAAGTTCTTTCTGTTATTAGTAGTTTTAAATGTAAATTTTTCATATAATAAAAGATTTTCGGTCGACTCGTAATAAAACATATATAAAATAAAATCAAAAGCATCACATAGTAACTTGTTTCATTCTGGAAATTCAAAATTAAAGATTGGAAAGTTCCACAAATTTCCGTTTATCATATGGAATTTTAAATGATGAACGTATTGTAACTTGTAAGCGATTTGGTTTAATGTTATAAACCCATTTTCCTTTTCATAATAGATTTGTTATTTGAGGATAAAAATTATTTTATTACTTTTGTAGTGCATGTTATTTTCCAATTAACCAAGTGTTTTAATCGACAATGAAAATATTTAAGCATGTCACGAAGAATGTCGTTACGCAACAGAGCTGTGGTCGGTAACCTTTGTAACATTGGAATTGACTTCACAAATCCCCCTTGAATCAGCTGTCACATTTTTGTATGCCTAGTATAATTTTAAGGTTTACATGCAATTTTTTGATGTATTTTTTTAGCTACTGTAATTAAATTAAAAATTTTATGTCAACAGAGCAAAAATTCTTTAATAATTTCGGAAATAACTGGCGTTCTTCTTAAGGCAGTATTCTGGTGTAGGATTTTGGAGAAATCATTTTTTTTTTGCATATTATCAAAGTTCAAACCTTTAAAAATATTCCCTTTCAAGGACTTTTCGAAATTCCGAGTATTTTCAGAGATACAGCTACTTTAGTGACGTAGTATCTAACGGGTCTGGGCGGAGCGAAGCTTCGCCCAAAACTTTAAACACGTTTATCTCGAAACTACTTTTTTCAAAATAGTTGCCATGATATCTCAAGTTTTACTGAACCGATTTACATGAAATTTGGTGTGAATCTTCTTAATACATCCAGTTATAGCGCATATTCAGATTATATAAAAAAAACTCAAAAAAACAGGAAAAAAACGGTTTTTTTTCAAACCTCTGCCATTTTGTGAAAAAATTAATATTTTTACATTTCTCTGATATGCGCGAAAATGACATCTTTACCAATTAAGGATATATTTTTTAATTATATTTTAGATGACTAGAAAAGTTGGAATCGTGGCAACTATGGAGCGTCATTTTTTTGAGACCCCCTACTTTACCAGCCTGTAATTTTTTAGGTTATTAGTTTTTTGGTTTGAATATTTTTTTTGTATATTTATAAAATATTAATAAATATCTGGAAAAAAAATGGACACTAAAATTGTTATTACTTTTTTTTCTATAACACTTGCAAAAACACCTAAAATTTCAGCCTCTAGACCAGAATACTGCCTTAAATTATTTCATTATTTAATATTACTAATCCAAAAGATAAAATTAGTGTATTTCAGATAGTATTGCTGGTAGATAAATCAAGCCCATTAAGAATTTATGTTCGTTATACACAGGGCTTTTTTTTTAAAAAAAAAGCTGCCTGAACTCACTTCATGTCGAGCTTTTTACTAAATATAATTATATTCAGATATCATTTTAGTAAAAAATTGTCTAATTGATTTTGAAATCTGTGAAAAAAGTTCTGGAACGCCGTTCCACCGCGATAAATGGGAAGAAAGCCCTGGTTATATACATAATGTAATATTTGAATTTTTTAATTATTACGATCAAAAAAATAATACAAAAAACCAAGATACTCACATTTTTTTAAATTTTCTTTTGCGAATCTGTACATTAAAATGTCAGCGTGTTCTTATAGCTATATACAAAATTTATAGATGAGTACACCAGAATAATTAAATTTTAATTAGGAACTTTCTGGTATTTAATGGCGAAGATTGAGTTGATGGTTCTGAGCCAAAAGATGAACTGTCAAAAAATACCGTCGCAAACAATTTTTCGAGAACTCGAAGTCTCATAATTATCGATACAACTTCTAACTACCTATCCTGAATTATCGCTTCAGTGAGTCTTCAACAGCATTTCAAATTGATATTTATTGTTTTATTATTCGCACATACACAAAGCTATACATGGTGTTATAATACTGCATGATTTCGTGCTTAAACTGCTGTGAAATAATTGTTAGTATTAATGTGTATGTATATATTATTACCGCGAAATAAATGTTAACACAGTTCGTGCTTTATAGTCGTTTGTTAAGGATTTTCGAAACATCATTTCGTCACGTTCTCGGGATAAAAGCTTTTCCAATTCAATGATTTCCTTCCAAATCTATTAAATGCCTACTGAAAGTACCAGTAATTGAATTATGTATTTTATATTGGTGATATCCATTCATTTTATTCTCAATCCGTATGTATTTGAGCCGAACGACTAGTGTTCCTTTTTCATATCTCAACTCCTATGTCGAGTCCTGCTCGACATTTTACATCGTGGTTGAAAACATTGGATAATGTGGTATATTTTTCGATATTTCATTTCACCATACAAATTAATACGCTAACCCTGCGATATCTATCAATTTATTATGTATATTGAGGAGTGCCAAGGGTTAAAATTATATTTTTGCAACTCGGGAAATTCTCCACGGCACCTCCGTATGGTATTAGATTGGCATACACATAGCGGTGTCGTGTTTTCTCGTAGGCAGCGACTTCTTTCGCCCTTATCGGAACTAGGTGAAACATCGAGTGAATCGATTGTATTCTTAAAAAGGCTATTAATTTATTTCATTTATTTCTGTTGTAATCTATATATTGAACGATATTATTAATACTTATGTACTTTTGAATTCTAAAAAGGACTATTTTTTTTGCTAAACGTTTGTGAGAGCTGCTATTGATCAGCGGATTTTTATTGTTGATTTGGAGATGTTTGCGATATACGCAACGATGGAAGACGGTGCCCTGTAATTGCGCCTGAGTCATGTTCTCCATCAAAATATCAACTACCTTTACGCAATGATTGGAGATGATGATCACCCTTTGAAAGGTCCCATACCATTTTTCGTGTTTATTCGATGTACTCGTTATTTATCTCCGTGCTACCATACTATATCCTTCTTTTTTTATTGTTAAAATTGTTTGCATGCACATAATAAGACAAATGAATATGCAAAAATAGCTCTTGTATACGCTTTTCAAAATCAATAGCAAAAACATATATATTAATAACCCGTATGGTTAGACTACATTACATCAATGAGTAATTCAATGATTGTCGTATAGGCCAGTGCTCCGCAACCGGTGTGCCGTGAGACGATCCTAGGTGTGCGCGGAGCATTTCTCAGGCACACGAGAAAAAATCAAATAATTCGTCGACAGTATAAAATATTTCGTGAAGACGCGATCGTGGGGAATCATAAATAGTTATATCTTCATTGTCATATATATACATATGTAAATATTATACACGCAATCTATAATTTCTTTTATAAAATGTCAATTATTTTCAAAGAAAACTACCATATTCGCCATCCAAATATTTTCGATGAAAATCAATAATTTCAAAGCTTCCATTTTGCATGAAGGCATCCAAGGGTCACGGCTAGGGACTCCACTCGACATCTGAACTACTCGAGTATCGAGTAGTAAAATTTCAAAATACTCGAGTACTCGAGTACACTCGAGTAGTTTCAGATGTACCGAAATATATTTTACTAATTCAAATTTGTGTCTATAAATAGATGATATATATATTTTATTTTATTATTACATTTATTTCAATTTATGAAATATATATTTTAAAAATAATAGAGAATTAAGCGTCTCAAATTTAAATTTGGTTCGAAGATTTGTATTTTTATTCCAGCAGTAGAAAAAACTCTCTCTGTTGCTGTGGACTACGGTTTAAAAGTTAACAATCAATTTAATTGTGTTATCTAGTTTTTCTGCCCGCTGTTTAAAACAAAATAAAATTTGGAATTAAATCTTCATTTTTATATATTGCGAGTATTACTCGGGTATTTTTCAAATTACTCGAGTATCGAGTACTTGAAAAATGGACGAGTATACTCGAGTATCGAGTACTCGATACTCGAATTGGAGTCTCTAGTCACGGCTAAGTCTTGGTATATTTAGTTTAAATCCAATTTTATTCCAAAAACCCTGCTTGAAATGTTATTTGCTGTTATTTCCCTAATATTCGTAGTAATAATAAATAATCACGATATTATTATGATATACGTAAAATTGCTCAACATGTTCTGAACGGCAATCGGATCAGCCTTTAATGCTCGTGTCAAAATAATATTTTTCGTTCGATTGAGGTTGTCTACTGAAGGCACTTGATTGAATTTCAATATCAAGCTTGAATCGTTTAAATTTTGTACTTTTCCGTGAGTTTCGACCCGGGTTTCGCCTTTCAATATCTTCAGGACTTTCAAGCGTACCAAGTATGCTACTTTCGCAAATAATTTGTAATCTGAGAATCACTTATTAAACGCGGATGAACTCGATAAAAACGCAATTTTATTGAACAGTACCGTTACTTTATTTTACACGATTTACATGTGACGCGATTATTTTTTGTCAAACAATCTACTAGGCGTGCTTGAATTGATAATGCATGATCAACTACACGGAAATTCAGATTCAAACAAAATGCAATTCTTTCGTTCAAAAAATTTTAAACGATTATATTAACGAACCGACAGTGACAGCAACGAATAACTTCTATAAGTCAAAAAAAATTGCATGTCTACATACCCATCTGTTTCTCATTGTTATTTTATAATCAATAAAGAAATTAAAGGTTAAATAAAAAAATATTTTTTTACACAAATTTAAATAACGATTTTAGTTTTTCATAAATATTTGATTCTTTTTTACACGATATGTTGATTTCTGGAATTTATCAAATTATTTGAAAATAAGATTTTTTTGCGAGATTTTTTATACGTGCCATTTTCTGGAACTAATGTATCGCGTATATTATATTTAAAAGCGATACAAACTATTTACTACTCTGCAGTTCAAGATCACGTGCACTTGAAATGCCCGACTAAGCCAAAAGACAAAACCCGGGTCGTTGGCGGCAAAACTCATGGAAAATTGCAAATTTCAAACGTGTCAAATTAAATATAATTACGTAAAAGCAGGGCTGTGGAGTCGGAGTCGGGGCTTTTTGGCCGTCGGAAAGCCGTCGTGAGTCGGAAATTTTGAAAAGTTTGAATTTTTCATTTTTGCATATTATATGTAAAATTTGGCTATTGGCCAGATTGGTATGGTTGATATTTCATTGAATACACATAATTATGAAAATTAGGCAAAAAAAAGTGACGATATTAAACTTTTTTAGTCGGAGTCGGAGAATTTGGAAAACACGTTGGTGTGCCGTGGAAGAAAAAAGGTTGCGGAGCACTGGCTATAGGCCTTAATTCTAGAAGTGAATAAGTCAGATTTTGGCCATTTGGACTAAGAAAATACTTCAAAATAATCTTTCTTCTTATGCTAGAGATCTCTGTCACTTGATTTAAGCTTAAGAATGAGGACAGCTAATTTGTATGTCAAAATAATGTTGCAACATACTTTTCACCAAGAATTGTCTAAGTCAGTGATCGCCAAACGGTCGCTCGCGAGCTACCGGTAGCTCGTGGTGGTTCGATAGCTCGCGAAGTATATAGTTGGAAAATCCATGCTTTTTACATGGACAGCTGCAAGTGGCCTACTCACGCGTTGGAAAACCTTCTGATTTATTCGTGTACGCACCAGACAGAAAAAAATATGTTATATTCATAAGCACTTCAATATACAGAATTAAAACATAAACACTTTCTTTCTTTGCCAGACTTTAAAGTACGCATCTTATGTTTCATTCGAAGTCCGATTTTATTTAAGTAATAAATAATAATATGTATAGTACAATAAAAGACGACGATAAAACCATATAACAAAGTAGCTCACTAGACAATTTTAATCTCTCAAAGTAGCTCGCATCCTCATTGAGTTTGGAGACCACTGGTCTAAGGGCACATAGATGATCAGAAGTTTAGATTTATTAGTTTAACCCGGCACACGCGTTTAAATATTCACTCAATTGAAAACCGTGCGCGTCACCTTTCTTCGAATTATGAAAGGATGTTATTTTTCGTTATATCGTAATAAATAGAGGGATTAAAAATAATTGGATTGATATTGATTGCGGACAAACACATTAAGAATATGTGGGAACACTAAAAACCCGAAAGAAATACCACATGAAGCCACAATTCATTAAACAAACAAATCTCTAACAAAAAAGCAATGCTTGTCGACATGACGTATTTGTTATCTTTAATTACGAACGTGTCAAATTAAGAGCCCTGCGACGAACTCATTCGATGGTCGTTGTCACTTCGAAACATACATATATTACTCGCTTAATTACGGGAAACACATAAATAATTTAATATCGAGACATTTATCACCAAATGTTCAACACACATACACCTAGGGAGAGATAATAATTTATGATTTTTTAAATCTTTTTAAGAGTTATAAATTTTGTAGAAAAGATAACGACAAATACATCACAATCTTTGCACATGAAACTTGTTAAAGTTTTTTTTTTATTTTTCTTTGAATTACATTTGAGCATTGTGCAAATCACAAATCAGAACTAAATGTTTTAAATATTGAATACACCCAATAATTTTTTTAGTAAACACAATAGTCGACACAATTAGAATAAATACACGATAGTTTTTATTTAAATGTGTCCCTCAATACAATACGAAGTATAAAAACATTAAATAAAGATCCTTTGAAAAATAAATATAATACCGCGCAGTGCCTGTCAAGTAAAATAGTTCCGTCATATGCGCAGCCGCGAATGAAATTATATGAGAACTGCGCAGGCGCGAGAGTTCGCGCGAACTTTCAAACGAATAAGCGCACTGACGGGTAAAATCGAAAAATTGTAGCTGTTCGAGAAATCGATGTTTTTATATTTAAATCTATTATTTCTGACAATCTCAAGGAGTTTGTGGTAGCAAGATAGATAAGGCAATATTTTAAAACAATAATCACCCCTGTGTGCAAGAGATTTATCGTTTAATCATCAGTTGAAAGTTCCCGTCACACAAGTCGTGACAGTCGCGTACGGGCCTTGTCTTTTCCCGACACAACATCTGTGACGTTCGTCCGCCACGGGTTAAGAAGTGTCTTTGTCCGCTTAGGCAGTTATAGTGCGAACAATCACCACTGTAATAAACTTTCAGAAACCCATCGCCAAAAAATGTTAATAACAAACAATTGATATATAATATTTGACGATGGCACTTCTAGCATTAGACCCTACATATAATCATATTACAAAATAAATCAATGCTTGCTTTTTTAAACCATGTCCGCTCCGATGTTTTGAGCATTACGGAGTTAATCTCTACATCATATTTCTACGAGAACTGTTTGCTACTCAGTCGCTCCACCTCTCTTCATCAAAGAGAGTAAGGATATAAAGGATATGAGTAGTGGTTAGCTAATCGCTCTCGTTACGTTCCGTTTTTAAACATGAACCTTAAACCAATATATTTAATTTAAATAAGACGATCTTTTGGCGTAAGGCATGATTAAGGCAGTATTCTGGTCTAGAGGCTGAAATCTTAGGTCTTTTGCAAATGCTATAGAGAAAAAAGATATAACAATTTAACGTAAATTTTTTTACCAGATATTTATTGATATTTTAAAAATATACAAAAAAATCAAACCAAAAAACTAATAACCTAACAAGTTACGCGCTGGTAAAGTAGGGGGTCTCAAAAAAATGACGCTCCATAGTTGCCACGATTCCAACTTTTCTAGTCACATAAAATATAATTAAAAAATATATCCTTAATTGGTAAAGATGTAATTTTCGCGCATATAAGAGAAATATAAAAATATTTATTTTTCGCAAAATGGCAGAGGTTTGAAAAAAAAAGTAAAAATTGTTTTTTTATATAATCTTAATATGCGCGAAAACTGGATGTATTAAAAGGTTTACACCAAATTTCATGAAAATCGGTTCAGTAAAACATGTCAACTATTTTGAAAAAAGTAGTTTCGAGATAAACGTGTTTAAAGTTTTGGGCGAAGCTTGGCTCCGCCCAGACCCGTTAGATACTACGTCACTAAAGTAGCTGTATCTCTGAAAATACTCGGAATTTCGAATATGTCCTTGAAAGGGCATATCCTTAAAAGGTTTGAACTTCGATAATATGCAAAAAAAAAATGATTTCTCCAAAATCCTAGACCAGAATACTGCCTTAAATTGAAATGTTTTATAGTTTGCTGCCATAAATACCGGTGATTTTGCAGATATAATAAATCCTTTCGGGAATAACTATGGTGGATTTTGAAAAACACAAGTTTGTTTGTATAAAATAATTAGTATTTTCATTTCAATTGAATTCACTTCACATAATATATATTGGTAAAATCATGATTTTTTCTATCGACTTGGCGGTTACTTTGCGAAGAAAATATTTTTACTATAAAATTTAAATTAGTATATTTTTTATTCTATTTCTAATGTGTGGAATAACAAAATATGTAGTCTATTTCAACTTAATATAGATACATTTGTCATTGTTAAAAGCGATTCTTGACGAGAGTTCTGAATATATGTATATATTTTTATATCATAACCGCGTTAAATAATGCTATCACTTTGAAAGGTAATTGAGTCCAATTAAAGGATCGTAGATAATTTCGTTTGTGAAAATTGTGATTTAAAAAATTTGTGATTGTTAAATAATACATCACCGGTTGAATAGTTTTATTTTTGTTTGATCCGTTAATAAAAATGGAATAGTGATATGGCTTGCTCGTTTAAAATATTATTTTCTTTGTACTGACATACACTAGATTGGTGTTATGGGTACATATTAGAAAAATACTAAAATTTTACGTTATGTGATTCGTCCACCTACTGGAGGTTATCTCGACTATCTTAAATTGTTTTACGTGAACTGCTTGTTACTCATTTGCGCAAACTCTCTATTTCGGAGTGCGTAAGGATTTGTTTTTTGCGTAAGGATAACGCTCGGGCAGGGACAAGTAGTTAGATAATGGCCCTCGCTAAATATACACCGTTTTTAGGATCTGATGGTCGAGAAGGAATTTAGACGTTGCATACATCCATACTTTAGAATACAATTTATGAAACTGTGTGTTCTGATAGTCGAACCCGCAAACACTGCAACCGAAGTAATTGACGACTACTCGCCATAAGTCTGGCATTAAGCTATTTATATATACCACATTTATATAGTATAATATGATATTTATTCATGCATATTTTATTATACAACACTTCTAGTGAATGTAGGACTAAAAAGAGGACGAAACACTTCATTTAAAAAAAATATATTTAGGTAGTTCAGTTAGGTAGTTTAAGTGTAATGATAAAAAATCGTTCAGTTTTCCCAGCTTTGTTGTTCGAATGGTTTTTGTATCGCGGAATCTGCGGGTATTTTTCATACAATTTAAGTATGGGTAATGTTCTTTTATGGAATTTGAAAGTATACATAAAATTTATATAATACTTCGAGCTATTTATTCTATATGTAATATTTACTTAACACATTGGCTACGGGAACGTGGAATACGAGTCGTTTTAAATAAGTTTACTTAAAAACGAGGGCGAGATGCCGAGATAGCTATCAACCCTGTCAAACTAAATACATTTTTTTTCGTGCTTTGGCAATTACCACTACCTATTTGAATCTAATGTCACTCCACGGTGTCTCCAAGATTATCGGTTTCCTTCCAAGTCATTTCATCAGCAGCCTTTCAGGGTGACGGAATCCATTCGGTTGGAATATGAGACTTGGGGGATTCATGCCCTCAAAGGCTGTCCATGTCCAAGGCAGATCTATTGCTTATTCCTGAATGTACAGGTTAAAGAGAGCTGCTAAATCCGCTCTCTTATTCCGAATCTTGCGAACATTTTCCGTGCGTTAGCCGCAAGTATTTTTACCTTTTTAAATACATACTTTATTTATCATGTCCCTTGTCAGCCCTTTTCTAATTGAAAAGTCATCCAAGTTGGTTAATAGTTATGGACTGTAAATATCCTTAAGCACTTGTTTTATTCTTGTATTGTTTTATGTTGTGGTAAAAAAGTTTCAATCACCGATTGGTTTTTAAGATCGTTTATCCCGGGATCGAAAGAATGGATTCGCATTGAAACCCCCACAGAAAAAAGTTAGTGTCGAACAGCAAATTCATAAAATGTTTGGCATTACACCGATTACTGTATTTTATGGAAAATGTTCTTTAGTAATAATATACGTGCTGAAGGCTTTGGAACATATTTTGTAATTATAACTTGCCGTATCAAAGTATTACTTAAAAGAGAGAGTTGGTCGATATCACATGATCTCTTTTAATTGGAATGTAAATCAATGGCAAAGTGTCAAAAAATTAATAAAAAGAGTTTTTTGAAAGCACAATCTTCATGAACTTATTATTATTGGAAAATGAATCTTCTCGAACGAATTATTACAAATGAATTAAAATGAGAATTAGTTCTCATTCACATTGTCTTCTAAGCTCGCACCTCAAATTTATCTACTAAACTCACCTTCGTAATTATAAAAATATGCTCGATCAGCGGTTGTTAACCTATACCACGCGTGCCACTAAGTGCCATGCGAATATTTTTTTGTTTACAGGCTCCCTAAAATATGTAAATTTATGATCATTTTCTGTACTTTTAAATGTTAAATAAATTATTATATTCCGCGCATAAATCACTGCCAGCCATGTTCGGCCTGATGCTGTGGCGCCAGACTATATTTAGTTCTTGGTCCAACTAAGCGTTTTGAGTCGCGCGGTGTCGAGGCACAGGCGCACCACGCCCTACAGAGCTGGCCAAATGCATTCGCGACGTATCATCACGCACGCAAATCGCCCACTCACGCCACACTCGCTTTAGCGCGTGTCACGCGCTCGTCTAGGTAATATGGCGAAAATGAACAACGCGATACGGAAATTTATATTGATGAAGGAGGGCTATAGGGGACATGAAATCTCCTGATTAATCTAATCGAGAAAAATCATCGCCTTTCGACGTAGCCTTTAGTCAGCTTAAGTTCATCCGTGCATTTTGATGTTTGAAGATGGGAACCCGGGACTTTCATAATAAAACGTACAAAATTGTATGTTCACAATGTTAATAACATCAAATTACGAGCTAACTCTTCAGGTGTTCGCTTCCGAAGTTCAACCTCAAATAAGTCATTTATTTTTGTAATTTTACATACATTCAGTTTCATATGTTTATATTGGACATTGTAATATTATCGATAAAATATTTTAAATAAAATTGTCTTATTTTAATTATACTGGTTTGATTTCAGTGGCACGCGGAGTGTCCAAGTTTTTTAAAATGCTCGTTTTGTTGCACTCCCGCGTAATTGGGTCGCCGATCACTGTCCTAGATCATTATAGTAAGCGTACAGTAACACAAATTGCATTATCTAAAAAGCAATCAATTTTAAATTGTATATTATGTATTGATACTTCAATGTTTTATGTTTCAACTCAATTAGTCAGTGTTGAATGTATAGCGTACGTCAAATAAGTAATTTTTAAATCATATTTCTAAAACAATGAGGGTAGTGTGTGATTTCTTTCTGATAAGCTATCGTCGAATTCGTCTTTGATTGGCTGTCGTTGAATATTTATTTTTACAGAATTATTTGGACTTCGTTGCTTATTTTTTGTTGTTGAATTTGAACTGTAGTGACAAAGCTCAAAGTGAAGCGCCCGATTGAAATATATAGAAAGGAAGTGGAAAGATCAAAGCAATACTGAAAGATAGAGTGCTATTTTGGGATGCACAAGCGTTGATTTGAGGCGGTTAATATCTAAAGGACATTCACGATAATAAACATTCTATGAGTAGTTTGATCGTCGACATTGCCGCTAATTTTTGCTAAACATTACCAGTGATTCCGAAATGGTCGGCCAGTTCTAAACCTGTCTGATAATTTCACAGCTTTGAGGGGATATCAAAACAATAAATCTCACAACCAACAGAGTTTCTCGTTCTATAACCTATGATTCTAAACAATTAGGTGATTATTTCATATGATAATTGAATGAAAAAAAATAAAATGAAAAAAACGAAGATTTTAATTGATAGATAGTGTGTACCCTTATATATAAAAAAAATCATTAGAAACAATATGGCCAAGAAACGTGTATTACTGAAGCCTCTAAAACCAATGTTGCATACTCGACTTACATGCTATACGATTTAAGCACAGTCTCGAAAAATTCGATCCATTGACAAATTGTAACTGAAGACGAAGCGATAAGTTATCCAATAGAGTTATTTCTTTTAATCCAAACGGGATTTTGTATCAAAAATTGATAAGTAGAATTTCCGTTCACGCTATAAGGAATCCATATCCAAAAAAAAGTATGTATGATACCCATACCAAGGTAAGGAATATATTTACATGTTATTGAAGCAACTATTCTAATCGGACCATTTGAAGGCGATCATATATTTATAACAATAATTGCAATAATTCCACCTGATTAGCCATTTTACAATGTCTTGTTCGGATTGCGTTTTCTATGACAATTAATAAATATTAGGGCCAATCTCTTAATGTTACTGACTTCAACCAGATTTTTTTTATCACACGTGCACATGAACTTCAGCTTTAAAAAGCACAGGCCCCACCCAAACTGTACATTGTGGCTGATAAAAATGAGAAAACACACAATATGTTGCACAGTGCATGCCCCCCCTGAGGAGAATTTATTCAATTCAAAATATTATAACATTAATTTTCAAATGATTTTTATTTAAATAAATATGTTGTAGTTCTCTTTTTTTTCACGACCCTTTAGTTTAACAACTACAGTTACGGCAAAAGAAATCCGCGCACCCTTCCAATTCCATTCATTTGCAAATATTTCCTCTAAATCTTTACCGATTTCCATTTTTGTTTCTTCTTCCATTTTAATATCAATCCTATTGTCCCACACATATTCCATAGCTTTTATTCTCCGAAGCCGTTTTACACGGGTGTTTGTCGAGCTTTCGCTTCATAATAGCTCAAAATTTTTCTATTTTACTTAAGTCCGGGCTATTTGCTGGCCAGGGAAGGGATGTAATTCCATTTTTTTCTTTGTAATCTGAAACCTTATGATTGAGTTAATTGATATGTATAAAAAAATATTCGGAGAAATATGAATTGAACTCGCAATTTTCGCTCTATGGCACGGCAAGGAATCGTCCTAAATATAGGATCATTGAACACCTCCGTCATCTCCTCAAAAATTGGTAATACTTCGTCAGTAATAACCGATTTATATTTTATGCCGTTTATAATTTCATTGACGATTACGAAATAACCTACGCCATTGGATATCATGCACATCCCTAACGTTACAGAGGGTAGATTATGGACAGTCCGCCGAATGCATTTAGGGCTATTTTGTTCACCAATGTTTGGGCTCCCCGTGGCGGCCCTATTCGATAGCGAAGTCTCAAATTTTGACTCATCTGAGAAGATGACATATTTCCAATGATCTACAGTCCACGATCTGTGGGCTAATACGCAATCCATGCCTTTTTTCTTCATGGCCGCCGTCAGAAGTGGCTTGCGGAGAGCTCTTCGGCCTCTGAACTCCGTCTCCACAAGCCTACTGCGAATGGTTCGTTTCGAAATATTTGCTGCAGATGAATGACTCAACTTCCCCAGAATTTTCGATAACATTAAAAAGCCATTATTCGTAATAATTGATTTTATTTATCGGTAATCTCGCACAGTCGTGCATCTTCATCTTCCTGCTCATTGTTTGCCTTCAATTTTACCAATTTCTTCAAAAAAACTGATATAGCCGAAGCACTGTATCCCAAACATTTCGAAATTTTATTAATTGAAATGTTTAGGTCAGCGAAAGCCAAAATATTCGATTTTGTCCCGAAAGTCATACGCGCTGGATTATTCATTTTTTAAAACTGTATTCACGCAACTGTGATTCACACAAAACTGGTGAAAGATAAAGAAAAGAAACTTGTAACAGTCGAAAGCCAAATATCACTGTACAATAGAAAAAAAATAGTAGGGGGTTGTAACCATTGAATTCCGAGAAATAGAGAAACTCAAAGTCGCAATTGCGGGCGGTTACTTGCAGTCAACAATCAAATGGCCACCACTGTATACGACATGTGATAAGTTGATAATTATGTCTTAATTGTGAGGTTTTGTTACGAATTTTTTATTTGACAATCAGCGTTGCCTCCGCTGAAAGGAGGTTTTCCACATTACGACGAATGAAAACCTGGCTTAGGAATCGTATGAGCTCGAAAAGACTATATGGTCTGGCGTTGTAACATATCCTCTGGAAAATGGATACTAAGCCTGAATATTTTTGGGCCTATTCGCAACGTCAAAAAAATGAAAATTCGACTTAATTTTATAATGTTTGCCATTTTTCTCTGGTCACAATATTTTTTTTTTATATTAAGTTTTTAATGTTTTTAATTGAAATAAAAGAATCGATGATAATAGTCAGAGTCATCAATTATGTCACATGATTTTGTTCGGCGTCATCACTTCTTTAAACGCAGGGTCATCATTTATTCCGTAAAAAAAATCGAAAAAAAAATTGAAAAAAATCGTGTAAAAAAAGTAGCGGTGCCGTTCAAAAAATCGTGTAAAAAGGGGACTGGGTGTATATATATATATTTTAATTTATCATGTTTATTTTCAAAATGGCCACCCCCTGGGACAATTCCTGGATCCGCCAGTGTAGAAAAACCGTGTCTAAGGTAAGCGACGCGAACCGGCAAGAGAATTTAGGCGAATCCAGTCAATTTAAAACGTAGTTGATCTGCGTGCGCCATGAGTGCGCACTTGAGGCGACTTGCGACATATGCCGTCCTGACCGGACCGCTTCGCTTACGTATGACACTTGCATGGGCGAGGACCGTTTGATATTTTAAAACTCTGCCGCTTTCAAAGCCGCGCCGGAACGCCTCGCCTAGATTCGCCCAGCTAAGACGACCCGTTAAGAATACTTCGCAATAAGTCTGAAATCGAGTTGTGTTAATTAACAGGAGCAAAAATGCAACCACAAACTACACAAATAATAATATTATACAGATAGAGACAGTCACATAAGTTTATTATTTGTTTAAAATAAAAATAATAATTTTATTATGGGCAAATATTAAAAAACAAATTCTTCTTTCAGAACTCATACAATAATCAGTAATATTCTTCAGATTTAACCATTTTGATTCCACATTTTATAATAATCCACAAGAATTCAAAGAGTAAAGTCAAAACATAAAATTATAAGCCAGTATGTATAATTTTTTTGGCCTCAGCTCGAGTGGATTGGGATTCTGTCCCGTGACCATATATCAATATTTTAACAAAACAATGCCAACTAGAATTGATAAAATAATGTTACAAATATTCAATAAACATAATACTATACTTATTCAAGTTGGCTGTCCTCCTACTCTGTTTTGTGGTCAGGGGCTAGAATCGTTGAATGGACATTTCATAGATGTATTTGTATCTAAAGGCGTGACTGTCCTTGATGCTTTATCCGATCGCCCCATATCTAGCCCACAGCACTAAATATCCCGATTAGTTTTTACTGACTCCCATTCTCTGACAAGAATATTACCATTTAAAATCGGGTTTCGTTACAAAATCGATTGAAATACAGCATTCTGAATTATTTTAATATAAATAGAAATGATGTTATTTTGTAAAACTACGTATGCCCATTATATAACGGAAAAATAGTCTTACAATAAATAATATATTATTCGCGACCACTTTCTTCATTCAGCTTGCCTTTTAATGACGAAGTGGACTAAGACGTAGCATGAAATTATCAAAGATTGCATAATTTTTCACATCACGCTTAGAAGATATTTTCATACGATTTAAAATGCCAACACCTCGGATTTCTGCATATCTGGATTCTTATGCCTCATCGAAATTGAAGTGAAATGATGCAGCATAATATATTAATCTTTTACAAATTATAAGTGAATGAATAAGCATGCGTCCACTTTCCCACATTGCAATATTAAAACATCCTTCTTGCAGTTAAATGTATCGCTGAAATCTTTCGCTATATTACTTATTTATGTTTAATTTACTCTATCGATCACACTTGCTTAAACAAATTGAAATAATAATATGCCGGCTGATGGACTGTTCAACTCTGGGGGACTTATTTTCAGACCGGGGTAGTCGCAGGCGGACCAGAGTGCTAGTTATACGGAGGAAACCGAGTGTGATTATTGGAACTAATATTAGACATTTAACTTTATAGACTCGTAAAGAATCCCGCGAAATACAGTAAACATTTTCAATACTTAAACAATTTTAGAGGATGTATCATTTTAATTTTTATGTTTTTGACATACTATAGAAAGGCAACGCCTGCCAACAAGAGGTATAAGCAGTTTAATCTAAAGCCTGTCTGCATACGTGATGGTATTTTTTATTGATCGCTTATAATCATCGCCACAAAACGAATGCTTCTTTCGGGTCAGAATTTACAAAAATCGACATCTAAATGCCCTCTGTTATTAAAGCCCCGCCATCATTTGACTCGACGTCTCGGCGAATACAGGTGATTCTCAAGTCGATATCATTCTTAATTATTTATAGCCTTTTAACAAGTCATTTGCTATTGTGAGATATTTTACATATTTTTGAGGAGGTACTTGCCAGTTTGAGAAACATTGTTTATCAATAAGATGAATGAAAAACAAAAACTTTAGAATGCATTTTTTTATCACATGCATGAGTATCATTCGTATATTATTTATATTTATAATTTATTATAAAAATAAGTTGGTAATGGACTGATCAGTTGATAATGCTCGCCATGAGCGATCCCGTTCCTGATCCAATAAATTTTATGTGGGATGAGTACTAAAAATGTGTTATTATTTTTATTATAATGCTATTCCACCAAGTATTGACAGTGAACACCTAAAAAGTGATATAATTTATTCACTTGCAGAATGGCATTACAGCGAACCCCGATCGTACGTTCCCGCATAAACCGTTTTCCCGCATGGTTCGTTCATTTTCAATAGTCCCGGCGAAACACCAATAAGAGTTTATTTCCCGCATTGATCGTTTCCCGCATGTACCGAATGGTCCCTTGAAAAACGTAGAATCGTGGTTTCACTGTATATTTAAATATATAAAACACACTTTTTTGTACTACATCCACACATACATATATATATATTGCAAAGGTCATGACCGGTTTCGCTCGTCGCGAACATTTTCAAGCGATAAACTATTTCAATAACTGATTTATTTTGAGATTCTTATTAATTTCCAAGAAATTTTCTAGTGTCGCAACAAGTGGAATTGCAGTTAAAAGTTTAACAATACATTTGTAGTTTATATTTTAATTAACACTCGTTTTCAATCCAATTCAATCGCATGAATGCAATCCGATCCAGCTTTGCTCTTGAAACAATGGTATATTTAAGATAGTCCAACTTTGGCTCATGCGTTCTAAGATAAGTCGTCAATCGGCAATTGTTGTCGAGCTGATACATCAATCTCACAGGTAGAGTTTCCAATCCATATATTATAGTTCGGTTGTTTATCCATTATTAATTAAAGAGCGAAAATATTTTATTGAAATAACATTTACGGCATTGCGATCCGATCTGATAATTGAAATTTAAACATGTCTGGTTATACCCATAGTATAAAGAGAAGCAATTTTTTTAAATGTCACATTGTTAAAATGAGGATACATTAATGGAAATAAATAACATTTTATTGATGACAAATCCATAACCATCCAGGATGTTAGGATCAATTTTACAATTGTATGTATTTGGCACTCATTAACACATTATTCATCACCATTATTGAGGTTTTGTTCCTTGATATTTTTCCGCCCCTTAAGGCAGTATTCTGGTTCTAGGATTTTGGAGAAATCATTTTTTTTTTTTGCATATTATCAAAGTTCAAACCTTTAAAAATATGCCCTTTCAAGGACTTTTCGAAATTCCGAGTATTTTCATAGATACAGCTACTTTAGTGACGTAGTATCTAACGATACGGCAGAAATTTTTCGACTACCTGAACTCGGGTTCCCTTGTAAAAAAATATTTATTTAAAAACCGATGAACATAGAAAGAACATCTGAAAATGCTTATTTTGAAGAAGAGGAAGGCCCATTGTATGGAGCAGTAATTGCGGATTAAATAAATGTAAGTGTAAAGTACCATTATATGACTTAGACTGTTTGAAACTTCGCCCAAAACTTTAAACACGTTTATCTCGAAACTACTTTTTTCAAAATAGTTGGCTTGATATCTCAAGTTTTACTGAACAGATTTACATGCAATTTGGTGTGAACCTTCTTAATACATCCAGTTTTCGCGCATATTAAGATTATATAGCAAAAAAACAATTTTTACAATTTTTTGAAACCTCTGCCATTTTGCGAAAAATAAATATTTTTATATTTCTCTTATATGCGCGAAAACTACATCTTTACCAATTAAGGATATATTTTTTAATTATATTTTAGGTGACTAGAAAAGTTGGAATCGTGGCAACTATGGAGCGTCATTTTTTTGAGACCCCCTACTTTACCATCGTGTAACTTTTTAGGTTATTAGTTTTTTGGTTTTAATATTTTTTTGTATATTTTTAAAATATTAATAAATATCTGGTAAAAAGATGGACATTAAAATTGTTATTACTTTTTTTTTCTATAGCACTTGCAAAAACACCTAAAATTTCAGCCTCTAGACCGAAATACTGCCTTAATTCATTTCCATACAATATTTGAATTTCAATGTAAAATAATTTTCCACGAGCATACGGTATTTCAGATGACACGTGCATGTACACGTAATATTATGATTTTTAGTCAAAAAATCGTTTACGCTCGTTGAATATATCAATCCCAAAAAAATCAGGATTATGTTTTCTAATCTCGGGATTCATCAGGGATTGAAAACCCTCGGGATTGGAACCCCTATATTTTTGTTTTTATTAATTGTATCATTGATCAATTTTAAGGTGTTCACTGTCAATACTTGGTGGAATGGCATTATAATAAAACATTTTAAGTACTTTTTCCACAAAAAATGGAATATGTGTGGTATATGTATGTTGAATATGTGGAAAAAGTACTAAAAATGTTTTATTATATTTAATTGAATCATTATTGTAGCAACATACTCACCACGACTATTATTATATCGGCTAATGTAGGTTTGTGCCAGATAATTGATCTTACATGCTCAAAATCTGATCATCGAAGAGCTTATGAGATATTGTTGAACATTTCTGCAACCCCTCGCGCGATTATTCAAATAAATAAAGGTATCGATACCCACACGTGTAATAATGGCATACATACTACTCGAAATGCTATTGTTTGTAACACATTTTAAAATAAATAATATATTGTATAATATAATATATTATATTATATTTAGCCCGATTCTTGTTGCAGTGGTTAACGTCGTTGGCTACCGTGTCGGACTCGATCCTCGGTACGAGCAGAGTTTTTCGGTCGATAAATCCTGCTCAAATAAGACTGTTCAGAGGCAATGGGTGTTTGTGTTGTTAAAAATCCCTTTCCCACCTTTCCAAAGAGCGACGCATGACATCGATTAGCTAACCACTAGTAGTGTCCCTAGTCCTCGTATCCTTTCCATCCCTAATCTCTTCGAAAAAGGGAGGTTGAACAACTGAGTGACAAGCAGTTTTCGTAGAAAAACATGTTGAGATAAACTCAGTTAGAAGCCCATATGCTCCAAGTTGGGAGCGGACATGGTTTAAAAAAGTATATATTATGTCTACATATTCTGTCTTAACAGGATTCTCTTTTAAAAAATTCACATACTTTACGCTTCGATATTGGCAGGAGGCAGGTCAGAAAAGATTATTGATCCAACATGTAATATGTATAGTGCATGGTGGGTGTTTCAGGACGTTACTTTTATGTATAACTGCACACTTGAGGGTAATATTTCGGCCCTGTTTTTTTAAACACTAATTATCGTACAATACTCTCGTTCGTTTTAATTACAATATGCCCTTTGTCCACATTGTTGTTTTCCGGTTGATTGACATACTGATGTGCCAATGTATTTAAAAAAAGCAAACAATGGCATTGATAGAATCAATTAACGTCCGATGTTTTGTGATTAGTCTCTAAACATATTTTATATTATATAATGATATATATGACAACGAATTTTGGAACAACAGGCATTTACATCTCTTCACAAACTACACCAGTTTTGAAGTACTGAATCTATGTAGCTAATCACTTTTAAATAACAACTTTTTAAACTATCGTTAGTCCCATTTAAACCACGATTTCAATACGATCGGAATCCAGAGAGGGTTGTGATTTCACGTTTTCAATCTCTAGTGTTTTGGGAGCACTGTTAGCTGGAGTGATTATGCATACATATTATATATATATCATGGATATACTACTATCAATTAATAGGAGAAAAATTACATAACCTTTATTATATTTTTAATTGATTTACCCATTTCTGTATGCGCGCCTATTTTTTTCTTTCCTTTATTTCTTATGACAGTTATCTTGTTTTAAATTATAATCACTTTTAATAGGGAATTTGCATCAGATTTAGTCTGTTCCTTCCGTATGCTATCGTGTTGGACAGTGTTTTGTAGAAATACATTCTATAATAGTTATTCGTAATTTTCATTTTTTATGTATGCGTGGGCGCATTGGTTGCTTGGACAAATGATTGTACAGTGCCAGATGTTATGGGACAAAATAATTGAAAATAGTGTTATACCTACTAGTTGAGCGCTAATATTGTCCCATAGCCGCGAGTTGAACTATGGTTTCTTATTTATTTATTGTATTTTGAATGATTTTTTTACAGTCTTGCTGTTGATAAAATACATCTATGTTATATATTTTCTATTTCCCAGAAAATGAGTTGTAATCTGTCGATTACTGAATACTGAATGGATACAACTAGGCTTTTAGATATAGCTAATGTTTACTAAAACCCCTACGCGATGTAAAAACCGTGATTAAGGATCGTAAGTTTGTTTAGTTTAATTAAATCGCTGCTTCCAGATAATCCAAAAGAATTAATTCATATTTGGTAAACATGATAAATAGTTTTCTTTCTGGATAATCTCGATGCTATTTATTGTTCAGGTGTTTTGTAACTTTTGAAAATTAGACAGTCGCAATACAGCTTATATCAAGTAACATTATTATTTGTTACTCTTAAATCAGACGCTTACTTATATGCATTTAATGAAAGTAATATCTATTAAAATTTTATTATAAAGATAATTACATATTATATTATGTTGTCAAATATGGCTGCAGAGTAAGAAATTCGTTTATGTTGTTATATTGACAAATACCATTGGCAAAAACTAGCAGTGCTTCCAAGTTAGAAACAGATTTTAAATAATATATAATATGACAGGCTAAGTAATTTAAAAAATATAGATTTAAATATCAATGCCACGTTCGTTTGGCAAATTTACATTTTATAAATATATGTGCTAAAGGAACCTGGCCATTATCTCTAAATAAGGAGAGAACTACATCTGTTCACTGTGTCGTTATATAATTAATTTAATAGTGCTTATTTGAATACAAATCTGATGCCTTATATAAATTAGATCTGCCTGTATGCATTAAAAATGAAATTTTATGTATTTCGTTCACTTTCATTGGGAATATTCGTGTAGTGCTCATTTTTTAAGCGACATTTCGTTTTTTAAAAAGCAGCGATGATATTGCGTCGGGTACAAAGTCGGTGAGTGTGGCTCGCGTGACAAGGCTCCGCTACGAAATACCCGCGCTCCTGTTTGTGTGTGGTTGTTTGATACAAAGTGTAGAGACGCAATGTCGCGACGGTGTGTGCGTGCAACCAGGAGCGATCGATAGGGGCCGCGAGCGTCGGTGGGCCGAGGCGCGGTTGCCGCTGGTAACGGGCGGGCCGCCTCCTAGCGACCCGATCCCCTTTCGCCCCCTCCCTCCTCATCATCCCCGTGCACCGTTCACATCCTTTTCCACAGACCACCCCTTTCTGGCAGAGAGACCATTTTTAAGTTTCTCCATTGTGGCTTCCCATCATTTTCTTTGATTTATCGCAGAGGAAGCTTGGACTATTCGTCTTTTCTTGATACACCATGTTTCTTTGGAAGATCAATCTTAGCGACCTTTGATTTCACATTTTCTTATTGGAAAGTGGTTCAGTCCGTCGCTCAACTGAGTATTCCAAGGATAGTACTAGCTTTAAAAAGTGGGTCCTTGCACTTTTAATAGTATCTGTATGCATATATGTAATAATGGCCATTGTGTCAATCTACCATCCATTCTAATTATCACATATTCATACTCTTGTCAAATCTGTGTCGTATTACAAATACTCTGGGAACAGAGAACATATTTTTTCAATGAACTTTTCGTAATTAGCTATAGCGTGCAATTTTTAAAATACATAGTTGAACATTCTTCCTTTCAAGATCTCTGAAAATCTTTGAAATATTCTGCGTGTGTGTGTTCTTTCTATAAAGCACCTTTTTGTATAACGCTTGAATTTAATGATAAAATAATAATCTTTTACATGGTGATATTTCAGAAAAAAGAAACGGAAGATTGCAATTACAGTCGAAAGCACTTTGCCACAACTTTGGGTTTTATTTGTCATATTGTATTCAAATGAATTAAAACGTATCAATTTTCATCCACAGGTTATTTGGTTATTCTTAAATTAAATTGAAACATATTTATCGGTATACACTTCTGCACTTTACACGTTGGTAGCATATGTAATGTAATTTTCATTAAAACTAGAAATCCTGATAATAGTCAAAATACTGAATATTCTATTTGAATGAAATTTTTAAGACTATTTCTGTCTAAAATATATTTCCATTTTCATCAGAAAATCTGCGATAATACTAGGTACTTGAATAACGAAAGGATTTTTAATATCTAAAACCGTTTGTTCACGGTTGTATAGAAAAAACCATCAACCTGATCATCACGTACTAGTACAAAAACAATGGGAAATAGTAAAGTAGTAATCTCCTTCCATATTGGTTTGATTCTATAAGTTCTTCTGATAGATTCTACGGGCGTTGACCATTAGGTTGATAACATATATTACTACTTTCGATTGTAAATATATCCCATTTCACCAACATGGACCCATTTCCACGGAAATAGATTTAAAAAATATAGTGCTTATTGAAAAATCACTAAGGACTGAACAATTAATCGTAATTTTTTTTTACATTGATGTAACCAATAAGTATTATTTTCCACTAAAACACGATCATAAAATAAAAAAAAGCTGGCAGTATTAGCTACATTTTACTTACGTATTCCACTTTCTCGCGCTTAGCCTACATGTGATGTAAAATTATTACAGAAACTAAAAAAAGGAGGACGGTACGTTAAAGATTTTAGCTTGGCAGGCAGTATAAAAATGTATCTACGAAAACTTCTCGCAAACTGGAGTACGGTTTCGTCATTTTTAGTGTTCGAGCTTTTGAGATTACCAGGAATGAAATTAAATTTTCTATTATGAAAAAAAACTAACTATTAAATTAAAGACTAATAACTTTTAAATTAAAGACATATACATATATGTGTCAGTCAATTATTATCAATTCATTCAATTCAATATATTTATATTTAATTTATCATATAACTTTAAACAAATAGAAAACTCTGTTTTTGTACAATGTTAAAAAGATCAGGACCGGTTTTGTTCACCTCGAGCATTTGAAACTGATTATGTATCATCGCCGTCGCATAAGTCTTGAATTATGCATAAAAATGTTAGTAAAACCTCAAATCAAAATTCTCTTTAATTGCAAACAATACATTTAAGTTAAATAATTGGTTCACATGCGTTCAATACTCTACAGTTATTATTTTTGTGACAATCTATTGTGTGATTGACATGCTAACACATATTCAAAATATATTTAAGAACTAGTACTTCCGACTTATCAGAATGAAGCTACATTTTTATCCATTTTTTAGAATTCATAGTACGAATTTTTTGTAGCTCGTTTGGTAAATTATGGATATGGTCATGGGACAGAATTTTTGTAAAGATTTATGAAAAATAAGCACATTTAATGAAATGAATGTAAGGCATACTATTTTTTTTGAAATGTTTCGTCTTTAATTATTTAATTTATTATAATAGAAGATCCTAAAGAATACTTCTCAATAAGTATGAAATCGAGTTGTTTTAATTTACAGGAGCAAAAATGCGACCACAAACTACACAAATAATAATATTATACAGATAGAGACAGTCACATAAGTTTATTATTTGTTTAATATATTAAGAATAATTTTACTATAGGCTAATATTAAAAAAAAAATCTTCTTTCAGAACTCATACAATAATCAGTAATATTCTTCAGATTTAATCATTTTGATTCCACATTTTAAAATAATCCACAAGAACTCAAAGAGTAAAGTCAAAACATAAAATAATAAGCCAGTATGTATAAATTTTTTTGAGCTCAGCTCGAGAGGATTGGGATTCTGTCCCGTGACCATATATCCATAATTTACCGTTCGTTTAATAAAGAAAATTTCACGAGGGGTGATTTCCATCCCTATGATGCAGTAATTATTAATTATCAATGCCAGTCAAAAACTTTTTTTCACTAAAATATTAAAGTAATTATTGCGTATTTATTTGTTAACAAACTCTGAAGTCTTTCCTAGAATCCTATCTTGTCGTATATCACTCGTTATAATTTATAATCCTAATAACAAAAGGATTTAAACATTTTGTTTTAATTAAGTATTTTTTTTGGAACAATATGTTGTACTACAAAATGTGATAAGATAAGCAACCCTTTGTAGGGTACATATTGATATTTCTCTTGTATTCCCTTTATTTTTTTATCGACTATTATTGCATTGTGACGATAAATTAATGAGGCTTGTTTTTATTATTAATACCGATAATTATTATTGCATTCAAATAGTTACGCGTCATTGTGCTATTCAGTGGATCTGTAATACCCCGAAACGATGTCCTGCCATTTTCACATTTAATTTCAGTCGGAAATGTCCGCTCCCGATTTGGAACATATGGACTACCAATGGAACTCGTATTATATAAACAGCAGATGTTTTACGGGAACTACATGCTGCCGAATCACTCAACATATCGCTCGTTTATTAGTGATTAGCTAATCGCTCTCACTGTATCTCATTTTTAGGAGGAAGGAATTTAGTGGTCACTTACATTCATGGCTTCGCGTAAAATATGTTTAATAATTTATGAAACTCTCCGTATTGTGATTAAAACCTGCAAATTTCCGAGCCGAAACTGACCATTCGACTATTTACGGTATTACGTTTTAGATACAATAATTCAATCAGACGTTTGTCGACTTTGTCATCATTTCGTGTTTCTTTTTTTTAGCGATTACCAATTAGGTTTAGAAGATACTTATATGAGTTTCATTAATCGTTTTTGAGGTTTCACTGTAAATTATGTATACCATTAACAGTTGTGAAGCAGTAATAAATAGTCGAATAAATAGCTCAATTATTTATGTCATTTCGAGATCCCATGTAATTAAACATCTGAAAATGTATGGCCATATGCTTCATCTGTGTCTGTCATGTACCCATTTTTTTAATACCACATTGGCTACGGAAGACACGGAATACGCGTCGTTTCTTTATGTGCTTTGAATTCCCCTGTAGCCCATGTGGTACTATACAATTTTAATGTTTTTTTGAATGCTTACTATGGCTAAAGATATGTATTACTTTTAATCCAAACATTTTCCTAGTTACGTATTACGCACACAAGCCACCTGGAATTGTAAATAATTTCCGAATGGTTTATATCTCACACA
This sequence comes from Himalopsyche kuldschensis, assembly GCA_028554975.1. Classification (NCBI taxonomy): domain Eukaryota; kingdom Metazoa; phylum Arthropoda; class Insecta; order Trichoptera; family Rhyacophilidae; genus Himalopsyche; species Himalopsyche kuldschensis. Next base: position 8,253,786 of record JAHFWI010000038.1, read on the forward strand.
TTAACTAGAGTGATAAGTTGAGTTTAACATCGATGCAAGATATTGTTATAATAAAAGTATAAAGATGTAAAAAAAAAGCGTTATGAATTACCAGCATCCGAAATGGTATTAGTAAATGATTGCCCGACAACTGAAGAGAGATATCTCGAACGATATCTCAAGGGTCGATATATTATATAATTTGGGATTATAATTATTAACTTCCATTGAGTTTTTAGGATATAACATGAAGTGATCAATAGCCTATAACTAATTGAATATTGAAGTTGTAAGCGCTTGCATACCAACTTATCAGATTTGACCGTTCCTTGGGGTTTTTTATAACCCAAACCTACAAGAAAGCAGATATAATTATGATGTATGGGTCCAACAAATTCGACTGTAGATATTGCATTCATCTATTTTTGGAATGATTTTTTAAATAAAAAATTATTAATATACTATTCTGTAAAAAGGGTTATGTTGATTAATTTTAGCTGGTATTGATTTAGACTCTTGGAGCAGTGTTCTTCAACATTTTTACATACGCGAACCGTTGTAAATTGGAAAGATATTTCGTTGTCCAGCGTCAACAACTAACACATATTTACATACAGTCAGTTCTCGGCTCACGACAATACGGACTGACGACGGAGTATGAATTAGTAAAAACAACAAAAAACTCCAGTTTCTTTCAAATATTTGGCTGCGTGTTTGTTGTTATTTGTACGACATTCGACTTACATCCTGAGTTTGCTCAGGATAATAAATACAAAAAGTGATAATTTAAGCGTCAAGTCAATATTACATAGAATTTTATTCGTCGAAACATAAAATTACAATGTTTCGTTAGTGCGAAATATCGACACCTTACTTTGAAAAGGTTCTAACTGTTCTTGGCACTATTTTGAGATATGAGGGTTTGAAGTTTCGATTGATTAAAATTCACTTTTAATTAACAATGAGCAAGTAAAAACGTTTCAAATTACTTATTTTAAGCATATTTTTTTACAACGCATGCTGAGAAATAATGATCTTAAAGATCTAATGATGATAATCTTAGAACTTTGTCAAATAAATTTAGTAAAAGAAAGTGTGCAGGTGCAGTGCAACTCCGCAATTCTGCTAACTCCGTTATTCAACCATAGGTAGTACTGAAATTCATATACATATATGATAGAATGCGGTAAATACAAACTTTTCCGACCAAAAGATCATTTTAGGCAAAAATATCAATTAGAACCTTTTCAAAGTAGGTTAACGACATGTTTTCAGGATTTCATGGACCACAGATTGAGAACCCTGCCTTAGAGTATCCGTCTGTATACATTTACAAATCTTAGACATTCATTATTTGTTAATTATTATAGTTAAAATCGATTGTCGAAGTACAAATTAATTATTATTACATTTGAATGCTGTTTTTTTCGGACCACTAGAATACATAAAACTATTTTCTTTAGATAGTTAAAGGAATACCTTCGTCAATTTAGTAAGAATGTTCCTTAAAATTATTGAAAGAAAACATAAATTGGTTCTAAATTATTATCATTAAAGTAGCATGCAAAGCCATTTGAAACTGTTTGTACATTTAATTATAAAATTATGGATTCATCGTTTGCAGAAAATTTACTGGCTGGATGGCGACCTTTCCAAGCCTTTTCTTTATGCTGGTGACGGGGCATCGAACTTCAACCTGCCTAAGCACTTTACCCGTATTAGACGTCATCATCTTCGATAATAGGATCAGTACATGTGACGATTAGTTGGAGTGGGGGTCATAGGGCACATTCACTTTTTATTTTCTGGCATTGTACAGCAGTGGTCCCCAACCGTTTTGTGATGGAATGAAAAAGATTTCGATACATATCTCAGCATATCATTCCATATCTTGGACATCTTATATATAAAAATCAATATTTGTTTGTCTGTTCGTACACCATGTGCTGCCATACGGTTCATCCGATTGCCATGAAACTTTGGTGATTTGTTGTGTATATGCCCGGAAAGGTTCTTGCGTTCCCAAATCGTTCATCCGATTGCGATAAAGCTTTGGTAATTTGTCCAACCACAAAAGTTTTTTAATTACCTATATATATTAAAATGATTTTTTTTGTCCCGTATGCGATCCTATACCGTTCATCCGATTGCGATAAAACTTTGAGGTTTATGTTTAATAAATTAAAACAAAAACACTTTCTTTTTTTGAGTGGCATTGCAACGCTTGCCAGGTACCGGCTAGTATTTGATAAAATATACAATAAAAAGTACGTCTACATTTTGGTTGACATTGACTCGCCCAATGCAGAGTTATAGTGACAAATTGACACCGCGCTTTGAATGAAATTATTGTATACTTAATTTTGGATTGTAGTACAGTCAACCCTCCTACATCACTCTCTGTTATAAAGTGGTTTTTTTTTATGGCGTGTGCTGCAGTCTTCATTCAAATTTTATGTTTCGTAAATATGTAATATTAAAAATAAATATGTGCATTCGAATAATATTTATCAGTAGCTGAAAATCCTTTACTTCTGATAAATTACGTCGTTAATAAAGTCCCTATCTCGGTGCTGCATTAGGTTTGACTGTATATTTGCCTTGAAAGTGGGTTTTCTATCTGCCCAATGAAGCCCTTCACATTCGCGATGTTTTTTTTTTACTCAAAACTGCATCAATAAACTGCAATGGTGCAGCTACAATAATTTCGACGCGGTGTAGGAACCGATATTTTTTCAACAGGCAACACAGACAGTTTTTTATGCACGTCGTTTGTTTGCTGTCGATCAAAACGTCATAGGTATACGAACTCAATAAAATTTCACCGTTGCCACCAGTTCGCAAACAGTTGGCTTGCGCGCATAATCCATGTATCGCTTACTCGTCTCATACAAATAAACATAAATAATTGCATTTCGATAGAGGAATAGCATGACACGTGAATAGTGTTGGTCCATAATAATATGTTTCCGAATTTAATACGAGATTAATTTCTTCAGTCGTTTTCTTTGCAAGTTTATAATTCATTCCCCGTGATGACTCTGGCGTGCTTATTAAGAATACACCCGATCCTCTTTTTACACGGTTTTGAAATAACACGTTTTAAAAAAGAACCGATTAATTTTTTTACAGTGATTTTTTTGCTTTAAAAAAATGCGGGTAAAATAATAGCATAAACGGGCACTTTTATTATTAAGTAGCGAAACTGAATGAATATATTTCTCTATGATAAATTTAATTTAAATGGATAACTTTGTATGTACAAAATATTTGTATGTATAAATAATTTATAATTTCGATTTATTTTTGGGTTCAAGATTTTCGTATTTTTCGTTTTAGATCTTTTTTACCATACCCATATAAAATTGGCACCATCTCTTTTCTTACGCGGTTTTTTTTTGCACGGCAGTATTTGGAACGTATCACCCATGCAAAAAGAGGATCGGTGTATATAAATCAAAATACCTAATTAGTACATACAGTCGCTACCAAAGAAATTCGCGCACCTTCACCATTTCATTCATTTACGAATATTTCCTCAAAACCGATTTCCATTTTTTCTTCCGATTGTAATGAAAACTAATAGTCATACTTTGAAAGGCAAGTGAGATTTAAAAACTTCAACAGTACTGAGCCAGACCTAGTCGCGTAAAAAATGACGAAATTTTGGTAAAACGTATTCGCGATTAATGTCCAAATTAGAAGCAGTTTTCGGTAGAAAACTTACCAATTAGAAAAATTTCGCGTATAGTAGACTGTGGAATTTTTTTAAAATATTTCATAAAACTGGCTCCTGAGGGGTTTGTTTGAACTAGCAGGGAGTGGTTAGCAGTTGACCGGGATGACCCTCATATAAGGAGTACGGTTCTACAAAAACGCTTCAAAACTGCTACAGTTTTCCATAATGAGCTTTAGTCGACCGGTGATTTAGCATATTCGATGCGAATTGTCCGTAATAGAAAAATTGGACTTTTGACGATTGGAGACGGGTCAAATACTCTGATGATTCCAAGTTTAATTCATGAGGACATTGCGCTATTCACACAGGGCATCTTAAAGTCGATGAAAGGTTTCAGCCAAACTGCATTTTCTTAAGGAGTCCCATTCACCCTATATTATGATATGGAAATGAACGACCGGCCATAGCTTGGGGCCTTTTACGTTTCTCCAGTGCATAATGAATGGCGAAACGTATAAAACAATTCTGGAAAATGATATTGTACCAATTTTTGAAGACCTGCCGAGTATTTACCATGCAATACAATTATTTGCACTTATACCACAATTAATTTTAATCAGAACCGGTTTCGCTCATCGCGAGCATTTCTATGCTCCACTTTTAGTTGTTAGCTGTGTCATTTCTTGGTGGAATATTATATTTTAAATTTTTTTAAAGAAATAGCTGACCCAACATATATTATACTCCACGATGTTAATCCAGATGAAGTACATCTTTCATTTTAGTCATATTCATCAGTTCATGTCGTGGTTTTATTCCTGATCTTTTATTCTTCTTGTTTATTACTCCTTTCGATCAAATGCGAAAATGGGGCAGTCACAAATTAGCGGCGTTTTGTTTCATTTCAAAAAGAGTAAAAATACACCGACAATACAGGTGGTTTACTGAATATTTGTACTACATTTTATTTTACTATTTGGACTATTTTTCTGGTAGTGTCCCGTAATTATTGTCTTGAAACAATTTGGCAACCCTAGTCTGGAAAGAAAGAAATGTTCCAGTCCCAGGCTGTATCCCCTCGATGCGCTTTCTGTGGTTATTATCATTTTATTTAGATAACAGCGCAAACCTAAACATTGTTTCCATATTTTGAATCGATTTGATGCGTATTATGTACAGCTAAAATAATTCTACGCAAGATCGCTAGACCGGCTATAAGTTAAAGTTTCGAAATCTTCGAAAAGGGAATGCATTGAATGCTCATAGTTTACCTAATTCAGAATCAATTATGTGAAATTAACACCATGTTCTTATATTCAGTTTAATTTGGTTGGAATGTAATTTGTGCGATTCTTTGACTACAAATAAACAAAGAGTGGCTAGGACAACTATTTATGTGCAATAACTACGAATTTGTGGTAAGACATATCTAGATGAAAAAAATACGTGGTCAAACTGGGGAAATAATTTTTCCAGTCCTGGGAGCTGGGCAGCTTTATCTATTTCATATAAATAACTCGTTACTCGAAAGAATTATGTCACAAAACGTCAGTCCATATTTGATAGAATCTCAATAATGCTATTTAAATTTGTTTAAAAAGCATGAACTTACGTGTGTAAAGATTTTTTTAGTGTCAAATTAATGAAGGACTTTTTAATTTTTATCATTTAACTAAATGAATAAGATTATTACCTTATCGAAATGGAAATATGCCTCAAAATAATTGTATAGATGCAACAATGGCTTAAAGTCAGTAATAGAAATATGTAGTCAAAAAAATAATAATATTTAAAAGTATTTATTTATACCATTAGATATATCATGAAATATGTATATAAAATTTCTCACTATGAAAATCTAACCACTTGGTCCATAATATCATACTGACAGAATACATTTATACTATGGATTCACAGTAGTTATACCAGCAAACATAGATTAGTTTTCCTCTACAAATAATCATGAGTGTGAAACCATAACTCTGTAATTATACATACATATTAAAAAAAATATATGCCTTTAGTATTTACACTCTATTTATCTAACCAAATAATCCATACATTCTATACTATAAATTATATCAAGTCCACTATAGTGAGCATTATGAATTGATTGAATGTAAATTATCCACCTCCTTGTTTGAAACAGCCTTTTGTCCCAACATTTTTAAAATATATGTTGCTCAATATTTTTTTAAGACTTTTAATTTCACATCTTCGATCACTTCAGTAGTTTCAGTACCGAATTATAAGCTAATAGAAAAATCTTTTGACTACTTATGACTGATGGAATTTTCAAATTAATCCAGTATTTACTTTATGTTTTACACAAAAAAGCTTGACAATATTTTATTTTACTGGATCTAGTGATAGAGGGCTACTTATTTTTAAAAGATATTGCATTGAAATATATTTTTGTCATGATTGATCTACAAAATACTCGAAATTTTTTACGCGACTAGGTCTGGCTCAGTACTGTTGAAGCTTTCAAATCTCGCTTGTATTTCAAAATATGACTATTAGTTTTCTTTACAATCGGAAAAAAAAATGGAAATCGGTAAAGATTTTGAGGAAATATTCGTAAATGAATGAAATTGTGAAGGTGCGCGCATTTCTTTTATTGCTACTGTATTTCCATGAACTTTATATATTTACATAGCTGCATTTTTTTAAGAAATGAATTAGTTTAAATAAAAATCACAAGTATTACAAGTCGTGATGATTGTATGAGGAGGAAAGATTTTTTTTGGAGTAAAGAAAAAACCTTTTTGCTGTTTTATATTCAACCTTCCCAAACTTTAAGTAAATGATACCATTAGAAATCAAAATATGGATCATATATAATAACTTGTTTTCAATTATCCAATTTATAACAGTTGTGTTTCTATAGATTGATATTTTCATCAGTTTCTATGGAAAATATCTTCATGAATAGAATAAATATTGCCTGCAGATAAAATTGAATAAATTTTATCTTGCTACATTTACATTCACAAAAAATTATAGTGATTCATATTCTATAGGAAATTACTTGTGATATATGTATGCCCCAATAAAATTATTTATTTTGTTAGTAACAATCGTTAATTCTATTTTATCTTTTTTTCAGGTTAATGAGAGATCAAAGTAAGGCTGAGAGAATGATGGTAAACTCATCTGAAAATGTGGAAACAACAAAGGAAGCCTATACATCCAATATGTCAAATATGGAGGGTGAAGGAGCAGGTTTCGATAGGAGTGGAGGAGGCAGGGTACAGCGCCCGAGGCGCATTGTCCCTCGCCGCAACAGCTCTGCAGAAACATCTGCCAAACCATCTATTTTTCCAATTGTGCAGTGCAAGCTACCTCTCGATAGGATATCGGATATCCTATCAAAAATCAGAAAATCCAAAATGATCAATCTTGCTAGCAAAAATAAAACCACAGCTGATACCAACCCTAGTGCGAGTGATAACTTCAGTGTTATATGTGTCAAAATGGATCAACCACCCAATCCAGATCTGGCTGCTGAACAAAGTGATCTTGAACCACGAGCGGAGCGACTTTCAAACTCACCTGCTAGAACAATGTGTTTATTCTGCGACAGAACTTTTGTCAACGGAGTTCTCCTTCAGAAACACACTGAACGAATCCATCACATTTCAACCAATAGAAGATCAAGTATGAGGAATGCCGAGGTTGTCTTTCCACCGAATTTTCATCCTGGGTGTAACATGTGCAATAAAAATAATGGTGTACAGACTGCCACAAACTTACCAGTTTTATTCAATCATTTGATGGATGAACATTCCGTTAAATACTTTGCCTGTAGATTATGTCAAGAACGGTTTTCTACCTTAAAAATTTTGTTATGCCACAACAAAAACGTTCATGGACAAGAATCAGAAAGAAATATAGACGACCAACACGACCAGATGAATAGCAAGTGTTTAAGAAAAGGGGTTAGTGCAAAAGAAGATAGTTACTTATATGAAAATTTGTTAGTCAATAAATGTGTACTTCAGTCGACTTCTTCAAGCCCAATAAGTAGTGATACATCACAAAATTTATTAAATACTCAAAGTGAATGTAGTGATAATGATCTTTTATCTGATATTTCAAAAAAAATATTACCCACCACAAAAATGAAAGATGTCCATACAAGTGGTGTTAGTTTAACAGAAAGTATACATAGTAAAAAAAAATTAAAGGGTAAATCATTGGAAAGAAAAGCTACACGAAATTCGAAAAGTCACTCAATAGCTTCTCGAAATTCTAAAGTTTCAAACATAGCATCAAGAAATAGTAAATATCCATGCATAGAACTGCGAAATTCTAAAGCTCCATGCATAGAACCAAATTCGAATTTAATTCATTTATATGCAAAATCATTTGAAACAAAAACGATACTGAAGAAAAAAATTGTACCCGACTCTGCAAAACCAGAAAAATCCATCAAAGACGTGTCTTCAACTAATGATGACTTCATTGATTTTGAAGACAATATTGTGGCAAACTTAATAATACCCAGTGAGAGGGTGCAGATTAGTAAAAAAAATGGTTTAGATCAAAGTGCAGTCATAATCTTGGATGATATAAATCTCGATAAAGGCCTTTTTAAATTGAAGGATTCTATCAGTCCCATATCCCGAGCTCCATTAAAACCTGATGCAAATGATAACCAAATACTTTCAAGACTGGGATTAACGCAAAATAGATCTCCCAGAGCCCGTAGCCTACGAAGGTCACAGAAAGCACCCATAACTGAGAATCGGGCATCTTCGGAGATATCTCGTAAAGATAAATCAAAAGTAAAAAATGACCCCGCTGACTTTGTCATTAATAAAAGTAGAAATGACCCTAATAGCAAATTTGACCCTGACTTTTATTCCAATGTTTCTAATAATGTTCGAGAAAATTTAATGAAATTTTTAGATGGAAAATTAGGAATGCAAAACGTAGCCTGTGATGTTCCCGAAATTATTGATCCTAAAATCAGAAGTACTCATGCTATTATTCCAGCTGTTCCCATACAACCAGCGGAAATTCACGGAAGTGATATATCATTGAACGCCATTACAGTTTTCCCAACACTCCTCACTTCAGACCAATATGGTTCTGATAAAGTCCCGCATTACTCTTATGGAGCTAAGGTGCAAACCTTTAAAAAAATAGTCACAAAAAATTCGTGGAAATGGAAGTGGGATCCAATCAAAAAATACAAATACTGCAATGAAGATGGCAAGATTGTTCGAAAAATACGTCAGTTACAACAGATTAGTCCGAGAGATTTATCTAAACTAGACATATGGACACAATTGTCTATGAGAGAAAAATATGATACCTATATTGTCAAAGAGCCGATTTCAATAGATAACGATGAAGACAATTCTAGGTGTGAAAGACAAAGACAAATAAATGAACTTAACACAATTTTGGATAAACGAGTATTTCCAGAAATTGAAGATGAATGTTTGAGATATAAAAGTGTATCCACCTCTTCACCAGTTGAACCCATCAACGCTGATGTGCCACAACCCTCGCAGACTGTTAGTGAAAACAAAGTAGCAAAAAAATGCACTGAATCACTGGGGGAACCTTCAAATGATGAGAATATACTTGGCTGCTTAGGACTAGTGCCACGCTGTAAGATTGCAGCGGAAGCTCAGTCATCTGAAGTTTTACCAGTGTTAAGTGGAGAATGGGCGAGACCAAGGTGCTATGTGTGCTGTGTCTGTGGTCGTCGGACTGATTGTCTGCGATTATTAGAAGCACATCAGGCCACGAGGCATCCGCATGTGCATGCCACCCACTACGAATTGGTGGGTCAGGAACTCCTGCAAAAAGAACTTTACAAACACCTTTATTTACCGGGCACGAAGCGAGATCATCAAGCCATAGAAAAAAACAAACTTAGAAAAGAATCTATAGCTAGACAAATAAAAAAGATTCCCCAGAGAATCATAAATAGATCCACAAGGATTCTACGCACAACAACCAGAAAAATAAAATCCTCCGAAAGGGAGTGCACAAAATGTAAAAAATTACTAACACCTGGTGATATGTATAGGCATGTGTTGGAATGTGCAGGTGACTATGGTTGGATAATGGCTAAAAAGAAATGCAAGTATAAACCATTTGGAGCACGCAAGAGACGATTAAAAGGTCTTTACAAAAGAGAAAGACCCCAAGAAGATGACAATAGTGAACTAAAGGATAGAACAGCCCGGCCAAAAATACCTTCAAGACCTCGGATAAAACCCAGTGACGGTAAGATTTTTCTTTGATTATCTTAATTACACTTTAATAAATTCTTTTTTCAATTTTTTCAAGTGTCCATATTTGAGTAGTTTTCACTTCAATAACATATTGCATACAATTTTATGTATAGCAACAACATTTGTTTGATTTTATACTAGTTTATTTATTATAGATTAGGACGTTGCTTTGTGGAAATTAATTAATCGAAAATAATATATTTTGAATTGCAAATGCAATAATGAGCTTAATATTCATACCAGTATCATTAATTTTGTACTTATTGATTTACCGAATCTTATTAATGATTTAAATAAATAATGATGGGATAAGGTAAAATTATCTTTCTTTCATTTAATTTATAATACTGTTATGATTTCAGTGAACTTAATGAATTTTAATTTTATTTTCAGCCGAAACCATTCAGCGAATGTTGGCTAACTTACCAGCTAAACGAGCTTCACGGCAAATTCTTGACTTGCCTAGTCCTAAAATTCGAAGTCATCTCAAGAATGAAAACCAGACTCATATAATTCGTAGAGTTCTACCCTCTACTAAGGCTAACTTACAAAGACAACAAGTTTTAAGCACTACAGTTATCACTACATTAAAAAGTGGACTTGGTAAAAAAGTAAGAAGGATAACCCGATCTGTGGCTAATAATATTCAGGCGCTTAGGCAAAGAAAATTTCTGATGACAAATAAAAAAGAAGTGCAATTGAATGAAAATACTAACTCCCCGAAAAGAACACCTCATTCAAAAACTGAACCACCGACACTTGAGAAAGACATTTTAAAAGAGGCGGCGGCAAAAAATATTAATGCACCAAAATCACCAAGCAAGGTAATTTCAAAACGCAGAGTGTCACAAATGTTTAATAAAGTTAAGGAACCAGCAGCTAACTCCCAAGTAAATCAAGAAAAGTTGTCTATTCAAGAGAAGTATACTAGAAATCGATCCAGGATTTCAAAAAACGATATCCCTTCTGCTCATAAAGACCTCAGTCTAAATGAGAAGCTGAAGAAAAAAACTAGAACACTGAGGAGGCGTCCTGATGCCATGAATGATGCCAGTAAATCTACGCCAAAATCATCTGAGATTGAAAAGAAAACCGAAATTTCAATAAAAAAGTCAATAAAGAAACCCAATAATAAAATACTCAAGGCCAATAAAAATGCAGATGAAAATTTACTTGAAAATGAGTCCAAAGAATCTTTAGTGAACAGTGGTGAAATAAAATCAAATAGTGAACCTGTTTCAGAAGATTTAATCGGTAATTCAGAAGTTGACAAGAAAGAAAGTGATCCACTACATAAACCGAAATCCAAAAAATCCAGAAAAAAGATCATAGGTTTCCCTCTAAAATGGATAAGTAGCAAAAAAATGCGATTAGTCAAATCCAAAAATAAGTTAAAACAGAGTCAAAATGATCAAAACAATACAGACTCTCTGGAAAAGAATACAGATGTAGCAGTGAAAACTTATTTTGAAATTGGAACTATAAAACCATCCTTGAATGCACAAACCATTGAGACATGCGAAACGCAAGTTGTAGAAATAAATGAACTGCCAAGTCCAAATCTACAAGTTAACACTATAGCAGTTGAAGAATCTATACAGGATATATCGACTGTTGATAAAAATATTGATATCAACTTATGTAATTCCAAAACAATTACAGAGTCTTCACCTTTGCAAAACATAAACCCATTGAGCAACATTGAAAATCTGCCTATTTTGGCACAAATAGAAGCAGTTCCTATTTCTGAAGCCAGTTATAAGCATGTAACTAGTGTAAACTTTCCCAATGTTAACAACAGTCAATCTACGAATCCAGGAAATAGTGATAATCACAAGCAATCTCATCAAGTGTGGAAACCAAACACCATTCAATTCCTGAAGGACTTGAATACAGATATTTTAAATATGACAAAAAATAGTTCATGCGGAGGATCAATGTCATATCTACAGTTGGAAAACACAGTTATACCCAATAGTGTTATAGAACCCAGCAGAATGCTTAACAATGAGTATCATACGGTTAATGATAAAATTGATAAACCACCTTTATATCTAACCCAGCCTTACAAATCAACATATAAAGCTGAATGCAGCCAATCATTACAAGATAATGTTACAAATGTGAGACATGGAATCATTTCAAATTTTGACAATATAACTGATAACGAAATACGATCAGTCACAAAAGTTAAACAACCCAAATCAAAACGTGGGTTGAATGATTGTATAGCAATGCTTAAAGGTAAGCTGACTGAAAAAGTAGCTCCACCTGAACCTGAACCTGAACCGCAACCTGAACCTGAACCGCAACCGCAACCAGCGTTTGACTCAACCTTGAGTACTGAAACAAATTTCTGTCTAAATGAAGAGGATAGCCAACAGCCATTAGATCTATCTGGAAGAATACCACAAGCCGAAGATTTATCTTTAAAAACCACAACTGTTTTATCATTTCATCAGAAATATCCAAAGGATAAATGTAGTTCGTCAATACCATTTGCTAAAAGTACTGTTTCAGTCAAAAGCACAAAGAAACCTGTTTTTGATCCAACTTTAAGGATACCACAATATTCTGTAAATCACATGAATAAAAGTAATAATGTTTCTGTTCAAAAAATATCTGGTGTATCACCAAATGTAGAAAGTAATAGAAAAACAGTGCAAGACTTTTCGATTCCGTCATTATTGATTCCGGACCGAAAAATGTTTCCCGATACCTTACCGGATAACAGTTTAAAAGGCATAGATTTACCTCAAATAAAATATGGCCTCTCATTACTGCAGCCAACTTTGGTAGATACAATTGAGAAATTATCACCAGATCAACGAGAAGAAATTGTTAAAGCTTTACCACAAGTGTTTGCCCGTGCTGTAGAAAATATACAGTCTAAAAGAATTGAAATTTCTGTGAATACTCTACCATTAAATTTCGACAACAAACAAGACAACTCTCAAGTTAATGCTAGTGATAAACCTAATTTGACCACAAGACCAGTCTCACCTCAGAAGATAAGCCTTGATTTCAATATGAAATCTCTCACACCACAAACATCCGAAATTTCCACACAAACTGTAATTTTAAACAAAGAAAATGCAGTTGAGAAATGTCCGATAGAATATTTGAATGTCAATACTGAGCTATTTCTGATTGATCCTGTTACAGGAATGATTACAGAAAGACCATTTGTTGAATTGCAAACGTCTGATAATGTTGTATCTGCTGATGATAATGATGTCATTTTAATGGTAGATGAAGATGACACATGCAAATCAGATTCTCGTCCAGAATCAACTGCCGAAGTGATCGACCTAACTGAAGAACTTTCAAATACAGCTGTTAAAATTTTTCCAAATTCACCTACCAATTTTGATGATAAAACTATTCCGAATGAGTCTACAACAATGGTAAAAACTAATTTATCCAATAATATTCTACAGAGGGAAAATTCAAATGAAAAATTATTTTCCGAAACATCAAAAATGGAGAGTGGTACTTCTAGTCTGAGAGCCGTAAGAATTAAATCTTCAAGTGGAAAACGACCTATATTTGATTTGCCTCAAAATGAAGACGCTGTATTGATTGATTTAAGTGAAAACCAAGAAGAAGAAATAAGTATAGTTGATATACCAACCTCAAACCTGAAAAATCATGCTGACGAAAATACTGATAAATCGACTGAACCAATACATCCACCATCGTTTGTCGAAAGCACCACACCATCCAAAGACATATGTAATGAATCTGTATTGGTTGATCAGCCAGATAACAATCTATTGACCTTGCCTATTGAATATCAAGAAAAAGAACCAGCTATACAGCAGGATGAAGTTAGTAGCACCCAGCATTCAACAGTAGATGAGAGTTCAGATTGTCAACTCATAGATACATCAAATTGTAGGGAAACTGATCTCGTGACATTTGAATCTTCCATAAAAGAAGTGTTGAAGTTGCACGAAAAACCAGTTGAGTCTGGTGAAACTTTAATAAATGAAGTTGGTGTACATAATCCTTCTATAGAAAATCCACTTGTTCTGCCTAGAAGAATCCTCCGGAACACACACAAGTCTGAATTGACTGTTACCAAAACAGATGAAAAGGAGGTGGGAAAAGTTTTGGAATCACCTCTTCCCTCAAAGAAACGAGTAGTTACTCCTAAGAAAGTAAAACCTTCACCTATAAAACCAACAGCATTTAATACCCCAATAAGTGATCATACAGATGAGACGACTTGTGGATCCGATTCTATCTCACAATACAAAGAAAAAATAATTACCACAGATGATGATGTTCCTTACAATGAAACTGTTAAAAAAATGGAAATAAATTCTACATCTGAAAATGTTCAAAAAGTATCATTCAATAAACTTTTAATGGAAGAGAACAACACAATATCTGAAACGGCTCTAACTCCATCAAATGTCACTGAATTCCAGTCAGATACAAAAAAATTGGGAAAGAATGAAAAGTCAGAAATTACAGATATTTCAAAAGTCAACCTAGGAGTTAAAGTAGAAACAAATGTCAGACGGAGCTTACGCAAAAGTAAAAATAAATCTCACATAAAAGATAGTAATAAGCATGCTGATAAAAGTATTGTAAATCTCCAGTCGTCTGAGAGCTGCCATGACATGTACTTAAACCCTGATGTGTCAGGCTCGGCAATTATACCTGGCGAGTCTTGCAAAGCAAATCTTGGCAAATTGGATCTATCTAATTCATCGAATGAGTTGAATGTCCCTCAAATAATTGGAGCCACAGAAACAACAGCTTCATCTGCAAATGAAGAATCAGACGACGATGTATGCCTTGCTGTAGTAGCAAAAAAGAAACTAACTACTAAAGGGTTTGTAGATAGTGATGATCTTCCTTTATCAATGGAAATTACGTTGATTCCTTCTGCCTTGAAAATAGTAAATGACAATTCTAAGAAAATAACTACCGAACAAATTGAAACTATTTCATGCCAAAAGATGACAGAACTGACTCCGGAAAAGATACAGTCAAAAAAAGTTTCTGACAAACCGAAAGCTGAAAATACGGTTCTAATCTCCCCATCAAGATTCACGAGGGCACAGAACTTAAAGCAAGAGATGAAATGTATTGCTGACCTGCCAATCACAGAAAATATCCATGTTTCAGAAGATATGCCAGTGACCGAATGTTTAGAAAGTATTGATCCTCCGATCGATAATGATTTCAAGACCAGCAGTTTCCCGTTAAAAAAGCGAAGGGTTATACCTACAATTGTACCATTGACTTCAGACGATACGAAAAAAAATGAAAATACACGTAAATCTGGTAGATTGTCAGTCTATAAAGAAAGATTTCCTCACATCAGTGATGATAAAATCGCTTCAATAAATTCTGTTCAGTTAAGTGATAATGGACATCTTATCTTTAAATTGCAAAAAGAAAATGACCAGTCCAATGAAAATAATGATAAAATTGCAATAATGTCTACTCAAAAACCCATAGTATGCACCAAGAACTCGAGCGTTAAAAATGACAGCAAAAAATTAGAAAAAAATAAAAAATCACCAAAGAACAAACATATATTACCCGCTGTTATCATCGATGATCAAATTGGTTGTTCTTTACAATTAGATGCAACCAATGAGATAATTGAATCCGTTTCTCAAGAAATTTCTGGTGATTATTCTGATGATGCAGAAACAGTTGTTCATGCATCTAATAAAAGAATTAAGCATACTAAATTGAGCGATAAAAAGATGGATAAGAAGACATCAAGTCCAATGAAAGAAAATGTAAAATTTTCAAGCTTGGAAATAACAGCGGAAAATTCTCAGGAATTACCTGCCAACACTGTTGAGGAGAATGATCTAGTTACGAGAGATGAATCTAAACTTTCTTCTTTGGAGACCATAATAGTAAAGAAACAAGATGATTCAATTGTCATAGCGAAAAAAACTAGATCATCAAAACATTTGATGTCAGGAAACAATCTAAAATCGAGTGAAATTGATTTTAACTCTAGTATAAAAATGAAAAGGTTATCCAATGATTCTATTGATTGTGAAGACATCTTGGTCATGAAAAATACATCGCTGATAAATGAGATTCAAAAAACAAAGGAGATGGATGAATGCTCCAGCAAAGTAGATGATGAGCTATTGAGTTCAGACAATCTACTAGACAGTAATATTATATGTGAATATGAATCAACAGAACAATCTACTGATTTGCTTCTTCAAAAGAACGTTCCACATAAAAAGAATAGAAAGCAGGTAATATTAACAAGTGTTTCGTATGACACGGACAATGAAAATTTGTCGGCAAAAAAATTAAGGAATGAAAGTAAACTTATGGAAAACAAACATCATAAGAAACGAAGTTTGAGGAATAGTGGAAGACATATAAATACTAATCTGGATACAAAAGAGGTTCCATCTGAAACTGAAGAATCATCCAATAACAATATTCAGGAGAATATACCTCTTTCGGAAATCAGTAAAATTTGTCGTTTACAAAAAAAGCAAACTGAAGATAAATCTAATAATCCCAGTCAGTCAAATGAGAGTACACCGGTTAAAGATTGCTCTTATGATGATGAATCACATAGTAAAAAGAAATCAAATAGAAAGGCTAAATCAAGACATATTTCAGAGAATGATTCAGATAAAGTTTTAACATTAAATATGTCTAATCTTGGAAATGAATCAGAATCAAGAATTCTTTTACCAACCGACACTTCACTGGATAGTTCTCCAACACAAGAAACTGATTTGCTGGACATTGAACAGTGTGAAAATTTTGAGATGAGAAGGTTAAACAAGGTTCTGAAGAAAAACAAATCTCAAAATTACAAAACTAAATTGTTTGGGGATGTTGACAGTAAATTTTTAACAGAGGAAAAGCAGACTGATGAAGTACGTGTAAGGAGAAGAGGAAATAAGAAATCTTTAAAATCAATCACTTCCTTAAATGTATCTAATACTTCATCAGAAAATATATTTGACCCAGAAGAAGAACTTGAACCTGAAAAAGGATTAGTGTCACAGAATGTGGTTCAAGATGACATATCTGCTAATATTGAAACTAAATTGAGTAAATCCAAAGAGGCATCCAAACACAGATTTAAATCCAGCTTAAAATATTCACTCACTGATGAAAAAGTATGCGAGATTGATTCTACATCAGAACCATTAAAAGCTGTTGTCAACGAAAATGAAATTCCAACACAAAATAAACACAATAAAACTAAATCAAAACAAAAAAAGATACCGTCAATCAACATCACTAAGCTAATCAGCGAGCCTACTTTACTTGACATACCGGGCTTAATTGGGGATGGTGAAATATTGCTCAATCAATCTGAATGTTATAATCAAGAGTTGGCCATATCAAAAGAATTAGGAGTTGACACTATTAATAAGGTCCAGTTACTAGAACTTAATTCAATTGAAGATATTCATTCTGAAGAAATCAGTTTATCTCTTGTTAGTGATCGTATGCGTAGTAACAAGGGTAAAAAGAAAACCAAAAAAGACAAACATAAACGTTCTATAAGTAACTTGTTAGATTACAACAAAGCTCCAGAATATGTACCTAATGAAATTCGTGAAGATATATTCACGTGTCAGTCATCAGCCGGACAAAATCTGCCGCTGTCTGAGAATAAAAGCAACCCTGAAATTGAATCACTATCAAAAAGCATCTGTGAACCTGAATCAGTTCTAGAAGATCAAAATATTGCTGAAAGTGATGTTATTTCTAATGTATCAAAATCTAATATAATTGTCAAATCAAAAAAGAAATCAAAAATTAATAAGAGTCTGAAAATTTTAGATAATGCTACAAACGTAGATACTAAATCAATTGATAATTCAAAAACAACAATTAAACCCATCACCCCATCGAAAAATTGCCATGTAGAGTTAATTTTAATGAAAGATGATATTTTAAACCAATCTGTTAAACGAAAAGAAGATTGTACATCAAAAGTTATTCAAGAAGACACAGATCATAAGCGTTTGTCAGTGAAAGAAATTGATGGTAATAAACACAACAGTTCAGTAGATACACATACAGAAAACAGACATCACGTAACATTAACAAATGAGAGTGATCCTGATGGCATAATAACCTCAATAGAGAAACATGGTAAAAATAATCTTGTATCGAATGATAAACCTGCATTGAAAGATGATTTAGTTAAACATACTCAACTGCATGATGATGATGAATCAACTTTTTCTGCTATTGAATTGAATGCTGCAACATCCGCCGATATCCAAAAATCGGAAAAATCAGGAAATGTTAAATCGGAAAGTAAGAAAATATCGTTCAGTAAATCATTGAATCAAAAAGACTCCACACCTAAAAAGATAGAGGCTGTTAAAAAATCTGTTGATTTCTCAGAAAGTATGGACAATAAAAAAATCTATGTCCAAGCTCGAAGAATAAGCCAACGTAGACGCACTCTTGCCAGCTGTGAATATATAGAAAATACCGACAAAGCGAATGATGAAGATTCTATTTTACAAGACAAATATTTAGCAGATTTTGGCATGTTCACTGAAAAGCGTCCCCGAAAATCAACAATCATGGCAATAAAAAAAATATCTCAAACATTCAAACCTGATTCGAGTGACACAGATGACCTTGATTTACAATCAAATTTAAGTTTTTTGCGTCGAAGTAGTAGACCCCAAAAAAAGAGACTGAGAAAATCTTCACTTAGTCATGATGATATGAGTTCAGATAAATCAATCACTAAGGACCATTCAAATGCCATGCTACACAGGGATGCAATTGTAGATGACATCCACACCTCAAAAACAGACTATTCAACACACGAAAATTATGATGGTCACATTTCACCTAATCAATTAGATGTCTCAAAAGAAATGAAATTAGACACATATTGTACAATCTGCAAAAGGAAATTTAGAAGGCCAGAAAATCTTCTAAAACACAAGATGACATTAATGCATATATCTAAGTTGTCAGAAATAGAAGCCAAGGAAATGGAGCCTAAATCCAACACTGAGGACTCAATATATGACCATGTGGGGTCTGATTCTTCCACGTCTAAAAATAACACTAATCCTGATAGTGATATTTACTGCAACGAAGAATGTGTATCAGGAAGTAGTTCAGTTAAAGTTTACAAGAGTTTAGCGGAACGTAAAAGTTTTGAAAATGAGAACTCTACAGTACTGGCACAAAAAGAAAACACTAGTCCCTTGTTGCAAGAAGATACTAAAACCTTGGAAGAAAGTGAAGATTTTCAAGTTATCCTTGAAAAGAATGACGATTTATCATGGAAGAAATTGAGCCGTGATGAAGCATTATTTTTCGAATGTTGTAGTTTATTGAAAGAATCAGATACATCAAGAAAACAAACTAAAATTCCAGATGCCTATAAAACAATTCCAAAAACTTCAAAGTATCCACCGTCTGATAAAAATGATATGGTAGCTCTACTCGATGCCGAAGTGACAGGCAGTTATAGTAATTTCACACAAGAAAGCATTACAAATCACGATGAAACCAGATTACAGCAGTGTGAAAATATTATAAATGAACCTGATTCATCAATAGATAACTCTTTGAATAGAAATACTCTTCTTGAAGTGAATGTTTCACTACCGTCAGAATCATTTTCGTATGACTGTGATAAAAATAGCGACTTCAATGTTAATGAATGTGAGCTCAAGAAATGTGACTCTATTGATAGCATAATTGAATCATTATCAAATTGTAAGGATGCAGAGAAAACGGCCATACTGAATATTCCTGATTCATTTATTGCAATAACTGAAGAATCAGACAAGCCTGATAATATTGACTGTCTAGTTTACAAGGAAAAAGATAGCTCTCTAAATCTCAGCTCATTTGCTGCTGATAAGCATGCTGATTGCTCTGAGCATGATCCCTATTCTGCCGAAAGCCTTATGGCTCGTAATAATTCTGATGAGTTTTCTGAAAATGGTGATAGTGTAATATCTAATCAAGACACTGTGCAACATTCCATTGAAAGTTTAAATAAGAATATATATTTGGAAAAATCAGCAGATTATATAAACCAACTGAACGAATTTGAAGATAAGTTCGATAAGATCAAACGAAAAGCCCGCGAGAAAGCACAAGCTGCGCAAGAAGCAATGGCAGCTGTTTTGACACCAAGACTGCATTCGAAGAAATCCAAAAAGCGGAATCACTGCAAGTCGAGGTAAGGCCTTGATATATTTTTTGCTATATAATTCGGTCAATTAATATTTAGATCAACAAGATGTAGCCTACTTGATATTAATCGGCTATTTGAATAACCTAAGTAGACTGGATGCGATGAGCGAAACCAGTCCTGATCTTTATATTATCTTTATAATACAATATGATGTGTGAAATAAGTACAATAAACATGTGGGCTTTTTTTTAATATAGTGCCTTTCTCTGGCGAAGTTTTGAAAAATTCCTTCCTACGCATCTGTTCCTATAAGCAGAGCGGAGCGAAAACGGCTAGCTAACCACTCGTCCTGTCGTAGCCTTATTCTTTCTATCAGGGCTGTGGAGTCATTAAAAAAAACTACAACTCCTACTCCAACATTTACCAAAAACATGACTCCGGCTAAAAAAAATCTATTTTGTTACTTTTTTTCCCAATTTTCCAATTATATGTATTCAATTAAATGTTAACCAACCAAACTGGCCAATAACCAAATTTGACATTTTATACGCAAAAATATAAAGTTAAAAGTCATATCCATATTGATATACAATAGAAATGTCAGTGTATGGGTTGGGAACTGAAGCTCTCTCCACTCTATTTGATCTACCAAAAGTATATAGAAAAAAATCTCAAGTGCTTTTTTCGTTTTTCAGAAGATCCGGAAAACAAGATGCTGGCTTTCGATCTAAATCTGGCAAGAGATTATCCAAACATGGACAAAATCACAAGAAAAAAAGTAATTTTACAACCGCTCAAAAAATGCATAGTAAAAAAGTTATGACAAAAGGTGCCCTGAAAGGATTTGATGGTGTAAAAGTTTCAATTCCTACTCAAGAAATAAACTTGCATGATATTTTAGATACTAAGTCTACTGAACTCGAATCTATAAATGATCCTGAAAACTCAATGTCTGATAACAACATGGCAAGATCAAGTTTCCAGAATAATGATGAAGAATGTATTAAAAATACGTTAGATGAAAATATTGATTGCAATACATTATCAACTCTCGAAAATAAAACATCAACCAATGATAAAAAAAAGAAATCATCCCAATTTAACGAGAAAGACCGTAAAGAACATAACAGTAAAAAGCATCTTCACGAAGAGGATGGAAATGACAAACACCAATTGGACATCTATGAGTTCTTTGACGATGATGATGAAAACAATGTGTCGGACAATTTCAAATTTAGAACCCCAGTTATTCTTAATACCAAAGAAAAGTCTTTAGTCTCGTCAAGCAAAAGACTTGCTGATAATTTTACTAATTCCTCATCTCACTCAGAAAAAAATGTAATTGAAACACAAAATGAAGATTCACAGATATCCAGTTTAAGCTTTTCCGATAGGGACGAATTTGTGTACATGTCTGATGATTATATTGAAAACAACAGTGAAGAAGAAACAAATTTAAGTTCTAATTCTGTTGAAAGGGGAATTAACATAGTCAAAATAAACAGGAAACATACAAAACTATCAAAAGCTCACAAAAATATTAAGAAAAATGCAATTATGGGTAAAATTTTCAAAAATAACGCCATTAGAAATGATCAAAAATGTTTAAAGGAAACTATTACGGAGAATTTTTCCCAGGAATCACCTGTGAATGCTCACACTGACATGGACCAATTATTTGATAGTCTGTTGGAGCAAACTGCTATACTTGGTAGTGAACCGAATATGGATGATACACCTAAAAATCTTGCAGATGAACTTGATTTTTACCAAGAACCCGACAATGAAGTGGCAGAATCTGTAGACCAAAGAATTCCTGTGGCTGGTGCAAGTACTTATGAATATCTGTCTGAAGACTATGAGACTGATGATGAATCTAGAGTTAATGCTAGAATACGTCAACGAAAAATAGTTCCAAGGCTTAAGGCCAGATCTACAGATGATGAAAGCTCTGTTAATGTACCTTCAAAACTAATTATCATTCACTCAGAGAAAGGTCACTATAACAAGTCTAAGATGCGGCCAGATATAGACTTCTACAAGGACAACATTGGTGTAGCAAGTCGGAAATCCCAACGAAAATGTACAACTGGAAAACAAAATGTCCTCGTTGAAAGTTGGAGCTCTGAGTCTGATTTTGAAGATTTTCGTCAGTTTGAAGAATATTCTTCAATTCCCCGTTCACAACGTCATCATCGCAGGCCACGCAGGAGTGGACGTCACCGCCCAACTGACGAACCTAAATTACTTTCTGACATGACAAATGATAAAATAGAAAGTGACGTACCTGATCCAAATTCAGAAGTAACAGATTCAACTGAACCGAAGAAAATGGTTAATTACACACTAAATACTGAAGAAAATTTAGATAATGTCCATTATTCTTCTAAAAAACGAAAAAAACGGAGATCTATTCATGTGAATCAACTGCGAATTCAACAAAAAACTCTCCTTCGCGCATCTGGGTTACATCAATCCCGAAGAGTATCATTTAATCCTTTGAATCATGGATCTAAAGTGCCGGGTTCAAGGAGACGACGCAGGCAGTCACAAAAACCTTTTGATTACGATGATGAATTTAAGCCTGCGAGAATTGCTGAACCACTAGCAACACAGAGGCGAAATAAGAGGGCAGCATCTGAAATGTTATATTATTGGTCATCTTCAAGCGATGATGATGTCTCTTATACTGCTGTTGATACATCTAGCAGAGAGCCTGAACCGATTGAACAACATGGGTGGATAGTTGGAGATTCTCATAAAAAATTAGTGACTATGCTAGCGCACGCTAAGGGGCGCAAGCTTGATGATAATACTTCTGTCAAAGAGAAGAAGCCACGCCCATCAGTATAAATTCAAGTAAGTTGCATTATTTTTATCTGTATTCAAATTTGAATTAGTACAATTTTGCAAAAGCGAATATTAAGGTCAGAAATAATTTTAAATAACGTTAGAATGTCTCCTGTTTTATCATAAATAATTTTGCTTTATGTATTATGTGAAATAGAGTTCTACTATGTAAAAATTATAACTGACAAACTACGAAAATTGTTGACTTCAAACTGTTCAACAAAAAGAGCATGCGCAATATGTATAACATATTCTGTTATTATTTACGGCCCACATAAACAAGAATGTAATAGCTATGTTCAAAAACTTTTATGATATAAAAAGATTTATGTCTCGGATATTATTTAATTGAATCTACTTTTTCAGATGTTTCAAATACCAAAGCGCTTTTTCAAAATGGTATATAGTAGATATTTTACCCTCACTCGTAAGAACAGTATCAATAAGTATATTTTAATATCATTCGCAATTTCAGTAATTATCTACTCATTATTATTGTAAGATCAAGATTTTATTGTGATTTTTAATATTTTTATTGAAATGCGACTATTTATTGCTAAATTATTTGCGATGAAAACATTTAGTGTATGTAAGTTTTCATTCTAGATACAGCGTTGTTCCTGAAATCCAGATCTGTTTGGAGAGTTTGCATACAGAATGACTACATTGGATAAAAACATTGGATTTTTTTGAGAATCTTAAATAAAACATACTTAGTGTTTGATAGACTTTTTTAAATATATTTCACCGGTGTTTTGTGTAACTTAAAAGTTATACACGACCACATAATTGTAATTGAATTATCTTCAATTTGTTTTATGCCGAACAATTAATTCATTCATTTTTGGTTTTACCGTGTGGGCCATATCAAAGAGTTTACCAAACACATTGTATGTATGTACATAATATATTCTATTACCACACAGTTTCTAATCATAAATGTTAATTTAAAACAACTGTAAGTAATTAATGATGGTATGTGTTTTTTTTTATCAGTGGCATACAATTTTTACTTTATCATTAATCACCCATAATGAAATATTTTTGATTAAATAATCCAATCCATAAATAAAAATCAGCTCAGATAAAATATCTACTTCTATGTCTTGTCTATTTTCTTGTACCATTTTTGTTATTTCTTGAATAATACATCACTGGACTATTATATTATATAATAAAAGTTAATGCATTTAGTATAAAAGAAAACATAATGAGAATATAAATAGAATCGTTGAACATTAAACTGGTTTATTTCAAGCATATTATTATAATATCTACGTTTTTATTATTATATGTGCACATTTATTCACAAAATAATGCATACAATCATTTTTTTTTTGCTGCTATTTCATCTGAACCAACTTGAACTGATTCTTAAGGGAGACATTTAAATCATAATATGTACAAATTTTAGCACTTCCACAAATATGCTTGGCGGCAGTTATTGCTTGTGATGTGTTGTGTATACCGTTATGTACTATATTCTTTGTATGAACAATTATTTTTATTTTGTTTTTTTTGGCAGCTGTTACATGCATAGATAGAGGTGCCCAAAAGGTAGATCATGAAATGAATAAATGTGAATCTCCGGTGATTTCTATATTATTTAAAGAAAATTTGTTGCTCCATGGCTTTCGTGGAGATATAATAACAGCATAATAAAAAAATATGTGTAATAATAAACTCTGAGATATATAGAGGAAATAACAATGCATAATAGTGAGAATTAAAAATTTTCAATGTCCACATTAATAAAAGAGAAAATAAAGTCAAAGAGAGCTACAGTTGCAATTTTCCAAGCGTGTCCAATCTCTTTTTATGATAGCAGCTGTTTTTTGATTTGTGGATTTTAAAACCTAACAGAAATTGAATCATCAGTAATTTTGAAAAATAAACTTTACACTATTCCCCGCAATTATTTCATGTGGAATCAAGAAATTAATTCTGATCATTGAAAGATCGTTAATTTTTTTTACAGTCTGTATGTTTTACAGGATATGTTTTGTTTGATTTATTATGTTTGAAGAAGATTTTTCCAATAAGAAAGGACTATCAATAATTAATTCTGTCAGGCGAGGTTCGATATGGTTTTTTCTTTATCCTCTGCCATATTACATTACACTAAATTGTGTAAACAGATAGAAATTAATTACAATACAGATAATAGACTTCAGGCAATAATGCAAGTTTTTAAGATACATGTAAAAGTCAGTGATATCAATGGGCATCATACACATAGCTGTTACAAATGGACAAGGAAATTCACTAAAAGATCCGGAGTCAAAATCTGAGGAATTTATTGTTTCTATGGGCCAATAACACTAGAAATTATAATGATATTTTACAGGATACAGAATAAATATCAATATATATATATAGGGTTTGAGAGCCAATTGTTGAACTTCAAAAAACACTTCCACAAAATGTTCTTTTAATTAACTTTCTATTACCCTTTATGTACATAAGTAGAAGCAACTGCTTAATAAATGAATATTGCAACACTGGAAACAGACATAATTTATTTGTTCTATAGCTTACATATAAGTAATTTAAAAATATATGAAATTTAAATTTCCAAACATAAATATGCCATTTGAGATGAACAATAGTTATAACAAATACTATATGATAATTTCTGCATTAATGTGTAATTATACCAATTCAATTTGATATTAAATAATGTTTCAGAATACTGGTGTCAATATGTCCATTGTTGATGTAATACTAACTATCACATTCAATAATTACAATGTTATTGTTTAAAAAAACAATCCTCTAATAAATCTTTTATTATAAAAGAATGGCGACAGACACATTCATTTATGTTTTGTGTCTGTCTTCTTACTATTGCCATGAAGTGCACAGTGGTCTTAAAATGAATGTTTAAATACCATCTTTTACTATATACACATCTCACTGAAATAATTTTATTACCGTCTCACTATTGATATTTATTTAATCCAGTACAACAAAAAAAAAGTAAAACTTGATATTATTATGTCTTAGTTACTTTTTGCCAAGAATGAATGTTAATGTGTTGAATCATAACTAATAATATTTATAAATAAAACATATTATTTTCAGTGCTTTTTGTACATAGAATTTGATAAATTTTACAAGGATTTTTTTACGTGGCTTTTTTTATTCCCATCGATTATGACAACGACATTTGTAAAATTCTTTGCATTCTGGATTTTTTTTTTAATGAAATATTTAATTTCTAAGTCATACCATTTGTACACAATGAAGATGTAGTATGAAATACACATGCATTATTTGTATTCGGAAAATAAGTTTCAACTGCTTGCTATTGAGTGTGTTGTACAGACCTATCACTAATTTCACCGTTTATAGCTCCCTTCTGTAGTAAAATACCAACATCTATATCACGCTATGTGATGAAATTTTCATCTGAATGTAAAAAACCATTTAAAATGGTTAATCATATCTTGTTTGCGAATTTGTTTATGTATTTTATATTATAGGTGCTCTCAGCAGTTTTTTAACTTCTTTATTTTTGATTCATTTTGCCTTTTTTATTCCCTATTAGTAGTTTAGTAACGCCAAACTGCTTGTTGTGTAGTTTCTCAGATTATCATATTTAGTAATTGCAGACATTTTCACATTACTTCTTAAAACTATGCCATCTAGTTGAGTCCTGGGAAGTTTATAGTTTTATGATTGTTGGCCATAATATATAACACGAAGACTTCATTTGACATTTTTTTTTACTTAATCCATATATTTTGCGTTACTTACAAAAATATCTAGTTTTTTTTAAATAAATATTGTGCTGCTATTGAGTGGGTAATTAATATATTAGATAAATATCTTATGTGTCCATATATTCTTTCATTAATGAAAATTATAAATAAATTTTCAGCATAATTCATAAATCAGGACACATTGTTATTGTGTGTGCATTAAATAATTACATTCTAATTTTAGAACACAAATTATTGTGTTATGATGTTTGTGTAAAATCGTATAATTTTAAATATGTGTAAAAACTGTGTGTTGATTTGTGTTACATTTAAGAAAAAGAAAGTAAGTTTTATCAGTAAATGCTTATAAAATAATTGATTTCTTAAGATTATTAGAAAAATAAAATTTATCCCTAACTTTAATAAACATTAATACATGATATATAGGATAAATATTTTTTTCCGGCGAATATGTTCTTTTTTTTTAATATATATTTCTTAACTTCGAAGCAGTTAATTTTAATTTTGTGTAGATTTTTATTGTTACAACATAATATAGTCGGTAATGAAAATATTTATATGTATGATAAGGAAAAAAAATGATTTCTGACTAAATATCATAATTCTGTAGCAATTATCTTACTATTATTTGTAAACACATTATTTTGTAAAATTTTTCCTTCCAATGTTTTTCAAGGCTTATCATAATAATATTATATAGATTGTATTAATAAAGTGAGAAAATATAAATGAAAATACAATAAATTACTTTTATTTCACCTGAATAAGTAAAATCCCTGATATCCTGTTTATGGGATCATGATAGAAAAGCATCACACCAAAATCCAAATTCAATATTTTAATGAGAAAATAAATACTTTTTTTTTACCACATTGGTCGTAATAATACATAAAAAACCACCATATTTTGTCTTATTTATCTGAAAAAGATTAAGTAACACTTTTTAACGGAAATTGCTTATTTTTTGTTAAATTTAGTTAGTTTATGTTAGCCGTTATCGCACTTTTCTGCAATTTCTTTTACAGCAAAATTTTTGCTTTATATACTTTTGTACGAACATTTTTATTTTACCTTGAATTACCTGCCAAGCGTCTGCGAATGTATATTAATGTAAAAATGTTTGCATGGTGTTACCAAACGGTCTTGTAAGATAGAATATAGCTTGATTTGCTAAATATTATTTACTAATTTTGAAAACTTTTCTAACTGAAAAGTAATTTTATGAAAATCATTTTATAAGATCGTTAGATCGCATGCACACATAATATTCATATATTATTTAAAATCACCCAACCTCTAAGTAAAGCCTCCGAAAACTTAAAAACAGTAGTCAGAATCAAGGTCGTAAAACAACTGAGCAACTCCATTTTTTATATCCCATTTTTTCAAATCACTGAATAGTAAATGTGTAAGGGTTTCTGTGTCAGTAGCATCTGCCATTTAAAATGCTTGTATTATTTTTATCTACACCTATCAATACCAACTTTTTGATCTGTCTGATTAAGTGCTCTATTGATTATAAAATATGGAATTTTTAAAAAACAATTTGACATTAATATATTAGAGCTAATGTTAGATTGTGTGTCAATATTGGAATTGCTTTTTGAACTTCTCAACAGCCACAGTATAAAACAACAAAAATAGATATAGCTTTATAATTTTGCTTACTGCCGTTAATATCAATAATATAATATGATTACTAGCAGTATTTTCATATACATTAATGTATCACTGCTTTTGGCTTGGATTGGTAGGTATATTAATGATAACGAGATGAGATGGCCTTCATACAATGAGACTTACATGAAAATAGTTCTAGAAAATCTCGGTTAAATCAAAAATACAAGAGTCACTGTTCTTAACACTGTTTACGTGCCCTTTGGTAATCAATATGTTATTTTGCATTTAATCGCCAATTAGCAAAAGCACAAGCATTGCATTTACACATTGTTTCAATATGTTGCGTATGACTACCACCTGATCACAGCTGCATTAGTTTTGATGTGTTATGGGCCCATGATTTCACATGACCTTCTGAAACTATGGGTGGTAGAGGGCTGTAAGTCTTCTGCAAAGGGTAGTGAAATGTTCCAGTAGAACTTCAAGTATTTCCTTTAACATTTGTAAATATTTGTTATAAAAGAACATGTATATATACTGTTTTTTTCTACAAATAGAAATAGTACTAGAATCACCATTTTTCATTTGCTTTTATAGGCTACATTTTTTTTACATTTTTCTTTCAAACATTGCTCATGACGATCTTCTTTTGTGTGTGTAGCTATGAATGCTAAATAAAGCTTTGGATCGTTAAATTAATTTAATTTTAAAAAGATATTTGAAATATTGTGCTTAATGCAATATTTTGCTTTCAAATATTTCTTTTACTTAAAACTGATATTTATGAGGTATTTTTTTTTTCTAGAAAATAGCTTTCGAACCATGAAAAAAAATACTAAAAATATCGTTGTTGGTCCTAAACTTCATCTTAACCAATTCAGTACCGTAAGGCCACTGGTGGTCGCTGCGTACAGGCGTCGTGAATACCGTCGCAAATATTGCAGAATATATAAAAAAAATCTTCCTGTAAGAATTCTTATAATATTTTTATTTTCAGGGTGGTAGATGTGATCAATGCGACCATATTGCTCGGTACTGAAGCGGTTAATTCAAATATTACTTTTAACGCTTTCTTGTGGCTTCTGTAAATATATATCCGTGTTAAATTATGTAAATCTTAAAAAAAATAAGCATTGTTAAATCATAGATGATGCAAAGGACATAACTCCATAAACACAGATTTTAAAAACAAAATCTCCAGCATTGTCATAGCTTCTGAGTTCTAGTTTACATGTGTTCTGTCTGAATTTTTTATACTCACTTGCCTAGTTGTAATTAACTTTAATTTATCTTCCATTTTATTTCAATATATTATTTTCAAAACTGAAATTTTTTTTCTCTCCTGTGAAGTTGTTTTTAGAGTTCCACAATTTTCTTGATTCAACTCCAATATGCAGAGATTACCGTTTAATCAACTAATGCAGTATGACCTTTATGAATAGATTTGCATTTTCGAAAACTGAATAAAAATTCAATAACTTAGTTTCAAATGACTAAAAAGAATTGCGCGGTGCTATTTATGTTACATTTGGTGTATACTGTTTTATGTAATTAATATAATTTGTGAAATTTCAGATCCAATCTTACATCTTTTTTATTACAAATTACTTAAGTGAAAAACTCAGTGAATATGTGAAAATTTTAATATCAAACGACCCCATTACCAAGAACAATATTTTCACCCAATATAAAATGTATGAGTCGTTGATGAACCGGCTACTTGAAAACATTTTATCAGAAGAGGAAGAATTAAAGGTTTTATAAATCTAGTGACTAATGATTTATTTTTATTTGATTACTGTAAATAATTGTCTTAACATATATATATATATTATAGTATTTAGATTGTATATTGAGATTCCGTATTCTAAGAAAACGAAAAATTAATTTATTTAAAATTGATTGTTTAATTAATATTCATGAATTATATCTGTGACATTAATGAAAACAACTTTATAGTATGAGTGTTTTTACACAATATTCAAGTAAAAGATGGCTTTTGGTGCTGGTATTAGGTGTGAGTTTGTGAAAAGTATTATTTATTAAATCCATAAAAATCTGTATGTTTCCATTTTCATTAAATTCTTTACATGCTTAGAAAATTGGAACATATCTAATTGTATGGTTTTCTTAATAAATTTCACGCAGAAAACTTATATCAGTATTATTAAGTGGAATTTTTCGTACTTTCTATTTGAAATAATATAAAAAGATGTTTTATCAATAACTATATTGTATGAGTGAATATAAATAGTAATAATATAAATGTGTATATTTATTTTCCTGACTTTTAATTTTCTATGAATAGTCTGGAACAGGTTACCTGGTAGTGTAAGTAGTAAATATCTCATCCATTTAAAATTTTAAAAATTTTGCATATAACGGACGATCTTCGCAGCACAATGTCACTTTTTTCATTATCTTTAATCTATTTTATATATATATCGGTGTTGTTTGGGCATAACCTGATAACCGCAAGATATTGAATTTACTGAAGGAATATTCTAACAAATATGAAACTATGAAAGAAATAAGTGAGAACATATAAATTATTATCAGAATTTCAATTATTCCACTTATCACTTTTAGTTGTTCACTGTCAATACTTGGTGGAATGGATTCCTTTGCACTCCTAAATATAATATTTTTTTGCTTCCAACTTTGCTTGCAACTAATTGATATCGCAGGGTTTATATATCTATTGTCATGGTTACACGTAATACCGAAAAATATACCACATTATGACATGTTACAAACTGTACCTAAGGCACACAAACCAATGTGTACGGTTTGCGAAATAAGTATAATTAAAAATTAATAAAAAACATTTTTTTAAAAAGTTGTACGAAGTTGACCAGGACTCGACATAGGAGTTTTGCATTTCCTATACAATCATCGAAATAATAAGGGTTTTCAGGAGCTCAAATATTTATAGTAAAATTATATCTCAAAGTATTTATCCATTACACTTTTTTTCTAAATCAGTTATCAGGCTATTCCCAAACACCACCGATATTTAATAGTCTACATTATACATCAATGCTAAATATTCAAATAACAAAGAGTAATACAATTATATTCATCTACAAAATTTTATAAACATAAATAATTAATTGAAACTATTTTTTCATTACTCTCATGTTTGATCTCATGTGTCTAGTGAAAGGAACTTTACTAGTAAACATGATTAATATGAAATGTAATAACAAAAAAAAATCAATAAGTATTGAAGAATAAAAACGATTTGATAGGCATCGATTTGTTTATAGTATTTTTTTAATTTTCATTTAAATGTTATATCAAGTAAAAAATAGAAATAAACAACTATATTTTATCATATAAAAATCTATAAAGAGTTTAAACAAATAAAAATATACTTAAGATGTAAGGATTTCTTGGGAAGATCTCAAATATGTTATCTGTAAAGATCTTAAAAAATCAATTGTTTTTTTTTTTGCTTTGAATTGATGTAAATAAATTGCTAAATAAATTTCGTGGTTTTCTCATAATTTATAAATATAAATTGTCATTTCTAAAATCCTGCTTGTTGTGATTATGTAGGTGATTATCAGTAAAAATTTTAACCAGAATGAAGTAAATTCAAATTCACTATTAACATTAAGTAATGATATTCAGATGTTTGATTTCCTCTGTGAAATTTTGTTTGGAAAGCGAACATTTAAGGGATGATGATCAAGGCTTTCAATAATAATTGTCAAGAATTTTTTACATATTTCATTCCTTCATTAGTATAGTCCTATTATTTTTGTGTACATATAATGCCATAAATTAGGTACATATTATAATAATAAACAAACCATTTTTCAGTAGTTTTTTCATTTCATCAAATCGGACTTCTATCGACAGTCTTAACGTTTTAAGCAATCATAAATATTATCATTTGAAGAGGTGAAGAGAGTTGATCTACATTTGAAATTGTAACCTCTATTATACACATGAAATATTTTTTTTTCTTGCTGTTGGAACAGCCACCCTCAATGAATTAGAAGATTTTTTTCTATTCAGTTAAGATTGGTATAATCATTACATAAGTTAAAAGTAAACAGTGACAGCAAAAATTACGCACAGTTGAATGTGTGTACAACCATTCCGTAGAAATTTTGAACTTTTTCCATGCAGAAAGGTCTATTCCAGGCAGGTAAGGTATGATTTTCAATATTGTTCAACTGTCTTTCTCAAGGATTGCCAAATGATCAGGATGTAGGTGACTACATCCTCTTTACTAGACTCTGGAGAGCACTGGAGACCTCACATCATTGACTGCATATCTTAGCATATTTGGAAGTTGAAGACTATGATGTAAGTATTTGTATATTCACATCACAATATGCCATAATGATCTATTTTCCCCTTGGCCACTTTACACCCACTAATACTGGACAAGGTCGACGATTTTATAATTCAAACATGTTATACACATAGCGACGTCTCTTATAATCACAGTTGACATATTTTATATTATTATAAACAATGTAATATTGATTATGAAGAGAGCTTCCTTGTATTACCGAAATCCGTTGCTATTTTTTCAAAGAAAATTGCAGCCCTCAGTGCACAACTTATACCTACTGGCATATAACAGGTTAGGCTAGCAGTATATTTAATTCACACTGACACCGCATCCTACACAAAATGCTTTTTCTGCAATGCTGTTAATTACTAAAATAGCATTAAGGTAAATGTACTAGTAGCTGACCTTTTGAGAATAAAATGGCCCAAAATGCAAATGCGGGATTGCTCTAAATTGTAAAGTTCAGACAAGTTAAGGCATATGTGGTCGGAATTAGCCACTAACACATCACCATATAGCCAATGGAGTGCCAGGGTGGCCATTTGAAAACAACACCTAGTGAAGAAAGTGTATTATTTCAAATTTCTTAAGTAATCAATCTAGAAACGGTGTGTGCCTTGTTCATGAACCACCCATTGCTACTTGATTTAAACAAGAGTGGTGTGACAGAAAGCCCTGAGGCAACTCTGACAGAAAGATCACTATAAAGCCCCCTGATTAGATATGGTCAATTACTGGATTTTTCAATATGTGAGATGGTCAATTACAGGAACATGGCTTTAAATAATTTAACACCACAACTTTTTTTAAACAGGCCCTTTCGTTATGTTTTTTGAAATCTCTTAAACGGTCAGTTACTGGTACATTTATCCTATTCAATTTATGTTTCAAATATGGAAATTCGTCCGCCTTTTGTGAAAAAAATAATGATTCTTTTTCATATCATCTTAAATCATGCAGTTATGTAAAAATTATACACTGATGAACTTGAAGTCGTCAACATGCATTTTATGTTGATTAACAAGTTGGTTGCTTGACAGGTAATTCAAAATGGGTGAACTAAGTTTATTTAGTGATAAATAATTCTAATAATAAAGAGTTTCAAGCAAGTGGGACTGCAAAAAGATTATTGATAAGAACTTTAGGATTATTTGTAAAATAAAGAAACCACTTCAGTATGTCAACTTGATAGTATGTTACACAATGGATGAAACATATACTAAAGGTTTTTCTTATTGCCTCTTATCTATGTAATTTAGCAAATTATTAAGATTGTGCCCGAAACTACTGACATTCAGGTGGCGGTAATACACACTTCTGGAGACTGTGTTTGTAGTAAAGCTTTTAGTAGATAATGCTTATTCCTACATCCACGATAAAATCTGTTGGAGCTATATATATGTACATCAATTATCTACTTGCGAGATGTCAAAACTATTAACAGGTATATCATTTAAAATAAAAATAAGAAACGTACTTTTTTTTAACGTTTTTACACAAAGTTGATGTAATAAATCAGATGTGGAAAAATTATATATAATAATCTGGACCGTATTTTCAGTGAACATTAAAAGGTATATCATTTAAACGTTTTTTGAAACCGAATTATAGGTAATTGGACCGTTTTTCACTCATTGTGAGTAGATTAAACAGTGAAACCGGTACAGGTCATTATATTCATTTAGATGTGGAATTAGTAAAAGATGTGCTTTATATTTAATAAAATAGTTCCATTCATTCAGGAACTGACCCTAAAGATATTAAGCATCTATGTACCTAAAAAGAAAATAGATAAATAAAGAGTATTCTATCATCAAACTAAATTTGTAAAGAAAAATGTTTTATCGCTTTAATGACTTCGCCAGAACGTGTTGCATTTTTAATTTCAAGCAAATTATTGGAGTAGCTGTGTTCACATAGATGGTATCACATTTCAGTGTTTCATTTAGTGCAGGCACGGGCAAACTGCGGCCCACCGAGTGTTTTCTGCGGCCCGCCATCATAAATCCTAATTCTAAGTAGGAATAATTTTTTTATATTTTTTTTAAAAAATATTGAAAATCGAATAAAAATTTCAAGATTGAGTAAGTATACAGATATTCCCTTTCAAAGTCAAATTCGGGCTTTGCTTGGAAAAAGTGCTTCGAAGAGTTCGGGATATAATAAATATTATAATTTTATTTTTGGAAATGAAGAATGTGACGGACTTTCCCGATACTGATGATTAGGGATTTGTGATTTTCCATTTATTCAGGACATCGTGCCACACTTAAATACTATTAACTCCGTGTTATGAACGCTCTGAATGACAATTTGTCACAAATATTTGGTGTCTTCCGAAAAATTGAGACAAGTTTGGCGCTAGTAAACGATCCATTTTCAATAGATAATAAACCTGTATTGAAAGAGCTACAACTTGAGATTATTGATCTGCAATGTAACACTGATTTAAGATAATTACACCGTCGTGACGAAGTCTGCAAATTTTACAATGATCCTAATTCAGACATCGACCAATTTAAAAACTTTGCACGAAAAATGTGAACAGACATTTTTGATCATGAACCGCAGCTTAATTCTGATTCCATCTTTTTCTATGACCACTCACAAGCAGTTTTAAAAATATCAACTACAAAATGAGCACCTGAATTGAAAAAAAAATATTTTTCGTGATAATAAATAGAGTACACCCGGTCCTCTTTTTAAACGATTTTTTCAGTGATTTCGATTTTACGTGATTTTTTGGACGGCACTGTGATTTATTCGTTGGTACGCGATTTTTCTTTTTACAGACAAAATGGTGCGCAAACTCATGTGATATCATTGGTGACTCTGCTCTAAAACTTATTTAAGCACAATGCATTTATAAAATTCGTTGAATAGCACGTTTCCCAGTGGTAAATTTTATCACAGAGAGTTACTATGTCAAATAAATGCACTTCAGACGTCTAAATATAGAATTATTATTTTTGAATGAAAATGGGAATGTTTTATGCAAAAAAAATTATTTAGGTCGAATTTGAAAAACAATTTTTGTTTTTTCTTGTATGTTGGATACTTTTTTCCGCGATTTTTTAGGTGCGCACTTTTTGAAATCAATGTATCACGTAAAAAACGATCGATTGTATATCTAAAAATTGTATTTTACTTGGACCCGCTGATCATTTTGAATTATTGGAATTGGCCCTCCATCCGAAAAGTTTGCCCCCCCCCTGATTTAGTGTATTGTCAATGAATATTTTCGAACACACATGAAATTACATATATCGCATTTGAATGGTTTTTTGTCCAAATGTGTCAAGTGGTGTCTTTTCAAGCCAGATATTACTCGAGATTTGTATTCACATAGATTCGAATGGGGTTTCACTCAAATGTATCATTCTGTGTTTTTTAAGTGAGATAAGTGTGCATGTAAAGAATATTATATGTCCCGCTAATAGATGCAGGCTCTGTCCAAGCTTTTCAGTCTATATACCCTATAGCAGCGGTTCTCATGTGCGGCCATCAGAGGATTTGGTTGCGGCCACCAACAGCTTGACAGTTGATATTGATATTTAATAAAAATGTATTTTACAAGCTAATTTGTCAACAATGACATTGAAAATTCAATATTTTGGATGCATTGTATTGTGCATCAAGAATTGTCAGTTCGCCAAAACTCAAATACATACATGTTTAGGTATTTTTGACAAAAAAGGAATTTGGTGCGGCCACCAGACATTTTCGTAGGACCGTTAATGTTCCTAATACCCCCCCCACAGCCAAATTTTACGTGAGAACCATCGCCCTATAGTGTTACATCGAATGCTACTATTTCATCATAAGTTCTTTATCTTGCGTCTGGATCTACCAAGCATTTTCCTTTTCTTTCAAAAGCATGGAAATTAATATTCCAAATATATCATTATTCTCGTGCGTTATGCCCAAATTGAACCTCTTGTTACCCTGGCTTACTATTTTGACTCTCTAGTTTAATATTTTATTCAAACATGCTCATTATTATCATGTAAATGTGAGCACAAGAAGCTCACATTGCTTAAAACGATTTTAACCACAATAGAAAATCACATTTCAAAATAATATTATTGTGAAGTCCAACTTCAAAGGGCATCCACTTTGAAGTAATTTTATGATTTCTTTGCAAGACAACAAACCAGGTTTTTTTATGTTGAAAAAAGGTAGGTCAGTTGGTTGATAATAATATTTAATGTATGATCTAAATTGGTAAGATATATTAAATCTAATTGTATCACTTATGTCTGGCCAGTCATGATGTACAGTTTTTGTAAACAGTGTGTCAAATACACCCAAATTAATATTACATGCTCTAGCTGTAATAACAAATTGTGTACCATCCATTTAACACTTCATCAAAAAGCACGTTTGCTTTTTCATGCCGTTATTTTTCACGGCGAACGAGAAGCGAGGGCATAAAAGGCCCTGTTAGACAGAATCTCATCTCAAACAATTTTCATAAACCTTAGTGACGATGGTGATCGATATTTTCAAGTGTGCTGTACTGTTATATTTCAGTGTCTCGGTCGTAGAAGTGACCGCTGATGCAAATTATACTCATGTTGGAAATTCTACACGAGATGCGAAATGTAAGTAACTCGTATTATTTTCAACCAATTTTTATGAATAGTTTTGTGAATTCTTAATGACATTATTTTATCAGTATCGAAATCGTAATAATTCGTAAAACTAAAATACAAAAAGAAATGTTCTTGAAAATGAAATGATATAATTTTTAATGTATTTCTTTATCTAAGATATTAACGGTATTTAAAGTAACGTCACTAAGCTGACGATAGCATTCCAGATGATCTCGAAAGTTTGAAGACCCTTTTGACATTTAGGTCGTTTATTTGATTTTTTTTCTTAATCCTTTATTTAACTAATAAAAATGTTGTAATTTACAATCTTCAAACAATTGTTTCCGAATTTCGACTTTGTGAGATTTTAGTAAATGTACATTCCAATAAAGATAAAAATGATGTGTATTTAATTCTACAACAATTTTAAAATAGTATACTTTAGTTATTTGCATATCATTTTGATATGGAAATAGATATTCGACACAAATTACCAATCAAATTCATTTGTTTACGACAGTTTTTTTTGGAATCACTCATATTTTAATAAGAGGATATGGTATAGGATATCACCAAATGAGCTTAGTTTTAGCCTTATAAAAATATGAAGTACTCTCTTTTCATCACCATTTTCATTTGATAATTATATTTACTTATACTTTCAAAGGGACTTGCTATTTTGAAATGAGAGGAATAACAGTGACTTTAGATTAATTTATTGTACATAAAGATTATCATGAAAAATAAGTGCAATAGTATTAAAAAATAACTTAATTGGAAAAATATTTGTGCAGAAAAAATCCTCGAATAATATACTGTATAGTCAAAAAAGGATTGCATACTTTTAATTTTTTTTTCATGATTAACTGAACACAGCACATAATTTTACTAGAAATTGAAAATAATCCTTAACGAGACTACACGATAAAATAATTTTCATCTCCGATTGAAACTCGTTTGTGAAACAAAGATGTTGAATTGTTTCAGTTTTTCCATTCTTCAGCATTATTCGTTTTGAAAACAAAGAATGCGGAGGAGCTACAAGCTTTAATGGGACATGTTTTACTCGACGAGAATGTAACGATTTAAAAGGATCAGTAACAGGGACATGTGCTTCCAGACGAGGAGTTTGCTGTATAGGTAAAAAACCATTTTGTCGTATCTATGGGCTCATGAATTTTTATTTCTTGATACACAACGTTATCGACAAAGTATGGTTTTACTTGTTATTTTTATTACTAAGAAACAACATGAATAAAGGTTTGATGTTTGTCTTTCATATAAATAACATGATACAGGGCTCGTAATTGGACTAAAGCGCATCAATCAAATCCGCAGAGAAAAGCACGTAGTAGACAATTTTACAATTTTAAAACATATTTTTTTACCAAAAAATATCTTATGCTAAGACCAGGGCTGTGGAGTCGGAG
This sequence comes from Himalopsyche kuldschensis, assembly GCA_028554975.1. NCBI lineage: Eukaryota > Metazoa > Arthropoda > Insecta > Trichoptera > Rhyacophilidae > Himalopsyche > Himalopsyche kuldschensis. Next base: position 8,292,386 of record JAHFWI010000038.1, read on the forward strand.
CTTTTTGGCCGGAGTCGGAGTCGTCGCGGCGTTTTGGCTGGAGTCGTACTCGGAGTCGGAAATTTTAAAAAGTTTGAACTTTTTATTTTTGCATTTAATATGTCAAATTTGACTTTTGGCCGCATTGATAGGGTTGATATTTAATTGAATACACATACATAGGAAAATAAGGGAAAAAAGTGACGATATTAACCTTTTTTTGGTCAATGTCGGAGTCGGAGTCGGACTTTTTTTTACCGACTCCACAGCCCTGGTTAAGACTCTTGAATAGTATGGAGTTTTGTGTTTGAGTGTCTGACAAAATTATCTGATGATTATCTATTCTATTACCTATTTTAGGAGTCTACAAAATTGTTGAATTATAAATGAATTTAATTGATATTTTCCAAAAATGAAATAATTTTGTTCTAAGTTTACGGTAGTTATGTATCTGTTAAGCCATATTCATTTTATATATACTCCAATTCGAGTATCGAATACTCATATTTATGTATATTTTACATACATATTTATGTATATTTTTAAGGTACTCGATACACAAGTATTTTTAAAAATACTCGAATAATACTCGTCCTGAAAAAACTAAACTCATTAAAATTTGAGACGTTTAATTCTCTATTATTTTTGATTATATGTTTTATAAATTTAAATAAATGTATTCATGAAATTAAATAGACTTATTTATTTATCATCTATTTATATACCCAAATTAGAATTACTGAAGTTTATTTAGGTAAATCTGAAACTACTCAAGTATACTCGAGTATTTTTTAAATTTTCTACTCGATATTCGAGTAGTTGAAATGTCGAGTAATTGGAGTCTCTAATTTCATATTCCATAACTAACTCATGTGTGCACTCTTGTCGAATTAGATACAAATAATAATCTTACCATATCACGTATCAATTATTTTCCATACTGATGCGGTGAATGGTTATCGAGTAACTAACTATCTGCGCATTGAAAAATTGTGATTTACTATAACTTTGATGAGTCAATGGTTCGAGTAATACTATTTTTCCTTGGCGAAGTTAAAAGTTACGGAGTGCATTTTCCACGTACTATACACTTCTCTCACATTGAACGGATTACTGAAAAAAGTATGTTACGAGGAAAAAGACAGAATCAAAAATAAAATTTGTAATCTCGTGTGAAATAAATATTGAAATTAGTTCATAATTACACATTAAACGTCACTCAAAAATATGAATGGTTAAAATTTACGTAGAATTTTCCTTGTGCTACTAATAATATCGTTTACTATATATGTAAATACGTGCCATTATTACTTGACGGCTAGCTACGCAGCTAAGCTGACGCCGGAGAATTCGGAACAAAAATTATCCCCAGAGAGAAAATATGTATCTTCAAAAGCCATTTCAGTTATATTGTTGTAGTAAAAATATATGTACATAAGATTTTTTATTTCATTAATATATTGCATATAAAAATGGGTTACTAAAAAAAAAAAATTGATTGAGTATTGCATTTCACTCACGGGATGGTGGCGCCCTAGCTATCAGTCAAGTTATAATGATACATCTGTGTTTTTAAATATCGTAGCTTTTATGGCCTCTACTTCGGTTTGAATTTGTTAGAATTGACATAACAGCTAGTTTTAAGTGTATGTGAAAATTTTCCAGTCCAAAGGTCATGCGGGTCCTCGTCAAATGTAAATAATACGTATTTCACAAACTCTGGATATCCTGGACCTTTTGGAGGTGGATCCCGTTGTACAATCACAATCAATAGATGCAATTCAGAAATATGCCAGGTGAGTTTACATAGCTGAAAAATAAGTTTTGAAAATAGTTTAGGAGATCTATTAAACACTGTTATTTAATTAAGTTAAATTAATTGATGTCCATCGCCCTAGAAACAAATGTACTTTCCGATATATTATATTTTAGAAACAATTTTCCTTTTCTTTCCTTTTACTGTGCGCGTAAAATTTCTTTTCTCTTCTCTTCTCATAAAAAATGTTTTAATATGTGCGCATTTTTCTCAGACCATTTAACTCTAATTCACATATTGTTATTGTCTCTATAATGATTTTCCGGCTCATTATTTGATATACTCAAATACCATACATTAATATAAGAGTCGTAGGCAGTTTATTTGTATTCCCAAAAAATAGTTATAAGATACATTTACCCTGCTAAAACATTTACTGATAAATACCGCGCGTGGAGAGTTTCAAAGAGTGCGGTTGCCACCTTGTGTTTTTACACATAACTCGGGTAGGTATCAAGTTCTGTGAGTGTACCGAACAGCGCGTGTTCGTATAACGCAGAACCAGCCGTTCTATGGGGGTTTAGCTGTATTTGTATGCTTACATAATATCGATATATTTTTTTTGATAATTTATTAAATATTGTGTCGCATATAAGTTTGTGTCCAAGAAAGAATCTTCCTGTATTGAATAGTTATATTTATTTCATGTTGCAGCATTGTTTTTTCTACCTGCGAATGATATGATTTTTTAAGTATGTTTTTAAAATTAAATAGCTGCCCGGCGCTTAGTTAAAAATCTGCAAATTGCTGTATGACAATTGAAAACTAAATAGAAATTTTTTTGGTTGATATATGTATATAAAGTGTTTTCATTATTTTTGGATTTAAAGCTATGAAAATATCTTGAAAACAATCGATCTATGTTTAATCTATACTTATGTAATAACCACAATGAAAAAACAAATAAATTTGGCCTTTTGTCTAATTAATTATTGAAACAAAGCAATTTTTCTAAGACAACGGTAAATTTGAACACTGATCAATTTCAATGTAAAACATCTACAAAACATCTTAGTCTTATACAAATGCTTGTTTTGTAACACCCCAATTATAAACCTCCATTAACTCGTTATGTTATACATGGATGCTACCTTAAATTCAATAAGTGAAATGTTTTTATCAATGAAATTCACTGTGGGAAAAGTTATAATTCAACTGACAAAATGTGAGACCACGGTGTCATTTCAAAGCATTTGCGTAGTATACAATTTTATTTCAGAGATACCAATTTAAATTATGTACTATTAAACTCTTTTAATTTGTGATAAAATGCCATAAATTAATTCTTTCTAATGCATTATTTTGTTTAAAAGCAATTGAAAATTGTTGAAAATATATGTTTGAATGTCGATGACAATATTTAGTAATCTTTGGTTCATAGCTGAGACTGGATTTTTTGGATTTATCGTTGGCCCAACCAAATGGAGACGGCCTGTGTCTTACGGATGCCTTGACCGTCACTGGTGGATCATCAAGAGTGCCCAGGATTTGCGGTGACAACACCGATCAGCATGTTTACGTCAACTTCAATGGAGACAGTCCAATCAGTATATCGATTGACACCAGCGCAGCGGCTAGTTTCAACAGACGATGGAACATAAAGATTACGCAACTAGCATGCAACTGCGCTACCTTAGGTGAGATATTATACATTAAATCAGTGCTGCCCAACCTTTTTACACTTGCGGACCGGTAAAAAAAGGAAAAAAATTCGGCCACTAATACTGAAATAAAAATGGTTTTTTATTCATATTTTTTTAATTAAGAATTTTGACTAAAGGTGCTTGATGGAATTTCAAATTTGAATCGTTTGATTTTTTTACTTTTTCATGAGTTTTGTCGTTGACGACCTGGGTTTTGCCTTTCGGCATCTTCAGGCATTTCATGCGCACGAATGTACTTGAACTGGCGCATAGTAAACATTTTGTATCGTTTAAATACAAAATTGAATAAGTTCAATTGGTATGAACGTCATCTATGTATATGAATTAGCGAAAATTTTGATGTAAATGAGTTTCAATGAATTCTGTGTTAAATTATAATTATCGCATATTTTGAATGTAGTATCGCAAATACTAAATACCAGATAATGACATGGGGATGTCAATAAATAATTCGTGGGTTTTATCCAACCTTATTATTATTGAATTGATTGATTTCAAGTGTGATAAATGATTGAAATTTGGCATAATGTTTGCGGACCACCGGTTGGGGAACACTGCTTTAAATCACATCAGCACACACAGACTTTTTTTGATTACTTTATTATTCCACTGGTTGCGTAGCTAGGTGTGACAGTAATTTAAAAAATATGTTTTGTTTACTTGTAGATAACTAAATTGTAAATGTATTTTTTATAGCGCCAAGTGGATGCCTGATGTACCATACGGGAGTATCCGGAACAGTGAATAGTTTTAATTATGGGACCATGCAAAACCAAGCCATGTCAAATGCTGGGATTCTTAGGAACAAGACAAATTGCAAATCTTAACTACGGGGTTTGCATACGAATGGAGGCAGGTTTTTGCAGTATACAGTGGACTCAAGGGGGTCCATATTCATTCACCGTCACAGGCGACGTGGACGGAAGTGACAACACGGTTTTGGGGACTCCAGTGGGATCTGTCACGGGGGCAATGTGTACCACAGATTTTGTAATCATACCCAATCCGATTGCACCCGAAACTTCAGATAGATATTGCGGACTTGGTTTCCCTCCTGTAACAAGTATGTCTACATTTATATTAAACCTTGACGCTTATAGTAAAAATAATAAAACATTTTTACTACTTATTCCGCATAAAATTTATTGGATCAGGACCGGTTTCGCTCATGGCGAGCATTGTCAACTGATTGGAAATACAGCGAAACCGTGATATTTATACAAAGTTTAAATATGAATTACAAGGTATGACAAACAGTTGGTATTACAACTAAGCAAATAAATTGAAGCAAAATGCAAGAAAAATATATTATAATTAAAATGTTGAAGACCTCTTCGCAATGCAAGATATTACATCAAAAATAAATTATGAATGAATAATCATGAGTAAATTAAAAGCCAAAATAAGTGCATTTAATAAATAAATCTTAATGTCTGTAATCCATAATGTGACGTGGGAATTTCAGGGAATGCTCAATCTAACGAAAAAAAACAGTTCACAATGCTCGCCATGAGCGAAACCGGTCCTGATCCAATAAATTTTATGTGAAATAAGTACTAAAAATTAAAAAGAATTAGCAATTATTCGAGTACATGGATACATTTCTGTAAAAGATAAATACGAATGAATTACGATAGGTAAAGTGAGTATTTACCACACGGAAAATTTGGTGCGTAAGCTATCGATTAATAAGCAATAGGTGTTCGACCCAAAAACCTTATCACTTCACGGAAATGAAGAGCGGAAACAACTAGGGTCAGTCGTCACAATATGTCACTAGTAAAATAGTTTTTTGTTTTGCAAAACTGAAAAACGGATAACTTTATATAGTTCGTTCTTCGAAGAGCAAAATAAACAAATATAAGTCTTGGATGAGAATCATCAATCGATTCCCGGCATTACCATAAATGCATTTAATGCAAAAATTTCAGCTTTGTAAAATAGTCAAACAATATACGTTATCTTTTTATTACATAATCTAAAAAAAAGTATTGTACATATACGAACAACAAAAAAGTTCAGTAGAAAATAAGAATATGATAAATTATAACATGGAAATAACTTTCGTCAGCGACACTAAAGACTTTAATTTCAGTGTTAAACGATGTTTACAGCGTACAATTATTATGTCAGTCAATAGATTGCTATTCGTTTTATGAAGAAATAAGCCAAAGACAGATGTTTCTTATTTAATGCTAATTTAACCTTTATATTATTTATTCTTCAGATATAGTGACGAACTCTTTTTTTAATATGGAAAATTAATGTGTTTTATAATATAACTAGTATTGCTACCCGGCGTCGCTCGGACTAAGCGACCAATAATCATTTAATGTTATATCATTCGACATAATTATATCACAAAATCTAACATCCAAAATAGAGTTAAAATAAAATCACAAACTTTATTTAATTTAACAGCCCCATTCTCGCCCATTAAAATGTCCAAATTCAAGGAAAAAATCTAATTTGCTGTCTAAGAAATGTCAAATAATACCTTCACGTAAATAATAAACATTATTATTAATAATAAAAGCCGGGAAAAGTTCAGTAGAAGACTAATTTATTACATTTTGACTAAATGTCTTGGCCAATAAAAATTCAAACATATTTTCTTTCATATTCGTTTTTATGGTAACTTAATGACCAAAAATGCAAAAGGAAAGTACAGACCCACAAACATACATACGCCGTTTCAGTTATATATATAAGATTTCACCAATGATAGCATGCAATCTTTATTAATAAATATTCGTTTTCTTTTTAGCTGCAATAAAGCCGTTTGTATTATACGTTATTACGAATGGTAATGAAAATAGTATGGATATAGCAAACAGAGGATTTAGTTTAACGTGGACGCAACAGCCATGTTTACCAACAAACTAAAAGATGATAAGCAGACTACACAATTCAATTAAGCCAAATATATTTTATATGTTATTTATCAAAGTCTTAATTCTCTTCTACGTTGAAAATCTATTCTAGTTTATTTTTAACAATACAATGGAATCAAGTGAAATGAAAAAAACGTGAAGTTACATAACACAGACTAACATTTAATTTGAGCTGTTTGTATGACTTACATATTATAGCAAAATTTTCAATTGTGTACTGGTATTATGTAATTAAGAGCCTTCTATATATGACGTCATTCTTGAGTGTGGGAGGGGGTTTTAAATGATGTAAAAACGTAAAAAAAAGGAGGTGGTGAAGGGTCGTCACAAAACCAACAAAATTTTAACATTCTAAAAGGAAAATATTTTCAACGACGTAGCATGATTTTTTTTATAAATTTGAATAGTAAATATTTTGTGGCGAAATGTGACCATGAGAGGAGCCCAACATCGTGTGACGTCATCCATATTTTTGTGCATAAAAAACGAATCATAAAATTAGGTAACACATTGTGTTATAATTACAGAATTAATGTGTTTTTAATTAAAAAATAATAAAATTTTAACATGATTAAAAAAGAGTATGAATTATTTCGCTATAAATTTAAAATAAAGCTTATAATAATTTCTGAAAATACTTCGCTGGTAAAATTGTAAGCTGGATTATTAATAGGTATTCAGAAATTACGTGTATATGTTTTTTGAGTCTCCGTAGCCAATGTGTTAAAATAAAAAAAGAAAGAACACAAATATCCTTAATAGATTTGACACATACATACATATAACTTACATGTCATATACAGGAATATGTTATAGTATATGTATAAAGTTTGTGAGGGAGATAGTTATACGATTTTAGCACCAAGATGGACCCTACTCGAATAACCGGTATTGTTGTATGTATGAATTTCTGTTTTTTGTTATTAATAAATGCATTTCTAGTCTCAAGTCTAATTTGCATAAAAATTATATATGCCTAGAAATCTAAAAATTTTCCACTCATTCATCTTTTTTAATAACGTCATATATAATAGTTTAGCTGACGTATCTTTAAAAAATGTAAACAGATATCAATGTAGGAGCCTAGGGACCATTTACATTTAACATGACCCGAAGATTTGGTTAGAGTTTAGTCGCAACAGTTTTGGTCGAACTTTATTTGTTTTCGATACATTAATGCAATAGCTATTGAACCTTTGGCTCGCTGATCACGCGCATGTTCATTTCACGATCGATCAATGAATACCTACAACTTTTGCTTCCAACTGGATGGTGCTATGTGCCACAATGGGCACCATACCCGAGCGAGCGTCCTTATTGAAAGGTCATATATAAGTAAAAACAAAAAAGCAATTGATATTTTTGTATTTTTTCTTAAGACACGAACAAATTTTAAGCAAATCACTCAAGAATGAGGTCTAAAAAATAAATTGAAACCATTAATAGAAGTCAACCATGTAATTTGATCGCGTAAAAATACTTTTAGATATAAATCGTCAATGTTAATTTATAATGTAATGAATATTATCAAATTCAATCATCAATAATTGATCTCCTATGCGTGTCTTTGAACTTATTACAGCTTAGGACTTATTGCTTGTCTGGCTAAACTTAACTTCAGCATATTTCAATGAAAATACTAAGCTAAATAAATATTTTTTATAAGTAATAGAAGTTGGGATTCGATATTTTAGTTCAACTTATTGGGACAGATTCTGGATAAAGGTTTGGAAGCTGTCTTCCTGTCATGACCTGAAAATCCGGTTATTCAAGATTAAGTAGTAAATATTGTTGATGGTGTTTTGTCTAGCTGTATGACAGTGGCGCTACAGGACTATTATAATATTTGGGGGATATAACAATAATATATTTGTTTTATATCCAAATAAGATTAATAAACTAGCTCTTGCTCGGAATAATGTTATATCCAACAAAACTTGCAATGTTTAGTAATCAATTGAGCAATTTTGAGTATATTATTCTTTTGATACAGTATTATTTCGAGCAAGGGCTCAAATACTGAAATAGTTTGAAATTTTACCACATTATTATTTGATGAATGATAATGTGAAAATCGAAACTCAGTGAAAAGATCAATGTTAAATTTACAAAGCAATTGTATAACAAAATTAAGATTGCGTAAATATAGAACGATATTTCTTATGCAAAAATAATGTTGACAATGATGTTGCAATATAAAAAAAATCTCTTTTTTATTCAGATTAGTTTTTTATTGGTATGCTATTGCTCTAATAGTTTTATATACACAACTGTATAGAGATAGGTTTTATGAAAGAGTCTAATGTCTAATACATTAAATAATATAAATTCGATAAAGGAAGCCATTTGTGAAGTATCGGTTTTGCATTAAAAGTACAAATTAATACACCAAAACTACGACAGGACATTGCAGCGATGCAAAAAGTTTTATGCGAAATAATTTATTTTGCTGTTAGTTAGTTTTGCTTTGTTTATTTGTTGTAACGCGATTGTTATCAACTGATGAGTGATAATTCAGTTCATACTAACACAACACATATTTATAAGAATAACTAGTATTGCTACCCGTCGTCGCTCGGACTAAGCGACCAATAATTATTTAATGTTATATCATTCGACATAATTATATCACAAAATCTAACATCCAAAATAGAGTTAAAATAAAATTACAAACTTTATTTAATTTGATGACAGCCCATTCTCGCCCATTAAAATGTCCAAATTAAAGGAAAAAATCTAATTTGCTGTCAAATAAATGTCAAATATTACCTTCACGTAAATAATAAACATTAATAAAAGCCGGGAAAAGTTTTGTAGAAGACTAATTTATTACATTTTGACTAAATGTCTTCGCCGATAAAAATTCAAACATATTTTCTTTCATATTCGTTTTTATGGCAACTTAATGACCAACAATGCAAAAGGGAATTACAGACATACATACATACGCCGTTTCGGTTTTATATATAAGATAACACATTTTTAGTACTTATTCCACATTAACTTTATATCAGTTGATAATGCTCGTTATGAGCGTAACCGGTACTGATCCAATAAATTTAATGTAGAATAAGTACTAAAAATGTGTTATTATTTTTATTAAAAATACCATTCCACCAAGTAATGACAGTGAACACCTTAAAATTGTAAAATATTTATACTAAAAGATTTTTTATTATTTTGCTTTAATTTATTGGCTTGTTTCTTTTACCAATTGTTTGTCATACCTTTGTTTTCATACTTAACTTTTGCATAAATACCACTGTTTTATTGTATTCCTTTACAGTTGATAATGCTCGCCATGAGCGAAACCGGTCCTGATGAAATAAATCTCATGTGGAAAAAGTACTAAAAATGTGTATTATTTTTATTACTAGTTATAGATATTGATAAATATTTAAATCTACTACATTGTCAGGATTAATTGAAGTATAGTATTTGCGTGTCGATTTTACTCTCCCCTAGAAAGGATTTCTGTCCGTCAATGTAATCTAGTAGAAGCTAGTAGCACAACCAGTATGGGTGAACGAGCAGCCTGTCCTACAGCCTACAATGCCAACGCCCGAACTTGACCCCCCTTCCAAATGATAATTAATGTTAATAAAGTCAGCCTAAATAGTAGAGTTAGATTTGATGTCGGCGCATACTAAGCATTTATCTAACAACACCACAAGCTTTCGCTGTAATGCTGGTAATAGTTCTCGGACGAGAACAATACCGCTATGTATGTATAATATCATATATATGCATGTACAATATTTGAATTCTATCTCACAGTTAGTTATAAAAATTATATACTAGCGAGAACCCAGCATGCGTTGCAATTCCACTCAAAGAAAGATAGTGTTTGTGTTTTGATTCTGTCCATTGAAGTGTTTTTGGATATACACTATTTATTATTTTTTGTCTGATGCGCATACGAATAAATCAGAAGGTTTTCCGACGCGTGTGCATGCCACATCTATCTGTTCATGTGATAAGTATGGCTTTTCCAAATTTTGTCAATACACTTGTAGCGATCGGCCCTGTGATTTTTTGATGATCATTGCAAATGCGATTCGCATCGGAAACTGCTAGCGCTGTAATTCGAATGGCATATCTGTCTGAATCATTGGGATGCGTGGCAACAGTACATCTTTTCCTTTAAATTTTCCATTTAAAATTGTTGCTTCGATGATATTGTTCATTATCTTTTTCACCGAAAGCCTAGTGCCGTTGCAAAGTTGTGGAGGATTTATATTTCGGAGAAGAATGATGGATACACCAATTTTAAAACGTTTAAGATTATTTTAAAGTTTTGAAGATTTAAGAAGAAACCTTTGCGGGCGTCCGCACAACCACTCAAATTTAGTCGAAATCGGATGAACGGTGTAGGAACGCATACGGGACAAGCAAACAAACATTTTTTTAAATATATTACATATGACTTTTGATTTTTGTTTTTATTATTACTTTTTTCTTAACTTGAAGCACACTTTTATGACGATATAAATATACACCCGATCCTCTTTTTGCACGGGGGATACTTTCCGAAAAAAATCGTGTAAAAAAAGATAAGGTGTCCATACAAACATGGTAGATAGGTTCCATACTATCAATACCAAATTCTTAAACTCAAAAATAAATCGAATTTCTTTCTTATTTAAATATAAAAAATATTTTTGTAAGATTTTAATAAATAAAATTACATACATAGTTTTCGATTTAAATGACATTTAAAACATATTCATTCAGTGTCGCTACTTGATAATTAACGTTCCCGTTTACAGCTATATTTCAATAAATAGTTTTTTTAAGCCGTGTTCAAGCAAAAAAATCAGTGTAAAAAAATGATAAAAAATAATCGGAACTTTTTTTTATGCCGCGTTATTTAGAAACCGTGCTAAGAGACAGCTTATATCATGATATTTTATTCGATTTAATTAAAAGCCGATTATTTCAATCTATGTAAGTAATATTTCTGATAAATATTTAATTTATTGATAATTGGGCTAACCGTTTTCCCTAAAGAATTTTCTCAGCCGTCCTTTAATTCTTGGGAAGAAAATATTTAAAAAATATGTTAAAAGTATTTATCGTCAAATTACTCGTAAGCTACACAATTAGATTATAGCTGTTGTGTAAAAACTACAATTTCCATATTATTGATTAATAATTTCATAAAACAATAATTCCGCCAATCAATTGAATACAAATTTATGAGCTTTAGTAAATGGCCAATTCATTTTTGGCAATTGGATAAATGCGCACAAAACCCAATACAAAAATATAATTAAATAAAAAATAGGTTAGATTAGGCTTACATGTTCGTTAAGTATTATGTATCGTTTGTTCTGAAACTTTGCGTTCTTGCAATCAAATTTAAAAAATTCCATTCAAGTACTTTGTTAAGCTGTTAACAAAGGAAAAAACTAAATTAATTTAAGCTTGGGTATTTTACTATATGCGCTTACTTTACCAGACTGTTTTTAAGCTTGCAGCAATATATTACATTCCATGACTCTGACTACATGATATGTAAATTTGAGAGTCTTTTCCAATATTTATGGGCAACTTATACTTTGGGCAAATCCTAACTGGAACGTATATTATATGAATATTTTACAATGTTAAGGAAAAAAAACTATGGCTTAAAAATAAAGTAGCTGTTATAAGGTTTGAGACGATATTATTATAATCTTAAAATCATCCAAGTGACCTACCATTTTTCATTTGTTTGCTAACCAATTATTACCATTTATCAAGTGTCGGTCATTGAAACATTACTTTATTATTACACGACCGTGTTATTTCAGAGAAATTTTCCACTGACGTTTAATATTTGCCCACAATTGTCATGATTTATCAATATTTCTGCCGATGCATGTAATAAACTCAGGTCGGTATTTTAAGTGATTCGAACATTACAGGTTTTAGAAGAAGTCAATATTTAAACCTCATTCGACACATTGGAGATGAGGTTTAATGTTTTCCTACTTTCATTTCATATAGATTTTATATATAAAAAACATGAACTAAACTTTCTCATAATGGTTCACTACAACATATAGTCAGGACTTTATAGAGAAAATGCGAAGCTCGACACAATGGATACTTGTGACACCTAATCAAAACACATGCAATGCAATATTATTTGAAAGTTTTTGTCAATGGTATTTATTAAAAAAAGGGTTTCTCACTTTAAAAGTGGATGTCACGGCCAGGTTGTAAAGTGAAAACTTAAGCGTTGAAAAACTAAACAAGAATTATTATTAAGGCCTATATCAGCAGCCCACTTTCTCACCCCCTCTTTGAAGTTTTTGATGTTAGTGATATTTTTGATCCGTGTCAATACTTCAGCCTGAGAGACCTTTTGCAATAACAATGCGGGTTCATTGATTAAAATTATTCACAAGACAACCATTTTGTGAAACGCCAGACGACCAACAAGAAAACGAAATAATTAACAATGCTTATTCTTAAATAATATTAGACTTTTGCAAATTTTAGTTTCTTTAAAATTTTAACTATTTAGAAAAAAAATATCAATATAATATTAATATACATCAATATACACACCATATCATGTACCAGGGGTTATCGAAAGTTGACTAAATATACTCATTTTATTTTAAATTTAAATTTATATCCACTTATGATCGGCTTTCTAAAAGTCAAAATATAATTCATATTTTTTATTTAATACATCCATATCATCAATCTGAAATCTATTATAAAGAGCAAAGCTCGTAAACACATGAAATAAACTAAGGTACGCAAGAGAGGGAAATCGTTTTTCCTTTATTATAAGATTTACTATACTAAAAAATGTTCAAGAATCCGTATTCTGTATTCGTAAGTGATAATTAGGTGATTAAATTACACATATTTCTACTTATAACCAATAATTTGATAAAACTATTCCAAATTACGGTAGATCAAAATAAATATGGTATTGATGTTTTGATTTTACATGATCAAAAATATTTTTTTTATAATTTATTTATTTAATATTTTACGTAATAAATATAAATTTCAAGTAGCATCTTAATTTCTTTGACATTATTTTGCGAGTTGTAATATAATCTTTTCGAAGAGAAGTATTTCAGTTATTGTATTAGACTTGCGTCGAACGGAAAACTAATACAGATGATATATTTCGATGATTTTATTGTTTATATAATATAATGCAATAAGTTTCCGAGAAATATTATAACTTTAAATATTGCACCTTTCCTAAAAATTCTAATGTGAAAATTATTGCTTACTTATTTTTACTGTCATAAATTCCGCTGTCATAAAGATTTTACTTTCCATTTTTCTTTCTACTGCGTACAGAGATTTATGCTCCATTGCATATTATAATATGGAGTACTATGAACCGAATGGAATCACATGTTATAATGACTTTTTTACATGAAAACTCACCGAACTAAAAGCTAGTAACAAAAATGTAACGGTGAGAATTGTCGGCTATTTTTCTTAGCAAATATTTTTTATCCTGAGTCCTGAGCATAAATTTTCTCTAACAAAATATTTTTGGCAGAGAATTCATGTTTATCATTGCATAAAATGCAAGTGTCAATGTTAGAGTAAGTAGGTGATGGTCGCGTTTAGCTTTCAAACTAGTTTTTGTATCTCACCATTGACATGGGAGAGATTTGCTTGTGGAGGCTAAGTTTTAATATTATTGAACCAATTTGAAAGATTTTATATTTAAATTATATAAAATACTATAATTTACACTTTATGGCGAGTTTTCTTAAAGCTATAAAAGAACGGCTTCGTATAATTCGATCGCCGTAATAAAATTTTAAGATAACTTAAAAAGTAACAGTATTATTCACGTGAAATTTTTCCCAGTAACTATGGCTAAATTTTCTGTTAAATTTACGAAACATGTGTGATATATGTAGCTACATTTCTGTGGCGAAACTATTGCACAAATACGATCGAATCAGAAGAATTCGACCATTTCTAGAAAAAGGATGAAAAGGAGAAACGACCAATGCGACATTTTTTTTGTATTTCGCTGTTTTGGGACCTGAAAAAATTAACCATACGCAATATAATTTTGTAAAACGATATATCGAGAAAGAATTTCAAGATTCTGGTAACCTGGGAATGTTTTCATAATTTATTCAGAAATATATTGGTAGTTTGATTGTGTACATAATATCACAGGAAATCAAAAACAATGTTTTCAAATCAGTCTAATAAGTTCAGTATTTTATATTCACAACTTTGTTACCAAAATAGTTGTAGCCTTAATATTTTGCCACATCAAAGAATGTACAATTAAGCTCATTTTATAGAAAGAAACATACAAAGTTGAAAGAATTTCTTTTATAACCGTCTACCATTTAGGTACCGCTTTGCCAAAAAAAATGTTTTTTTTACGTTCTGTTATTATTGAATCCTTTAATTTTAATCAACTCTTCAAACTTATTCATTTTCTTGTTCTGTCTTGTGTTGAAAACTTACGTTTTCCATGGACGGTTTAATTATAACTGATAATAAGAACATTGAACACAAATCTATTATGCATGGTGTCATATGATACACCGTCTTTTACACGTTCATTTAATTATCGCTTTAAATATTAACATTTAACTTTTATTGTGTCAATTCTTAATTGAAAGGCATCAAATTTACAAACATTGTTTTTCACATCAGTCAATAATGTTAGTGATGAGTGAAACCAGTGTTGATCTTTACAAATTATCTTAAATTAGTTATTTTTTTAATTAATTGAAAATTCATTATTTGTTAGTTTTATTTTTTAGAAAGGTAATATTAAATCATAATTAAAATAAAATATAAATCAAACTATTTGTAGGTATTATTTGCTCTAATTCGATTATCTAGAGCCGTCACTGAATTTAAGTTTTAATTTTTGGGGTCAAAAATGTTTTCATCGCTGGTTTGGTACGAGACAAAGTTTTCAGGGTGGCGCTTTATTTACTACTGACTATAATCTATTCGAAACCATATTATTGTTATTGGTCGTATAGAGAAATTTATGATTTCTAGATTGAACCGACTGAATGATCGAAGGTTACAATAATGTTTATATCGAATAACAACAATTACTAATTATTGCCGCTATTATTCGATTAAAACAAATTTCAGGACAAATTTAAGTTTACGTCATATATTAAACTGTCCTCCAAAATGTCGAGATTCAAATAATAAATGCCATATTTTTACTCATTTTTATTTTGAGGCTTTTTAAAAAAAAAATAATCTGTTAGTTAATTGATTAGATCAGCAATAATTTAAAAACAACAGGAAAATAATCAATACAAAATGAGGAAAAGTGTGTTACGTCTTTAGGTTAAGGATTCAAATATTACAATATGAATATATTTGTGTATAATTATTTATCTGTGTGACTGTAACACATTTATGTTTTTAGTTTACAACGGTGAAATATGAAAATTTTATATTTTGATTATCGCGATTACAATTTAATTTGCCGGAGTATAAAATTTTTGGTCAATAAAAAAACAAGCAATCAACCAAGTGATGGTTTACGGAAATAGTAGTATTTTTTTTATAGCGTGAACGTATTTTATACTACGGAAAGAAAAATATATTTTATACTGTTAAATCAATTTTTATTATTGTATTAATTAGTTTTTAACATTATTATTAAACTGATTGTGTTTCAAAACGTGTCATATGATTCGCCTCGAATCTTCAGTCTGAAAATTTTTCTTAAATAGTGGCACGTTTCACTTTTTAGAAACACAATTAGTAAAATAAAAAAGAGTTTATCAAAAGTCTGATTGCGATTATAAACAAAATAAAAGGTTTTTCATTGCTGAGCCAAATTCAACAATGTTGACAGCACTACCACCTGCATATACTATATTTACTATTAAATAATATTAGAAATCAAATATAATATTTGAATTTCTTTATGGTCGGGTCCGTGGTGCAGAGGCCAACGTCACCGGCATCACACCGTGACAGACCTCACGGGTTAGAGTCCCTATGCGAGCAGAATTACTTCATGACACGCCGATATGGATTAAAAAAGAATCTACGGAATCATGTTTCTTGAATAGTTTGTGAATTTAATATTTTTTTTATTAAAAAAATATCCATTCGACCAATTATCTATGGTTGCTTTGAATGGGCTCTGTTTTTCCAATATTACGATGCAAAGATCTCTAAGATGTCTTTCGACTAGGTACATCCGGTCACACCCCTGGGTACTAGATACTCTAATTACTTGGCATCTCAACTGCTCGAGTATCGAGGTAAAATTTCAAAATACTCGAGTATACTCGAGTCTTTTCATATGCACCAAGTATATGTATATGAAAATTCAAACTTGTGTATATTATTTTTTTAATTAGGTTATTTTTTCAATATTTATTTTTGTCTCTTGTCATCACAGATTCTTGTCATCATAAAGATTTCATTGATAACATAATTCAGAAGAACCCAAAGCAAAAGTAACAAAAGAAATTCTAGCATAACATATTCAACTGCAAAAACATTTGAAAAAACATATTTCCTAACAGTAAAATAAAATTCACGCGTAAGACTCATTATTTATTTATTTTTTTAATATGCAAATAAATCTTCATTTATAAATTACGAGTATTACTCGAGTATATCGAGCACCTGAAAAATGGCGAGTATTCGATACTCGAATTGGAGTCTCTACTGCGTACTTTACACTGGGCGTATCTCGTAACATAACATTACATTATTAGCCCTAAACGGCCTAAACAATTTCGATAGAACCTTTACAAAATGTCATTTAATTACAGATTGTAATACATATCCACGTGTCTCAGATGAGCATTATTTAATCTCACCTGATAATAATTGATAATATTTTGATAGTAGATTTTATCGGCAACGAATGATTTCAATGTCAGTTTGATAGGAAAAGTGGAAAATCTATGTAGTCATTCCAATTCTATTATTGTGTCATCTGTCATAATTATGTACGTTAAAAATTCAAGCTTTTATTCCATATTGTGACATAATTCGCTCTCTGTTGTAAGTATGTAATTTATGAATTAATTGAGTATGCATTGTGTTTTCATTTTATTTATTTACCCGGGTAGTCCTTGGTTTTCAGTTTGAATTTTTATCACCGTTTTCGTAAATTTCACGTGAGCGTGAATAATAGTGCACACAATATATTCAAAATAGAGCATGCGGTTGCTAATTATTTATCAATTTATTGTTAGTCAGTTATTGTTCGTAGGACATGTGGTATATTATAAAACATAAAATTATAAAAATTCGATTTTCATTTTTACTTTAAATATTATTAAATGCCTTTTGAAATAAAGATAACGCAAATAATCAATAAAAATATACGTTGTATAAATATTACAAACTAAACATATTCATTTAAGACAGTTAAAATAGGGAGAAGAAATATTCAAAATTATTATATATTTGTATTGGTTTTCTATTTATCTGTATAAAACATCATGTAAAAGATGCTAGCCAGGTCCGTGGTGCAGTAGTCAACGTCGTTGGGGGTATGAGCAGATTATTTCGGTCGATAAATCGATTCTGTTCAGAGGGAATGGGTGTATGTGTTGTTAAAAATCCTTTCCCAGCTTTTCGATCACAAAGAGCGACGAATAGTGACAGCAATTAGCTAACCAGTAGTCCTGTCCTTGTCCTCGTATCCTTTCCATCTATACTACCTTCGAAAAAGGGAGGTTGAGCAATTGAGTAACAAGCAGTTACGAAGAAAAACATTTGTTCAGATAAACTCCGTGAGCAGTCCATACGCTACAAGTTGGGAGCAGACATGATTGAAAAAAAAATACTAATAAATAAATGTATTCTAATGTTTAATTTAAGGTCAAAAGCGATAAAAGGTTGTCAAACAATGATTGGAATATATTTTTGCGTCTGGCAAATTTAGCTGAAATCAAAAATATTATATATATTTTATGATATTGCATAAATTTTATCAAAAATAATAATCAACATATACTTATATAGTATTCATGATCATCGTGAAGGGAAATTTAATATTATCAAAGAAAATAGGTCCAATTAAAATCCAGCTGTTTTCTTGAAATAAATACTGCTATTATTATATAAATAAACGTAAGGCGTTCAAGTACGTGGGGAGCTGGCAAACAATTTTAAGAGAAGAAAATTTCTATTTGCAGCTAATAATAAAATTTTTGTGCTAAAACAAAAAAGGCGTATATAAAAACGTAGGTTGAGTTCCAAATGTAATATTATTTTAAAATAAAAAAATGACTGAAATGAAATAATGAGTAAAGAACTGTTTATTAAAAAATAATAATTATCACATTGATCGTGACTCCCGCGATTTCGGGATTGTAATAAGTCGAACCCGGGGTCCCTGGACTGGTCCCGCGATTTGAAGTATTTTTTTAATAGTCGATAATTTTTATATTTTTCAAATATTAGTCATGTTAATTCGTCATGCAAAATAGTTAAAACTAATCGAGGAAGTTGGGATCAATTTTAGAAATGTATGTATTTGACACTCATGAAAACATTATTTATAACAATTTATGATATTTTTCATCCTCTAAATTCATTTCAAAACAATATTTTATAATCGATGCTGTCATTAATGCATAACGCAAATAATTTATTTCAACGAATATCCAAAGATGAACGTGGTCCAAAGGTGAACGTACAAGTACACGTAAAATGAGGATTTTTTTAAAAATAAATCGTTTATGCTTGACAAATAAATCAATGCCGCAAACTTCAGGATCATGTTTTCTATCCCGGGATTCATCAGGTATTGAAAATCCTTAAGATCCCGGGATTGGATAACCCTCATCGTGACACATAGTGGTTGGGTATTGATTAAAATAATGAAGTATATAATTTATCGATATTAGGACTAGATTCAGTTTCTCTAAATATTATTATTTTAAAATGATGATTGATGGTTAAATAGAGATCTACTACGAGTAGTAATGCTCTCAAGATTATATGAGCAACCTCCAGCCCCTTACTACTTTTGGTCCGTCCCTGAGCCTGTAAAATTCTATGCAATTACCATGAACGAATGCTAACACCAATGTTAAAATACAAGGCCAGCTAACACAAAATTTCATCGTTGCTTAATATAAACACCATGTCACTCATTGTGTATAAAAATATAAGATTGAATAGCCAGTTATTTATATTCATTTAATGCTAATTTATTTTATTTTATAATTTACTACGGCCCTGATTCGTTGCCAGAATGATAATATGGCCCAGAACTAGGAAAGGTTCACCAAGGGAAGTATAACATACATATAATTTTTTTAGTTGGTTGTGAGTTGTGAAAGTAATTTCATCATGTTCGACCGATGAAAACCGATTTCCTATCAGCTATTTAACCTCACCTGTATATCCATTTCTTCTTTAATAGCAGAAGAAATGAATCGTGTATTTCGAAAACGTTACGAGTCACATTTATTTTCTAAAAATGTGTTTAGTATGCAAACATCTTCAGAATACCTAAATATTATACATAAATTTTATACGGAAAAGTTATACATATATATATATTTATGTATGTTATTAAAGCATTTTAGAGAATTGAAAAAATACCTGTAATAGTACTACGAAGTCCTGGACTCTGGCTGATTCAATGTTACAATAGCTGAACTTATGATGCATAAGAAGCGGACAAAAAAAAAATATGCTGCACTCCAAGAAGTGAAAAAACTTTAGACGATATTTCATTTCAATAGATACTTCTATAAAATTATCCCTCACTTGTGTATTTCGAAAACGTATCATGTCCACATAAGGAAAAGTGGATTTAATCAAAATATATAACCTGATAGAAAAAATCTTAATTTTGTTTGAATACAAAACCTACCTTCCATAAATTATAAACAAAATGAAAATTTTTAACATTATAACTTTTATAGGAGAGATATTATTCACTCTCCAGAAAAATTACAAAAGTGTGACTCGTAACCTTTTTCGAAATAAACGATTCAATTATCACTATACCTAGCTCATATATAGTTAAGCTGATAGCTTGCATGGCTGGGAAGACTACAAATCACGATTAAGGTAGGTTATTTAATATTCGTAATAAATATACTTATATATAAATGACTCTTAAATGGATAACGTCATAATTATTTGTTTAACGTTAAGCCCAGTAGCTGGTTTCTACATGCTTTTCATTATATCTAATGAGAAAGTCACTACC
This sequence comes from Himalopsyche kuldschensis, assembly GCA_028554975.1. Taxonomy (NCBI): domain Eukaryota; kingdom Metazoa; phylum Arthropoda; class Insecta; order Trichoptera; family Rhyacophilidae; genus Himalopsyche; species Himalopsyche kuldschensis. The sequence continues at coordinate 8,312,915 of JAHFWI010000038.1, forward strand.
ATAGAATCAATTACGTAATCAGAGCTATAAATAATATACGCCGTGCAAATAATAGACTCATTTTCATGAAAATATTACAATAAGTTAGATCACAGTAAAAATTTCAACAAAAATAATATATTTCTATCAATGTGTCAGATTGGAATAAGTAGTTTTTAAAAATACAACACTAATTGTAATATTATTTGATGATAAACTGTATGAGGTACCGATGGGGTTTATAAATATTTTGACTTTTAACTGACCGGCAATTTGATTTAAAAACATACACCACTACCGGTTGTTTAAGTACTAAGCAATGCACAATTATTTTTCTTTAAAACGTCAATGAATAATATCATTGTACTTAAGAAGCTTAATAACTTTTAGTATAATCAAAGTCAATATTTATAACAATCTCGTATGACTTTCACAATTAAAAATATTTGGCGCATTGGCGCAAGCTGTAATGCCAAATATTTTTTTTTTCTTAAATAAATATAAATATAGGATTTCGACTGAATGTGTTTGAAGGAATTTAAATATCAAATTAGAAACGATAGGATTTTTACATTTCCATAAGTTTTGTTACTACTATCCGCATTCTGCCTTTCGACATCTTTATGCATATCAATATGCCGGAAGATTGCGAAAGGCGAAACCTGGATCTTTAGCGAAAAAATTCTTGTCATGTTTATACAATTATTTTTCAAGGTTTTTTATTTAGTATTTTCAAAAATTTTGCATCTAATTTTTTTATCTAAAGTAATCTATTCAATACATATCAAACATAAATAATTAACATTGTTGCGTCAATCATAACAAGTGGAATGAAACAAAACATCATTTTACATTTAAAATGAATTTCCACTGTGTAGCAGATATTACCATTCTTTGCGAAAAAGTTTACTTTCAACTTTTTACATTATATTCACTGAGAGTTCGCGCATGCTTGATTTAATCAGTTAGCAAAAGATTTGTATTTTATATTATATAATCTAATGAAAAAATTGCTACAAAACCAAAGTAATATTTTTCTATTTATGCTGGTATATTTGTTTAATCAAGAAACTAAAAAAAAACAAAACAATTTGTCTTAAAGCGAGACGATTTTATTTTCTTCCTCATTGAAATAATAATTACAAAATGATGGCATTCTCTTCATCTTGACTTTTATCTACGGTCCTTGGAATGGATATACTGTAACTTCTTGATGGACTATATATGTATATGTTACAGTGAAACTGTATTCTCAGTGAAAATATATTCTTCTCCAAGCTGTCATTGAACTTAATTTTGACCGCCCTATCTTCAGCCCAATGTTTGTCTGTGTTCTTCTTTGGTTCTCTTTTCTATGAAAGGGACTACTTGCTGATTTTGATTCATTGAAGCAAACCAAAATTTTAGGCCGGCAAATCATCGACTTGGGCCAGTAATTTCAATGATCGTGACCAGTGAAATCATGTTGTCATAAAAATCTATTACTTGATACATTTTCACTGAGAATACAGTTTCACTGTAACATATACACTATCTTAGAGACAGATCTAACAACGTTTTTTATATCTACACCTATACTACCACCGAGGATGCGAGACACGTATCGAAAGGGTTTTGTTATTTCCCAATTCATTCGCGATAAATATGGAAATTTCTAGCTAGCCACTTAATAACTTGTTTTTCTACATTAATTTTGCCCTGAAATTTATCTGTAATACTTCATTGAATCTTTTATTGTTTATCGAGATTTAAAAGCCGTTTTTTGTTTTGGGGTCTCCACCTATTTGTAATTTTGTGATAAATCTATTATTTTGTATTCTCTTTGTTACATTAAATTGAGTTTGCATTTTTAAAATGTTATAATTCGGCCCCTTATAATAGAAACGTATCTCGATTTTTGCCAGTTTTGAGTCTTGAATGAAACCATAGACAAAATGATATGTTACGTTAAGTGCCAAAGACACATATCCATAGGAGAAGTGGATACGGAAATATTTTAATATCTTTTTTGTTCAACTCACTCTTAAAACAATACATAATAATAAATTACTATTTTAAATTTAACAAATAAATCAGAAATCCAAAGTATCGCATTTAATGATATTGAAAAGACAATTTGTACACGTAAGGGGTCGAATTTGTCTACATCTATTTTTTATCAATTCATTATAAAGGTTTGATCACTATTTATATCAATCCAAAATGCATGCGTTTTGTTTGTATTGCCATTCGTGTATATGTAATTATTAAAAAAAAAAAAACATTTTCACTGCCAGACAGAAAAATAACATAAACATCGATCAAAAATGCGTTGCATACATGAAAAACATATGTCAAATTAGTTCTACTTAATTCAAGAATTCGATTACAATAAACTTATGCGGACAAACTGATTACCCAGCTATTTCATTGTGTACAGCGTGATTTTATTTTGTTTTTTTTTTCAGAAATAATATAAAAATAAACGTAAATATACGTGTGTTTACATTATAAGAGGCACGATGTAGAAACGAAAGTCGTAGTTAGATTGACGAAGAGGTGGTGTTTGTTTGCTACAACTCTGAGCGACACCCTACCACATAAAGCCAGATTCACACTCGCCGGCAAACTCAAGATGACGGATACAAAAACCTAAGAGCTAACTTCAATAAGTCAAAGATTAAAATCAATTTTACAGACGACATCTTGTTTTTCTTTTTTATGAAAACGAATCTTTATATCGTGTACTAACATTATAATGAAAATAGAATTACTATATTACGAAAAATTTTGTGCTTCTTATTTTAGAATCAGTTTATCAGCTGTTGACCATGAGTAACCAGGTAAAGCATTAAAAAAATGTTATACATGCACAAAAATAGTGCTTCCTCACTTTGTATGAGTATTTATATATATAATATATATAAAAAATGCCATGAAGAAAGAATTTACCTATATTACTTCAATCAATGTATGTATTTCATTGGGTACGTCTCATCTTTTCCCTGTAACGTATTTGTCAATTTGAAGATTATTTTTCGAATCAATCATTGCTGAATTTTAAAAATACACAGCTCTGTATTATTATGACAGCTTTGTCTCAGCATGCTAAAAAACACATAATACACTAAAAACACATTTTACAAATATACGTATTTTTATATTGTACACAACAAATAAGTATATCGCTAGTGTCTGTAGGTTTCGCTATAAATAATATATCATTTTTTTAGGCGAGGGATTCTATAATTTAAAAATAAGCCATGGTTAAGAAAAGATACATTATTTTGGAATATTTTACCAATTATTTTACATAATTTACGTTATGACAGAACTTTCCTATCAGGCTGACGATTTGCTATAAGTAATCGTGTAAATGAATTCATGTTTTTAGGAATGGACTAAATGTTTTATCGTATCAACAGGTAACTCTTTAACGCGATTTAAAAACACTTTAATAATTATTAGTTATGATCATCAAATGATATGAACTGGATTCATAATACATGTATGGTTTTTCTGGGCTAGAGTGTCAAGAATATTTTTCATATAAAATATATATTTATAACCGATTCATATTGACTGGAATTTGTTGTTTAGACTTTTTACTGCGATTATAATACAAAATGTATAGAATAGAAATTTAACGGAACAGCAAGGAATCTGAGATATCAATATAGCTTATTTTATAACATTAATATTTATTGATATTTAAAATCAGTACCGTTTAACAATAATGGCACGAGTAGTATAGTAAATAATGTTTTCTATTTAGTTTAAGGATGGAAATCGATAGAGTGGAGACAGTTAGTAAATAGCTTTGATTGATACACATCAAGCTGATGACAGCCCCTCATAATAATCAACTGTTTACCTTAAGAAGAAGCTCCTGCAAGCTGCTGATAAGAGTGACAAGGGTAAATGACCAAAGGAAACTATAAATCTTCGCCTCAGTAATGTACATAAACCCCAAGACTAAAAAATTATTATTATATCTTGTGATTTAAAAAATGACCAGGCATCTTATATGTTTCACTAAATATTAATCAAACAAAATGATTTTTTTTAAATTTAACATTTACAATTACAAAAAATACATTAAAATATTATAAAATCATTTTTAGCCCGGTTCATGAATTAGTGACGGCGCGGATGAATCGTGGATTCGCTTAAGGTATTAGATAGAATAATGTAATTAACGATTATTTTCATATATTATAAAGATGACACGATATAAATGAAGTGTAAAAATTAACGCTATTTCCAAAATATTTCGGCAAGTTCTGGTAAAATAATATTTTTAAATAAACCATGGAAATAGTTAAAACAATATTTTCATCATACAAACTTTACTTCGAGATTACGATACATTTAACTATTTTATGTATGAATTCTAGTTTTGATTATATTTTTATCATATGATATGTATTAGGTGAAAAGGATTGGATGACAGATGTCATAAATGTCGTAGATAAATAAAATTAAATAAAAATGTTAAAAATTAGAATTTTACATTGAAAATGAGTTTCTTTAAATTTACTTGTTGTCACTTTATTACTTTTTGTTGTTAGAAATAACTTTTTGTATAAAATTACATTTTTCTTTCAAATATATGCATAATAGGAGCAATTAAGCAACTACACTTTTTGTGAATGTCAGGATTATTACGTAGGATATTCTTTATCCAGGAGCTTATTTTCCAAATCTTTGACAAAGCCCTCCTACATTTTCCTGCATAATAATTTTAGAAATCGATACTACTGGCTGCGCATGAAATTGCAAAAGAACACAAATTCAGTTGTCTGTATTTTACTACTCCTATCTATATTTGTTATACTTTATGAGAAAAAATATCTCAGTATTATCATTGTTTGAATATACGATATTCTGAAATGATATTTAAATAGTGCACAAAATTAAGAACAGTTAATCTAGCTTTGATATTCCTATGCACATTGTTTAAATAAATCTTTAGTAACATCCTAAATTTTAACACAATCTTAATCGATTGCGTATAATAAAGCATTTTTAGTTTAATATTGTAATTATTTTCTAACAATTGTATGAATAAAAATTGAATTATGTAATAAAACAGCAAAGGGAAAGTTATATAGAAAAACAGATTGATCAAAATTCAATCAATATAACTATAAATTTTCTTTCATAAATTTTTAACGATACGTAAAAAAATACAGTATAATTTCTAATTTTAAGTATAATTACCTTTCCCAAGAATAATATATACGCTGATTTAATATAGAAACAAATAAATGATTTTTTCATTGATTTTGAAAATTTTACCAGAAAAGGAAAGCAAATTTTCTTGTGATTTCACCATTTGCTTCAATGGGAAAAAATGCTGATTATACGCCAGGAATGGTAGATTGCAAAATCTGAAATAAGGTACTGATTGCGTTGTTATTATCTGCATCAAGAAGCTTTACCACTGTTCGCAACCAAAACACCATCGAGTGGAAGGCCGCCTCGAGAACTCTATTCCATAGCTTATGCATAAAAGCAAGCCGTTTGTACCAGAAGCAATCAGTCGTCGCACCGCACCCGAGGCGGATGCACAGCTGTAATACCACCAAACAAAAATTATTAATACCATCGAAATAAAACCACTCAATCGATTGTCGATTGATTAATACTTAGTTATTAACGCGCGCATTTCTCTCTCGCCGCTCTGGTTGAAAATAAAATCTCTTTTGTAACATTATTTACTTGTGTTTGCATGCTTATGAAAAGGCTCTGGACTTTCTACTCGATCTCACCGATTAAGACTGTAAGTGCATTTATAATGTTGTTATACCTTTCAATGTAATTACTCTTTCCCCGCAATCGGTAATTCGTAAATATCCGCAACTGATGGCATACCGTGAATTATAATGGTATCGGAGTAGCGTTTCGCACCAACTCAACTCAGTCTTATAACTAATATTTCGAAACCGATAAAGTGGTTTTCTTCAATTTTGTTTACATATTATTTTTTATCCTCAAATATCTTTTAATCAACTAGACATAATAAATACATTTTTATTGATTGATAATATTTTAAATCCAGTGACCTTTCGGCAGTGGTTACATCAATATGAATATTTTTCATTAAATTTATTATTTATGCGTATTGGTATTAACGATTTCATGGCACAAACTTATATTAGACATATGTTCTCAGTTGATGAATTTATTAAAATTTATAGGGTTTGTATCACAATTCAATGGCGCAAACCGTAGATCAACAATATAAACTACGGAACAGTGAAATTATTAAGAATTTAAAAGTACCAAAATATATACAATCTAATTCATTAAAAAATATTATATACTGTTCGGCGTGGTTGTCATTTTATATGACGATATAAATACATATTGTTTCTAATCAAACATCACGACATGGGAGTAAAATCATTTAGACTAACTATAATTTGCTATTTTTTATAATCGTTTGCTGTGATAGTAAACTAACCAGCGAGTATTTTTGTTATTGCAGACTCAATTTCATAAAAGAACAATGATTTTTTCTAACTGAATAAATTTTCTCACTGAAAAATAATAGTATCACGATTACAAATAATTGCTTGGCATAATACGGTATGAATGTTTCATTTTGTTTTATGCAAATAACTCAGCTTACATCAGGTGTTAAGGCGCTTATTAAAAGCAGGCGGTAAACTGTTTTTCACCATTTATCTAAAGAATACTATTTTCTAACATCACGAATTTATATTTGTCGTAAATATTTTTCGACTACAAAACGAATATTAGTTATTTATACAATATTTTATTCTAAACATTAAAAGTATTGAATCGTGCCTTCAATGAATTGAATATTAAATATATTTTTAAGTCCTATCCAAACGAATTGAAAATAAAAAAACTATAACCTTTGAAAATGCTGCTAACTTAGACGTAAAGATAAAACCAGTTTTTAAAATCTAGGTTCACTAGAGTTTGGATAGGCGAATTTCGATATTAGCCACTGCGTCCTGTGTTGACCTCTGAATATTTACGAGTAGAAACCAACCTGATTTGTTTTGTAGCATCCAAACAAATCTAAAAATTCAATTAGATTAAAGTTTTTAAATGATTTGTGATTTAAATATTGCCATGAATTCGGTTTACTGTCGAAACATATTTTTAATTGATTCATAATTTGAGGTAAAATAAAATAAATAAAAAATATATTTTTGTCATCGTTTGAAGTCGTCGTCGTCATTCAAAAAATTACAATGCACACTTTTTATAAACTAAAAAAACAATTGACTGAAACATTTCGTATAAAAATCTTCTACATCTTGTTAAATTATACTGGAATATAATATTTCTTTGAACGGTTATGAATAAGCAAGGACTGATTATTTTAACGAAAAGCCAATAAGATTTATATATGTAATGACCATTAGTCTTTAAGTAATGTGCAATCTATCATAAACTCTTTCAATTTCATTATTTATAGCTTAACTGGCAGCTACTATGTTTTTGTTTAACAAGATTTGGTAGTTTTTGTAAACATTAAAATATAAGTGTAAACACGCAAAATGTTTTAACTTTCATATCTTCGGTTTTGAAAGAGAAAGAGGAAAATCTTACGTTACTAGTTATGGTTTATCAGATTTAAATTATTTTATCGGATGTTAATAATATGATAAAATAGAACTGTTAAATTAATTCTGTTGAATTTGTGATTTTTTAACTAAACTTATTTTATATGTTGTGCGCAATGTAATATAAATCATTTGTAAAGAAAATACAGGGTATATTTATTCTTAACATTTGATCGATTTTAAATAGTTTGATACAAGTAAGGGCTGTATAGTATAAACCCAACGATTGCATTAGCTAAATCAGTTTTGGGAATGCCTTGATAATTAGTCAAATGAAGACGTTTTACATATTTAAGCTAACAATCGCACACAAATAGAACTTGTATACTTGTTTAACAAATAAACCCAGGAACAGGATTTTTGTTTTGATATATAATTAATACAAATAAAACGTTAATTAAAATATGTTTGGCTTAAACAAGATTTGTAAGACATTTTTATAAATATGTTAATAAATTCTGTACATACCGTATTACTGCTCGAGGTTGTAAGGTACGCAATAATGTATCAAGGAAACGTGTACAGATATTTATTACAGTTAACAAATGAAATTATACTAATGTCACCGACACAATGCAAGCATTGTTTTGCATAATGACATGTTCAATATTGTTTACTGTTAATCTTTATTGGAATGGCATTAAATGATAAAACTAAAACCACTTTATACCCTCCATATATTATTAAACCAATAGGATCTCACGTAGCTAATATTTTCTGATCAAATGAACTAGCCATTCTTTATCTAGCCAAGAAAAATAAACACAATTTTCTATATTCATATTTATACAATAATGCAGTATTCATATAATTTCGATTATACTGCTATAAAAAAGTTGTATGCTTCACAGAAATAAATAAGACAAAAAGATATCAACCGTTTATCATAATATTATACATTACGTCTCACTCAATACATTTTTATTTTTCTATCATGACCGCGTGATATTTGTTTTGACAAGACAGAGTAAATGTAATTATCAAATTAATAATAAATTTTGTCTTGGGATAACAGTTGTCATAAATATGTACATAATGTTATTATGTATTATTACAAAGAATACAGTTGTTTTATTTATGTTTGATTTTTTTACAATCTGAGATTTTCTTTGAGACAAATAAACTAAAACAATGTTAAAATAAATATGTAACTACTTTCGATGGACTTGGCGGTAACTTTGTGGAAGTTCATTTTAGGAAAAAAATTAAAATAACTTTGATTATTCCACGTATTGTTACACGTGTTTCCCCTGATATTTTATCATTTTAAAATTTTTGAATCTAGTTGCTTTATAACTTAAGTAAACTTTGCGATAGTAAGTCCGAAGATGCCTCTGAAAGAGGCGAAACACGTGTCACAATTAGTAGCACAATACGTGGAATAATCAAAGTTATTTTTAATTTAATATTAAATATTTTTCTTTTTATTATTAATGTTAGTAGGTTGAAAATTAAATACGTATAAAGGTTCGCAGGTATCAAAGATTAACCACTTAAATATCAACTTGTTTGGAGTGTTTTTCTCACACGAATTTATGTATGTCTTGCCCATACCCACAGTTATTTTATAACAAGTAAATATTATCGCGTAAAAGTCTATTTACACGATAATGTGTATGTAAATGAAAAAATGAACGCGTTTCATCGAGAAAACAATCATTGATGATTTGCGTTAATGATTTATTATTATTATCTTCTTGGTCTTCTGATGATCGTGGAACATCTCAGGAACTAGACCATTTCACTATATCCCTTGGCAGGCAGATACTAGCCGTTTTCTATCTAATCCTGTAATGCGAAATAAAATGTATTTCATCGGAGGAAAGTGTTACATGTCAATTGATTTAGAAAAGCTTTGTTTCTATTCTAGTGAAAGTATATTTTAAATCATCAAGCTTTTCAGTAGTTAATAGACAACACAATATTTTGACGGTATTTTTCTCAAATAATACTTACAATAATTGAAGCATGCAGTTTTGTTTAAATGGAAATATGTCTTGAATAATGTGCTTATGTGATTCTATGATTCTTTAAAATTAATACGCCACTGTGTTTATAATTCAGTAATTGAAGCTTTTCAAATAAAACATTTTTTTTTTAATTTTTATCTTTTTTTTCAACCATGAAAAAAATACTCAAAATAACACTGAAACAATCACACGTTTTCACCCTTTGCAATAGGAAAATTTAAATTCCGCGTATACTGCGTATATTAAAATATATTTTAATGTCAAGTTTTTGATAGTGATAAGCACGAAAATACAAAAAGTTCCTTGCTTTCTAGTGCAATTTAAAATGTATCCAATGTCAACTACAGATTTATGATTTGACTGCAATAAAACGTTTCTTATTTGATTTTTTCGTTTGTAATACGAGAATTGTATAAATATCCTAAATTGAAGTATGGTTTTTGTGGCCTGTCAATAACCACTATCGCTGTATTTTTTTTCTACTCAAACAATATTATGACAGGTATCTTGTCTTAAAACGAATAATATTTCAATCATTCATTTTTTCTTCTTTTTGGACTCGTCACAGTCTCTTATTATTATATATCACTGAATGTTCATTCAGCGTATCAAGAGCAATCAAAATAAATCAATATGTGTTCTCAATATAAATAAAATATTATTTATTAATGGTACAATACTTAAGATAATGATCAATACTTAAAGCATGACAGTAAATGTGTTCATATTATCTTACCGATTCTAAAACCTTCATTATCAATTATTTTGCTGAAATATTCTGAAAACAACGACTGTAGTACTTTCTTGTTAAAAACGATCTATTTGTTGTTAAGAAGGTATTTCTTTTTAAATTTCATTATTAATATTGACAAGTGCATTAGTATTTATTTAAAAAAAAAATGGTGTTTTATTTATTTAAATCGGATGCCTTTCTATTAAGATTCGACAGTTAACATCATAAAATGAATGCTTACACATGTGTAAGAGAAATGTAGTATTTTGATTCCAGTTACAAACACTTTTTTTAAAATTTTAATTAAACGCGTTATGTTTTTAAATTGTATCTTTGACATCAGTATTGTGTGCGTTTTAAAAGATGTTTTGTGTTTTGCTATAGGAAAATAGAAATTTGCTGGGAAAATAAAACTTTTTCGACCCATAGTTTGATGAATAAACACAGAGATTGTGAAATATATTGTAAATTAGAGATATATACATATTAGTCGGTTTTCATTTTTAAATCGAATTATTTATTTCTGTTTGGAGACATGGAAGTCTGTGTTGTCTAATATTCTCCCAAAAATTCATCCGATCCTAGTCCTGCACATAATACAATCCTTTATATCCCAACCCGTTTCGAAAAAGAGTGGCTTAGCAACCAAGTATCAATCAGTTCTCGTATAATTCGTATAAACTCCATTATGCGTCCATATGCTCCACACTGGGAGCGGACGTGGAAAAAGATATACATTTATTGGCTATCTTGTTTATGGATCACAATATTAGCACAGTACATGACCTATCGAGACACTGCTTCGAATGATAATAATTTCTTGTATTCACTAATGTCGTAGTAATATCTAAAAAAATAATATCATACCGGTTCTCATAGTAGAATATTTCTCGTCTTGCTCCCCGGATGACTTTCTAACCGAGTGTGCTTTTTTCTGGTTGGCAACACTAGGTTTCTCTTGCGCGTAACATCACTAGGAAAATTTTAGAAATCAAAGTCAAAGTTAATTGCACTTCTGCGCTGCCAAATATTCTATTGCACCACTTTCAAACTGAGTCGACCTAAATAAAGCATTAACAGAGAGAGCACAAGTGACATTTATGTTGTATCAAAATTATTTATCAATTAAGAGGATTTCTTTTACTATTACTAGCTTTGATAATAGTATACAATGTCTATGGTTATTGAAATGAATACGTACACATTAGGATTCTGAAATTCAAATTTCATTGTATTGTGACAAATAAAATATAAATAAATTTTACATTGCTTATTAATTGAATTTTGTGTTTGATGATTACTTAATCGCATATAAGGAAAATTCTAATGATAAATAGGAAACCAATAACCAATAGTGAAAATTATATTTTTTTATCCCAGTAAAACATGTTTTATGAATATCGGCCCACAATTTATTTAGGAAATTAGATTTTTAGTCGTATGGAGAAATTATACAAAATTGTTATGCAAAATAATATTTTCATTTGACATTTAAATCCGTAGATTTACAATCTAAACGTATTTTCTACATGTTTCAATATTAAGAACGTACACAAATATTGAAATAAATCCCATGAGGGTAATATCATAAATAGAAATTATCGTTCTCGTCAATTATAAATTATCATTACATTTTTTCGTTTTCAGTGTTCAATAAAAAATATTCATATGTACATAATACAAATAACAATATAGCGTTCTATTTACAGTACCGAGATGATTGCTGAGGCAAAATATAATTATTTATCTTTCAAATGATTAGTTTTTTTAATTACTTACGTATTGGTAATTTTGAGTATAAATAAGCTATTTCTATTATGACGTTTCAGTGGTAATATTTATCTGTAAAATTATAATATATCATTCACCATATTTTTGCTGACATGGACACATTACCAATAAAAACTTTTTATTTTTTTTACCACAAAGGAAAATATATTTCACGAGAAATTCATTCAGTCATAAACAGGTAAACAGTGTTTCAATAAATACCGTATAAATTTGAAAGCAAAATAACGAATAATCATTATTTCCACATAAAATATGAGCATCATTTAAATGTTTTAACAAGATGCACGTGCTGTATATTGACATTTAATTAAGAAAATAGTTATTGAAATAATGAAAAATATTAAAACACGATTTATGAATATTACAACATATCACTTATTTTATATATTTGAATATTTGAGCAAATATCCACTAATCAAATTCAAATATTAAAAGCTCTAAAAACTCGCGAGAGTAATGTTTAATACATAATTTTTTTGATGCTAGTTCCATTCATCAAATCAAAAGAATGAATATTAAAGTACAAGGCACTAAATAAGATATTTTTATGCTTATGCGATCATTCATTAAAACCACAATATTATAAATTTTATTATTATGCATTGTTGTTTATTTTTTTATCTGGTAAATGCATACTTTTTGTTAATGTGTACTCCACTTACAATCTTTTCTTTTAGTGTTTATTCTTTCTCGACAAGTAGTTACGCTGTATGTATTTGCAAAATTCACTCGTAGTTGTATGCTGACGTATGTTGGAAAACTTTTCACATTACTGATTTATATAACACACTTGGTTGTAATAGAATGCGCGATATTGATTTGTTTCTAGATAAGTTTTACAACTTAATGAATACAATGTTTTAATATCACGACATCAAAGTTGCAGCGAAAATGTAGATATGAATTGCAAACACACCATATGATTCAAATGCAATGCAAATAATAAAAAGTGTGCTGAATGTATCTCATGACTGACTTGTTAGCTGCCCAATATAACCACTTCAAAAAGTAATATCATACTGTTTACTTAGTATCAACATAACTGAGCTAGTGCTCACAAGTCGTTTTTATCAGAGATTTATCAATAATAGCAATGAAGCAATTCACCAACAAGTACAGTAACTAAATTTTCGAATTTAATTACGTAAGAACATTTCGGATGATTCGTTAAACGGATTTTTAAAATACAAGAATTTTACCAGGCTCCTAATATTCATTTGATTCCATTGGCATTTTCCACTTTGTTTTGATCGTTTGAATGAATATAATTGTAGAATTCGTATGTACTAATCTAATCATGAGAAGTGTAGAACTTTATAAGCCAAAAATCAATGCAGAATACTACTACAAAATGATAGGAGACAAATTAAAAAATTTATGTAAAAATAAAATTTTATATAATATAGTATAATTTTGTTATGGCTTAAACAGAAAGTCAGCGTTACTAAACAATATTTGTATATTTGTTATATACCATATTAATGATGTAAAATAATTACGTAGAGATAGATAGATATACACGAGGTGACATTTTTCATATGTGGGAAATGTTTTTTTTATCTCTTATTGAAATATGTACAGTTCCACACTTATAGCTTGAAAAAATGTTCATAGACCAATGGTTTTGTATTCAACAGCGATTAAATTGTTTCCAGTCAATTGCGATACAACTTTTATTACTAAATATTTACGCATTTTTCCATAAATTATGTATGTATAATGAAAATTATTATTACGATATATGTATATGTTAATTTATTAGGTGTTTTACACGTGTTTAACATTTAGTATAGTTAATATAATTCTTTTGTTTCTTGTGGCGAGGTTAATTTATCAACATTCGGCTGATGTAATAATAATTACAGTTGAATATTATTCCAAAACTACTAGCGTCATAAAACATTTATCCATCATATTTACACGTACAAATTATATAAATAAAAAATAAAAACTGTATAAATATCAACCAACTAACATACAGAATATATTATGAGGTAATACAATCATTTCATACGCCATAAACAATATTAATATGGTTGCATTTTCTTTAAGTAAACGAGTTATTTCCAACGAATTGATGTCAAACAATCAAAGAGAATTACGAAAGTCTTCAAATACTATTTATCTTTTAACCGCCGAACAATCAATGAATGTGATCAATGATGATTAATAAACCAATTTTTTTTTAGAAAATAACTATATTTCAGATAACAAAACAAAATCAACATGGTGAATTCAGCGCTGTTATACATAAACGTATCTATCTTAGAACTATTATTTTTTAAACTTCCTGTAGGCAATCAGACAAATATGATTCACTGTTGACTCCCTTACGGGTGTGCTATCTATGCGATTACTCGGCGATTCACAAGAGATCCATAGAGAATGCATCTGAAATATTAGTAAGTGTTGGAATGCAACATATAAAAAGTATTTGTGAGAAACATTTCATAAAAAATAAGGATTAATTAAACTATTCTTTGACTACATATTATTAAATTTCGAATTTGTGCAAAACACCAAATCACCGGATGTCACAGCCATTAACATGTGGTTTTTTAATGAGAAATATAAGAAATCGGATATAAGAAGCTTTTGCAATGAGCCTTTTTAGATTCGCGGTCGGGTGTTAAGGTGTCGCTTTAGAATTAACATCTTTTCTCTGTTGACCTATTTTACAGTGCATCTTATTAAGTTAACCAGCTTTGGAAATATTTCTTCAATCTACTTAATTGTGCACGAAAACATGAACAACTTGTTTTTTTGCGGAATAGTTCCTTCACAAATACATATACTATTTATAATGATAGTACGTAGCTTATTGTAACAACTTGATGTCTTATTTAGGATTAAGAATTTTACATATCAATCAAAATTAAACCAGAAGTTAAGGCTCATTTACCATGGTGTTAAAAAGCATATTATTTACTAGTAATATATTATAATTATGGTTCTGCTCAATTCACAACCTAATAGAAAAAACAATTGAAATAAATGATTACCTTAAAAACCCCAAAGATTGCTTTTACGAACTTCAACTTTCAAACTTACTACTATATACATACATATGTACATATATGAGAAACATAATAAAACATGTTTAGTACTTATTCCACATTAAATTTATTAGATCAGGACTGGTTTCGCTCATGGCGAGCATTATCATCAGTTGATAATGCTCGCCATGAGCGATCTATCCTGTTCTAATAAATTTTATGTGGAATTCGTACTAAAAATATTTTATTATAATGCCATTCCACCAAGAATTGACAGTGGACACCTTAAAAGTGACTATGTATATGATTATGAAATTGCAGTTTAAACAATTTAAACTAATTGAATATGGAAGTTATATGTTAACTATTTGTTCGTCTATAAATCAGAAAAGTACTGAAGAGCAAAGAATTTATCTAGAATACAAAATTGTCACCCAGCAAGGCATCCTAACTAGGATCTGTGTCAAATTTTCTTAAATAATTTCGATAATCTTGATTTATATACTCTTTTGAACTCCCAACATTACGTAAACTATTTTACGTGTATGTTCAGATTATTGCTGAGACGAGCGTTTCTCGACCGGACATATTAATAATTCTTTGCTCTCATCAAATGTGTTTTAGTACAGGATGTAAGAGATGTGAATTAGTCTTTAAAATTAGCTGCATACTCAAAAGTGCTTATTTGTAAGTGAGGTGACATTTTTGAATTACTACTGTGTGACTATTGTTTGTGTTTATAAATATAAGTATGTATTATTGCACCATTACTATGACAAACTACCGTTAACCCAATGAAAATAGAAATGCACAAACCGTATATTGATATTAATCATTTAATTGGTGTAAACCACTTAGCTAAGGATGTCCTGTAAATAGACAACACAGCTTGTTATGCAAAACTATATAAACCGAAACGGGTTTGATTTTATTATAGTAGAATATCCATCGTGGCATGTACTTGTGGTGTGTAGCGCCGTCCTGTTGGATCCACATGTTATCGGTATTCATATCATCTAAATTAGGCCACTAGAAGTTGCTTATCATCGATCCTTTGATGGTTATAGCAATGCCAAGTTTCGTTTTGGAAGAAGTACGGACAGATGATTCCATCAGACCAAAATCCGCGCTAAACAATGACTATCTCGGGATGCATTGGAATTGCCCCAAATAAGACTTGTTGTTGAATTTTGCTTGTTCACTTATCCATTCATCGGAAAATGGGCATTTAGCGACGAACGTTGCAGTGACTTTGTTATTAAAATTTGATGATTAGCATACGTTGTTCAACGCTATAACCTTCCATGGTCATTTGCCGTACACTACTTAACAATTGACAACACCTGGCAGATCTGATGTCACTTTGACAAAATGGCTACTATAACTTAACAAATTTCGAGCGTCCCTACTGAAAGATCCTTTTAAATTGTGCGATGAGTATAACGATTCACATTTCATTTTGACATAAATGGTATGTATCACTTAAAATATCCATTATACTGCTGTGATATTATATCAACCATTGCACTGTTCGAGTTATGCAATTTTCTATCGTTTTTTTGTGAAAATATATTTACAAATTTGCACTTCTTATGACAGCAAAAAATAATGTTCTTACAGCAACAAAGTGGCGGATCTGAACAGGTGGTTTTTGGTCATCCTTGACGGAACATTGTGGCACCATTATAAGAAATATTAGATTTGTGTGTTTTGTCTGAAAGTATAACTATGATATTTCCTAGGATATTTTCGTACCAATATCTGAAAACACGTTTTTTTAAGAATGGGGACAGCATGCTACTCGTGTGTAGTTATTTATAAACGTTTTATTTGTTGTTATTATAATTTGTCCCCATTTTTATTTGAGAAATTAATGCTTATCTTTAAAGAATACCAGTAAACTAAAATTTATGAAATGAATAGAAATCGAGAAATAGCAGCGAACCTCGTGATCTGATAGTAACATTATTATAATAATCAGTATGTAAAATAAACGTTAGAAAAGATATTCTTAGAAAAAATCTTAGTAAACAGGTTTAATATCATACAAAATTTACATGTTATTTGACACTGGATTTTAAAGTCGATTTTTTATTTGTCTCAGGCTGATTTTTTCTAAGTATGATATGAATACAAACAGCGTTCTTATTACATAAAAATTTATGCTTATCGAGTTTCTATAATATGCAAAAATTATGTTTGAATTAATGGTGCGCCTACATAAATTTCCTTTTGTTGTTATTTTCTATTATCTATATGTGCTATCGTTAATATTCATTGTTTCCTTATTGCTGATTGAGAGGTTATCAATTTCACATTTCAACTTATCCACCGTCATTGTCATTCCATCAAATTTCGTTTCACTGTCTAAATAGTATTGGAGTGAGATATGTTTATAGCTTACTTTCTAGATACTGAGACTACCTCGCCAGTTCTAATACAAATACAATACATCGAATGGAGCGTTCCTATCTATGTCAGGGGTCGTCAACCTAGTACGGACCACCCATAAGTGGGCGGTTAAGGCTTCCGTGGTGGGCGGTAGGCGATTTTTGCTTTTACCCCAAAATCTTGTCAAAACAAAGAAGTTGTCTGAAAATCACTAGACCTTCGTTTGATTTTAACTAAAATTGAAACAGACAGAAAATATTTATTCTCACAGCATCAGGCTCAAGGTGCTTATAAATTATTGAATTTGATTATACATATACGCACTCTTTTTTTGTTACAATAAAATGTTGATGAAAAAAACTTTTATTTCTCCTAAATGTTTTTTTTTTACTGGATTAAAATATAGCGATTTTGCTGGGCGCTAAGGAAATTTTACCATGAAAAATAAGCAAACGTGGGCGGTAATGATAAAAAGGTTTACGACCCCTGATCTATGTGAACACAGAGCTACCCCAATATTTAGCTTGAAATCACCCAACGCTACACATTGTGGTGAGAAACAATTCAAATGCTATCAATGATATTTAAAACATAAGTTATACATTAAGCTCAGTTTAAGGAAGCTGTCCGAAGAGTCTTCCAAAAAATATTGGGAAAGAAAACTTTTAATTAATAAGAATAAGAAGAGAATAATGTTAATTCGTGTCTGATGTCTACGGTTTCGTCAACTTTTAATCGCTAATTGCGCTATTAAACGCGGTTAAGGTGAGCTCGGGCAGATTTTTGGTGACACCGTGTCAATAAGAATATACATATGTATGTTGTTATTTAAAAAAATAAGAAAGACGTCACAACAAATAATGTTAACCGATTCGGTCAATATAAGTTTAGCGTTTCACAAAATAATTTAGTCATTTTTAAGGTGTCAACTGTTAATAAATATTGGAAAGACATTGTATTCAAGCATTTTTTTTTTTTGTTAAGCGATTAAAACAGTAGTCAAAAGTTGTTTTATTTATTTAAATAATTTAGGCTTTTTGTTTCGGAAACATTAAACAAAAACAATAATACGTCTTCCTAAGTATTAAGTGAAAAGACTACAACACCTGAAGTTTGATTATGTTATTTGATCGTTGTTTCCATCTCATATATGTATGCTGCCATGGCCATAAAAACGCGGATAGCTATTAAAAAATTAATTTTCAGAGAATCATTTATTATTAATAATACAATTTATAGCTCATCATTTTTAAGCTTCTTTTACGTGAAAAAATCTTTGTCAAATCAAACATATTATTCAATATCCGCAAAACTCACCTTCGTTAATTTACAAGTAGAAGATTGAAAATTATTTCTCAAAAGAATGAAGCACGCATCACTCATAGGAACAATGGCCGAACATTATATTGACAGCCATTGTCATATTTGACGTCTTTGTTATAATTTTAGTCGTGATATATATTGAGTATTTGATATTAGTTATTTTGATATTGAAAACAAAGTTGAGTAAATACTTATCAACGGGTAAAATCTGTCGTCAGACGTAGTGGGTAGAGATTCCAATTCGAGTAACGAATTTTCGTCCATTTTTCAAGTACTCGATACTCGAGTATTTTGAAAACTACTCTAGTAATACTCGTAATTTATAAATGAAGATTTATTTCCGAATTTTATTTACTTATTTAAAAAAAACTATTTACATATATTGCTTAACCGTTGCGTTTACTGTGTCTTACGCCGGGATTTTAAAACAAAATTTCGAACCAATTTAAAATGTGAGAGTTTAATTCTCTATTTTTTTTTTTAAATGATTTATAAATTGAAATAAATGAGTAATGAAATTAAATAAGCTTATCTATTTATATACACAAATTTGAACTAATTATATTTATTTTGGTATATCTGAAACTACTCGATACTCGAGTAGTTGACATGCCGAGTAATTGGAGTCTCTTGTAGTGGGTTTTAGTAATATAACATAATTAAACGACGAAATTTTTTTTTTTTGGGTATAGCCAACAGTACAGTATGAATCTTTCAAAAAGCATTTCTATTCCTTTGTTTTTAATAATAGGCGTTTACAAATTGATTACTCGTATTTTAATTTTATATTCATCATAAAACATTCGTGTAGTTACCGCCTACAAAACTGTTGTCATTGGTAAGAAAAACTGTAAATTTTTAATAAATTATAAAAATTTACATGTGGCAAGACAATTAGTTTATGATGAGACAATCATTTTAATAGAACGAAACCATATTATATTCGTATTAACAAGCAGGTTTTTTTGTTAGCGGTAATTTTAATGTACAAAAAACTAAAAGCTTAATCTATTTTCCGTGACTTCTTAAAAAAACATTTAAATCAATGTCAACCATAAAATATAATAAATTGTCCGCAATTGGAGTAAAAAACGTGAATCATCCATTTCAACTACAAAAAAGATTACCTAGAATAAGAAATATTTGTAAAATTTTATTCTTTTCCCTGAACATTAATAGCGTATGAAAACTCACATATTACCCAACATAGTGATGCAGTTTCAATACCAGGAAAATAAAATATTAATATAAATTCACAAAATATTCAAAAAACATGATTCCGTACTTTTGAGAAGTATCATCGAATATTCCTTGGTGGTAAAAACAATACTTTTATAATGAACTATTTTTCATATTCTTTCAAATAAAGAGTTTTATAGATAGCTGTCCGCGGATCTCAGGAAATCTGCGAAGTAAAATGAAAGGTTCCATATAAGACAACAAAATTATTTTAATGAAAACAATATGTGAAACGCCTTCATTGTCGTAATTATACATTTTCAAAAAATTACACGATTTTATAACCGCCCTGTGACGAAGTGTTCGACGATTACTTATCAATGTTACTTATCAAAGAATACCAATATAAATAATGTTAAATTATCTATACTATGTTTAAAACATGACTTGGTAACCGAATTAAAGAAATACTTCGTATTCAATAATTCTGTTGACACTATTATAAAACAGATATATGTAATATATGTCAACGATTTTCGTGAGTCATTTCGCTAATGATAAATGTAGATAAATGATACGTTTTTTTTTAATTTGTCAATTTATACGCTACACAGTATTCATCATATAACCTAATATGTTTGTACAGACAAAAAAAGTAGGTATACATATGTGGTCGGACAAAAATGCTCTAATGTTTTCATACTTTCCTGTCGCACAGCAAAGGGTTCTGTTACTTGAATGTTCGGATGAATGAAGGTGCTCGATGGAATATCAAATTTGAATCGTTTGAATTTTTTACTTTTAAGTTCAAATTTTGTCATTTCAAGTTCATTCGTTCACTTGAAATGCATGATGATGCCAAAAGGCGGAACCGGGTCGATAGCTTTGTTGAAAAGTCACGTTTATGACTTCAAGTAAAAAAAAAATATGGCATTACAATAAGCTGATATGTTTGTAATATAAAACCTATACACTCAACTTGTACTTGAAATAATTCTAAAACATACCACAGTAACAAGATTAATAAATGATTTTGTAAACATAAAGCCAGAAAACAGCGATGAAAATAATTAAAATTTACGTAAAGAAAAAACAATGTTTTCAGTTATAAATGGCGGCAAGATAAATTTCGTTTTTTATTACAACTTACTTCGCCGCGAAAAAATGCTTTCGTTCCCCTTGTTGGGGATATTTTTGGGTCAGGCGTCCTCCATCAGACGAGCACCTGAATTTTAAACAGACGAATAAAAATTCAAACCGCGTATGCGTGATACATTGCTATCGTAACAGTGTGGCCGTAATATGTTATCCTATCAACACACTACCAATTGGCAAACTCTTTTTCAAACAATTCTACGGTAAAAATGCTTTCTAACGCGGTTTGTTTCATCAGTGAAAAATACGATTAATTTGATAGTAAAATATTACTACATGTAGTATTTTTTTTAATGTCTCTTAAAAATATATGACATGTAAATAATTTTGTGATCATCGTAGGAATATAAAGTATCGATAAAAAGCCGCTCAACCTGATTGTAGTGATTGAGATTAAAAGAACATGGTGAGATCAGAATAAGTCTTACTGCTAGCCAATCGTTTTACATCCCGTTTTCAGGAGTTGGTTGTGTGGGTTATATCGGCAGTAGGGATTCCAACTCGGATATTCGAATATATTCGGCCCTTTTTAAACTATTCGATATTCGGATATTTTACGAAATCGAGGAACGATCACATCACAATTTCTCCACATTTAAAGAATAATTATGAATATCCCAGGTAGTGGATTTTTTTGCATTCGAGTGCTATCAATCATAATACATACTTGATTTTAACAAGCCGGCTAGGACTCGGGTCTAAAAAAACCTTTATTGCCGTAATTTCATTTATTAAAGAAATACCGTTGGAATAATCCTATGCAAATTTTAAATATTGTAATATAATGGAACGGTTTTTAAATGTGTTATTTTATGTATTCATATGTATTGTCTCTATCTAAGATTAGAAAGAAGTTTTAAGCCATAATTATAATACTATTGTACAACATTTAAGCGATGTAAAAACCATCCGGATAGCTTAAGTTTTACTATTCGATTATCTATTCGGAGTTTCGTTGCTAATGCCGAATAGTTCGAATCCCTAATCGGCAGGCATGCTATGCTTTACTTAAAATATGAATTCGTCCTTTTTACGATTCTCAGAGAACTTTTGTTGATTTATGAAGATGTTAATTGATTAAGATACTTTACAAAGTGGGTAGGATACATAGCTGGTATAATAACGACTTGTCACCAGCTTTATATCAATTAATGGTAAAAAAAAACACAAAAATTAGTCATGCCTTTGGAGAAAAATACACATATTAATCTAAGAATCAGTCGCTTGAAAATATTCAAGCTTCTTGCTAGGACATTCGTATTATACAAACGCTGATTTAGCGGAAACATATTGATAATATAATATTCATTCGATACTATTAAGGTCACTCCGTGGCTCCAAGCATTTTTGAAAGGAAATAATTTTCACGTAGTAAGCGAATATTTCAAGCCACCAAAATATGGTGAAATAATATTGAAAACAAATCTGTTTTACCTGTCAAGCACATATTGTTGCTCAACATTGTGTAAGATTTTTTAAGAAAATATCGATCATAATATTATTGTATGATTGTTTACGAAACGCTGTATTACTCTTGCAAAATCCTTATAAATATATAGTACTTAATTGTTCTACTAAATTACGCATGCGTATTTTTTTGTGTATAGATTCCAAATTTACGTAAGCTACGAGTATTATTTATTGAGGGGCACATACCTACTCCAAGTAAAGTTTAAGCAGAGACGAACCATATTTATAGCTGTATTCAAATCTACAAAATGATAAGATATTTATATTTTTTAGATGTAGGTACCATTATGAAACTAGTTGATAAAGATAATTTAGTGATAGCGGAAAGTAATTTTACAAATCGACACCTTACTTTGAAAAGGTTTTAACTGCTCTTGACACTGTTTTGAGATATGAGCGTTTGAAGTTTCGATTGATTAAAATTCACTTATTACAATGAGCTAGTAAAAATGTTTCAAATTACTTATTTTAAGCATATTTTTTCACAACTCTGGCGGAGAAATAATGATCTTAAAGATCTAATAATGGAAATAATGATGACAATCTTAGAACTTTGTCAAATAAATTTAGAAAAAGTGTACAGTTGCAGTGCATCTCCAAAATTCTGCTAACTCCGTTATTCAATCATAGATAATTCTGAATTTCATACATATGATAGAATCCGGTAAATACAAGCTTTTCGCCAAAAGGTCATTTAGGCAATGACAGTTAGAACCTTTTCAAAGTATGGTAAGGAAATGTAGATTTGTCGATATATCGTTGAAACGTTACTTTGTATAATCCATTCACGTGTAAAGAGAACTTCGTTAAACGTTAAATAAACTTAATACAATATCAATTTATTTATTAAGTTTTAATCGGGCTAAGTGTCACACATTCAATACAGGGTTTATGTCACCTGCAAGACAGAATGCAATGTGCCATGAAATTAAGTATTCGGTATTTTTAATTTGTATTCATTGAGAATACAAAAAGGAGTTTCTTTATCGGTACCCTTCGTTTTGAGAGGCGATTAGCTTTTACTTGTTCAACTTTCTCTTGTGCACGATACTTACTTTGTGGTATAAAGCAGCTACACATTACACATGTTATTATGATTAAAATTTGTATCGCTGTTAAATGGACGATACAGTACAACTAAAAAATCAAACTGTAAAACAAGCATAATTACTGAAACGTAATAAACAATACTATATTAAAATATGTATTTTAAAACTAATCTTTTCTGCCATAGCAATTTTAATAATTTAAAAGTACATTGAATATACTTACATGCAAAGAATAACCTTAATCGTTATTTTTATGGAAGAGAAAACATTTCAAGTGGTAGTATAAGCTTCAGGTCTGTTTTTACCGACCTCTATATTGAACAAATTTTCTTAAATACTATTCCTAAAGTACAGTTCTCGCGAATCAATCTTCGGAGATCTGGTTGCCTCTCATTCTTTCAATATGTTCCCGCGTGCTATTAGAGACATTGCGAATTGTAAAATAATTAAAAGAATCAATTAATTATTGGAGTTATTTTTTATTCTTTTCGCTCCAGTAAGCGATGTATGCTAAGATATTTTTCGTATTACTGTGGAACCCCCAATTACACTACTCCAAATAACGCGCTGGCTTGAAATATTCGCCGCAAATCCCCCAATAGAAATGTCGCATTTAAAAAGCAATTTATAACTAAATATTTGTAGGGAAACCTTAGTTTTGCATTTTTCGCGGAAAAAAATAAAATCCCTAATCTTTTATGACATTCACTACCCCAATTACACGGTCCCGACTTTAGTGTAAATGGGGGTTTTACTGTACTTTTATTTTTTATGGAAAATAAACATTGGACACAATGTACACAAATAACGAATATATATCGTGCGTTTGTTCCATGGTAGAAACAATTCCGATCGTTAATTATAAATTAAGACAGTATTTATAAAACGCTGTAGGTTCATGGTTATACTGATATTATTGATTTACTTATTCAACTTCCTAATTGAAAATATGTCTTTTTTCAGGAACGGGTCTGATTTGCGAAAGGATAAATATTTCAAGTAAACGTGGCAGATGATAAACAGTATGAAGCAAACTGTAATCAAGTAAGTGAAATAGTTTATATTACATACATTCAAAAATATTTTACAGCTTCATTAATGGTTAATGATTATGTGATTCAATTGTGTTCGATTTGCGCAACCAATCTTGAATTTTTTAAATGAATCTATAATCATCACAAAAAACAATATCAAATTTGAATTGTTAAAATTTTTTACTTTTCCGTATGTTTTGTCGTTAATGACCCGGGTTTCGCCTTTCGGCATCTTCAGGCATTTCAAGACCATGGAAAAGTACAAAATTCAAACAATGTAAATTTGATATTGAAATTCCATCAAGCAACCTCAGTCGATATTCTTAATTAAAACACAATAATATTGATATTTTGAATATCCAGTTTGAATTTTTGTACTTTTCCTTGAGCTTTGTCAATATAGACCCGGTTTCGATTTTTGGCATCTTCGGTCATTTTAAGTGCACCGATGAACTTGAACTCAAACATAATTCAAACGCTTCTCAGGTGTTCACAGTCAACGCATGGTGGAATGGCATTATAATAAAAATAATAACGCACTTCGAAATAATACTCGCCATGAGCGAAACCGGTCCTGATCCAATAAATTTTATGTGGAATAAGTACTAAAAATGTGTTTTGATTTTTTTTATAATTCAAACGATTCAAATTTAATTTAGAAATTCCACCATGCACCTTCACTCGCATTCCTTAATTATATCATTGATATTTACGTATTTATTTTTATATCAAAGTGTTACTATGAAATATTGCATAAAACTGAAAAAAAAGTACCACAAATAAATAAATAAAGACGTTTCCTCTAGCGTAAAAAAATTGTAATGTTGAAAAAAACAATTCATTTTTGTGTTGCAAGAAACCGTTTGATATCTCAATTTGTAATATTGGTTATGTCGATTTTTTTGTCGGCCACGTAAAAATCGCACCTTCGGTCAATTTGTACCATTCGCGACAAATCGTGCATAAAGAAATGAAAATAAACCTTCTCAATATAGAAATTTTATAACTAATAGCCGAGGAGATATTGGAAAAAAATAACTGACCGTGACGTAATAATAATCATCGGTCACGCGACAACAAAGCATAATAGTGCATAGAACTATTAAAACCCAATGACATAGAAAAGGCCATACGTAATATTTTTCCAAGCTGTATTATTATGCCAAATTTTACCCATTCATAGTACAATGGTTGATTGCCGTATAATTTGTCAGCTTCAGCTAGGTTCATCTAAAAATACGTGGAGCCCAAATATTATACAGGGTCTTTCACAATAAGGACGCTCGCTTGTGTAAAATGTCCATCGTGGCTGTCATGTTGGAACCACACGCTATCAGTATTCATATTATCCAGTTTAAACCACAAGAAATTTGATTATCATCGATTTGTATCTGAAAGTTGACGGTTATGGCAATGCCAGTTTCGTTTTGGAAGAAGTACGGACCGACGATTCTGCCATAACAAAATCCGCTCCAAATAGTGACGTTCTTGGGGTGCATTTGGTGCTGGTGTATCTTGTATTGGATTCACCCCAAATACGACAATTTTGCTTGTAACATATCCATTCATCCAAAAACGTTTCTCGAACGGAGCAGTGATTTGATAGTAAAATTTGATAATTTTCACACATTGTTCAACGCTATAACCTTCCATGGTAATTTGCCGTACACTATTTATCAATTGACTACAAGTTTGTACTTTTTCCTAATACCTTTGCGGTATTCTCTAAATAAATTTATTATCCTAGTGTTGTCAACTCTTGCCTTACGCCAATTACGTAGCAGGTTGTAGGGGCTGAAAAAGTCCGACGAAAAATTCAGAATCATTTAAAGAACTTTTATTTTCCCGTTGTGACTTCAATGTCAGATTTCAATAGTTATTCTACTAACAAACTTTCAAACTATTTACATTTAATTAGCCACGACGGTAATCTCTAGAGTTGCTCTTTGTATTTCCTAAACCAAATCGTGGAAATGCTTTTCAAATGGTAAATTCAAGTAACTTCAATTTGATTTACTTATTTAAAATGTTATTAATTCGCAATTGAATGAAAAAATTCCGTCACGAGGAATCCGCCGTACTTTTTAAATGTAGTCATGTTCTTATATTTTTTACTATTGTCAATATATTTCGTTTCATTAATGTCTACAGTTTTTGCAATACAAACAAATGCATTCCTATAATATTCGTGCCAGAATTCTATTGTAGGTTTCTATAGAGAGAATATTTTGCGCACAAAATTATATTTTTCATACTATTTATTTTGATGTATGTGACATGATTTTTTTGGCAAAATGGCGAATACAAAGATTCAAGGGTAAATTATGGATATATGGTCACGGGACAGAATTTATTTTGAAATGTTTCGTCTTTAATTTTTAATTTTATTATAACAAAAGATCCTAAAGAATACTTCGCAATAAGTATGAAATCGAGTTGTTTTAATTTACAGGAGCAAAAATACAACCACAAACTACACAAATAATAATATTTTACAGATAAAGACAGAGTCACATAAGTTTATTATTTGTTTAAAATAAAAAGAATAATTTATTATATTTAAAAACAAATTCTTATTTCAGAACTCATACAATAACCAGTAATATTCTTCAGATTTAATCATTTTGATTCCACATTTTATAATAATCCACAAGAACTCAAAGAGTAAAGTCAAAACATAAAATTATAAGACAGTATGTATAAATTTTTTGAGCTTAGCTCGAGAGGATTGGGATGCTGTCCCGTGATCATATATCCATAATTTACCGATTCAAGTTATCCGTCTGGAATGGCATAATATTATTTGAACTAATGAATTCATTTGATAATACTCGCCATGCGAGAAACCCATCCTGATCCTATAAATTTTATGTGGAATATGTACTAAATATGTGTTATTATTTTTATTAGTTTACAAGTCGTTGTTGAAATAAATACTGAATCGCATTAACAAGTATTCAAATATCAGTCATTAAATGTGGACATTATTTAAATCTATTGGCGTACAGTTTTAAAATAAAAACGTCTATATGAGGTGTACGTAAGGTGAATAAAATATATTAATCTCTTATTGTTGTGAATACCTTAACAATAATATAATACAATTCTGCATAAATATAAATTCGTATTTAGAGGTCAATGATACTGCAAACATCTTAAGAATATTTTATGTGCGTGTGACTCAGTATGTTGCGCTTGACAATAAAAATACTTTCACATGTATCATCTTAAATTACCTTGCAGCATACATCATTGAATAAACATAATGCAGTTCCCTCGTTACAGATATTAATTAAGATTGAGGAATTCGTACAATAACTACAGATTTCTTCAGACACATGGAAAGTTTAAAAAAAACTCGGTTGTGTTCTCGGTGTTATTATAGTATTTACCTATTTTATTACGGACAGTAAGTCCCCGACTTACGCAATTAACTTAATTTAACTGAGCTGGTAACCATACACTTGCCACAGACTCCGACTATAGTGAAAATGTTAAAAAAATATTCCTTCCACCAAATACAACCTACATATATAATTCAACCAATGAATCAAAGTGTTATTAGTTGTCTTAAGTGTCTGTGTGTAGATTCATTTCGCTTTAATCTATCATTTGAAACTAAAATATATTATTTAAAAACAAATGATTCCTTTTAAGTTTTCTTCGAATTACGCGAGATTTTACTGGAAAACTTACAGTCGTATACTTACTGTACTAAAAAAAAACATACATGAATTCAATCATATTGATAATAACGAACGAATAACTCACGGGTCGTCAACATGCTCTGTACCACCCACTAGTGGGTGATAATGGCTTCCGTAGTGGGCGGTGAGCGATGTTTGGTCCCCAAAATCTTTCAAAATCTTGACAAAACAAAGAAGTTATCTGAAAATCACTGAAAGAGGAGATCTTCATTTGTTTTCGACGAAAATTGAACTAGAATTTATTATACCACTATACTTTATTGAAATATAACAATGTTGGCAAGGAAATTGTACCATGAAAAATAGGCAAAAGTGGGCGGTAGGCATAAAAAGGTTGACGACCCCTAGAATAACTAACCTTACTATAGAATGGATTGCTTTTTATTGGAATTACCCATGTAATAGTGTACCCACGATAATAACTGTTTGTGTAAAAGTTTGATTTCTCAAATAAAACTGTGATTTCTATCTCAAAATTATTTAATGACAGTGACAGTGACTACATTATAATAATTTTGCAATTTTATTATGGAAGGTGTCAGCGATCACAAGTAATGTTTATTTTACGTGAATTGTCGATACTTATTTTTGTTTATATTGTTGTATTGTCTGAATTATTTGTGTCAACGCGCTCAGTTTTTTTTTTGTCAAATCCGTTCTCGTTTTCGATTACCTAATATTAGTTGCTCATTCTGAAATCGTCTATTGTTGTCCACGTGTGTCGAATCATTAGACCGTGTTGCCAATATGGTATCGAAAATTTCGGTAAGCTTAACTACTTTGTCACAGAATCACGTTTATTTCATTTATTACGTGATTCTTTTTCAGCGAGAATTAATGTTTCGGTATATTACAACCCCATTGGGAAGAATGTAGGGTGCCGATGTGGAGAATTTAGAGTCCGTATAGCGTTTATTTGTTTGCGAGAAGGGCAAAAATCTGGAGGAGACCTTTTCACCAATTTTTCGAAATTCTAAAAATAGATTGATAAAAAATAATCACAGAAATGCTATATACATATATTTGATTATTTGATAATGTTCATATAATTGATGATTTCAACTGAAAGTGCTTGATGGAAGTCCAAATTCATACGTGCACTTGAAATGCATGAAGATTTTTTTTAATTTAAAATATATATTTGGCATTACAGCTTTGAAATGCATGCCATAAGATTACGATGATAAATAAAGGCAAAGCCCAAGGGTCGTCGACAAAATTCAAACGATTCAAATTTGATGATTTCAAATTTTGAAATTACAGAAAAATGATATTTACGAACAGAATTATTTGATTACTATGAAAAAATACTACAGCTTTTTGGAACTTTTTGATTGAGCCGTATAACCTTAATTACGAAGCATATTTATATTGAGTATAATAATAAGTATTTATTAATAAGTCATGATTTATTACAATTAAATTAGAAGCGAAAATTTAAAGCAAGATGTGTAGACCAATTAATCTTTTCCTATCACCATCCCAGTTAAATTAATCTAAGGAAGAAGCACTAATATCTAGTTAAAACATCTTTGATTGAAATGCTGCGAAATGTTTTGTAAATAAACTTATTTTGACTTATCGACTAACACGAATAGAAGATTCATTTATGTAAGTCAGGCTTAATATAAAAAGGTAATTCATCAAAACTGATGCAAAAATCATGTTTGTATCAATGCTATGAATGTGGATATATTGCCAAAAAGTATATTATTGTGATGACGTATGGTATCTCTTTTTCGGGATGTTCACTATCAGTTGGAAAACACTTAAGTTAGACCGACCGTATATTTTTACTACGTTTCGGGACGGAAATCCATTAGGATCGAGCAGCATTACGAGGCGAAACAGTTTACGACGGCAATCGGGCTTTTTTTCGCAGTGGTTCCATCACAGAACCAATCAAAAAATCACATATGTACCTATAATTCCAACGAGCCTATATACCAGATCCGAGATATACAAAAATACGTAGCTCTTTTTCATCTGGATAATTTACATATTTTAGAACTGCTTCTCTGCATTTGGGCCAAAATATTGTCACATAAATAAAATTGCGCGGAATTGATGAATGAACTGGCGTTTACTACTGCTATCGTAGAGAAGCCTGATGCTATCAACAAAATTTTACAATTCTTGCACAATGTTTTGTTGCGTATCTACGCGTATAATACGCACATTTTTATAGTCAAATTCAGACCATTCAAATAGATGTGTTTTTTTCGATAGTGAAACAATACTTCGTATTAAAAGCATTTCCAAAATAAATCGTAAATAAGCTCCCCTATACACACACATTGACTTCAGCATGCTATCATGAAAGGGCAGTTTTCCGGTATTTAACGATATTTGAGAGATTGATTTGTGCTTAACACATCAACATGAAATGTGAAATGTACTGTTGTAATTGAATAATAAAAAGATGAAAACAAATATAGATAAAATTAACAAAACGCTTCTTCCAAATACAGAAAAACCTCGATATAACGGACTAATTGGGGGGAGGGGGTGTCCGTTATAGCCGAAAGTACGTTATATAAAAATAGGTTTAAAATAAACCGAAAAACTTTTTTTTGAAAATACACTGCATGTATTTAGATATAAATAAAAATACAAAACACAAACATAATTGTGTTTTATTGTCTTCGGACACTCGTCGTGAAGTGGCGTTGCTCTTTGATATCGACGCGCTTGCTTTCGGTAATCTTACTTTGAAAAAGACTACCTACTTTGATTATCATGGCCGCTTAAAATTGTTTACATGCGGCATGACACTTGAATTTAAGCATGTATAATATATATTAACAGGACGTTTTTAATTTTTTTACATTTGACCGGATTTTTGTACGTTATATCCAAAGTTCGTTAAATAAAGGTCCGCCATATCGAGGTTTTACTGTATACAATAAATGGAATGATGATGATGCCAAAATTAAATAATTGTTGATAAAACATCGATGTGTAAACATTTCTTATTTAGTCAATAGTACGCACCTACAGATAAAACTGGGACGAGGTCTTAGTGACTGAATGATTAATTTGACAAAAATAATCCTGTCGCATTTGTTTTGCTTGTGGGTATTAATTAAAAATAACAATCAATACGTGCGTCATTGTTGGTAACTTGACAATATATTTACCTACATCGCTGCATATTGATTGTATGAGGAAAACTAATGCCATCTTTGCGGTTTCGTTACAAACGATGCGGTCCGAAGAATATAAATTTATTTTTTATATCCATAATAAATTATAATAGCGATACTAAACCTATGGCTCGTGGGTCACATGAGGCAAAATTTATCAAAAGATACATATACTGTATTATTTATTGTTGTGCCTACATCTTATTGTTATTATTATTTGACCTCAAAACCAGTTGAGAATCACTGGATCATGGCTACGTAAACAAATCGAAAATAATTTTCATTGACTTATGTTAATCATAGGTTAAAACAAAATCCATTTTATTATTGATACAATAAAGTGTTCTCGCCAAAAATTCCATTAGGATTTTAAATAAAAGGCAATGTGGATTACAGAAAATAATCATTTTTTCAAAAATGGAATTTCAATTTAAGAAAAAAGATCTCAATTTTTATGTGATGGACGGTTGCTTACAAAATATTTTTATAGTTAGATACCAGACATATACATATAAGCTTTACGGATGTTTTTGGTTGAAAGTGATTTATGTTAGATAACCTTTCGAATTCTTTCATTGTTACAGAAATCCAGGATGGTGGAAGAGAAGGAACAGCACAGAGAAATCTCTGACCACATTCGCTGTGCTTGCAACCACAGTTGCCGTAGCGCTCGCCATTGCTCTTGCTGTTGTTATTGTAAAACAACACTCACCATCTACAGGTATTAAGAAATAAAACTAACTGAAAAAGTATTTAGATACTTTTTAATATAAAACTCTCATCCACATTAACTATTTAGTTGTTTAATGTGTCGTTCATGCTAGCCCGTTGTTTGTATTGAATATTAGAAATATTCTCAAAAACTATTCTCTTTTAATGGCGAATATTTGGCTGGTTTAATAATTTAGATACATAATATGAACGATACTTTTATTTATTCGAAAAATTCAACGTATTCAACTTGTATTCCGTAGCTAAGAAGTCAGTGCTATGCAGTTTTCGTCTACTCAGTAATGAGGTCTAGACCAGTGGCTCTCACGTAAAATTTGTCAGTGGCCACATTGTAAACATCAGGACCCTAAGGAAATGTCTCGTGGCCGAACCAAATTTTTGATTCGAGTCTGTTGTATTGCATTTAATCTTTTCTCGCTGTTAATTTCACATCTTTTATGCATTTAATTACAGTTTTGCTTATAAATACTTCTTGATGCACAATACAATGCATACGAAATATTTCATTTGATTCATTGTTGAGAAATTATCTTTTAAAAACACTTTTTTAAATATCAATATTTACTATGCAGCTGTTGGTGGCCTCAGCAAAATGCTCTGGTGGCCGCACATGAGAGCCACTGGTCTAGATTTCTAGAATCTCTACGTGTAAATTATCATTCATTGATTATTAAAATCTGCTTCCAAATAACGTGGATTACTGTGACGTTTTCATCGATCCCTAAGAATGGATCGTATCTAGAGT
The DNA here is from genome assembly GCA_028554975.1 of Himalopsyche kuldschensis. Taxonomy (NCBI): domain Eukaryota; kingdom Metazoa; phylum Arthropoda; class Insecta; order Trichoptera; family Rhyacophilidae; genus Himalopsyche; species Himalopsyche kuldschensis. The sequence continues at coordinate 8,345,901 of JAHFWI010000038.1, forward strand.
TATTAGAGTCTATATTTTATACCACGATCTTTCAAACTGTCCGTTTCTTAAAAATTCAAATTTAGACACTGAAAAACTGTTCTTGTTAAACATGTTCGATCGAAACCTGTCCACAAGATTCTACTGTATTGTATAATGTTAAAACAAAGCTATTCCTATTATCTGTTACTCTATTATATAATTATCGTTCATTACATGTTATGTTGTGTTCAGTTACCAAGGATATATACGTATTATCAATCGTTTTGTGTCCGTCGATAAACCGTTTACTTATATGAACGACCATTTGCACGTAAAATGTGAATTTAAAGACATTGAAATATTATGTTTATTTTATCACACCTTTTTTTTTTTAAATATGAACGTAGTTTACTTTGATACTTAATGATTTAAATTCGATTTAACCTTCAACTGTCATTAATTTTTACCATTTTCAGCTACACCTGGAAGCGTCACTGAAGCCCTAAGTGGAGATCCCCCATATGTTGTATCTAGACATGACTCAAGCTCAAAAGAAGAAGAAAGCCACGACGACGTATGTTTTTCAGCAGGTTGTGTACATACCGGTGCGTTTAAATATTTGTCACTATTAATAAATTATCTTGTAATAATCTGATACATGTGTACGCCTATTGGAATAAACTGACAAACAATGGCTTCCTTCATTAATAATATACTAATGACCTATTGCTAACAGACAGCAAATTATAATTCAAAATGGCAATACGGTTATCTCATAAAAATGATCAGTAATTTATACCAAACGATCTGAATCGAAATGAAATTATAATTATTTCGAAGAAATCAGCAGTATTTGAATAGTGAATTCAGCGTTATTTTAAAAACAACCGTTTATAATGTTTACTGACCGCCTTCATTGCTCTTCAAATACTGACTATCTAAATAGGTTTCCATTGAAAAAATTATTAGCGACGGTCATCAAGTATGTTTTTATCTATAAATTCTCTCAGCAATGTCATCCATTATTTTCAGGAGCGACCGTTTTTTAATACTTGCTATTCATAAAGGTTTTAGACCTTGTGCATTAACAAAAACATAATTTTCATTTCCAATAAATAATAGTTTATTTTCTCTTTTTTGGTATAAGCAATCAGAAATAAAATAAAATAGCAGCGACTTTAAGACGATTATGTTACTACTTTATCACATACCAATGCAATATATTGTTGACCTCCACATAAATTATTTTTATTGCATTATACTAATTAGATACTGAGGTCGTATTCTTTTTTTGAAAAATAGGTATTAACGTCAACAACAGTATTTATTTTTAAGTATACATACTTGCCTTGCATACAAATTTTCCGTAATTTCATCGCATAGTGTATAAGACAACATGAATTAGTAGGACGTAAAATATCATGTCACCCGAGTACCTGTATTAAATAAAATTCTTTAATTTTGCAGCTTCCAGCATTTTAAGCAATTTAGATGAATCAGTAGATCCTTGCGATGATTTCTATCAATTTTCTTGCGGAGGATTCCTCAAGAACACTGTTATTCCTGATTCTAAGTCCTCTGTCAACGCGTTTTCCATAATTGGTGACAAGTTGACGGAACAGCTGAGGCTGACACTGGAAGAAAAACTGACTCCTGAAACTCCAAAACCGCTGCGTCTCGCTTCAAACTTCTACAAAGCGTGCATGAATAAAAGTAAGTGCTATATGACTGTATTATATTTACACGCAATCTTTATTTTACGCTTTTACCTTTGCATCGGTTCCAGAAAGTGGCGTGTATAAAAAATCGCGTAAAAAAACCATACTTTCATATAATTTGATAAATTAATTGCAAAAATCAAAATATAGCGTAAAAGAGTATCAAAAATACATGAAAAAAAATGAATTTGCGTTCAATTTTTTGTCACCATTTCTTGGGTTAAAAAGGTTGCGTAATAACGAGTAAATCGCGTAAAAAAAAGTAACGGTGCCCTCCAAAAAAGATCATATAAAAAGAGGACTGGGTGTATATGTTACAGTGAAACTGTATTCTCAGTGAAAATGTATCAAGTAATAGATTTGTATGACAACATGATTTCACGGGTCACGATCATTGAAATTACTGTCCCAAGTCGATGATTTGCCGGCTTACCCCGTGTCTAACGGGTCGTCTTAGCTGGGCAGATCTAGGCGAGGCGATCGGGCGCGGCTTTGAAAGCGGCAGAGTTTTAAAATATCAAACGGTCCTCGCCCATGCAAGTGTCATACGTAGGCGAAGCGGTCCGGTCAGGACGGCATATGTCGCAAGTCGCCTCAAGTGCGCACTCATGGCGCACGCGAATCGCTTGAAAATATGAAACGGTCCAAGCTCACCAGAGCGTTAATTGCGTCTGGCCGAGCGATGGCACATAAGACCTTTGATCAACTACGTTTTAAATTGACTGGATTCGCCTAAATTCTCTTGCCGGTTCGCGTCGCTTACCTAACCCCGTGTCTTAGGTAAGCGACGCGAACCGGCAAGAGAATTTAGGCGAATCCAGTCAATTTAAAACGTAGTTGATCAAAGGTCTTATGTGCCATCGCTCGGCCAGACGCAATTAACGCTCTGGTGAGCTTGGACCGTTTCATATTTTCAAGCGATTCGCGTGCGCCATGAGTGCGCACTTGAGGCGACTTGCGACATATGCCGTCCTGACCGGATCGCTTCGCTTACATATGACACTTGCATGGGCCAGGACCGTTTGATATTTTAAAACTCTGCCGCTTTCAAAGCCGCGCCGGATCGCCTCGCCCAGATTCGCCCAGCTAAGACGACCCGTTAAACTTTTGGTTTGCTCCAATGAAACAAAATCAGCAATTAGTCCCTTTCATCAAAAGAGAACCAAAGAAAAAACACAGATAAACATAGGGCTGAAGAAAGCGCGGTCAAATTTAATTTCAATGACAGCTTGGAGAAGAATATATTTTCACTGAGAATACAGTTTCACTGTAACATATATAATATCAACACCATCAAAATTTTCTTTAGCTGCTGGCGACAAAAAAAATTCAAAGTGACCATTGTATAAATATGTGTATATATGTAATCACAAAAAACTTTTTTCAATTCATTTTTTTCGCAATGTTAGAATACAAAATTTTTTCTCTACTTATTATTATTTTCCTGTAGTTTGTATGATGCTCGTTTATGGAATCGTCATGGATAATGATTTTGGCACAATGAAGCAAACGCATGTCATCATAAGAAGCTAATTTCTGAATATAATATGCCAGTATCTCACTGAATATGATTCAAAAATATTATTTGTTAAAATTGTTATTCCCAAACTGAAATTTATTTCTCTGTTTATGTATTGCTAAGCGACCTGTTATCATGCTTTATTTTACACCGAGATATTTAAAAAATAGATGTTGCCGGTTTTATTTCTAACTACCGTATCGTTGAATACTTACTTGTGTATTAAATTAAAGAAATCCAAAAAAATAAAAGTACGGTGAAAAAAATAATAATGTTTTTTAATTCTACAGATTTTTTTTTATTGATAGCTATTTCGGCTTACGCCATCGTCAAAACTATGTTTAAATATCATTAGCTTATCTATATATACCGTTGTAGACAGGGAACACGAAACATTTTCTTCTCTGGCTAATTGGCTGGGTTTTTATTGAGTGGGGATAAACGTAAATTAGTATTGTATCAAGTTGAGTTATTTGAAATTGCATTAACGCTTAGTAACGGTTTAAGAAGTGGTGATAAACTAATGTTAGTCTGTTCATTAAGAATGTCATTGGATTGATGATACCTATCAATTTCTAATTGTTCCAATGCATTTAGCTTAGGGCCTTTATAACAAAAATCTAAACGAATCGGCAATGATTTTTTTTTCACCGTTTTATAATGGAGTTCTACCAAGTAAATGCCAATTCAATCAATAAATAAGAAGAGCACAATATGCTATATTATAGTATCATCAAAAATGAAAATATGGTAGACTTTCTTCATTCACTGTAGCTTTAATTGAAACTATTAGTGATGCAAATTATTGCTTGCAATGTGCGCGGCGCGATAGTAAATATACTCATAACTACCTATTATAATAACGAATGAAGCGAGGAAAGTTGCCGTGTTATAAATTGTACTGCTCAGGTTTTAAGTGTATAAATAATTATATGCAACGTTATCTACATGTATTCATGTGTTTATTTCTTAATTATTTTTTAGCAATAATCGAGGAGAGAGGATTAAAGCCACTGCACGAAATCTTAGCGAAGCTAGGAGGGTTCCCAGCGCTTGAAGGAGACTCGTGGAAAGAAAAAGATTTCACATGGATTCAGTCAGTGTACAATTTCCGCAAACTGGGCTATTCTGTCGATTACTATATGGATTTCTCTATCGGAATTGATGTCAAAAACTCAACTAAGCGTATAATCGATGTAAGTGAAGTTTCATAATAAAATTAGATAATAAAGTTGTTAAAACTGTAAGTTCATTTAGTTTGAAATTACTGTGTAAATAAGTCATGGAATCAAAAGAACATGGAGGTATTTTACTATATTGAATGAAATTTGTATCATTATGTGTTTTATATCATTTCAATAAGCGTGTTCGGCAAAGTATTTTAGCAGTCGCGAGTGCCATGACTTTAAACTTCTGTTCCAACATCGAATCAAGATGTGATTTATAAATCAATTTGTAGCGCTTAAAAAAGGTGTATTATATTATTGCCGTGAATAATTGGACGTGATAAATGTGACTTGTATAATAAGAATATTCTACGTATCCAATTAATTTATTTGAGGAATTATTATTACTTGTTTGCAAAGAGATAATATGGCGAAATTATAAAAAGGGATGGAATGCGATGGAATATATTGTATTTTTACTGTTTGTATTGTATGATTTTATGATAAAATAAGTATAATATTGTTATTTATATAGAGGGACATATGTAAAGATTAATCAATAAGGGTTGATGATAGTAAAAAGACGTCTTAATATTGAAGTCAGTCAATATACATATGTATGTGGTTCCTAAAGCTAGAAGTGCCGAGGACATATATATCAATAGTTCAGTATAGGTAATTGTTTTTTAGTAAAAAATATTTTGGTGATGTGTTTCTGAAAGTTAATTGATGTTTATGGTACCTCTGTAGTCTTGTACAGGGGTGATTTTTCGCACAATAACTGCATAAGTGAACATATACACTTCTTACACGAATAAATCTCAACTTATGATCGTCTATGTCAGGGGTGGCCAAAGCGTCGATCGCGTAACTATTCCAAGTCGCCCACATGTCTGGCGTTCTGATTTACACATATCTGAACCCTATTTTATTTTAATGATACTTAATACATTTAATTTATTTTGTGAAACGTTCGCCGCCAAAAATTTCAAAAAAAGTCGCCCGTATTGGTAAAAGTTTGGCCACCCCTGGTATATATGAACATAGAAGTTTTTTGGTGCGAAGACTACAGCAGCATTATTATGATATACAAATTAGCTATCCCTATATTTCATTAATAAATTTTACATCGAATGACATACAAATTTATAGCATAAAAAGAATGAGTATTTTAAAATATTTTCTGATTCTAAAGACCAAATCGCCAAAATCTGACATAGGCACTTCTAGATTTATGGCCCAAATATAAAATATGGAAAACTATTTCTATTTTAACAATTTCAGAATTGATAGATATTAAAAATACATTAATAGTAGTAAATAGTATTTTCTGTGATTAAACATTTTAGCGATTTTATTATTTATTTTCAAATATTGCTTTTTTTTAGTTGGATCAAGCTTCTTTGGGCCTCAGCAGAGAATATTTAAACAAAGGATTGTCAGATAAACTAGTTAAGGCATATTATAGTTACATGGTTGATATTACCGTTCTTCTGGGAGCTGATCGAGATAGAGCTACCAAGGAGCTGAATGATTCACTCGCATTCGAGATCGCATTAGCAAACGTAAGTCTTAACGCAATCAATTTTGCACCTATTGTTATTATTTAATATTCCATCAAGTAAACAATTTTTCTTTAAAGATTTCATGGCCAATTGAAAAAAGACGTAACCCAAACAAGCTTTATAACCCAATGACAGTTAAGCAGTTACAGGAAAATTATCCCAGGTAAATTATGAATTATGTTTATACTAAAAAAATCATTTATTATTTTCTGTGATATGTATCGATATACCGAAGGACATGTATTAAAATTATTTATTCTCAATTACAGCGTTCCGTGGAAAGAATATATCAACACTTTACTTTCTCCCCATGAAGTTGTCGGAGATGACGAGGTTGTGATTGTTGATGTTCCTAGCTTTATCACAGGATTGGAAGTAAGTATTTTGTTCACTTTATCAGGGATCTCCCAACTTTAGGTTTTTTAATTTACTAGGTATGTATTTACAATACGATGGATTAACTTGTTTATCAGCACCAACTAAATAAGTTGAAAAGTACATTAGCAAACTTTTCAAATGTTAATTATTTGTTAGCTTGAATATCTTTTCTTGTGCAGATGTCATTTAAAAGAGGAAATACCTCTCATATTTTATAAACTGATACCTTACTTCCAAAAGGTTCTATATGCTTTTGACCATGTTTTGAGATATTGAAGCGTTGACAGTTTGGATTGATCCTATTTTTTAATTCAAAAGATAAATTCACATCTTAAAAATTAGTAAGTAAATATGTTTATATATATTACTTATTTTGAAAGCATAGTTATACACAACTCAAACCTTTCTATTGGGAAATAATGAATTTAATGAAGGAACAAATGATAATAATCTTAGAGCATTATCAAATAAATTTATGAAAATTGAACTATGTACGTAATTCTACTATTCTATTATGCAACAATAGATGAACCTGATGTTAACATATATCCTTTAATACAGTTAATACAACCATTTCTGACCAGGTGGTAATTTCCTTTTCAAAGTAAGGTTAAGAACTGAATACGTTTCTTTATCTAATTTAACTTTCAACATTGAATTCACCAATTTAAATTTCCTTCTCAGGCATTGTTAGAGAAAACACCAAAGAGGACTCAAGCAAATTATGTGATGTGGAGGGTAGTAAGCGCATCGGTACCATATCTTTCCGAAGATGTCCGAAGACGTCAGTTAGCATATGCTGCATCCGTTTCTGGAACTACTGAGCGTGAGAGTAGATGGAAAGAATGTGTAGACATTGTTAGTGGAAGGTAAGACCCAAAATACATTTCAGACACAAGAAAATTTTGAGACTCTTACATTGTATTTATTTAAGTATCTAATATTTATAATTAATCTTGCAGCTTGTCATTGGCTGTTGGAGCACAATACGTTAGAAAATACTTCAATGAAGATTCCAAAAAGGCAGCTTTGGAAATGGTAGAAAACATCAGGTAAGCAAGATACAAAATTTGTCTAAATGTCAGTGTGCAATTGGTTTTTGTTCTTAATTATTATGATAATTCATTTTCAATTATAGATCTGAATTTCGGTATATATTGGAAAATCATGTAGATTGGATGGACGCAACAACAAAGGCATCAGCTATTGACAAGGCAGACAGTATGCACACACATATTGCTTACCCATCTGAACTATTAGATGATAATAAACTTACTGAATTTTATGATAATGTAAGTACATGTTGATATTTATACTAGTGTATTCATATAGGCAGCTTTTATTTTTACCTTTAGTGATACATATACATATATACAATTTTAATTTGCTAAATATGTGTTATTAAATATACGGTTATCGACCCTCGTAAATTGTGCTGTGAGCTTAAACTAGACTAGAAAATTAATATGATTGGTATTGGTATACAAAGATTGTAAAGAATATTTGAAGTGGCTGCCACACTATACAATATTTAATGGGCTTTTTCAATTTTAATAAATATGTTATAAATCTAAATTAAGCTCACAACTTACTCATCCAGCAACATTTAGATAAATCACCCTTTGGCAATCAATGAAAATATGTTTGATCCTTAGTGTACAAATATTCATCAAATTTAAAATCATTGTTATAGAATAACAATCAATATCTTAAGAAATTAGTAGTTTACCTTTTTTGAAAATATTAATTTAATTAATTCATCTTTAATTAAAGCACGAATTGTATCAATTTTTTTTAATGAATTATATGAGCAATATATAAATGTATTTATTTGTTTACAGTTAGAAATATCGCCCGACCTATACATGGAGTCAGTGTTGAATTTAACTCTTTTTGGAACAGACTATTCATTCAAGCAACTAAGAAAACCTATCAATAAAACAGATTGGGTTACACGAGGTCGACCTGCAATCGTCAATGCATTCTATTCAGCAACTGAAAATAGCATACGTAAGAAATAAAGCTAGATTTGTGTATTATAAGAATGGGTGTTTTTTTCAAGAATATATCAATTTAATAAAAAATGTTGAACTATGATGACGTTTATTCAAAAATTTTAATATTTTTACAGAGTTCCCAGCTGGAATTTTGCAAGGAACTTTCTTCTCATCACAACGTCCCAAGTATATGAACTATGGAGCGATTGGTTTCGTTATTGGACATGAGATAACCCACGGATTTGACGATCAAGTAAGCATTTTACGTTCCACTTAATATGTACAAAAGTTGATTAACGCATTGGATGCTGAGAACACGCTTAGCGTGTCCATTTTCATACTTAAAACAGGTTCAGCATTGAAAGCGTTTAAGTCATAAAATTTTTTGATTTGAAGAGATGAAATCTGCCGTAATACAATTATTTTTTTAAATATTTCAATTTAAAATTTGATGTTCAATTGCAGGGTAGACAATTCGATAAGGCTGGAAATCTAGTCGACTGGTGGGCAGAGGAAACAAAAGCCAAGTATTTAGATAAGGCCAAGTGTATAGTGGATCAATATTCTAATTATACTGTGAAGGAAGTCAATTTGAATGTGAGTATAACATAAAAATTAAGACTTACTTGAATTATCCTTTATCATAATACATAGAAGTAATTGAATTATTTTTAGTCAAAAATCATTGTCTTGACATGTTTCATACAATTAAATCTAAGTTTTAATTGTAATGTTCAATTCAAAATTCTACCTAGTAGGCAATGATTGATACAGCATAAAACTTGTAATTACTCAATATGACAGGCAACGGGCGATTGTAGTTACATAAAAAGGTGAATAGACAGTAGTTACAAGGTTTATTCAAAAGCAACATACAACTCATATATGGAATGATGATACAAGTACTCCGGAATTTTTTTGTTACAACACCAATTGTACGCTCATCTTTTTCTTTGGGGGAAACAAAAATGAGAATAGTGTGTTAAGTGTTATTTTTATGAGAATCAGTGTTTAGCGGTGCTGGATGGCCCACGCTTAGCAGTGGGACCTGAAATAGAGTAGTGCAGTGTAATTGTCGAGAAGAAATTTGTGACTCTAAATAATTGATACTGTGAAGATTGCCAGAATATAACAGGGTTGGGTCAATTATTTTAAAGTGTTTCAATGTTTTTAGCTCAATGGCATAAACACACAAGGAGAAAATATAGCTGATAATGGAGGTATTAAAGAAGCATATTTGGCATACAACAGATGGGCCAAAAAGAATGGTCAGGAACCAAGATTACCAGGACTTAATTATACTCCTCAACAAGTAAGGATACTTATAACAAATTACATATAATCTTTAATATATTAATTTTATTGATACTTCAAAGTTTATAAAGATTTGTTTGAAATAAAGGAATGAAAACAGTTAAATTTTACAATCGATTTCTGGAAACTTCCATAAAAATTCAAGATTCCACCATTGTTATAGAATCAATCATAGATTATTCCAATTTTAAATCTAGAGTATTGATGTTTGTACTACAGTTAATAACATTGTGTAAGACTTCTCGAGAATCATTCGTTGATAATATGAATTTTATTTAATCACACTATGTTGATTTTTGAAGATACTTATGTATCTATGTTACTTCTTGTTTTTCAGTTATTCTGGTTCAGTGTGGCAAACACATGGTGTTCCGTATACCGTCCTGAAGCTCTTAATTTACGTATCACCACTGGCTTGCATGCTCCAAGTCAATTCCGTGTAAATGGACCTATCTCCAACATGGATGACTTCGCCAAAGATTTTAACTGCCCTGTTGGTTCAAAAATGAATCCCCATCACAAATGTAAAGTTTGGTAGTACAGATTTAGTTAGTTATCTATTTGTAATTTAATTTTAGAAATCAGTTGAATCACCAATTTGAAATTGAAATTTTTTTGAAAATTTAAAAACTGTGTAATCTGACAAGAATTTTTTTCTCTCCTGTGTAGTGTCATTTGATATTGTAATTACAAATGTAATGTATTATGTTCAGTGAATAGTGTTTAGCTTTAGTTTTATTTTTCAAAATGGTGATTTAATTTGCTACATTGTGTTTGATGTTTGTGCTGCTAATTATTGTTTTGTGATCTAATAAATATTATTAATAAATAGTTAATGTTATGGCAAAATATTCACTTATACAAATTATTTTGAAATAGTAAAACAACAATAAAATACTTTTTGCTATTAACTGTGTTTTATTATCAGTCGATAAAAAAAGATTACAATAAGAAAATGATGAAAAAATAACCCAGTCACATTACCGTTCAGTAATTTTCCTCATCTTTCATTTAACTTTATCACTAGATATTCAAGAATATAAAATATTACTTAACAAAGTGGTAACTTTACTATAACGAAGATAAAAAAAGATTTAAATGAGATTTAACTGCCCTACCTATACAAACGGACGTGATACGCACACTGTGATTAAGCCCTAGCGTACTAGCCCGTATCAGATCCGCGCTTTAGAAAAAATACATACCCGATGTGTACATAACAAACGTGCTACGCGATGGGTTTATACATATATCACTAGTTTGCAACACCTGATTTAATGAATATGTACGAATCTATTGTAAATGCATCTATATTGCAAATTATCAGGGCTGTGGAGTCAGTAAAAAAAGTTCGACTCCGACTCAAGCATTTACCAAAACTACGACTCCGACTAAAAAAGTTTAATATCGTCACTTTTTTCTGCCTAATTTTCCTATTGATGTGTCTTCAATTAAATATCAACCCTACCAATCCGGCCACTAGCCAAATTTGACATATTATATGCAAAAATAAAATGATCAAACTTTTAAAAATTTCCGACTCTAACTCTGGCCAAAAAGCCCTGACTCCACAGCCCTGCAAATTATTGTCAGATATGATGAGGACTAATATTGTTTTTTGTTATACAAAGAACAAAAAAAGGTGAGTTTTTTTTACCCTTTTCTTTGAAAATAACCAAGAGGTAAGGTGGTTAATATGAAATGTATTTTTAACAAAAATACATAACAAATCACGTTAAGTAGGAATTCCGTATCCAAGGCATTTCATTGTGAATCAAGGACCAAATAGCAATGTGAATAACGAACAAAGTTTTTAATTCCTAAATAGTCTACTAATCTACTACTTACATAAATTTCTAGCAATTTACTACAGGCAACTTGTATTTGAATATATCTTATTTTAATGAAATAGTTACTCACTTGAATGGTGAGTAAAATTTCATGGTGAGAGAAGGCAATTCGAAAAATAAAATACAATAAATTTATCTTTATTAATATAATCAGGAATGGTTATGTGCGAGGTATATTTTCAGTTTAATATGCTCCGACACTGAGGAAAACCATTTCCGATTTTACTAACAAATTGTTTTTTACTTTGAGAAATAATTATATTTGGAGGACATAATGTATTGAAGGTATGTACACTAAATAAGGGAAATTAACTTGGAATTTGAAAATGGGCAAATCAAAATACATAATAAATTCAATTGCAGAACGCTTACTGAAAATTACTGATATAAAGACACTTAAAAATTGAATATGAAATAACAAAGTTAATATAAGTGTATAAAAATATAATCAATCTGAAAGAAAGTGCAATCCAAGTTTTGGGATATATCGTTAAATATGTGCAATAATAATCAGTTATTTTATGGAATAATTGAGCATTTTCAGGCACAATTGTTATAATGCAGCAGTGGGCTCTATCAGAATAAAAATCTAAGATACACTTATGAATTTATTATAATTAACTAGTACTTAATTTACATTTGAAATAAAACACAATTAAGTCCCTTGTAAAACTTATAGAATACTGCCCTTTCTGAAGAAAATGAAAACGGCTATTATTCCATATTGGGTATTTATTCTTAAATTTAAGATTGATTTTTTTCAATGTTATCTATTGCTCAGTGGGATAAATTAAGCGATAACAAAATGAATAATTTATAATATTACATATATTCTCATATTGATTCAAGATGCCCATACTTTGCCCCATAATAATTACTGTCAGGAAGACAATTTCAATCAGCCAAAGATGTGATTCAATATTTGAAAATTGTCAATAAAGAATATATACCAAATCCTCGGGGAAAAGATATATACGTCATCAAAATTAAATTCAACCACGCTGACTGAAGACTGTTCATAATGGAATCCATTTGACGTAAAAAATATTTATGAAATAATAATACAGTGACAATTTTTGCATATTTTTATTAATTAAAAAAACTAGGCAGGCGACTTTGACAGTGACAATTTTGATTCGATGATATACTGAATATGCATTTCCTGAACCTAAATTTCCATTTGTTAATGATATAAGCTTTCATCATAGATATTCATTGTGAATTCTACTCAATAAAAAAAATTATACAACTATTTGATACAAAGGTATTTGATTAATTTTTATGAAACTAGTGACTGTGATATATAACAATCACAAATTATTTATAACATGAGACAATTTATTTAAGAAAAATATATGGTTTTCATCATAAATCCTACGGATAATTAAACTATTTTTATAGATTACTTTTTATAGAACTTCAGGTTCAGAGGTAAATGCAATTAGCACATTGAGATGAAGTCAAAAATATTGCCATTTATTATAATATTAAGCTGTGGCTCGATAATGATCATATTCACATTTATTTCACATCAACAATTTCTCCCGACATATATTTAGGAAGTGCTATATATGTTAGTGTTTCAACTAAAATCATTATACAGATTGATGAACAGATCAAAAATCTTTTTAAGTTACATATTACATTGTATTCACCTCAGTTATATTGGATACTGAATTATTCACATATTGAAACTAGGAATAGGCTCAAATGATGTTGATTCACAACTGAAATGTAAATGCTGATTTATAAAAAGCAGAATATTTTTAGATAAAATATATCTATAGCAGCACCACTTAGCATTACTATTTGAACTATATTATAATGTATACGTATTTCAAACAACAAAAAACATTTCCACAATAAAATGGATAGTTTATTCATTTACAATTTCCATTGGGTACCTACTAATCTAAGATAAAAACAACCTTCTATACATATGTATATCCCTAAAGTCTAGTCTAATATTTACGCACTCATAAAAAATGTATATTTGGAAGTAGTTAAACAGGTTTTTTATACATCTTTACTAAAGTTTCTATAGAAATTTTTCCAATCTTAACTGACTTTAGCTTTGAGACATCATTCGCAATTTCTGAATCTTTAGATTCAGAACTGGATGGTAAATATATTACACTTTGATTATTCTCATCTTCTTTTGCATCAACATTGTCAATTAATACAAAGTTTGTATGTATTTCTTTTTCAGTTACATAAGGTGTTCCAAAACTATCATTTTCAAATGTTTTAAAATCTCCATTTGAATTATTGAATGCTAATTCATCTTCTTCACCTGTTTTACTTTTATCTGAGTTATTAATATCAGTATTTATATTAAATGCATCATCAATTGGAATATCTTTCTTAGTTTTTATATCAGCTGCTATTTCAACATTTTGTAAAGTTTCTTCAATCGAATGATCAGATTGTAAATCTATTTTCAGACTACTCCGAATAGAGGTAATATTTTTGGTATCCAAATGTCACTTGGTCTCATCTTTGATAGCTGGTTTGGCGAATTGAGCATTCTTTTCTTCATTTTCTTGTACAAACTGCTTTACCGAGTCAAGTACGGGTGTTTCTGATATACTTATCTTGGCAGTAGCATTCAGATAAGGAAGCATGCCACGGTATTTTTCTTCTTTTGATAACCATTCCATCTGCAGAAAAGAAGGTCACAAATGAAACGAATTATTTATAGGAATTTTTCAAACATAATCTGACATGTGAGAACTGTGTGTTAGTATTGATCAGCCTCTCTTTATTCAAAGAGTAGGGATAAAGGACAGGACTAATAGTTAGCTTACCGCACTAGGAACGTCCCCAGTTTTGAGATCGGATGGGGGAGGGATTTGAGACATCAATATGTTATTTCAAATGACAAATATTTATAATTAATGATTTACTAGTTTCATTAAAAAGGCTGTATGTCATCATATTTCACAAACAAAAAATTCTGGGCCCAATACTATTATTGATATGTGTACATACACCAATGTTTGGTATACAAAATTACGAAAGAACTTTGCAGAAAATACATGTCAATTATTACTTCGCCTTCAATTGTCTTACCTTAAGTTGATGTTCTATAACGGCTTCCTCGCATATATCAGTTACCATTTTTTCAGTGAGAATGCCATCTTGAGAAGCATATGCAGATGCTTGCCAAGCAACTCCCAATTTACTGATTGATCGTCCAGACATGCCAGCAGTAGTTACAGCCATTTGCTCACACAGAGCGCCATAGTCAAAAGATGCCAATTTTAAACGCCTAAAATGATATAAACAAATTGACTAAGAATATACAATTGTAAAATAAAAGTGAGATAGTTTGCATTCCTTCAATCAAAAATCTATAAATCATGTGTCTCGCCCTGGTATGTGAATCTTTTAAAACCGCAATCAAAGCCAATGATATTCACCAGGCCTGGTGTAAAAAAGATACAAAAAACAATCCGTTCCTTTTATAACAATATAAAATATGTTATATATAAATTCCTAGTTCATAAATCTGTTTAAAAAAGAAATGAATAAATCATGAGGTTAGAACACTTACTTGTGACCTTCGGCAGCTGGTTGCAACACAAACTTGTCAAAGTATAATCTGATAAGTCTTTCTCTCTCATCTACTCCGGGCAAGTCAAATTCTATCATCTTGTCTAATCTGGAATATAACAACAATTATAAAAAAATAGCTATTTGATAAATGTAACTTCTTTACCTAATGAAATAAAATAGCACCCACTGGTCATAAGATAATAAGAAGAAAGATTATATCCTGCTGATAAAATATTACAAACCACCACTGCTGGGTATGGTATTTTTATGCTGATTTTTATACAGTTTGTGTATTTTAAGTGAGAAATTTTAAATCAATTTTACATAAATGCCACATTGCAGATTCCTCAATTTGGCTCTTTTGTTGAAACATTGTTGAAAGATTACATAAATGTGATTATTTTAGTACATTATCGGGTCTTGAAAGATCTAAAACACCAAAGGCCTTACAGCCATTTTGATGCAATTTTATTAGTAACTATATTTGCTCTTGATGAAGCTTATCTCAATCTTTCTTTTTCGGATAGTTAGAGTATATGGTATCGCTCTCAATACCTCCCCATTTAGTATTAATTAAGAATTATCTTACCTATCATTGATAGCAGAATCAAATTGTTGCGGCGTATTAGAAGCTAACACAAGCATAAACCGTTCACTCTGTTCTGAAGTTCTGTAAAGGAATGCATTGAGTGCAGCTCTAAGATCTTCTGATATCTTTTCAGAAGAACGCTTTCTTAGGAATGCATCAGCCTCGTCAATGAAAAGAAGAACGCCTGAAAATATAATTTTATTTTAAAACTACATCTAAATAAGATAGTCTATTAATAATTCTCTACACTATATTCATTTTTATCTACTATATTTTTTGTTTTTAGTTTGTAGTGATGATTCTTATGTTATATTACAGATACTTCAAATGATTTTAAATAAATATTTTCAGTCTGTTATAATTTAGTATGAAAATCAATGGCAACAACTGAGAAGCCGGCCCGGCCCATTGAATATATATACAATGTACCTTTTCTGCTAGTGTTTGCCCAATCAAAGACTTTGTGAATAGCTGACACTGCCTCCTTTCCCATAGGAGCAACATCTCCTCCAGTCATAATTGCATATTCCATTCCGGAATGCGCTGCAAGTTTCTAAAATACATTTTTTGTACCAATTAGCAATGTTACATTATTTTAATGTTTACATGGTGCATTAATAATAGGTTTAATAAATGAACAAAAAAAGTTTTATAATGGTTGATATAATAATACAAATAAGCGTATCTGAACATTTTCCATATTTTTATGCCTTGTAATATCAAAACCAAATATTTATATTTATTTTGCTTTCTGATATTTTCGAAGTAATTAAACAATGCATATTATTTTTATGATGATACTTGATATACATTCAATTCTAATATGAGATATTTGAAGACTTTAAAATCAAAATAATCTGGACTTATAAGTCAGTACAATGACTCAGAAGTTCGATACAAACTGTGTACTTGAGTATTTTTTACCTTTGCAAACAATGTCTTTCCAGTACCAGGTGGCCCATGCATAAGCAAATTCCTATACATTCCTTTATTTTGTCTGGTATTCTTTGTAGCTATAGCGACATCCCTTAACCTTTCTTCCAATTTTGGATCAAGAATTACTCCTGAGAGGGCATCTTTGGGACGATTGTAATGGGCTATCAATCGGCGTGTAGTCAACACTGGATGTTTTAATGTCTCCAATACGGAAAACCTTGATGTTTCTGATATAAGTGTTGGTTTTCCTGAAATATGACAAATGAAATGATAAACAACAATATAAATTACGTATAAATTATGGCGACATTAATTTATAAAAATGTTTACCTATACGTGCTTCAATGTACCGGGCTGTCACAGAAGTTGCACCTTTTGCAGTGTATAACCCCAATGCAAGAAGAGAAAGTCCCCCAACAGCGGTTAATGCTTTGTCCCAATCAGTAACTAAAGCATTTAGTCCAGTGCCTAATACACTTCCAGCGGTTCTATCAAAATGAATAAAAAAATATTAGGTTTAAAAATCTTTGATATACAATAAATACTATTCTATGCAACATGGCAGATAATGGTGGATGAGTATTATTAATACAGATGAATTTCCACATATGTAGGTACATTTTTTAATTTCTTTCTAAAAGTTATGGATGTCTATGATTCCATTTCTTCTTACTTTATATATGTAAATATTTACAGTGAAAGCATTTTTATCTTGGATGATAAACTAAATCACAAGTTTTCTAACATCTTGCATGTTTTTTACTTTCTCTGAATTGAATCGGAGGTTGAATACCTAATTGATGAGCATTCCTTGCTAAATATCTACTTTTGAAGTGCTCAATGCTCTAAATTGGTAGTGGAAATGGCTTGAGAAAAAAATATTTTTGTGCCAACCTGATCATCAAATTTGGAACAGTCACTTACTGAATTTGTAATTTTGATAAAATAGATCCTATCGAGATCGCAGATAACATTTAAAAGGTAAGAGAATATACCAAAAATGCTAGGTGCATGTTTTTTTTCACTTACTTGATTCCTTCCATAACGGTAACTCGATTTTCTTGGGCTTTCAATCTAATTTGTTCAAGTGTTATATCTCTATTATCTCGGTCTGCCTTTGCTCTAGCTCTGGCCTCAGCTTCAATAAGTTTCAATTTATTTTTCTCCCTCATTTCCATCTCATGTTCAATCGTAGCTTTCCTTAAGGCTTCTTGTTTGGCTACCGACTCTTCTTGTCTGAAAATTAAAACAAAAGTAATTGGTAATACGTACTGAACAGTAAAAATTTTGATTGCAAATGAATTATATCAAGATTATAATATAATAAATACGATTTCCGTTACAGATAACATATATAAATACAAAATCATCAACAGATTAGCAAGTTATGTTGAAAGCACAAATTAAGAACCTACTAAATTCAGTTGAAAATATCCAAATATAATATATAATTTCTATCTGTAACAGAATTTGATTTTATGGATACACGCATGCGCGGTGATATGACATATATTGAAAGAGCTATTTGAGTTACTATTTATAAACATTGAATAACATAAAGCAAAACATTGTTAAAAGTTGTGAAAGGGCAAGTTCAACTTAAAAAAAAAAGAGCATCTATTATATGATATTTATCGATAGATATTTTGTCATAATTCAATATTATCTCAGCGCATGTGCTGAGGAGAAATATTTTAGTATGAATATGAAAATCAACCTAATACTAAGCCATAATTTGGATTTTAATCCTATATTTGGTGATAAATATGATTTTATCAAAGTTTACTCAAGAAAGTATAATGATAAATATTAAGTGATGAATTAAAGTAAATTTACTTTCTGAGATTTTCATCTTGAGCGCGCTGTTGCAAAGCTAATTGTTCTTCATAACGCTTTTTTGAAAGTTGATCTTGATACTGTGCTCGCATTTGATGTTGTTTTGTTTCTTCCTACAACATAAAAATATGAATTGCTCAATAATGACTGCAAAAATAAGTCTATTTTGACAGCTTAGCTACCAACATTTCAATCTTTACAAAAATTTCCATTAAGAGTAACTAATTGAATGAAGCAGCTTAACTATTGTAGTTAAATTCCATTGAGGTAGTAAAAACGTTGTTTATAATACTGAAAGTAAAAAGTTTCTTTTTAAATCAAAGGTTAAATTACTTAACGCTTAGCAATCTTAAGGCCAATGCATCCGGCCGGGAAGATTCTGTTAACTGGGTCCGTGGGTCAACACGCCAGGCCGAGCGTAGGTATAAGTTTAATGACAGATTTCTCATGCATGCAAGTAAATTCTACAAAATTTAATTTTCGATAAAAACAGTAAAACATTTTAACATGCTGGATTAGCCATCATTTTATAATTTAAATCAACCGTTCGCTGGATATCTTCTCAGAAAAATATGTGCACTATTTTAATTGCTGAAAAATTATTCATGTTCAAATATTTTTGGACAGTCAGTCGTGATCTTGTGTTGATGACGGTTTTATAAGGCCACTCCCACATATTGCTACCATATTTTTTCGTATTGTGGAACGATTATATATCTCAACTCCATGAAATTAATCTAAGTAGCTTAACATTATAAAAATATTGATTTTCATATGTATATTTATTTTAATAACCGTTCTTGGAAAAAAATAAAATAATAAAAATTAAGCTTCTGATTTAAAGTATTATAACGAACGTCTATAGTAATTATGAGGAACATTTTATAAGTGTACGTTCATGTAGGTATACACCGCATTCGTTAAATAATTATCATGATGATTATGTTACTATTATGACGTTCCGAATAAATCGTTTTTTGTAACATCGTTGATGAAACAAACAATTATGTTAGTGGTCAATTCAATCCTCGAAAACATTCGCTGTGGAAAAAATTAAGAGGTTTAAAAGAAGAATATTTTTAAGTATTTTTTGGTGTTATTTTAAATACGAAAATTTGATTTCATCCTAAGTTTCAAAGATTTTTTTTCTACGGCATTTACAGCACATTCACCATTTTTTAGATCTATTTTTAAAAGGGAACGTTTTCTATAAATATTTTTTTTGCTACATTTACATTAAGAAAATCAATTTGTAGGTGAAGCATTTAAATGAAAGGTTCTGCAAAAATTTTATTCCTGGAAGAATAATAGTTATTGACAAACCTATATAAATTTCAAGCGAAGAATTATCTTCATAGCATACAATCCAAATAAGCCAACTAAATGAAGTATTCGTTATACCTATTTATGTATCATTTTATAAAACATCTGCTAAACACCGTGTAGAATGTAGTTGAAGCGACTTTAAAATTTGACAACATGGGGACTGACCAATCTTTTGTTTCATAATCGAGAGGCGACATTTTCAACTAAGTAACCAATAAAAAATAAGGTACCAAACACTACCCCGTAAGAATGAGCGAATCAATGGTTCACCATTTCAGGTAGCCACCCGTCAGTTGGATGCCTTCCGGACAAGAATACAAGACGATTAGAAAGAATCTTTTCCAAGGATTTGCAGTCGATTTTTTGTATATATTTACTATATTATACAAAATTATTGCTAAGGAATAAATATAAATGGTGCAAACGAAACGTGTTTAAGGCATTCGTATTATTTTAACTTCCTTATGTGTAATTTAACTAATATTTTTATCGTAATGTACCAACCATCCGATGGTCATACGAATGTTCAGATAGGATGTCCCAAGTGTAATGAACCAAAATTATTATTTTTAATAAAAAATACTTTTGTAGTTTTTAATGGCAACAAAATAAATGGTCAGAATTCAAATGATGTTTCGGTCAGAATAAAAATGGTTTCCTTGGTCAGAATACAATTCAATATAAGGTCAGAAAAGAAATAGTAACGGTCTGAATAAAATTAATGATTGTCAGAATAAAATTATTAAACGGTCGGAATAAAATTATTTAGCGGTCTGAATAAAATTATAAAATGATCAGAATTTGTAATAATTTTGGTCTGAAATGGTAAATAAAAACAAAACGTCAGAATAAAATTCGGTAAAGGTTTGGGTTCATATATTTATAATCTCATAATTGCGTGTGTTCTCACCAGAGCACACAGCCATTCCCCTTGGATAGAACTGTCTATCCATATCCGTGGTTCCAAGAACAATAACGGGCATCCCTTCCCATACTAATTTATATGTTGCGCAATATGAACATTATTTCTGATTTTCGCATTTTTGAGAAGCCGATTTGTTGAAATTAAAATTCTGAATTCTCGGTGACTTTCATCATCAATATTCTCCTCATTTTGATATTTAATTTCATATCAAGCAACATATGAATCATCTCCATCGTCTTCAAATGTTTTCGAAAGCCCGTCGGCAAGTATGGCAAGTGGCGAAGGTTGAGAAAATATCTACATTTGTTGAGAGCTGTCAAATTAACGTAAATACTACTGGTTTATTCAATGGCCGCGGCGCTAGTAGTATCTCTCGCCCATTGGACCTTTTGTCGTATGACATCACTTTGCACCAATAGAAACGCTATACGATCTCCAAAAGAAATTCTGACAGATGTCATAATAAATATGTCCAAATAATATTAAATATTACCAATTTCATTTAAATTCTGATCAATTTGTTTAAATTCTGACCATTCATAATTTATTCTACCCTCTGTATTCTAACCAACACATTATGACCATTCATTATAAATTCAGACCACTGAAAATACAATTCTGACCATATTAATATAAATTCAGACCAGAACTGTATTACTATTCTGACCGTTAAAATACGAGCCGTTTTTAATTAATCATGTACGTCATCCAACCCAATTGAACACTATCACTCACTTGACCAACACATTATTTTTTTTTTGTAAATTCAACATTTTTTTAAAGTCAGAGTAGCTTACCAGACATGAGAAAATTTAGTCAGAGTGGAGAAGGTTAAGAAAATATAATCAGACATTGATTGGTTTTCAAACTCCTGATAAATTTTATATGAAAATGCAATAATTTCGCAAGGAAGTACATATATTAGCAAGCAATAGAGGCAGTTTTTGCTGAAATCACCGCCGAATACTAAGCAATGATTATGTTATAGTATGACTGAAATAATGTTCCCACAAATAAAATGTTTACACTCACTTGTGGCATATTAAACTTGCAGCAACCCATAATAATAGGAAGAAGAAAATTGTGGATGCATTACAAAATATAAATATGTTTTATAATCTATGCATGTCTAAAATATAATAGGTGTATAAGAAAAAATTATGATTTAGAGCCACCGCGCACATATAAATTTAATAGAGCTATTTTGACAATTGTCTTCAGCTACACTATTAAATATATTTTTCAAGACTATATAGCTTCTTATAAAATAGCAAAATTAAAAATAACTTTTTGAAGCATGACAGCTGCAAAATGTTTTTTGTAAAAAATTGAATGGTGAATAAGTCATCTTGTTATATAGTTTCTGCGGCAGAAAAACTACAGAAGTGATGATTGTATAATTTTTAAAGTATTTGGGTGTATAAAATTGTTCTCTTACAAATTTTTTTACATTTTAATAAAAAAAACAGTTATATAAATCAACCAGCGATCTAAATTATATTTTTTAATTGTAATTCCTAACAGTATGATTAATCACGCATAACCGTGCCTGTAATGTTTTTCGACGTTCTTCATGATCAACTCTTTTCTGTTCAGTTTTAGCTTGTTCTATGTGGGCTTCATATTCTTTTATTTTAGCCATCTGTTCATGCTGTCTGGTAACTTCTTGTAATTTACTAAGCTCCAATGCTTCCTTTGAATGTTCTGAAAATATGTAATATAGGATTTTTTTTAATGTTTCACATGTGTATAAATATGAATTGGCAATCCTGTCATAGATTTGATTAACTTTATTTAGATGTGTTTTTGGCACAATTTATCTACAGATAAATAGAAGAGTACTTAGTGCCTGTTGTATATCAAATATCATGAAAAATTCAACAGTGTAAGACCATTGAAATGGTTTCTCAGGGCAGGTTATGCTGCATAAGTAACTGATAATACAGCTTCGTATTTAGAATATGTTCATTATTCCATGTGCATAAGGGCTTGCTCCAATTACTGATCACAATAGTTATTTCCTATTATTCTAGGTACCCGTTTAATAATATCTAATTTTAAGGACTGATGAAACTCGTCAAATACAATATTTCTAGGCAATACAAACAGTTTGGAAGCTTAAGCGTGAATAGGAATAGAAGTTACAAATATGTAAGTCATATTATTATACTTTATCTATCAGGCACCTCTATATGATATTATTAGGCTGAACATTTCTATAAGCCAATTTAGACGTTGAGTCTCAACTAGTAGAATCAAGAATTGCATTGCTTTCATAAAAATTCTAGTAACTAGCAATCTTATGAAAAATATTTTTTCTGTTAAAATAAACTCAATGGGTGGGCGAAATCAACAGCTCACACTACTTTGACTTTTTCCATAAATGTTTATAAAAATGTCTTCATATTATTCGAAAATCCATGTAAATAAATCAATACATTATTGCCGACTCCATGGACACGGAACTGGAAGAGTTACCAGCACTGAATATGAAAGATCTGACGAGCTTGTCAGTTTCGTACTTATAATTCCTTTTGATAAAGATTGATGAATGAAAGTTACGCCAAAATTGAGTGACTTAGATAAATGATCAAGTGTTAAAAGTAATAAACATTTGGAAACAGTGTAATTGCAAGAATTATTACGCAATCGCAGTATCCATTGTTAGGTTGATGGAAAAACAGGTAATTATTTAAATATGTGATTACTTGATTTCTCCAAATCTTTCGCAGCCTGAGCGGCTCTTTCCAAAGCACTCGAGTCAAATCTGTACGCTTCCATTACTTTCTTTTCGGCGCGGGATAAATTAGTGTCCGCTGGAGCACCATTTCCAGGATTTTGTCCATCTGATACATTATCATTGGCAATGTTAGCAGGTTGCGGATTTTTATTTCCGTATCCGAATAACCAAGACATCTTGTTGCGATAACTTGACCAAAAATATTGATTATATTACAAAAAATGTTGAAATACAACTTCTAGGTTAGTTAACCTCGAAATTTTCCAAGTGTACTATGACCAACCATGGACCAACCCGTGCGATAAGGTTTTGGTTCAATTACTGGAGCTGCCAGATGTTATAAAATATTTTTCCTCAATCGCATTACTAAATAATGAGCTATGATTTTGGTCGTAGTTACTATCAAATAATGAGGAGATTTGATAATATTCTTTTGTACAGCTTCATTTAGAGTTAATAACTTATTTTCTGGATAATTTTCATTTTTATCGAATTAAAATAGATATGATTTTGTCATTAATACCAATAATGTTATTTTTCTTTAGTATTACTTCATAAAGTGATGGGTTGATTTCAACGTTTTCAGTAATAACGATTCTAGGGAAGCTGTTTTTAATTTAGCTATAATATGTTATTATAAGCACTTCTATACAAGACTATGTATTTACAGATACCTATTACAAATAATCAATGTTAAAAAGTCCACTCGTAAATCAAACATTTAAATGAGTAACCATATCAAGCTGGAAAATTATTACATGGTTGTAAAATATGAACGTCTTTCGTCTTTCCGTTAGAATACAATACATACCTACTTATTCCTTTGCAATAAAACAAAACTTTGAGATTTATTAATGTTTATTAATGTTTTTCGACGATATGGCATCACTAGCGCGTTGTTGTGATATTGTATGAGATTTGAAAACCATGATTGTCATCAGTCAGCATCGAATATTAATCTTTAATTAAAGCTTAATTACAATATCCAGTGTTTAAGTAAACCGACTTAAACTTAACGCCAGATTCAGTTTTGTACCAACATTTTTCAGAGCTATTTGCCTTGCGCACGAGAGCCGTTGCGGAGTTGTCTTATACTGTGCAAAGACGCTCTTTGGCGTCGGCGCAAGTTTACACGATTTCAGTAGGTAGCATTGAATGTCATCTGACACAGTTTGTCTTTGTAACATATTGATTTGGTAAAATACTGATCGCCAATAAACTGTATTATGCAGTTTATACCATTAATTTATGGACATATATTCATTTATTGATTATCTGTGATAACCTGATCGAATTTGGGTGGGTACTTACAAATGAGTGTTTTTCGCCTAGTTGTGTGACTATCATAATAATTAATTTGTTGAAGTTATCTACTGGCATTATTTGAATGACGGCAGCAATAATGGATGATAACTGGGAAAATTGGGATCCAGGTATGTTAGCCTCATT
The DNA here is from genome assembly GCA_028554975.1 of Himalopsyche kuldschensis. Lineage (NCBI taxonomy): Eukaryota > Metazoa > Arthropoda > Insecta > Trichoptera > Rhyacophilidae > Himalopsyche > Himalopsyche kuldschensis. The sequence continues at coordinate 8,370,728 of JAHFWI010000038.1, forward strand.
CAATATTTCTCATTGATATCTACCTCAAATCTATCCATAATGCTTGGTTGAATTTTTACAGCATTCATTTCTTTTTAGTTGAAATATTTTCCCCTTCATATCCTTTATTAACAATATTGTAAGTTTTCCTCGTAAATGCTGCTGTGTGATTTCCCTACTGAATTATGTAGCCATATTCTTGATTATCCTCTAGTAGGAATAAATTGTTTTAGAATGCACAATATATTCGATTTAAGAACTTTTTAATTCGAAGTATTTTCAATTCGACTTTAATTCATTTGATTTGTTGTATAAGTCATTGATGTAAAAATATGACACCTCTTGTTAAATTACTTATTTCAGGAAAATAAAAATAAGACCAACAAAATATGCTTTTATTTCTTAACGGTCCTCTTTGAAAACTGTAGTTTTTAAATTTGGTGAAATTGTTTTCCAGCTCTATCGAGGTTGCTTACATCACTTAAAGAAGTACAAGGTGGTGAAGATCTGACATTTCTAAGTGAATTATTACAATCAAAACAATTACATGCTTTGGTACATGTTCACAATAAAATCGTAGCCAAAGGCAAAGATGAACGATTTTTTCCATTGCTATCGAATTCGATGGAAGTTGCCTTAGAAGTTCTCGAGCTGATTTCGGGAGCTCCACTGCCACAGTCGCCTCTAAGAGAAGAACTATTTAAATTACTTCAAACACCACATATACAGGTTAAAATTTAATTCCATCAATAGTCTAAAAACATTCTGATCAGTTATCGGTAATATTCAATTAAAAATATGAAAAATGATTATATTTTTATCTGGAAAATCATTTTAGATAATGAGGAACAGAGTTTGCACATACACAGATTATTGAACGGAGATTAGATGAATAATTATATTGGGTAGTGACTCGAGTGGACAGTTATGTAGAATACTGTAAAGTAATGGTCAGAGACATATATGCTTAATGTTAAGAAATTCAGTGAAACCAAATATGTATTTGATATGAATTACAGTCTGTCTTATATAAATAAATGTTCATGTGAGTTCAGTACTCAAATACATATATGTCATCTGCAAAAGTGATGCGTGTGAAATAATTTGATTCTGGAATCATTCTAAAATAAAATTATTTTCTGAATGTTAAATATATACAACTATAAATTAATGGTTACAAAAATGCTGTATTGTTCATTCCTGATATCAATCCGTGAAGATAAATATCTGCATCTATTGAAAAACTTATTTTGTGTTTTTATCTACACTATTTTTATGTGTTTTGATATGAACTAAATTCCAAATAGTCTGATTTTAATATTTTTATTACGCATCTCAGTAGTCATTCAGATATAGAGATTATAAATAACTTGTTCAAAATTTTATACACAGAAATACTTGCTAATAAATATACCTAAAGAATATTTGTAATTGTTGTGCATTTAAGGGAATACTTTGTGCTCATGATGCTATTGCCCAAAAAGACTACTATCCACATTTACCAGAAGTGCCTCCAGATGTTGATGATAATGAAGAAACCGTTAAAATTGTTCAGTTAGTGAAAAGTGATGAACCATTGGTAATGAGATAAATATATTTTTTAAATATTTTAATAATTGGCAAACAATCTACACATTTCAAACATAGTAGCATGCCAAAACTTTTAAAAGTTCAATAATTTGTACTCAAATCCATTTTGAGTTATTTGTAATTAGTATTCCAAATATAAATAAATTAGTTTTATAATAATTAGCAAGCTTTAATTTCATCAATATAAGCACAGCTAAACTAAATTTTTAAAGTAAATCATATACATATTATTTTGTTCAAGCAAACCTTATAAAATCACGCCTTTACTATATTGAAAATAGTAATTTATTTGTTGATTACATATTGACTATGCATATCCAAGACAGGGCTGGATTGGCATCATTAACCTAACCCTGAAAATCATTTGACCGATTTAAATTAATTATTTTGCTCTCAATTCAATTTAAATCATGATTATGGTTTTAAGTTGCTATAATTGTAATAATACTTTTGTAACACTCAATTGTTAGTTAAATCTTGCTGCACTTGTAAATATTTCCTGCTTGGGCAGTCCGTATTTTTATTTTTTACTTTTCAATTTCTAACCTAACACTATAACTAGGCGTATACTGATGCTGAGCGATATAAAGATGAATTATTAACATCTACTTCAAGCCTTAATGAGCCTCATATTGTATTCTCTTCCATTTGGAAAGTCTCTTTCTATAACACTCATCTTGAATGTCTTAATTCAGTGGTGAAAGGAAATGACACTTGATTTTATGTTGTTACTGAGATATGAAACCAGCTCACCCAATTTTTTACTAAATCAGTTTCCTGTGAAACCAGTCCACCCCTGTTTTTAGGCACAACTTATCTTTTTATAACATAGCTAATCTCAACAAATTTATTCTTCATTGTTAATTTATTAATATGTTTGTGGTTAAAAGGGTGGTGCTCAGAGCGCAGAGCCCATAGTGGTAAGTTAAATGATGAAAACTACCAACTATGTAATAGTGCTTCAAATGTTTATGCTGTTGCCTCACACCGCTTGTTTCTGCACCTATGCATTCTATTAAATCAATCTTTCCAAGTAGATACTTACATACAGTAAAACCCCGATTCTACGTTTTTCAAGGGACCATAATACAAACAAATATAAACAAGGGACCATAAAACAAACGATAAATGTGGGAAACGTCGAATGCGGGAATGTTTAAAATACATAAAATAAAAAAAGTAAAACTTTTAAAAAACATATTTATTAGACTTATTATCCATATAACATTAGTTTTTTTTAAATGTCCTTAATACTTCGTTACTTCATTGTTTCTTCTGTTTGGCACTTCAATTTTAACAAAGACCCTTCAAATTTGCATATTTTTAACAGATTCATTTACATCATTGGAATAGAAAAACTATTTTATTTTTTCAAAAGCCTATAACGCTTCTGTAAATATCATTCCAGGTTCATTATTGCATTTTTCGCTATCTTCCACAGAAGACACAGATGCTCAGTAAATGAGTCATCACCGGAAACATTATGACCAAGAATCGTTAACAATTGCACACGTGCAGTCTCAGTTTTTTTCTATGAACCTATTGGATGGGGTTAAATGTACTTACGAGAAATATTCAACAAAAACGGTCAATAAGGATAATATTTGTGACAGGACCATAATTTTTTGACCATAAATCCGGGAATGATTAATGTGGGTTTTTTTAACATTGTTCTTATGGGTTTTCGCAGGGACTTTAGAAAATGAACAAATGACGCGGGAAAACGGTTAATGCGAGAACGTTATATCGGGGTTCCACTGTATATTGTTTTTATTATGCATTATTATTAAATATGAAATTAAATTCCATATTTTACTAAATTTTTTCAAACAAAAGTATTTATAACATTAACTATCTACATCGCGTGTGTATGCTTGTATCTCTGGCGATAGATTTATATAAGCTAAAATGAAGGTGGTATTATTCATCCAAAATAATCATATCGAACACCACACTATTTTCAATCCCATCAATAATGTGTAGAAATTTTAATAGTTGTTTTCCTATTCATCCTATGAATTCTATTAATTTATATTTAAAATATTGCAATCATACCTTCTAGTTAAGATTTTTTGCTAGGAAAAATGTGGAACATTTATAGTATTTTCATGATAACAATTTTATAAATTTGCTAGTAGTTTCATCTGGCTTCGCAAGGCAATTGATATATGCATTAATATAATCACAGTTCTACGAATTCCAATCTGGAATAATTTATTCTGTCATGTTCTACCTCAACTACATTTGTTATTTTTTTTATTATATTTATTTGAATCATACAAAAAAAGAATATTTAACCACAGTTAATCAAAGATGAACCCGATGACAGCCAATCGGAAACGAATTACACACATCGATCATTTTTTATAAATAAGATTTCATAATACTAATAATACGGCAGCGTCTTGATGTCTTGATTTTGCGCATGTTTACATGTGCATCACAGTGATAGGATTAAGGATTAATCTCAAGTGCATTCTTAAAATATTCATTTAATAAATAACCATACATCTGTGTCAAAGCATTATTTCTTCATTTCTGTCAATATTTAAATTTTCATAGAATTATGCCACACAAGATTTGATTTTAATAATGATGACTAATTTTCCTTAACACTTTGTTTACGAGCCCTTTTAATTACTATGGTAATTAAGCACAAATTTGTGCACACCGTAAACAATGGGTTAATTCCAGACTTCACTGCACCCTAGCATCCATTATTGTTCATATCTGTGAAACTAACATTTTTTACTATTTCATCATACAAATGTATTGAATATCTATATAGTGTGGCCCATTATTGACAGACTCATTCTCTGGTTTGCAGCCACAATTTTGCTGATGGTACATGTCTCATATATATTTTTAATATTCTATAATTCATTGATTATTGTCAGTTCTTTTATGTCTAAACCGTTAAAAACCGAAATCTAATGATTAAAGCCAAATATTAAAAATGTCTGTGAATCTATTACTGTAAACTTTTCATGTAAATTACAAATGAAAAATTATGAAAAACCAAAAGTAATGGATTTACTATGTAAATTTTGGGTCACCACTATACATTTGTTCAATTATTGTTGTAAGATGGAAAATATTGTCTCCTGTATGATCGTGCCGCTAAATGAAAATTAAGTTCTCATTTTTATTGATTGCTTCGTTAATACTTTTTAACTGAATGTCTGTTTTATATAAAAAAAATTCAATGCTGCATCTACCATAAACAAATAAGTTTTTCAATCAAAACACTCCTAATATAATTGACTTTCAGTTCAATCTCCTCCATCTGTAAAAAACATTGAACGCAGAAACATATTTTTTTTGAAATCTTGTAAAACGCAGTTGCAATATTATATTTGATTATTCAGGGGCAAGTTTATTCTAAAACAAAAATCAAATGACAATAGAAACTTAAATATTATCAAATAAATGCCACTCAAATATTAAACATGCTTATGTATCATTTATATATATACTTAATTTGTGTATGTATAGCATAATAGTCAAATATATATATTTTAGATAAACAATAACTATTAGACATTAGTAAGTTATTACCCATAGAATTTTAAAATCACAATTACGGATCTAATTCAAATTCACAGATGTCCTAGTTTATACTAAACTTTCCAACATTTTTTCATACACAGCTTAATTATTCATTTGAGCTGCAATGCTTTAGTTATCAGACATTTTGCATCTCCAAAAAGGAATAGTACACAACTGCAAATAAATTTTACTGTACACTGTTTGTATTATTAATAAAATATAAATTCAAAATTGTAGTCCATATAAAAATATCTTTTCTTTCAGGGTGCAACAATCAAAACAGATGAAGACACTGGTAAAATTGTCATTGCCAGGGTGATGCATGGCGGTGCAGCTGATCGTTCGGGACTAATACATGCAGGAGATGAAGTTGTTGAAGTAAATGGAATTAACGTAGAAATGAAAACTCCAGCTGATGTTCTAGCTATTCTTGTAAGTTGCTGACTATGCTTTATTTTTACCTCTAAAATATTTATTATCCAACTAGAAAAATTAATGATAATTTTGTTATAACACTGATTGTATTACAAAAAGTGACATGGGAATTTATTATTGAATTCACCTTACAATAATTTGTCTGAAGATACTTCTCAAAGAGGTGAAATACGTATCACTTATTGTAACACAGATTAAAAATAATTTTCCACAAATTTATTGCTGAATCCATCATAATTATAATCAGTCCTCAAGACGAATGAAGATGATAGAAGCTAAAATACTGTTTAAACTGCCTACTGATATTTCCAAGAACACATTTTTTTTGTATCAATTCCAAAATTTTATAAAATGATCAGGACCAAGACCGCAAAAAGTTTTAACTCGATAAAAAATTGTGTTGGATTTTTATTAATTTCTACCTAGAATGGACAGTTAACAGCTTAAAAGTGATTATTGATAAAATGTCATCTTTCTCTTTTATTTTTAAACAGCAAAATTCTGAAGGGACCATAACGTTCAAATTGGTTCCATCGCACGGTAAATTAGGATTGAGAGAAAGTAAAGTGCGGGTTCGTGCACATTTCGACTACTCTTCGTCAGCCGATCCTTACATTCCGTGCAAGGAAGCTGGTCTTGACTTCCAACGTGGTGATGTTCTTCATATTGTCTCTCAAGATGATGCATACTGGTTTGTAATCATTGATATACTACATACCCATTCTCAAAATGTACTTACATGTAGAAGGATTCATTGAATTTTATCTAAATATGTGAAGCTTTTACTACAAAACCTGGTTTCTATCGTTATTTTTATTTATTTTAAGGTATATGAAAATAAATAAATATTGCTAAACAATTCTTTGTGACGAAAATTATTAAGCTGCTCTTGTACGTCCAAAATTAAATTGGCTACGGGGGAAATCAAAACACAGAGAAACAATGCGTATTCCGCGTTCCCCATATCCAATGTTTTAATATTGAGTTTTACCTGGATATCATTCTCAAATATAAAAAAAATTACAAAGTTGTGGTTAGTTTTCACATGTAAGCCTTCTTGAAAATCTATACCAGACAGGATACGTGGATTTTTATTAACGCACACTAGTTTAATTTCGCATCCAATACATGTACAATAATCAATCAGGTATACTTACAGAATCCTGCCTATTGTATATAAGTCACATCAGTCCATATTTTATTTATAAATAATACTTGAAATTTGCATATTAAAATGCGCCGAAAAACTTTTTACAGGTGGCAGGCTAGAAAAGAAGGCGACAGGGTAATGAGGGCTGGGCTGATACCTTCACGGGCTTTGCAAGAAGGGAGGATAATACATGAGCGCCAATCTCAGGCACACGCACAAACCCTAGATGGTATCTATCTCCATATATTGATTTTTGCTAGCATATGCGATACAGTAGTATTTACGATGATGTTAACCTTATTTGCTGTTTTGCGAATAAAGTAGCGATAGATATAAGACACATCACATTCATTTTATAGTTTCAACTCTGCGCTTATAAAATAAATAATTTCATGTACCATTATAGATTATTTGTACACCTACCAGAATTTTAATGTTGCTATATTGCCTAATGTCATGTCTATTGCGTAAAACGTATCAATAGCGCTGAAATAAGATATTTTCTTTATATTATTAGTAACGAGCATACTATACAGAATTGATAACGTTAATTCCTCTTTATACCATATTGAAAATACTTGGGTTCTCAATTTAAATTATTTTTCTTTCGCAAAGCTTGCAATATTGACACCCATTCTTATAATCATCATGACAGATGAAATTTATTCATAACTTAATATGTCCTAATACTTATTAATATATAAGTTTTCAATCATCACAAGAATTGAATCCTTGAGAGATTATTTATTTTTATGACATCTACTAAGTAATGTACAATATTAATTGTGTTTCAGGAACCACATCTTCCGCCCCTTCATCACCAGTTTTATGTAATCCTGCAGCAGCAGTACAGTGCACTCGCGCCCTCGCAAATCAGTCATCCCTCGCACAAGATGGGGAAAACAATATGGAGGAAACAGAATGCGCAGAAATATCCGTAGACTCTGCAGCTCTTCTGCCCTGTAAACCCCCAGTGAAAATCAAAAAGATTATGTACGATCTGGCAGAAAATGATGACTTTGACAGAGAAAATATTCCTACATACGAAGAAGTCGGTCGCTTATATCCTCGTCCAGGACTAATACGCCCTCTTGTTTTGATCGGTGCACCCGGAGTCGGTCGCAATGAACTCAAAAGACGATTAGTTGCAACTGATTCTGACAAGTATAAGAGTCCTGTACCATGTAAGTTTGCATTTATTTAAAAATTTCGTAAGAATGTCATTTCCTTATTTCATAATAATTAGTATTCATCTCTCCATAGAGAAGCATATATCGCTAAAGAATTTCCTTAATTTATAGGTTATTCAAAGTGTGCGAAAATTTAAATTTTATTGTTGTTTCTAATGGACATTTATAGTTACATCACGACCACAAAGACCAGGAGAACAAAATGGAAAAGAATATATATTTGTAAGCCGTGAGAGAATGGAACAAGAGATAGCTGCTGGAAAGCTTATTGAGTTTGGTGAATATAAAGGGAACTTATATGGAACATCATCAGAAAGCGTTGAATCGATCATAAATGCTGGTAATTTACATCGAAATATTTGTTTAAATTTCACAGCTTTTCTTGCCAAGGCAGATGAGAGTGTAGAAAATATTGTGCAGTAAACTGGAGCCTAAATGTCAACAGTGTTGATTTCGGTTGCAGAGCTCACAGGCATGATACTCCAGTATAAGAAAATTGATTTCTGTCTTTTATTTCTCTCCCACCCATCTGTATCTAACATGACAATTGCGAGATATGCATAGCAAGATCAATTGGCTAACTACAGGCCTGCCATAGCCCTTATCTTTGAAACCCTACTCTCTTCGATAAACAGTTCTTGTAGGTAACGTCTGAAGTAGTCAATATGCTCCACGTAATGGCTAAAATAATTTTAAGGGATTTTATAGAATTTCATTACATACAGTAAAAGTCCGTTAATTCGAAATTCAAGGGACCAGATTTCCCAAAAAAATTCGAATTACGAATTACGGGATCAGTATGAAAAATTGAAATTACGCGGCAATTGTCGACGGCTTTTAACATCGCGGCCATTTTTTCGATTTTTTTATGGATCAAAAAAATCGAATTACGATTTACGCGATCACTAAAAAAAATGAATTTTCTCGGCAATTGTAGAAAGCCTGGAACATCGCGGCAATTTTTTCGATTTTTATAGACCAAAAAAATCGAGATACGAATTACGCGAACACTAAAAAAAATGAATTTCGCGGCCATTTTTTCGATTTTTTATGGACAGGCATTTCATAAGAATAAAAAACAGTTAACATATTTGATTTTTAGTCACTTATATTTAAGGTATTCGCGCGTAAAATAGAATGACGTTTAGGTAGGTATATACTTATAAAAATGAACCATTGTAGTGAAGTTAGGTACATACTAATATTTGAAGTGTCACTTGCACCAATGTTATAAATGCTCGAATTCGATTTTGACATACGATACTTCACTTAATATAGATGTCTCACTTACACTGATGGTTTACATAAGCTTTACTCTTCAAAACAATGTGTTGACTAACTTTTAACCTAACAAACTCACGAAATTATCAAAATTTCGAAATTGTTGAACTGTCAAAATTTCGAATTACAAGAAATCGTATGTACATTTTGGCGAAAAACATTACGAATTACGAATTAAGCGATATTTCGAATTAACGGTACATTTTACTATGAAAAGTCAATATTGGGACGAGCAAATTATGAAAATTTCGAATTACGAATTATCGTTGTTCGAATTAACGGACTTTTACTGTATATCCGTTAATATATGAGTTGCCATATAAATAGTAAACCTATATATATATATTGCATAAATATTTTTGTTAACTTCTGCCAACTATGAAATTATGATTAATTGAAGATATTTTTAAATTACTCTTTTTCTTTGCAGGATATGTGTGTGTATTATGTCCTCACCAGCAAGCATTGAAAGCTCTCCGCACACCGAGAGTGCGGCCTTATATAATTAATATTAAACCGCCAACAATAGAAGTGTTACGTGAAACTCGAATCGCCTCACGTGCTCGGTCAACATTCGATGAGAGTAATTCACGTGGCTTTACGGTGATTATCTTTATTCATTTCTTCAATAATTGATTGTTAAATTTAACAGTAAATTGTCACGATTAATTGTTATTTTTCAGAATGAGGAACTAAACGAAATCCTGAAAGCATCTCGTAGGATAGAGTTTCTATATGGACATTTATTTGATGAAGAAATTATAAATGGTGATCTCGCAACATCACTTGCTGTTCTCCTTAAAACCGCATGGAAAGTTCAAACGGAGCCGTTATGGGTTCCTGCTACCTGGGTTCAGTGAATATAACAGTAGTTTAGAAGCATGATGTATTCTTCACTCCCTTTATGAATTCAATATTTTATGAGTTTTTTTTTCATTAACTATTTGTGTCTTTTTTCCCACATAATAAATACGATTTAAATTCAAGATAACCTCATTATCAGTATTAAATTATCTTGAGTTTTATTTTCAATAGTGCGCTATTCAATGAATATCAAAACATAATTAAAATTCATGTTATGCTACTAAATTTCTATCTGATTCAAGCATTTAGTATCAAATCTGTTTGTTCATATGTTCTTGATACATTATGTTTCAATTTGCAATCTCAACCATATAATGCACAAACCACTTCAAAAGCCAAGCAAAGATTTTTCAGTGAAGCACACAATATTTGAACCAAAGAAGATAACTTTTTTGAAACCATTCCTGTTTTAATTTTAACTGTTTGTTCTCAATTTATCCAATATTAAAGTAGTAATCAAAATTGTGTTGTACAATATAAAAATAAAAAATTCCGTCGGTAACAGAAACCCTTTCACATATTGTGTGAGCATGCAATATTCTCCATTTCGATGACAGTAAAAAATAGCCAACGATTATTGTTATGTATTACTGTTACATGTATAGCTTGTAATTCATATTTATTGTATATAGTTCTTTTACAACTTTTTCTTTTTTACTTAAGAAAAGTTATTCATTTCTATTTAGCACACCATTGTACATAAAATTTGAAAAAGAGGCTTGAAAAAAGATCAAATTAAATTTTAAGATTCATGTGCAATAGAATTTGACATGTTTATAATCCAAATGAATCGGCATATATTTCTTATAGAAAATTACAGTAAACAATTATGTTTTTACTTTCACAACAATTATGACAGGATAAATTGATTATATATTATTTTTGCATCAGTGACTCTTAACCCGGCGCACGCGTTGTTATATTCACTCAATTTAAAACCGTGCGCGTCACCTTTCTTCGAATTATGAAAGGATGTTATTTTTCGTTATATCGTAATAAATAGAGGGATTAAAAATAATTGGATTGATATTGATTGCGGACAAACACATTAAGAATATGTGGGAACACTAAAAACCCGAAAGAAATACCACATGAAGCCACAATTCATTAAACAAACAAATCTCTAACAAAAAAGCAATGCTTGTCGACATGACGTATTTGTTATCTTTAATTACGAACGTGTCAAATTAAGAGCCCTGCGACGAACTCATTCGATGGTCGTTGTCACTTCGAAACATACATATATTACTCGCTTAATTACGGGGAAACACATAAATAATTTAATATCGAGACATTTATCACCAAATGTTCAACACACATACACCTAGGGAGAGATAATAATTTATGATTTTTTTAAAATCTTTTTAAGAGTTATAAATTTTGTAGAAAAGATAACGACAAATACATCACAATCTTTGCACATGAAACTTGTTAAAGTTTTTTTTTATTTTTCTTTGAATTACATTTGAGCATTGTGCAAATCACAAATCAGAACTAAATGTTTTTAAATATTGAATACACCCAATAATTTTTTTAGTAAACACAATAGTCGACACAATTAGAATAAATACACGATAGTTTTTTATTTAAATGTGTCCCTCAATACAATACGAAGTATAAAAACATTAAATAAAGATCGCACGAAAAATAAATATAATACCGCGCAGTGCTTGTCACGTAAAATAGTTCCGTCATATGCGCAGCCGCGAATGAAATTATATGAGAACTGCGCAGGCGCGAGAGTTCGCGCGAACTTTCAAACGAATAAGCGCACTGACGGGTAAAATCGAAAAATTGTAGCTGTTCGAGAAATCGATGTTTTTATATTTAAATCTCTTATTTCTGACAATCTCAAGGAGTTTGTGGTAGCAAGATAGATAAGGCAATATTTTAAAACAATAATCACCCCTGTGTGCAAGAGATTTATCGTTTAATCATCAGTTGAAAGTTCCCGTCACACAAGTCGTGACATACGCGTACGGGCCTTGTCTTTTCCCGACACAACATCTGTGACGTTCGTCCGCCACGGGTTAATTGTTTCGTAGCATTACAGTAAAACCTTTTCTTTTAATTCTTAGAATAATATTCAAATTGTTACTATTATCGAATTTATAATATTTATTGGGACTTTATGTTGAAATGTATCTGAGTAGGATAGTCCCTTGTTTATTTTCCAGGGTTTAACTACGTAAATCATCAGACTTTGACTGAGCCAGAAAACTCTGCAATTGGCCAAAAAATAAATAAATATATTCAAGCCTAATTATTAATGTTTTTTTAGAAACTGAAAACGTAGTCATTATATTCGAAAATGTACCTATTTAGATAATAAATTTTAAATAAATTATTTATTGCAAAAATATATTATATACTTTTAAGATAATTATATTATTGGAAATGTTTCGCATTTCAATCTAACTCTATTTATTAATACTCAGTATTGAGTATTGTCTTTGCACATGTAGTTATTATTTACAAAAATGTGATCAATTTTTTTACATTCATGTATTTTATGTTCAAAAAACCTATTGTTGATTTGAAGTTTTCTGTGAATATGTAAACATTGGCATTTTTAAAGATCAAGATTTTCCACAGAGCCATATGCTAGATATTGTCATTTTATCCTTTTGCCAGAAAAGTGTCGTATTTTTGATTTAGTTGAATTGAAAATATTTTTTTGACTTTCCAACCTTCACACGCCACTGCCACTGTGGACAAAACGTTTATAGCACAAAGCAACATTTAATTTCTGGCAACTGAAAATATATCTAGCTATTTTTTTCGAACATACACAACACATAATTCGGAATGTTTGACTTCTAATCCCACTTGGATGTCTTGGTTGTCCCACTGATTTTTTAGTCTGACTAAATGCCTAGGGGTTTTGGAATAATAAGATTTTTTCAGAATGGTCACATTTAAAAGTGTAGGAACAGTTTTTTTTGTCCACTTTCACAATAGCCTAGCAATTGGTGTGTAAAAGTTAAACATTGTAATAATTTATGCATACTATGTAAGTACTTAATTCTTTTTTGTTAAACAGTCCACTAAGTAGTTTCTGACTAGTAAACATGTAATAACTTATTTTTTATGTTGATCAGCTGATCTTGTGAGAAGGCATATGAAAATAGTTGAGATTTCTAAAAAAAATAAGGACGTAGAGTAATGGATGATCATTAATAATGATATTTGTAGAATGTAATTCACGAAAGTTAAGTGTTTGAGTGGTGAGTTATTTTACAATAAATTCAAAAAAATTTAAAAACATATTTTCTGTTATCCGTAAATCTGAAGAGAATATTAATAATAATTAGAGGTACTGATGTTTCTTTCGGAATATTAAAAATAGTTCATTATAACTTTCAAATAATTATCTATAAGCTTTTACATCCAATTCGGGCCTGGATTTTTACTGCATTCATCTGTGGACATGTAGGTAGTTCTCTATTATGGATGTTGATTCCAGGAAACGGATCAAACAGAAATGATTTTTTAAGCTCAATAATATATGGCCACAGATTTGTATCCAAATAATAACCATTTTATAAAATTCTTTTCTTTATTTGAAACATACAATAAAAATAATGTGACTACCAAAAATCACTGATATGTCTAGTTTCAATATATGAACAAAATAATAGCATTCAATAAAAAATATGGCAATAGATAATAGATGACAATATACTGCCGCATCCGTGCGGCGATACTAATCAAAGGGTTAAGGCATTCATCGAAAACGATCATAATATTCCTTTTTGTTCATATATATATATATTCCAATTAAAACAACAGCTCGCAATTAAGTTTTGTCTATGCTATATATGAAACGCAATTAGAATGTAACACCATGTGGTTAAGTTAAGGAATGAAATAATATGATTAGCATGATTCCACTTATAAGAATAGTACATTAGCTACTGTGGAACAAACTGTCACATAAAAATTCATTATTTTAATATAACTTTCTGATTTTAACGAAATTTTTTGCTTGATTCATAACTTTTTGCCAAATCCTGTGTTTTCATCTAATTAATTACATGATTTAGGATATATATATGTATATCAGTGGCAGTCTGTCATCCAATATTGATTAATACTCAGTATCATTAAAAATTGAATCGTGTATTTCGAAAACGTTACGAGTCACACTTTTGTAATTTTCAGGAGTGAAAAATATCTCCCTTGTAAAATAATGAAAATTTTTAATATAATTTATATTTTATCATAGGTAATAAGTCTTGTATTCAAAGGAAAACAAAATTGTCTTTAAGGTTATATATTCTAATTAAATAAGTGACTCGTAACGTCTTCGATATTCACAATTCAATTGTCTCCCTACATTAATAATATAATCATATTTATTGCAATTAATTATTGGTGAATGGCTATAGCAATTTAAACATAGTAAAAAAATGCCCCGCTCCGTTCATATAATAATTTGAAAGGAATTACTGAACACAAAAAAGAATAAATTCTAGCATATATGATTTCAAAAAAGCATGAAATGAATAAAAACGTGCAACAGAAACTGTGAAGTCAATTTGTCATATTAGTTAAAAGAAATTTTCTTGTAATTCCTTACTATTATCTACGTTAGAAGTCACCGCACATCACTTACATCAATATATCGCCGTCAATACGAAGATCCCTCGCATGCTGTTGGTTTTTACAGAAATTAGTTAAATATGACATTGCATAAAGATTCATCTCTTCTCCTAATTGGAAATACCTCCCATGTTTTCGAAAATACTGTTCAATTCAATTTAAAATATTTCTTTACATCAAAATTTCATTTTGAAATACCTCTTAACAAGTTACGGTCCGGCGATTCATACTATTTTTTTTACTCAGGAGCGCAGGGCGATTTCTCGAAAACAATTGCAAAATTTAAGTACTTCAGTGAAATTGATATAACTCTTATGCTATTTAAGCTACGTCATTGAATCACTTTTTAGTGCCTCCTGAAAATTTATGTTATAGGCACATGGGAGGTATTTTTCTGTTGACAATGATATACAATGAATGAACACAATTGAGTAAACAAAATGTAGTCTCTATGTTAGTTTATAAATTTATTGCAATTCCAAGAGACTATCTTAAAATATTAAAACATTAATAATAAACATCAACCAACCCTAAATATAACCTATGAAAAATATTTTCGGGGCTTCTTAGAGAAAATGTGAGGCTCAGCGCAAATGATTGTTTAAATCCCTCCCCAGTCAAACCAATTTCTGAAATATGAGGAAGGAAATCTAATTTAAAAAATAAAATTATGTATTTATTTAAAATAACCCTTGTTTAAACATCAAAATATATTATAAGCTATAAGAGTTCTTTTCACAAGAAAATTCAAATTATCATATAACGTTGGCGGCTGATAAATTATAAAATATGTACATTAGTGTTCAAATAATCATCTCCTTTGTAACGATAAGTACAAGATAATAAAAAACGTTTTCTTGGCCCTCCTGTAAAGTTACACTTTTATAGATAGTGTTGTTTGACATTTAGCCCTCGATTTAAGTATTTTTTCCTCGAATCCCCTACCTACATATTGCGATAACATTCCTTATTGCTGATAAACTAAAAATGTATATTGTATCAAAGATAGAAATCTATGTATACCTAAGGAAAGTATTAAAAATGATAAAAATTGTATTTTACTGCCTTTAATAAACAATTTAACGTAATATATATATGTTTATCAAATAGATGCCTGAAATAATTATCTACCAAAGTATTTTTGCCAAAGTAAAAAAGTAAAATGCCTTAAAAATGAGCACCACAGTATTTGTTTTGTACAATCGTGACCGATTTCATACTCGATTTTTGCTCATTTCAAAATCAGCAATAAAATTTTTCAGATTAGAAATAAGTAAAATTTTTGAAAACAAATATGGAGACCTGTATTTTTTTGTGGCCTTTGTGGTTTACACTGGATTGCTAAGGTTTAACACAGACCGCTCATTTAAGAACCACGCTGCAGCTTCAAAATGGTGGCTGCTTGTAGTCATGAATTTATATGGGAACCCATGATCATACTTACAGAACACTTACTAAATCACACATGCTCGCATTGAGTGCCATATTCTGTATGTACTAGTGTTTCATTCAAGCAGCCACTAAAAATATCTGATCTTTGAATAGTTGACTCCAGCGAGTCTCTCTGGTCTGTTTGAGTTAAGCCTGTCATTTCTAAAACCTGTAAATATATCATAGTTGATGTCAGAGGGAAACCGTTTCGAAAAAATAATACCTGCATGCTTGTTGAATCACATCATAACTATTCTAAAATTTCATATTATTTTTTTGTTAAATCATACGTTCATTTTATCAATTTTTAGTGATATTTCCTGTCACATATTATAAATATTGCTGCTGTCTTAACCTATATCAGTGTTATAAATAGTTCATAATTTGAAAATATGTATGTACCTCAAACGAAAATGTATGGTAAATAGCGTGGTAAGAATTATTTTTGTGTTTTGGATTGATTGAATTTTTAATTAGATATTCACTGATTGACCGATAATTGTTGCTTTTGCTTGTTCTTGAAATTATATAAAGTTTATTGTATCTGACTTTTCTACAAAAATAAATATACCTACAGATATACATCCCTTGCTTTATATTTTTTATACACAATCTTCACATTTATCCTTACACATCCGGAGGACTCGTATGCGCATCCTCGCTGGGCAAACGCAGAGGTTTGGGGGACTCATGCACGTCTTTGTTGGCGCTGATTTTTTTCAGGGTTGGTTCATTATAAGGATCGAAGTTTATACCGAACACACTGACAGGAGTCATGTTATCGACTGAAGATGTCATAATTACAGCAAAAACAAATTTCTGCTCGAGTAAAATATATAAAAAAAAACATAATTTACTAATTTCGTAAAACAAGTTCGAATGGTACTATTATTATTTTTCGGAAAGGCCAGTATCCACTCTCGCTGTTGGATCAATATTTTGCTATCTATTCTGTATTTAAACCATGTCCGCTCCCAACTTGGAGCATATGAACTCCTCATGGAGTTTATAACCAAAAATCATTTATATTTCGCTAATATGCAAACCACAATTTGAGAATCTTGGAACATAAATATTTTTTTATAAAGGGATAATCTTTCTTAACCCAACAAAGCAATTTTCAATGATGCAGCTTAAATAGCATCGGAGTTATATTAATTTCATTGAAGTACAGTAGAACCTCGATTATCCGGATTGGTCAAAATAAACAAAAATATTACAAATTTGCTGATATGCATGTGGCGAATTGCGTCTCTGTTTACGTATGTACGTGATGGAATGCAGTCTTAATATTTGGTTGGAAAAACAGTTTATTCCAGAAGTGAAATGAAAAATAACAAAATTCCATAGATAAAAGAGGAAAAACGTTATTATTACTAGACAATACTCCGTCCCACCCATCTATTGAAGGTTTAAACCAGATTGATGAAATGTTTACGGTAAAATTTCTTCCACCAAATGTCACATCGATAATACAACCTATGGATCAGGGTGTAATAGAAACATTCAAACGCCTATATAGAAAAGAGATGCTTCTACAATTATTGCTAGCAGATAAAAATGATGAAGAAACAGTTATCAGCTTCCACAAGAAGATAAATTTAAAAGATTGTTGTTACATGGCAGCAGAAGGTTGGAATTCTTTAGATGTGTGAACTTTGAAAAAATCATGGAACAAAATTTTGAAAAGACCATTAATAAGTTCCAGTAACGAAGTAGAAAATGATAGACGAGAAAGAGAGACATTGCGGAAGCAATGACACAACTTTCAATATGTGCTGAATGTGACGAAGAAGATATAACCGAGTGGTTAAATTGCGATGCAAACGATCCTGGATTCCAAATTTTGAATGATGACCAAATAATTAAAAAATATCAACCTCAGAGGAACAAGATCAAGAAGATGTAGGAGAGATTTGTGAGGGGGGAAATATTGGCCTTACACATTCTGAAGCTTTTCAGTGTCTAGATGTTGCCATGAAGTGGCTTGAGAGTCAAGAAGAGTGCTATTCAAGACAACTTTTGTGTCTTAAAAGTATTCGTGATTTGGCAGCATCGAAAAGAAAAGCTAGCTTTAAGCAGAAATCGATAGTTGATTGTTTCTATAAAAAATAATTTATTATTAAAGCAATGTATCAATCTATAGAAATAAAAATCACTTATACTGAATATACTTGTCTTTTCCTGTCAATTAGGTTTTTTTCGACTATCCAGATTTGTCCTTATCCGGACTATCTTCAACCCCAATCAGTCCGGATAATCGAGGTTCTACTGTACTTAATTTTGAAATTGTTTTCAAGAAATCGCCCGGATCGCAACTTGTTAATAAATTCCTGGCAACCAGTACTACAATAGCAAGGGGATTGTAATTTTTCACCAACATCTAATTTATCATTACCTACATAATCGACGTATTCTTCAGACTGCTTCGGACTAAGGAACTATTCACATTGGATGCTATTAAAGCCCACCCAGTACCGAGGATTAAACCCAAAATTTTTAACACTGCGGTAAAACTTATTAACCACCATACAATTTTTTAATATTAATCTGCTTTCAAATTGCATGACACAGCATTTAATTTTGAAGTTTACAGAAGAATTCAACCATTCATTGAATATGGAATAATGTCTGCCTGTCTATAGGTGAGTCTTGGTAAGATCAATGTCAAAGCAAGTTTTTTCAATCTAAAATTTTAATTCTCGGTCATGGGTCTCTGATGTCTTTTCTCCCCGAGTGACTAAAAAAAATTTCATTTGTGTTTTGGCTATGAATAGCTGTTATGCCAAAAAGATCACTGTACGTCTTCCCTGCTCCAATATAGTATTGGTAAACTGGAGCAACAACTCTAGGGTGGGTTTTAATTCATCAGCAACCAGGAAGAACATAGCCGAACAACATTTTTGTTACTTTAACTTTTCATTTAAAAAAAATATGAAGCACAGCAATAGCCCCAAATTAAATCCTGGATACTAGGTTACATGCAAAACAGCTCAATATATTATGTAATAGGTAAATTTCTATCTTCAAAATAACTCCCAAAGCTTTAGATTAACATTGTGATACATATAACTTGCTATACTTCTTTAGTCGGCTTTTATTGTAACTGTCAATATTTCCTGTTCAAACAAAACTGTAGATAGATAGCAAATCTATTTAAGGTATATCAGGAAAAATTTTGAAGTGCATACAAACAATACAAGAAAAAAATACTTATGGAATTCATCAAGTAACAGCAAAAAAAAAACATGCTAAGCTGATAAGATAGGAAATCAATAAAAGAGCAGTGTACATCTCAACATTTCAAATTATGTAGAAATATATAAATAAATCTTGGGTTACAGAGCCCAACGCCTTGCAATTGCATAATGTACATTCCAATAATCTCCAAAATTACATTTGATTTATGTGTGTAATTTAGGATGTGCAGTTATCACCAGAAATATGCATTCATGGATTTGAAATAAAACAAAGAAAGTAATTTTTACTACGCCAAATTTTTTATTGAATATCTTTTAAGAATTACACATTTGATAAAAATATTCTTAAAACTAAGTATTCATAAAAAAAACAGTAATCCAATGGAAATAATCCATCAATCCTCAAAGATGTGACAAGAGAGAGCCCCAGCTGCAAATATTATTGCATAAATTTCAAGCTAACAAAGTAGATAATATATTAAATGACTCCTTAAACTATTGCAAACAAATACAATGAAAACGGAGAAGAAACATTTTTGTCAAATACTTATCTAGTATTTAATGTACTTAAATTTTTGTAATTTTATCGAAAATTAAATTTCTATCATCTCAATGATAAAATTAGTTTTTTTACAAAATAGTGAGAAAAAAGTATTAACTCTTCAAGCAGTATGGCGGTACATGAACGGCACCTTTGAATGGTGACCTTTGTAATGTTTTTACCTATTGCATCCTCATATTTTTTTTATTTAATCATTATTTCTTGATAAATGGATGCTACATATATCTATTCGTGATTTTTGGCAGTCATAATATTTTTATTGATTGTTTAAAGTAAAAAGGTTGATACTTAACAATTGGTTACGGGTGGAATATGCGTTGTTTCTCTATTCGTTTTGATTTCCCCTGGTAGCCAATGTGTTAAGAGACAAATCTGTAGCCATATAGTATTGAACGTCAAACTTCATGTTGGCTCAATTCCCTCCCTGGAATGAATATCAATAGAGAATCACAGGTCGACAGATGAATGCAATGAAAATATCAACCCTGAATTGGAAGTTAAATTTTCTTGATCAGCTATGTCCAATATGCAGCCCAATTGAAG
This sequence comes from Himalopsyche kuldschensis, assembly GCA_028554975.1. NCBI lineage: Eukaryota > Metazoa > Arthropoda > Insecta > Trichoptera > Rhyacophilidae > Himalopsyche > Himalopsyche kuldschensis. The sequence continues at coordinate 8,391,107 of JAHFWI010000038.1, forward strand.
ATTTTCTGCGGCCCTATTGGAGTTAGTAGCTATCTATATGTATCGTATTATGTTATTCATGAAAAGAAATGATTCGGTGAAAGAAATAACAATATATTTTAATTCTACTGCTTACGCCATCGTTTGAACTATAGTTCTGCTTAGTTAAGTCGAAAAAGTTATCAACAAATATATAAAAAAAATTCTATAGAATTAAAATACATATTTATCACCTTATTATAATGGAGTTCTACCAAGTAAATGCCAATCCAATCAATAAAAAAAATGTGCACGTGAATTTTAAAATTTACACTATACTAGCCAATGTGGATAGACTCCTAATGGAGCTTATTCAAACTTTCTACAAGAACTGCTTGTTACCCTGTTGCTCAACTTCTTATTTTCAAAGAGATTAGGGGTCAGGCTAAGACTGGATGGATGTATGTCTTAGCCTTATCACAATGGATATATTTATTCACCCACTCATCAGGTGGGTGGAAGGGAATTTTAGATATTATTGACATTCATACATTTAGAGACAAATCTATAAACTGATTGAAGTATTGATTTACGAAACTGTCTGTACTAGGACTCAAAGCTGTGATCACCACAACTTTGCTACAATTTTCAAGTAATACAATAGATTGAGTTTATTTTTCATGTGTGCGGCCCACTAAATACAGGTAATATTTTATTTGGCCCATCCAACGATTTCTGTCGGACATCGCTATTCAAGATAATATTTAAAGTTACAATGAATTATTTACGTCTTAAAATAATCAGATAGTCGCATAATAAAAAAAGATTTTATTTTTTTATGTGTACAGTATAATTTTTATAATAATAAAAAAAAAACCTAATGTCACCCAAAATAACTCACCGCTCAAAAGGTTAAAGTTCACTGTTGCGCCATAATATCTTTATCTTTTTTCTACTATTTTATTATTATGGTGATTAACAATGATTACAAGGCTAAGTATTTAAAACAATTTGAATAAATGTAATTTCAAGTATAAAAAAATATTTAAAGAGTCATGAAATTATATGATGGTAGTCATTATCATAAATATATTAATTTTTCATGTAAGTTATCAGACTGGTGTAAGAAGAAAATGAAGACAGCAAAAATACCACAATTTTATCAAAAAAATAAGAACGAACGTTAAAAGTCTAAAATCGCTTGCGTACATCAAAATTAAATAATTCATTTATAAAAAATCATTAGGTTACATTTCGCGCGTATGTTTACTATATATTTTAATCTATATTAAAATAAGTATGTATTTATAAATAATCCTAAGTGTCTCAAAATAATGTTACAATATAAAAACATGATTTTTAAGGGTTATAAATATTTTCGCAGCAATATAGACAAGATATATATATATATGTTATCAATTAACTATAACAAACAATAGGGTATTTTGAATGAATTATGCAATTTTTTTTTAAAATTTTAATCCTAAACGACCAATTGACAAAGAAAATCCAATTTTCACTGGTGAAATCATAAAAAGCAAAATAAACAAACAAAACCAATAACTAAATACACCTTTCACATTTAGCTATTGACATAGTAGATACATTGGATTTGGTAAATAGAAAAACGTTTATATTTGGTAAAAAATATTAGAGCAATTATAAAATTAAATACCATATGCATTGGAAAACTATCGGGAAATTACAGAGTTTATAACATAATAATAATAATGTTAATTTATTTGCAAAATACAAAATAATATTGAAAGCAATGCAGTGTATAAAGATGGGACAGCTGAAATAACTAGTGGTCAATATGAAACACACATTTTCTCTAGATGAATTAAAATCATTATTAGAACTATGATCAGTACAGATCACTTAATTATATTCCATCGATAAAGTACATAATTTTCAAAATAGTATCCTACTATGATTAAAGTCTTAGGGCCATCGAATGTCTGCAGTAATTCCAGTCAACATAATAAAGTTTTATAATACAAATATTAATTATGAAAGATAGGTGGTTTTTCACAACTGATAATTTGGAAAAAAAACAGCGCAAGCAATCGGGGACATTGTAATGATTCATGATATACCCGTTAACATGTAAAGTCTAATATGTAATTTCTCAAGCCAACCTAAATGATTAAAACATTAGCAATGCACGCAAAATATAAAATATATCAAGTAATAAATCAATAATTAAAAGCTGTATTTTGGAGAAACTAAACGCAACATTCGAGTACTACTGCATTAAAAAAAATTCAATCAAAAAAAATAAAATAATAGGTTCTAGTGTTTTTGGAATTTCGTATAATTTGATACTAAATTGTACATAACCCTTTAATCAAATATAATTTTATCTTAACGTTCATACAAAGTTTTGTTTCATAAGATTATCATTGTTTTATAGATAATTCTAAATATATGTACTAGGTATAACACAATTGTGTTTAAAAAAACATTTATCTTAACTGGAATTCAGGGGAAATGCACATTTTATTATAAAAGAAATTATCTTTATAGTTAAGTACATATTTACAACATTAATGTTAAGTTATTCAATATTATTTTATCTGACCACCATAAAATTAAGCACTTAAATCTGTGTCTAATTTAACCTACTGCACTTTTGAGTACATTATTATGAAAGTACAAGTGATTCAAACCAAACACTTTCGTAAAAAACCGAAACCTACATTTTGTCGTTAATAAAAAAAAAAATTATTAGCATCTAAATTAACTAATTTTGGCTTGGTTAATGTAAAGATTTCATTGGCTCAAAATGAAAATTGAATTCAAGACTAAAAATTTGCAGTATTTTTTAGTACTGAAATTACTATCTCAGAATATACTTCTTATACAGATATGTATGTACGAACAATTTTTTTATTTTTGATGAGCAAATTTGTTAATCATTGTTTTAGATTTATTCTGTCTATGGATTCTAATATAAAGCTTTTGAAAACATTCCTCTTAGATCACATACATTTTATACAAAATATGCGTCACAAATCAATAATAAGATGAATATGTGTAAAACAGTAATTTTAAATACATAAAATATTAATAATACCTTGTGAAAATAGTTTTCCTGAATTTCCCAATAATTTCAATAAGAAAATTTAAAACAAAAATATGAAGATGCATTACAGAGAATGTTTAAGTAAATGAAAATTCAATTAAATTTGGCACAAAAAACACTATATAAATGATGTTTGAAAACATCATGTTAAACAAAAGTGGAAATATTTTTTTAAGATTACAAATATACTCACAAGTGAAATAAAAATAATACTGAGTTGAAATGTAAATCACATAAAACTTGAATAATTTATTATGAAACAAAAAAATGCATTGAAATTATAAAAATGTTGAAATAGGAAAGACAACTCTTTTCACATAATTTCACACAGGTGATAAGGTTATTAACTAATTATTATTATACAACGGTAAAATAAATAACAAAGTAGTATAAATTTTTTAATCTAACTGGCAAGATTTTGAATGTATAACAAACAGTTACTGTCATGAAAAATTTAATTCATTTTAGAAAAATATTTGTTTTATCAGATTATTGAATGTACAGTTGAACCGAAAATGTACTATTCGTGATCATGATTCTTCATTTATTGTTAACTCTTGACTCCTCAAAAAAAAGATAGCAAATGTATGGTATCACTGACTTCTAACTGATTGTGAGACGGAGAGAATTCGAAGAATGATCAAGTTCTCTAATCAAGTAATCGATTATTGAACAAATATTCATTTTTTATAAGCGTAATACCAGAGTTCGATGATTTATAATCTCAACATTTATTTTAGTCTTTCAAATATTATCAATTAAAATAATGATTTACTTTGTACTTCAACAAAATAACTTGTGTTGCATTAAATATTGAAGGATGGGTGCATTTTCAATAAATTAAAATAAAAATACTACCATGCATGCGGTAGGAATGACTTATATTAAATAAGAAATAATTTTTAATCACAACCATAATTTTGAAAAATTGTTTAGAAAAAGAACTATGGAAAATGGAGGATTAAAAAACTTTTTTTCCACCTGATATTCAGAGAACTTTAAAGAGTTTTGTTTTATAAAATGTACAATTCAATCATGACAATGAGGTTAAACATACAAAAAAATATATAAATACAATTCAGAACTTACGTTAACTTATTCAATAATAGTACAAAATAATTGTGTCCGTGATCACTAGATATAAATAACAACCCTGGCGGTCCCAGTTTAATTTCTTAATTATATTCTGGAAGGCTTCAATGAAATGAGAAATATATGTACAGCAGGGAGATTCAGAATAAATTTAGGTGTCCATTGGAGAATACATAAAATGAATACATAATATTTTTTAAATATACTAGCAAACGCAACTGAAAAATCTCTCCTGTGTTTACTATTAGAAATTAAAATTAATTTTCAGATGGACTTGTACTCAATGACACTGCTGTAATTAAATTATACATCCAATTTAAACTATTATTGAATATTATATTGTAATTAGGCCAAAATTTAGTCTCAATTACTTGAAAGTATCATAAGATTTTAAATATATTATAAGATATATATGAGAATCTTGATTCCAAGTTTTTTTAATATTCCTTAAATTTAGTCTAAACAAAATACAGTTGGAATGTTAGCGACTTAAACATTGTGACAATAATGTTTTCTATAATAAATTTGTTTATTGCCTTGTGAAGCATGGGAAATAACTTATAATTTGAATGCCTCATTTTATTACTAAGTATGTAAGCTGCCACATCAAATTGGATAACATATTCACCTCAAAGAACAAACCAAATAACATCACAGGGCAATATGGTAATTTAAGATAATGTTTATTGCAATATTTTTACAAGATTATACTTATGTAGCTCATTTGCGAGAATAGTGACTAATAATGGCTAAAAATAAAAGTTGAAAACAATTTGTAAGCACCCTGGCAGTGAATAATGTAATAATTTATCAAATATATCGTGTGGATGTTTGCAAAAATTAAATTTTCAAGTTGTCGGTATTCTCTCAAATGAGATATGTAAATCAGTAAAGAAATATTATGACTCTTATATTATAAATTATCATCCAAGTACATAATCAATGTAAGTTGTATAATTATTTAATAATTATCAGACATGATGGGGATAGCTGTATGCAGCATAGGGTGAGAATATGTAATTTAATTTTTAATAAAGACTGGTACAAAAGTACTGTTTCTTGTTATTAGCATACTGGTCTTGCAGTGGTTGCTATTATAAACATTAAATGTCTTGTAAATGTCTGTGTCATTGACATTACAAAATGTCTTTACTCATGATGTACATAGATGTTTAATAGATAGAGTATAGAATGTTATTGATTAATAAAATCAGAATAGTTAAAAGGCAATCCTGCTATCATAAGTAAAAAACCAATTTAAAACACAATACATATTCTGAAAATGAAAATAGTGTTGCTCATGAAAATTGTTCCAACAATATTTATTTTTTTTGGGTTAAAATTACATCGGAATATACTCTTTTCTATAAACATTGTGAGGGCAGAATAACAACCCTGAGAAATTTTATTTTTGTTTAGATTGTTTATTCTGGTACAAAATTTGATCGAAGGCGTTGATAAAAAAAACGTAAGGAAATAGTATTTGTCAATTATATTTAAATAAGAAGTGTGGTTGAAAAGCAGTAATTTTAACTGTGTGACCACACTGTAGGTTATGAATGTTTCGTCTTGCACTAGTAATGTTCTATCTTAAATTATTTTGTCAAATCAATATCTGGAAAAATAATATTACTGACAATAGCTTACTTAACAAAGAGGCAAACGATAATTTAAGCTAATGGAAAAAGCAATGCTCGTCATGGATAACTCTTATTATTTAAATAAATAAAATACAGTTATAATACACATATAAAAATAAATGCTATTCATCGATTCAGAAATATTTTCCTCTTTCAGAGTTTAAAATAATCAACATACCACGTTGCAATATTGCGATACAAAGTAAGTGAAATTTTATCACTAGTAATAGTTATTAATTTATGTCTTATCAAGTAGTTGAGAGCTTCACTGCATATCTATGAGAATACCCAATAAATTTAATAATTGCCATAGGCATTGTAAGGGAAACAACCAATAGAGAAAGCAAAATAATTTTTAAGTCTAATAAACTAGTTTTGTTACCAGGTAAAATTAACTAATTAAAAGGTATAATATATCACACAAGTTCACAAAATATTAATTTGTAGGCTCGCTTTTTTCAATGGTGGTAGATTTATAATATTTAGTACCTACCGTTTGATCATATCAATAAAAAGTTGTTAACTCAAGCAAATAAAAGTATCTCAAACGAGGCTGGTGCATGGCAACTTTGAGATAATAAATGCTAGGGATGTATTTTAAGTTAAATGCAGATGTCTGAAACGCATAAATATTAAAGAAATAAATTTTGTAGTTATTTTTCTAGATTACACTAAGCAGTATTTCTTACAATCAATAGCAAATTTTTTAATATACACTTTTTAACGAGATCTTAAGTTTATTAACTGCCGGAGAACAACTTTATATTTGGTGATTTAGTTGAAATTTAGTAGGTACTAGTTAAAAAAAACTGATCATTACTTAGTTACATAAGATCACATTTCCATGCAATCAAAAGCTAAATGCAGTTATGTATTTGTATAGTTGTATATTTTTATATTTCACAAAAGTGGAAGCATTTAACATGTGGGATCATTTCACTGCTGCTTGTTATAAATAGAAGATTAAAAGCTGCCACTTGATATCAGTTAGACCATTAATCCTACATAACATAGAAAGCTTAAGCGGATGTTCCAATACTTTCTGATCCAATTAATGGTATCACCTGTGTTCTGCTGATTTCACCACAAAAATCACTTAATAATCAATAAATTATATTTATTATTGAATGCACTATAAATCTTGAAATGATTTATGATAAAACAAGTCATTTAACCAGTAGATTTAGATTTCAAAACAATGCAGTATCTACACTTCACTACCTACACCAAAAAACCTTCAGTTCCATTCCTTATTTGCGCTCTCATTGTCTGTACACTATTCATTATCTTTTTTTGATGTCCAACCAGTATTATTCCCAGCTGTGTAAGTTGTTGCACAGTAAGATTCACAACAGAATCCATATCTGTTATATTGGCTCCGAGAAATTTGTCTAAATAGCGGATCATTTTTATTGAATTTAACCAGTCCTCTACACGACTAAAATTGGTTAAATCAGGTGTATCACCGGCTAGAGGATTAGCAGATCTATTCTGAGCAATCTTCCGGAGTGTATCGGGACACCTTATCAACTTGTCTAATGTTTTAACAATGCTAGTGAAAGCAGGTCTATGTGTTCTTTCTTTTTGCCAACAATCTAGCATTAATTGGTAAATTGCTTCTGGACAATCCATAGGAGCAGGTAGCCTGTATCCCTTTTCAATAGATTTTATAACATCTTGATTACTCCAGTTCCAATATGGTCTCTCTCCGAAAGACATCACTTCCCAACAAACAATACCGAGTGACCACACATCACTAGCAGATGTAAATTTCCTAAATGCGATGGCTTCGGGTGCTGTCCAACGCACAGGTATTTTACCACCTCTAGTTGTATAAGCTCCTTCAGTAGTAGATTCTATTTCTCTGGATAATCCAAAGTCAGCAATTTTACATACCAGCTGAGTATTCACTAATACATTGCGAGCTGCCAAATCTCTGTGAACGTAGTTCATTTCGGCAAGATATTGCATACCAGCAGCAATTCCACGCAACATTCCTACTAGTTGTAAAACTTGAAATTTGCCATCGTTGGCTCGTAAAAAGGTGTCCAAGGACCCGTTTTCCATAAACTCAGTAATTATCATGACTGGATTACATTTGGTAACGACACCTTGTAAAAATATAACATTGGGATGTTCAAATTGTCCCATTATGGAAGCTTCCGTAAGGAAATCACATCTACTTTTATCTGCCGACCCAGGTTTTAAAGTTTTTATAGCAACATCTATTTCTTGCATACATGATGGTGGTAATTTGAGTTTCCCTCGACAAACATCTCCGAATTCTCCACCACCTATTATTGCTTCGATAGTTATACAAGATGCATCTATTTCACGGGCAAATTCTTTAACTGCTTGATTTGGATCTTCATATGTATGAGGATCAATGTAAGTGCGAGAATGAGCACCTGCAGCAGTAAACAATGGAGTTGTGACATTTGAATTTGTTTTCACTGGCATACTCTCAAGGCCAGTATACACCTCTCCGTTGTGATAATCAAGAGTATTACCATCATTGGGTTGTTTCTTATTGCATTCATCATTTGCTCTAGAACGGAGATACAAAACTGTCATAATGATTATGATGACAAGTAAAATTACAACAATTACCATAGCACCGGCAATAATTTTCACTTGCATGTTATCTTCATCACCGTATGTTGGACCTGTGAGTTGGCCAGTGCGTCCAAATATTACTGGGCTATAGTCTCCCCAACCATGCTGTGATTTGGCACGAACCTGAATTCCATACTCAGTCTGCTGGTGAAGTCCAGATATTGTAACCTGGAGATCTGATGATAGAATTGTGGTAAAATTATTGCTATCTATGTCTTGTTTTGGAAACCAACGGACTTCATATGATTCCACCAAATCAAAATCGGTTTCAGACACGTCATTAATCAATGGAGCGTCCCATGCTATTGTGAGTTCAATACTTTTTACAGACACAACTCTCACTTTGCTAACAGAACTTATAACCGATGCTTCTGTTGTGACTGAGATATCAATAAATTCAGAGCCGTGTCTAGATATTTTGGTAACACCGTTTTCAGAAAATACTTGAAACCTATAAGTGGTGACCGGATTTAAGCCAGATATTGTCATCCGTGTGTCATTGAACACATCTGTAGATGGCTGATATTGCACAGCCGCACTGCATGCGTCACATTTAATTTTGTATCCAATATCAAGTCTTCCTCCTAACCTGCTCGGTGGTCTCCAAGACAAAATGACAGTTGATTGATCTACAAATGCAATAGTCAAATTTTCTGGAGCCGAAGGCCACTGGGTGCATGGCATACTTCTTGGATCTTTTTCAGCCCTGAAGTACTTTAAGTCACATGTACATTCACTGACTGCACGTTCAGTTGACTCGGAATGCTCTGGACATAAAGAACATGAGTCATCACTTGTACTAGCTTTGAATCGGCCTGGAGGACATTCTGTGCAGCTCTGCTTATCAAAATCTGGTTCATAGCCTCCTTTACACTTGCAACCACCATTAGAATGTGTCCACTTACCATCACCTTTGCACAAGTATGTTGGATTGTCCACAATTTCTGCATTTGCAACACAAGTACCGTTAGCTTGCTCTATGATTGTCACTTCTTTTCCGGTGGGTGTTACAGGAAAGTGAGCGAAGTTGATTGTTGTTTCTGGACATGTAATATAATAAACTTTGACAGCCAGTATCGAAATACAGGCTCCCTGATCCCGGAATGCGAAATATACTCCTTTCTTAGTGATAGCGATACTTTTCACTTCAGTGTTTATATTGACTTCAGAATTAGCATTGAATCTCCCTTCTCCGGCAGCTATTCTGCCTATCAGCTTATAGCTCTCCGGCTCCCATGGCGGATGCTCCTTTGTAGCAACATCGAATTCATAGTAGAGTAAACTAAATGTTTCTTTGCAACTTAAGGCATTGCCGGGGAATAAAGAACAATCCCGAATGGTAAATTTTACTTCAATATATATGCGATTTGCATGTCCTCTTTCTACAAATGGTGTCCAAAGCCAATTATTCACATTAGGGTATGCCACATCGCATACGACATATGAGCGCCAGTTTATTCCCTTATCAAAATTGGTGAAAGACTCTTCAACCCACCCTGGAGTGTTAGCTAGAACTCCGTAAGGATATCTTGTCCATTCCAGTGTTTGTTCAGAAGTAGTGTCTAGCAAAATAACTTGTTCACAAAGGCAGTAAGAACTGACCAATGCCAGTATAACAATGAAAATAAGAGCCATGATCAATTCACAACTGTTTTTGTTAAAGAAGAAGGCATTACTAAGGGTGATATTGAATATACCAAGCCTTCAATATCATCAATATGAATATAGTCGATTGAACATACGGTTTATTCATATTTTTGGTTAAGCCCTATTTATGGTAATCGCCAAACATCTTTTACTCGTACAGTCAAATCAAAATATCGTGTTGTAATGCTTGCGTATATATATTGTCATTTTCAGCGATTTCTTCAAAAAAAAATTGTCGACATCAATCGATGGTTGTGAGTCTATAACGATCAGCTGGATAATAATACTAACAACGCACCGCAGAAATAGCTCGACAACGTGTGCGAATCAATTTCATATCATGTTTTCTGAACACCCATCACTATTTTCTTCACAAAATTATTGTAAAAATAAATACTCAAACAAGAAAGCCGATGTTAAGGGTGGGGGATGCCACCATAATTGATATCACGGAATTTTGGGTTTATCCAAATTTCTTTAACTTTGTATTCACCGGAAACGTTGTATAAGGCGTAACACTACATCAACAAACATTAATACTGAGATATTCTTTATATTTATATTATTATTACAACAAAAAACACAATTTTTAGGATTTATGTACGGCATAGATAAGTATACCAAAGCAAGTACATACTGAATCCCAACTCGCTACAATTTGTATACAAATACAAATTACAACGTTTGGTGAGAAACGCCCATATCCGTTTTCGGCAGATCGCTGTTTTTTGGGCGGAATTTATTCAATAAACGATAAATTTAAAAGAAAAGAACATAATCTTCTCGGCTTTTATATTATTTTTGCACTTAAAAAAAGGTTGAGAAACATGAACAACGTTTTTCAACGAAAACCTCTTGTTCAAGTTCAATACTTTGGGAACTAACAAACTTTTCACACATAGTCGTTTATATGATCGCGAACTTTTTGCGTCAGTTATCGTTTTTGCCATCTCTAAAAAAAGTATTTCTTTACTTTGTGAAATTAGAATACACGGTGCATTTCCGTAGTAATTATCATTATTAGTTAAATGGAATGTTATTCTTACTTTGCAGCGTTAATCATATTCAATCGTTGTCAAGATTGTCAGAAAGATTTGAAGACTTTGGCAATAATAAAAGAATCACTTATGTTTCTGGCCATGCCCTTGATTTCGCGATAAGAGGAATACGCTATAACTGTTCACAACCATATGCATGCATTTTTGTACATGTTCGATTGAAACGGCAGAGCTCATGTTACTGTTGATACCTGTCAACTCAACCAACTTTGGGGTGAATTTGACTATGATTAAATGAAAAAAAAATATCGAGATTACTGTAAAATAAACTACTATATCTTGCAGTTATCACGCACATTAAATGCATGCACAGCCGAATAATTTACTTGATGGTTATAAGAATAAGTAATAACTATTATATTTTTTCAGTGCTGAAAGTTTTTATAATTATTTATCAATATTGTATTGACTTTGGATCTTATTATTTTTGATTAAATATTTTGACTGAATGTGCTCGATGGCATTCAATTCAAATTCGAATCGTTTGAATTCTATACATTTCAATTTCGTTTTCAAAACCCAGGCTTATGGTGAAAAAACGCATGAAAATGTACAAAATTGAAAAGATTTTAATATTTTCGTGAATTCGTGATATCATTGATTTATTTCATAAAATAGTTTTTGTTGTACAGCTGTTTTTTCCTCACAACCATTCATTATTTGAAAAGCAAAAAAAATGTGCTACTTACCATCTTGACTAGTTTGGATCTCAAATTGTAGATGTCGCATTTCTACAACCTCTGAAAAACTTCATGTCAAAATGGCCAACCTACAAATAAGCTGGTCTATGCTCAATTTCATAAATGTGTTCATAAAAGATAATAATTAGCTGATGGCGCTTATTCTACCACACACCGGCCAAGATACCAGTAAGCAGCCATAAAATTACAAATTAATTAAAATCATAATAAGAACAAAACTCATATTTGGAAAACAACACTATTATAATATTGTGAATATTTCTCTTTTTAGTTTATAATTGTAGATATTTTTCGGATTCGCAATAATCATATTCACACATCGTTTTCGGTGCATTTATTTTAAAAATTTCAGTTTATTAAAATATGCTTGCTAAAAATTATAAGTTGAACCATTTTATAATCATCTTCTTCATTGTCAGTCTCCACAGCAACTAATTAATATAACTTCTAAGTAGGGCTTTTTTTTGAAAAAAAAGGTGCCGAACTCACTTCATGTCGAGCTTTTTACTACATAAAATAACACATCTCGTCCAGTTCATAACAATACCATATTTTATCATTTTGACGAATTATATAAATATTGATTGTAATTACGTAAATGCAAACATTGTTTCGTCTAATTGATTTTGAAATTTTTGAAAAAAAAATATACCGAGAAAAAAGGTGCCGGAACGCTGTTCCACAGCGTTAAATGGGAAAAAAGCCGTGCTTTTAAGTGACCACATTCAATGCTGAACCTGTGTTTTAGTACGCAATGGAACACACTAGGCGTGTTCCATAGATAGCGTGTTCTCATCATACAATATGCAATTTTTTACAGAAGTCAACCTTTCAAATTAGTAATTATTACTAATTTGAAAGGTAGTCTTGCATGGCTTTTTTTTGTTCGTTAACTATAACATTTATGTAGTAAATGGATTTTTCTTATGTACACACTTGTGGTAAACGTGCTACAAAATAATATATTTTTGCTTCTTCGATAAAACGTATGACTGGCAATACTGTAATGCTTACGATGGAGATACAATTTTTAAATTTATTGCTCCATTTTTAGAATTACATATACAGTGAAACCTCGATTCTACGTTTTTCAAGGGACCTTATAAAATAAACGATTAAAGCGGGAAAGTTTTATATATGAATTAAATGCCGGGACTATAGAAAATGAACGCACCACGCGGGAAAACGTATAATGCGAGAACGTAAGATCGGGGTTCCACTGTAATAGAATTTGCGATCTAATAAAATGAATATAATGTATTCATACGATCGATCCTACCATAAAAAAAGTTTTTTTAACATATCTCATTAATCTGGCAAATGTTAGCTGATATTTTTTTTTATTTTGTTTACCTTGTCGGTCCCCTTGTAAATCAAATAAACCTGCATACAGAATTTAGGCTGGAATAATTTTATTTTAATGCTTCAATCATTTTAGTTGTAGTAAATCTTTATATATTTACATTTGAACAAGCAGTTTCTTCTTGTCAAAAAAACACAACCCAGATTTGTGGCTTAAAAGACAGGATTACAAATCGCAAAACATAATCGACAGCTGGATATTAAATTACAGAATTATTGAAATAGCTTTGGACATTGAAAAAGCAAAATTTTAAAATAAAATAATGCCGTACATTGTATATTTTGAAGATACATGACATTGAAGTTGGAAGCAAGTTCTCATTTCAAATTACTCAATTTTATGAAACATTTGCATGTCATACTTCATATTATATTGAGGTTTCTAATGTACATATGTGTGCACTCCACTGATAAGACACGTTTAAGTCACGATAATAAAGTTTTTGAAAAGCCTACAGTCATATTTGTGTTGTTTCAATATCAGATTGGTTCATCTTTTGTGGCACTTACTCCTGTTTTTCAATAAATATGACAAGTATCATATAATTTGTTGATATCAAATAAGAAATGTAAACAAAAGTTTCTTAGAAAATTTTATTTCACTTATCTGTATGTAGTTAGTTTTTACAATTATCACCCCAATAAAAATAAAACAAAGTTTTCTATTACATTTATGTGAAATATTTTCTTTTCTTCTTTCTTCAGTTCATTAAACATTAAATTAAGATGTTCTAATTGAGTGGTAACAGGAAGATATAAATGGTACATTTTAAGAACCTGTATGGCAGGTTGTTTCGAGTCCATATTATTTAAATTTGCTACCACGCCATAAATGTATATAATAAAGGTCTACTAGATGTATATATATATATGTATTATTTTATTTATGCCCATTGCTCCAAGAGCATATGAAAATAAATACTATATTTATGCATTAGTAAAAACAAAAACAAAAAAATTGCTGTTCACTGCGAGAAATGCTACCAATTATTGTTGAAATACCTTTTCATTCCAATCAATGTTGAGAAATTGTAATATATTTTATCACATTGTATGTCACTATGAAATTATTCTAAGTAAAACTACAAATGATAATCTTAATTGTTAAAGTATTGGTTGTATTTTTGGAATAGGACACAATAGATTGATGACTATGCCCTTGTTATTAATTTAATCTTTTAGGCAAAGTTATGGACGCACTTGTAAGTGTTTAAATAATTAAATGTGCACCAAGCTTTCTTATTCAACTGGGTGGGTTGCATACACATGTACCTGGGCTGTATCGTTTAAGCTATTTAAAGAAACTGTGAAATTAACCAAGATTACTAAGATATGACTTCAATACCTCAAATTATAGAATCTTTTGAAAAATATTGAATGATAAAAATAAATAATTTATCAGATGCACACGAGGGAATAATACAAAATAGTGGAATTAGAGAACTAGCGGAGCGTGAGTATGTACTTTGTGTGGGATGCAGTACGAAGGATGGCGGTTCTATTAAATATCCCATACCATATGTATGCATAATTCGTTTAAAATGTATTCATGGGATTTATATAACTATCAGAAATTTAAGATACATTGCAAATAATTTTTAGTAATAATACAATTTTGTGTATATAATACATATTGGCAATTAATAGTTTTTTTTTGACATCCTCAATCAGACAACAAATAGAATAATTAAGGATTTCGACTGAGGGTGTTTGATGGAATTTCAATATCAAATTTGAATTTTGTACTTTTCCACGAGTTTTGTCGCTAACGACCTGGTTTTCCGCCTTTCGGCTTTTCATGCCTGAAGATGCCGAAAGGCGTAACCCGGGTCATTAGCGACATGGAAAAGTAAAAAATTCGAAAAACACCAAAAAAAAAAAACAAATAGAATAGTTGTCATTTGTAAAGCAATACACAAGTGAATTTATTGAAAAAATGTTTTATAACACTGAAGTATGACAACTGAATCTCTTCATTAGCATTTCTCACTGTTATCAGGAACAACAATATATTAAGGGTTGTTTTACATTTAATTGGATAATGTTGTACCAATTTAATATCAACATAAAGGTAACAGCAAGTGCACTTAATTAAATAAACTAATAAGGTATTTATTGCTGGAAAATAGTGGCATTTCACATTAATCAAAAATTAAAACATTAGTTATGAGATTTAATTCGTTATATAAAAATACTTTTTGGTTAAGCCGAATGATGAAATTTTTTCCAGATACTGATCCATATTCCTAATATTATTTTAATTTTCGAAAATATTGAGAGATAAATTGATTCATTAAAGGCATAAAGAATACACAAGTATAAGAATGGCAGCTATAGCTATTTCAGGGAAAAAAACAATTAGTGGAGCAATAAAAATCCAAATGTAGGTATGCTACCGAAACATCTGGAAATAAATTACTTTTACTATAATGTTGCTTAGAAATGAGCCATTTGCTAAAGGATTGGTAAAAATAAAATCATTATAGTAAAATTAAATAAAATTGTGCTGTGGCCACATTGTAAACAAAAGCAGTCTTTTCGGAGTATTTGTTAGCAAATTACCTTGAACAACTACATTTTCTTTATATCGATATTTACTATGAAGCTGCTGGTGGCAGCACATGAGAACCACTGATCTATAAAATGATCAAGTGGTGTTACAGTTCTGGTGAAAATTATATGTTTTGTATTTTGGATTAACAATAAATAATATTATATCAATTGAAGATTGATCTTACTATAACCAATACAAGATTAAATTAGCATAAATATAGGAAATTTGTGCTTTCAATATAGCAATTAAAATATATAATAATATAATAAATAAAAATAAAAATGGAAACATTATTATATTGAATACATAATAAGCAACACTTCTCGGTAGATTTTTTTTTTTTGTCATTGTTTGAGTGGGTGGTCATTGGAATAGGATCTTGGCATAGAAAAAATTTAAGAACTATATCTTACATATTTTTTGTACTTGACTTTATTTTTTTGTTGTAGTAAAAATATAGTTTTTTTATCACTTTTAATAAATTTTCATGACAAATGTCATTTTAATGTGCCATATTTTATCTAAGTTGAAAACAACTTAAACCCTTAATATTTTAATGAGTAGATGAAGCTTGAGAAACCTCCTGAAAGGCTTGTTCTAAGCAATGTTTCAACTCTGCATAAGATACAACAAGTACACTTTGTTCATCACGAGACATCAGCTGAACCTAGAATAAAGAAAATACCTGCCATTAAAACTTATTTTTGAACAATATTTATTATTCCAATGTTGTAATAAATGTGTTAAAGACTTTAAATATATAACAGGCATTTGAATTTATTAATTACAGAATGAATACATATGGGGTCGGTTGAATTTACTTTAATGATTGAGTTTTAAATAGTAATATATACCTTATTCTCTGTACCACAATCAAGTTGATTAAGGCAGTGAGTGAGATGGGCATGATCTAGCCAAGGTCTACCATCTGCAGAGACAGAATGAAATAAATAGTCACGGAATAGTTTCAGCATATATCGGTCACCGGTTTCAGCCCATGAGCCGTCCATGTTAAGCCTAAGAGAAAATAAAAGTAAATTAATATCCCAGTATACATGGCTCAATTAACCCATAGTGATGTTTTTGTAAAAGAGCAGTATTTCACACGTTAATAAAATAGTAATATTTACTCTGGTCTTTCATTGACAGTTGCCAGTTTCACTAGGAGGCGATAAAGCCGGCCGTTATCAAATTCCATAGCAAGCTGATCTTCTAACACGTCAGCCCTTCTCTGCAATGCCTCTGTTTGTGTATAAAATCTAGCCCCAATAATTGGCATAAGATCCGTTACACTACGGCGTGATGTAACTGTGAGTAAATATCTGTAAAATATGTGTTGCATAAAAAACAGAGTTTATAATAAAAAAAACCTTCGCATTATCTATTAAAACTGTCTAATACGCAGCGCAAAAAACAGAAAAACCAGTTAATTAAATTCTTTTAACAGCTATGATTTTTTAAAATTAAATAATCGTTACACTGGGGTGTGTGAATAAATATGTAATTAAAAATTACTTAATAGAAGACATTTCTTTTAAATTTCAAAAAGGGTAATCGTATCGCCAAATCGCCATTTAATTAAAAATTAATCAAACAAAGGAATAAAGATAGAATTTTTGAGTAAAAAATACATGAGTATTCATTGAGTGAATTCATTACACGATTTAAACATTTTTAAACTTCACAATTAATTTTATTTGCAAGCACATGCGCCATTTTAATTCGATGTGGATTTTCAATTATCTAAGTTATAACACATAAAATCTCACTTTAAAACTAATGAATACCAAAATTTTTGCAAAAAGAAAAGCTTGTGATGAGATGAAAAAAATCTTGCACAATGTTTAGTTATAAGGAATCGAAAAACTTGTATATTTTACTTTGAATTAACGCAACGCAGACTCAATTCTTTTGGGTATTTTTACATGCCCATATCAGAATGATAGGATTAATAAATACTTATTATCAAATAACAGAATTTTGCATAAAAAATGCAAATTGCTACGAAATGGCTGAAACAGGTTAACTATGGCACTTGTAAACAATTCCATAAATATAAAGATATAGTTAATGGACAAATTGATAAAAATATACTAACAAAATAAGGTTTTTGAGATCAGCAGAGTAAGTGCGTGATACAAGCTGTATGTAGGTGTGGACTAAATTGGGAGAAAGTGCACGTCCATTACGACAGGCGATGGCCAGCACCATGCGGCCAAGGGCACTCAAATCTTCTTGTTGGGCTTGTTCAGTCTCTAGTGGTGGAGTACTGCCTCCTCCAGCTGCTCCAGCCACTTCTTCGACACCACACCAAGAAATTCTAGCTCGATATCCGCTCATGATAACTTTAGTTGGATCTAATTTTCTAAAAAAAATAATCATATGGTAACAGAATTGTCATTATTTGATATCACTTAAAAAATATATTTTAAATGGATAGTTTAAATGTACATTTCCATCAAATCAAATAATTAGGATAATGTTGTTATAAACACTTTGTTTACGAGTCTTTTTAATTACTATGGAAATTACGCACACCATTAACAATGGGTTAATAATAGTTTTAACCTGCAAGCAAGTCCTGCGGCATGAATAGCACGTAGCGCTGCAGTCAATTGTACAAGCAAACTCCATATGGTTGTTTCTGGTAACATATTCCCTCCATGTACTGCTCGTAAAATAGTGTTTTTCTGAAAAAAAACCATTATGAACTGCCTATGTATGGAAAATATGTAGCTTCTATATAATAAATATGTAGTATATGGGCTTCTCAGGGTAAAACAAACAAAACTAATTTTTTGCAGGTTTATGAATGTCACTAGATACAAAATAATATGTTACGTTATGTGTCAATAGAAGTGGATGTGTAGATAGTTCATTACGTATTAAAATCACTTTCTTTTTCATAGCTCCACTAAACCTTAAACCAACATATTAGAATGAATTACTAATTTACATTTAACAAATAAATCAGAAAGCCAAAGCATCGCATTGAAAGATAATGAGAAGACAATTTGTATCTGTTAAAAAATAGGTAACATTGGTGAAACCTGTTTTTTGGCTCTCCTGAAAAGTAGAGAAAAATAAGTTAGGTTTCTGTCTCTAAGGGGCCGTAATCAAAGTACTTAAAACTCATACGGTTGGTTATATTATACATCGTCCACATAAAACATAAACACAATAGCTGATCAAAGTATTGAAAAATCTTCTTTAGATAGTGTAAATTTGTTTGGGAAATCATGCTGATGGAAGTATTGAGTGGAGTGAAGTATTGTGGATCAACTAAAAATATTTATTAATAGAGTTAATTCACAAAATCAATCAAAACAGATATTCACTGAATCAAAGATGTTATATTATTAAATTGATTCAGGGTTAAAATGCTGCCAGGAGCACCCATTTTTTGGCTGTAATGTTTAATCTATCCCAAAAAAAGACTTAGAGCTTCTGATGTCAAAATAAACCATTGCATGTTACTCAATTGCCGGTGCGTGTTGTGAAATTTTCTCTTTCTCACTTAATCACATGCTAAGCGAAGGGTTTGAGTGAGATGTAGGGGCATGCTAGTGTTTGCTCTTTTATCCTACTTGATTATACACAGGCGAGGCTGTGATGGAGATAGAGAAAAATCCACCGCACGCTGGTGCTCAGTTGGTAGGCACATACTTGGTGTGTATAAGGTCGAGGAGCGTCAGGGTCAGTACAGAATGGATCGCCATAAGCAGATATATGCCCATTTGAGTCAGAAGATGAACCTCCAGAAGTCATTATTTTTTGCATTAAGGTAACACAGCCAGGATGATAGTCATATACAAATACTAATGCTGCAAAGGAAAATAAAAATAAGATTGAAAAGAAATCAAACAGTATTATTATTGAGAGATGCTTGCTATTTCAGATGCCTACAACGTTTCTTAAATAAATTATCTGTCTGATTTTAGCAGTGGTCAATAGGTTAACCTTTTCTCGGCAGATGATTGTTGTCCAAGTAATGAACACTGTAAGATTCGAGTCCCGTAGTGTAGGTGTTTTATGAATTTGTATTTGAAAAATAATTGTTATTTTATAAAGATATTAAAGATGCCAATTGAAATTTTTTATTACTTGAAAATATAATTCAATCTAAGAATAAAGTAGCAACAAAACTGTCAAATATTATAGAGTAAAACCAATTTGTTGCTTCTTAGTCTTAAGAGGGCAATAGGTTGAGGTAGATTAGGTAATAATTCAAAACACATTAATCAAAACATGAAAATAAAACATTTGCAATATAACCGTCATAATAATATGTACAATTTGAGTGCCTAATACTAAGTAATAAAGGATTTAATAAAATCATTCCATACAATTATCTCCAAATGCTTTGGTAGAAAAAACCTCACGCAGTTGCACGAGATTCGGATGGTCAAGTTTCTTCCATTTTTCAATGAGCAATGGGCACTTAGATGAAGCAAGTCGAAAGTCGTGAAGTCTGCGAAGTGCAAAAAGTTGCCCAGTCTGTCGGTGGGCAGCTCGGTAACAAGTGGCACCGGTGGTTACAGAACATATTTCTAAAGGAACTAAATCGACATATTGTTCTACTGAGCTTGGCAGTTCTGGAAAATAAAATAAAACATTTTAAAAGAGATATTGTGTCTTCAATTTAGGTTCAATAATTTATTACGGATAAATAATATGAACAATTGCTAAGAAATGCAGTAGCAATAGTCAGTGGAGTCATTTAAATTAATAAAATAATGGTGAAAATGATACATGATGCATCTGTTTCCAAGTGAGCAACCTTAACTACTGTATTAGACAACGGTAGACTGATGTCACTGCATGGTGACATAAGGGATTTCAGGATGGCATTGTATGGGTTAATAAATGTATTTCACCTATACGTATTCCATTCCAACAGATTGTAAAGTTTCCAATGAAAATTTGTTTTTCTTTTAATATTTGTGTAACAATAGATTACTAGAAATTACCAGGTGGCAGTGCCGCCTGTCAAAATTCGCAGATGTGGCTTAGTTTTGCAGCAAAAAGTAAATTTACTAAAGTCACATTTAGATTAATATTCAAATTCTGTTTAACAATAGATTGACAAGTAAATTAAAAATAAGCAGAGTATGTAAATAAAGAAGATATTCACATTTGATGGTTATATATGAAAACGTAGAAAGATAGATAAAGAAATATCAAGCCAAATGTAATATTGTAATTACTGTATTACTTAATGTGGAATATATATTTTTTTTCTTACCGGGAAAACTTTGAGGATCTGGCTGTGAAAGAGATATTTGATTCTTCTGTAGAATTTCCGCACGTAATACATCTGGCATGTAGAAAGAGGCTGCCAACCCTAAAAAAATATATGTGTTTATTTAAGGGGCAATATGTTGCTCTATCAATAGCATATTTGGTAGAAATAATCTAATGTCGAAAATCCAGTGACAGTACTACCTTTATATAACAGATTTTCGGCTCTAACAAACACCCCCTCACATGAATTAGTCCGTTATATCGAGGTTTGGCTGTACACAAATTGCATTTACATTCCAATGAATACTTTTAAAAAATAACACAGCCACAAAATGTTTACTGTTTAGACATATAACATATATACATACCATAATCTCAAAAACTGATGGATAATACATATTGAATAGTTAATTTCATTTATGTAGTAAGTAACCACAATGTATAGTAAAAATATGAATTAGAGGATGGGTCGAATTAGAGGTATTTTCTGAAATCCGATTTATCCTACTTGTAAAATACGATACTCTCTATGCCCTGAGAACAGTGGTATAGATTCAAAATGTAATGAGCAAATTACCTGATTTAGAATTTAATGATGACACGTGAGTTGGGGTTCCTGTGTACATGTGCGGAGGAGTATATGTAGAAGTCTGACTTGTGCCTGATGGAACAGGTCCTTGTTGACTCCCAATAGGCTGACTGTGTGTACTAGTAATTGAATCACTATTAGTTGAATAGAAATATGTAGTGCCACCAACATTTTCCTGTAAAAATAACATGCATTTAGTAATTTTTAATTTAATACACTTTTTCTTATATAGAATTGTAAGGTTGTTTAAATACGTGAATTGAGGGAGAATTATATAGAAGTTTAATAAAATATCGTCTCGCTCCTGGCAAAGTTTTTTTGCATCCCAGAGAGCTGCATAAATGTTCTGTGCTTGTTTCTTATGCAGCATGAGTTCGGCTGCTGCAACTTTGAACACGTCATAGGTGATGTGTAGTTCGAAAACGTTACGAGTCCTGGACAGTATTGGATTATCCCATAAGCGCAAGAGTCGTGCGCTCTTAGGGATCTCAAAAATAGCTTACATTATATTAAATATTTTTGATGCATCATTTGACTTGGAATATATTATGTTGTGACACTGAAGAATGCATCTTCAATGGTAGTAATATTGAATGACCGATGGGCATGACCATAAAGTACGATGTACAGGTGTAGGTTCTCATTTTGAATATTTTCTCGTGAACTGGAATTCCGTACATTTTTCAAGCCATACTCTTAATCATATACAATAAAAATTAATAGGAAATTATAATTTGGAGAAACCACTCAAAATGAAATAACAAACAATTTTTTGTTGTTGGTATATTCTCGAATAAATTTTGCTTTTTTATCATTAGAAAACGAAGGCCTCCTAAATCATATAGCGGCTGGGGGCTCCCAAGTGCATATTTCACCACTGGTCCTGGACTCGCAATACATGCAGTGCTCTAAAATGCTTTAATAATATACGTATATGGAATTTTTTCGTATTACATTTGTGTATTTAGGTATTATACTTGGTGTAATGGCATTATAATAAAAGACTAGTAATTATTTGGTCAGTTTCTAATTCGATAAATGGTCAGTTATAAATTCTTAAAACGGTCAGTAATAAATACTTAAAACGGCCAGTTAAAATAATAAATGGTCAGTTAATAACTAATTTTGGGTCAGTGTTTTATTGTAAAATAGTCAGTTATTTTCTATAAACGGGTCAGTAGATATCATTTTACACCAATAAGATATTGTGTTTATTACTTCGTTGTGATAGGTGTGTGATGAGAGGGACACAGCACCGACACGACTTAACTTTACCACTGAAAAAAATACGTTTGTCTACTATTACTGGCAATACTATTCGAGCGTCAACACAAACATCAAAAATACTAACTACTATTTATAATGCTTGTCGCGAGTTACTTCGAAGGGAAAATTCAATTTGTAGATGGCTTTGGAACAAAATTTGTCCTTAAACAATTATACCTGAATCGGTAAGCATATCTTTAATAGTTATTATTATTGTTCTCGATATTCTTATTTAATAATAATTTCCAAATTACGTATATATTATCGCATTTGAATATGGTTTACACAAGTATTCTATTAATCAGTATTTACATTATGTCGATTTCTCATTCAATGTATTTTATTGTTTACAGAGGAAAGAATGTTAACCAACTAGGAATTGCATGTTGTAACAATGGTATCTCCGCAGGATTTAGAGTTACGAATACGTAAGTTAATCATGGTACCTACATGAAAACCTTGTCATCTTTCAGTATTTACATTATGTCAGTTTCTCATTCAATGTTCTTTCTTATCCACAGAGTAAAAGATGCTGTCTAGACCAGAAATGCGTGATATAAAACCGAATCGAAATAAATAAACACAGAGCGAGTGGCACACACTAGAGAATGAAATTGAAGTCATGTCACGGGAGAAGCCTACACACAAAAAAAAAACTTTTATATCAAAATTATCCAAGCTCAAAGAACAAAATTGTTTAATAATAATTTGACTAGGCTAAAACGAAATCAAACTGTCAAACGTCAATTAATTTTTTCTTGCGTTATATCAAGGTGTGCAAAATCATGTTTTTAAACACATTATGTATTTCAAATTCATCTATAAAATCGCCAAGCTAGATAAAATAAAAGAGGAACCCCGGATTTAGCAATAAACTTTATGGTATTTAGTAAATATTAGCCCAGCTGAAATATTTTACGTACCAAGACCAGATGTACAACTGAATATATTCATGTTAGGCCAAATGACCTTTTGCATAGATTTGTAATCACATTGGTCGCATGCGAATCTTTTTTTCCCTGAATGTATCATTTTGTGTGTTTTTACCAGGGCTCTGGAGACAGTAAAAATAGTCCGACTCCGACTCCAGCATTTACCAAAACCACGACTCAGACTCCGACATTGACCAAAAACACGACTCCGACTAAAAAATGGTTAATATCGTCTCTTTTTCCCCTAATTTTCCTATTTATGTGTATTCAATTATATATCAACCCTATCAATGCGGCCAAAAGCCAAATTTGACGTATTAAATGGAAAAATAAAAAAATTCAAACTTTTCAAAATTTCCACATTATGTGCACTGAATATGCATTAAATGCAGAATTTTCAAATGACAAATAAATCGTGCATGTCAAATCAAACGACCTTTTGCATAGAGTTGTAATCACATTGATCGCATGCAAATTCATGGGATAAAATATCTGATAGTTGTGTTTCAAATGCACTACGGACAGGCTACTTAGACAAGAAATACTCATTTAAGGATTGCTATATTGCAGGACATGAGAGATTCGGTCCAATGATTCAACAAGAAATGGATTTGGAGGGAATTCAGAACGGAATTCAGAATTTGATAAGTTATGACGATGTTCCAGAAGAAGACGTCATGACTGTATTCGATTAAATTTGAAATAAATGTAAAATTCCTATATACAAATAAATATTGAACGAAAATGTATAAATCTACTTATTGTACTTGAAAAATAAGCCCTCCCCCGATAATAAGCCCTAATTCGTATTTCGGATATAAAAAGAAAATAAGGTGGATGATTTAGCTAAAAATCAACAAATTCGCTCATCGAAAGTGGTGGTGTTACCCAATTATAAATTAAAGATTGGACCGCTCATAAAAACATTTTAATGTTTTTTTGTATTTTCATAAATTTTGAATTCAAAATTATATAAAGGAAGTGGCAAGAACAAATAATAATCAAAAAAAATACAACTTCTGTTTCTGAAAAAAAAAATATCACATAAACACCCGAATGGTGTCCAATTTTACCCGAATTGACTGTACATTAGATTGCATATTTATATATATGTCATGGCCTGTAGCGTTTTAGGTTCTGATTTTAATTTAACATAATATACAATTTAATTCAATCGACACATACTGGTTTTTAAATAGTTCAATCTGAAAACAATATAACTAATTATTGTATCAGTACTGAATTTATTTTCGGAATTTTAAAACGCATAGCAACTACCTAAAAGGAAAAGTAAAAAAAAAATTATTCACCTTACTTTCAAATAATAATCAAGTTGACAATTCAAATTCGTACCGAAATCTTTACTGCAAGATTGCGGGAATATTGTTTATGGCTGTAGAATTTGTTTCTAAATATAAGCTTTTAATAAAATTGTTCTTTTTATTTTAAGCAAATAATTAAATTATGTGACTGCCTCTATCTGGAAATATTATTAGTTGGTATTTTGTGGTCGCAATTTTCAAACTCGATTTCATACTTAATGTCACAAAGTATTCTTTGGGATTTTCTATTATAATTATTCGAACAATTAAAAACAAAACATTTTAAATACTATCGTAAACTTTACACTTATTAAATTAATATTATGTATATGCTTCCTAATACCTGAACTTAAGAAATTAGTTCATTTCATGCGGTAATTTTCCATTGAACATGTCATAAATTTGCCACTATGGTCGTAATATTTGATAAAATTCACAAGCTGTCAAACTAAAACTTTTTTTTAAAAATAACTGACCATTTCAATAAAAAACTAACATTTTTAAATAAATAACTAACCATTAAAATATATAACTGACCATTTTATTTAATAACTGACCATTTTGATTTTTAACTGACCATTTATTTATTTAACTGACCAAAACTTGAATTAGTTACTGACCCATTAAATACATGCCAAAATAAAAATGTGTTATTTTTTAAGTATTCTGAAGATGTTTGCATGATTAACACATTTTTGGAAAAAATATGACTCGTAATGTTTTTGACATACACGATTCGATTACAATTTGATCGGGATCAGATTCATTCAACAATGCAGTTTCAAAAAAATTCTGTGATGGCGGTGTACAAATATCTGCATTTGGTTTTATTCGACAAAAATTGTGTTAGATAAATAATACCTGATGAACTTGGGTTGCATTTGAAGAAGATGACTGGGACGTAGACATTGGCACTGTAGGTGACGGTGGAGATCCTTTAGGTGAACTTGAAATAGCATCAACTCCAGTAAAATATGTTCCTGGCGTAAATTCGTTGACCTGCAAATATTTTTTTAAATAAAATCAAATTTATCCATCATGAAAACACATTCAATAGGATTCTAATCGCATTTTCAAAGGCAAATATTTAGAATGCGAAATCATTTTTTTGGCAGACATTTATTTGCTAACCGGCAATTCACAATTTAGTCAAAAATCTACAGATTATTAATTGAATATCATTCAATAAAATTTGAGCATTTAACCCTCTTAACACTCAAGTCACCGGTCCAGCGTCCGCGCGGAAATTATCGCAATTGGTAAACAACCGGTCCCGCGTTCGCGCGGATTTACACCTCGCGCATTGTCTTTGCATCTGTTGGCACATTACACGACACTTTTGGATTTTTTTTTTATTTTACGACCCATTACTGTCTGGTTAATAGCTCTCCGTGTTTTTTTATTCAATTTCTCACAAGCTTATGGCTCAAAAACGTCCTTGAAATAAAATATATTTGTTGAGTCAAAAAGTTTCCTATAATGAAATATAACGACTGAAACGAACTAAGTATTTTTGTTTATTAGCTCGGCAAAATATGTTTTATTGTCTACTCTGCGTCTAAATATTTGAATTAGGACAATAAAAGTTAATTTCGGTAAAAATATGAATGGATTTCTCAATGTCATGTTGGGGATGAATGGGGCACATTGCATAATGTTTTTTGAAAGATTTATACTGAACCCTATTTTCAAAAATACACGAATCATAAAAATCAAATTACCGGGAATGTTGGAGGTATTGATTTCCATTGTATTTTTAAACATTTAAAAAGTCTTTACACAGACCATACGATGTGACCATTCCCATGATATATACATAAGAATTGTATTATAGTTTGAAAATATTGGTCAAAATGAGTACAACCTATGTGATATCTCCGCAAATGCATTTGTAATTATTTCGTATTTCTACGTAAAATCGTTTTACATACGTGCTATAGTAATGGTAAAATTTGTGGAAAAAGAGTTTAAATTTACGTGTTTTGTGAAGTAATAGATATTACAATCAAAATAAAACAAAATACAAAGAAGTTGAAAAAACCCGAAAATGAATCGACAGTGAAGGAAATAAAAAAAAAATTTGTTCTGACAATAATACCATTATTACCAGGTGAGAAATATATGCTAGAAAATGTGCTACATTTTTTCAAACGATATCATCGCTTCTGAATCATTGTCGAGGTTTATGGCATCAAATATACATACATGGACAACTTTTACAATAGTTATATAATGGAGTATAGTTAGTAGTGATAAATAATATGTGTGTAATTTTTTCTTGCATTGTTTTTATCTTTTTTCACATTTCAGATGCTATAAATTTAAATATCAGTTTGTTTTTTTACTAACTCACTTATTTACATTACCTAATAAAATAATAATAATATTTAAGTTTTTATGAAAACTAATAACAATAAATGAACTCTTTTTGGCTCATAAAAGTAATAGTTATAATGTTTTTGTGCCATTGTGATGACACGTAAATGTTCCTAATTTTACGACTGATGGTATCTACCCTAATTCTTGGAAGTCTCTCAATAAATATTATATTTTTTTGGTTGATTATTATAAACCAACAATATTGTGTAAAAAGATCGCAGAAAACATTTCAAAAGAATTAGACTTTGTTTTATGTGTTTATGTAATAAAATGAGTAAAAGAAATATTTCTTTTGCTTTCCTTTCAAAAATATGAATAAAGCATGTGTTTACAGCTTTAATATTTTATTTTTTCGGACTTATTGTTTTTAAATACATATATTATACTATGCACAATACACTTTATTTTATCCAATTTACTCAACTGATTAAAAAGTTATAAGCATAATTCAAAATGTCGCGCGAAATAATAAAATCGGGAAAAATGTGTGGTGTTGGGTACAAAGTTTCCTATAAATAAACATGGACTATATTCTGACTGAAACGAACTAAGTATTTTTGTTTATTAGCTCGTCAAAATATGTTTCATTGTGAAAATATCAGTCGAATAGAATACATCCTATGTAATTACTCCGCGATTGCATTTATAATTATTGCGTATTTCTATGTAAAATCGTTTTACATTCGTTTTATAGTAATGGTATATAATCTTATAATTTGTGGAAAAAGAGTTTAAATTTACGTGTTTTGTGAAATAAATATATTATAAACTAAATCGTAGAACCAAAAATAAAACCCAATTGTATTTTAGATTATAACAAAAATATGAAAGGCGTTATATTACTCAATATATCGGAAGACGAGAAAATGGACAAAAAAAGTTGTTTTCTTTTTGTTCAATTCAGCAATGATACCACAATCATCACCATCAACATCAATTGGATTAAAAACTACATCAGGACACTCGATTGTTGATTCACCTGGAAGACTTTCGGGCGATTTGAAAAGACACATCATTCGGAAAATAATAAGTGATAAAACTAAAAGCTTTGTACGAATTTTTTCTTCTGTTTTCATTAAAAAAATAATATTTAAGTGTTTATAAAAACTAATAACAATAAATGAACCCTTTTTGGCTGGTAAAAGTAATAGTTATAATGTTATTGTGGCATTGTGATGACAAGTAAATTTTCCTAATTTATACGACTGATGGATGAATGGTAATTCTAGCGGCTCTCAATAAATATTTTTATACAATATTGTGTAAAATGATCGCAGACCACATTTCAAAAGAATTTGACTTTGCTTTATGTGTTTATGAATGGAAAAGAAATATTTGTTTCGCTTTTCTTTCAAAAATATAAATAAATCATGTGTTAATATTTTTTTTTTGAACTAATTGTTTTTAAATAGATATATTATACTATACAATACACAATACACTTTATTTTATCCAATTTACTCAACTGATTAAAAAGATATAAGCATAATTCTAAATGTCGCGCGAAAAACCAAAATCGTGAAAAATGTGCAGTACAGTAACCTCCCGGTTAAGTACGCAAAAAATGTGGTACGCATCCCGGTTAAGTACGCATGAAAAATGGAAAAAAACTTGGATCAATATTTATTATGCAAAAAATTAAAGAAAACTGAACACAATTATTTTATAAAATGGAAAACAGTTAAGATAACAATTAACTATTAGACAAAGAGAAAAAAACAAATTTACATTTTTATATAAGTGTCAACTGCACATTGTTTTTATTGTTTGATTTTTTTGAAATTGATGCTATTTTTATTTTTTTTTTAAAAATTTCAAAAGAGCATAGAAGATCGTTGTAATCAGCTCCTGCTGCATTTTTAACAACTGGGCATAAAAGCTGATTTTCTATATTTATTGCCATTTCACACAAGTTGTCAAAGCCTTCAAACTTGACTAGACATTCGTTGTTTTCCAGATCGGAATCGTCAGATAAGTGGCTTTCATCCGGTACTTCTTTCACATCTTCCAAAACATCGTCCACATCTTTGAGAATTTCCTGAACATATTCTTCAGTGTTTTCCTCGTCAATTCTTTCGAAGTTTATAGCATCGTTGACGTCAATTTCAATGCTTACTTTTGCAAACATTGTAATGATTTCATTGATCCATTCGTTCTCAGAATTCTCAACAGGAACGGGTGTAAGGGTCATTATCTCGGTTTTGGCAAAAGAGTTTGCGATTGTCTCTGCTGAGATGGCGTCCCCATGCCTCCTTAACAAAATTGGCAGCATCTAATAAATGTGCTGCATTTCCATATGCAACACCAGCTGCACCCCTTGAAAGCTGTTTTCCTTGAACTGCTTTGATGCTTTTTAAAGCATCATCCATTTCATAATAGTTAAGGACTTCTTTGAGATACAAATATTTATATCGCTTTTTCAGGGCTGCAATAATACCCATATCACATGGCTGTTTCCAGCTTGTGCAATTAGGTGGGAAAAATGCAACCTCCACATTATCTCGTTTAAATGCCTCAAAATGTCCTGGTGCATTGTCCATAAGCACTTTCATAGAAACTTTCTGATAGCACTGACATTATTGCCCAATATTTATACCTTATTGCATCATATTTACCATATTGCACCATATTTTTTAATGTAAGTGGGAGAGGTGCAGAAAAGAAAGGGGGCGGGCCTTAAAATACGTAAGTACGCACCTCCCGGTTAAGTACGCACAATACCCTTTGATTCAATATGCGTACTTAACCGGGAGGCTACTGTATTGCGTGTAACTTTGGCCCGATAAATGCAGTTGCCAGAGTGTTAATAATGGACATCCACATGTAAAACAAATTTACTTTTTTGATTTAACCCTTTGGTTGCCACGTCTTTTTTGATTAATTAGCAAGAACTCCCATGATTAAGTCATAAAAAATACCTTGATAAAAAGTGTTCGATAATTTTTAAACAGTGTGTGGCACATTTTTTGGACATATTTTTTTCGCGTTTCGATTTTTTGTGCTTGTACATTCTTCCAAAGGCGGCGCAAAAATAAAATATAAACATAAGTTTATTTATTGAAATATATTTTGCGAAAATCACAAATTACGAATTATTAATGACCAAACTAATATAAATGAATCAATTACAAAATTTTAATGCATTTCTTAATAAATCAACTTAATACAATACTAATTTATGTTTATCCCCACTTAATAAAAACCCAGATTAGCCTTCAATTCGAGAAATTACATAATATCAATCTGTCACATTTAATAACTTATTATTATCATATGAAATTAGGATGTTAGAACAGAAAAGATTTATTGTTTTTTTCACCGTGCTATAAGCCAAATTATTCTATAAAACAATAATTATTTGTGTATGATATTATTTTATTTATTTCGTACATATGATGAATTATACTTTTTTAACAAGGTGGTATATTTTTTTGATTAATTTGAAAACGTCAAAGATTTTTTTTATATATATAAATAATTGATTGTAGCAACTCTACGCCTTTTGCGTAGAAATCTTTTTCAAATGCATTGCTTTATTATTACAAACAATGAGTGAGTTATTTATGGCTTCCTTTGGTTGAAGCGATGATCGTAAATGGTTTTTATTCTTATGGATAAAAATGTATAGACTCTGACTTCAAAGTATTTTTCAGTTTATTATAGTCGTTGCGAAGTGGTTCATTATAATTATAATACAAAATAATTTCGACCATTACTCGTTGATATCTTCTAATATTATAATAAAAAACCGTTTGAAAATGAATAGCTTAGAATTTTAGAAATAAATAAAAATATCAACAGTAACATTATTAAATAATATCCTGAAAAAGACAAGTCGCTCACCATTACAATATTTCTTTTCAATGTTATTTTCCCAGTTGATTGCAGCTCATTAATTAATAATTTTGTAATGTTAACGTCATTAATAAAATGATTATTTGTTTGTTTTGATCCTATAATCCCCTCTTTGCTTCCTATAAAAGGTAAAATCCCGAACGCCATTTTGTAATTAATCATCTTAAAATATTAGATTCAATCCTGTTTCATTACTTAAGCAAACTTTGCGACAGTAAGTTATTATTTGTATTTGAAAATTGTTGAATCCTTCACAATGGATAAATAGAAAAGGAGTGGCTTTTGCAGAGAAATAACGAGTCTGATTCACAAAATGACAGTCGTGAATCGCCTATGCCTCTACGAAAATTACCAGGACGAATGGAAAGAAATTGTGTTGTTTGTAGTTTTAGCCAACTGAGAAAACGTTCACGTACTATATGTATAAAGTGTGAAAAGGGTGATCACTTCCAATGTTTAACTGTACAAAATTTAATTCAAATTAAAAAAAAAAACTGTTTTGTTCGATTTCTTTTCATGTTTATGGAATACATTTGAATGTTAGTGTGTGTTTTTTTTGAAATAGTAAATAAATAAATATTTTATCAAAAATAATATCGTAATAAATTTTCTTGACCCAATTATTTTTTTTCATTGACCTGAATAATCTAATTTAAATAAGTCCATCAACTCGAAATATCGATGCAGGTAATAAGTATTGAAAAATAAATATATATTTTAAAAATGTTATATACCCCTGGAGCAATGTGAAACACAAGCCGTTCCAAATGTAGCTCATACTTTTATTATTTCACGATGGCGAGCCGTCGGAAATGGGAATTCTCGCTAGTTAGCAAAAGCCGATTAAATCGGCTTTTGACAACGAGAGGGTTAAATATAAAACAATTCAAATCAATGGTCATACCTTTTTATTAGCTATTGGGGACGATTGTGATATCCTGCCAATGTTTTGTGAATTTGGAACAGGAGCACTGGAGCTACGATTCTGTAGAAAGAAATAATAATATTCTAAGCCAAGTGTGTTGTGTTTGAAAGTATATTGGAAATCTTTCAATGGGATCATCATCCTAATTAACTCCAAAAACAATGATTTGAGACTAAAAATTATTAGAATAAATAAAACCTTTTTGATTGAGAGCAAAAATGCACAAAAGAGTTAGTCTAAAGCAATGATGCACAATCTGTGGCCCACAATGACATTTCATGACAAATATAAATCACCTTTTTTTTCTTCAGAACTTTTTATGGACAATGGAAGAACAATATAAAATAACAGACTTTTATTGGCATACAATAAACAATTGAATTTGCATTGGAAGCAATGCTAGTTATAGGTTCTCTGTACAATTGATGGTAAGTTAACCCATGTTGTTGTTAATAAAATACAAGTAATGTACTCAAACCTTTTGAAAATTTGCTAGCTAAGTTTATTAAAATGCGATGAAAGTGAGCAATTTTTACCATATATGTTACAAGTTTTGATTCCTGTGGCAAGGCTGAGGGTGAAGAATATTGGTAAACGGATGGGTCCATTGTTGATCAGCACCTTAAGTTTTAAAAAAAAAATTCAATAACCATACGTATTATTTCATTTAAAAAAAAGGGATTAATCCTATCACGCTGTCATGTCTTTTCTATGTCGGATTCGCTTCAAAATAATATATACAATGGTGAGCATTGGTCAAATATCATTCTGAACATTACTGGATTACCGGAGAAGCGAATTTTAACGATATAGACAAATAATTCAAGATTAACATAATGGAAGGATTGTAAGTCTTCACTACACTATTTAAAAGTTTGCTAAAGTTACCTTCGCCGGTTTCTCAAAAAGCAGAATACGTATCACTTTCTAATATTTATAAATTAACTTTGAAGTCACATTGGGGAGAAAGATGTGTATACACATTACATAATGGATATAAAAGATGCGTTACAATTCACAAACGTCGTTTTAAGTAAGTTAGTGACATTTGCTTTCAAATAAATAATAAAATCAAACTGTGTAACCGAAAGCCTTCTATACTATCATTCCAAACAGATGCCATTGCCAAATTGTCATAATTTATTTGTTTTGTAGTTTTGGCAGCTTTGAAACAGAGATACCAACATAGATAATATATATTTTGCTACCAACCATATAGCATTGCAGGTATTAAGGAACACATCATACCTTATGGTTTATGTTTTGAGGTAATAATACTTAATATCAGGATAAATAATTCAATTTATACATAGATATATAAACAATGTAAATACAAGTTATCAGTTATTTTTTTAAAAGTTAATATAATAATTCCATATTAGTTGATTAGCACAACTTTTAGCCGGAAATTTGTAACTAAAATTCATTAATGTATAATTTGAATGAATATATATATGTATATATAACCTAAATTTATAAAAAGTGGTTGCCTTTCAAGACACTAGCTTCGCTTGAAAAATATTCAGACCAGGTCATAAATCATCTTAAGCAGCAATCGGTAACAAGTATTTTGAAATAAAATTTTGATAGGTTGCAAAATTATTTCAGTAAGTAACTATGTCTTGTAATTAGAGACAAAAATCAATAAAATTATTTCAGTTTGTAAGAGATCTTCAACATTTTAATTGAAGTCTACTTTGTTTAATTCACATTGATGTAATATCAATTGTTTGAAATACTTTTTAAGTCTCGCTTCCTTTTGTATTTATTATCAGCTGATAAAGCTCGCGATGAGTGAAACTGGTCCTGATCTTAATAAATGCAACGTGGAATAAGTACTTTAAATAGTGTTATTATTTTTAATACTTATTATGAGTTATTATTATATTGAGCAAATATCATTGCATCCTCTCTTTCCATCACTTTCACGCAAAAGAAAATAAATGGCTTTTTTGTTTCCTTAAAACAATGTAATATGATGTCATTTAGAAGGATTGAAAGAAATAGCTGACATTTAAGAAATTGTTGTTGATTTAGATTTATTTTTTAATGTAAAATATTCATAATTTATATAATGTAGAAACTTCTATATATGACATTATAGGTGATGGCAATGCGCCAGCTAAGATAAGAGGCTATCAAGATATTTTTTTAAATCCATGTCCACCCCTATTGTGGAGAATATGGTCTCCAAGTAGATGTATCTATACATACTTTTTCTATGAGAACTGACTGTTACTCCATTGTTCAACCTCTCAACAGTTTGATGAGACTAGGGATAGAAAGCATTTGGCTAGGACAGGGCTAATGGTTAGGTAGTCGCCCTCGCTACACCCCACTAATAAGATTGTATTGGGTAGAAAGGAAT
Organism: Himalopsyche kuldschensis; assembly: GCA_028554975.1. Taxonomy (NCBI): domain Eukaryota; kingdom Metazoa; phylum Arthropoda; class Insecta; order Trichoptera; family Rhyacophilidae; genus Himalopsyche; species Himalopsyche kuldschensis. Next base: position 8,425,703 of record JAHFWI010000038.1, read on the forward strand.
CCCAAGATACTTTTTAATAAATGTTTTGCTTAGAAACTATTTATAAATTTCTGCTCAGAGCAATTGATGAAATTAACAACCCAATTAATAAATATTTCTTAAAATATCTAAAAGATCCACAATATCGAATATCATAGCTCATCGCAAGCGTCAACTAAAATGCTCGTAATGAGCGAAACTGTTCCTTATATTTATCAGAAAATATGTGGAAATGGTACTAAAAAATGTGTTTTATTTAAAATAATGCCTTTGTAGCAAGAAATGACAGTCAACACTTCAAAATTGATTAATAAAATAAAAGCAATTTTACCTATTGTCAGACAAATTATATAATATGTACAGTGAATCCCCGATTCTATGTTTTTCAAGGGACTGTAAAAACAAACGATAAATGCGAGAAACCAAGAATGGGGGAAAGTTTAAAATATGAAATAAAAAAAGTAAACCTTTACTGAGACTATAGAAAATGAATGAGCCACGCGGGAAAACGTTTAATGCGGGAATGTTAGATCGGGGTTCCACTGTACCTGGAAGAATCAAGAATTGTAAAGCATGATGTCAAACTATACAATTTTGAATAAATTTGAAAAACATGTTAATATATTTATTCGTGACTGATTCATTCTACATCTTTTGTGCTTGATTTTATTAAATATAAAATATAAACTCAATAATGTTATTTTTCATTTTATCAATGCAAAAAAACTATTTTTTATACCAAACATGACATATTGATGTTAATAAAAAGATTAAAATTATGCCTTGCATTTGTTGATTGGCCTGCTCCTGTCTTAGAGGGAACATTGACCTCACCCCCTATTTACTTTCAACATTTTCTGTAATTACTGCCAGGGCAGAATGAATGTTAGGTGATGTGGGATAAAAATGAAATCATACAACAGATGCTTATAATGTTTTATTGGAATAACGTTGACCCAGTAATAATAAAACATGCAGAAAGTCCTTAACCTGACACGAAAAATGAAGGATAAATCTATCATTTTCAACAGTTTTATAAATAAGAAAAACATCAACATGTTAAATAATTTTGAAATAAACTATTTTTATATGAGACACATATATTATTTAAGTAATTAAGTATTTCGATTGAGGGTGCTTGATCGAATTTGAATTGTTTGAACTTTTTACTTTTCCATGAGTTTTGTCGCTAACGACCCGGGTTTCGCCTTTCGGCATCTTCAGGCATTCCAAGTGCACGGATGTACTTGAACTGATGCATGGTAAACAATTTGTATCGTTTATATACAAAAATATAAGTAGTACACTAAGTTAAAAGGCTATTAAAATGTAAATTAGCGAAAATTGAATGTATACAAGTTTCAATGAATTAAGTGGGGTTGTTATAATTATGGGGATTTTTGAAAATATTAATGACCAGATAATAACATAAGAATATTTAAAATAAATCTAGGGTTTTATCTGACCTATTATTAATGAGTTGATTGATTTTAAGCCTTTGAATTAATATTTAATGATAGTAAGTAAATTGATATTTAATGATAGCAAGTGTTTAAATTATTAATGAATGACAATTATTTAAAAGGGTACAACAATATAGACTATAGTAAGGTCAAGAAAGTTTGGAAAAGTACAAAGTTCAAAAAATACATATATTATTTATAAAGAAAATATTTAAAATAACAATATCAATTGTATTTTGTATCACAGGAAATTACTTTCGTAATTTATAATTAATCATTAGTTTTTTTATTGCACAAGAATTTTCAATTGAAATATTAAATAAATATTTTATCGAAAATGCAGTCTTTACGCTCAATGACATTTCAATATTTTAAATTAATAAATTAAGGTACTATATATAGAAGATTCGTTTTACCGAAAGGCACTGGAAATTTTTTCATTTTAACATATCGTATAGCACAATTTATAATTAAAAATAAATTAAGTACATTTAAATTTTCAATCACATGTGCTGACATCAGCAATAATTATTAATATTAATGACTGGAATGGAAATATTTAATATATTAATTGAAATATTAACAATTTTATAAGAACGGTAAGAAAAATAACAATGCATTTTAGTTCTACATAAATTATTTTATATATTTGTTGATAGCTATTTCGACTTACACCTTCGTCAGAACTATTAACTACAGAACTATAGTAGTTCTGACGAAGGCTTAAGACGAAGTAGCTACCGACAAATATATAAAATAATTTATGTAGAACTAAAATACATTGTTATTTTTCTTACCGTATTATAATGGAGTTCTACCAAGTAAATGCCTACTCAATCAATAATTTTGTAGGCCTATAATTGAATTAAAATTAAACATTAACCCCTTGAGCAGTATAGCGGTACCAGTGTGGCCAAGAATTTTTTCATATATTGAAAATACATTATTTTTATTATTTGTTTCAAATAAACAAAAGAATTTTATAAAAAGGCTAATAAAATATTTGGAAACAAATTTATAGTCTTACATTATTGAGTTTGTGTTGTCAATAGTATTTCTTATTTCACCGCTCAAAGGGTTAGCAATGATCTTGAACACAGAGATCATTTGTTTTATATCGTTGTACATTATATTTGTGAAGTAAATCAGACTTCAAATATATCACAGTTTTGTACAATAATGAGTATTGCAGTTATATGCAAATAAATATTTTTAATATATAAATAATGAACTATATTTAAATCTGGTATTCAGAAATTGACTATTTCAAAAAATATATTTTGGAATTAAAATATTTGAACACAGTTTTGTGACTCTTGTTTTTTCTTAGTTTTGGTCTTTTCTATTTATCATATCTATGCAAGTACACAAAAGAGATTTTACTTCTTTTATTGAGGTAGTTCTTAATGCTAAATGAGCGTGGCTCGCATCAATTCTTTGGGTAGTTAACAGTTGGACACGCGCAGAAATTCTATCGATGGTAGTTTCATTATCAAATCGCAGAAGCCTTCGTGCACGCAAATTCGGATAATAAAATACAGGATTGATGAAAAACACCTGAAAATTAGAATACAAATAAAATTAACCAAACTGAAACTTAAAAACAAATGGCAAGTTGTTTTCAAAATAATTCTTTTATGAACAAAATGGTTGTACTTTATGTAAATGAATTTTAATGGTAAACTTTTTGCAATTACCGGTATAAGTGTGTTTTCCAAACCATCTGAATAGGCTGAAGACGTCTCGCTTGTTAGATATATGTATGGTTCATTTTTACACAGGGTGCCATCATATAGGCTCATAATTTCGTCTGCTGTTGCCCTGAATTCTTGACGCTGTAATGAATATAATATACATATTACATTAGAAGTAATTAACTAAATAAAATTCCATTCTACAAAGTATTGACAGAGAACACCTTAAAAGTGAGAAGTAAACTTAATTACATTTCCTAAGTCTTGATAAAATTGTCGATCTCAGCTTATTAGCCAATAACAATAAGCTGCATTTCAATATAGCAAATTCCATTTTTTTAAGCCAATGATTAGCGCCTCTTATAAAAAATGAGTTTCGGAAACTAAAATAACAGTCAGATCAAACTGGTCATATTTTATGCAACTCAAACAAGATAAAGGTATTCATTTTATCCGTGAAAAAATATTATTATTTGTGGAAACTAATTTGTGTCACACAGATTTAAAAAGTATTTGGGATTAGATGTAATATTAAAAGAATTTAAGGTGGCTAAAAGATACTCAAATAATTTAAAGGGCTTACTTCAAGTAAGTCAGCATCAATCACATTCTGCAAAAACTGTGGCCGTTTTACAGTTGCCCGCATATCATTTTCATCAACAGGACATTCCAAATATTTCTGAAATAAGAGATTAGTTGGGAAATATACTTATAAGTATCAAAAAAATAATAAATATAGTGAAAACAATGTAAAATTTTTCAACAGTTTAAAAAGTTGAAAGATTTGTAATATGTACTTAATTGATATTGCAAGAATTTACTGTTTATGTTAATAAACCATTCATTGGAGAATCGTTGGACCATTCAAAATTGGGTTTGTATTGTAAACTCAATTATAATAATATCTTTTTTCTACTATTGATTCTTACATATATTTTTATAAAAATTACAAATAATAAGTTAATTGCTATTGAGCTGTGATAAAGGATTAAAGCACAGTAAGATAATATTATAGGAGAATTTTTTTTTTGGACATTGAATATTGGCAAGGAACCCAACAGAGTAACTTCCAACCTCTTTAAGAAAAAATATAAGAATCAAACAATAAGCTTAGAAATTTGAAAGCAGTGTTGAACTCACAATAATAAATAAAGAAAAAATTCTTACTGCGTGATTGTAGACATCGGAACTCAAAGTGGATTGGTTGGTCGATACCGCATTAATATGTTGATTGGTATTTATTACCGGAACAGGGACATGCGTCATTCTGCGAGATTGTAAACGTGCCTCTGGAGCATAGGGCCGGTATCGCAATATTTGTTTACAATTTTGAAAGGTTGGCATTACCGGAACAGGGATATGCCTGCGTATGTGTGGTTGTACAAGTGGCTTTGGAGCATCAATGACAATTTTATACGACATATTATTTAGCTTCTGCAAACAAAAACATTTAAAAGAAATTAGCATTCAATATTGTTCATAATTATTATGTTCAAACAAAAACTACAAATTAAGTTAAAAAAATCTAATTAGTATGTCAGATAAATAATGAAAGCTTTACCATAGTGTTGTGGGTTAATTTAATAATCCATTTAAATCTAAATAATACCTCCGATTACGAAAACCAAATTTGAAAAAATAGTTAGAAATAAATACCTTACTATAAGCCAGATACAAATTGTCGTTAACTGGAAATATAAATGATTACAATTTAGAGAAAGTTGGTTATGGCGACTGCTTGCAAGATATGTATCATAAACACACTGAGATAACATCATCAAAGTATTTCAGACTTTTTTATACACATACACGTCAAAATGAAAACACAGTTTTATATGTGTCGTTTGTCAATACTTACAGTAGCATAATTGGTGGAATCAGTGATTATTATTTTTGACAGTCCCATGAATTGAAATTTAGTAGTTTACAATATAAGGGTGTGGCATTTAATCAGTACATTAAGATTGAGTATATCCGAGTTTAATACACATATTTCACACATGTCTCACAGTGGCAAAATCGTAAATTAATGTTAAATAACTATTTAAAAGTTACGCAGAACATGAGATTTGAATGACATCTACGTGCCTTATATTACGATTAAAAGGATGTCAGGCAGTGGAAACTATTGAAAATGATTAATAAATAGATTATGGTAAATGTATAACTCACTTATTGCTCAATACTCTTCTTATTGATCAATCCACACAGAACGCAGGTCCTATCGCAATTATAAATATTATTGTTGTCAGAAGTGCCGGTGCCGTTAGCGTCGTTTACGATAGTCAAGTGTGGCCAAGTGTCGCTATATGTTGTCTATGGTCGCTATCGAGTGAACGACGAAGTTGCCATGTGAACTTAATAAATAGTAAGTATGTATTGAATTTATATTTATTTTAATCAAATGATTTTATATTTTTAATTAATATTATTTGAATACTAAATGATAAAAAAGGTAAAACAGTTGTTAAAAAATAGCGACGTTTTATTTAAATACATTTACTTAGGATTTATAACTCTAATATAATATAGACTTTTGTACTATAGTTGTATTTGAACATTGTCACTTTAACCTGATATGTATTTAATCGATTGGTAATCGATCCCTTAAAACATGTGATACATTACTACCACTTATTTATTTATGTTTGAAAATGTAAATATATAAATAACAATTGTTATGAAATATAAAAATTCGTAACTATGTACCTATTAACATTGAAGACTAATTGGCATTTTCAATATTGTATAACAAAAAAATCACTAATAAATACAAATATTTTAATTTGATGCGTAGCGTTTTAAAAAAATTGTAAAAATCAATGATAAACCAATATTAGATGAACAATAAAATGGTTTTTTTTGAGCGAAATTTTTGGTGAGCATACATAGATTACGCTCACTAAAACTTATTTTTATACAAAATATGTTTACATGATTTTTATAATAATTTTAATTATTACTCCTGTTTTTCTATTTAGTATAATACATAGATAGCATAAGCAAAAGGTCTATGGTTAAGGATCATCATCAAATGTCACTTGATATTTGTTGCATTATCATCTGTAGGTAGTCCACATCATTGAAAATATACGAATTAGAAGGTTTAACTTGATCTTTTTAGACTTCATTACATCCTCTACTGTTAACTGGAGCTAGAATTATTGTGAAATTCATATTTATTTCACATAACAATGGATACATTTACTAGAGATCAGTTTATTGGAGAGGCTACGACGCAGCCCGATTTTTCGAAGCTGTCTCAAACTATTGAGAGTAATATTCAAAAAATATTCCAAAATGGTATGCATTTTATCCTTTAACTACGAAGTGTATCTCAGTATTGTGAAAGACTTCTGATATATATTTGACAAATGCTTTTTATCTCAACACTATGAACTGTCATTGTGTTGGTAATTCTTCTGCTGTGAAGATTACTTTAATTAAGATTTGGTCTATGCAGGAATGTATTGAAAGAAAATGTACTATGCCCAGCTATGTTTCATAATATTTGGGAGTATATCGGATTTCTAGACTGTTAAATTTTAAAACCCTGATCCCCCCAATTTACGCGATGACCACGCATTTAAAAATATAGAACATTTTTAAAAGATACAGTACCAACACATGGGATAAGTACTAAGATTAAAAAAAGCGCACAAATTTAAACATTAATTCCATATTATAGGAATCTGCCTTCAGGAATGTGTGCCTAAAAGATATGAATAATTTATTGAAAGAAATGAAAAAGAAATATTAATGCAATTTATGTATTATGTAATTTAATATCAATAAATTTTCACTAAGCATAATATTAATTACCGCTTGACACTCAATGGGCGGGCTATTTGTGCGTGTCTTATAAGCGCAATGCGGAGTATTTTATATATATTTTTTATTCACTGTTAACCTAAGCTTAAAATGAGTATTTTTTTACGTAAAGTTTTTTTTAACGGCAACATCTTTTGATTACTTTGCATACCATTAAATATCTAAAATTAGACTACTTAAGTTGTTTTTTATTTGAAAAAATAGTTGAGTCAGTCATAAGTTTTTCTTAAAATGCTATGAATTACGACCAATTTGACATACAGCCAAAGTTCAGGAACGTATCTCGGTCATAAGTCGAGGACTACGTGTATTCCGTTGCCCACCGATAACAACCAATCCATAAATATAATGTGTAGCTTTTTTACTTCAAATTCTGTCTAGGACTTTCACATATTTTCATATAAACCTATATTTTATAAATGTGATTGGAGACTATTGACAGTTGTGTTTTTCCAGTGTCATCTATGCAAAAAATGGTCAACCAGCTGAATTCTTCTCAAGACTCGCAATCTATAAGGAACCAATTGTAAGTCACGTCAATATTTTGAACGCATTACTAAGTCGTTGATCTATTTAATATTCCGCTTCGTATTTCTTTAAAATCTTTGTGGAAATATAATAAGTTTTATATTTTATCGATTTAACAGTAGTGAAATTTGCTGGTGAGAGGCGGCTGATTCAGAAATTCGAGGATGGTACTGAACTAAAGTGTCTACAAAAATTTCAATATAGAATTGGTAATATTGTATCTCCCATTTTCACGACACACTGTATTGCAATCGGCTTCAAATTCATCAAAAATGTATAAATGTTATTAACCTTTCCAGTAGTATGGATGTATACAAAAGTAAGTCATAAGTCGGCGTAGATGTATGTCAGCGCCGTTTTGTATTAGTACGAGTATTTGAGTGTTGGACCCCTCGATTAAGCTAAGTGTTTTTTGATGATAAAGCCCACTATCAATATGCATACATATTTTGAAGAATCCACAAAATTGTCATGTAAAAAGAAGTCTGTTTTTTTTCATTTATTTTAATTATTATTTTTTTCTTAGAATATTATATGTATGTACATATTATATACATAACACCATATCATGAAATAGTCTCAAACAATGTCAGAAATCGTGAAATTACATGAAACACGCTGAAAATCGAAAGACGATTTTGAAATGCTCATATGGGGGCGCTTCGGGTATCACACGTATTTGTGTGAGCTCCGAAATTGGAACACTTTTTTTTACACGTATTCGTGTGAACGCCGAGGAAGCAGTTAATGAAGTAATATTGTTTATAATTGTAGTTAAAATATAGAAAATGTTCTTATATTCTCTTGTTCGTAGAAGCTTATCTGCAATATTAAAACCATACAATAATTTTAATGTTAAACAGTGAACACTTCTCTGTATTATGACAAAACAATAATAATGTTTATGTATAAACCAGAGTAAGTGTGTGAATGCCCTTCTAATGCAATTTCCTCATTGACTTCTCCTATTTTTTAATATTTTCAGTCAACAAATTCAAAATTACACCCAACAGTTGGCAAGAGATACCTCATCTTTACTGAAAACAATAATGACAATGCCACTGCAGTCAGCTGAGCAGCGCCAACAAAAACTTACCAGAGAAAGGCTTGGTGATGAATTTTTAAAAGCGTTGCATTTGTTTCAGGTAAAATTCTACTGATTTTAATTTATGTTGAGTTATAGAAAGTTTAACCTTTAAACTCAGTAAATTTCTCTTAACTCTAATAAACAATTTATAAAGCTAGTGTAAATTTCTATTGTGCATAAAATTAATTTCATCATGCAAATTAAATGAAAATTTAGTATGATTATATATAATAAATTAAAGAGTAAGTAAAATGAAGACAATAATTAAATTAAGGATTGCTAAGGGCTTAGTTGGTTTTGTTGACTGATGGTTAGAAAAATATTTAACTTATTGTGTCAAACTATTCTTGATTGACTATTAACCCGTTGTCCTATTTTACTCGCTATTTATGAGATGGTCACTGTGTCGTTTGACGAGTGTAGTTTGCGTGTTCAAAAATCGCTGTTTAGGGCTTTAGTTTATTTTTCCCCCGCTAGTTGACAGTAGTATCCAGTGCATAATTGTTTTGTCACATCCGTCAGATGAAACAGACCGAAAGCCAAAAATATTTTCACCGAAACTATATCGCTGGCACGGTTTACCCAATTTTGTAGATATTTACATTTTTCGAATAATAAGAAAGTTTTACCTGGGGATAAGATTTCGAAGGCGCGTTATGTTGTAGATTATATGACTTCTAATGACTTTTAATTTTGAATTACATTATATGATCTTTATACTTTTTAATAATAAACATCTAATTCTATGAAGAACTGTAAAAGTTATTGATGTTTTTGTTCACTTTGTCAATTTCCTGTTAAACTAAACATTGAAAACTAGATCTAGGAACAAATTATTTCCAGAAAAATCATAGGCCAATGGGTTAATGGAATTAATTGATTGTATTATTAAATCAACGATTACATTGTTTTGTATCTTTTTTCTGTAGACCACCCAAAGAAAAGCTGTTCAGAAATCAAATGAAGATGTACGTCGGAACAAACCTACGAAGATTAACATCGGAGATCCTTTCCAATTAGGTAGTATTTGTTCTTCCATATGCTGTACAGTTCAACTACACTATAATGCTTTTTTTGCTGTCATTTTACTTTCTTTGCAAAAATTCCGATCATGAAAGCTCAAGTTTTTTCTATCTTCTGAAAATAATATGTGATACAGATAAAATTAAACACAATTAAAAAGTTACGTTTCGGGCGATTTTGCACTATTTTTTTACGCAGGAGCCGGGAGATTTCTCGAAAACAATTGCAAAAGTTAAGCACTTCAGTCAAATTGATATAACTCCGATGCTATTTAGGCGACGTCATTGAAAATTGCTGTTGGGTTAGGAAAGATTATTCCTGTATAAAAAATGTTTCAGTTCAAAGATTCTTAAATTGTGGTTTGCATATTAACTTAATATAAATGACTTGGTTATAAACTCCATGAGAGGTTGCTGGAACGGTTATGGTTTAATTACAGGATAGATAGCAAAATATTTTTCCAACAGCGAGATATGGGCCTTTTCAAAAAATAATAATAATACCATTCGAACTTGTGTTACAAAATAATTAATTATGATTGTTTTTTGAAATATTTTTCATGAAATTTGTATTTGCTGTAATTATCACATTGACAGACAATAAAGTGACTCCTGTCTGTGTGTTCGGTAATAAATTTGAACCATATAGTGAACCAACACCACGAAGACGTGGATACGAGTCTCCCGGACCTCTTCGTTTGTCCAGGGAGGACGCGTATACAAGTCCTCTGGACGATACGTGATAGTACAAAAAGATAGTAAAAGTTTCATCAGTTTTACTTTTTGGCAAACCAACTCACTAAAAACTGCATTATCACTAAACATTTGTAAAAATTATGTTCACATGATTTATTATGGGATATTTTCTCAACTGATTATAATGTCAGTCCTTTTGTTTTGGCACTAAAAAGTCATAAACAGAACTATTACTTAATCAATTTGGAATTTTAAACAAACAAATCACATTTTATGGTACTACTACTATGTATTCTCATAAGATCTGGGGCGGTTTCACTCACTGTGAGTCTTATCAACTGATTATTTAGAATAATGCCTTTCTACCAAGAAGTGACAGTTATAACTTAAATGTGACAAATGAATCTTGGAATTTGTTTAGTTATCATTCTGTTATAGTTTTCAATATAAGATAAAGGTAACCTTATCAAAAAAATATGCATATTAGAAAATATTAAATAATCAATCAATGCTTTTTTCTCTTTCAGGTATGAGTGGTAATAATGAATTGATCGCATTGGAAAATACACAGAAACAAAGGCAGGAACAAATTGATATTCCCACTGATCAAGAAATCAGAAGTTATGAAGAAAGTGAGCGTCGTGCTTTAGAATTAGCTGTGAGTGATAATATAAAATTAAAACACACAGTCAAATTCAGACTTACTATTGCAAAGGTTGCTTAATCCTTTTACGACCAGACCTTTTCATCGTTGTCGGTCGTTCTCACAAAACTTCGGAGCGGTGATTTTTTACTCCTCGGTCGTATAAGGGTTGAAGTAATGACAATAGTTACACAATATGTGAAATAATCTAAGTTATTTTACATTAAAATGAACATTCACAAAGTTACCATCGAAAGTATCAGATTCATTATTTTTATTGCTCTTTCAAAATATCAAAAAGGCATTTATAACAAAATTGGTGACACTTAACTACACTATTTCTAGCTGGTTGGATATAATATATGACATTATTTAAATTATATTACTCTTTGAAATCATGCATTTTATTGCCAATTATGTATTCTAAGTTGTTTAATTTTCTTACTTTAGCAAAGCATCACTAGTGTTAATGAAATTTTCAAAGAGATGGGTTCAATGATCCATGAAGAATCAGCAATTGTGGATTCTATTGAAGCTAGTGTTGAACATACTTTGGAGCATATAACCAGTGGCAACCAAGAACTAAGACAAGCAGCTGTATCTCAGGTAATTAAAGGCATTTTTAAACTTTGAGTGCAAAGCTCATAGCTTCCAAAATTTTGATTTTAATTCAAATGCTCTGTCCCTTTTTCAAATGCCGTGTATTGATTTTTTAAGATGTAAAAGAATAATTTCTTTTAATTATTTTTCACCCTGCAATAGGATATGAAAACTATAAAATTATTACAATTGTTTACACAGATGCAAAAGAAATCGTTGTGGATTTTTTTGATGAATTCGTAGTATGATTTAATAATATTTTAATGACCTTGATGTGGTTTGGGGAGTTATGAGCATTGCATCCTAGGCTGATTATCTGCTATTGATTTAATTTTCAGATTTATCTTTATATATCTCTACCAGTAAGAATTAAGTCAACAATATTTTTTAATATTAAAAATGAATTTCCATAAAGTTACCGCTGAATCCATCGAAAGTTTCTTAACCGTTCAATCTATTGTACAGAATACGATTTTACACTTGTGAATTTAAATAATGGATACAAGTTTGTTGGGTCTGTGGTCGAGTGTCGACATCATTGGCTTCAATTGTCGACCGCCTGCGTTCAAGTTTCAATCTGGGTTGTTTCATTTTTCAATTGAATTATTGATTTCTTTTCGTAGAAATGGATGTCTGAGTGGTCTAAAATTCTCTCCCATCCTATAAACATAAAATAGCGAGGAGAGCGACTAGTTAACCATTAGTCCTATCCTAACCATTTTTTTATCTCTACTTCTGAAATTAAGCTACTGAGTAACAATCTTAGAAAAAACTTTGATGAGATAAACCCCGTAAGCAGTCTATATGCTCTACATTGGGAGCGGATATGGTTAAAATATAAAATAACATGGCGCATTGGCATTAGCTGTAATGTCAAATATTTTTTTATTATTTAAATTTAAAAAATAATAAATACATGTTTCGTTTATAATTTTTATTCGATTAAGGCACATATGAAAAAATTAATGTTAATGTCTTTTTTATATTTTCTTTTACAGAGCAAGCTAAGAAAGAAGAAGTTATTCTTGGTCTGTATAGGTGCCATAGTTCTGATAATCATATTAATAGCTATTTTTGCGCATTGATTCAGTGCTGCATTCCAACGTAAGATGACACGTGAATTAGTTTCTATTAGTTTATTATTGTTAGTATTTCAGATTATCATTTTTTGTTTGTAAATGGAGATAGATTATTGATGCTTTGTGATATTTTTCCAATCAATGTTTATGCTTTCGTGGTTAACGTGGTGTGATAGTATTGGAAAAAGTACTTGACTGATATTGATATATAAAAATTATGGTTATATTTGCGATTCCTCTACTATCAACAATGGTATTTGCAAGAATGTTAAAAATATTCCATATATGTGTATTAGACAGAAAGAGAATAAGCAATTTACTCTGACAAATTATAATTTTTTAACCTGTTTTACATTATTAAGTAAATACAGGTTTGTCTTTTTTCTAAATAGCCTATTTAATATTTAACGTTATGTAAAAAAATGTAACAAGAACCGTTCCAGAAAGTTTATCTTAATTTATATTTTTCATTGTTGTGTATATATTGTTTGTATATTTGAATAACTCATAGAGATGAGAAGCGTTTGATGAATATTGTACATACTATTTCATATTCGTTATTTGTATGCAACAAGTCTTATGTTTTCTCAGTTAGGAGACCTTTTTTTTGTTTATTTTTCTAAAACACGCTAGTTAAGATACTTTAAATTTAAACGATTGGAAGGAAGCTTCTTAGACAATCAATTTCTTTGAGATTTTCATTTATTTATCTCACGATAACTTTAATTATAGTTTGTATATTTGAGCTCAGGCAATGGAGGGTTCGTAAAAGAATATTCAGTATATAGTTGTATCTTAATAAATTAATTAAAACTATCTTTTCTTCGTTTTTTATACGCTTTGTATAGCGGATCAACATTGTTGGCTTTGGTTGAGGAACTCACGGGCTTGAATGCCAGTTTGGGCAGTTTCATTTATCAACTGAATTATTGATATCTGTTCGAAAACATGGACGTCTGTGTTTCAAAAATTCTTTCCCTTACCCATCTGATCTTAAAAATGGAATGTAGTGAAAGTGACCACAAGTCCTGTCCTAATCTCACACTATGTATCCCTACTCTCTACAAAAAAGAGAGGTTGAGCATCTGAGTAACAAGCAGTTCTCGCAGAAAAACTTCTGTTGAGATAAACTCCATTAGGAGTTCATATGTGAGAGAACATGGTTGAATTATAAAAAAATATAGTAAAAAAACAGTTAAGGAATACATTATTAACATCGACCTTTGCAAACCCATGGGCCGCGTGAAATAGGAGCAGCTCAATGCTTGAGCATTTTTGGCGTAGTTGTTTTACGATCACGACCTGTCCTAAAAATAACTATCGTAAAAACGAGTTAAGTTATTTAGGTAAATTAAAAAGCTTTTACAAATAATAGGATTGATAATGAAAGTTGCAAAACTATGATAAAAATATTTATAAATTTTTTCAATATCAAATATAAATTATACTCTAGGTCAGTGCTTCCCAACATACTGAAGACCTACCGAGTATTTACCAAATCAAAACAATTTGGCTGAAACCTTTCATTGACTTTAAGATGCCCTGTGTGAATAACGCAATGTTCCCATGAATTAAACTTGGAATCATCAGAGTATATGACTCGTGTCCAATCGTCCAAAGTCCAATTTTTGTGCACCTTCGTCCAATCCAACCTCCATTTATGCATTTTTCCTGTGAGAAGTGGATATTTTTTTAGTCGCCGGGCGGAAATCCATGTGCCATGATGAAATTCCACACAATACTTTCTACACAGTCTACTCTATGCGAAATTTTTCTATTTGGTAATTTTCTCCCGAAAACTGCTTCAAATTTGGACTTTAATCGCGATTACGTTTTTCCAAAATTTCGTCATTTTTACGCGACTAGGTCTGGCTCAGTACTGTTGAAACTTTCAAATCTCGCTTGTCTTTCAAAATATGGCTATTAGTTTTGTTTACAATCGGAAAAAAAAAAAATGGAAATCGGTAAAGATTTCGAGGAAATATTCGCAAATGAATGAAATTGTGAAGGTGCAGGAATTTCTTTTATTGCGACTAGTTTTATGTGCGATTCTCGCTGGTTTTATACAAATCCTCTGGGCGTGAAAAGGTTAATAGAACAAATGACAGGGCAAAGTCCTACATATATACTGTTCTTAATAATAGGAAGCTTGATCCAAAATAAGTAAAAAATATTTATTTTCTAAAATAAAATAGACTTGTAAACTATCTGACAATCATCATGTGTAAATTTATTTTAAAAGCAAAATCTACTATCGTTGTCAAATGGTTACATGAAAAAATGCTATACATAAAAATTCTTTACATTTTTTTATTATATCAACCTGAAACAGTTCTCAAGCAGTTCTCATGGAAAACTTGAGTTGAGACAAACTCTGAAAAAGCCTTGTCTGCTCCACATTGGGAGCAGACAAGGCAAAAAAAAATACCCAATTTATTTAATTCTTAATAATTTAAGTCATGAACTATAATTCAGAACTGTACATAGTTTTGTAAATTACCACTGCTTTTTTAAGATCCATAAAATTCAAGGTATACTTGGTAACCTAATGCATCACAAACATGCCAATTATACTATATTTCAATATGTATAACTGTAATAGTATAAGAGTGTTTCATTTCAGAGAGCCGCTAGTAGGACTCCATTTGTTGTATACCTATCTGCATCACAATTATTACTAAAGAATAAATCAAGCAAGAAATGAGTAAAAAGTTTGTCAGATTGATGTCATAACTGACAAAAAACATTCATAATTGGAACATAGTTGGCTATTAATAAGTTTCAGAAAGATAACTTTAGTTATGATGCCATTCGAGGCACTCCATTTACCTGCCATTGATAAAGCTTGTTGAATGTAATGTTAATAGGTTAAGTTAGCCACAGAAGTTTGCTAAAATTAGTTAACTACATGTTCTATTTATTTTCCAGTGGCCATAAGCATTAAGTATTCCATTAAAGTATAAATTTATTTTGTGTAAATATATTTTTCATACATATAATATGTGTTAAGCTTTAGATAAAAAAATCACTTCTAATTATTCAACTTTATTACTTCTATGTGGTTGAAATAAAAGGATGACGTTACTTGTAATGTTGCTTATATACAAATCTATTTATGACTTAAGTTAATCATATAAAAACAGTAATCTTTGTTTCTTAGTAATAAATTTATGGCACGAGATTTTGGTACGTTTTAACTTTTCTCTTGACTCATAACAAAAATGTTCGGTGCTCTAGTACAGATATACGTGGAGGAGATTTTTCTAAATTGAACTAGATTTACCTCTCATGTCAGAGTAAGTGTTGGAATGAATATGTTTTTACTTAATTTAATTATATTAATACTCTGCTTCATAAATTTATTTTGAGCAATATTTGACATAACAACTCGGTTAATATGCAATTATTTTACTCACGTTTAAGGTTTTGTCACTTCTTGATGGAAAGGCATTTTCTAAACAAATTAAACACATTTTTTGTACTATATATTTTACTACAAAAAAATGTGTTTTAATCAAAAACAGACAAATCCATTTGATATTGCTATTATATTTCAAACTCTCTTTTTTACTTTGAATTTAGTTAAACCAAAACATATTCTACAGATCTTTTTGCTGACCATCGATAGATCTGGTGTTAATTGTCAATCAATTTTTAGTGAAAATGCATAAAGTAATGCTTTGATGAATTGATAATGCTCGCGATGAGCGAAACTGGACCTGAAACCTGATATTTAATAAAATATGGAACAAAAAATTGTGCTTATATTCTCAAAATAAAGTATGTATATATTAGAAGAAAGAGTCAATACAGAGATGGTCAGTTCTGCGTTAAATATTCAGCACCAAACTGTTAACTGTCAATAAGTTTTGCAATTTATTTTATATTTCGTTATAAACCTCAGATGTGGTTTCACTTTTATAAATATAGAGAATATAATAAATTTCATCATTATTATTTTCAAAAACACATTATTTTTGTAGATAAATTTTGTTTCAGAAAGCTTTTAGATATTTAAATTACATGTTATTTAATCATTATATATTCTAAACACATATATATATAATATACATAGTTATAAGAATAACTTGTAAACCAACTTCACATTGTAAATAATATATCTATACTGTATGTTTTCCTTAAATGTACTTCATGTATAGGCTATGAATGAACATTTTGTTAATGCATGCAATAACTTAATAATGGTTTTGTATAATATTATTAATAAATTACATATTTTCAATTTGAAAGATTATTTTTTTTAATCGGACATCAGTGATTCTGTATAAATTTTTTATGATTTTATAATGAGCAATAGTTTAAAACATTGTATGCAGCAAAGAAAGATCTTCACAATCGAGCACACAATTCACAGAAAGAGGAAGAGTTATCTCAAAGTAGCAAAAGCTAATCGCTAATTCACCATTGGTTCCGCCCGGCTTCGCTTTGTATCTGTAATATGTATTAACACGTTGCAGTCAAATGGCAGTCGAAGGACTCGTATGCGCGTCCTTGTTGGGCTAACGCAGAGGTCCAGGGTACTCGTATGTGCATCTTCATTGGTGCTGATGTTTGCGGGGTTCATTCATTATAGGGATCAAACTTATTACCGAACACACCGACAAGAGTCACTTTATCATCTGTCAATGTGATAACAGCGAATACAAATTTCTGCTTGAGAAAAATATTTAAAAAAACCTTAATTTACTAATTTCATAAAACAAGTTTGAATGGTATTATTATTATTTTTCGAAAAGGCCAGTATCGGCTCTTGCTGTTAGGTCAATTTTTCGCTATCTATGAGACATAGAGGCCTACATCTGATAGTGCCACACTTGCTCCACCTGGTAGTCTCGCTTTTTTTGTTTTTGAGGCGGCCAGTATCAAACATGTTATGTTTTTGGCGATGTACACTTTTTTATTGATTCCATTATGGAATTATATTTCATTTTCAAAATCGTACTATAAGTGTACGGAAATCCATTTTAAATAATGCTTTTACTATCAAAAGCGGCCGAATCAAAGTTTTTTATTGTTAACACATTGTTGTCGGGAAACGGCATTTGCCGTATTTTTCGGACTGTCGGGTGAATGCGGGACACGGCAAATGCAGTATTTGATTCGTATTTGAACAGGTCAGCACAGAATTGTTTGCCGGCATTTCATTTCACGCCGCAACTAATTACAATTAGTTCTACTTCTTTGCCAGATTATAAGGGTCGAAGTTTGAGCGAATAAACAAAAAAAATAAACAGTCTTATAGATTTATTTTGCGATCCCGAATCGAAAATATCGTTTCGTTTAGAAGTTGTGTTGATTTTAAGAAAGTAACATATTTTTGCGCTTATCGCTAAAAAAACGCCCGCTACAGGCTTGAGTCTAGTGTTCGAGGTGCCCGACAACATAGTGTTAATAAATATGTATATTAGTAATCCGTCACTTTCTTGTTTCAGTAGGTTACCCATCAAATGCCAATTTTAAATGCAATTTTAATGATTCACTGCTGCACCGACTGTATTGAAAATGTAAAATTATACATGAGAAATGGCCATCTCAACTCATTTTAGTTTCAAAAGCGTAACATTTAAACTGATTTTATGAAGAAACCGAAGGTTTTAAAGTAAATTTTATTTTATCAGTATTATTATTTACAGTACGTGCAACTGAAAAGATTAAAAAAGTCATAAAATTTCATTAACCACTTGCTGGTCCAATTGATTTAACATATGCACATATGTACACATTTGAAAATGCAAAATACACACACAAATTTATGATAGCATATTTTTTATCTGTTAGTCTGTGTCCAGCCCTTGCTTGGACTAGATCAAATTCGTAATTTTCGTATGAAGTTTGCCCGAGTTATCTCGTGATGTCCGTTTTGGACGACTTTCAATACCCGAGTATACTCGGGCGTGCCCGGGAAGGGGTTAAAGGGTAGCCAACCAGAATTTCGGCTCTCCTGAAAAATAGAGTGAAACTGACTTGGCCGTGTTTGATACAAGCCTCAAGTATATTTTTAGTATCAACATTTAAATAAATATTTACATTCCTAAAACAAGCAACCAACTATTTTTTAAAGACTTTGTTACCATAGCTGAGAGGTTGTCTTTCCTGCTGATGCACTAAAGGAAATTTATATGAAAGAAGAAGACAGATATAATTTAATACTGTCATAGTCTCTTTACCATCACTAATTATCAAAACCAATAACACCACACACCAAATCTCATAAAAATGAACTAGAGTATACATATGTAAGTGATTCATATACATAGTATGAAGTGTTTGTGTGTAAAGAAAATGAAGAATGATGATCACTCTGACAATAATTTGGAACCATGACAATTATCACACACTACGGTGATCATTGTTTGATGAGATTGTGTTAAATGTGAATCTCTTTATGTGTCAAATTGTTTTGTAACATAAGTATTGATCCAGCATTTGAAAAGTGGATTTAAAACTCAAAGTAAGGCACTGAGAAAGTTCATCCCTGACTTTTGTATGGAGTAGGTATCTGAAAAAATATATGAATTATGGTGATTGATGTGATAGGTTAGGGATTTTATGATCACAATAGAATAAAACAAAATATGAATTAAATAATTTATTTTAAATGATTGATAAATTTGGTATTGCTATTTTTGCTCACATCATAATTTATGCACCTATATTATGTCTCCCTAAGCAAAAACAGCTACATGCCATTTAATTATTATCATTATCTTATCGAAACACACCATTATATTATGTTATATAGGTAGTATTTTCTGAGAGTATTTAATTTTAGTTTCATTTAAATAAATGTATAATAAATGAATATATGTATATAGTTATCATGCATGAACAGTCAATATTGATTTAGTCATTGGAATAATCTTACAATAATTAAACTAACTATGTTGTAAGAGGAGAAAAAAATATTTGAAATCAAATCACTTATAGAAACTATTACAATAATGGGTAGGTAAATTCAATTTTTATTCTAATCTAAAATTTGATCAAAAAATAATATATATGTATATATATTCATGAATTTATCACAGTGGTTTGAAAAGCTTAGCCTATGAAATAAATTATTTAAATAATTGTTTTGCATAATGCCATATTCTAAAGAAATATTCATCTCGTCTTAAGAGAGACCCTCTCGCATAACATCTAATATCAGCATCCATGTTTGCTTCTCGCATCCACGATGTACTGGTCTCAGTGCTGAATCCTGTTGGCTCTGTTATTTCTGTTATTTCATTTGGCTCTTCGTTGTATTGGGCATCTAAAAAGATAATGTTATCAATATTACTTATGATGTATACTATTAAAAAAAACATTTTTGAAACTTATTCTAGATACTAATTTATCCAGCCAAATTGTGATATTCTTGAGAGCACTCTTACAAATGTACATCATTATTTATTGTATAGAGATTGGTTCATAAAGAAATCCTTTATTAATGAAATATACGATTTTTAACAATAACATAACATGCATAATTCAATCAAATTTAATGACAAATCCAATTAAACAACGACTTGACTAACGATAGGTAAAGTTTCTGCGTGGCTTTTTGTATGTTTAGTTTATAGCTACCGGAAAGTACAGATAATGGAAAGCCTCAATGTTTTTTTACCGAGATATTGTTACAGTTACCGAAAAATCTATATTTACCCAAATTCAATATCACTTTGAAAGGTTCATCAGATTCCAAAGGTTCACTGGAACCAACTTCATTTCTTGCATATATTCTTATAAGATATTCATGATCTTCTTGAAGATCTTTAATGTTGAACTTCTGAATGCTTGCATTTACTCTTCCAACTTCCATCCACATGGTTTTTCTAATATCACGTATGGCAATATTATAACCAAGAAGAGGTGCTCCTCCATCATGTTCTGGCTGGCCCCATTCAATAATAATTGAATTAAGTCCAGTGCTTCTGATTTCCAAGGGGGCAGTAGGAGCGGAGGGCACAGCTGCAAAAAAATCAATGTTGAAATATGATATTTGTAAAGCTACTTCCTTTTAATTTATATATATGATGATAGTTTATATTATATTGGTCATTGTAGTGACAGCAAAGATGAATTTATGAATATAGATTGTCAATTATTTGTAAAATACTCACTAGCATGTTTATGTAACTTGACATTTTCAGTTACAGCTGGTACGCCAACACCGATCGCGTTTTCTGCAGAAACTCTGAATACAACATCGGATTTTTCTTTGAGCTTTTCAAAGCAACGCTGCTGAATATTAGCATCAACAGTAGCCACCTTAGTCCATGACTCTGAGGTGACTATTTTGTATTCCAATATATAACCTGTGCAAAATTAAACATACATTTTGGATTAAGGGTTATTATAACTGATTTATATCAATTTGTCCTTCTTGAATATCTAATTTAATTAATGTAATTGAAATTATCTTACCAATTACAATTGATCCTCCGTCTGTTAACGGAGGTGACCATTTAATTGTTGCACTTCTTGACGTTGTTTCTACTACAGTGAGGTTGAGCGGAGCTGATGGTGGTGCTGAAATATTAAGTTAATAATGTTAAAAAAAGAAATCAATAAAATGGTTTCCTAACTCATGTAAACGTATTTTACTTTGTTGTGAGTATCATCTACCTTCTCAATTCAAAATAAAAATTCGTAATATGAATATACTTACACAAAGACTCCCCAACAATAATTGTATCATCTGTAGTGTATGGTAAACTTGTTCCTATCTCATTACGAGCATAAATTCGGAATATAATATTTGATCCTTTCATAAGATTATCAATAAACAAATATGTTGTCGTGCTACTTCCTACACTGGTCCATGTTTTCTTGGTGCTTAGTTGCATTTCTACAATGTATTCTAATATGGGGCATCCACCATCGTTTTCAGGTATGTGCCAGGATATTGTCATTGAAGACGATGTCATACCACATACACCAAGCGGTCCTTGTGGTGGTGAAGGTTTATCTACAATAAATTTACATAATGAAAGTTATTTAATATTGTATATTACAGAATAACTGATAACTTAAAAAAATATTGGTTTATTATATAAAATTCATAAGCTAAATGACAGTTTCCACAAAGAAGCGACAGTTGACATACTAAACACATTAAAAGTAAAATACATACCTCGAATTGATTTTATCATAATAGGTTGACTTTCCAAAGCATCTGATATACCAATTGGATTTTGTGCCATAACTCTAAACATGTATTCGCGATTTTCATTCAGCTTCTGCACGCAGTATGTTTTCACATCTTTATCAACATCTGCAACCTTAGTCCAAGCTTGCCTATCAGGATCGTGTTTTTCAATAGCATATTTTGTTAATTCTAATCCACCATCGTCTAATGGTGCTTTCCATTCAATTAAAATAGATTCATTATTTATTTCTTTCATAATGACTGGTCCTTCTGGTTTGCATGGCTTATCTGTTAGGATGATAATAAGACATAAAATAAATAACAATCATGTTTAATTTTTTTACGAAATGAACAATGTTAATGGTCGAGTATTCAGAATAGTTATGGTAAATGTTTGATATGGTGCATGCAACATTCAATTGAGTAACTTGGCTATAATGGGACATGTTGACATAATTCTAGATATAATTTATCCCATTACATTTAATTAAGTAGGCTAATTCTATCACATACAATATGACACATAATTGTTTTTAAAATAATTCAGTTAGATGACTTATTTCATAGTATCTTGTATGAAATATTGATTACAATAATTATTATAGTCATGCGGTATAATCTTATGTGTAATATCAAGCAATCATAGATTATTTTATTGACTGAATTATACATAAGAGTATGATGAATCCATACAAATTTATGTATTCTAGTACAGTGGTATTCTGATCCATCGTTTTCCTGCATTGATCAATAATGATTGTTCCACCGTGTCTCTTTTTTGCTTGATTGTTTAACATAATATGGATTATCTCTTGTTTTTACTTGATGTATAGTCATATCAAAATTGTTTTGCAGAATAAAATGTCAACAGATTGACTTAACAACAAAATGCATTTTTATCGCTGCACCCAAAAATCAGATGCATGCAACAAAAGTATTGTGTTGTCAGACATTTGACAATGATTGGCTTAATTATAAAAATAGGAATTTTATCATGATTCATTCATCGTTTTCCCGTTTTTATCATATATAACTTAACTTTTACCGCTGCTAAATAAAAACAAATGAGAATCCACCGTATAAGTACAAATACAAGTACAAATTATCTTTAGGTAATTTTAGTAAATATAATGACATCTACTAATACTGCAAGTGGATGGAATAATTATAGGTACACAGTTTTTTTTTATAAATATTTCATTTGCAATAATATCTAAATAATAATACTTAACATATCATTAGTTACAGAAAACAACATTAATGAAAACTCAGAATTGATTTTTACCAACGTATTCCTCTTCAGGAGTTTTTGATTTACTTCTTCTTTCACTGTCATCTATAATTAGGTTTTATATTGAAAATATCTCAATCATCAAAAGATAAAATAATACTTAATAATTGAGATGATTCATTTCTATCAGAATCGAAATTTAATGAATATTTTCATCATAAATTTTTGACCTTCGAATGTCATCATATAATAAAATATATAAAACAATATATTTAAAATATTTTTTCCAATATATATGGGAAAATAGACTCCATTATTATCTCCCATTTTTTATACCCTTTGTTATCCGAGTTCTTATCATAAAATAATAATATTTACAGTATGTACAATATTAGATCAAATTGTAAAACACATGAAAAGTATGAAGAAATTAATACAATATTTACAAAGGAATAATTATAATAATAAATAACTTGTCAACCACAGCCAAAATGAAAAACAAACTTAAATCATAATTATGATTTTTGATATTGATATCTTCAATATTTTAAAGTACAAGCAAAATAATAACTTTTTATAGGAAGCAAACCTTATATCGGTGGTGAAAGTTTTTTTAATAGAGTGTATAACACCATAAAGATTGCAATATATAAAAAAAATAACGAAATAAACTCACTAATAGACATATTGATCAATGGATTAGATTCGGAGAAAGCGTAAATTGTTTAAGATGATTAATACTTTAATACTGTTACTGTTATATTTTAATATAAAAATATTGAGATGAAATGCCATTGCTTTGTTATTTTATTGATCGATAACATTACTATTAAAACTGTGAATGTGGCTGAAGAAATTTATTGAATAATAATTTTCTGAAACTAGTATTGAAAATTTTTTTTGAAATTAATAACTTACCAAATACTCGTAGACTCAATTCTACGGAGTCAGCGCCGGCATTGTTGTCAACTTTAATTACATATTTTCCAGAATTTGACCGTTTTGTAGATGAAATACTAATAGTAGATCTGTATTCATGATTAACTATTCTTATTTCTTCGCTACTAGTTATTATTGTGTCATTTCTTGACCAAGTGATTCTTGGTTTAGGGTACCCTCTGATAATTGCTTCAACAATCCATTGAGTTCCCACTTTCAGTTTTTGATGCACAAGTTTTTCTTCGATGGAAATAGATGGTTTCTCCTTAATGTCAACATAACAAGTGGTTTCTGCTTGTCCTACTACATTGACTGCTTTACAAGTATATTTTCCAATCACGGTTTCCTCAGTTTTTATTATCGTAAGCATTGCTGAACGGTTTTCATATGATGTGTTTTCTTTAATATTAACACCGTCCTTGTACCATTCTACGGTTGGCATAGGAATGCCACCGAATATACAGATTAATTTAATGCTCTGCCCAAGAGTTGTGGTAATATCTTGCAATGGCTGTTGAACTGTTGGAGCTTCGTTAACTGTAAGCTTCTTGATAACAAATTTGACACTGTTCTCTGAAGCAGGGCTTGGCCCGACTTTATTAATTGCTGTTACTTTGAAAATATATTGACTATTCTTCTTTAGTTTTTTGATGGTGTGTGTGGTATTAGTTATTTCAGTGATTTTCTGCCACCTATTATAAAATGAAAATAATTTTGAGTTTTTTAACCTTATTACTGATCTTTGTTTTGAATTGAAATGTTGAGGCTTTTTAAAGGTTTACTTGATAGATAAAATACAAAAATAATTTTCATAATACTGATCCAACTACAAATTTACAAAAAAATATAAAGTAACAAAATCTCTTATTGAAGTATGAGAAACTCTTTGTAAAAGTAGATAAAGTGTGTATAACTTACTTATTGTCTTCTGTATTGCAATATTCTAGCATATAGGTAATTGGAGTACAATTTCCATCATATTCAGGACATTTCCAGTGGAGAGTTATAAAGTCATCTCCAATATCCAAAGCTTCAGGTGTACCTGGTTGTGATGGTGGTTCTGAAATTTATAGAGATTACATGGTAAATACGAGAATAAAAAAATATTTCCACAACATGATATATCTCAAATGTCCAACTAGAAGAGCCCTAGGAATGTCTTCACACTATGTCAGACAGTTACAGTAGATTTAAGGGTTTAATACTTATTCCAAAACATACCATGGACAAATGATTTTACTATTTTAATAATAATGAAATTTACTAACCTAAAACAACCACTTTTATATTTGCAAACGCCTCTCCACAATTGTTCGACAAACGCAATTTATATTCGCCAGAATCAATTCTCTCTAGCTTTCTTATGGTGATTGAAGCATTTTCTTCAGTGAGTTTGGACTTGATTCTGGGATGCTTAGATATAATTTTGCCGGATACTGTCCATTCATCCTTTGGCTTAGGAGTTGAAGTGTATCTAACATTGATTGTGACATCAGTTTCATAATTCACTTCATATACCTTTTCATAATCTAAAATCTTTGGCGCTGCTTCAATTGCTAAAAAAAAAGTTTCATATTAGAATATTATAAGAACTGAGTTCATTTTAAAGTGTTTTATAAATTTTATAGATGATTATATTACCTTCAACAGTCAATTTGCATGTAGTACGGTTGTTATACAAGACGCATGAATAGTTTGATTGATCATCCATATCTGCCTTTTTCACTATAAGTTTTCTTACTAGGTTGTCTGACAAAATTGTGTACTTCTCAGTATCACACAATTCTGTATCATTCTTATACCACTGAAC
Source organism: Himalopsyche kuldschensis (assembly GCA_028554975.1). Classification (NCBI taxonomy): domain Eukaryota; kingdom Metazoa; phylum Arthropoda; class Insecta; order Trichoptera; family Rhyacophilidae; genus Himalopsyche; species Himalopsyche kuldschensis. The sequence goes on from JAHFWI010000038.1 coordinate 8,451,459, forward strand.
TTCCATATCTGGTTCTGGTACTTGTACTGTTAAAGAAGCGTTACTATCCATAGGAACTGTTAATTTTTCAGGAAGCTTTATTGTGAAGTCTACATTGCAACCTTCAACGTTTAGTGCTGCTTTGCAAACGTCATTGCCTACTTTACATGTGTATTCACCAATATCTGCTGCTGTGCAGTTGTAAATTCTAAGTTTTTGTTTTTTGCCATCAATGCTCAATTGAATGTGATCTGAAAATTGTATTTCCACTCCATTCTTGAACCATCTAACAAGTGCATCACCTTTAGTGAGCTCTATTTCAAATGATGCCTTTTCCCCTTCATTGATTGTTTGATCCTTCATTCTGTTTGTTATTTCTGGTGGCAATTCAACAACTGTGACTTCTGCTGAACACATTTGATCTCTAAGAATACACAAATATTCACCTTCATCGTGAACAGATGCATTTCTTATAAGTAACTTTCTTAGATTACCCTTATTCTCAAATTCATATTTCTTCTGCTTTTGATGGATAGTCTCACCATCTTTTTGCCAAACTACATCGGCAGTTTCTGATGAAATTTCAACTTCAAGAATAGCAACTTCCTTTTCTTTCACTTCAAAGTCTTGTAGTTTTCTTGTGAATTCAGGAATAGTTTCTATTACATTAAGGAATGTCTTTGTCTCTTGCCCTTTGACTGTACATTTGATGTTTCCGGTATCAGTTATTTTAGTCTTCTTGATTCTAAGCTTATGTATTTTACTTTCTTGGATTATTTCACGGTGATCCATTCCACTGATTTCTTTGCCATTTTGATACCATTTGGTGGACACGGTATGGGAAGTCTCGCATTCTAAGATAACAGTTTCACATTCATTGACCTCATAAGATTCTTGGAGATTTCTGATGAAGGTCACCCTTTCAACATCAACTGTGACCTTAGCTCCATGACATATTTTACCAGCCACGTTGGAGGCTATGCATTTGTAGTCACCGGAGTCAATTTCTGAATCAGCATTTTCAATCTTCAATACAATGTTTTCACCGTCAAATTGAAGATTCACTCGTTTTGATGGTTCAAGTACTTTGTTGTTTCTCAACCAAGTTATACTTGGGATTGGATATCCTACAACCTTAGCTGTTAAGGTAATTGATTTTTTCTCCGGCACAGATAATTCCTGGAATCTCTCAATGAATAGTGGTGGCTCAGAGTTATCTTCTGTTGATTCTAGAGAGAAAAACACATTTTTTAAATCATAATTAATTGAAACTGCTAAATTTATTGATTTCATACTATTGTGCAAACATATAATCCTCGGTTAGGCAACACTAATTATGAGTAAAAATTATAGTAACGAATTAGATGTCAATGGATTTAATAAATGGCTTATTTAGATGTATTTTTTAATATAAAAAAAGCAAATGATAATTTTTTTTTTAATTAATGCTAAATTATGATACAACTCATTTATATAAAATGTATAATTTAAATATGTTACCTTCAATCGTCAGTATTCCTGATGTTTCAGCGGATCCTTGACTGTTGGTTGCTTTAACCGTATATACACCATCATCAACTCCTTTCTTAGGATTAATCAATGTTACCATATGAGTATCGCCATCTGATTTAGTAGACAATGTTTTGATTGGCTTATTATTTTTGAACCAAGATATTTTGGGTGTTGGATTACCAACTATTTGTGTACTAAGAACAATGCTTTCTCCTTCACGGATTGTCAAGTTGACAAATGGTTCAATAACTTCTGGTTTTTCTTTATCTCCAGTCTTAATTTTCAAAACAATTGGTAATGAAGCTTCACCTTCCCTATTGATTGCGACAACTTCATAAGTGCCTTCTTCAGATTTCTGTACGTTATCAATTTTAAGTACACTGCAATACATGTGCATATCAGATTCTGTAACAATAGTGGTCTTTTCATTCGGAATTATCCTTTTACCAGCAAACAGCCAGGTGATTTCTGGCTCTGGCACAGCCACTAAACGACATTCTAAGAATATTTGCGACCCTTCGTTAACATATTGGGCTCTTGGCTTCTTAGAGAATGTCGGTGGTATGCCTTCTAGTATATCAGCAAGTGATGATTCTCTAGATAAACTCTTTCTTGACAAAACTGTCATTTCAGAGCCATGATCGGAAAGTGGGGCTTCCACAACGAGCTCCGTGGTGCTAGAAGCAAATCCAGCTGCATTTTTAGCGACACAAGTAAAGGTACCTGCATCTTCTGGGAAAACTTCTCGAATGATAAGAGTCGCCACATTGTCATCATCATAGTATATCTGGAAATCTTGCGATGGCTTAATGATTGCTGTCTGTCTAAACCAGGTTATTTGAGGCCTGGGATATCCTTCTACTTGACACTCAAACTGTACTGTGTAGCCGTCAGGGGTATGTTTTGGTCTTAATTTTTCAATGAATCTTGGAGCTATGGCCAATTCTTCACCAGATGGTTCTAAAAATTGAAATTAAATATTTAATTCACTAAACAAATAATTTTTGCGAATTGTATTCATTTTGGTAAATTATGGATATATGGATTCATAAAGAATTATGAAAAATAAGCACGTTAAATGAAATGAATGTAAGGCTTACGATTTTTTTTGAAATTTTTCGTCTTTAATTTTTAAATGTATTATAATAGAAGATCAAAAGAATACTTCGCAATAAGTATGAAATCGAGTTGCTTTAATTTACAGGAGCAAAAATGCAACCGCGAACTACACAAATAATAATATTATACAGATAGAGACAGTCACATAAGTTTATTATTTGTTTAAAATAAAAAGAATAATATTATTATAGGCTAATATTAAAAAAACAAATTCTTCTTTCAGAACTCATACAATAATCAGTAATATACTTCAGATTTAATCATTTTGACTCCACATTTTATAATAATCCACAAGAAGAAGAGTAAAGTCAAAACATAAAATTATAAGCCAGTATGTATAATTTTTTTGAGCTTAGGTCGAGAGGATTGGGATTCGGTCCCGCGACCATATATTACCTTCATTTTTATTTAAATCAAGAGTTATAACTTTCACTTTTCAATATCCATAATGAAGGATTCGGTTGATCTTACATAGATTCATCATTGAATCAATTTAAAAAAAATATATATAAAATGTGTAAAAAAAGAGATAATAATAACTCACTTTCAAATACAGGTAGCTTATCAATCTTTTCATTCAGCTTCTTTTGTAAGTATAAGTTGTAGTTAACTTCATCCATTAAATATTGTGCTGGTACCCATCCCTTTTCTTCGGTCAAATGCTTTTTCACAAACCACCAATCTTGATTGTGTGTTTCTGAAATAAAAGAAAAAAAATATTTGACATTCAGTGGGCTCGTAATAAATTTAGCATGTCATCATACATGTGTTAACACAGGTCATTAGTGAAATTTCATTATATTTTAATTTGCGTACTCATGGTATCATAAATTTCAAGCATCCCAGCTTTAAAAAAATATTTCAGCAATTGATAAAAATTTGTCATAAGTAATGTATAAGGGTAGAAAACAATCGAAATTCGGTAATTTTTGGAGAGGACGTCGGCGGGTGGGTAACTAAGTATACAAACTATTGTAACAAGAAAACAGCTTTAATTTATCAACTTTTCAAGGCAATGTTATAGTTAAAATACCAAAATGTTTAACCGTTTTTATTTTATTTGAGGTTAAGCTAACAGATGTCACTAGGGCTTGCATCTTAGTATCGTAAATATTTGTGGAAACATTTTTTAAATATTACACTTTTGATATTTTTTTCACTTTTCAGTGAAAATAAAAAAAAGGCGGATATAAAATGAACGTATGTATGTTACTTGGCATTTTCTTGGAAAAAACGATGGTTGAAAATGATGGCCTGTGGCAAAAATCCATGGAATTGAAAGTAATATCATGATTACAACTTACAAAATAAATTGACATTGAACCAGTAATAAGCAATTGCCGGGCATATAATTGAATAATCAAGGTCATTGGTTGTATTCATATGGTTGCGGAGTTCACCGATTTTAATCTCAGTGGGACCATTTCATACATGGATTTTTCAATTGATTTATGGATTTGTGCTCGAAAGCATATAATTATGTATGTGATGTCTAAACACTAGCTTTGTCTTCAAAACAGAGCTTAGCGAGAAGGATTGGCTAATCACTAGTCCTCTCCCTAGCCCTATCCGTCTATCCCAGGGGTCACCAGGCTTTTTGAGTAACGGTCCAGATTGAAATTATAAAAACTTGGCTGGCCAGATGACTAATAAATTCGTGTTGGAATCCAATAAGAACATTAATTTATATGGAATTTATGGTCGAAAATATTTATTATATTTTATGGGTGCATACGTTGTCGTATCTAATAGTAACCAATTGATGAATTGAAATAATTGTGAATTCACAACCAAATCATGAAATTTAAAAAAAAATAATTTGAATAATTTATTTTCAAAAAACGAGAATTTTTGGAGGGCCCGATGAAAACCTTCGGCGGACCGTAGCTTGGTGACCGTTGGTCTATCCATGATCTCTCCAAAAAGAGAGAGGTTTTGCTGCTGAGTAGCAAGCAGTTTTGTCTTGCAGTCTTCTTTGGTTGAGACAAGCAACATTGGGTTTGATTATGGTAAAAAAATAAATAATTACCAATGATGTAAAGTCGTTCTCCTTCAACGAGATTGATTGCTTCGTCGGTCTCTGCTACGTATGAATACACCGCGAATACAATGTCGCCTTCACGAATATCCATCGCTGTAGTATCTGTGGATGTAAAACAATATAATAAGATTATAATAAAATGTATTATTTTGTTGTAATTATTTTTCAGTCATTAATCAACAAAACTTCTCTTACATACCTTGTTCGAAAGCTTCAGCTTCCTTTGAAATACTCATTGAAACAGCCTCTGTAATAATATTGTATGGTTTATTAAAAAATACAGTAATACCAATATAATAGTTTTTTATTTAACTTATATTTCATACTATTCAAATTAAATAATACGAATCAATAATAAAGTAAGTAGGTATTTTTTAAATATGAAATATTTTCGTCAGCTGTAATACTGCAGACAAATTGGAAAGTTAGTTGCTAACAAAAACTTGTAAGAAAATCAAATGCTTATCTTTGGATCCTGAATGATATTTTTCTTCATCTAATTAATATGTAACATAATATGTGAAATATAATAAGGTTTAATTAGTTGACCGCACAATATTTCAAAAAATACAATTAACATTCCGAATAAAGTAGAAATATTATTATATGAGCATATGATGTGATTCAAGAATTAATGATTCTTATTCAAATAATGCGCTTTGAAATTTTTTATTTAAAATATATCATATATCGAGAATAAATTAGGGGCCACTTTATATACGTAGAATAATATTAAAAAAAACAGTTTAAGGAATGTAAAATTATGGAACATTGATGACATAAGGAGTGGGTTATTTTTTGTATTATTAACTAGAATATCGCTGACGAAAATTAATCTAAATGATACGTATGTAGGTATATCATTTAGATTAAGTCATTTTCTGAGAACATACGGTGTTTTGGTTGACTGTGATCACCAATTTGATTCTTAACGATCAGTTAAAAATATAGATGTATATGGTGACCATCGCTTGATCAATGTACTCTTAAGAATAAAAATGATAAAACCTATAAAGTATCCGGTGAACACCGCAAACCATCACCACCAACTCTTCCGTCTCCAAACTCAATCTACTTGGAGGAGCCATCTTTTAAAATACAATCATTTTTTGAGTAACAGTCAAAAAGAAAGCTTACTGATGTATGCACATTCTGGGTTGTATCTAAGTTTTTTATTGATAACATAGATTAATATAGTACTATCATGAATCTAAGTAATCAAAATATTGTAAATACAAATGTATAGTGTTGTTATCATAATCCAAATATGTGCTTTGTTTTTAGCCGTGGAAAATCTTAAAAAATCCGATTACCCTATGTAAATAAAGTAAATTTGATAAAAAAATAAAATATTCATTTTTTTGTCAGAAACATCAATATTTTCATCAATCTATTGAATCTATTGACGAATTTTTTTAAAAGTTAACTCTGGGATATCGATGTTTGAGGGTTTGCCATTAAAACGTGACGAAAAATTTAACGCATTGAGATACTAATATCAACATTCTTTGGGTGGTATTGGATATTTAGACTTTCACGCAACTGGTTAATATATGTACTAACCAATATTGGACCTTTGTCCTATAAAGGGACGGCGTCATAAATAATATACATATATTTATTTTACGTACTAAAGTGCTGCAATATGTAATATGTATAATTACGATATGGAGAAATGAGATTAGTGGATTCTCAGTTGTTAAAAATATAAAATAATTATAATAAAATATATTTTTTTTAAATACATACTAGAAAAATAATGAATAATCTCACCCCTATCCAATCGATGAAATATTCATAGTTTTTATAAAGGATCTGTCCTTTGACTTCCCTCAATGAGATGATACATATGATGGTATTATTAGAAAAGCCATTAAATTCTTATCAATAGATTGAAATTTTTATTTGAAAAGCACTGACTATAATTTTAAATTCAATAAAGAAATTTATGTCATAAGAGTAGAAACCGTGGAATAAAATATTTAATAAATATATGATGATTAGGGTTTTTGGTATCTAAACATAGTCAGTGGGTTTCCCTTAAAATATTTTTGATATTTTATGGAGGCTATTTGAATTTCTATAATATATAGACAACATTCAAAGAAAAGTGACTATTTTATTTCATGGTATTTATATCTATAAAGGGTATAGAAATAAACGCTGCAAAACAATTCAAATAACCCAAATATTTTTATTGCGAAATAAAAAGTCATTAAAATATTTGTTAGATAATTGAAACAAATAAATAACCTTGTGCAAATGTTGGTTTGATAGCTGGTCTCTTCTTAGAAAGTGTAAGATAATCTTCTTCAAATGTCTCAGTTGGTCTGCGTGTTGGTTTGAAACCCAACATTATTTCTTCTTCAACTTCATTCACCTGATAACTCATTTTCTTGGGTCTTAATATCATTTGAATATTTTCCGATTCCGATTCTCCTTCACTTAGTATTATTTCGTCAATGAGATCATCAGACTCAACTTCTCGAGTCAGTTTAATATGTGCCTCTCCTGCTTCTTCAGAGAATGTAGGCTGTGTTTGGTTTTTGATTTTAATTTTACTGGTCAATGACAACTCCTCTTCTGAATATGTATCCCTTTGTTGTTTAATATCAAATGAAACATCATCTTCATCATTTATATTGTACGACTTTTTAGCATTTAATTTAATATTAAAATTGTCTGGAGTATCATCAGGAATTTGAATCAATACATTATCTTCCTCTTGGTTTAAAGTCTTTGGTTTTGACTTTTTCAGCTTCACCGCTTTTGTAACTTCTTCAGGTAATGGTGTAGTTTTCTTTTTAATATTAACAGATTCTTCTTCGAAATCTTCGGTTGAATCCTTTGGTTCCGTATCCGATTTACGAGTTATTTCATAATCTATAATTTCTTCAACATTGTCTTCTGTACTATCAAATTCAGGATATATTTTGATTGAAGTTTCTTCTGATTCCTCAGTGAACGTTGGTTGCTTCTGCGATTTGAGTTTTACTTTGCTTGACATAGAAATCTCTTCTTCAGCATATGAGTCTAAATGAATTTTGAATTCCTGTTCGACATCTTCTTTTGTTTTAGTCATTTTTGGTCTAAAAGTAACAGATTCTGGTTCTGTAATTTCCACAATATTTGGAGTAGACGATTTTCTGACTGGCCGAAGTTTTTTGATTGTTATTTCCTCTTCATGCTCTTCGGATACCTTTGACTTCTTGCGTGTTCTTGGTATTTTAATGTCAGCAAATTCTGTTTCTTCTTCTTCAGTTTTCATACGCAGTGTATAATTTTCTTGAGTTTCAACGTCTTTAGGCTTTTTCTTTATAGAAAATTCCTCTGGACGATCATTATCTGAAGTTTCTTGATCATCAATATTTTCCTTTGGTGATGTGTCTTTCTTTTCAGGAACCAAAATATCATCTTGTTGCTTTTCTTCTGTGATTTCAACAGGAACAATTTCTTCTGAACTAATTTCAGGCTTTTTCGGTTTTTTGATTTTCTTCGGTTTTTCAGGTTCCGAATCTTTGATGTCTTCTTTCTCAACTTCATATTTAATGACCAATGCTTCACCTTCCTCTTCTAATGTTGGTTTTTTAGCTGGAGCAACTTGTAAGTCGGCAGAAACATCTTCTTCTTCATTTGGTTTCATTTTGATGGGTTTGATGGTGATAGCCTCCTCAATACTTTCTTTCCGCTTTGGCTTCTTGGATAGCTTTATACTAACTGGAGCCGGTTCTTCTTCGGGTTTCACAGGAACCTCCTCTTCCTCGATTTGTTTGACTTCCATTACTTCAACAGGTTGTACTTCTTCAGGCACGACTTCAGTCTTCTTGGGCTTTTTGATTTTCTTTGGTTTTTCAGGTTCAGGTTCTTTCACATCTTCCTTCTCAACTTCATATTTGATAACCAAAGAATCAACTGCTTCTTCTTCTTTTGTCGGTTTTTTGACAGGAGCAACTTCCAATTCAGCAGAAACTTCTTCTTCTTCTTTTGGCTTCGGTTTGATGGTGACAGCCTCCTCAATACTTTCTTTTCGCTTTGGCTTCTTGGATAGCTTAATACTAACTGGAGCCGGTTCTTCTTCGGGTTTCACAGGAACTTCCTCTTCCTCAATTTGTTTGACTTCCATTACTTCAACAGGTTGTATTTCTTCAGGCACGACTTCAGTCTTCTTGGGCTTTTTGATTTTCTTTGGTTTTTCAGGTTCAGGTTCTTTCACATCTTCCTTCTCAACTTCATATTTGATAACCAAAGTATCAACTGCTTCTTCTTCTTTTGTCGGTTTTTTGACAGGAGCAACTTCTAATTCAGCAGAAACTTCTTCTTCTTCTTTTGGCTTCGGTTTGATGGTGACAGCCTCCTCAATACTTTCTTTTCTCTTTGGCTTCTTGGATAATTTCACACTGACTGGAGCCGGTTCTTCTTCGGGTTTCACAGGAGTTTCCACTTCTTCGATTTGTTTGACTTCAGTTACCTCAACAGGTTGTATTTCCTCAGGCACCACTTCCGTCTTCTTGGGCTTTTTGATTTTCTTTGGTTTTTCAGGTTCAGGTTCTTTAACATCATCCTTCTCAACTTCATATTTGATAACCAAAGTATCAACTGCTTCTTCTTCCTTTGTTGGTTCTTTGAGAGGAGCAACTTCTAATTCAGCAGAAACTTCTTCTTCTTTTGGCTTCGGTTTGATGGTGACAGCCTCCTCAATACTTTCTTTTCTCTTTGGCTTCTTGGATAATTTCACACTGACTGGAGCCGGCTCTTCTTCGGGTTTCACAGGAGTTTCCTCTTCTTCGATTTGTTTGACTTCAGTTACCTCAACAGGTTGTATTTCCTCAGGCACCACTTCCGTCTTCTTGGGCTTTTTGATTTTCTTTGGTTTTTCAGGTTCAGGTTCTTTAACATCTTCCTTCTCGACTTCATATTTAATAACCAAAGTATCAACTGCTTCTTCTTCCTTTGTTGGTTCTTTAAGAGGAGCAACTTCTAATTCAGCAGAGACTTCTTCTTCTTTTGGTTTCGGCTTGGTGATGATAGCCTCCTCAATACTTTCTTTTCTCTTTGGCTTCTTGGATAATTTCAAACTGACTGGAGCCGGCTCTTCTTCGGGTTTCACAGGAGTTTCCTCTTCCTCGATTTGTTTGATTTCCGTTACCTCAACAGGTTTTATTTCCTCAGGCACCACTTCCGCCTTCTTGGGCTTTTTGATTTTCTTTGGCTTTTCAGGTTCAGGTTCTTTTACTTCTTTAACTTCTTCTTGTTTTATTGGTTCTTTAGGAGAGGTCACTTCTAGTTCGGGAGAAACTTCTTTCGGTTTTGGAATGACGTTTTCCTCAACACTTTCTTTTCTTTTTGGTTTCTTCGACAATTTCTTAACAACCGGTTCATCCTCTGGTTTTTCGATAGTTTTATCTTCATCGGGGGAATTAACAAATTTGATTGTGCCATCTTCTGGTTCAGTTTTGCCTGGCTTGGATTCAGGTAATTCTAAAATCTCTACTTTATCCTTTTCTGGCATTTCCTGTTTATTACTTTCTTTTGGTATTGGTTTGAGATTGACATCTTCTGAGATATTTTCAGGTTGAGGAATTTTTCCCTTTCCTAATTTAATATTGAAACTACTCTCATCAATTTTCTCCAATTTTGGTTCCTCGGGCTCTTTTGGTTTTTCTTCGATTTCTTGGTTTCGTGAAACAATGTCTTCATATCCAAAACTAGGTTTTTCCAACACCACTTTTTGTAGCTCAGGGATTTTAACATCCACATACTTTTTAGTTTGTATTTTCATTGCTTCTTTAGCATTTCTCGACAATATTCCAGCATCACGAATGCAGTGAATATGATGAATGATAGGTTTTAGCTCTTCTGAAGGCCAATCAGAAATGAAAATAATATGACTTTTCAGTAGCACTTTAGGAAGTTCTCTTGTTTTGATATCTTTCTTAACAGGAACTATTGCTTTTTTAAGCTTTATTTGAGCAAATAAGGGTATTTCAGATGTCTCAACCACTTGAACTTTGCTTGCTTTTATTTCTTTTCTTTCAATTTTTATTGGCACTAATTTCATCAAACCTTTTTTCGGAACATCTTTCACCTTTTTAGGTTTCTCTGGAGTATCAGTAGTCTCTGGTATTTTTGGTTCAGTGTCGGGCTTTGGTGCTGCTTCAATGACGATTTCATCTATTTCAGATGTGACAACATCATCTTTTTTCTCGGTCGGTTTTCTTTTCTTAATTTTTGGAGATGGTGTTATTGAAGCACTATGAGTTTCTTTTTCTTCCACTTCAACGTTTGGTTGAACTTCATCTTTGATGACTTTAAATTTATCTACACTTTCTAAACTTTGATCTAATGTTGTTGGAATTCCTTCATGAGTGGTAATACTTTCTGATATGACTTCAGTATTTGGTTTTGGTGTATCCAATGTTTCTGTAGACTCCAATTTAATTTCTTTAGATCGTTTAACAGCATGAGTTTTTGGTATTTCATCTTGCTTTACATCAATAGTATCTGAAACTTCAATTTTATTTACATATTCTTCTTGCAGCAGTACCACTGGCTCTTCTTTTAATGGCATGCCAGTGCTAATGAAATCATCTGTAATCATTTTAGTATTTACTTCACTACTTATCAAATGTTCATTTTCTACATGTGTGCATGCAAGTGGACTCTGTTTTTCTGAAGGCAAAGTATAATCCTGTAAGAGTGACTTAGTTTCTGTAGTTATTTCATGAACTATTGTACCGTCTGAAATAGGATACGCTTTACTTGGAGTTAAAGAAGTATCTGTCAGATCTTCAGTGGACTCGATAACAAAGGGTTTTATGTGCGATATTGTATCAGAGGTTGTTTCGAAAGTGGCCTTTATTTGTTTTTCAGATACTGGTTTCTTTTTGAGTTCAGTCAAGATTTCTTCTGGAATGGAGTCTTCTTGTACAGATTGTTTTAATGGTAAGTCTTTTTTACTGGGTTTGGGAGAGGATTTGTCTTTAGGAGTCTTTATAGGTTCTTGTGGAGTAACATCGGTATCATATGACTCAACCACAATTGTAGTGGAAGGTTCCTCACCATCTTTTTCTAGCGTTGTTATTTCAGTAACTTCTTGCTTTTCGCCTATTTTTTGTTTTATAATACGTTTTTTGACCTTTTCTTTCGGCAGATTTTTATCAATTTCTTGAGGAGTTATGTCTTGAACGTCTTGAAGAACTTCAGGTTGAGCCTCACCATTTTGATCTGTGAAGGTAATATCTTCTGTTGGTGATGAAGTAGGGACAGCAGGTTTAAATTGAGTGTCATCCTCTGGGAGAACTTCAGTTTTATCAACTGGCATCTCTTCAATTTCTGTTTGTTCAGCATGTTTATCTTTAGGTTTCTTGGATTTCTTTTTTGGTTTTTCCTTTGTGTCCATAGTTATAGGAGCAGAGTCACTTGTTGGAACAGTCGGCAAAATGGCATTAAATGCATCACCAGTATCATTTTCATCTGCAGGAATGCTTTTAGTGAATGGCTTAAGTTTTCTTTCTTCAATTTCATCCACGTCTGATGGACGGTCAGGTATTCTGAACTTTACAGATTCATCTTCTTCAGGTAAAGGCTTTTTCGGTATTCCTTTTTTCAAAATAGTTTCAATAGTTTCCGGCTGCCTTTTAGTTTTAAGAGGTCTTTTATACTTATCTACCTCATCTTCACTTTCAGGTTCACTCTTTATTTCATCATCAGGCTTCTCATACTTCAGAAGGGTCGTATCGTCTTGAGGCGTTTCAAATGGTTCTAATTTATCCAACTTCGGAGATTTTTGATCCTTTTTCTTTTTTAATGGTTTTTTCTCTTCTTCTGGGACAGGTTTCGGTTCTTTTTCAGAATCATCCGGTTGTGGCTCTGTATCTTTGACCGTTTTTCTTAGAGTAACTTCCTCTTGTTTTGGCTGGTCTTCTATTACTTCTCCTTTGCCAATGACAATTTTTTTAGGTTTAGTTAATTTTGGTTCAGTTACTTCTTTTTGTTCTTTGATCTGTGGCTCCAAAGGCTGAACCATAGTACTTGTTTTTATTATTTCTTCTAATGTGAATTCTGGCGTTTCCAGTGCTGTTGTTTCAAGTTCGGGAATGATCTTAGGTTTATATTTTTTGGTTTTTATTTTCATTGCTTCTTTTGCATTTCTAGATAGTATTCCATTGTCGCGGACTGATCCCAAATATGAAATAACTGACTTAAACTCCTGAGGAGGCCAGTCCAAATTGAATCGTATTCTACTTTTCAGCAATATTTTAGGAACGATCGAAGCTCTTTGTTCCGGCTTGGGAGTTTTGACGGTTTTTGTCAATTTTTTGAGAGCAAACAGAGGAATCTCTGTAGAATCCAATATTTGAACCTTATTTGCCAACTGCTGCTTGTGCTCTATTTTGCATGGAACAAGCTTAACCTTTTTAATAAGCTTCACATCTTCAGGCTCCTTTTTGTCAGGTTTATCATCATCATCAATTTTACCTGGTTTTACTGACTTTTTCTTGGGAATTTTTTTAATATCATGAATTTTAGGTTCAATATCTTCAATCTTTTCATCGATTGGTTGATCTTCAATCGTCTCTGTTGCAGGCTCATCCAGTTCAACAATATCTTTATTGTCTTTAGGAATGGATTTCTTTTTGATAATCTTCTTTTTAATAATTTGAGGCTTACTGTCATCAACTTTTTCAGTCTCTGGCAACTCTTCTTCAATTATATCATCGATAATTTCGTCAGGAATATCGGTTGGCTTTTTGTTTGGCTCAGTTACTTCATCGACATCATGATCAACTTTTTTCTTGATTTTTCGTTTTTTAGTAGTTTCCTTTTCTGCAGGAATATCTTTCAGAACTTCTTCAGGTTCCTGTTTTATTTTTGGTTCTATTATTGCAGCAGGCTCATCTACATCATCTGCAACTGGTAAAACATCTTCCAATTTGTCTTCTGGTTTTTTAGTTCGCTTTTTGATAATTCTTTTTGATTTTTCAACAGGTGTCTTTGTAGGCTGTTCTGTCTCAGGTTCTAATTCGATTTCTTCGATTCCAATTGTGTGCTCATGTATTTTTTCAGGAATAAAATTATTATCATCATCCTGGAATTGGACTGTAGCTTTTTCATCCATGACTGTGGTATTATCAGTGGTGTTTGGTTCACATTCTTCAATACTTACATCATATGGTGATTGTGAAACAATGTTTGGTTTTATATCTTGAGTGTCATCATCCCACATTTCTTCAATAACAATGTCTCCTGTGTTATCTTGTTGTGGAGACGTGCTCCTTACATTTTTTGTCTTCTTTTTTCTGATAATTGTTCGTTTGGTAGTGACTTTCTTAGCTTCTACGCTATCTGAAGAACGTTCAAATTTAGTAACAATTTCCTCGATTTTTTCGTTGTCCGAAGACTGCGGAGAAAGAAAATCTTCAGTGATAAATTTAACGTTGGGTGAATTTTTATCTGTGGGGGATTGAGCTTGGTCATCAGATATGTAAGGTAGTTCTTCTGGTTTGTCTGAAATACGTCAATATAGATTAATAGAAAATAGTGAAAACAGGATATATCAAAATAATGAAAATAATTGTAATATGTTTGTTACCTTGAGTCATGTAAATATCATTTTCAATTTGTGATTCATGAGTTGTTGTTTTAGGTGATTTTGGTTTATATGCAGAATCTTGTAAATCAATTGTTTCCTCCAAAGTAATTGGTGTTTCTTCCAGAATTATAGGCTTATGAATAGATGGTTCAGTGTTTGTTTGTTCAGAAATACCCTTACTCTTAGGGCGTTTTGCTTTATGTTTTTGTGGTAGTTGAGTATTTTCTGAGGGTTGGTCATCGTTTGGTTTAGAAAATTCTAATGAATCTGAATCAATAACTTGAACGTTAACTGTAGTAACTGGCGATTCCCCATCTTCTTCAATTGAAGTAATCTCAGTAAATTCTTGTTTATCACCGAGGTCCTTTTTGATAACACGTTTTGTAACTCTTTTAGTTTTAATTTTACCATCGATGGATTTGGTTTCCTTGATGGTAACAACTTCTGGAATTTCCTCAACATGGTGAGTTTCCTCAGGTATTTTATCGAAAGGCTGATATGGTTCAGTTGTTTCATCAACCTCGTTCTCAGTCACCACAACACTTGTGACGGGTTCTTTATCTTCTTCTTGTGTCGTTGTGATCTCTGTGACTTCCTCTTTTGGTCCAATCTTCTTCTTGAGAATACGCTTTCGGATAATTTTTGTCTTCGGCCCATCTTTGGTGATGACTTCGCTTACTGTGACCTCCTCGGGCATTTCTTGGACAGTTGCCGCATTGTCGAAATTTACTTGAGGTAAGAGGACAAGCTCATCTTCATCGAGAACGACATCGTCATCTGGGGTCTTGAACGTAACCGTGGTCATAGGCTCCTTAGTACCCTCTTGAACAGATGTGATTTCAGTGATGTGTTCTTGTCCGTCAACAATCTTTTTAATCTTACGCTTTTTAATTATCTTTTTGTGTGTCTTACCCATTTCATCTTTGGTCAAGAACGTTTCAGTAGTTTCAGGAAGTTCCTCAATCACAATGGGTTCTTCTACGGTTGGTTCTTCGAACTCTGGCACCTCATCGACCCTTTCGACTGTTACTGTAGTAACTGGTTCTTCGTCGTCTTGGACCACTGTGGTGATTTCAGTGATTTCACCCTTCTTGGGACCCATTTTCTTGACAATTCTCCTTTTGATAGTCTTTTTGGTAACAGTGCCAGAAAGAGTTGGGAATGTTTCTTCAACAATTTCTTCTGGGTATTCTTTAATTTCTTCGAACGGTTCGAAAAGAGGCTCTTCTGGCTCTTCTTGCTGTAGAAGAGAAGGTGTAGTCGTCGTTTTTGTGATCTTCTTCCTAATAATTGTTTTCTTTTTAATGATTTCAGGTTGTTCAACTGAAGTTTCTTCGGGTTCTTGCGGCAATTCATCGATTTTTTCCGGCTCTTCAAGTTGGGGTTCTTCATCGGGTGTTGTTGACTTTTTCTTAATAATCTTATTTTTGATGATTTTCTTCGTTTTGAGAATTTCTGTTATTTCCGGAACGAGTTCTTCAGGCTCAGATTCTGGCTTGGTTTCGGTAACCTCTTCTATTGTTTCGGGTTCTGCAGGCTTGTCTTCTTCATCCGGTTTAGTTGACTTTTTCTTGATTATTTTCTTTTTGATGATCTTTGTTCTCTTGGTAATTTCTGGCAAATGTTCTTCTGGTTCACTCTCAACAGGTTCTTCAGCAATGGGCCGAGATTCGAAAACGTCTGTGTCCACTACTTGAACCGTAACCGTTGTCACCGGAAGCTCGCCTTCTTCCTCCTCTGTGATAATTTCAGTGATTTCTTGCTGAGGACCGAGGTCTTTCTTGATGATTCGTTTCTTTGTTTTACGTTTCTTGATGGTTCCTTCACTCGTTTTTATCGTAGTTATAATGACAACCTCAGGTACTTCTTCGACTTCATGAGCAGAGGTCGGTTCAGTTTCATCTGGCTTATAAGGCTCAGCGGTTTCATCGACCACGTTTTCTGTGACAACAACACTAGTGACGGGCTCTTCTTCGTCTTCTTGCGTTGTGGTTATCTCAGTGACTTCCTCTTTCGGTCCAACCTTCTTCTTAAGAATTCGCTTTCGCACAATCCTCTTCTTAGGCCCATCTCTGGTAACGACTTCACTGACTGTGACCTCTTCAGGCATTTCTTGAACGATTGCCGCATTGTCAAAACTGACCTCGGGTAAGCGGACGACCTCTTCTTGGTCATCGGTAACATCGTCATCCGGGGTCTTGAAGGTGACCGTGGTCACAGGCTCGTCAGTACCCTCTTGGACGGATGTTATTTCTGTGATGTGTTCTTGTCCGTCAACAATCTTTTTAATCTTACGTTTTTTGATTGTTTTCTTGTGTGTTCTACCCTTTTGGTCTTTGGTAACGAACGTTTCCGATACTTCAGGAAGTTCTTCGATCACAATGGGTTCTTCTACGGTTGGTTCTTCGAACTCTGGCACCTCTTCAACCCTTTCGACCGTCACTGTAGTAACTGGTTCCTCGTCGTCTTGGACAACAGTGGTGATTTCAGTGATTTCACCCTTCTTGTGGCCCATTTTCTTGACGATTCGCCTTTTGATAGTCTTCTTGGTGATCGTACCTGTTAGAGTTGGAACTATTTCTTCAACAACTTCTTCTGGATATTCTTTAATTTCTTCAACCGGTTCCACAATAGTCTCTTCTGGCTCTTCCGGTTCATGAAGAGAAGTCGTTGTTGTCTTTTTGGTGATCTTCTTCCGAATTATTGTTTTCTTTTTAATGATTTCAGGTTGTTCGACTGAAGTTTCTTCGGGTTCTTGTGGCAATTCATCGATGTGTTCCGGCTCTTCGTCGGGTGCTGTTGACTTTTTCTTGATAATCTTCTTTGTGATGATTTTTTTCGTTTTGTGGATTTCTGTTATTTCCGGAACGAGTTCTTCAGGCTCAGATTCGGGCTTGGTTTCGAGAACCTCTTCAATGATTTCGGGTTCTTCAGGCTTGTCTTCTTCGTCCGGCTTCGTTGACTTTTTCTTGATTATTTTCTTTTTGACGATCTTTGTTCTCTTGGTAATTTCTGGCAAATGTTCTTCTGGTTCGCTGTCAACAGGTTCTTCGACGATTGGCCGAGAATCGAATACGTCTGTGTCAACTACTTGAACCGTTACCGTTGTTACAGGAAGCTCGCCTTCTTCCTCCTCTGTGATAATTTCAGTGATTTCTTGCTGAGGACCGAGGTCTTTCTTGATGATTCGTTTCTTTGTTTTACGTTTCTTGATGGTTCCTTCACTCGTTTTTATCGTAGTTATAATGACAACCTCAGGTACTTCTTCGACTTCATGAGCAGAGGTCGGTTCAGTTTTATCTGGCTTATAAGGCTCAGCGGTTTCATCGACAACGTTTTCTGTGACAACAACACTAGTAACGGGCTCATCTTCGTCTTCTTGCGTTGTGGTTATCTCAGTTACTACCTCTTTCGGTCCAACCTTTTTCTTAAGAATTCGCTTTCGCACAATCCTCTTCTTTGGTCCATCTCTGGTAACGACTTCGCTAACTGTGACCTCTTCAGGCATTTCTTGAACGATTGCCGCATTGTCAAAACTGACCTCGGGTAAGCGGACGACCTCTTCTTGGTCATCGGTAACATCGTCATCCGGGGTCTTGAAGGTGACCGTGGTCACAGGCTCGTCAGTACCCTCTTGGACGGATGTTATTTCTGTGATGTGTTCTTGTCCGTCAACAATCTTTTTAATCTTACGTTTTTTGATTGTTTTCTTGTGTGTTCTACCCTTTTGGTCTTTGGTAACGAACGTTTCTGATACTTCAGGAAGTTCTTCGATCACAATGGGTTCATCTACGGTTGGTTCTTCAAACTCTGGTACCTCTTCAACCCTTTCGACCGTCACTGTAGTAACTGGTTCCTCGTCGTCTTGGACAACAGTGGTGATTTCAGTGATTTCACCCTTCTTGTGGCCCATTTTCTTGACGATTCGCCTTTTGATAGTCTTCTTGGTGATCGTACCTGTTAGAGTTGGAACTATTTCTTCAACAACTTCTTCTGGATATTCTTTAATTTCTTCAACCGGTTCCACAATAGTCTCTTCTGGCTCTTCCGGTTCATGAAGAGAAGTCGTTGTTGTCTTTTTGGTGATCTTCTTCCGAATTATTGTTTTCTTTTTAATGATTTCAGGTTGTTCGACTGAAGTTTCTTCGGGTTCTTGTGGCAATTCATCGATTTGTTCCGGCTCTTCGTCGGGTGCTGTTGACTTTTTCTTGATAATCTTCTTTTTGATGATTTTTTTCGTTTTGTGGATTTCTGTTATTTCCGGAACGAGTTCTTCAGGCTCAGATTCGGGCTTGGTTTCGAGAACCTCTTCAATGATTTCGGGTTCTTCAGGCTTGTCTTCTTCGTCCGGTTTCGTTGACTTTTTCTTGATTATTTTCTTTTTGATGATCTTTGTTCTCTTGGTAATTTCTGGCAAATGTTCTTCTGGTTCGCTCTCAACAGGTTCTTCGACGATTGGCCGAGAATCGAATACGTCCGTGTCGACGACTTGAACTGTCACGGTTGTTACCGGAAGTTCACCTTCATCTTCCTGCGTTATTATCTCGGTGATTTCTTGTGTGTTTCCAAGATCCTTTTTGATGATTCGTTTCTTTGTTTTACGTTTCATGACCGTTCCTTCGCTCGTTTTGGTCGTGGTTATGATGACAACCTCGGGTACTTCTTCTACCTCATGAGCTGAGGTCATTTCTGTATCATCTGGCTTATAAGGCTCAGCGGTTTCGTCGACCACGTTTTCTGTGACAACAACACTCGTGACGGGCTCTTCCTCGTCTTCTTGTGTCGTGGTTATCTCTGTGACTTCTTCTTTCGGCCCAACCTTCTTCTTAAGAATTCGCTTTCGCACAATCCTCTTCTTAGGCCCATCTCTGGTAACGACTTCACTGACTGTGACCTCTTCAGGCATTTCTTGAACGATTGCCGCATTGTCAAAACTGACCTCGGGTAAGCGGACGACCTCTTCTTGGTCATCGGTAACATCGTCATCCGGGGTCTTGAAGGTGACCGTGGTGACAGGCTCGTCAGTACCCTCTTGGACGGATGTTATTTCTGTGATGTGTTCTTGTCCGTCAACAATCTTTTTAATCTTACGTTTTTTGATTGTTTTCTTGTGCGTTCTACCCTTTTGGTCTTTGGTAACGAACGTTTCCGATACTTCAGGAAGTTCTTCGATCACGATGGGTTCTTCTACGGTTGGTTCTTCGAACTCTGGCACCTCTTCAACCCTTTCAACCGTCACTGTAGTAACTGGTTCCTCGTCGTCTTGGACAACAGTGGTGATTTCAGTGATTTCACCCTTCTTGTGGCCCATTTTCTTGACGATTCGCCTTTTGATAGTCTTTTTGGTGATCGTTCCTGTTAGAGTTGGAACTATTTCTTCAACAACTTCTTCTGGATATTCTTTAATTTCTTCAACCGGTTCCACAATAGTCTCTTCTGGCTCTTCCGGTTCATGAAGAGAAGTCGTTGTTGTCTTTTTGGTGACCTTCTTCCGAATAATTGTTTTCTTTTTAATGATTTCAGGTTGTTCGACTGAAGTTTCTTCGGGTTCTTGTGGCAATTCATCGATTTGTTCCGGCTCTTCGTCGGGTGCTGTTGACTTTTTCTTGATAATCTTCTTTTTGATGATTTTTTTCGTTTTGTGGATTTCTGTTATTTCG
This sequence comes from Himalopsyche kuldschensis, assembly GCA_028554975.1. Lineage (NCBI taxonomy): Eukaryota > Metazoa > Arthropoda > Insecta > Trichoptera > Rhyacophilidae > Himalopsyche > Himalopsyche kuldschensis. The sequence goes on from JAHFWI010000038.1 coordinate 8,471,362, forward strand.
GGAACGAGTTCTTCAGGCTCAGATTCGGGCTTGGTTTCGAGAACCTCTTCAATGATTTCGGGTTCTTCAGGCTTGTCTTCTTCGTCCGGTTTCGTTGACTTTTTCTTGATTATTTTCTTTTTGATGATCTTTGTTCTCTTGGTAATTTCTGGCAAATGTTCTTCTGGTTCGCTCTCAACAGGTTCTTCGACGATCGGCCGAGAATCGAATACGTCCGTGTCGACTACTTGAACTGTCACGGTTGTTACCGGAAGTTCGCCTTCATCTTCCTGCGTTATTATCTCGGTTATTTCCTGTTTGTTTCCAAGATCCTTTTTGATGATTCGTTTCTTTGTTTTACGTTTTTTGACCGTTCCTTCGCTCGTTTTGGTTGTGGTTATGATTACAACTTCGGGCACTTCTTCTACCTCATGAGCAGATGTTGGTTCTGTTTCATCTGGTTTATAAGGCTCAGCGGTTTCGTCGACCACGTTTTCTGTGACAACAACACTCGTGACGGGCTCTTCCTCGTCTTCTTGTGTCGTGGTTATCTCTGTGACTTCTTCTTTCGGCCCAACCTTCTTCTTAAGAATTCGCTTTCGCACAATCCTCTTCTTAGGCCCATCTCTGGTAACGACTTCACTGACTGTGACCTCTTCAGGCATTTCTTGAACGATTGCCGCATTGTCAAAACTGACCTCGGGTAAGCGGACGACCTCTTCTTGGTCATCGGTAACATCGTCATCCGGGGTCTTGAAGGTGACCGTGGTGACAGGCTCGTCAGTACCCTCTTGGACGGATGTTATTTCTGTGATGTGTTCTTGTCCGTCAATAATCTTTTTAATCTTACGTTTTTTGATTGTTTTCTTGTGCGTTCTACCCTTTTGGTCTTTGGTAACGAACGTTTCCGATACTTCAGGAAGTTCTTCGATCACGATGGGTTCTTCTACGGTTGGTTCTTCGAACTCTGGCACCTCTTCAACCCTTTCGACCGTCACTGTAGTAACTGGTTCCTCGTCGTCTTGGACAACAGTGGTGATTTCAGTGATTTCACCCTTCTTGTGGCCCATTTTCTTGACGATTCGCCTTTTGATAGTCTTCTTGGTGATCGTACCTGTTAGAGTTGGAACTATTTCTTCAACAACTTCTTCTGGATATTCCTTAATTTCTTCAACCGGTTCCACAATAGTCTCTTCTGGCTCTTCCGGTTCATGAAGAGAAGTCGTTGTTGTCTTTTTGGTGATCTTCTTCCGAATAATTGTTTTCTTTTTAATGATTTCAGGTTGTTCTACTGAAGTTTCTTCGGGTTCTTGTGGCAATTCATCGATTTGTTCCGGCTCTTCGTCGGGTGATGTTGACTTTTTCTTTATAATCTTCTTTTTGATGATTTTCTTCGTTTTGTGGATTTCTGTTATTTCCGGAACGAGTTCTTCAGGCTCAGATTCAGGCTTGGTTTCGAGAACCTCTTCAATGATTTTGGGTTCTTCAGGCTTGTCTTCTTCGTCCGTTTTTGTAACCTTTTTCTTGATTATCTTCTTTTTAATGATCTTGGTTCTCTTTATAGTTTCTGGTATATGTTCTTCTGGTTCGCTCTCAACAGGTTCCTCGACGATTGGCCGAGAATCAAATACGTCTGTGTCGACTACTTGAACTGTCACGGTTGTTACCGGAAGTTCGCCTTCATCTTCCTGCGTTATTATCTCGGTTATTTCCTGTTTGTTTCCAAGATCTTTTTTGATGATTCGTTTCTTTGTTTTACGTTTCTTGACCGTTCCTTCGCTCGTTTTGGTCGTGGTTATGATGACAACCTCGGGTACTTCTTCTACTTCATGAGCAGAGGTCTTTTCTGTTTCGTCTGGCTTATAAAGCTCAGTGGTTTCGTCGACCACATTTTCTGTGACAACGACACTCGTAACGGGCTCTTCCTCGTCTTCTTGTGTCGTGGTTATCTCTGTGACTTCTTCTTTCGGTCCAACCTTCTTTTTAAGAATTCGCTTTCGCACAATCCTCTTCTTAGGCCCATCTCTGGTAACGACTTCACTGACTATGACCTCTTCAGGCATTTCTTGAACGATTGCCGCATTGTCAAAACTGACCTCGGGTAAGCGGACGACCTCTTCTTGGTCATCGGTAACATCATCATCCGGAGTCTTGAAGGTGACCGTGGTCACAGGCTCGTCAGTACCCTCTTGGACGGATGTTATTTCTGTGATGTGTTCTTGTCCGTCAACAATCTTTTTAATCTTACGTTTTTTGATTGTTTTCTTGTGTGTTCTACCCTTTTGGTCTTTGGTAACGAACGTTTCCGATACTTCTGGAAGTTCTTCGATCACAATGGGTTCTTCTACGGTTGGTTCTTCGAACTCTGGCACCTCTTCAACCCTTTCGACTGTCACTGTAGTAACTGGTTCCTCGTCGTCTTGGACAACAGTGGTGATTTCAGTGATTTCACCCTTCTTGTGGCCCATTTTCTTGACGATTCGCCTTTTGATAGTCTTCTTGGTGATCGTTCCTGTTAGAGTTGGAACTATTTCTTCAACAACTTCTTCTGGATATTCTTTAATTTCTTCAACCGGTTCTAAAATAGTGTCTTCTGGCTCTTCTGGTTCATGAAGAGAAAGCGTTGTTGCCTTCTTGGTGATCTTCTTCTTTCTGATGATTTTTGTTGTTTTGTGGGTTTCTGTTATTTCAGGACCGAGTTCTTCAGGTTCTGATTCAGGTTGAATGATAGAATCCTCTTCAGGCTGGCTACTAGGCTCAGTGAAATATTCTTCTGGTCTGTCACCTGCTTTTGTTATTGTCTTCTTTTTCCTGATAATGGTTTTCTTTGTGAGTTTCTTAATTGTCCTGCCTTCTGTGATTTCAGAATCGGGCTCGTCATGTTCACTTCCAATTTCAACGGTTTCGTCATACTCAACTATTGGCTCACTGGTTTCATCTTCAGGTTTTTGCCCATCAACTATTACCGTTTTTCTCTTGATCATTTTTCTTCTTTATTATTCTTTTTATTTTCTTGGTTCCTGTAGAATCTGGATAAAGTTCTTCTGGTTCACTCTCAACGGGTTCGTTAACTATTGGCCGTGCTTCAAATACATCTGTGTCTACTACTTGGACAGTGACAGTTGTCACTGGAAGCTCACCGTCTTCCTCAAGCGTGATTATTTCTGTTATTTCTTGTGTTGGTCCGAGATTCTTTTTGATTATACGTTTCTTTGTTTTACGTGTTTTAATTGTTCCGTGACTAGTTTTCGTCTCCGTTAAAGTGGTGACTTCAGGAACCTCTTCTACCTCGAAAGCAGAAGTTGGTTCTATTTGGTTTGTTTGGCGCGGCTCAGTTGTTTCTCCAACAATGTTTTCCGTGACCACGACACTAGTTATAGGTTCTTTTTCATCTTCTTGTGTCGTGGTTATTTCCGTTACCTGCTCTTTGGGCCCAACTCTTTTCTTTAAAATTCGTTTACGAACTATTTTTCTCTTCGGTCCGTCTTTTGTTATAATTTCGTTTACTGTGACTTCTTCCGGCATTTCTTGGACAATTGCTGCATTGTCGAAACTTACTTCAGGTAATCGGAAAACTTCGTCATGCTCATCGACAACCTCGTCATCTGCGGTTTTGTAGATCACTGTAGTAATTGGCTCATCGGTTCCCTCTTGAGTAGATGTGATTTCTGTGATGTGCTCTTGACCATTTACAATCTTTTTGATTTGACGTCTCTTGATTATTTTCTTGTGTGTTTTACCTTTTGTGTCTTTAGTTACTATTGTTTCAACAATCTCTGGTTGTTCATCAGCATCATGAATGTCTACAGGCGTTACTTTTACCTTTTCTTTTCTGGTATCGTCTTGTGGTTCCAGTGTAGGTGATTTACGTGTACTTTTTGTGGGTTTGGTACTGTCATCGTAAGCGTCTGAAATAATAAATGAAACATCAGTCACGTAACTTCAATGTTAGAGAAGGTCTTGGGATGTTTTCTGATGGCAATGCGGTTGAATAAAGTAATGTTAAAAGGTTGTGTAGAATGCTTAATAGATATCTAATTGAGTAGATCAAATGCATACACGGCTGTGATAGTTTTCGATTTTGTCATATAATTTTAAGATGTGGTCAACCTATGACCTTGTGTGTATCTCTATTATTTTTGAAATGTCATTATGCGAAAGAATTATTCATAAAATAACCCTTTAATTATTTTGTCGGAATGATTGCTAAATTTAGGAGGTATAGGAGGTGTAAAGTAGCTAAAATTCCCAATCGAATCTTATGAAAATATATAATTGTATAGACCTTTTACCTCAATTTGTTTCGATTTAAGCCTGTAAATTTCTTGTTTTGTTTTAATTTTTGTGTAAGTAATCTTACCTTGGCTTATAACATAGTCCTCGGGTATGTCTTCAACCACGTCAAGTGTTTGTTCATCTGAAGAACGAGGTGTTGGTGTGTGTAATGGTTCTTTAGCAAGTGTCGTATCATGGTCTGGGAAATCAGAGGGTTGAGTAGATTTTTGTTTAACAGTTTTGTGTTTAGGTTTTTTAGAAACAGATTTTTCAACGGGTAGAGTTTCAATATTATTGGAGTCATCGAAAGAAATTTCGCAAGTAGTTTTATATGTTACTGTGGTGACGGGTTCTTTAGAATCGACTTGCACTGATGTGATTTCAGTGATATGCTCTTGGCCGTCAATAACCTTCTTAATTTTACGTTTTTTAACGATCTTTTTGTGTGATCTGCCTGCGTCATCTTTAGTCACGGAAATTTCTAATTGCTCAGGAAGTTCTTCAACTATAACAGGTTCCTCGATAGTTCCTTCTTCGAACTGTGGCACGTCTTCAACGCTTTCAACTGTTACTGTAGTAACTGGTTCCTCGTCGTCTTGGACCACTGTGGTAATTTCAGTGACTTCACCCTTCTTGGGACCCATTTTTTTGACAATTCGCCTTTTGATAGTCTTTTTGGTGATCGTTCCAGTTAGAGTTGGAACTGTTTCTTCAACAACTTCTTCTGGATATTCCTTAATTTCTTCAACCGGTTCCACAATAGTCTCTTCTGGCTCTTCCGGTTCATGAAGAGAAGGCGTGGTTGTCTTTTTGGTGATCTTCTTCCGAATAATTGTTTTCTTTGTAATGATTTCGGGTTGTTCGACTGAAGTTTCTTCGGGTTCTTGTGGCAATTCATCGATTTGTTCCGGCTCTTCGTCGGGTGTTGCTGACTTTTTCTTTAAAATCTTCTTTTTGATGATTTTCTTCGTTTTGTGGATTTCTGTTATTTCCGGAACGAGTTCTTCAGGCTCAGATTCGGGCTTGGTTTCGGACACCTCCTCAATTGTTTCGGGTTCTTCAGGCTTGTCTTCTTCGTCCGGTTTTGTTGACTTTTTCTTGATTATTTTCTTTTTAATAACCTTCGTTCTCTTTGTAATTTCGAATAAATGTTCTTCTGGTTCGCTCTCAACAGGTTCCTCAACGATTGGTCGAGAATCAAATACGTCCGTGTCAACTACTTGAACTGTCACGGTCGTTACCGGAAGTTCGCCTTCATCTTCCTGTGTTATTATCTCGGTGATTTCCTGTTTGTTTCCAAGATCCTTTTTGATGATTCGTTTCTTTGTTTTACGTTTCTTGACCGTTCCTTCGCTCGTTTTGGTCGTGGTTATGATGACAACTTCGGGCACTTCTTCTACCTCATGAGCAGATGTCGTTTCTGTTTCATCTGGCTTATAAGGCTCAGCGTCTTCATCGACCACGTTTTCTGTGACAACGACACTCGTGACGGGCTCTTCCTCGTCTTCTTGTGTCGTGGTTATCTCTGTAACTTCCTCTTTAGGCCCAACCTTCTTCTTAAGAATTCGCTTTCGCACAATCCTCTTCTTAGGCCCATCTCTGGTAACGACTTCACTGACTGTGACCTCTTCAGGCATTTCTTGGACGATTGCCGCATTGTCAAAACTGACCTCGGGTAAGCGGACGACCTCTTCTTGGTCATCGGTAACATCGTCATCCGGGGTCTTGAAGGTGACCGTGGTCACAGGCTCGTCAGTACCCTCTTGGATGGATGTTATTTCTGTGATGTGTTCTTGTCCGTCAACAATCTTTTTAATCTTACGTTTTTTGATTGTTTTCTTGTGCGTTCTACCCTTTTGATCTTTGGTAACGAACGTTTCCGATACTTCAGGAAGTTCTTCGATCACAATGGGTTCTTCTACGGTTGGTTCTTCGAACTCTGGCACCTCTTCAACCCTTTCGACCGTAACTGTAGTAACTGGTTCCTCGTCGTCTTGGACAACAGTGGTGATTTCAGTGATTTCACCCTTCTTGTGGCCCATTTTCTTGACGATTCGCCTTTTGATAGTCTTCTTGGTGATCGTACCTGTAAGAGTTGGAACTGTTTCTTCAACAACTTCTTCTGGATATTCTTTAATTTCTTCAACCGGTTCCAAAAGAGTCTCATCTGGCTCTTCTGGTTCATGAAGAGAAACCGTTGTAGTTTTTTTAGTTATCTTCTTCTTGATAATTCTCTTTGTTTTAATGAATTCTGGTTGATCGACTGAAGTTTCTTCAGGTTCTTGCAACAATTCCTCGATTTGTTCCAGCTCTTCAGGTTGGACTTCTTTGTCGGGTGTTGTTGACTTTTTCTTGATAATCTTCTTTTTGATGATTTTCTTCGTTTTATGAATCTCGGTTATATCTGGAACGAGTTCTTCAGTCTCAGATTTGGGCTTGGCGTCAGGAACTTCTTCAATTGTTTCGGGTTCTTCAGGCTTGTCTTCTTCGTCCGGTTTCGTTAACTTTTTCTTGATTATTTTCTTTTTGATGATCTTTGTTCTCTTGGTAATTTCTGTCAAATGTTCTTCTGGTTCGCTGTCAACAGGTTCTTCGACGATTGGCCGAGAATCGAATACGTCCGTGTCGACTACTTGAACTGTCACGGTTGTTACCGGAAGTTCGCCTTCATCTTCCTGCGTTATTATCTCGGTTATTTCCTGTTTGTTTCCAAGATCCTTTTTGATGATTCGTTTCTTTGTTTTACGTTTTTTGACCGTTCCTTCGCTCGTTTTGGTCGTGGTTATGATGACAACCTCGGGTACTTCTTCTACCTCATGAGCAGAGGTCTGTTCTGTTTCATCTGGCTTATAAGGCTCAGAGGTTTCGTCGACCACGTTTTCAGTGACAACGACACTCGTGACGGGTTCTTCCTCGTCTTCTTGTGTCGTGGTTATCTCTGTGACTTCCTCTTTCGGCCCAACCTTCTTCTTAAGAATTCGCTTTCGCACAATCCTCTTCTTAGGCCCATCTCTGGTAACGACTTCACTGACTGTGACCTCTTCAGGCATTTCTTGAACGATTGCCGCATTGTCAAAACTGACCTCGGGTAAGCGGACGACCTCTTCTTGGTCATCGGTAACATCGTCATCCGGGGTCTTGAAGGTGACCGTGGTGACAGGCTCGTCAGTACCCTCTTGGACGCATGTTATTTCTGTGATGTGTTCTTGTCCGTCAACAATCTTTTTAATCTTACGTTTTTTGATTGTTTTCTTGTGTGTTCTACCCTTTTGGTCTTTGGTAACGAACGTTTCCGATACTTCAGGAAGTTCTTCGATCACAATGGGTTCTTCTACGGTTGGTTCTTCGAACTCTGGCACCTCTTCAACCCTTTCGACCGTCACTGTAGTAACTGGTTCCTCGTCGTCTTGGACAACAGTGGTGATTTCAGTGATTTCACCCTTCTTGTGGCCCATTTTCTTGACGATTCGCCTTTTGATAGTCTTCTTGGTGATCGTACCTGTTAGAGTTGGAACTGTTTCTTCAACAACTTCTTCTGGATATTCTTTAATTTCTTCAACCGGTTCCAAAATAGTCTCTTCTGGCTCTTCTGGTTCATGAAGAGAAGTCGTTGTTGTCTTTTTGGTGATCTTCTTCCGAATTATTGTTTTCTTTTTAATGATTTCAGGTTGTTCGACTGAAGTTTCTTCAGGTTCTTCCAGGAATTCATCGATTTGTTCCGGCTCTTCAGATTGTACTTCTTCCTCGGGTGCTGTTGACTTTTTCTTGATAATCTTCTTTTTGATGATTTTTTCGTTTTGTGGATTTCAGTTATTTCCGGAACGAGTTCTTCAGGCTCAGATTCGGGCTTGGTTTCGAGAACCTCTTCAATGATTTCGGGTTCTTCAGGCTTGTCTTCTTCGTCTGGTTTCGTTGACTTTTTCTTGATTATTTTCTTTTTGACGATCTTTGTTCTCTTGGTAATTTCTGGCAAATGTTCTTCTGGTTCGCTGTCAACAGGTTCTTCGACGATTGGCCGAGAATCGAATACGTCCGTGTCGACTACTTGAACTGTCACGGTTGTTACCGGAAGTTCGCCTTCATCTTCTTGCGTTATTATCTCGGTGATTTCCTGTTTGTTACCAAGATCCTTTTTGATGATTCGTTTCTTTGTTTTACGTTTCTTAACCGTTCCTTCGCTCGTTTTGGTTGTGGTTATAATGACAACCTCAGGTACTTCTTCTACCTCATGAGCTGAGGTCATTTCTGTATCATCTGGCTTATAAGGCTCAGAGGTTTCGTCGACCACGTTTTCAGTGACAACAACACTCGTGACGGGTTCTTCCTCGTCTTCTTGTGTCGTGGTTATCTCTGTGACTTCCTCTTTCGGCCCAACCTTCTTCTTAAGAATTCGCTTTCTTACAATCCTCTTCTTGGGCCCATCTCTGGTAACGACTTCGCTAACTGTGACCTCTTCAGGCATTTCTTGAACGATTGCCGCATTGTCAAAACTGACCTCGGGTAAGCGGACGACCTCTTCTTGGTCATCGGTAACATCGTCATCTGGGGTCTTGAAGGTGACCGTGGTCACAGGCTCGTCAGTACCCTCTTGGACGGATGTTATTTCTGTGATGTGTTCTTGTCCGTCAACAATCTTTTTAATCTTACGTTTTTTGATTGTTTTCTTGTGTGTTCTACCCTTTTGGTCTTTGGTAACGAACGTTTCCGATACTTCAGGAAGTTCTTCGACCACAATGGGTTCTTCCACGGTTGGTTCTTCGAACTCTGGCACCTCCTCAACCCTTTCGACCGTCACTGTAGTAACTGGTTCCTCGTCATCTTGGACCACAGTAGTAATTTCAGTAATTTCACCCTTCTTGTGGCCCATTTTCTTTACGATTCGCCTTTTGATAGTCTTCTTGGTGATCGTACCTGTAAGAGTTGGAACTGTTTCTTCAACAACTTCTTCTGGATATTCTTTAATTTCTTCAACCGGTTCCAAAACAGTCTCTTTTGGCTCTTCCGGTTCATGAAGAGAAACCGTTTTGGTTTTTTTAGTTATCTTCTTCTTGATAATTTTCTTTGTTTCAATGATTTCAGGTTGTTCGACTGAAGTTTCTTCGGGTTCTAGTGGCAATTCATCTTTTTCTTCCAGCTCTTCAGGTTGGACTTCTTCATCGGATGTTGTGGACTTTTTCTTTATTATTTTCTTTTTAATGATCTTCGTTCTCTTTATAGTTCCTGGTAAATGTTCTTCTGGTTTGCTCTCAACAGGTTCCTCGACGATCGGCCAAGAATCGAATACGTCGGTGTCGACTACTTGAACTGTCACGGTTGTTACCGGAAGTTCGCCTTCATCTTCCTGCGTTATTATCTCGGTGATTTCCTGTTTGTTTCCAAGATCCTTTTTGATGATTCGTTTTTTTGTTTTACGTTTCTTAATTGTTCCTTGACTAGTTTTAGTTGTCGTTACAATGATTTCTTCGGGTACTTCTTCGACCTGGTGAGCTATGGTTGGTTTGTCTTTGTTTGGCTCGTAAGGCTCAGCGGTTTCTACTATAACATTTTCTGTAACCACAACACTTGTGATGGGCTCATCTTCGTCTTCTTGCGTACTTATAATTTCCGTCACCTCCTCTTTGGGTCCCACCCTTTTCTTTAAAATTCGCTTTCGAACTATTTTTTTCTTTGGCCCATCTTTTGTTATGACTTTACTAACGATTATTTCTTCAGGCATTTCTTCGATTGTTATTGCATCTTCAAATGGTATTTGTGATAGTTTTTTGATCGTTTCTTCGTCAATGTCGAATGTTTCTGATACTATTTGTTTCTGAGTGCGTTTTTTGTTGATTTTTTTAATGTTTGTGTGAGTAATATTTTGTGTTTGTTTGATATTTTGTTCGTCAAGTGGTTCATTATCGTCAATAATTTGTGTTTGCACTGTCATTGAAGTTTCATCCTCAGTATCTTGTATGATCTGTTGTGTTGGCTGTGTTCTTTTTGTAATGGTAGTATTCTCATCAAGTGTGTCTGAAATTCCAAACAAAAAATCTAACTTAATTAACTTGCTTGACAACGATTTTGGAATCTTATCGATTTTCACTGGAGATCTTTTACCTGTCACTTAAAATATCTTTTTAGGTCAGAATTAAATTGATATTCAAGATCGTGATATTTTAGCAAAGTTTGACATTTGTCTTGTTATGAACTGAAATAGGGCAAATCGACTGTTACGAAAATTAAATTTAAATGGGCCAAATTGCAAGCGGTATTTTATTTATTATGATAAGGCAATATTCTTTATCCACGAAATAAAGAATATAATATATATTTAATTTTACAGGATGATATAGCTTTTAATAAATTCTCAAGAATCTAGATAGCTATTTTTTCTTATGGATCGTTGAATATAAATTTGTAGTGTCTTAATCCACACTATGTTTTAATCTGTATCATTTAACAATTATATATTTTTAAACGATACCTCATTGTTTTCTAGGTCGTATTATATTTAAAATGTTAATGGTCTATTTTGATTGGAATATACTTTCTTAAAACACAAAACATTTGTGCAACAACCACTAGCGGTTGGAACCTATCGTTACTTAATATTTTTTGTTCACAATCTTTGGCCCATTTTGTTGATATTTTTGTTTTGTTCCAACAGTTGTCAATAAGTTATTATTAGTAGTGAAATGAAAATATTATTTCATATGTGCATCGAGTGATATGTTATTTATGTCATATATACTCCAATGCCATTGTATGTGAGTGTTTCCCGCTTGGTTTTCATTCAAGAATCTACCTGATTAGACATAGTTTTGTATGTATAATGTAAAATTGTTTGTATATTTTGTAGGTAAATTATTTATGTTTGTGATATTTATGAGTATGTAATGGATGTGTATACAACGTTATAAATTGAGTGTCTGTATATATTTTTTCTTCGTCGATTTCTTCTAAATAAAAAGAAGAACCCCATAATTCCTCTATTGAGAGATAGTACTCACCTTCATGGTCTAAAACGGTTGTTTCGTTAACTATCAAATTTATGTTTTCTGATAATGTTATTGCTGCATGTGACAGTTTGCTGGAGGGAGTTTCCAAGTCCGTAAAATTTTCATGTGTGACGCATTCTTTAATTTCAAAAGGTTCATTGTATCTTTCATTTTGTTGTTTTGCAAATAGCTTAGCATCTTCTTTGATTTGTACATGTCCAATTGAATGATCCAATACAACTTCAGAGCTAACAGTAGCATTATTTGGAATGAAATTTTTGTTTGCAACTGCTTCAGTTTGTTCGAACTTGTCGATTTTTTCATCACTTGATTGAGGGAATACTTCAGCAATGGTGAGACCTTTTTTCTCAATAAAAGATATATCTGCATTGTAAGTATCTGATTGTTTTATATTGAAATTTTCATTATCATCTGATATAAAAACTTCATATTGTGATAAACTGTTCAATTCTATTGGAGTGGGAAGTATTTGTGCGACAGTAGGCTTTTCTTTGAGATCATCGAATTTTACAGATTCTAAAACAGTTGTGTCATGCTTTTGTAAAGCAGCAGATGTTTCTAATTCAACAATACTAGTCTGTGTTTCTGGTTTGATAAATTCATCGGTATGTTTTTCTTTCTCTTGAATTGTTACATCAAATGTTGACACGGTCGACAGGAAATTTGTCATTGTAGTATTAACACGGTCAGTTTTGTGTTCAGTTTTGTCTGTTATTTCGGATTCACTAATATATATAGGCGTCTCTAATGTTGTGATATGATGTGATTCTGGTTGATCAGGTATAGCCTTTTCCTTTAATATGTTAGGTATTGTCATATTGGCAACATCTGTGTTTGGTGTTATTATTTCCTTTTGAACAACCGGGAAGGCAGTGGTGAAAATTGTAGTTGCATTTTTGACATCCGTGTCCACAGCAGTCTGCATTATAGTTTCTTTTTCATTGATGCTTATTTGAGTCACAGAAACACTACTGCTTTCTTTCACAGACACATTTGCTCTTTGCAAAGTTTTACTTTTTTCCGATTCATCCAATAAAATTTCTTCAGAACTATTTACAAAGTTTTCTGTCACACATACTCCTGACTTTTCAGTAAATTCAACTAAAGCATTCTCCATTTTCAGTGTATCTTTTGTGATGGTATTTACATTGTCGTCAGCGTTAATTTCACATGTTTCGAGGGAAAGATTTGGTATAAATTGTTTTTCAGCTTGCACATGCTTTGATTTTTGAATGTCTAATGTTTCTTCACTGTAGTTTGGAATTATTTCTGAAACGTCTACAGCTATGAATTCGTCAATATATTCTTTGGGTGTATGTTTATTAAAGCTGAAATTTTCAATGTTGCTTTCCTCTGATTCATGAATTATATTATCTGTTATATTTAAACTTTCAACAAGATTTTGCTTAAGTGAACCCTTCACTTTGTCGAATGATTCAGAATCAAAATCTACTGATGATTCATGTAAATTTATTTCTGTATGCTGCACAGCTATGTCGCTTTCGAATCCTCTATGAGCCGACGATTCTTTTGGATATGTGGTCAAACCCATTTCACTTTCTTTTTCCCCACAAACTTGTTTCGTTACTGTTATACCATAATTTTCTGTGATTACCGGTTTAGCCGTCGTAGTATCTTGCAGATGTTTTTCCAATAACTCTGTAGTTCTTTCTTCTGCTATAGGTTGCGAAGAAGTAATACTAACAAATTTATCTTGAATAATATTTGCAGTGGATGCATTCATTTTATTTGAATCTAAGTCTGCAGTGGATCCCATACAATTTTCTTGATATGTTACGGCAATTTCGGTTCCAGAAATAGTTGGGGTTGCGTTTGTTTCTTTGTATTTTGGTGTAGTTAATTCAGATAGATTACTCTGTTCTATTTGAGTTTCAAAAATGTTTACACTATTTACCAGCTCAAGCGCCAATGCTGCTTGTGAAGGTAAAGATGGCGTAACAGAGTCTAAGATTGACTCTTTTTCGTTTGCCATTGTGACTGTTTTAGAAAGGCTTGAGTGGGTTACGTGTTCAATGGTAATTGTTTTTGATATATCTTGCGCGTGAGGAATATTTCCGATGAATTCTTCAGCTTTTGTGAAACTTTGTTCAATGACTTCATTAAAATCAATATTAGGTCTTGCAACGCAATTTGTAGGAGGTTCAAATGAATCCATTTGGCCTTCTTTACTGTTGGCAATGACCTCTGTTATCATCTTTGTGTTGACGTATTCAATATTGGGTATAGCAACACTGGTCTGCGGCTTGAATGCTCCATCAAAATAGTTTTCTGATTCTGGTAAAATATTTTCAGAGACAGTAACATGATCAGAATTAGTTTGTGATATATTTGCTTTCGCTGATGGTGTTGCTGAATGCTGCTGTTCAGTAATATTATCATTAGGCAAGATGGAGCTGTGAATAGCTGTTACTTTGTTTACATCCATTGTTTGTAGCGCATTTGCTTCTTTGTGTTGTTTCGCAAATGCCTCAGTAATTTCGTTTTCTGAAACAACTGTTTCAGTCATTACTAATGGTTGTCTATATTGAAATTCAAGAGATGCATTTTTCTTGGCTGGAGTTTCTGTTAATAAAAGAATCGATTCCTTTTCATTTATTATTGATTCTGTATTCTGCAAACTTTCCATCACGGTGTGATCAGTATTAGCAAAACTAGTTAAAGGTGATTCGATTTTCATTTCAGCCAAACCATCATTTGGAATAATTTCAGATTGTTCAACAACTTTTTGTGGAATTATATTAGCGTTAGCTCGCTCAGTGTTTGGTGATTTAGTATCAAAACTTTCTTCTTTATCTACACACATAACAGTTTTCGTGTTTATACTTTCATTTTCGCTGATTTTTATACTAGCATTAACCATGCTTTTTCCAACTGATTTTTCCAAAGTTACTTCGTTTTCTTCCACATGAATTTCTTGACAATTATACGACTTCAAAGGAATAGTTTCTAGAATAGCTATTTGAGAGTCTTTTTTAAACATGTCCACATTCATCAGATTATCTTCAACACTCGTTTCCAGTTTTTGTGCGACTTTAAATTCTGGAATGTAGCTAAGAATGGTGGTATTTTTAGATTCAGGCTTAAATTCGGGTACATTGTCATTTCCTTTCGCCACATTTTCATTTTCAGAAAATACTTCAGACACATTCACAGCCTTTTGTAATTCGTATGCATATTGTGCTTCTTGTTTAATTCCTACAAGATGTTCAGTGAATTCCGATTCTTTTTCAGCCGTGATGTGTTTAGATTGTGACAATGCCTCAAAAGTGCAGTGAACAGGAACGGCTTCTACCATTTTAGTAGTTTGCTCTTCTAAATCAGTTGTATTATCTTGAGCAACAACGTCACTACTTTGAGCAACTATCTTGTGCGAAAATGATTGATGTGCTTGCTCATAAATAGTTTTTTCAACAGGTTCCAGTTTATTTTCAGTATCTTGAGAATATGTTTCCGTCACTAAAGCCACTTGCTCACAATTGAATGTAGTTTCCGCATGCTTTTGATTGGGAATAATATTTTGGTGTAACATACCTTCAGCTTCTGCAGAAGATATGGCTGTGTTTACTAATGAGGTAAAAAGTGTGTGTTGTAAACTAGCTGTGAGTTGAGGCGTAGATTTAATCTCAAGTTCCTGAATAGAAATATCGGGTACAATTTGTGTATTAAGTGTAGTTTTGAAAGGGATTATGTCAGAGGTAGCTGATATTTCTTTTGGTATATCAATGTCGTTTAATACGTCTTCTTTGTCATCGGCAATGGTAATGGTTGTGATAAAACTTTCTTTTCCAGTAAAATCCACTTCAGCTGTTTTAGATAAACCTAAGATAGGCATACTTAACAAACCTTCTTTTTCTTCACTGATACACACTGATTGTTCTACAGTTGTAAGTGGAATATGTTGACTACTAGCAATACATGTAATTTCATCAGTCTTGATCAAATCACTTGTGTTTGATGACAAAATAATTTCAGATGTCGATGCAACTTTTCCTACAGAATCCATATTTGGAGATGCCGACACTAAATCACCTTGCTTATGAAGTATCAACTGAGATTCTTTAGATTCAGATAGAACTTCTGTTATTGATAAACCTTGCTGTTCTATGTACTGTGAATCGATAGACATGTTCTTGGGTAAAACGTCTTTGACGTAATCGCCCTCAAGTTCAGCAAGAACTATTTCACTTGAAACGGCTATATTAAGAGTATCACGATCCTGTTTAGCGATTTCATTTTTAGTTTTTGTTATGCTTATATCAACTGTGTTACCACTCGTTGAAACAGTTTCACTTATTATAGCTTCATTTTGAGGAAAGCTTACTTTAGCAAGTTCATTGATTGGCTTTTTTTCCTCTAAAATATTTGCTGTATTTACATTTGTAATAACTTCTTCAATTAGAAGACTCGTTCCAGCAGTAACACCAATATTTGCGATTGATGATGGCTGTTTTAATATATCTAATTGCAATTCTGATTCTTGTAAATCTGCCTGTGATACATAAAGTTCAGAGCAAAGTTCATTTGATTTTACTGCCTTTTTGAGAGATGCACTGTCATCAGTTGGTAAAATTATACCAATGCCAGTATCTACAGTTAATTCTGATGATACTGCAATATTTCTTCCAGTAATATTAGGTGAGGCATTAGAGAAAGATGGTAATACTTCATTATTATATTCTCCTTCTGTCTCATCACTAATAACCTGGGAAACATTGATTGGCAGGCAGATATCTTCTGTCATTGATGAAGATATAGCTTGTTCATTTGGTTTAGTAAAATTGTCAAGTTGATTTTCTATTTCAACCGGCTGTTGGGTGCTAATCATTATTGATTTAAACGTTGATTGATATTCGGCAGCCTTTTCCATGATATTATTCATCTTATCTATGTTAGATATTGATGGCTCTGGATTAACTTCTGATGTAGTGGCTACCACATGATTGATCAATACATCACGTTTGGCAAATTGCTCTGAAGGCTTTATATCTGATAATAAATCTTGTTCTCTATCACCTGGTAGTATTTCTACTACATCTAAACCTGAACATTCTAAAAATTCTGAGTCAGCTGTGGCTTTCATAGGCTTTATTTCTTCTGTATCCTTCACATTCTCTCCTGTTAGTGGCATTTCTATCGTTAATTCATTATGCAGGCTTTGCTGTTTGCTGGCATGACTTAATGTAAATTGGTCTTTGTCTAGCGTATCTGTATGGCTACTCAAATTAATTTCCTCTACGACAGTTGTTTTTAAGCCATGGGAAGATGTCATTTTGCTTTGATAATGTGATGGGGTTGGTGACACAAAAGATTCTTCCCTTTCTGATACAGAAGTGTCTGTCACTGTTAAACTTTCAACAGGTGTGAAGTTTGTTATTACATTGGAGGATTTTTTCAATTCAAATTCTTGATTTACCTCATCTTCGTGATATAATGTGAACGAAACTTGTTTTGCATTGAATGGTTCAATAAATGGTGTAATTTCTTCTGGCACCATTTTGAAATCATTTTCAAAGTCAATTGGCTGATCAACACTTTGTATTTCCGTTGTTGATAACGGTTCTCTAGCCTTAACACTGAATGAAGCTTTCGCCTCTTTATCTTGTATCTTATTTTCAAAATCAATTTCTGACTCTTGAACAATGACAGATGTTACTTTGTTGCCTTCTAAAAGATTGAATGTAGTTGTAGCCGTTTCTTTTGCTTTTGTGAAATCACGAGTATACTCATTTTCTGATTCACCTGGCAGTATTTCTATATTTGTTAAATGTTCTTGTTCAATTAGTGCCACATCAGCAGTTTTAGAATCAGTCTCAGTTTTAGAGAACATTGATTCCTTAATTTGTATATCGGGGATAAAATTAGACACACTTTTCAACAAAGAATACTCAGAATTGGCCAACAGCTGAATCGGGGCAATTTGCTCATTAAAGACGTCTTCTTTGTCTTGAACGTTTTGTTCAGATATGATTATACCCTCATCCAAATTCAAACTCAGATCAGCTTCTTGCGAAGGAGGTAACTTTCCAGATGTAAAAGTACCTTCGACTTCAGGTGCATTTATGATTTCCGTGGTAAGTTGATTTGCCGTTATTACATTTGGTGTAGCCATTTCAGTGGGAACAAATAGTTCTGGATAGTATTTGCCTGACTTATCATCAATAAACAATTCATTTACTTGTATTGATTCCAGAACAGACATACCTATGTGAGGCATAACAGGTTTATCTAAAGGTCTTCTGGTTATTTCATTTTCTTTCATTTCCTCCCTTGTTTCAGTAATTAGAATGGACTGCTGTGGAATTATGTTACCCTGTGCAGTGAAACTTTCTGATAGTGCAGCAGATTTATATTCCCCTTCTTTTTGTGAAACCATTGGTTCAATAATATCCACCGCTTCTTGCAAAATAAGTTCATAATTTGCATGGTCCACTTCCAAATTACTTTTTTCAAACTGAATTGAGTCAATATTAGCTATAGATTCTGATGTCACTATGCTATCATTGAATACAAAGCTTTTTTTAGGAGTAAATGAAACAGATTCCTTTTTAGGTTCTAACTCACTTACGTGAGATTCAGTCGATACTTCATTAACTTCGAATGATTGCACAGGTAGGATGTGTGGTTTAGCGTACACTTCATTCTGAAGGAAAACACCATTGTCTATTTCTTTTTCATGTGACTCAACCTGCCTTTTCAAAACTGCATTAAATGTTTCAAGTTTTATAATGGCTTTATCATGGTGTTGTCTTTTATCTATTGTCATGTTAGTTGCTTCTGCGAACGAAATAACTTCAGCCACATTAGACGATGTGTCAAATGGCATTGTCGAATTATAATCTGAATGCAATTTTTCTAATGATTGAATAGACTCTTCAGAAATATTTTCATATTGCTCTTTAGGATTTTTGAATACGATTTTCTTAGTAATTGTTTCTTCAGTTTCTTCTATGTCTGATTCAAACTCTTCTATCTGTTTTTTGGGGCTGGATTTTTTATGGATTTCCATTGACTGTTCTATCAAAACAGTTTGTTGCTTAGAGTTTTCATCGCTGAATTCTGTGAAAGTATGTAATGTGTATTATGACAAAGTTGATAAATCTTTATTCTATTTATCACTATTACAAGGGGTTGGTAAAATATGTTTTAATATGGATAATATACATAGATACCTAATATATATATGTATATATATATAATAAACAATTATAAGCATTTATGACATCAAATATTACTGAGTTTGATGCAGATAAGTGTCATGCAAAATTTAAGAAATGTAAGTACTTACGCTCTTTTTGAAATTTTAAACACTCTAGGAGAAAGCCATTCCTGCGAAGAACTTTTGCACTGTTAATTGCTCACTATTTAATAAAAAAGCAGTTTTAATAAGCATGTTATCAGCGTGTTTATTCAGATTTGGACACTATAAATAAACTTTTAGCGAGTTAATCCCACACAATAGCGCCATGACGAATGACTTCTAATTTGCTGTTATACGAGAGTTCACTTTTTTACTCACCGATTAATTTATATAAAAAATGATAATTTAGTCAGACTTTTCTCATTCAAAATTTAGAATAGAAAAAAAAGATTGGTCGCTCAGTTGATCTAATATTTAAAAAAATATGTCAATATTAAACGTTTCAGGATGAATTGGCTGCGTTGAATGCAAGTTACAAACATACAGGCCATTTCAACGGGAATATTGATGGATAAAATAAGTGAGTTCATAAAATTAATAACAATTATATTCAATGAATAATATTATTGTTGTGTTTCCACAAAAAAAACTAATAATTAATCGGTGTTTAACAATGCCTATATAAAATTGTTAACCAATATTGAAAAATATTCAGATATTTTTCAACGCTTCTTAAGAATTGCCCGAGTCTAACTGATTGCTAATGAATGATTAATTTTAGACTTTTTGGCATAAAGTTAGCGTTGAAAGAAGCAAACAGCGAAGAAGAAAGAAATAGTTATCAATTCGATTGATTGAACTGCTAAACGTCATTATGATTTGTGATGTGAATATATGTATATTCACTATCGAATATAACTACATATATATTTTTCGTAATAAATACAAAACTCCGACAGTCCAATTTAATTAAAGCCAATTATTATGTCACTACTATACTCGGGTAAAAACAACGATTTATAGTTATTTTAATACTACTATAGTATACGTATATGTAAGCAATATGCAGAAAGTACCATAAGCGTTTATAAGCATCAAATCATATAAGATGTCTTTGTTTCTTCATGACATTTAAGCAGTCAATATTTCAAAATGAACACAAAAAATATGTTTAATATAAGGATATTACTTTCACTCATTACCTTTTAAAATTTTACCATAAAAGCCATCTTAAATGATATTAAAAAAAGTGTTTATTTATAATCTCAGCAAAAAGATAACACATTACTAGATTATGTACAAACAATAGATTGATTTAATTATCAGCCATATTTGAGCCCATGTGATCTATTGGCATGCTAAATTGCAATAAACTTAATAGATGTATTGAAATAGGAAAATAAATACCCTATAATTCAATAATATAAGCATGTTATTTCGTTACATAGTCAAATTACTTAGCAAAATATAAATAATTTGCATGAATCTATTAATCTGTAAACAAACTTAAGAATGGTATTTAAAGTATTCTAGTTTGTGAATGAAAAAACATGGAAGGTTTCATATTCATATAAATAATTATTATTTTAATGATAATTCATTACTGAGTTGATTTGAAAATATTTTAAGACTTTAAATTACAGAATATTTCTAGCAATATATATTATCAAATAAAACCTCCAATCCTTTTACACAATTGTTTCACATTAAAAAGCATTAGGATTGCAGCTGCTATAATATTACAAAGCCAACATTCACATAGTGCATAATATATGTCAATTTATAGCATCATATAAATTAAGTGACTTTAAAGATTTCCTCATTTTCAAAATTTAGTTAAAATTTCATTTAATGGTCCAATATTGAAAAAAATAATAACCATGAAGAAATTCAAAATACTTTCTTTTCAATATAAGTAAAATGAATATTATGTAATGCAAATAATTATTGTAATAAGATTTGAAAATATGCAAACCTTGCACGCTTTCTTTAGTTTTCTTCACTCGCTTTATCTTTTTGACACCTGAAAAATCAACATTTTTATCATTATTAAATTCCATACAAATTATAATAATATTAACTTTTCTACATTAATTAGTAAATCAACAATGTGTTAATATGCTCATATAATATTTTTTTATAATTTGAGACTTGTAAAACAAGTGAAGTACATTTTAAAAATATTTTTTGTTAACCACGTCCGCTCCCAATATTGAGTGTATGTACTCCGAATGGAGTTTTTCTCAAATAAGTTTGTTTACGAAAACTGCTTGTTACCACTCTTTTTTGAAGAGAATAAGGAAAGCACAATATGCCTACGATGAGGCTAATAATTACCTAATCGCTCTCACTATGCCTCGTTTTTAGTATCAAATGGGCAAATGAGGTTTTTTAATATTTTTATCATTACGAATTTTCAAAATATTTTAAAAAGATATTAAAAATCAAACCTGTTCGAGTATCTTTAGTTTCTTCAATAATTTCTTCAGTTTCATCATCTGGCTCCATCTATAATGATAAAATAGTTGTAATAATTTAAGATTAATCGTTTTCTGTAATCGTAGGACAAAAATCCAAATTTTTTAAGATTATTAGCAGTTTTAGGCCTAAGATCTATTATCCCTCAAACTTTTCAGGTTCAGTTTGATTGATTTATGTAATCGCCACATTGCTTACTCTTGAATAATCACAAATGAGAATAACTAACAGGATATTCACTGGGATAAAAATGTTTATGCAAAATCTTTTTATGATGAAAAATTGGTAATTGTGATTACAATTTTCTAAAATTAATTAATTTCATACAGTATCATATTACTTGATTACATAAATTTAATCGCGTAGTATGAAATTACTGTGTGAAATTAATTTTAAATGAACTATTTGGTAAATTCTGCATTGTTTTTAAAATCAATGCGGTAAAATGTAAAATAATCAAATAAATAATGAAGAAATATAAATTTGACTCACAATCTCAGGTTGCTTGTCTTCCCAAGTGCGTGATGTGAAATCTTCAGGGCAGAATTGTACAATGATTTCCTCCACAGTAGCATATTTTAACTCTACTACTTTCATGAATGCTCTAAAACCGACCATTGCTCCCACAGTTTGCTCATCTTGAGCAGATTCCTCAGTTAACACTTCTGTTATGAGCGTTCCATGGCCTTGACGTTCTACCACTTGAACTAATGCTGATTGAGATTGCGGTGTACTAAGTGCAGGGAATAATGATGAATTGTAAAGTGTTATTATTTCTCGTACAGTAACACCTTGTCTAACCAAGAATCCAATTTTGGCAAGTTCTATTAGCGGATTTTCTCCTGCACCAAAATCTTTTGCATTTACCACTTCAAGGGTTTCTTTTATTTCGGTGGCCATAAACTCACGTACTTTGATCCGCTCGATTCTTCCAAACACTCTTTCGAATGTTTCGACCACCAAGTTATCAATGATCTCATCTTCCTGGATAATGGATGTTGTAATATGTCTATGAGGGGATATCAATGGTTCAGCTTTTTCGCCTTCTGGACGTTTTTTGATAGTCTTATCATCAATCTTTTTGAACGATGCTATGTCTGAAGTAGCGAGAGATTCTTCAATTGGAATGATACGCTTGGCCTTCATTTTGTCAATCTTTTTGATTTCAACAGTGGACTCAATTACTTCCACATCTGAGACATCAGCTACCCCCTTTTCAGAATCTATGACAGTTTCACTAACAGGTGCTTTTTGAACAGCCGATTTCTTCGGCTTCAGTTCCTTCACCTTGCTTTCCTCAACCGAAGACACCTGGAGTTTTGCTTTGGTAACAGCCATTCCAATATCACTCGTAGCCTTACACAAATAATTTCCTTCATTTTTCTTAGTGGCTTTATGTATAGTTAACGTTGTTTTGTT
The DNA here is from genome assembly GCA_028554975.1 of Himalopsyche kuldschensis. Lineage (NCBI taxonomy): Eukaryota > Metazoa > Arthropoda > Insecta > Trichoptera > Rhyacophilidae > Himalopsyche > Himalopsyche kuldschensis. Next base: position 8,493,670 of record JAHFWI010000038.1, read on the forward strand.
TTCCTTGATACGAATCTTCACATTATCATCATTGAGAACAATTTTGTCATCATGGTACCATATGATATCTGCAAACAAACATTGTTTTGAATAATTAACACAACTCATTTTTTTTTATGAGAACTGCTTATTACTCAGTTGCTCAATCTACCTTTAAGTCGGTGAGAGTATTGATTGAATTGGCATTTACTTGATAGAATTCCATTATAATACGGCGAAAAAAATAACAATGTATTTTAATTCTACAGAAATTATTTTATGTGTTAGTTGATAGCTATTTCGGCTTCCGCCGAACTACGCTTGACGATGGCGATGGCGTAAGTCGAAATAGCTATCATAAAATTTATAAATAATTTCTGTTGAATTAATACATTGTTATTTTTTTTACCGTATTACAATGAGACTAGGGCTAGTATTGATAATGCTAGGACAGGACAAAGTGGTTAGCTAATCGCTCTTGCTATGCCCTGCTTATAAGATTGGATGTCTTTTTAAACAAAACAAGCACCCATGCTTACGAACTGAATCACTAAATTAACAGAAAAAAGTGCTGCTCGTGCTGGGACTTGAACCCCTGTGGTCTATTATCGAAGCCAAAGTCGTTTACCACTGCATCACGAAGCCGGCAATGAAGAATAATATTGGTGCCAACATGGTGGTTTATCTACAAAAATGCATGTCTGTTTTGGTTTTGTTGAAGCTTTGTTTCCCTCTTTCCTGCCAAACGTGTGAATTTGTCGATACTTTTTTGTGTATCTGTTTTTAATATAATTAAAAGTGTACCTGGGTTGGGATTTCCAGAATATTGACAGTCGAACACGACGGTCTCTTCTTCTTTTGCCCTTACACCGATGATCTCTTTCACAAATGTTGGTACCGCTTGAGTAGCTAGAATAATAAATTAGTTTTTTTTAAATTACTGCTAGAAAAGAATATGCAAGATCTTTTTAAAGTGACTTTTTTACACTGTTATGCGGTAAAAATGGTGCAACTCTAGAGCTTAAAATTAAAACTATATAAAACAGTCAGGTGATTTTTGTGTAATGCAAAACTTCATCAGAATTTATCAAACACCAGTAAAGTAAAGTATGCATTAAAATTGAGCTAATACTGTCTTTCATGATAATTGTAAAACCTAATGATAATTCATATTACATTTTCGATGATCTCCTACAACTAAGAGCAAACTGCAGTACAAATAATATTTGACAATTTAATAAATTTGGTACAAATATTTGCTTGGAATTTTACATATTGAAAAGATTTTTTTGTTACAACACCTTTCAATGCTGCTTGTAATTCTTCCATGTGTGTCACCCATTCTGGTTTACGATATTCCTTAGTTCCCAAAATACCTGTGAAGAAACAAATTTTCAATATGATTTAAATTAAATTACTTAATTTAAAAAAAAAATTGTGTATATAAATAATTTGAAAATATTGTTTTGTAGATGTATGTATATACAATACAGTCTCAATTGTGTTAAATGTTAAGTTTTTCATTTGTATATAATATGTAGGATATAAATGAAAGGGCAAGGAAATCACAGTAAAAATGTTGGAGAGAAATTCCTGAAAGCATATTATAAGATGAATTAGTACAAATACACATAATTTTAAATGGCCATTTTTTCTATATGCAATTTTATAATAATTACTATCAAACTGACCTTCGACTTCCAATTCTGTTGTAGTTGATACAATACCGAGAGTATTAAATGCTTCAAATTTGATTTCTCCTGAGTCATCTGGGAAGACTTCTTTTATGGTTAAAACCGAGGTGCCATCTTCAAATTCTTCAATAAAGAATTCATCACTGTTTTTGATCTCTACGCCATGTTTATACCATTTGCCCTTTGGTTTCGGCTTTCCAATAGCCTTTGATTCAATTCTGAAAAAATTCTCGTCGTATTTATTTTACTATTATATTGGTGACAAATGGAGGTGTATAATATTACTATACACATTAACAGTGACACAAAGACAGAAAGTTATACCATCAAATAATTTTAAATACATTGAATGATTTTACCTAGTTAGTTGTCCTTCGTTTGTTACCACAGTTACTGGAAGGCCTTTGGTAATTACCGGTGCAAAATCAGGTTCAGCATCACTCATAATTTCCTGAAAGTAAGTTAATTTAAAATTTATACCTCGAATGGATGAAGCGGTAACTTTGTGGAAGTTTATTTTAATTATTCCACATATTGTGAAAAAATAGTTAGATGTGGTTTGCCTCTTTAAGAAGCATCTTCAGGCTTATAATCGCAAGGTTACTTTTGTTATGTAACTTTTTAGATAAAGGGGCAATTCAACGAATATTTATAATCACTTATTGTTCAGTATCATGTGATAGCTACCCTTTTCGCAAATTACTTTTTATATGACAAAGAATGTTAATATAAGTCATATGATGCGCTTAACAGTTCATTGTATTGAAAAAATGGCCTTGAATAATATTTTCTTGTTGCCGTCATATGGTTTTTATTCCGCAATGAAAGGATGATTAACAGAAGGTAGGAAAATCGTTTGGCTTACCTTGTCACTCAATATATCTTCTTCTGATCCGCTTGGAATATATTCATAAGCTGAAATGTGAACAATTATGATGTATTTTCTAGGATAATATAATTTCGTTTTGTTGTAATGGTATTTTGATTGCATTTACTAAATTAAAGAAATACATTGTGCATACAAGATAATAAATATTTTTTTTTTCAATATAATTGAAAACTTGGATGAAAAAGGAATGCTTTTTAACCATCAGTATAAGTCATTGTTTTTTTAAGTGCATACATATGATAATGAAATTTGTAAGTATGTATATATTAAAATGGGAGGATTCTTGTAATGTTACCATACCTTCCACCAATACGGCAGTATCAGATGTTGTTTTTCCAAATCTATTGGCAGCAAGACATTCATATTCTCCAGCCATCTCTGGAAAAGCTTCCTTAATGATAAGCTCACAAGTACCATCAGAAGTTTGTGTAATTTCAACATCAGCTCCTCTTTTAACAGGGTTGCTTTTGTGGAACCAATGCACCAGAGGTGTCGGTGTACCCTTTACTTTACAGATAAGCTTGATTTCTTCTCCATCCATAACTCGTACAGTTTTCAATTTTTCCACAAATATCGGCGAGGTACCCTCATCATCGTACTCCTCGATTACTGACATTGTAGCAGAGCAAGTGATTGAGCCTGCAACGTTTTCTGCCCTACAGGTGAAATCTCCTGCCGTGGATTTATTTACATTTTCGATGACAAGCGTGCTTTTATTATCAGAATGAGTTATGTACATGTTATCTGTACCTGATATAATCGGCATCGAGTTTGTAAACCACTGGAATGAAGCACTCGGGAAAGCCTGAACGTTTGCTTCTAATATTATCACTTCACCGCTTGTAACATTTTGTGGGTAAAAGATTTTTGTGAATTTAGGCGGCATGACATCAATAAGGTCATTACTATTGTCTATGTTTACAGAGCTGGAAGATTTGGTAATTCCTTTAGATTGTTTTATGAGCACCTCATATTTGCCACTTTCTTTTTTCGTCAGGTTTGAAACAGTTATGATTGTTCTGTTTTCGGTTGTTACAATTTCGTAAATATCATCACTTGTAATTTCTTTGCCATTTCGAAGCCATGTGATTTGGGCATCGTCAGAAGCGATATATTCAACTTCAAGAGTTACTTTATCGCCGAGCATTTTAACTTGGGCTTCTAATGGTGTAGTGATTCTTGGTGTTATGGCATTATCAATAATCGTTGTCTCGTCTGGAACGTGTTTGGGAAAATTATCAAATTAAAATTTGATAGTAAATCATATTGAGAAAATAGTGTAAAAATGTGAAAATGCACAATAACATTACTTATACTGAATATTTTAAATCTAGCAATCTTGTACAAATATTATTTTTGTATATTGACCTTTTCTGTGTAAGCATTCCTAATTCTAAATTGATATCGATCGTAAATAATTAAAAAAGCAAAATAATATTAAAATACACAATGTAATTCAAAAAACTACGAAATTTTCGGTGGCAGGGAGATTCTATTGAACCGAATATGTTTGATTCAAATCATTAAGTTAACATTAGAAATTGATGAACGGTGTATGTACACAAAAAAAAGAAAATATTTACAATGTTATAAAAACAATAAAACCAACCATAAAATTCAATTTATGTGGTGATTGCAATATGTTTTATTAGTTTTCATAATCGTAAAAGAACTATAAATAAGTTACGATATAAATTGTAGCCAACAACAAAACTAATTTACAAAAAAAATTACTATAGATTTCTGCATTTTTTTAACCTCAAAATCATTACCCTTAAAGTTTTCTTACATCATATCGAATTTGAGTGAAATAGACATTTTGGTGGACTTTATATTTTATATCGGTATGAAAATTTTTTGTATTCTATTTTGTAACAGATAAATTTACGCAATATATTACGCGATATTCCCGTTTTCTAAATAATTATGTATGTATTATTGCAATAATCTTGTGCGATCAATCCGAAAAAGAATGTAATTGATAAATTGGTAGTGATACATAAATAATACTTTAATGTTAAATATGATAAATATGCCTCAACATTATTTTTAATTGCGAGCAATTGGCTTTGTAAATTTCTATCCCACCAGTTATTTTACATTTATTGTAGAAATCAAAATTAAAAGTGAGGTACAATTAAATAAAAAACGAAGGAATTCGAAAGACACGGGAAATTTTTGAGGATTATTGAAATTCAAATGTAGCTACATCATTTATGCGAAATGTTTATATGGTAGAAGATAGCAACTCTAACTGGTGATTTTAACTTACATTTTAAATACTACATACCGCATAAAAAATATAATAATTTAATAAAGATCAGGACCGGTTCGCTCATCGCGAACATTATCTACTGATGACATACATTGAAACAAAGTTATTTATATCAAAACGCGATATATAAGACAAAGTATAAAAATAATTAAGAATTTAAATATTATAAATACGAGTTTGAAAGTTTTTTTACATTGAGCAAAAACGGTCCTGATATTCATAAAATTATTTGTGAAAGGAATACTAAAAAAATGAGGCTATCAGCTCACCCACACAGTAATATTTTGATTAGTATGGATACAGTGCATGTTTACCGGCGCATTTTGGCAAAATGAATATAAATTAAAAAATATAAATAAAGCTTACCCTTTGTTTTCTTTATGATTCGCTTCGATTGTTTTTTGATAATTGTTTTGTCTAGTTTCACCACCTTATCCAGGACAATAACTTCTTCTGGTTCTTCATCTGGCTGTACTTTCTTGACCACTGGCTTGAGCGAAACTTCTTCGATAGGCTCCTCAGGAGCGGGTTCTCTAGATTTAGGAACAGGTTTCAATGTTACCTCTTCTTTGGGTTCCTCTTCTTTAGGCCGCCTCTTTCCTGTTCGCCATGACTTAGGCTCGACTGGTTCAACCACGATATCATCATGAACAACTGGCTTAATGGGCTCATCCTCGATAGGTTCTTCCTTGCCGATCTTTTCCTTTTTCGGAATAGGTTTGAGTGTTATTTCTTCCTTAGGTTCTACTTCTTTCGGACGGCGTTTTCCAGTGGGCCATGTTTTGAGCTCAGGCTCTTCTTCTGGCTGCACTTTCTTGGCCACTGGTTTCAGCGAGACTTCTTCGATGGGCTCTTCTGGAGCGGCCTCTCTTGTTTTAGGAACAGGTTTCAATGTCACCTCTTCTTTGGGTTCCTCTTCTTTAGGGCGCCTCTTTCCAGTTCGCCATGACTTAGGCTCGACTGGTTCAACCACGATATCATCATGAACAACCGGTTTAATCGGTTCATCCTCGATAGGCTCTTCTTTGCCGATCTTTTCCTTTTTCGGAATAGGTTTGAGTGTTATTTCTTCCTTAGGTTCTTCTTCTTTCGGACGGCGTTTTCCCGTGGGCCACGTCTTGAGTTCAGGCTCTTCTTCTGGCTGCACTTTCTTGGAAATCGGTTTCAGCGAGACTTCTTCGATGGGCTCTTCTGGAGCGGCCTCTCTTGTTTTAGGAACAGGTTTCAATGTCACTTCTTCTTTAGGTTCCTCTTCTTTAGGCCGCCTCTTTCCAGTTCGCCATGATTTAGGCTCGACTGGTTCAACCACGATATCATCATGAACAACCGGTTTAATGGGTTCATCCTCGATCGGTTCTTCTTTGCCGATCTTTTCCTTTTTCGGAATGGGTTTGAGTGTTATTTCTTCGTTAGGTTCTTCTTCTTTCGGGCGTCGTTTTCCCGTGGGCCACGTCTTGAGCTCAGGCTCTTCTTCTGGCTGCATTTTCTTGGAAATCGGCTTCAGCGAGACTTCTTCAATGGGCTCTTCTGGAGCGGCCTCTCTAGTCTTAGGAATTGGCTTTAATGTCACCTCTTCCTTAGGTTCGACTTCTTTAGGCTGCCTCTTTCCAGTTCGCCATGATTTAGGCTCGACTGGTTCAACCACGATATCATCATGAACAACCGGTTTAATGGGTTCATCCTCGATAGGTTCTTCCTTGCCGATCTTTTCCTTTTTCGGAATAGGTTTGAGTGTTATTTCTTCCTTAGGTTCTTCTTCTTTCGGACGGCGTTTTCCCGTAGGCCATGTCTTGAGCTCAGGCTCTTCTTCTGGCTGCACTTTCTTCAGCGAAATCGGCTTCTGGAGCGGCTTGAGAACAGGTTTCTTCGATGGGGGCTCTTCTGGAGCGGCCTCTCTTGTTTTAGGAACAGGTTTCAATGTCACTTCTTCTTTGCCGATTTTTTCTTTTTCGGAATAGGTTTGAGTGATATATCTTCCTTTGCCTCTTTCCAGTTCGCCATGATTTAGGCTCGACAGGTTCAACTACGAGATCATCGTGGACCACTGGCTTTATCGGCTCATCCTCGATAGGTTCTTCCTTGCCGATTTTCTCTTTTTTCGGAATAGGTTTGAGCGATATTTCTTCCTTTGGTTCTTCTTCTTTCGGACGACGTTTTCCCGTGGGCCACGTCTTGAGCTCAGGCTCTTCTTCTGGCTGCACTTTCTTGGAAATTGGCTTCAGCGAGACTTCTTCAATGGGCTCTTCTGGAGCGGCCTCTCTACTCTTAGGAATTGGCTTTAATGTCACCTCTTCCTTAGGTTCGACTTCTTTAGGCTGCCTCTTTCCAGTTCGCCATGATTTAGGCTCGACAGGTTCAACCACCAGATCATCGTGGACCACCGGCTTAATCGGCTCATCCTCGATAGGTTCTTCCTTGCCGATTTTTTCTTTTTTCGGAATAGGTTTGAGTGTTATTTCTTCCTTTGGTTCTTCTTCTTTCGGGCGACGTTTTCCCGTGGGCCACGTCTTGAGCTCAGGCTCTTCTTCTGGCTGCACTTTCTTGGAAATTGGCTTCAGCGAGACTTCTTCAATGGGCTCTTCTGGAGCGGCCTCTCTCGTCTTAGGAATTGGTTTCAATGTCACCTCTTCTTTTGGTTCGGCTTCTTTAGGCTGCCTCTTTCCAGTTCGCCAGGATTTAGGCTCAACTGGCTCAACGACGAGATCATCATGAACTACCGGCTTAATGGGCTCATCCTCGATTGGTTCTTCCTTGCCGATCCTTTCCTTTCTCGGAATAGGTTTGAGTGTTATTTCTTCCTTTGGTTCTTCTTCTTTCGGGCGTCGTTTTCCCGTGGGCCACGTCTTGAGCTCAGGCTCTTCTTCTGGCTGCACTTTCTTGGAAATTGGCTTCAGCGAAACTTCTTCAATGGGCTCTTCTGGAGCGGCCTCTCTCGTCTTAGGAATTGGTTTCAATGTCACCTCTTCTTTCGGTTCGGCTTCTTTTGGCTGCCTCTTTCCAGTTCGCCATGATTTAGGCTCAACAGGTTCAACCACGAGATCATCGTGGACCACCGGCTTAATCGGCTCATCCTCGATAGGTTCTTCCTTGCCGATTTTTTCTTTTTTCGGAATAGGTTTGAGTGATATTTCTTCCTTTGGTTCTACTTCTTTCGGACGACGTTTTCCCGTGGGCCACGTCTTGAGCTCAGGCTCTTCTTCTGGCTGCACTTTCTTGGAAATTGGCTTAAGCGAGACTTCTTCAATGGGCTCTTCTGGAGCGGCCTCTCTACTCTTAGGAATTGGCTTCAATGTCACCTCTTCCTTAGGCTCGACTTCTTTAGGCTGCCTCTTTCCAGTTCGCCATGATTTAGGCTCGACAGGTTCAACCACGAGATCATCGTGGACCACCGGCTTAATCGGCTCATCCTCATCCTGCGATAGGTTCTTCTTTCGGGCGACGTTTTCCCGTGGGCCACGTCTTGAGCTCAGGCTCTTCTTCTGGCTGCACTTTCTTGGAAATTGTCGAGACTTCTTCAATGGGCTCTTCTGGAGCGGCCTCTCTCGTCTTAGGAATTGGTTTCAATGTCACCTCTTCTTTTGGTTCGGCTTCTTTAGGCTGCCTCTTTCCAGTTCGCCAGGATTTAGGCTCAACTGGCTCAACGACGAGATCATCATGAACTACCGGCTTAATGGGCTCATCCTCGATTGGTTCTTCCTTGCCGATCCTTTCCTTTCTCGGAATAGGTTTGAGTGTTATTTCTTCTTTTGGTTCTTCTTCTTTAGGTCGGCGTTTTCCAGTGGGCCATGTTTTGAGCTCAGGCTCTTCTTCTGGTTGCGTTTTCTTGGAAACTGGTTTCAGTGAGACTTCTTCGATGGGCTCTTGTGGAGCGGCCTCTCTCGTCTTAGGAATTGGTTTCAATGTCACCTCTTCTTTAGGTTCGACTTCTTTAGGCTGCCTCTTTCCAGTTCGCCAGGATTTAGGCTCAACTGGCTCAACGACGAGATCATCATGAACTACCGGCTTAATGGGCTCATCCTCGATTGGTTCTTTCTTGCCGATCCTTTCCTTTCTCGGAATAGGTTTGAGTGTTATTTCTTCTTTTGGTTCTTCTTCTTTAGGTCGGCGTTTTCCAGTGGGCCATGTTTTGAGCTCAGGCTCTTCTTCTGGTTGCGTTTTCTTGGAAACTGGTTTCAGTGAGACTTCTTCGATGGGCTCTTGTGGAGCGGCCTCTCTCGTCTTAGGAATTGGTTTCAATGTCACCTCTTCTTTAGATTCGGCTTCTTTAGGCTGCCTCTTTCCAGTTCTCCATGATTTTGGCTCCACTGGTTCAACCTCGAGATCGTCATGAGATGGCTCCTTTTCGGTCTCCTTTTCCCTATCCGTTCTCTCTTTTTTGGGAATTGGCTTCAGTGCCATATCGTCCGTTTGTTCTTCTTCTTTTGGACGACGCTTTCCTACTGGCCATGTTTTAAGCTCAGGCTCTTCATCTGGTTGCACTTTTCTTGGAACTGGTTTGAGTGAAACTTCTTCCATTGGTTCTTCTTGTGCGGGTGTTTTTGTTTTGTGAACAGGTTTTAGTGTAACTTCTTCTCGTGGTTGTACTTCTTTATGTTCTTCTTCTTTGGGTTGTCTTTTTCCAGTACGCCATGATTTTGTACCCGGCAATTCTGTTGCTTGACTAGATTCTGACAACGGTTCTTCTGATTTGCGTTCATCCTTTGGGGATATTTTCTTTCTTCCCCAAGGGGTTTTACCGACACTATCGGTTGTTTCTTCTTCGATGTAACCGGTTTGCAAGTTAGAGCTATCGTCAGTTTCTGAATACGGTTGCTTGGGCTTCAAAATTGTCTCATTTGTTTTTTCTTGTATTTCTTGGCGTTTTCCTGTTCGCCATTGCTTTGGTTCAGAAGTCTTTTGTAATTTTGTTTTGTCGACAGTTATGTCTGTTTCTTCAGATACATCTTTTTCAACTTTGAAAACAACCATATCTTCTTCTTCGGTTAATATTTCTTCAAATAGGACCGTTGCCGGAATGTCATCGTCGTATTGGCTGGTTGTGTCGATTTGTCCCGAAATAATTTCTTTTTTAACATGTTTCAAGTTTACATCATCCAGCTGAGGTTTTTGAATTTCATTTTTAACGGTTTTCGTTGGCTTTAGAGAAATCTTTTCATTCGTCCATGCTGTGTCCTTAGCATCTTCTTGGATGGTTTTACGCTCCAAAGATTTGTCAGTTCGTTTTCTCCATGGTGATTTAGTTTCTTCCTCTTCAATTTCCTTTTTGCTTTTCAATGTAATATTAGTTTCTTCGTGATATTCGGTAGCAAGCGCTTCATCCAGCTCTCGTTGTTTTTGCGGTGTTCTTTGAACCCTCCAAGAAACAGTCGGGTGTCGTGATAGCTCTTGAATAGTTAACTCTTCTTTAATATTTAATATGTTACTGGATTCCGTAGAAGTAGTATTCACTTTTGTCATGTCAGTGTGTATCTTTTTATTCGAATCCAATTCATCCTTTTCAGAAATAGTCGTTTTCATCGTCTTGCCCTTACGCTCTGAAAATAAATAGATAATTATCCATATTACACGCAATTGATAGAGTCAGCACTATTTAAAAGAACCGAATATTTATTTCAAAAAAAATGTTTATGTTATGTTGTAGTAATTGTAAATGCTTCATTATAAAAATGTTTTTGAAACAGAGGCAGGTAATTTTTTCGAAATATTTTTCCATCATTAATAGTTGTATATGTGCGTGCAAGAATAGTTCCTATTTATAATTCATTTGTAAAAATAAATTAAGCATGTTTCTAAAATGATGGTTTCTTGTATATTTAGAAAGATGAAACATCAAAAGGTGACGCCGCGGCAGGTGTGTGGGAGATGTAAGGTGAGTCATAAACAGGGACGTGGGCAGCGTCTGTGTCTTTTTCGGCGTCGGCGTCGGCCTTTCGAGTCGCGTGCGAAAACGACGCTCAGGTGAGTTCAGCATTAGCCGTCGCTAGAAGCACACCTATCCGGCCAGATGCATCTAGTATTGCATACGTAAAACAAGTGTTTTTTTACCACTTCAGTGAAGAGTGTTTGTTGTTTAAAGATGTGCTTATCAGTGTTTTTAAAGGATTAAAATTAAGTGTTTTTTTTTCTAAATGCAGTATTTAATAAATGTTTAGATTGCTTAGTGATTTGTAGTATTAAATTAGTTGGTGTGTATTTAATTGATAGATTTACAGTTGTTTCGGAAAGTGTAAGACAGTTCTGTGATGAGAAGATCGAGTTCCGAAGATTTTATTTTTCCACCATTCATTCATTAAAAGTGTTTAAACTTCTTTCTAGAATAAAAAATATCTGTATTTTCTTTGATATTCGTTTGTTAAATGTATTTTTTTATCAATCATCATTGTAACAGTCCGTGTCGGAATTCGATTGCTTGATAAAATAAAGCATTTCCTCCATGTTATAGAAGTATATCAAAATATATTGTTCTCGTTTATGTAATTATCGGTGATGATTTCCAAATTGCACTGTTGTCACAATGGCTGTTGGCAACTCTAGCCAGAGAATTAGTTGTAAGCATGATTCAGAAGAGTCCACAAAAATACATGACGCCGTCGCTTCTGTGGTGATTCAGTTTTATATATTGCTTGCCAACTGTTATTTCTCAAGCACCTGTATACAAGTTTTAAATATAAATTGTTCAAGGCGAAGTTGGTGTTTTCTTTTTATACAGTATAATATATTGTGTCGGCATGTGTTCATATGTTACGTCGAAAGTTGGCGGGCCTAATTTAGAGCGGAGCGTAATGTAACCGCGCGTCGAGAAGCGCGAGCGCGTGTGCACGCCGTTAGGGCGCATGCGCTCGGTTGCGCACGACAGGTATCTTTATTATTAGCCACTTCGCCGTAACATATGTGAGCACGCCCACTTTGTGCGGGATTTCATATTCAAGGTTTATCCATATATCAATGAGAATATTCTATTGAAAAATGCGAAATTCAATCATTCAAAATTTATTTAAACAAAACGTTAACAAAATACATGGTTTTATCAATATTTTGAATTCAGTATTATTATTACAACAAAAGGCATATATAATTTTTAAGTACAAAACACATTTACAGAGTCATATTGATTTCAATGTTTAATTATTTATTTTTTATCTGTCTAGGATCAATATATATTTATATATACAAACATTAATATGCAAACATCAGTATATATAAATGTACATCGGTAGGTATATATATAATAGATAAAGCGAGAAGCACACATCCGTAAATATTCTTTTTCACATTTAGTACTTTAACAAAAATAAAATCTTTAAAAGAAAAAAAATCTACGTTAAATATACACTAATCAAATATAAAAATAAAACCTTTTTAAAAGGCTGATAGTTTAATAATCACCATTGTTAGTATTCATATTGGATACGTTTTTTGTCTGAGAATACGCTTAAGGTATACAAATAAAATTCATTTCTTCTATAAACACTTTCATTATTTTTCTTTGTACTATTAAGTACTATTGAAGAGTTGTATTATAAGTACATGGTGCATAGACTCAATGCTTGAATGAGTGATTTACAGATAATTAAAATTTCAATTCAAAAGAATGCATTTCAATTAAATTTTCTCTAGAAACGTGAGCGAAGTGGTGGTTATTTCATTTGTCACTAATATTTTGTTTTCGTATATTAATCTTTATTATTATTTATTCAACATCAATATTTTATCTTCACACTGCTAAAATAATGAATATCTACACGTCACCGAGTACGCTTATTAAGTATGCAACAGTTTTTTTTATGAATTATTAAATTAATGAGAACAATTTTGATTTATTTAAAAATTTTAATAATAAATAATTCTCATTCCCAAAATTAATTTTGATTGTTTTATATTAAATGATTATTTAAGATATTTATGAATATCTTTATGTAGTGGTAGTTTAAATATGACAACTGATGTGAGTGGTATCTATATTAATGAACAAATAAGTATGTTTGGTCACAGGTGATGTCAGCGGTAGCAATCAAGCTTACAACTCATTTTTACTCCCTTTTAAAAATGGTTTTTGTGTTTGAGGTTTTTCAAATATATTACCAATGATACAATTCAATAATACATTCTCCCTCGCTTTTGGTTTTAACAGCTTGTGATAAACTGCCAAAATAATAATGTAGATGGCTTCGAAATTTATTATTAAATCACTGCGTTACGCAAACTTTTGTGTTCTTTATGAGGTTTTAAAGATCCGCATTTTGGGGATTTTTTTTCAGGGGTCACATGTCTATATAGAATTTGAAAATTCAATTCAGTTGTAGATAAATTATTACAACATTAATGTCACGGTGGATCAGTGTTAAAATCAGACTGCAATCCAAACCAAATATTCTGAAGAATGGTAAAAGATGTCGCTTCTAAGTTCACCAGTTTTGAACTATGACTAATTTAAATGAGTAACAATTATTGATGGAAAATATTTGATCTGCGTCAACTGTGAGGCTATACTGATGTGTGCGTAAATAAAAAAAATGTAATGAAAAATATACGATTACCCAAAAAATCAATTAATAGTATATTAAAACTATGAAAGTATTATTGGTATGCAGAATAAAACAGAAAGAAATAAAACATAGATAAGGAACGAGCAAGAGGAATTAATGCCTAGCGGTTACTTCTTCATTTCTTTTTGAGAATGCACTTTGAAAAAAAAATGTTTATATTTGAGATGTAAATCAAAATTATTCAAGGTAAATCGATCCATGCAATGACAGATATGTATATCTGCAGTGTATATGGTTATTGTATGCATTATGAATAATTACGGTGATACTGAACATAACATTGATCTGACATACAAATGGACTCGGTTGTCGGTACATTCTGTTCATTCTGATGGTTATCCACAAATACGCTCACGCTTATGAAAGCAAAACCAAAGTGATGACTAATATCTACTTTCAAGTATTGTTTGGAGATTAAAGCATTTAAAAATAGTTATTTTATGCAGAAATGCAGGCAGTTGCATATTTAACAGACAAAAACAGAATCAAAATACTATCATTCTTATTAGCAATGAATACTATGGCACGAGTACTATATTTGAAACTATAATTAATATTTAACATTCAAATTATTTTAATTTAAAAAAATATGCAATCCAAACAGTATAAATGATTCAGATTCAGTGTGATAATTGTTTAATTATTATTGGCTTCAGTATATTTTGGAAACAGTGTTACTTATAAAGCATATTCAAAAAACAAACATTAATCTTACTTTCTTTCATATGCACATTTTTCAATGAAGCTCAATGAGTTCATTAACAACTATCGAGTAATACAACATTTTTGTTAAAAGTAACACCAAAGTTGAAGGGATTGGGTGAAGACACTAGTGCATATTATAATGATATTCATCATACGATGGAGCTTTTAATTCAAAATCTAAATGAATATTATGACAGAATATGAAGCATTCTTCATTAACACAGCTCTACTAAACGAATGAATTATTATTCACCAATGACTTTGCTGTGTTATTAAATGGTTTAGGTGAACTTTTCGAATGAATCTTATTAAATCCGAAATGAATTATCAAAATCGGTGTATATTTGAATAAAAAATAAATTGTGTAAAGATTCAAATGTTCTTATTTACGATTAAATAAATAGTGTGTGTTTTCATAATAGAAATGAAATTATCTTCAAAAAAATCTGTCTTATTATCCACCATTAAAAATAATAGAAAGATCAATATTATTGGCGCTTCATAATCGGGTTGGCTTTTATAACTTTTTGTCAATCTTTTGAATCATACAATACGAATCTTTTATTTGAAAAAATCATTATTAAAACTTTGCAACTTTTCTTTAGTCAGTCAATTAAAAACGTTGCAATGAAATTATTTCATGTTTAGCAACGCAAGACAATATCTTGTATAATTTTTAGTTTAATGCAAATGGATCTTTTTATTAATAACTTATGATGCTTTTCTGTGACCAATTTTTATTGCTATCACCGAAAATAATCAAAAATATTTTTGGGTAGTAGGGTGACTTAATATTTAACTTTTCATTGTATTTGTAATGTATGACTCATAAGAATGAAACAATTTGTTAATTAAAGCAAATGTAGGCATGGCCATCGTTTTACAAAATATCACCTATCCTTCATTTATTCCCGATATGATTCTATTGTTAAGATATTAAAATCGTCGACGGGGCAGAGAGTTGTCACCCATTCCCTTCGACAGTGAAGATCCGTTCGTGAGTGATGTCGGCCGGAACTGATCAATATCTATGGCTTACTTTTAACCACCAGCTTGGCGGAAGTCTCCACCTGGCCTGCGGATGTAGTAGCGCGACAGGTAAAAATACCAGAATCCTCTTCATAGGTGTTCGCAATGAGGAGCACTGCATTATTACCCTCATGGATCATCTAGCAAAGAAAAAACGACAAATTAAATTAAAAACAGAAAATCAAAACAGTTAACTATAAATATTTTTAGGGATTTAATACATTGCAACAAAGATAAGTTAAATTTTTTTTCGAAACAGATTTTATCAGAGAATATTCCAATAATTTATGGATATCGACATAGCAAGAAGCTATTTATTTTTTCTTTTAGTTGTTACTGTCAAAGAGTAAACGTATAAAAAATATACTCGTTTATGTTTACGAGGCAAATAGTGAACTGAAACAAGTTATAAATGCCTACCTGGAAATCGGGTGTTTCAGGAATAAGGGCACCTTCTCGTAACCATTGAATGCTAGGCTTGCTCTTGCTGGTAATTTGAGTCTTAAATTGGGCTGGTGCACCTTCAAATACGATGACGTCCTTAAGTTTTGATAATGTAGGAAGAGATTCTGTAGAATCTGGTGCGGATACCTTCAAGTTTGCAGTAGATGCAATTTTTCCGGCTAAGTTGGTAGCGACGCATTTATAAACTCCTTCATCTTCTGGGAAAGCCTCAGATATGTGAAGAGTACTTTCCTCCCCCTTTGTGATCATTTGGAAGTACTTTGATGGCTTAATTACCTTATCTCCTTTTAACCATTGAATTGAGGGGGCGGGTTTACCAGAGATTTTGCATTTAAAATCTACTGATTGTCCTTCATTGATGGTCTTATCTTTCAAAACCTGTAAGATTTCTGGTGCTTTGTTTCCAGTAGTGGCTGAAGGCTTGCTTTTCATTGGAGAAGTTGGGGCGATAACGAAACATTCCGCATCACACCTTGCTTCTCCAGAGCTGTTGATTGCAACGCATTCATACTTTCCGGAGTCTTGAGTTTCTGCTTCGATAACAAAAAGAGTGTATGTACCATCTTCTTCTAGAACCTTGTTTCTGATATCAGGTTGGATTTTCTTTCCATTTTTCAACCAATAAACGTCTAATGGCTTAGTTCCACTGACTTTGGTGTCGAATCTTACTAATTGACCGGCTGGTACACTGATATTCTGAGCGGTGACAGTGAAACTTGGAGGAATGACTCCACCCCTGCCTTGACGCTTTCTTTCTTCAACAACAAGATTAGCACTGCACTTAGCGGTTCCACCGCGATTTTCTGCAATGCAAGCAAATACTGCAGAATCTTCCATAAATACTTGACGAATGACTAAAATTGACTTAGTGCTGAATACATGAATCTGGAAGTCTGGTGAGTTTTTGATGGGGAAGTTTTCACGGAACCACTTGATGGTTGGATTTGGATCACCGTCAAACTCTACTTCAAATCTAGCTTGTTCTTGTTCAAAAGCACGGCAAGGCTGCATTTTCTTTGTGAATACAGGTGGGTTGGAAGGCTTCACTGGTCCTTCAACGACACGCTCTTGTGTCTTTGCTTTGTGCTCCATCTCTGTAGTTTCGGTTGCAGTAATTTTTCGGGTAATCTCCTTATCACCCTTGATTTCCTTTTGTGTTTGTTTTTGTTTAGCTACGTGAACTTCCCTGCCATGGACTGTAGACTCAGATGGATCTGGAATTCTAGTCTTCACCACCCTTCTCGTTTCAGTGGTGTCATCGGTTTCCTCAGTTTCTTCTCTGTAAATAAAAACAAATACAATTATTGAAAAATGAGAAAATATAGTTTTTTTTATATTTATTTATGTCGAATATTGCAGGTCAAAATTATTCGAATGGTGTTTATAATGCAAAATTAGACTTCTATCAACAATTCAACTATTTGCTACTTATATAAGTATATGTTATGTTATATCAGTGGAGGATAAATTAAATGAAATGTACGAAAAAACTTACAGATTTTCCTGGTATTTTTGCGCCATGCCTTTAGCCATAGAGCTTTGGACAACTTTGTCCCCAGGAATAGCAAACTGGTGAGTAGATTCACGCAGACGGCATTCTTTAACGACTTGGTCATTTTCCAGCTCCTGTAACTTATTGTAGTACTCCTCTCCCTTCTTCCTCTTGACAGATTGCTGCCATTCCGTGTCGGGTTCTCTCAAAACCTTTTGCTTAAGTTCAGGTCTATGGTCAATGCCTCCTTGGCGAGCCAAGGTTTGTCTCTCTTCAAATGTCTTCTCCAGTTCAGTTTCACCACGTTCTTTTTGATATTGAGTGAGTTCGTAGTCATACCATGCTAACATAAAAAAGTAAAATGAGAAAATGGTAACATAAACAAAATACTTTCGGGTAAATGAAAATGGGCATTTTGGGCACAAACTTGTAACAACAAAACGCACATATTTGTCTATTCTATAGGATGAAATAACTATTGGTGTTCAACATATAGGGAGTAATGCATTATTTTTGTCAATAAAATCTAGCGTTTAGTATAATAATTGTCATTGTGAAATAGATAAATTATCCAGGCAAATATTTTATTTTAAGAATTGCGGCAAAAGATTTCTCATTTCAAAATTACAGCAATAAACATAACAGTAAAGTTGCTTCTTTGTAAGGATGACTCATAGGTTCTTATAAGATTGACTGTTGGATACATGGGGCATACACATATAATTCATGAGCTAGTAATCATACCTCAACACTACTCCGTAAGCGATAAGCGAAAGTGAGAAGCTGTTAGAGATCGCCGACTTGATGTTCATCTCATCAGATACGTCTTTCAGTTGACATCAAGAAGCAGGGGGTAATATTTTGCAGGAAGAGAGGAGTGTGATTTTTGTATTGGGAAGCATGTGGTGTTATAGTTAGTGCCTGACAGCTTAGTGCTATTGTTTAGTATGAAACGTAATGTCACAATTGTTATTTTAAGATATTTTGAAAATATTTTCTGTATGTATTTGGGTTTATAGGTTTTTAATAAAAGCAGTAATCAGCAAACTACAACTTTCAGAGACCCCTGCTAAGTGAACTTATACTTCCAATTAGAGAGATGTGGTATATTTGTGAATTTTAAAAACTTGTCACAGTTTATTTTGGTCAATTTGAATTCAAATTGATTGCCAACAATCGAATTTTATGAATAAATAATTTCAGTTATTTATTAAATTCAATAGTTCAAAGCAGGGTCTAGCCACAAAGGTGGACAAGTGAACAGCCTAAAAGCGTATAATGTGCAAATGTGGGCAAGGTGAATAATGTGAACTTACGTCTTGGTGAATTCTTAAGGACACTACGGTAGTCGTCGTGTCGAGCGATTACTTTCAGTTCGGTTGAAGCAACTGCTTGTCCAGCTGAACTTCTGGCAATAACTTCTATTTTGCCTGTGTCGTATTGACGTGTCTTTGGTATATCCATGTGATACATTCCATCATAGGTAAGCTTGTACCGGGAACCCTGAAAATATATTAAAATATTTTTATTACTATCTAATAATTGATAATTTCAAAAATACACTGGTAAACATTTCCTTTATAAAAAATCTTGTTCCAAAACATAATTGATTAATTGAAATTAAAGTTGTGATATTATATTTTATTGGAGTTTAATGAAAATACTTACATTGACCACTGTGTTCCCGTTGACTAGCCACATGACCCTGGGCTTGGGGTGTCCAGTCACCCTACAGCAGAATCGAGCCCATTCTCCCTCTTCGACAGTTGCTGGTTCAGGTTTGCTCACAAACACTGGTGCGGTTCTTGGCTTAGTATCTTCTCCTGCTTCTTCAGGAACACTGTTGGTAAACAAAATAAGTGTATGAGAATAATTCATATGATGCGGTTGAATAAGATTATAAATCAATCAAAAAAATACAGAGGTTCAAATTGATATAGTATCATATCTATGGGAAATATGTTTAATTTTAACACCTCCAGTTTTTACTCCCTAGTTGTTTATTTTCAAATCCGCCAAGTGAGCATATATTTGGATTGTGAAATAACTTGATTTTACTTTATTTGTAGTAAGTATGTAAAACTTAACAGTAGGACATTTAAGATTTGATTGATTATAAAATTCAATTAAATAATTACAAATTGCAATCAATACTTACACTTGCCAAGCGGCTTCCATTTGACGAATCTTTTCAATACTCTTCATGTGCTTAGGCAACTGTGAGTCATAAATGATGCCTGGTTTGCCAGATGTCTTGATGATGGCTCTGGTCTCATCCATGCCCCATAGATTGGTGGCACGGCACAAGTATTCGCCGCTGTCTTCTGGATATACCCATCCAAAGTTCATTGCCACATAGCCAAAATCGTAGATTGGTGTAAATCTGTTTTCTGTTATAAAGAAATAAAATTATTAAGCATCTTATAATTAGATGAATCCTATATTAGACAATTTTTTCAAGTGTCTATATAAGTATCAATATAGTGGGTAATTCAAATAACTGACTAGCCATTAAAATGAAACTTACTGTAAGAGAGTGGTTTTCCATTGAAGAACCATTCCACTTTCATGTTGGGATCACCAACAGGGGCTAATTGACATTCAAACTTGGTAGCCTCCATTTCTACGAGGCTTTCTTGGTTTAGAATTTGGGTCACAAATCGAGGTGGCTGCTTCCTATCCGGATCGTAAAGGTCATCTTCGGTCAAGAAGATCTCTGAAGTGTACTTTTTAATGGTTGCTTCCATTTGCATAAGTGTTTCAGATCTCTTCATGCCCTTTGGTACTTGGTTTTGCAAAATAATTGATGGCAATTCTGAAAAAAAGATTATATTTAGATATAAGATCTACCTATTTAACCTTACTAATCTCCTGTTACGTTGTATATTAAAAATGATTACTATATAGCATTATTAAACTTACCCTTGCATGATACTGTTGCTTTGGTGAAATCTTCTCCATATTTGTTTACGGCTCTGCATGTATATTCACCAGAATCTTCAGCATATACGTAAAGAATATCCAATGAAACGAATCCCATATCATATACAGTACGATATCTGTGTCCAGAAGGTAATGGTTTTCCATTCCTGTACCATTCGATTCTGAGATTAGGATCTTCCTTTGGTTCCACTCGGCATTCAAAACGAATGGCTTCGGATTCCTCAACAGTATGTGATTTGATTTGTGTGATGAATTTGGGTGGTCCCATAACAGGCTCTTCTTTGGGTGGCTCTGTCATTGGTCCGCGTTCTAATTCCTTGATTTTTTCTCCGCTCATTCCTTGTGGAAGCTGCGAATCCAATACAATATCGCGCTTTGCACTGCAAGTTACCTTGGCGGTAGAAGTGGCATATCCCCATCTATTAGTAGCACGGCATACATATTCTCCTGAATCTCGTGCATATGTGTAATCAATATCTAGAGCAATAAATCCAAAGTCATTCAGCATGTGAACTCGAGATCCAGTAGCGAATGGCTTTCCGTTATGGTACCAATCGATTCTCATTGTTGGATCACCTACTGGTTCAACGCGACAATCAAAGTGAACTGGGCCTCCTTCAGGCACATCGATATTATCCTTGATTTCTACAATGAACTTGGGAGGATTTGGTTGTTCCTCTTCTGTCATTATCTCATCGCGCTTATGAAGTGTTTCTTCGAGCTTCTGAATGCTTTCAGTTCCAGATTTGAAGTTGGAAGGAAGTTGAGGTTCAAGAATGACTCCTTGGCGACCAACTACCTGAAGTTTGCAGGACACTGTGGCCTCACCGTGACGGTTGGTTGCCTTGCAAGTGTAAAGTCCTGAATCTCGCTGGTAAACACCAGCTACTTCAAGAATAACAAATCCAAAATCGTTAATAGTCTTAACTCTTGATCCTGTCAAAAGTGCTTTACCATTGTGGAACCATTCAACACGCATGCTTGGATCATTGACTGGTGTAAGGCGACATTCAAAGTGCGCCAAAGAGTTTTCTCCAAGAATTAAATCTGCAGGTGTTGTAATGAATTCTGGTGGGTTGCCTATATCTTCTTCTGGGGATAGTGGTCCAGGAGCACCCGATAAGCCTTCAAGAGCAGCAATCTTATCAATTGTGCCTTCCATACCTTTGGGAAGTTGTGATTCAAGGATGATGTTCCTCTTGCCTTGAACCTTCATTGAAGCGATGGTAACTGCTTGGCCATAATTATTAATGGCTCTGCATGAATATTCTCCTGAATCTTCTGGATAAACTGGAGCGATTTCCAGGATAACGAAACCAAAGTCACAGAAAGTCCTGAATCTTGAACCAGTTTTCAGTGATTTACCGTTGCAGAACCACTCCACCTATAAAAGATTAAGTATAAATTGAATATTTGTTTTCAAATACATTTACATAAAAACATATTAATATTTTATAGCCTACATTGTTTTTAAATTTTTGTTAACAATTGTTATATGTTAAAAATAAAGATATTTTCAAACCTTTAATTTAGGATCATCTGTCGGGATCAAGCGTGCTTCAAAGTGAGCATTCTCTCCCTCTCGCAAGTTCTCCAAATTTGAGAAGGGCACAGTGAATACGGGGGCTTTGCCCTTTTCTTCAACTTCTTTGTCATCCTTGTTCTTAACCATAGCATCTTCCAGTGTTTGTAATTTCTCAAGGCCTCCTTCCATTCCCTGAAAATTAAATAATATTCGCAATATGAAAGATGAGAATTCGTAATATAATGGGTATGATTTTATTCGGAATTCTTTAACTTTTGTACTTTTTCCTTCCACATTTAAAGGTGAATAAAAATAATAAAACATTTTTATTAATTCCACATAAAATGTTTTATTATTTTTATTATAGTGCAATTCCACCAAGTATTGACAGTGAACACCTTAAAAGTGGTCAGTATGAATGACGCGGTTTTTGTAAGTATATTTTGTTTGAAATAAGAGTGTTACTCTAAAATGAATATCAAAAGTATTTGATTTATCTATTCATTACTTAAGTAACCTTTGCGATAGTCTGAACGTGCCTCTGAAGGGGGCAAACATGCATCACGAATAGTGGCACAATAAGTGGAATAAACTGTTATTTTAAATTTTATCTTTGATTCATCTATATTATTTACCTTTGGCAGCTGAGAATCTAAGATGAGATTCTCCTTTGAAATACATTTCAGTACAGCTTTAGTTGAATCTCGGCCAAGTTTGTTGGTTGCAATACACTCATATTCACCAGAATTTTCTTCATAGCAGTATAGAATATCGAGAATAACGATACCAAAATCGTGGAATGTCCTGTAACGATGACCGTGAGGCAATTTCTTGCCATTGTAAAACCATTCAACCTTAAGATCTGGATCATCTACTGGGATCAAACGTGCTTCAAAGTGAGCACTCTGTCCTTCAACAAGTTTTGTGATATCCGCAATCTGTGTCAAGAACTTAGGAGGTTGAGAGCTTGGAGCAGATGGTGATTTGGCTTGTTGTCCTTGCAAGCTTTCCAACTCTCTGATTTTAGCAAGAGAGTCAGGCTGCAAACTGTCATAATAGACTCCACCTTTGCCGTAGCAGTTAATAGTTGCACGGGTGGTATCTTCACCATATTTATTGTAGGCTCTGCATACATATTCTCCAGAATCATGGGGTTGGACGTAAGAAATGTCCATTAAAACAAATCCAAAGTCAGACACCATCTTAATGCGAGTTGAATGTCTAAGTGGTTTTCCATTGTGATACCATTCTACAACCATATCTGGGTCATCGACTGGGATTAAAGTGCATTCGAAGTGGGCTGATTGACCGTCCTTTAATCCATCTAAGCTTTGAATATGAGTAGTGAATTTAGGTGGTTGTCCCTTAGATTTATCGATACATCCCAAGTCAACGCTGATCTCAGCTTGTCCCCACTTGTTAGTGGCCCGACATGTGTATGTTCCTGAATCTTCTGTTTTGGTGCCGAGAATTTCAAGAACCACCATTCCAAAAGCGTAAACAGTTCGTAACCTATGACTAGCTTCAATGAGCTTGCCATTGTAGAACCATTCAATGACCATTGATTGGTCACCTGTTGGAATAAGTGATGCTTCAAAGTGTGCAATTTGACCTTCTCCAATATCTTTCAATTCCTGGAATACGGATGTGAACTCTGGTGGTCTACCTCCTTCAACATCATCAGCCCTATCGCCAGGCTTTTTAAGTGAATCTTCAAGATTTTGAATCTTTTCAAGACCTTCAGCACCCTTCGGGTGCTGGGTGCGCTCGATTAAGTTGTCTTTAGTAATGACACTGATAGAAGATGATGTGAATGCTTCTCCTTTCTTGTTAACTGCTTTGCAGGTATAGATTCCACTATCACGCTCATATACATCTGTTACATCCAAAGTAACAAATCCAAAGTCGCTAGTGATTTTGAATCTAGAACCATGTTCCAAAATCTTTCCATTAAGGTACCACTCTAATTTGAGATTAGGGTCACCTTTAGGTTCAACGGTACCTTCCAAATGAAGTGGAGATGCTTCAACCAATTCTGATTCAGCTTTGAAAGGAACAATCCATACTGGTTTGTCGAAGTCTGCTTCAGGGGCAGATGTTTGACGGTTGTATTTGTTAGCCACAGCATCTTCTGCTTCTTTGACTGCGTCCAAGCCTGCCTTTCCTTGAGGATGTTGAGTTTGCAAGAAAATGTTTTCTCCTGCAGTACATTTTAAAGTTCCTGATGTTGACGCAGTGCCTTTAGCGTTTGTTGCTTTGCAAGTATATATACCAGAGTCTTCTTCATAAGTGTGATTTACATCTAATGATACATATCCAAAGTCATGAGTTGTCTTGTATCTTGCACCAGATGGCAGAGGCTTACCGTTGGCGAACCACTCAATTTTTAATGTCGGGTCACGAGAAGGTTCAACATTGCATTCAAAGTGGATATTCTCACCTTCTTTGCAAACAATATTGTTCAAATGACTAATAAACACAGGCAAGTCGTATGTTGGCTCTTTATCTTCTGGTTTACCAGCTTTGGGTTGTTCTAAAGCCCCAATGCGGTTCATGGACTCAGGATGAAGTGTATCACCAAGTAACCAATGACGATCCTCAATTTTAATGGAAGCTGTAGATACAGCTTCTCCCAGCATATTTGTAGCTTTGCATGTGTAAATACCGGAATCATCATCGCGCAATCCATTGATGGCCAGAGTAACTAATCCAAAATCGAATGTACTCTTAATTCTAGATCCAGTTGTAAGTGGAAGACCATTTTTGAACCATTCAACACGCAAGTTGGGATCAGTACGTGGTTCTACTTGGGCTTCCAAGAAGACATGTTGTCCTTCTACCAACTTATCATGGCTCTTAAGATGAGTAGTAAAGATAGGCGCTTGCATTGGAGTAGTGTCAATAAACATATCAGGAACTTTGTTCTTTGCTGCTTCCTTTAATTGGATTTGTTCCCATGATTCTGGCCTTTGGGCGTCAGCAATGATGGTTGACTTTGATTTTACCTTCAATGATATGGATGATACTGTGCTTCCAGCATTATTGATTGCTTTGCACATGTACACTCCGGAATCCTCTGTGACAACAGAGTTAATATCAAGTGTAACAAATCCAAAGTCATGAGTGGTTCTGAATCGTGAACCTAGAAATAAAAAATATGATTGTATTAGAAAATTGTTGATCAGCATAATATATAGAATCAGTTGACAATGCTTGCGATGAGAGAAACTTGTCCTGATTTTTATCAGATAACGAGTGGAAATAGTACTGCATAATGTATTTTATTTATTTATACAAAAAATGATTTAAATAAATGTGATATGAATCTGTAATGTACACATGTTTTCTTTTGTGCGATTTTTAATATTTTAATTTAGTAAATTAAAATAAACATACCCATTTTTAATTCAACTCCGTTTATATACCACTCGAATCTAAGGCTAGGATCTCCCACTGGTACAACACGAGCTTCATAACGGGCATGTTGACCCTCCCATAGCTCTGAAGGTCCAGTCAATACTTGGGTAAATATCGGTTTGTCAAATTGTCTTTCAGGTTCCTCAGCCCTACCAGGCTGGCTTTCTTCTAGCCTTAGAATCTTTTTCATTCCTTCAGGATGCTGAGTATCTAACTGAATTGCTGCTTTGGCTGTAAGAGTGAAATATATTTATTAGTAATGCAGTTATAACAAAAATATGCATGATAATTAATATTAGATGTTTTTTATGCCGATTATACATTTAGTAAAATTTTGCATAATTTAAAAAAGAAACATACTTTTAATTTTCATGGCAGCTGTGGTAACTGCTTCACCAAGCGCGTTAGATGCACGGCAAATGTAGACACCTTGATCTTCATCACGGACATGGGCAATTGTCATGGAGACAAATCCAAAGTCGTGAGTCTTTGTAATCCTAGAGCTATCTTCCAAAAGTTTTTCATTCCTGAACCATTCCACTTTCAATGTTGGATCTCCAACAGGAATAAGCCTACAGTCAAAGTGTGCTGTTTGGGATTCTTGGATATTGTCAATATTCTGTAGGGGTTGAGTAAATACTGGTCGTTGCCTAGTGACTGGATCAGGGATTTCTGGTCTCCTGAACGGTTCAGTAGATTCAAGCTCACGAATCTTTTCGAGTCCTTCAGGACGCTGTGAGTCTCGAATGATACTTCCCTTTTCTGTTACAGTCATAGATATGGATGAAGTGCACTGTCCCAGAGCATTGATTGCTTTTACTGAGTATTCTCCAGCATCTTCTGGGACACAATGTTGAATGTCCAGTGATACGTATCCAAAATCAAAGGTAATATGGAATCTTGAGGCAGATTGCAATGGCTTTCCATTATGGTAAAATTCAATTCTCAAGTTAGGATCGTGCACTGGTTCCACTTGGCACTCAAAGTGAGCGGTCTGTCCTTCCATGACATGAGTTGTTCCTCTTAGATCAGTCACTAGTCGCGGTGGTCCTGTTGGTAAATCTTCGACTTCGGCTCTTGTAGAGTGTCCTTGAGCCTCAAGTAGTCGGATCTTTTCTAATCCTTGGGGATGTTGAGTATCGAATATTATGCTACGGTGATCTGTAATTTGAAGATTTGTTTTGTGGTGAATAAACAACATAATTTTTTTTTTATAAATTAACAGAAATAAGAGATAGTTCCACAACGTTTAAATATTTTAAATTCAAGAAAAAATACTCACTGGCAACCTTCAGATTGCAGGTATTGACTGCTTCTCCGTGTTTGTTGGTTGCCTTGCACATGTATGTTCCAGAATCCTCACCATAGGCATATAAAATATCCATAGCAACATATCCAAAGTCGTGGGTTGTCCTGTATCTATGTCCAGCTCTGATAACGGCTCCATTGAGGAACCATTCAATCTTAAGGTCAGGATCGTTGATGGGCTCAACTCTGCATTCGAAATGAGCTTTGTCGCTTTCCTTCAAGTTCTCCAAGCTAGTCAGAGCTGTGATGAATACTGGTCGTTGCCCTTGCTTTTCTTCTTCAACCTTCTTTGGCCTTTCATAGTTTTCTAGTTCACGGATCTTCTTCAAACGTTGTTCGTCGAGTGTGTCCAAATATAATCCAGATTTAGCTGTGAAAAATACAACAATATTAACAAACGAGATTCAATTATACATTTAATAGAATATTTAGAAATTTACACAATTATATCTGCAATTAAAGTATGTATACTAACCATTAACATTGACAGAGCTAGTTGTGACTGCTTCACCAACAGCGTTAATGGCTTTGCACATGTAAGTACCGCTATCTTCGGCATACGCATATAATATATCCAGAGCAACAAATCCAAAATCATATGTAGTTTTGAATCTGTGTCCTTGTTGAACAGGTCTGCCATTGCAGTACCATTCAACGCGCATTGTCGGGTCATTAACCGGAGTAAGGGTAGCTTCCAAATGCACTGGTGCTCCTTCATTCACTTGTGCGTTCTTGAGTGGCCTTCCGAATTCAGGCTTCTCAGCTACAAAGCTTTCATCTTGGATTGGTCGCTTGTTCTTATCACCTTCCAAGTATTGGATCTTTTCCAGAGCACTTTCATGTTGAGTATCTCTAATGATAGATGCCTTGGCTATAGAAATAACAGAAAAAAAATAATTATATAAGCAAGATAAAGGTAAAGGTGCTCATCATAATTATAAAGCATAAAACTTGTAAATATTTATAAGAGATCTTGGGCTGGGTGTATGTAATTTATCGTTGATTTGTACACGATTGATTCATTATTTATTAACTTTCACAATTAAGAATATTTGGCGCATTGGCGTAAGCTGTAATGCCAAATATTTAGTAAAAAAATATAAGTAATAATTATACAAGCGTATAATTTTCAATAGATATGAAAAAAATATGAAACATGAAATGCTGATAGAACTCACATTGTACGTTTAATTTAATGGATGACTGTGCTTGTCCAAGCTTGTTAACTGCTTTGCAAGTGTACTCGCCAGAGTCCTCTGCGTACACAGAAAGAACATCAAGGGATGCAAAACCAAAGTCACATGTTGTTCTGTAACGATGGCCACTCAGGAGTGGTTTACCGTTGAAGAACCATTCAATTTTCATGTCTGGATCTGGGTATGGCTCAATGCGACATTCATAGTGAGCGCTGTGACCTTCCACTAGCTTTGTAGGTCCATTTAGTTGTGTTGTGAATCTTGGTGCTTGTTTCACAACTGTATCTTCTTCTTGACGACGCTGATATTTCGAGCTGTCTTCTAGCATGTTAATCTTTTCAAGCGCACTCTCATGTTGGCTTTCCAATTGCAGAGAGGCTTTAGCTATTTGAAAGAAATAAAAAATAATTTTAAATGAACATAATTTTTCTAGCAATTACTAGGTGGCAATGTCACCTGTCAAAATTCTTAGATTTGACTTAGTTCTTAAAATCACATTCAAACTTTATTGCTCATTTTTTATATTTGGTTTGACGACACACAATTAATTTGATCATCTCTGGTTAGGTACTACCATCTTTATAATATATGTTTTTTTTGTTGTAAAATTGAAATTTAAAAAGAGAAGTGAAACCATATAAGTAAACTAATTATCTTTTTACAATATTTCAATAAATAGAATATTCATATTTCACAGATTTATACTAACAATATTACAGATAGAGAGATGGATGAATCAAGAAAAATATATATTTTTACACATCACCAATTTCCATGTCAGTATTAATTAACGTACTAAAACAATTGTGTTTATTGAAAAATTATCAAAATACATTGCTTTCATTAATGTCAAAAAAGATATCTTACATTGAACAACAAGTTGTGATGATGTTACAGCTTGACCAAGTTCATTAATTGCTCTGCAAGTGTAAGTTCCAGAATCTTCAGGATTCACGTACTTCATGTTGAGGGCAACATAACCAAAGTCATGCATTGTGGTAAGACGATTAGCTGGAATAACAAACAATTATTAGAAGTGTAATGGTTTTCATACTTTTCTATTCTCAATAAAGACATATTTAATATAAAGTGATCGTATTTTTTGGAATACTAATTACATAAAATGTTAAAAACTTACAGGCAGCAATTGGCACTCCATTCCTCAACCATTCAACTCGTAGTTTAGGATCTCCAACCGGGATAAGTCTCGCTTCAAAGTGAGCAGCTTGATTTTCAGCTACACGGAGATCTTTCACCGGCAAGGTGAATACTGGGGCTTGTGTTACCACATCTTCTTGTGCACTGCCTCTTTGGTGACGAGATGCATCTTCCAATTGGTTCAATCGATTGAGAGCACCTTCGTGCTGTGAGTCAACATAAATTGAGCGTCTTGAGTGCACAGAGGCAACTCCGGATGTGACAGCTTCTCCAAGAGCGTTGATAGCTCTGCAGGTATAAGTTCCAGAATCTTCTGGCAAACATGACATAATGTCTAATGCCACAAAACCGAAGTTGTTGGTCTCTGTGAATCGGGAGCCACTCTTCAGGGGCTTGTTATTATGATACCATTCTACTTTCAAGGTAGCATCAGATACAGGAATGAGACGGCATTCAAAGTGAGCTCTCTGGCCTTCTTTGATGTCAACATTCTTCAATGAAGTAGTAAATATCGGAGCTTGCTTGGTAACTTCGTCGACATATTCTGATCTCTGGTAACGTGACCTATCTTCAAGCATTTGGATTTGTTCCAGACCTGTTTCATTTTGAGTGCTTCTCAAAATTTCGGCAGTTCCTCGGCAGCTCAATGTGCAGTTGGATTCATCCATACCGACCAAGTTAACAGCGCGGCATGTATAAACTCCAGAATCTTCAGCAATCAAGTCTACAATGTCTAATGCAACATAACCAAAGTCATGAATTGGTCTGAAACGGTGACCAATGGTAACGGGACGGCCATTTTTGAACCATTCAACCTTCAAGTTCGAATCGGTCACTGGTTCTAGTTTGCACTCAAAATGAACATGCTGTCCTTCCTTCATATTTTCAAGAGATTTCGGTTTTGTGACAAATCGTGGTCTCTCTGTAGTTGTTTCGTCGATGTATTCATTTTTCTTATAGCGTGATGCATCTTCCAGGTATTGAATCTTTTCCAATCCTGATGGGTGTTGTGATTCCAAGTAAAGATCTTTCTTTGCAATAACTCTCAGAGCGCATGAAGTGACGGCTTCACCAAGCTGGTTTCTTGCTTGGCAAGTGTACACACCGCTATCTTCTGGGTATACACTCAAAAGATCGAGGGCGACATAATCAAAGTCGTATGCGGGCCTGAATCTGTGTCCAGTCTTAATTGGCTTTCCGTTACAGAACCACTCTACTCTCATTGTAGGATCACCGATGGGTTGCAGTCTGCATTCCATATGAACATTAGTTCCCTCAATGGTCTCAATATTGTGAAGAGACCTTGCGAACTGTGGAGCTTGCATGACAGTGATATCATCAGTCACTTGGCGAGTTTTACGAGATGCATCTTCCAGCATCTGAATTTGTTCAATAGCTTGCTCGTTTTGAGTATCTGTCAATATATCGGAACGCTCAATAACTCTCACCATTGCGGAGGTATGAGCAGTTCCCAAATGATTCACAGCACGGGCAGTATATTCTCCTGCATCGGCAGATGTAGCATGAATAATGTCTAATGCAACAAATCCAAAGTCGTAATATGTTCTAAATCTTGATCCAACGGTAACGGCTCGGCCGTTGTGATACCATTCAACTCTCATTGTGGGATCTCCCATTGGTTCAAGACGGCATTCAAGATGAATATTTTTACCTTCGCTGATCGGATTTGGATCAGATAAAGGTTGTACAAATATCGGTTTTGATTTTGAAATTTCTTCAATATGGTATTGTGGTTCAACAAATTTGGAACCTTCAAGAATTTTGGTCTTCTCATAAAGACCCTTGTGTATGCTCGAGGTATCAATGCTTGATCGTGCTGAAAATAAATTAAGAATGTGTTATTCAGGGTATAACATTTACAAGTAATATTATTTAAAGAATTATTATAAGTTTTATATTTACTTTGTACGACCATAGTTGCGCTGAGTTGTGCTTCTCCAGCAGCGTTGCGGGCAACAACAGTGTATGTTCCTGCATCTTCGTCGCGAACGCTCGCGATGTCAAGCGCCACATAACCAAAGTCGTGGTATGTCTGAATCCTGGTGGCAGACTTTATCAATTTGCCATTGAAGTACCATTCCACTGTCATTGTCAGGTCACTTTGTGGCTCTACACGAGCTTCGAAATGTGCTCTCTGACCTTCTACAATCTTGGTTGTACCCTTCAATATTCCCAAAAATCTTGGGATCTGAGTGACTTTAACATCTTCAGACACTTGTTTTGACATTCTAGCAGAATCTTCCAAATACTGAATTTTTTCTAATCCTCCTGGATGTTGGGAGTCGACAATGATATCTTTCTTTGTGATTACACTCAGAATAGATTCGGTGACGGCTTGTCCGACTCTGTTGTATGCTCGGCATGTATATCTTCCAACATCGTGGATAGTCACGTATTTGATAGTAAGCGCTACATAGCCAAAGTTGAAGAATGTTGTAATACGGGAACTGGCCTCTACGGGGCGTCCGTCCTTCAACCATTCTACTCTCAGAGTAGAATCTCCAATGGGCTCGAGCCTAGCTTCAAAGTGAGCAAATCCACCTTCTCTAATATTTAACTGGTCTTTAATAGGAGTCTTAAACTCAGGAAGTGTATTATTTTCTGGTACTTCTTGTACATACTTTTGGTTATGTTGCTGCTGGTAGGCTTCCAACTGTTCCATTTTTTCGATATAGCGCTGTTGCTCTGGAATCCCTAGTTCACTGGTCACAGTGCTTCTTAAAATAACCCTAATGGAGGCGGTACTTATAGCTTCTCCTAACCTGTTCACAGCTCTCACGGTATACGAACCAGCATCTTCAGCCCGTAGGTGCATGATGTTAAGGGAGACGTAGCCGAAGTTGAAGATTGTTGTGATTCGTGAGCTAGCTGTTATGGGTTTTCCATCCTTGTACCATTCAACTCTCATTGTAGGATCACTTACAGGAGTGAGCTGAGCTTCAAAATGAGCATTGCGCCCTTCTTGCAGCTCTCCCATTTCTTGTAAGGGCCTTATAAACTGTGGCCGGTGGGTGACTTGTTCCTCTATAGTTTCGTTAGATGTATATTTTGTATAGTCTTCCAATTGTTGGATGTATTGAAGACTATCTGGGTGTTGACTAGTTTTTTCAATAGTTGGCCTTGGTGTAACTTGCAAGTAAGCTTTAGTGTCAACTACGCCTGTTGCGCTAGTAACGCGACACACGTACTCGCCGGAATCGTTTATTACGAGACTAATAAGATCCAAAGCGATATATCCGAATTTAAACGTAGAAGTTGTACGGGAACCTAGAATATAAACATTTTTATAAAGTATTCTGTTTTTTAAATTCTCATCACATTTGAATATTTTCTAAATTATTATTCCATATTTTTATTTGTATACTTACTTGCTTCTAGGGATTGTCCATTTCTAAACCAGTATACCTGCATGGTGGGATCACCAACAGGTTCGATTCTAGTTTCAAAATGAATTTTCCCACCCTCAATTTGTGTCATGTTTTGAAGGGGAATAATAAATTGAGGCGGTGGGTAAACTCTATCTTCATCGCCGGGAGGAGCATAAGGCTTTGCCCTCTCAACGTGACGCAAGTAAATGATCTCTGGACCAGGTGTAGGTCTGAAAATATAAGAATTTAGTTATAAGTATATTTTTCATATATTCAACATAGCATTTATACAATCAATAATATTTTGCTCTTCGGGGATTTTTAAAGGAAATTTACAAAAATAAGATCCAATTATAATGTTCTATAAATTGCTACGGTTGCATAAAGCGGAACTGGTTCTGATTATTAGTATTATTTATTATCATGCTAAAGTTTCCATTTACAACCGTCAAAAATCTATATAATATTTATAACTATGCTACGCAATTTTATTACAATAGTATTACTTAAAATTCTGCAATATTATTTTTACCCGTTTGGTCGGCAGTCGAGAGCGTCTAAGAGAGTATTATAGTTATATAAAAAAAAAGTTTGCCACCAAATCTAATAAATGTATTGAACCTGACTAAATCGAGTGTTAGTTTGTTGAGAATAATATTTATTATTCACAATTAAAAATAGAGTATACTAATGATAAAGTGATTTAAACTCACTCAGGTTCAATTATTTTGCTGGGTCTCGGCAAATGCAGACGTTTCTGTTCTGGTGCCGGTCCCTTGGGCGTCTCGACAAAGAGTCTGGCCCTAGTGGCAGTGGAGCCAGCGACATTTTGCGCTGTGCACTGATACCACGCTGCATCCGACGCCTTGGCTTGCTGGATGTCCAACGTCGAGGCTCCACTGTCTGTTGAAATTCGTAGCTCGGGATTTGATGATATAGGTACGCCGTCCTTCTGCCAAGTGATTCGTGGTGTGGGTGTGCCGACAGCTCTCGCATTTAAAACTACAGGTTCTCCCTCTTTCACGTTGAGGGTCGTGAACCTTTCAACAAATTTAGGTGCGACCACCTGCTCCTTTTCAATTACATTCAGATTGCACTGGAAAGAATTTTCTCCGCTTTTGTTGCGCGCTACGCAGGTGACCACGCCGCAGTCGTTCCTTTCGACGTTAGTGATCATGAGAGCGTGATTTCCGGATTCGTTGACCAAGATTTTATGATTGAAATCATCGCGGATCAACTGACCGTTGATGTACCAATTGACTTCGGGGTACGGTCGGCCGGTGATACGGCAGTCGAACCTCGTCATCTTGCCTTCTGTAACATCGCGGTCTTGGCAAGTCTTCACGAATTGTGGTGCTAACGCTTTTTCGTTGACTTCAACGCGTTCTTCAACACCAGTCTGATATTCAACTGCTCTCGGTTCCTGCGCGTAGGCTTCCTGCGGCGATTCAATAGCTAAATAAGCGGATGTGACTACACAGCCGTTAGGATTTTCAGCCAAAAGGGTATAGTGTCCAGTATCTGTACTGTGAGTTTTATTAATTTTGAGAGAGGTTTGGTTATTTGTTGTTGAAACTTGATATTTATTGCTGCTGATAATTCGCTGGCCATTTTTGAACCATGTCACGCGCGACCTAGGATTAGCTGATAATTGAACTTGGAAAACAGCATCAGAGCCCTCTTGCAATTTGGAATTTCTGGGCTTCTGAGATATTTTCGGCGGCGCGGGCGGTCCCAAAGATCGATCAAC
Source organism: Himalopsyche kuldschensis (assembly GCA_028554975.1). Classification (NCBI taxonomy): domain Eukaryota; kingdom Metazoa; phylum Arthropoda; class Insecta; order Trichoptera; family Rhyacophilidae; genus Himalopsyche; species Himalopsyche kuldschensis. Next base: position 8,527,430 of record JAHFWI010000038.1, read on the forward strand.
TTCGGTGATCAATTGAATGTCAGACTCGCCGAATTGTCTGCGCGTAAGAGATTCCCTGAAAGACACCTCACGGAGAAGTCTGTACTCGAATGTATCGACTTTGAAGTCTTCGATGGTTGTGAAGGTATTGCCGTTCGAGTATGACATCTTTTCCGTTTTTTGTACAACGGTCGATCGCACTTGGGAACCGCCAGTTCTCTGTTCAGAGGTTTCAACAGTTTGGTTGAAGTCTCGCTGCATCGGAGCGGGACCTGCTGGTACCAACATACCTTCCGGCTGAATGTAGACGGAGCAAATGGCCTCGCCATATCGGTTTCTAGCTGTGCAAGTGTATTCACCCTCATCGCCGGGGCCAATTTGTTTAATTAACAGTGACACGTTTCCGGTTTGCTCGTTATAGCTCATACTATATTTATTGCATTCCACTAACGGAGCTTTCTTTCGAGTCCACGAGACCACTGGCTTCGGATTTCCACGAAGTTTGCCTTCAAATTTGGCATTTCCACCTTGTGCAAATCTAGCATTTTTGAAAATTTGCTCAAATATTGGCGGCGACGGGTCTCCTGGTTTGCCGTTCATCGGAAGTCGTTCAACAACGTTTCCTTCAACTGAAAATGAAAAAAAAAAAAAAGTTAATTTCGTGTTATTTAGATAAATTTTGGAGGAAAAATACAATTGTGTACTTTAGGCAAAATCAAAGCAACGATTGTTCGAAATCGATCATTAGGTTTTTATTCAAAAAGTTACCGATAGCTTTTTAGATTTCAAAAATTAAAATTGAACATTGCATGTTGAAAATTTTTATGAACGCCTAAATAACACTGAATTGAAAAAAATTGCATAATACAATTTGTAGCATAAAATTCAAATTGATTCATACGATACTTTATAAAATTCTGTTAGCCCTTGAGAAACCATCGAAACTGTTTATCAGTGAAGTTGTTCTGAAAAAAATATTTTTTTGTAAAAATGTAATTTCTTAAAATTATGTTAAAATGTACAATGATATCGTTTTACCAACGCGCTGAGCAAAAAATATGAATGGTTTTTAGTATATGTGAAACTTAATATTAAATGTTAAATTAATTAAATGAAAAATGATTTACGAAAAAAAATATTTTATAACTCTTTCCAAATATTTTTTTTTAACGTATTCATTGTAAAATAATGGCCGACAGGGTCTGCGACTTATCTCAAAAGCTCAAGATAGAATTTAATTCTTATTCTTTAAATATCCAAAATAATGAAAAATAGTATTGTTACTACTATCTTAATTCATCCACTCTACTAAATGAACATTTTTTCCAAAAATATTGCAAAACATCAAAATAAAACTGAAATTTTCATGGCTTAAAAGAAAACCGCTTGCGTGCACAGATTCAAATTTTATAGCAGAAAAGATAGCGCTATATGATTTGATATTTATAGCACTTATTATATTTATTCCTACTGACATTATAAATATATATACAAGGTTCATAAACGGCGTCTTAAAACTATTCCATTGAAAAAAAAAATGTTTAATGACATCGCGAGCCAGTCCTGGAACCGAAAATACTGACATTATATGTGAAAGGCGTCGAGAGATCTAGAAATTCTCATACGCAACCAAATCTACCAATAACCGAGAAATAATAAGAAATGTAGATGATACATTTTCTATAAATAAAGGAATATATTCTCTGTAAAATGGTAGGTATATTAAATTGATTACTTGAACATTTATAATTGAAAAATGTATATACATACGTATATATATATTAATACTGTTAGCTGTAAAACGATGTAATCTCTCCCTTTTTTATATTACTGTTCGGCGAAGATCCATTGTTCAATCCAAAATTAAACAATTGTGCGCATATTATTTTGGATGCTTAAAATAGCTTATTATTGATAATTTACTAAATATTTCATATTTTAAAATATAATAAAATCTATGCATACGAAAAAGCTCGCGCGGATTTTATACAGACAGTGAAATAAGCAACATACATTTTCATACATGCTTTCTTAAAAATAAGTATGACTGTAAAAGCTGCACGCATTCTAAATGCGTTCTATTAAATATTGATGCAGATTTCACTGCTAGGTTTAGATATAAAAAAATCTTAAGCATTGAAAAAATATGTTTTCGAAGTATCCATTTTATCGCGACTATTTTGTAGCGGTAACATTAAAATTGTTTTTATGTACACAAATAGAAAATTTGTAAAAATAAATATCATCTAAAAAAATGACTGAGACACTGTTAAAAATAATATGAGTGACATACAAATATTCATAAAAGCGGAGGGCTTGAAATGATTTATGCGGCTTTGATAAACTCAATTTATTCTAAATATTATTTGTTATATTACAAAACATAACTTAAGTATTAAAATCAGCGCAAACATAATTATTTGAACAATTCAACATCAGAATGTAACAGTTGTATGCATAACATTCAATTTAAAAGAGATTCTATGATTTTTCATGATCTATATCACAGGATCATTTTCCAAAGATTAAATATTTGTATGTAAATAATTTGTAAAATTCCAAATTCAAATTAGTTCAAGTTTTAATATCAGGTATGTGACTGATTAAAACATGATTTGTTTGAATGATTCCAAATTCAAATGTGTTTTTGTTCAGATGCAGTTGTGTACGGGGTATCAATACATCGGTGAGCGCCGCTGATTCAGAACCGGCGTCGCAGCGTCGCGGCGCTCTTACAAATTTCAATGCTTGCTACAGCGAAAGTCGGTGTATCAGTATTTTGGGGTATATCGCAGTGCGTATGTGTTGAGTATACGACCGCGTGCTCTATTTCTGTAACGATGTGATCGCGTTACAAGTCCCCATTTTAGGAACGGTCCGATCCACATTCCTATCCGCTTAACCAACTATTTTCATAACTCTGTTTTTTTTCATACCTGTGATCCGCCACTTCACAAACAACGGAAACAGTTCGTTTTTCATGACACTCGGTCGCATTGCTTTAGCCATAGAATTGTTTGATAATAATAATATCGAGAAAGACAAAAGGACGTATCTCACACAGAACAAATTATGTTATCATGGGTACTACTTTTATCAATCATAAAAGCTAAATTAGATACTAATTCGGCGTTTGCAACTTCCATACTTTTGATAGAGCGTGAATGTTGTGTGCATTGTGATGTACACATTCGATATATAACAATAACTTATTATTCACACAAATCGAACATCTTTGAATAATTACGTTGATTTCACTGGTTTGTAATAATTGTTAAATCCAGCGATTTGCAAACATTAGTTGAAAAAGTATTATGCTGAATTTTTACGTTAATTTTAGTTGTAATTATAGTAAAATTATACTATTGTCATTTTTCCGTCGCATTTAAAACAAATGATACATTATATACGAAAATAAATATTTAATGATATCATATCATAAATTGAAATATACATTTGTATAACATAATAATTAAGATACACTTGGAGAAAGGATATGGTTAAAACGTCTCGTTTGCAATATGAAAAAATGTATGTGTAATAACATACTATTCTCAATAAATTAAACTGCTTTTTAACATATTAGAAACAATATAACACCATTGAATACAACAATTTAAAGCACTTGTCAAATTTGTATATAACATGATCAAAGCTATGTGGCTTAGTGGTTAAACTGGTGTTCAATTCCCGGCGAGGAAATAATAAAAATCATCTTTTTAAAATTTAAATTTGATAGTTTGGATGTGATGTTATAAATCACATCCAAGATATCATATTTGAAAAACATTGTGTTAATGTGTTTATTTATGAGTGTTTGTTTAATTATCATTGATATTATCTCTATATTTGGCGCATTCGAGTTCGCTGTAATGCCAAATACATAGTTTTTAATTTAAAAAAAAAAAATTGTTCTGAAGAATAAAGTATTTGACAAAACGTTAACGTATTTTTATATTATCAAATATAGCGCTGATTTTTCTTTGTTGAAACATTGCGCAAGAACAAAATATGTTTAATTATCACATATGATTTTGAAGTAATAAGATATGCTATTATAAAAACGGAACATTGCAACGAGCGATTTATTTAATTAATATCTCATGTAATTAAAAATTATACTTGCACAATAACTACAACAAAATATAAATCCGGTATATATGTATTATCAAATCATTGATTTACATTGAAAATAAACAACATATCATTAGAGTCGACGCTAAGATGCCTGTCATACATGGAATCCCAAATGTATATAAAATATATTTTTAAGGTTCATTATAGCAATTTTGACAGTTTCGTAGTTCATTATAATAAATTACAAGTAAAAAAAGCATCATCAAGATATTTCACACACCATATTCATTCCGTCAATTAAATAAATCAATTTATTTGATATTTTGATTTACAAAGAAGAACTGTCTGATAAATATTCAAATGAGTATATTTTAGCGGTACTATACTAATGTTGTGTACTCGTTTTTACTGTTAACAATTGCATGTAATAAACTATTAAACAGATTCGTGATTATTTTCTTATATTAAAACAGCTATCTGGATAGCAATAAAAAAAGATTTTGAAACCGCATCCGATATAATGTGTATCAACTATAAATTCTATTAAAACACGATATATAAAACTTTTATTCAAATGTAATCCTTCGGCCGAACTTTTTCAGTCGCTTGTGTATATTTTTTGCATACATGCAAATTTCACATAAATTCGATTCATGATCGATAATCGAATCACAACTGTACCGTATCCTGATTGAATTATTTTATAATCTCTGTGAATAATTTTAAAAAACAATAAACTGACTCAAACACGGCTCAAAAATTTACGCGAAAACGGACATCGAATAAATATTATCTGATATAACTGAGCTTCTTCTTAGCAAGGCCGAATGTATAATATTGGATGATACAATATATTATATATGTATACAATTTAGTAAATAAGACATCTAAGATGTTTGTTATTTGATTTTTTATAAAAAATATCGTTCAGTACTTCACTCGTGTCTTGTATCAAACACATTTTTATCGTCGATATAAACTTAATAATGTAGACCACAGACAAAAAAAGATTCTTAATTTAAATCTTTGAAATTGAATACCATAAAATAGTAGAAATAATATAGCGTAATAAAAAATAAATACGGTTCCGATAATAACTGCCTTAAACTTAAAGGCATATGCGTAAACTTTTTTTATGAACGACATTAACTGTATCACAGCCTATAAACAGTATTCAATACTCAAGTACTCGATACTCGAGTATTTAAAAAAATACTCGAGTAATACTCGTTTTAGTAATAATCGTCAAGAGTTTTTCTACTACGGGAATTATAAAAACAAAAACTAACCAAATTAAAATTTGAGACTTAAATTTCAGTATTAATGAAATTAAATAAGCTTCTTTATTTATTTATCTTCTATTAATATACACAAATTTGAATTAATAATATATATTTTGGTACATCTGAAACTAACTCGAGTATACTCTAGTACTTGTGTATTTAAAAAAATTACTACTCGATACTCGAGTAGTTGAGATGTCGAGTAATTGGAGTCTCTAATCACAAGTGTTAACCCAATAATACTATTGAGAAGTTACTAATTAGTATTTACATGTATGAATATTAATTCGAATGGCTCTGAAAACATCAAATTAACTTCGCTACAAACGAATGATTTATTCAAGTGTAGAATCAGGATGAAAGTCTGTTTAAGTAATATTTTTTGGCTATATAATATATGTTTATCGTATCAGAATTGGTGTGCGGAGTTAATTGTTTTGAAAAATATACGTTTTGAATGCAGCAGGTGTGTTATTATTAAACATATAATAAGGTTTATTTTGCAATCGGCCTGTCGTTTATTGGCAAACGAACTGCTGTGCAATGGACTCGCAGAGCTAGTGTCTGTGGAGGTATCGAGAGAGATCGTCTCCTTATATGGAGAATCTAGTCGTCAGTAACCTAAATTACGTTCGTATATTTACTTCTTAAAAAGGCGCATTTTAACAATACCCAGGAGTGGATTGGTGATATCATAATATTGGTCAATGAATGATTTACTTTTTTCATATAATAAATACGCACAAAAACAAATACCGCTTATTTTATTAATATGTAGAGTAAATCAAAAAGGAACTATGAATTAATGATACTTGATAATTAAATTTGTCACTTACAGTTATTTTTTTCAAAAAAAGCTTTGATATTTAATTGAAATATAATATATAACAAGTATTATATTTATTACAAAAAATAAGCTGCATTATAATATCAGATATTCGAGTAAATAGTCTTACAATAAATAGCACATCATTTTCACGACGCAAAACAATAGTTCAAATTTCAATAAAATTACAGTTTTGTTTCTTTATATATTACAGTAAATTGTGATATGGTTCTGTTTTAGTAAACTATAGCAAATAATTTTAGTCATTAAAAAATAAAATAACACTTTTGATTTTATACTGTCCGATTTGCGATTAAGTACAATATCATTCTGCAATATAAAATATGTCAATATATAATAGCGATGCACGAACATTAACAATCGATGAATAAAAAAACGATCTATTTGATATTAAATCTATGATAAGACGCTCTTATATAATTCTAAAAGCAGTTGAAAAATATTATTTAAATTTAAGAAAAACTTTCCTAACTACAGCGTAATAAAAAAAATAACTTTTAAATAACGTCACAAGATGGTTTTATCTTTATTTAAAATCTAGAATATACCTCACGCTTACTTCTGTCAAATCCGGTCCTGCATATATGGACACTTACTTGCAATGAGACGTAATATTATGAACTTTTTGTACGAAACAGCCTTGCGTTTTATAATAATTTGAATGAAGAAAAACTGTTCAGAATATATTATGTAGAACTTATATAGCGCTGTTTCAATAACACTAATCCATTATCTATAACAGATTTTTTCTTGCGATGTTTACATTCTATACATTTGATTCTTAAACGTATAAAATATGAGTCATATAATCGAGACACAGTTTATTTATATTCGTTGTCTTTTATTTCTTAAGAAAATAATTACGATTTAAAGTTGTGATTTTAACCGTTATGCAGTTAACTGACATTATTGGAAAAATGTAACCTAACCTAACTCAATTTAATTTCGGCTTGTATTTTACAAAGGATGATTCGCTGTTCCATTTTTAATATCTATTGAATGCTCATCGAAAACTTTATATTTTTTTAGTACGATCTCTTAAGATTTCAACGAAAAGTTAAGCATAAAAAAACTGCTGAGACATCTGTAGTTGGGTGAATTTTAAATAGAGCAGTTATGAATTCTAATTGTCATTAATATAGGTATGTGTACGTATTAAGTTGAGATTATTACTCCAGTATTATTACTGATATTAATCGATGAAAGAATATGAAATAAATGAATTTCGGAACATTTATATATATCATCAAAAAATAAAGGTTTGTCTTTTTCACAGCATAGTGACGAACAGTTATATTAACAATAACTACTTATTGAGTGAAAAATTGTATTCATGAAAAATATTGCATATGTAGTTGTAATTATACTTTGAATTGAAAAGTACGTGATCACAAACATACACACACACACACACCCTTTCGTGTAAATGGTCAGTATCAATCAATCTAACAGATGGTACCAAAAAACTTGATTTGTACATAAATGGAACCTCAAGTTTACTCCTAATATGATGTATAATTATTACAATTTAAGAGAAAGTCTTTGACCATATATATTTTTTAATTATTAGTAAATTATATTCACCACATCAAAAGGCAATTAAAATATATCACATCTTAGGAAGTTGAGACAGCCAAAAATATTTTAATAATAAATAAAAAATAGCTTCGTTTTCAAACGACCGAGTTTTTTAAAATTTCATATTAATTATATCATGCTTCAATTCGAACATTTTAAGTATAATGCTATAGCAGTCAATATTGCCAGAACACATGCATATATGTGTATTTATAAAATAAAACACTGTGAGAAATATATGCTTTGGTTTGTCATTTGGCTATAAATTATTGATGGCGTGCTTGATGTTGATTTTTGAAATCTGGTAAAAGTAATATTATTAATGTTATATGAAATTCTCATTAATAATTGAAGAGTATGTAGATACAAAGACGAAAATGTAAAATCTGATGAACGAAAAATAGCAGTGAGACATGTCATAGAAAAATACCAAGATAGCAATGTAATCGCTCGCTATTTCTCACGCTTATCGAGGAACTGATAAAGAAATCATTGTTTATTATTGTGAAGAAATTAAAGTAAATCTGCTTTGACGTGTGAATGAGTAAAGATAGCTAATTGTGATCATATGTAATGAAAGATTTGCTTCAGCTAAAATGTTAAATGTGCCATCCAAAACCACTATAAATTTTATAAATTTCTAATCTGCCGATTATTCGTTGCATGGACAATATGAAAATATTCAAGGACTGGTGGAAAAAGCTAATTAAACTAACGAGAAACACGAATTTGACTGCATGTAACGAGTAGGCGTTTTTTAAAATCTAAAATTACGTAGCTAACGAGCATAAAAAATTCATTAAATATTTTATGACAACACTAAAACACTTATTAAAAAGTTATGTATATTGTTTAATTATTCATATAATTCACAGCAGTTAACAGGAACATTTGAGTTGATTATTCCGTTTGTTTATTTGGTGTATGTGGTATTTAATAAATCGAGTAAGGTAATGGCATTGTTTTGTGGGGCTTGCCCCAAACATTAGTTACAAAACGATACGATGGCACTTTATAAAGACTGTTGTTTGATAATTTAAATGAGAAACAGCAGAGCTTGGTTCTTTGCCAAACATATTTGACTGTCTCGCATCACATATCCTTGTGTTGGCATCGACTTCTGCTTTCTACGACATGTCTGCCAACCGCATTTCATTTCAGGCCTGTTAATTGGCACAACTCATCGGTGGAATACCTTCCGGTAACACACTGAGTTTAAATTATTATCAAAATTTTATCTCTGTAGGTATCAGAATTATTTCATGCAACTTGCGGTCAATCTTCGCTATAATAACAGTTTAACGAACTGTGAGCATGTTTAAATGTGTTTTATTCTCAATATAGCTATAAATATATTTAAAAAAAACTAATGTGGAACATGTTTACCCATATGATATATGTTAAGTATTTATCCAATTAAGGTAAACGAAAGTAATATTTTTCGAATGCTGAATAACATTTATATGTAGTTTAACACATTTATTATTTAAGTATTTTAAATGTGCCACTAAATAAATAAGCGAAGGATAAATCATTATCCTTCACCTTATTTATCTCTCAAAAGCTCACACTTGTCAAGAATGTATGAATTTTCCCAATTTTTAAATTTGTTGTGCATTGGCAGGTAAAGCTAAAAACTATAGTGGTAGCAGATTCAAATATTTGATGTTTCTGATCGTGTGTATTAGCGAATACACAGTAATATGTGGTATATAATAGATTAAAAAATATAAATCCATGGTAAAACACTTATTATAAAAGCATTGATTCATTTTAATTAAAATATAGTGATGAAACGAAAAATCTCAATAATATTGACATTAATTTAGTAGAACTATTGGATCAAAGACAGTCTACAATAAACAAACCCATATATTCACTTATAATGGGAATTTTATTAAATTTCGTGTTCATTTATATGCTAAGTTATTATGGTTGAATTCTTTGTAACAGTCTAGATTTTTTGGGTTAAGTTAGGTCTGTGAATACCGCTGCGACGGTAATAATGTGTCTGGATTGCAAAATAGAGATATATTATAATAGATTAAAAAAAACTATATTAATCTTATCCGCACATACTTAGAATACAAAATTAGGTATAAACAATATGTGATTGCTTTTCCCTTATAATATCTGTGCACAGTGGACCTTCTTTTAGAGTTAAGCACCGCGCTATAGAAATCAACCTTATAGAAGAAGAGTCGCCCATATAAAATGTTGTTGTTGTTTTTTTAATGTATGTTCTCTAAATTGCAAAGAATAATTATGTATGTATAAATTTACCCATTTTTGTACATATTTTAAATGACTAACATTGTTTTTGTTTGTTTACCTTTACGTGTTATATTTTCATATATGTTGAATGCCTAATATGAAATGTATTATACAAGTTACTTGATGATTATTTAGAAATTATTTACACGTGATAGAAAACCGTTCAAAAAAGGGGAGTACTATATGAGGGTTGATTTTATAAATCTACTCATTGACCACACACTTTTACAGTTTTCTAATAAAAAGCGTAGGAGGGTTTTTGTAAACGTAAGAGAGACGAGACACATAACATCTGTGAATCCTTATGTGTTTTTACGAGGAAATGGTTACATTTTCACCAGCTTGATAAGTAAGTTGGCCGCTAGCCAGAACGTACATATATAGATTTTTAATCGAAGAATCGAATAGTTGAAATATTTTTCCAAGAACACCGAGAAAACTATTTGTGGTCAGGAAATACAAAATAAATACAAATTCGTTCAATGCTCAGTTTAAAAAAATGAACCAATGGGACATTTTCTATGTAAACAATTTATATATGTAATATGTATCCAAATTGAAATGTTTCTATTCTTTTACCTATACGAAAATATGTTTAATATAATAGGCGCGCCGGTATATATAATAAAGTAATGTTACTTGTTTTCTTATCAATACTAAATTTGTTTCAAATAATTTTATATACCAACTAGGTAATCTGAATAGAATAAAAAAAATATGTATGTCAATTTGTAGTAAAATTATATGAATAAGCCATTTATAGTATATATTGCAACGTTTAATGTATGTCACAAAATTTATTGGCCAATAAAAAAGGGTAATCGGTCAAACATGTTTGAGCAGCCCTGATTTATAAGATTAATTAGTTTCTGCATTAAAAATAGTGTTAGATAAGTTGGATAATTTTTTGGATGAGCGAATTTACTGAAAGTGCATAAATACGAAGACAAGGTGAGCAAGAAGCGAGTGGTCTATCAATCGCGCTCCAGCGACCTCTCCGAGCAATCTCGAACATCAACAACGCGATTCGCGGATCGCCGCGTCGCTTTACTCTCGTAATGTTGTATCTACGTACCGTTGGTCATAACGGTACGAGAAACAACGACTCGAGCTTTACCTCTACGGCAGCTATAGCAAACAGTTGGTAATCGAAAAATATTGCCTTGTTTTAATAATTGATTATTACTCAAGATATAAAAAATGCCAGAGGATTTTGCTGCAGCCACCAACAGCTTCATAGTTAATATTGATATTTAATAAAAATGTGTTTAAATAAGTTAATTTGTCAACAATGACACTGACAATTGAATATTTCGTATGCATTGTATTGTGCATCAAGAATTGTTAATTCGCAAAAACTCAAACACATACATGTTTAGGTCTTTTTGACAAAAAAGACTCGACACAAAAATTTAGTGCGGCCACCAGACATTTCCGTTCAAAAGCTGATGTTCCTAATGCGGCCACAGCCACAGCCAAATTTTACTTGAGAACCTATAATAAGAGAAATAATAATAAAAGTTTATTCCCTTATCATAAATAACCTGATTTAGTCAGTTAGAAGATAATAAATTGTGGGATAGGAACAAAAAATATTTTTTTGTTATATAATTTACATTCACTTAAATAAATTAAGAAATAAAATAAACATCTCAATAATTTTGGTATTCGAAACTAAGAACAATAATTTTAGTTTATTTAACTTTGAAATAAAAAAGAATCTATCAACTATATTATATAGCCAGTGTTTGAGTGGAATGCATAATGAAACAAAAGATAAATAAAAAAGCATAAGCTACCATAAAATATTACTTTTTTTTACATAGCCCACATTTAAGCGCCATAAAAGAAATACAAACAATACTTTCTGATTTTATTTTAGGTTTGTGTCCATAGACATTTAAATTAAATTTGTGTCAAAGTATTTTTTTCTAAAAACGACAACATTGGCTATGCATAACACAAATTATAAAATGAATTACTATGGTCAGGACCCGTATAAGTCTGGGTATCAGAAATCGTGTTTAGTTATATATTTATATAGAAAGTCTTTTGATGGTGAAAAGATTTAGCAGTTTTCACGATTAAAGTGCTTGAGTAATTTGTGGTAATAAATATTTATTATGTCAGTAAAGAATTTAAATTATTAATTCTTAAATGCAACATTTTCACGAAATTATAATGCCTAGTTGAAATAAATTTTGTAGAACTAAAATACATCTACATTTCTTTTACCGTATTATAATGGAGTTCTTCCAAGTAAATGCTAAAATCAATCGAAACAATTTCTTTCTGGAAGTATTGGCTTTTAATATTATAGCATTGGATATATGTATACATATGTATGTGGAAATGGGTAAGAAGTCCGAATGGCGAAATTAAATAAAAATATAAATTCTGCTAATTATATTGTAGTGTAATAAAAATATATTATTTGTTTTTTGGTACAGTGTTTACAACGACTGCTAAGCGCCTTACAACTTTACAACTCACTGAGTGCGAGATTTCAAAGAGCATGCACATCGCACACTAGGGCGGAGTACCAACTGCACCTTGCCGTATGAGCTAATTAAATATTTTGTCATAACTTTGCTCAATTTATCGTACAGAATAATCTTAATGACGGTTTAACACCAACGGTTTTTTGAGCATGCTCTATTCTACACGTGTGCACAGTGTACCAAAATTAACGAGGTAATAATTAATGTAAAAATATTTTCGGGTAATCATTTTAGACATTTTACAACAATCAATATTTTTATGGACGTTTATTTCAATCTAAATTAGCGGTAATATATTGAGAATACTTCGATTATCGAAATATAGTATTATATAGTAAATCTATATTGAATAATTTTGTCTCGATGACAGTCAAACAGTGCATTATTGTTTTACGAATGCATCTCGATCATTTCGAATTTAAACAGTGCATACAAAGAAATTTTTAGCAGAAATTAACATATTTAAAAACACGACTGTTACAATGTAAAATAGTGTTGGTGTTACGCATAGGCGCAGCCGGCAATCGTATTGGAAAAACATAAAAGAGTAATCGAAACCAATATTATTATGATCAATATAAATACGTACAACAAATCGATTACTAACCTTGTAAACAGAGCATAATAATACAATGTATTTCAAAAACAATGCCGGTAAAATATTATTTGATATTATTGTACGAAAGTGGATAAGAACTTTTTATTTGAAATAAATTACGATATATATAATTACAAAAAGTCGCTATAGTGAAGTAAGCCAAATGATTAAATATGGAATATGCAAATATTGATTTTTTTGATTAGCTTCTATGATACTTGACTGCACCCCAAGTGCACACGCTGTGAGTCTGCGCTTGTAAAAAATGCATTGCGTGAGAATGTGTGTGCAAATTGGAATGCACCCGCCCGCGTTGCGCACATTAGTTTTTTTGGAAACGTTTTTCTGCCTTGCTAGAGATAATTACCATGCAGAGTGGTAGATTTTTAAAGTCGAAAAATGATTTATTATTTTATTAATACAACTTTGGTACAGTTTTTTTATTTTGTATATATAGGGATTAAGAAACTGCTAATGCGCCGAGCATTACGAAGGTTAAATTAATTTGAATGAATAAATTTTTGAAAAAGAATAAACAATACCATGATCATAATTATTATTAAATGATCCTCTCGCCAAGGATCGAACATACCGATTTAGGCATAGATTTTAAGTTATGGATTATTGCAGCTAAATTTGTATATGACTGTATAATATATGTACTTATATAATAAAAGCCAGTTGCTTAATTTTTATACAAATGTCATAAAACAAAAAAAAACTATTTTGGTGTTTTCCAATAATGCAATATTTTTTGTAATGAAACTGTTGTCACTAAAAAGTGATGCGGAAGTAAAGACATGGAAGATTGCGAAAATAGCTTCTAAATGGTGGAATTTTGAGACAGTAAACAATATTGACGATGTACGTTCTTGAAAATATATTAACAGTACGTACATATGTTCAAATAATAATTTAATCTATTCGCGGATCATATTCATAAATACTTTTACAATAGCAAATAGTGCATCGATGACTTTGTGCTGAAATTTGATTCGTATGCACGATTGTTGAAATAATAAGCGAGTCGCGTCATAGCATACCGTGGCATCATTTTATTTATACATTTTGATGCATGCAACAAAGTAAATTTAAAACCCTCTTCTGGAGAGTAGAGAAAACATTCCTGAAATTAGTCCAGTTGCCTCCGGTGGCAAAAATAAATGTATCAATTTCAAAATGAGTTGGCCCGCCTCCGTCGAATAATCTTATTTTCCCCTCCTGGCAGCGTCTTGCCAATATTAACGTCTTTGCCTCAGGTGCTCAGAGCTCTCTCAATCTCTCGCCGCATATTATTACTCACTGCATTTCAGCGTTTATAATAATAAGTATATGCTATTTTAGGAGAACTTTCGTGTCTACGAAATGTATACAATGCGAACAAAATGAGTCTGAACATGCTAAAATATACGCTTCAATGGCCTTTCAGAATAGTTACACAATCACCTTTAAGCACAGATTAATTGAAATGATAATATTGACTACTGTGCATATTATTATTAAATTCTATACCGTATTATGATGTGACATTATTTTCAGCATCTCTCTCAGGACATATTGCATTACAATAATTAATAATTACGTTCAAATTACACGCTTTGCAGTTATTAATGTATGCGTTTCTTTATCTTAGTAAAATAACTATAAGGTGATACTAAAAACGGACGTGAATTGCGAAAATCAACAGGTTATATAAATGTGCTTTTTTCATGTCAAAAATTCTGAAATATTTGACGAATTAATTTTTCAGAACATTTTAAATGCATACTATTATATGAATTCAAAAGAGTGTGGAGAAAACAAATATGGTATATTTTGGTTAACATAATTGCGTACCAATTCAATCACACTTATAAAACTGAGCTAAAAATGTCACAGATATAATTATAATATATGAGCTTATCGGTAAAGTTTCCTTTAATACTATAAATAGCTGAATTTATACGAAATGTGACTAACATTTGACGCAAGATCTATTATGAGTATCTCGTATTGACGTCGCGAATATATTTTTTTGACGTAGGTCGTGCTTTTAATCTAAGACACTCAACATAGTTATGTATTCAAAGTTTTGAGATATGGGACGAAGCCAAGTGGAAAATAAACGAAATTTCGCGGATGAAGAGAGATAATTCAGTTTGTTTTCTTGGCAAACGACTGCGCAAAATTATTGGAAATGAACGCTCACCTGACCACTACAGGTGGACCGGGTTTGCATTCAATCACCGCTCGTTTATAATATGCTCTCGGTGTTATGTGTCCTCTATTTTGGGAACTCTTTGGTGAATAATCACACAGCGACTCAAATAAAGGCATGCGTCTTATTGGTGGAATTCTACCGCCGTTCAACACCCGTTTGGATAAAAATAAAACCCTACAAATTTGGATATACATTGTAATAAGACCCGCTATATTACTAATTAAAACCCATATCATCCCCTTAAATTTTACCGCTGAGCAATTGGGCTTAAAACAGAAAAAAGTAACAAGCTCACTATTCATGGTATAAAATATAATATTATGCTTTCAATATTATACAGGTCAGATAGATAAAATTTATAGCCTTACAGCAGAAAGTTGTAACATTAAAATAATACAAATATCGCGGTGCTATTTATCTGTGTTTAAAAGGTAGAGAATTTTGTAGTTTCAACATATTTAAATGCAGTGTTTTATATAAATTATGAATTAATATTGCAACCTAGTTAGGTATTGCAAATATAATTTGTGATTTTTAAAAGCTATTGTCAATTGATAAAAGTACATTTTTTTACATTTGTTTAAATTCATTTTACAATTATTGTATGTAACTATTTATTAATTGATAAGATATAAAGAAATTCCAATGCTATTAATTACTGCTCAGCCGCATAAAAATCACTATTTTGTTAACTGTTATATTTTATGATGCGTACTATTGCGTTAGTATTGCTGAAACGTTTTATATCTATTTGAAATAATGTAATAAAACTTGCATTTACAATACATATGTACATCGATATACAATTGTAATTTAGAATATTTGGTTTCAAAGAATACTAATGAGAGACTTACAAAGTTTTATATTTTTGTATATTTTTAATCGCTGTGCAAGTTTGTTATAAAAGAGATATATGTATTACAAAACGCACAATATCAGAAATCTTAAATTTAATAACTTAAAATTAAAGTGATAGAAACGGTAAATTATGTGTTTAATTCAATAAATTCGTATTTTACTACATAATGTATTCCCGATTTAAGATAAAAACACGAAAATGCATCCTTGTGAAATATCGATAGAAAGTATTCAAGTGGTTTGAAAAAAAAACGGTGATATTCATTAGGAAATGTTTTCAGAATTATGAATCCGACTATTTATAGACACGTAAATACGACATAAATAAACATTGTCATAAATGAAACATACAAATTGTATTGAAGTAAACTAATCATATTTTTAACAGCAAAAAAATCAGATGATATCTTTATGCAGTCGTTATAAATAAAAAAGGTAAAAGTTTTGGTAAATTATGGATATGTGGTCACGGGACAGAATTTTTGTAAAGATTTATGAAAAGTATGTATATATGTACTCATAATGTTTCGTCTTTAATTTTTAAATTTATTATAATAGAAGATCCTATAAGCAATATGTATGAAATCGAGATGTTTTAATTTACAGGAGCAAAAATGCAACCACAAACTACACAAATAATAATATTATACAGATAGAGACAGTCACATAAGTTTATTATTTGTTTAAAGTAAAAAGAATAATTTTGTTATAGGCTAATATTAAAAAACAAATTCTTCTTTCTGGACTCATACAATAATCAGTAATATTCTTCAGATTTAATCATTTTGATTCCACATTTTATAATAATCCACAAGAACTCAAAGAGTAAAGTCAAAACATAAAATTATAAGCCAGTATGTATAAATTTTTTGAGCTTAGCTCGAGTGGATTGGAATTCTGTCCCGTGACCATATATCCATAATTTACCAAAGTTTTTCCAAAAATATTTTTAGAAAATAACAAATTAACAAAAACACATACGATGTTTTTAACACAGATTATTTAAAACAGCATTTCTATGCTTTGAGACAATATGTCTCAATTCTAATTATTATCTAAGCGATGTTTAAGTAATTGCAACAGAGCGAGAAAAAATGCACATACGCCGTTACGATGAATATGCATCAGCTAATAACCAGTGTAATAACTGCTTCTTGTTATTACTCACCTAATTGGGATATTTTTATATGGATTTGTTGCAACCTGAATAATTGAAAGTTTTATTCATAAATGGCAACTAAATACCATTTTAATAATACGACTACGTGACTTTTTATTTGCATCAATAGTTGGATTGACTACTGTATAAAGCGCTTACTCGATATGCAATGATTGAATCATAAAATTGATGTAAAATAAATGTATAAATAATTATATTTACAAGCGTATTTTAAGTTCCATTCATTGCAAGTTATTATAAGTGTAATACAAGTATAGGCACAGTCGATCTCTATTTGTACAGAAACAAAAACTGCTTTATAATTTTGCAAGTCTAATTTTCTATAAGAAACATTATTAAACCAAACTTTAGTTATACGTAACACTAAAATATATGTACTCATAAAATAAACCTTAATTGCAACAAACGGAGTTAAAGAAATACTGTGATGGGTCTTGTATAAACAATGAATACTTTTTTGTTATTATTCCACGATTTTGTAAACATCAGGACCGGTTTCGTCCCCAGCAATAATGACCAAAGAATTTTCACAATGAACCAAACCGAAAAAACACGTATTTTTTTTATAAATATTATGGCTTCCAACCAAGAACTAGCAGTTTTTGAAGTTTCATACAATAATGTTCGCACCTTATAAGGGAAAGAAAAATCAAAGGAAGTTTCTGTGCTATAGGTGCGTTGAGTTCACTTAGATTTGATTTTACAAGGAAAATTTGAAGAATTTTCGGAGGCTTTATAATGTGGTTTATACTATGCTATTATGATCACACATTTTAAATTTTTTTTTATTATTTATACTTTAGAGATGACCAGTTTTTGGGGCTACTAATTAATCATAGATTTCTATGTTTTATATTGGTCAAATAATATATAACGGAACTTTTCTTCTCATACACATAAAAATATAAAATAAAACTATCCGAAAAAAGTACTAGGCTTATTAAAATAGTATTATTTCAAAGTATGTAATAAATAGTGAATGATTCTACAAGTAAAATAGAGTCACAGTGTTTGATGGAAATAATAATAAAAAAATATATTTCGCATAAGCTTTTTTTGTAATTTTTTTTATTCGACTGGATGTGTCACAAATAGTTGCACTTCCATTAGAACATGAATTATGAATTTAAAATAAAAAACTAAAATATGTGAATTTTTCTACACTTGTTATGTGTAGTAAATAATAATTTAACGAAAATGTCAACACAAAAACAAATAAATTTAGCGAATGCAGACATTTTAGTAAATACGCTTGCTAAGTATTCCATGTCAGTTTACGTGAATATAATTGTTAAATGTTGAGGGAAATCAATAACTTTTGACTTAATTTATTACACAGCTAACTGTTTTTGCTCTATGATAACGTATAACTTTGTTAAGTATCGTTCAACATTTCTTTTCTCTTAAAAAGATACATGTGTTGACACAGTTATCATTTCTAGTATGAATTCAAACCAATAATATTATAGTTGTACCCGCAAAACTATGCTATTCCGAGATAATTGTAATTTATAATATAAAGATAGTAAAATATTATAGTTAGCTTACAGTTTACTTAATAAATATCTTCAAATTAGGTTTTAGATACACATTTAACTGCCGTTTCAAAGCACCAATTTGTTTGCATTTTATAGTGTTGTTTGAAAATGTCACATTATAAACGGTATACTGTTAAGCAACCTGTACAATTTCATGCATTACGGGAATTTCAACTAGTAGAAAGTTTAATTGAAAATTTGTCCTCTTAGATTATCTAAGTATGAAATTCACCGAATATATACAATACACCAATATCCATTTATCCAAAGATAACTGAATTGGCGTTAATTTTGATGTCAAGAAAATGTGTTACGGACAAACGGTATGCACAGTGACAGTACATGAGAATATGGTATATACAAGATATTTAATATGTCTGCAGTTTAACATTTTATCTTTACCATCATATTCAAACTTATTCGTCTATAGCATTTGTTCGGTCACCGTTAGATTTACTCGCGGTTATTGCAATGAAATAACATTTTACACGAAAGGAATGCATTGTTGAACATTTAAATTTGTGTCATATTGTTCGATTGATTAAAATAAAACGGTTGATCTCTAACAAGTCATCATTGTTGCTCTTTTTAACCATAGTAAGTGCAACTGTTATTTGTCTTGTAGCTATTTATATATTTAAATGTGGTGTGTGATATTTTTGCCATAAATCGTCGTGGGGGATGCACGCGCGCTGTTTAGTTATGGTCTTAACGTGTTGCAGATAAACATATGCCTAAAAATCTCGGCCGATGCAATTGTAAGATATTTATTTGAATGAGAATGAGAATTGCTTTCATAATTTTGATTATTTTTAAATTATCGTTATTTATATAAAATGTAAAAAAAGCCAAAACGAAATCTTTGGAACGTATTTATTAAGGTTTTGAAAATATTGAAAGCAGGGTAGACCAGTGATCGCCAAACGGTCGCTCGCGAGCTACCGATAGCTCGCGTAGGATATTTTACCATATTTATAAATTAGCTAGGAACAAATTTTATCAATCGATTAGGGGCAAAAAAGCAATCTCAACAAATTGAAATCGAAACAGCATTATCAACATTTATAATTTAAATATCTAAAAAAAGTAGCATTGTAATAAATATTGAGCTTAGAGACCACTGGATTAGACTAATAATAATTACACCACATTTATAACTAAAAATAGTTTTCACTTTGTAAAATTACTGTTAGGTGCAATTTAATGAAAGGTGAACTATTTATATAAGGTAAGATCATTATCCATGGCAAGATAGCATTCGCATGTTTCGCTATTTTTATAGAAGACAAAGATATATAAAAGGGTAAAGCAATGTAAAAAAAAAAAAATTATCTGACCAAAGTCTGTCTTTTTGGTACATTTGGTATATGTAGATAAATAAAATAATCATATTTTAATTGGAACACAATTTTCCACCGTCATAATAAATCAAATTTTGTGATTAATTATTTTCTTGGAACGATACAAGTTGAATGCAATATCATTTATTCATAAGAACCCTATTTACGTTCAAAATTAACAAGATTAAGAATTTGGGATCTTTATGTTTAATTTAATAAAAAAAGACGCACAAAATTTATCACAGTAATATTAAATTATCCTAAACAGATTTTTTTTCTGAGTAGCTCTTATATTTTTATTTGATATGTTGTCATTTTAACGGTATGTGCGACAGAGTTCTTAAGTTGCGTTATAATCAATATAATAATTCAATTCAAAAGGGATTACTTAATATTATACTAACGATTAAATAAATCGCGATGCAATTTATATTCGAAATAGATACTTTTATATGAAAATGTTACGCGCAATACTTAAAAAACCAAGATGACTTCAAATCGACTTAATTTACCTAAAGTCTTAATAAGTTGAAAGTAATATGATACATAATATTATAATATCTAGTATAGATACACATACCTTCCAAAATATGTAAGGTATGCGAATATACAATATAATATTATGGAAAATATTTGCTATGTTTACACAAGTATTTAGTTATAAATTATATTATACACACAAGTTGAATCAACATTATTGTGGTTTTTTATTATTAGTTATTAGTAAACTTACCTTTTCAGGTACGCCTGCATTGCAATATTAAGTACATAGTTTTTTTTTATTTTTTTAAGTAGAACAGTATTGACAACGTTTGAAAATCTCTATCAATTTTAGGTGAAGATTAACATTTTAAAACTGTACTGCGATTGTGAAACAGTATTATAAAATATAGCGACGTAAAAATTTACGTTTGTTTGTTTTTTTTTTGGTTGTTGTTGTCAACACTGTTTCAGATGTGTATTTATTTTATTTTGATTTCATTGTTATTGAATTAAGGCAGCGATACAATAATTCACATTAAAACGATTGCATGGTAAATATTGAGCAAAAATTTGCACCGGTTTCATTTTAAAATTGAAACCAGATATGATTTTTGAATATGCACCATACAAGCGCTTCAATTGTATAAGTTGGTAAATTATAATTACTATTCATCTAATCATTTCTGCTTTCAAAGTACCATTAAAAGTATTTTTTGTTTTCAAGACTAAAGATCGAAATGATTTATATATAACAAATATAAGGATATGCGATATCTTTTAATATGAAAGCTTTATATTATAATATTTCATGTGTGACACAGCATATTCCGGCTTTTTTTCAATTTTTGTTTCAAACGTTACTGTAATCAAATTTGACATGGCGGAAATGTAATGTATGTCGTTCAAAATAAAATAAACAAACAAATTGTTACTTTTATACAGTCATAGATATTAAAAATAGTCATGGAAATCTTACAATCATAAACAACGGCAGGAATATAGCATCGCTTAAATATGCAAAACAATAATAGGGATATGGTAATAGAAATGATCTGAATTAATACTAATTGTTTTTTTTTTTTGCATAATTCTTCAGTGTGAATAGTTTATTAATTGGAAAAAAAATGTTGGGTAATGCGTAGTTAATTTTGGCTAGGAGTGGGGATTGTTCGCTTTCGAGTTCGCCCACATTTCGCCGGATATAGATCCCGAATCATGAGGCAAGATGATCCTTCCTGCTCTTCCACACGATCGCGATAGCTTGCTCACTTCCAGCGCCTGCCATTGGTGCTTCGCTTCGCCTCGCATTTGTCGGTTGCCAAAAACTCGGCCAATTTGTTTCGGGAAATTTCCGCGACCAACGGAACAACCCTGGACATGCATCATTAACAAAGCAGAGCAATTCTGAACACATTACATTAAAATATTCCATCCGTTTTCATGATGCAAAACTCTCATCAGATTATTTATAATATTTATGATTTGTATTAGACGTGAAACAGTTCAATGATTTCAATTATAGTTTTAATGCTTGGGTATGGGGTTAATCAAGTAGGGCGCAATGCAGCAATCTGCGGAGAGTTCTGGAACTTGCCTGAAAATAAGGCGCAAAACAGTCAAAGTTTGTGACATAACATGATTCTTATAACTACACAAGACATTCGCAAAATTGTATACACGTATCACAATGATAATTCTAGGTATTTCTGTATGAACTACTTTTAAATTACAAAACTCAATGCAAGCAACTATATACCAGGTGTAAAATATTACATGAGAATAACAGATTACAATAAATTAAGTTTATATGATCATCATAGCTTATATTAAACTGTATGAAGCTATTGATATATTTAAGTTATAATAAATACATGTTATCAAATTTTTGAATGCAGTTTGAGATCAGTTATTACAGCAGTGATGTTAGGTTCAGATGAATGATTCAAAATCTTCGCGCCATAAACAGTTTCGATGTCTCGGTCTCGATGGACCGATTGTTATCTTTGACAGGGTATCAGATTATAGTTTTATCAACACTGAGAACGGTATTTTTTTTGAAAAAGAATGAATACAAATAAAATAATAAAAATGGATTAGAACCTCGCTGCTGGCTGGTAACTTGGCGAGTGAAGTGTTGCTCCGTTCGGCTGACTCTCTGCTCCTGCCGGCTCATCGTCTGCTCGGCAGAGCTGACAGTCTTCTCTTCAGATGTTTGCTGATACATTTTTGTCACTTATATTTACACTTAGCACAACGAAACGCACACCAACGAAGCGATCGCACAGAAATGTGTGTGAATATAAAAAAATATTTAAAAAAATCTAGTTCATAAAGTATATACCTATGTCGTTTTTTTCGTTTTTACTGAAATACCACTTATCAGTCCACGAGTTCATTTAGCAGAAGTCAAGTCATTCCCGAGACTTGGGTTTGCAAGACGTCGGTCGATTGCAAGTCGTGAGCGGATAGTGGCGAGCGAGCGCGAGTCGCGAGATCGCCGGCGCGCTGAGGAGGGGGGGAGGGATCGCTCGAGGAGGGAACGGACCGAAATAGCGGGGCTGCTTTTAGCTTCTCCGGGCGGCTCGCCACTTTCGATATCATCCGCCTCAACCGCGAAGAATCGCAGACACGAAAATCATCACGACGATGATGATGATGGCGATGCGGAGATACCCACCCACATTCACGGCCAAAGACGTCGCCAAGAAGGGGGCCATCAACCATCAGCCATCCCTCATAAACATTCGTAATAAACGGATGCGGCCGTCGTCAACAACTAAAATCATAATAAACTTACATTTTCTACGCCCATTATAGAGAAGTAACGATAATTTTTGAGTTTTCCCTTTCAACTACTTCCGGACTTAAAATACTTTTGAAACTAATGAAAATTAGTTGAATGTAAACAAGATTTAAGAGTTTCAACACGATTTAACATTATCATTATATGAAAATAAATGGATAGGAAAAAAGATTTTTTAACCCACCGTGCCTACAGGGTTACACATTTTTTTAAGGAATTGGGATACTGAGCCTATTAATCTTCAATATAATGTTGAAAACTTTGCTATTCAATATTATTTTGTTGCACAACAAGTGGTTTCAAAAAATAAATAACATAGTGTGATTAAAAAATTAAATGGCGATATATGCACATTTATTTAAATACATGGTGAGATTGAAAGTAATAAAGCGATTGAAAATCAAAATTTCTAATACAAAAAATCCCCATTCGTAAAATATCTTTTCGCCGCTCCTGCTCCCACCGCATGACACCTTTGCAACGATATTTCGTGTAGGTATTTTGGAAAATGTATTTGTCACTTGACAGTTTGGTCGCAGAAATGATTATTAATTTGGAAGATTCCCGATTTCCTTGCGAAACTTTTATTATGAGGAAACTAGCTTGCCGGGAACAAGAACAACATCGATATGTATCTACATACTGAATTGTTATTGTAAGGGTGTGTCACTTTTCTGTTTTGAACGTCTCAGTGGGTGATAAACAGCAACTTAAATATAGAATTAATTCTGATTAAATTACTTAACCAATTATTCATTGTCAACCGTCAATCATTGTGAAATTGAAATATCAAATTTGATTAGTATATGGGATACATAATATCCGAATCTGTTAATAATTTTATGGCACTATAATTTTTTTTAACTATGTCCGCTCCCAACTTGGAGCATATTGACTCCTCACGGAGTTTATCTCAACAGAGGTCTTTCTACGAGAACTGCCTGTTACTCAGTTGCTCAACCTCTCTTTATTCGAAGAGAGTAGGGATGAAAAGGATACGAGGACTAGGACAGGACTAGTGATTAGCTAATCGCTGTCACTATGCGTCGCTCTTTAGGATCGGGAAAGGTGGGAAGGGATTTTCAACAACACATACACCCATGCCTATGAACAGATTTATCGACTGAAAAAATCCGATCGTACTGGGAATCGAACCCGGGTGGTCCGGCACGCAAGCCAACGCCGTTGACACTGCGCCACGGACTGGACAAATAAATAATTAATTCGGAATTAATAATGTTCCTAATTATTAAATTATTTAAAGAAAATATTATTTGTTGTTTTTAAGAATTTTACACTGTATCCCATACACAATACACAATACATAACATATAAGAATTGTTAGCTATCACCATTATTATTTTGAACTAACCGTGCCTGCGATATTAATCACGAAATTTGAAAAATATTTTATTGGATGGAACTTGTCTCTGGAAAAAGTCTTAGGTACCTATCACCAACAATTTGGTTTCATAGTGAAAATTCGTTTTTTCACCAAGCAAAGACCTTATTAATCGTCAGCTATCATCAAAATATAACAATTATCGTGAGTTATATTTTTAAATACAAAGCGAGATATATACTATAATTATTATATAAAATTATGAAATTACATATGTATATTATATTTGAAAGTTATTATTTGTAAAACTTACACATACAATTTTATAGAGATAAAGACCGGTTTCGCGTATGGCGACAATTATCAACTGATTATAAATGCTCTTTAAATAATAATTTTGACTGAAGATGCTTGATGGAATTTCCATATTAAATTTGAATCGATTGAATTTTGTACTTTTCCATTAGCTTTGTCACTAACGACTCGGGTTTAGCCTTTTGGCATCTTCGGGAGTCAGGGTTAGTACATCCATGCACTTGAAATGTCTAAAGATGCCGAAAGGCGAGACCCGGATTGTTAGCGACAGAGCTCATGGAAAAGTACACAATTCAAACGATTCAAATGTAATGCTCACGTTTTGGGAAAGCGGTCTTAATTTTTAGAAAATTATATGTGAAAGTAGTAAAAAATGATTTATTTTTGTGTTTTAAATAATATATTTCTTTCAAGAAGTGACAGGTGACCTTAAAGGTGGCCCAATCATATGTTGCCCTGAAACTGTATTGCGGATTTTTGAGCTCACAGTTATTGTGTGTGTAGTCATAGTCATTAGTACTTCTTCCACATATATAAAAGTTTGATAAAGATCAGGTCTGATTTGACTCATCACGAGCATTATCAACTGATGATTATGGCATATGGATTGAATGAAAATATGAGAGACCCCATGCGCGATATTCCATATAAGCGCGATAAGTAGCGAAACAGGTAATAAGGCAACCTGACCAGGCAGAATAAGCCCAGTGATGTATGCAATATTTACACCAACGGTATATGGACCATTTATACCGTCAGATGAAAAATATCCTTTTAAAGTGAAATATTCACGAAATGATAATTATTATAAATGGCGGGCAGTGAACTTTTACTGGCGAACACGTTGATAAGTCTCTCTCAACGGACAAAAAATACCCTGTGATTAATGCAATGTTAACACCAACTGTATATTATCAGATAAAAGATTCGTTGTTTAATCAACAGAGTATGCACTTTGATATTGAAAATAGAATTTCAGTTATAATATATCACTGATGTCGCAAAGCGAATATGGTGAAAAAGCAACCGCATCGGATAGAAAAAACCTAGTGATGTATGCAATATTAACACTCACTGTAGATTTTCTATCAGACAAATATTCACTTTGTAATAAAAAAAAGGTGAACATTTGGATATTAAAAATATGTCAATCATAATATGTTATTAATTTAACAAAACCAATATGATGAAAAAGTAACCTCATCGGACAGAAAGGACCCAGTGATGTATACATTATCAACACCAACTAAGCAATTTCTATCAGACGAAAGATACACCTTTAAATGAACTCTACATTAAGAAGATTAACATTGCGTAAATATTGAACTGAACTATTATTGGCGAAAACGATTAAACGTCTCCTCACATCACCGACAAAAAATACCCAGCGATGAATGCAAAATTAGCACCAGCTGAACATTGTCTATTAGACAAAGATATATTGCTTAATTTAAGTATGCAATTGAATATATGTCACTGATCTTACTAAATGAATATGACGACAAGGCAACCTCATAGGACAGAAAATACCCAGTGATGAATGCAATATTAACACCAACTGGACATTGCCTATCAGACGAAAGATAACCATTTGAAATGAATTGTATGTATATAAAAATGACAAACATTACACAAATATTGAAATGAACTATTAGTGTCAAAAAAGATGACACGTCTCTCTCACCGGATAGATAATACCAGTAATGAATGCAATATTAAAACCAACTGAACATTGTCCATCAGACAAAAGATTTATTGCTTAGTCATTATAGTATGCACTTGAATATTGTAAATATTATATCACTAATCTTAATAAACGAATATGACAAAAGGCAACCTCATCGGATAGAAAAGACCCAGTGATGAATGCAATATTAACACCATCTGGACATTGTCTATCAGACGAAAGATACTCATTTGAAATGAAATTGGACATTGTGGATTTATTGAAATTAACTATTATAGGCCAACACGACGATACGAATCTCTCACCGGACAACAATACCCAGTGATGAATGCAATATTAACACCAACTGGAAATTGTCAATCAGACGAAAGATAACCATTTGAAATGAATTGTATGTACATTTATATAAAAATTAAAAACATTACACGAATATTGAAATGAACTACTTTTGCCGAAATAAATGATAGGTCACTCTCACCGGACAGAAAATACCCAGTGATGAATGCAATATTAACATCAACTGAACATTTTCTATCAGACAAAAGATTTATTGTTAATTTTAAGGATGCAATTGAATGTATGTATAAAATATTATGTCACTGATTTTACAAAACAAATATGACGATAAATCAACCTCATCGGATAGGAAATACCCAGTGATGAATGCAATATTAACATCAACTGAACATTGTCTATCGGACGAAAGAGACCCATTTGAAATGAATTGTACATACAAATGATAAACATTACACAAACATTCAAATAAACTCTTATTGCCAAAAAGATGATACGTCACTCTCACCGGATAGATAAAACCCAGTGATGAATGAAATATTAACATCAACTGAACTTTGTCTGTCTGACAAAAGTTTCATTGTTTAATCAAAAAAATATACAATTTGATATATAAAATATTATGTCACTGATTTTACTAAACAAATATGACGATAAGGTAACCTCATCGGACAGAAAAGACCCAGTGATGAATGCAATATTAACATCGACTGAACATTGTCTATCAGACGAAAGAGACCCATTTGAAATGAATTGTACATAAAAATGATAAACATTACACAAATATTCAAATAAAACATTTTTGTCAAAAAAGATGATACGTCTCTCTCATCGGATAGGAAATACCCAGTGATGAATGCAATATTAACACCAACTGAACATTGCCTATCAGACAAAAAATTCATTGTTCATTAAAAAAAGTATGCATTTATAGATATAAAATATTATGTCACTGATTTTACTAAACAAATATGACGATAAGGTAACCTCATCGGACAGAAAAGACCCAGTGATGAATGCAATATTAACATCGACTGAACATTGTCTATCAGACGAAAGAGACCATTTGAAATGAATTGTACATAAAAATCGGATAGGAAATACCCAGTGATGAATGCAATATTAACACCAACTGAACATTGTCTATCAGACAAAAAAATTGATAAAAAAGTATGCATTTATAGATATATAAAATATTATGTCACTGATTTTACTAAACAAATATGACGATAAGGTAACCTCATCGGACAGAAAAGACCCAGTGATGAATGCAATATTAACATCGACTGAACATTGTCTATCAGACGAAAGAGACCCATTTGAAATGAATTGTACATAAAAATGATAAACATTACACAAATATTCAAATAAAACATTTTTGTCAAAAAAGATGATACGTCTCTCTCATCGGATAGGAAATACCCAGTGATGAATGCAATATTAACACCAACTGAACATTGCCTATCAGACAAAAAATTCATTGTTCATTAAAAAAGTATGCATTTATAGATATAAAATATTATGTCACTGATTTTACTAAACAAATATGACGATAAGGTAACCTCATCGGACAGAAAAGACCCAGTGATGAATGCAATATTAACATCGACTGAACATTGTCTATCAGACGAAAGAGACCCATTTGAAATGAATTGTACATAAAAATGATAAACATTACACAAATATTCAAATAAAACATTTTTGTCAAAAAAGATGATACGTCTCTCTCATCGGATAGGAAATACCCAGTGATGAATGCAATATTAACACCAACTGAACATTGCCTATCAGACAAAAAAATTCATTGTTCATTAAAAAAAGTATGCATTTATAGATATAAAATATTATGTCACTGATTTTACTAAACAAATATGACGATAAGGTAACCTCATCGGACAGAAAAGACCCAGTGATGAATGCAATATTAACATCGACTGAACATTGTCTATCAGACGAAAGAGACCCATTTGAAATGAATTGTACATAAAAATGATAAACATTACACAAATATTCAAATAAAACATTTTTGTCAAAAAAGATGATACGTCTCTCTCATCGGATAGGAAATACCCAGTGATGAATGCAATATTAACACCAACTGAACATTGCCTATCAGACAAAAAATTCATTGTTCATTAAAAAAAAAGTATGCATTTATAGATATAAAATATTATGTCACTGATTTTACTAAACAAATATGACGATAAGGTAACCTCATCGGACAGAAAAGACCCAGTGATGAATGCAATATTAACATCGACTGAACATTGTCTATCAGACGAAAGAGACCCATTTGAAATGAATTGTACATAAAAATGATAAACATTACACAAATATTCAAATAAAACATTTTTGTCAAAAAAGATGATACGTCTCTCTCATCGGATAGGAAATACCCAGTGATGAATGCAATATTAACACCAACTGAACATTGCCTATCAGACAAAAAATTCATTGTTCATTAAAAAAAGTATGCATTTATAGATATAAAATATTATGTCACTGATTTTACTAAACAAATATGACGATAAGGTAACCTCATCGGACAGAAAAGACCCAGTGATGAATGCAATATTAACATCGACTGAACATTGTCTATCAGACGAAAGAGACCCATTTGAAATGAATTGTACATAAAAATGATAAACATTACACAAATATTCAAATAAAACATTTTTGTCAAAAAAGATGATACGTCTCTCTCATCGGATAGGAAATACCCAGTGATGAATGCAATATTAACACCAACTGAACATTGCCTATCAGACAAAAAAATTCATTGTTCATTAAAAAAGTATGCATTTATGTATATAAAATATTATGTCACTGATTTTACTAAACAAATATGACGATAAGGTAACCTCATCGGACAGAAAAGACCCAGTGATGAATGCAATATTAACATCGACTGAACATTGTCTATCAGACGAAAGAGACCCATTTGAAATGAATTGTACATAAAAATGATAA
Organism: Himalopsyche kuldschensis; assembly: GCA_028554975.1. Taxonomy (NCBI): domain Eukaryota; kingdom Metazoa; phylum Arthropoda; class Insecta; order Trichoptera; family Rhyacophilidae; genus Himalopsyche; species Himalopsyche kuldschensis. Next base: position 8,557,577 of record JAHFWI010000038.1, read on the forward strand.
ACATTACACAAATATTCAAATAAAACATTTTTGTCAAAAAAGATGATACGTCTCTCTCATCGGATAGGAAATACCCAGTGATGAATGCAATATTAACACCAACTGAACATTGCCTATCAGACAAAAAATTCATTGTTCATTAAAAAAAGTATGCATTTATAGATATAAAATATTATGTCACTGATTTTACTAAACAAATATGACGATAAGGTAACCTCATCGGACAGAAAAGACCCAGTGATGAATGCAATATTAACATCGACTGAACATTGTCTATCAGACGAAAGAGACCCATTTGAAATGAATTGTACATAAAAATGATAAACATTACACAAATATTCAAATAAAACATTTTTGTCAAAAAAGATGATACGTCTCTCTCATCGGATAGGAAATACCCAGTGATGAATGCAATATTAACACCAACTGAACATTGCCTATCAGACAAAAAATTCATTGTTCATTAAAAAAAGTATGCATTTATAGATATAAAATATTATGTCACTGATTTTACTAAACAAATATGACGATAAGGTAACCTCATCGGACAGAAAAGACCCAGTGATGAATGCAATATTAACATCGACTGAACATTGTCTATCAGACGAAAGAGACCCATTTGAAATGAATTGTACATAAAAATGATAAACATTACACAAATATTCAAATAAAACATTTTTGTCAAAAAAGATGATACGTCTCTCTCATCGGATAGGAAATACCCAGTGATGAATGCAATATTAACACCAACTGAACATTGCCTATCAGACAAAAAAATTCATTGTTCATTAAAAAAAGTATGCATTTATAGATATAAAATATTATGTCACTGATTTTACTAAACAAATATGACGATAAGGTAACCTCATCGGACAGAAAAGACCCAGTGATGAATGCAATATTAACATCGACTGAACATTGTCTATCAGACGAAAGAGACCCATTTGAAATGAATTGTACATAAAAATGATAAACATTACACAAATATTCAAATAAAACATTTTTGTCAAAAAAGATGATACGTCTCTCTCATCGGATAGGAAATACCCAGTGATGAATGCAATATTAACACCAACTGAACATTGCCTATCAGACAAAAAATTCATTGTTCATTAAAAAAGTATGCATTTATAGATATAAAATATTATGTCACTGATTTTACTAAACAAATATGACGATAAGGTAACCTCATCGGACAGAAAAGACCCAGTGATGAATGCAATATTAACATCGACTGAACATTGTCTATCAGACGAAAGAGACCCATTTGAAATGAATTGTACATAAAAATGATAAACATTACACAAATATTCAAATAAAACATTTTTGTCAAAAAAGATGATACGTCTCTCTCATCGGATAGGAAATACCCAGTGATGAATGCAATATTAACACCAACTGAACATTGCCTATCAGACAAAAAATTCATTGTTCATTAAAAAAGTATGCATTTATAGATATAAAATATTATGTCACTGATTTTACTAAACAAATATGACGATAAGGTAACCTCATCGGACAGAAAAGACCCAGTGATGAATGCAATATTAACATCGACTGAACATTGTCTATCAGACGAAAGAGACCCATTTGAAATGAATTGTACATAAAAATGATAAACATTACACAAATATTCAAATAAAACATTTTTGTCAAAAAAGATGATACGTCTCTCTCATCGGATAGGAAATACCCAGTGATGAATGCAATATTAACACCAACTGAACATTGCCTATCAGACAAAAATTCATTGTTCATTAAAAAAGTATGCATTTATGTATATAAAATATTATGTCACTGATTTTACAAAACAAATATGACGATAAGGTAACCTCATCGGACAGAAAAGACCCAGTGATGAATGCAATATTAACATCGACTGAACATTGTCTATCAGACGAAAGAGACCCATTTGAAATGAATTGTACATAAAAATGATAAACATTACACCAAAATATTCAAATGAACTATTTTAATTTTAAAAAGATGATACGTTTCTCTAATCATGACGATAGGATCATAAACCCAGTGATGAATGCAATATTAACACAACAACTGAACATTGCCTATCAGACAAAACTTTGTCTATGACATTGTTTAATCAAAAAAATACACAATTGGATATATAAAATATTATGTCACTGATTTTACTAAACGAATATGACGATAAGGCAACCTCATCGGACAGAAAAGACCCAGTGATGAATGCAATATTAACATCCACTGAACATTGTCTATCAGACGAAAGAGACCCATTTGAAATGATTTGTACATAAAAATGATAAACATTACACAAATATTCAAATAAAACATTTTTGTCAAAAAAGATGATACGTCTCTCTCATCGGATAGGAAATACCCAGTGATGAATGCAATATTAACACCAACTGAACATTGCCTATCAGACAAAAAAAATATTGTTCATTAAAAAAAGTATGCATTTATGTATATAAAATATTATGTCACTGATTTTACTAAACAAATATGACGATAAGGTAACCTCATAGGATAGAAAAGACCCAGTGATGAATGCAATATTAACACCAACTGGACATTGTCTATCAGACGAAAGAGACCCATTTAAAATGAATTGTACATACAAATGATAAACATTACACAAATATTGTGAAGAACTATTATTGTCAAAAAGATGATATGGCTCTCTCACCGGACAGAAAATATCCAGTGATGAATGCGTTATTAAAATCAACTGGAAATTGTCTATTAGACGAAAGAATAAGTATTCAATCAACAAAGTATGCACTTGAATATTGAAAATATTATGTCACAGATTTTACTAAACAAATATGACGATAAGGCAACCTCATCGGACAGAAAAGACTCAGTGATGAATGCAAAATTAACACCAACTGGACATGGTCTATCAGACGAAAGATACCCATTTGAAATGAATTGTACATACAAATGATTATTATAACAAATAAATTGAAATAAACTATTATTGCCGAAAAAGATGAAGACGCCTCTCTCACCGGACATAAAATACCCAGTGATGAATGCAATATTAACATCAACTGTATATTGTCTGTCCGACAAAAGATTCATTTTTAATCAACTGAATATAAAAATATAAGTTTTATCTGACACACAAACATCATACTCATTTATCATTTATGATATGGTCATCACACCCTATAGAAAATATACAGTGATGTACCTAGTTTGTTTTGGTATTCAAAATGTCATTTGTTTGGTTAAACTTTGTCACTTGAAAGAATAAACCCAATGAAAAACTTTTGAATGCAACATCAGCATGAAATCTGTCAACGATACTATGAATAAATATCACACATATACAATTAATCTAAAAATTATATCACTTCAGTTTCGTCGCTTGAAGCATATTATTTGTTATCTCGGTTTTTATTCATAGGATGAAATGTACCCGGTGAGAATATAGAATTAATCTCTCCCAGAATAATTTCACCTTACGAAATATACCAGTATAATATGTATAACTATTGAAACGTATACAACCTAACAAATTAAGCGACGGCAAGTAAGCGCGTCGGAAAAATCTGTCTTAGAATTGTTTACTTTTTTTAAATATATGTTGATGTTCGCAATACATTTTCAATCGAAGGAAGAGCTTTAAGATAATTGAGATACTACTTAAAAGCAAAACCGTCAACTAAAAGTGTATTCGTTATTTCAATGCCACAGTATAAACTACACAATATTATTTATGCTAAACACACATTAATATAGACGATAAGTATTTAAAAATAGGCTATTAACTGCGACAAGTGATCATTTCTATGGATTAGTTTTAAAGAAATTATTTTATTCTTTTACAAGTTAACGTATTCAACGATATAATAAACGAAGGAAATGCCAACATCAACTGTTTTTGTTATTTATTAAAATAGTATAGGTTATTATTAACTCTAAATATTTTTAAAAATAAAAACGAGGAAAATTATTTGAAGCCATTTAAGATGTGAAAAATATTTTAGAAAAATAGAAGAAGTAATTGAGTAAATAAATACTGCGCATATTATCGTTTTTGGCAAAAATTCAAAAATAAATTACAACTATTCACCGAAATAAAATCACTGTTTCATGAAAAATTAGCAAGTGTAAACAAAAGAGTAAACATAGCTAGTTTACCAAAGTTAAATAAATTAGAGCAAAAGTTTAGCTTACCAGTTTCAAATTACGCCGAAACCGAAGAATATGTATCAACGGATGAACTAACACATCACTATATATTATTATGATAATATATTATCACTGAACACTATGACAAACCAAGGTCGAATGAAATTTCCTGATAAGGACATGGGATTTTATTTGATTCTGACCTTGTAGGGCTTGTATTCAAAGGTAAGGTGGTGGGGGTGAGATATGCGATTCAATAATTGACTTTCTCCCAAATATGAATGAAATCGGTTAGATGTTATGATAAATATTGATTGATATTTGGAAAAGAATAATTCCTTACCAATTCATCTAGCTTACTATAGTTTTTAAAGATAATTTATCCACAATGCTATTGATGTGCAGTACTTTACGTATATTCATACAAATCACTTAATTTAAAAACAAAAATAGGTTACATTTGTAAGTTTATGTTAAAGAACTCACTTGAAAGAATGTGAGATAATGCGATCAAAAACTCAATGCAAAGTTACTTTTAACATAAAAAGAAGAAGATTTGAGTAAAATATCTTAAATTATCAAATGAAGCTGATTGTTACGTGTGGTTTTATTGCATGAAGTAAATCATGTAAACACTGTTTTTGTATCACACCAATATTGATCTAAGAATTACTAGCGTAGAGTTTCAAAATATACTTATATTTATCGATAGATCAAAAATTTACATACAATTTTGTAATGAAAAAAGCTGACATGTTTTATTATCTGAATTAGGAATAGTTTTACGATTTCTGATTGTGTGAAAGATATTGTAGTGTCCACTGTCACTCTGTCTTTAAAATTATAATTATTTCTATAATTTTTTTATTTCAATGAATTGAATTAGGAATTAGACATTATGAAAAAAAGTTCAGTTGCGCTTCATAATGATGATAATGCTAATTTCAGATATCCTATAACATGTCTATTACATAACAGCATTAACTAAATCATAATTTCTCCATGAATTTTTAAATTGTATTAACTCTTAGAGATTTGAAATATATTCTAGTCCATGATTTATTTCGCATAGTTTGTATTTATTCGCAGATCTTTGAATCACCACTGTTATACTTTAGCATTTGGGATGCTTTTGCACATCTGAATCATTTCCATTTTATAAAACCGATTTGCAAAAGAATTTATTTTATTAGGTATCTGACACCTAAAAATAGTAAATATGAGTTAGATCAATAATAAAAGGTAACTCATAATCAATATTCGATTACTTAATATAAAAACGTATGAATGATTTATATGTTTGCTTTAGGCAATCTTTTATACAATGTAGGAACAAAATCACTAATACATACCGACACGCGTGAATGTGTTATTAATTTTAATGATTTATCTGACCTGTCAGTCTGTTGAACTGTCGTAAAACAGTTAAAAATGTATATTTGTTGTATGGTCTAAGGAAGTATTTTTTTTAAATGTTTTGTTGATACAATGTCCTTTTCGTCCTTAAATCACGCGTAACTTACAGTTCTCCAATTTCTCGGAGAAGCAAAATGAAAATAAACGGGGAAAAATAACAGACATTTATAATATGTAAAGATACACATAGTTTTCAAGTCCACAATATTAATACTTAGTTCTTATTGCTAGAAAGTTTGCGAATCTAATATTAAATAAATTGCATGCATTGAAAAATAATTGCAACTGTAATTATTCATTTATAACAAAGTGGTGTTAGTTACACCACTTATAATTCAAGAATGGCTGGACTAATTTTGATGATCTTTGATTTTCTAGATTTTTCACCGTCCCGAATAGCAGAATAAGTAAGTAAGTTGAAATATTTATTTTTTAGTGCAACCTATCCAGCGAATAGTTTAACAGAAAGAAGTGCAAGAATGCACCGCGAATCATTTCGATTCGCTGCAATAAAGCAAATGCTTTGTTGCTACGTGAATTACATTCATTTCAATTTTATTCAAATACTTTTTATATTGATTTTTGCATATTTATTGAACTTAATAAAAAACTGAATTTAATTCAGCTAATAAGTAAACACAACATCTATTGATTCTGAGGCGGTAAGTTCACCGGGCCAGCTAGTTTTTAATAATTTTCAAGTAATATATGTATATATATAATATTATGAAGTTTTGAATCAACAAAGTTATCTTAGTGAAAACGCAGAAAAAATTGTAATGAAAGGAAGGTTTTATTGAATAATATGTGCGCCCAGACTACTGTGTATATTGTAGTGGATTATATTATAGTAATTCAACGCATGCATACTGACTGTGCTGCTTTACGGTTACGAGTCATGGCACATTACAAAAACACAGGGTAACCGTATACTGTGCTTCGAAAACAGATGCCTGCGGCGAATACTAGGAGTACAGTAGTTTGACTTTGTCAGGAATACGGAGGTAAGAGAGCGGACAAACCAGCCCCTTATTACGTCTAAAATTAAAAAGCGACGATGAACCTGGCTTGGACGTGTGCTACGGATGCCCCAGGGGAGCCTGAATCCTGCCTGTCTCTTCTATCAACCTGATGGATCCCGACGCCGCGGAAGGCCTCTGATGACCATCCATAGGATGTACTCAGGGGAGCTAAGGGACGCCGGGATGACCTGGGAAGATGCGAGGAGGTTGGCGGGAGACAGAGAATCTTGGAGGCACCGTGCGGCGGCCATATGCTCCGAATAGGGAGCGGATATGGGAATAAAAATTAGTATCTATCCAATCTCTATATGTTGTATATGGTCTGCTAATTGGGCATCTCGATTGAAGTTGTTCTTCTAGGTATTTAGATGTTCAAACTGTTCGTCCTTGTATAGAACAAAAAAAAAGCATGGGACTAAAGCAGGATTAATACCTAGTTAGTTAACGTATCTTGATATGTGCTGTTTAAAAATCAAATGTGTAAAAAGGAATCTAGAAATCATATACTTCCACTATACAAAGAAAATTCATTAATCCATTGAAAAATCGATATATAATGTGTCCTTATTGGGATTTGAGCCCTTAAATCAATCGGCTTCATTTTTTAGGCTAAAAGCATAATCTACATATAAAGTTGTTTTTGAACCTTTAAAATTGCTACTTAAATAACATACCCTAATAGTGGTTTTAAAAAGTAAAATATATTATTTTCATCCCCAACGGTATTTCAAAATAAATAGATAATAGTAGCTTGTATGTATAGTTTTGGTTATATCTAAACATTTATTTAAATTATGTTTAGTTACCTACTTAATTGTACATAGTCATTGAAACTGTGTGCAAATAACTTTCGGTCCTAATTGAATTTATTTCCGGTGTCAAAGTCACCTGCAACTAATTACAATAGTCATATTTCGCGAAATTCATTACTTTCCTGAATGATTAAAGTAAGTCAATTTTAATTTGAAAACCAATTAGCCAAATACAGTGCTGAATACAAATATATGCAAATTTTAGTTCTCTAATGTTAGTTTACATTTGATTCGAAAGCCTATTAAATATGTTTATGTATCATATAATATTAGCGACGTTAGTGTTATTGAAAAGTTATAATATGTTTTTTTCCAGTATGCCTTATAATATTAATATAGTATAAATTTTATAATTCTTCGATTCATTATGTCTATAGAAATAAAATTATTTTCAAAGTTACGCCAAATCTAAATAATGCCTTATCGAACACGAGACAGATTTGGTAAAAAATATGCATGTTACAATTATATAGCAGTTACGGCATATTTTGCAGTATTATTTTTGAACTGCAGACATCATTGATTATTTGAACCTTTTGTGAGAAGACATCACACTCTTGTTCTAAATGTATAATTATGTTTTTATAGTTATATATATATATTATTATGTTAAGGGTTCTGGTTACCTATTATTCTTGTTTTGTTTACTTACTTTCATCAGAAAAAATCACATAGACCAGACTAAGATTTCTAATCTCGAAATCCCGAGGATTTTCAATACCTGGTGAATTTTTGGATTGATTTCGGGAGTGCCAAATATACACAATTCTACAATTGATACCAGCATCTTGGATGGTAATGGATTTACATTAATGTGTGCTCATTTTAACAATGTGAAATTTTAAAAAAATGCTCCTCTTTGTGCTATGTGCATAACCAGACATATTTTAAATTTCAATTAGTTATTAGATCGCATTAGAACGAGACTTATTCTCTCGTACCTTATATTTTTATAAAATATTTTCGCTCTTTGATAATGGATAAACAGCCGAAATGTTATATTCAGAAAAAAGATAGTGACATCAATTATTTCGAAAATTTTTAATGATAAATTAACATGGCTGATTTTAAATAAATATAAAAATTCAGTGGATGAATTCGGGTTTGGTCATATAAAACCCAATGCGTATTTGGTCAGTGATATCAGTTCACAATCACATCATCAAGTAAATTTAGTTCACAACTGTACATATGTACGTTAAAAAACTGTCATTTTATGTATTAAAGATCTGAGTGAAATTTCATATGTAAATATATTATACAGATGTTATTTTCTTCACACCTCTTATATACATATATAGTGTTCTAATACTTACTTCATACCCGCTATCATTGTGTAGTTACTGAAGATTGCATACGTACATACATAAGACTAGCCGAGATCTTCCGATCGAATATTTGAATATATTCCGCTCTTTTTTGATATTAGAATAGTTGATTAATTATTCGTTAATATTTCCAGACAGAAATGCAATTTGAATATGTATAAATTTAGCAACAAAATTATACGGACTTGCTTTATGTTTTGGTACACGTAATTGTTTATTGTCATTTTATATGTTATATATACAACATGTGGCGCCGGTTAATTATAACTTGAACTCATGGTGAAATCCAGTCAAAAGTTAATCATTGCGTCAATAGTTTATGTTTACACGTACAGATATTTTCCAAAATATTTCGCTGAGAATTTGTATAGTTTAGCTGTCATTGAATCAAACAACAGCATTGCGTTATCTTCTTTTGAAAGGGTTCTAATTGACATTTCGGTCGGAAAAGCTTGTATTTACCGCATTCTATCATATGTATGAATTTCAGAATTATCTATTGTTGAATAACGGAGTTCGCAAAATTCTAATGTAGCAATGCATTTGCACACTTTCTTTACTAAATTTATTTCACAAAGTTCTAAGATTGTCATCATTATTTCCATCATTAGATCATTTATAGCATTATTTTTTAGCAAGAGTTGTGAAAAAATATACTTGATATAAGTAATTTGAAACATTTTTACTTGCTCATTGTTACAGATGAATTTCAATCAATCAAAACTTCAAACGCTCATGTCTCAAAAAAGTGTCATGAGCAATTAGAACCCTTTCAAAGTAAGGTCGATTAAGCAAATAAGGAGTATATGTAATCAAAAGAATTATTCTCTTGATTGATGTGAAAACTAGGCGACATACAAAATAGTAAAGGAATGTATGATAAACACTGATAAATACATACAAAATACAACGGATTATCAATATTAAATATGATTTTTTTTGACTAAACCAGGGCTGTGGAGTCGTTAAAAAAAAGTTCGACTCCGACTCCGACTCCAGCATTTATCAAAACCACAACTCCGACATTGACCAAAAACACGACTCCGACTAAAAACGTCGTCAATTTTTTTGCTTAATTTGACCTTTGATGTGTATGCAATTAAATATTAACCTTACCAAACCGGCTAATAGCCAACTTTGACATATTATATGCGAAAATAAAAAGTTCAAACTTCTAAAAATTTCCGGCTCCGAGTACGACTCCGGCCAAATCGCCGCGACGACTCCGACTAAAAAGCTCCAACTCCACGACTCCGACTCCACAGCCCTAGATTAAACGAATGAAAAATCATTGTTTTTTGGTAAATATTTAGAAGAATTCAAGCTATTTAAATTCAAGAATTCAAGCTATTAAATCAGAGAATCAGCTAGCAAAGCAGAACCAAAAAAACAGAAGAATTGAAAATGCAATCTTATGAATTGCAGTAAACAATGATTGAATTCGCAATCCATGATACATATGATAATAAAAATAAATTAAATACTGAACATGTTTCACGATTCGTTAATAACGAATTGTTTATAATAAATAATAAGCTATTTGTAGGTTATCTGAAATATCATATTGAAAAATCACTGATTCGTGAGACACGGACTACTTGAAAGATTTTTCAACAAGAGAATATTTGTAAAAATAATATACATATAGGCGGACCTCTACTTTCGCACTTAATTGATTCCTGAAAATGTGTGCGAAAGCTGAATGTTCGAAAGAAGAGGAATATAAAATTAACACCTTAGTTTAGTTCATTGAAAAGGTGAACGAGTACTACTGCATTTTTTTTTTTTTTGACTAGGGCATTTTTCTCCATCTTCAATATTTTTGGACAATGAGGAAATAAAGCTTCTCCGGCATCTCTATCCGCATCATAACGAATACCCCGTTTTAAATTTGAGAAACCTGCCGTTAGTTGCATGAAACACCGTGTTATGCAAACTATGAGCCTTAGATTGAATAATTGAAATACTTCGAGGGATATACTTTTGATATTGGTCACTTATTCAGTATGACAGGGATTTTTCCATTTCATCCATCACTACGTCTTTTAGAGACAATTTCCACAACTTTCAAAGTATTCTTTAATAGTATTTTTTTAAATGAATATGTCATACGAACGGCAGATTAAAGCAGGGCTGTGGAGTCGGGGCTTTTTGGCCGGAGTCGGAGCCGTCGCGGCGTTTTGCCCGGAGTCGTACTCAGAGTCGGAAATTTTGAAAAGTTTGAACTTTTTATTTTTGCATTTAATATGTCAATTTTGGCTTTTGGCGCGATTGATAGGGTTGATATTTAATTGAATACACGTAAATAGGAAAAAAAGTGATGATATTTAACTTTTTTTAGTCGGAGTCGTGTTTTTGGTCAATGTTGGAGTCGGAGTCGGACTTTTTTTTACCGACCCCACAGCCCTGGATTAATGCATAAGATTCACCATACAAATCTAAACAGAACGAAATATAAAAATGTGCGAAATACCTAATTGTGCTTATGTCAAATGTGCGAAATTAGAAGTCCACCTGTATACACTTTCATCGTACTTATACGATATATATTTTATATAAAACGGTCATTGAATTAATTTTAAATCAAAGATTTTTTTGTGTCACCATTATATTTATAAATAGTAATACAATCATATAAATAGTTATGTTTTAAGATACAGTACTCGTGTAGTCAAAATACTTACAATCATTCTCGAATTGGCAAGTAGCTCGAATAGTGCTAATTAGTCACCAAGTGACGGTTGACTTGTATTAAAACAAGTAAGATATAAGGATGAGAAAAGGCGCCAAAATCTCGCTTGGGGATCTATTTCCACATTTCTAATTGGTTGACGGTGATTGAGATTGATTAGTTGGGACATCCTAGGTATCATATTTTGATAAGCAATCACATAGTAAAATTTTAAAGCAAATACAATGGCATATTTTTTTTTGTTTTATCATATGTAAATGTATTTAATATCTATAAGAAAATCATTTTAATTTTAGAAAGAAAAATGGAACTGTTTTTTTTTCATTTCAAGCTGAAGTTAATAAAAAACTACCTTTTTGTTTTTAAATTTCAAAGAAAAAAATAAAAAATAAAATTTTGGGTGTCGCATTACACGTCATAGAAAACAGTCCCGTATGTGTATTTTTTAACTGGTTGTTTTTCACAGCTCTGCGCGGATTGGAGTAAGTAGAGTAGAGTAAAAATTGCCATTTCTCTCGTATATTTGAATATTTTTTGGGCTTAACGTACCCACCACCATCCGCAACGGTTGCATACCCTGTATTGTATTCCGCAAAGTAATGACGTATTTTGCATACAATATAATATGATAAACTTTATAAATATGCGATAGATATATTGTAAATCGGCAGACAATGAATTATGTCCAAGCTTTGAGTTATCTATTATAAAGTAATAAAAAGGATAATTTAATAGTTAATTTTTCAAATGCAGCATTGGCAGAATTCTAAAACTCTGTCAATAGAGACTAGATCATAGGTTCCCAACCTTTTTCGGGCGGCGATCCCTTTTTATAAAAGCCATGTGTCCCGCGACCCCAATGCAATTGAAAAAGGCATTTTTAATTACGTAACGAAAACAAACAACGAGAATGTATTAACGTGAATATTTTGTTTAGTTGACTGTATAAGTTGGCGACCAATGAGTGGACTAGAGGGATAGATGTGTCATTATTTAATTATATCAGTTTCAACGATACTTCTAGAAAAACAATGACTTCCCGAAGAATTATACAATCGTCACTTGCGTCAATATTCTACCGGAGAAGCGATATATTTAAAAAAATTATATAAAAAAACATGTTTAATTAAAAACCATTTTTAGACACCTCCTGAACACCAAGTAATTACCGTTGCGAATAAGACACGCCTCATTTATATACAGTAAATGCCGCTTACTTTTTTTGAGTAGCTTTGTGTATGTATATAATATATATATATAAAGTAAATGTACCAGTCGTTGACCATGTACCAGTAGTTGACCCTTTGAGAATAAAATGGTCCAAAATAAGAAATTTAGATTCGGGATTGCTCTAAATTGTAAAGTTAAGACAATTTAAGGCATCTGTGGTCGGAATGAGCCACTAACACATCACCATATATCCAATGGAGTGCCAGGGTGGCCATTTGAAAACAAAACCTAGCGAGGAAAGTGTATTATTTCAAATTTCCTAAGTGATCAATCTAGAAACGGTGTGTACCTTGTTCCTGAACCACACATTGCTACTTGATTCAACCAAGAGTGGTGTGACAGAAAGCTCTGAGGCAACTCTGACAGAAAGTTCACTATAAAGCCCCCTGTTTAGACATGGTCAACTACTAGATTTTTCAATTTGTGAGATGGTCAACTACTGAGACAAAAACATGACTTCAAATAATTTAACACAACTTTTTTTCAACAGGCCCTTTCGTAAGTTGTGTTACATAATATTAATTAAGACATATGATCCAATATGAGTATACTTGCTTTGCCTTCATTCGGTACAATGCTAAACCTCAATCGTTATTTCTGTTGAAATTTTCTCTTAAACGGTCAGCTACTGGTACATTTACCTTATATATTTAATGGATAGCCTCGGCTTTTTTTATGTGAGTGAGTGTGTACCTGCTTGTTTTTCATGATGATTTTTTGGCTAGGGAGATGGTGCTGTGACTAACACAACTATTCTAGTAACAGCAAGCATATTGCATGAGTATTGCATATTACAATAATAGTAGCGAGGATATAATCTCAGCATAAATCACATTTAAAAATAGAATCTCTTGTGCCATTATCACATTATAAATATATATATTGTTATTGTAAACGACCAATACAATATTATTTTATTGTTATTTACGGCTAGTCCTTTATGGAAAGACACAGTGAAAAAAAAGATTTTAGGTATAGGATAAGTGGTTAGATAATAGGCTCCCAACCTTTTTTGGGTGACAACCCCTTTTTATAAAAACCATTGAACTCGCGACCCAAGGGCAATTGAAAAAAGCATTTTTAATAAGGTAATTAAAAAAACAACGAAAAAGAATTAAGGTGAATATATTTTTAGTTGCTTGTATAAGTTGGCGACCCATGGGTTGGGAGCCCGTGCGTTAGATAGTCAGTCCACGGCCGTTTAAAGGTCGATTAGGGGTGGGTTGAAATGTATCAAAATGTAACAAACAATATTAAGTTAGTCGGGTCCGTGGCCGAGTGTCAACGTCATTGGCTTCCGTTGCGGAACTCACGGGGCTGAATCCGAGTCCGATTAGCTTCATTTTTCAATTCGAATTATTGATTTCTATTCGGGGATATGGACGTCTGTGTTATCTCCTATACGATTCTTTAAAGCGAGAGAAATTAGCTAGCCACGAGTTATGTCATATTTTTTCTATCCCTATTTAAAAAAAGTTCTGCCGAGGTAAACTCCACATTTATAGCGGACATGGTTAGAAAATAAGCTAGTCACTTTATCTTACATTGGATTGCGGGTTAAGATAAAAAGGATTTTAAAGGAACACTAAATTATCGCTATTAAATAGAGTGCGGCATATATGAAAACATTACATCAAAATAGCCATGGATTTTTCAGTGTGTGGAGCATATGGACTCTTTTCGTCAGGTTGTACACACGCTGCAAGGTCTTAACGTACTACTGGATGTGATGTTGTATTCTATCCCAACCACTACACCTCCAAAAGCGTTAGCAATAGCAGCATTTACGGAATTTATTTTGACCCTTTAACCAGCCACAATTGTTTTAATAACCTAGAGCCTTTTTAAGATTCCATTTAATACCCAAGAGCCGATATTTTGGTTTTCATATAATCGCCAAAAATATCCTGAGCCGACATATCGGCTTTTCTTTGGTACATATATTTTTATGTACGTAACATAATTTGAAGTTAAGATGAGAAGGGTCATAACATAATTAGGATACCAACCTAACCTTTAAAATTCGAGCCACTCATTGGCCCGCAGTTATATAATACAGCCCCACAAAACCTTGTTTTTTAAATAAAATAAGAAAACACATTTCTTTTTGTTCTCTTTATCTATTATTGTGCATTTACTTTTTCATGTAAAACCTTTATAAATTTTAAAAATATCAAAATAATATTTTGAAAAATTTTCTTTTATTTTATTTTTGTTTGAGCAACAATTTACCAACTGAGATTCAGTCTGTGATGTTGTTTCTCCATAAAATACAAAATGTATTTATTTAAAAAAATATATGAATTTACGAAATCACTTAAAATAGATAATTCCCAGGGTATTTAACACGTTTCGAAAAGGAAAACCTTAGAAAAAGTTATAGGTTATTCAAAGGGTAAAATGGTTTTAAGTTACAAACGGGATTCATCATATACATATATTTACTTAATGAGGCCATCGATAATATACTAATCAATATAATATCAACTGATTGATTCGGTCTAACACAATACTTTGAGTTATATATCCCTGATACTTTGATAGAATACAGATAGTTTTCCAACGTGCGTTTATTTCGATTTTAAAACGCAGTGTCTGTTTATCGCTTAAGGTTACCTACATTTTATTTCGAGCAGGCTTATTTTTAATAATAAAAAATGTGCTCGCTGTCGTTGGAAAGAACGCACGAGTACGGGATAAAAAAAGACATAGGATGTTTACAATAAATTTACACCGATATCTTGACCAACTGGTCATGAAATTTTTCGCAGGAAGTAAACACATTCGTAGGCACATTACTAGCTCTATAAGTGAGATATCTAGATTGTTTTTCTATACACAGTATGAAAATGAACGGCATCATACGAAAGGATAAATCAAACGTAGAAGACTTCTTCTGCTTACTCGTAAAATCTAACAACTGGCAAATTTAGAAGATATATAAAATGTGAGAAAAGTTGGCAGAGATACATAGCAATTTGACTATTTAAGCACAGCCGTTCCCAATATATCTTGACTTCTATTATATTGCAACAATCTTATACTCGAGATCAACTCGACAATCACAATTATTTAAGTAACAATACAAATCTCTTGTTGACATACAAAATAACATATTTATATAAGTTTTCGTGATTATAACTATTTACGAAAGTATAGTAGGTTCATTACTAAATTATTGATTGAATTTGCATTTATTTGGTAGAACTCCATTAAACACGGTGAAAAAGTAGTAATGTATTTTAGTTCGACAAAATTTATAAGAAATATGGTTGATAGCTATGTTGGCTTACGCTATTGTCAGAACTACAGTTCTGACGATGAAGTAAGTCTGAAAATACTTCTTAACTAGTCGAATCACGTGACACTGTTTTTTTACACAATACGTGAAATAAAAAAATTATCAATTATGTTTAATTTTTAATATGTCTAGAATTTTATGTGGACTTGCATAAATATAGTTTTGATTGCCCCCGAACTGAAATTTTTAAAATGTACTTCGAATGTACATATGTATTCTATTGAGTGAATCTTACGTGACTCATTACATATTATGTACTATAATTGCTTCCCTAATTCTAATGAATATGCCAATAATTATAATTGGCAGTTTTCCATAAAGAGAAACGGTAATAAAATTATTCATGGATTATAGCTTAATAATTATTGTTGATGTAGTTATTGTAATAATGCTAATATATACCGATATTGATTTGGCTTGCAACAATGAATATTAATTGATGTCAAACGAGATAACGTTTTTAGTCGTTGAATTAACGGATTGTTTGAAATTTTACAAAACAAACTATCCTGGTTTGAAAAAAACACACCTCACACGGCATCTCAAGTGTAAGCGATTATAAAAATAATTACCCGTTACGGAACAAATCAAGATATTATTGTGTTCATCCGATGTGACGTGCAACTTATTTCATTGTTTAATAAAACAAACTAGGTATGTACAATATTTTATTATACCAAGATGCAATAAAATGTTTGATTGAAAATATCGTTCAAAATAATTCTTTATTTTATTCCATAAATTATTTTATATTTTCTATAACTATGTCCGGCAACAATTGAAAGCATGATAACTGAATGCAAGTCATTGGCTCGATCTCTCCATATCAAAGAAATTGTGGATAACACACATTATAGGAAAAGAAACTCTGGAAGAAAGGGACTCTTAGTTCATTTAATTGAATACAATTAGATAGCGGGTGGGTCGTTATCGAAATTACAATTATAGATTTACTGAAAGAATAATTCATGAAAGTTTCTATTCATCTAGTAAAGTATAATTTGTACGAAAAACAGGAAAAAAATTGTTACCAAACGCTTATTTTTAAAACTATAAAGTACTTAGTTTTTAAAGAATGATACCCATCATTCATCACTATTAAGGATTTTTTTAAGCCGTCACTTCTTGGTGGAAAAGAAAACTTTTAAATAAATAAAACACATTTATAGCACTATTTCCAAATATATTTTGACAAAAATCATGACCAGTTTTGCTCATCGCGTGAATAGTTAACTTAATTTACCTGAGCCGTCATCAGTTGACAATGCAATAAATTAGCGAAACCGGTCCTGATATTTGTATAAATATATATGTAAGTAGTGCCATAAAATGCCTTAATATATTTAAAAAAAAACCTATCATTTATTTGATAAATATATGTTTTCCCGAGTAAATAGTGTTAGAGAAACAGATTCCTGGTTTTATTTAATTTAATTGAATTTGATAATAAAGTGCACATGTTATAAAATATCAAACCAGTAAAGAAAGCATATAATTTCACATCTGATATGCTGTAGATAGATGTAGAAGGTAAATATTATTTCGCTCCAATTAAAATACAAAAAGAAAATGCGCCGAGTCGTGTAAAATAATGCTTACTGCGTAGTTTAATTTTGATTATGCCAATAAATTAAGAATCTGCACTATTTCCTTCCTAACACGATGAAATGATAACAAATATCGTTTATAATAATTGTAATTCACAAAAAAATAATAGCACATGTTTAGTTCTTACTCCACATTAGATTTATTAAGATCAGTACCGGTTTCACTCATCGCGAGCATAATCGACTGATACAGAATAAATAAAGATATAAAATACAGCGTTATCTATACAAAAGTTAAGCAATATTTTTTCTCATTTTTTTTTGCATTTTGTGATTTTAACTGTATTGTCTATTTGATATTAATTAAGGTTATTTTGTTTTATTTTACTTAGAATTATTTTTTTACATATTTTTATTACCTATTGTTTGAATACTATACCAGCATACCTGTAATACTCTTGCCAAGCGTTTGTATAAATAACTCTGTGTTTTGTATTTATTATCATATGATAATGCTCGAGATGAGCGAAACTGGAACTGGTCTTAATAAATCTAATGTGGAATAAGTATTAAAAATGTGTTAATATTTTTATTATTATGACATTCCCCCAAGTATTGACAGTGAACACCTGAAAATAGAATCATTATTCATAACTATTAACGAAGACGGAGATCAATAAAAATGTCTTCAAAATTCTTCATTAAAAATCTACAATTTTCCTGACATTTGTTTCAATGTAAAACAATGCTTGGTAAGATACAATTTCACAAACCAAAACGATTGACTAACATATTAATAAAAATTTGATACGTCTAGCATATTATTTTATGATTTTAATATGAGAATGCGCTCTACTCTCTGCGGATTTGACGTAACGGCACGCCTCTCTGGTCAAATACGAGCATTATGTAAATCCAGCTTGATAAATTGATCATAATCAAATAATCACAAAGTGGTAAGTAAATTTATCTACGGTTTAAAAAAAAAGAGATATTAAGTGAAAACAGCTTAACATCGTGACATAATGGGGAAAGAAACAGAAGTCAATAATTGTGTAAATAGATTTAAAAAAAATCCTTTTAAGATTGTACATCTCTCACCAAATATATGTAAATTATTCTCAGTTTTTTTGCGGGAAAGTACCAAAAAAAAAAATGTTTTCTGTTATACCTAACAGGGCTGTGGAATCGGAGTCGTCGCGGTGTGTAGGCCGGAGTCGTAGTCGGAGTCATGATAAGCTTTTGAAAAGTTTAAAATTTTTATTTATGCAGATAAAATTTGCCTATTGGCTAGATTGATTGGTTGATATTTAAATTAATACACATAAATAGGAAAGCGTGACAAAATTAAACTCTATTTAGTCAGCGTCGTGTTTTTGGTCAATGTTGGAGTCGGAGTCGCGTTTTTTGTCAATACCGGAGTCGGAGTCGCAGCCATGTTTTTTTATCTACTACACGGCCTGGTTTTAAATGAGATATCGCATGTTGATACATAAGGAAAACTACTTTTATCGACCAAACAAATTTGGCCTAAGGGTTTTAAAAACGCAATATAATCATGAACTAATTTTTATGTTTCGATAATATCACCATGTGTTTCGATACATGTTTAAGAATTGATAATCAACTTTTTGATGCCATTAAAAAACTCTTGTCTTTCAAATTGATTTGTCCTTACATGTGGCTGTAATCTGTTTTCGAATTTATTTTTAGTGTCGCTTTTATTTGGCAAATATTTTTTTCATTCATTCTAAGCGAAATTTGTTCATTCTATAAAACTTACTATGAATTGAAAATACTTTCTCAATATTCTTATTCATCGTTGTTATATCTATGGATTGAGTTTGAGATGCCAATAAACATATTCACACGTGAGTCTCAAACAGATTTTGAATACTTTCCAGAATATTATGTAATTCTAATATCATCTAGTTAATATGATATAATGTTAAAAACTCAAGATCGCATCGACTTAAAATCATATTTTTTATTTATTGCTTAAAAAAAACATATTTTCAATTTTCAGATATAATCAAAGCTATCGTTAATTTAAATCATTAAATTGAAATGTGATTCAGGTGCTTATTATGTAGATAATTATTTTAACCATATCCGTTCTCAATGTCGATCACATGAATTTCTCATCAGATTTTTTCTTCAAGAACTGCATGTTAATCTGAAACTAAAATTCTATTTTTTTAAGAGTGGGTATAGAAAGGTCAGGACTATTCGTTCGCCCTCTCTCTCTCTGTCTACGTCCCATTTTTAAGGTCGGGCGGGTGCTGGGTGTATAATATTGTTTATTATTATTTAATAATATTATGGATATCTTTGTTATTCTTCTTTTTAGATTTGATTGAAGGCATTGTGTATCATCAAATCTGTCGATAAAGCTTTCACTTAAATTTGACAGTTGCCGCTGGCACTAGCGCAGGAATGCCCCGATTTAGTGGTGTGACAGGTGTGCGATATAAATGCGTTTATTTGTGACAATCATGAACTGGCATAAAAAACTATTTCAAATTTTCAATCTAAAAACTGTAAAAAATTACTAATGATTTAATTTTTACACGTGTATCATATAATATCTTCTTTCAATTAAGTCATAAATCCATACGTTTCCATTAAACGGTTAGCGTAATAATTATGAGGCACTTTTTGAAACAGGTCAAAAGATACGACTCAGATTAATTATTAATAATCATAATAATTCGCAGATTTTTAGCGAGGCCTCTGTGTTTCTCACCTATGCCGCCGTTTTCCGTCACTCGGCATGAAAAATAGAATACCTGTGTAGGTGTTTGGTGCGGTATAGCATATATCTTAGTTGGGAAGCGATCTGTTTACCAAGAGTGCTGTTGCCGGAGACTCCCACTCAACACGAAAAATAGAACGATGAATGATAGAAAAATTTCTTGGCGAAAATATCGCTGGAAACAATGCTCTTATTTATTCCATTTAATGATTTATGAAGCTAGAACGATTTTAATAACTCTTATGTAGTTTATAATGAAATACAATGTGCTTTATTAAAAACAGCTACATTGAATTGAAATACTCGATAAAATAAAACATTTTTGCACTCATTAGTATGGTGATACGAGCTGCACACTGGTGATCGGATGGATCTGTGTACAGAAATTAGAAAAAAAAGTAATATCTAATATTACAGATATTATGCATGGTTGTTTGTTATGTCTTTTGTTCTCGAGTGACTTATACTATTCTACTAGAGGTTTTTTAAATTCAAAATCTTCATTTGATTGGCTAGCCTTGGCTTGTTATTTAGCTGAAATGTCAAATATTAAAAATAATCTTTCTTTATATTATGAAGGATAATACGTTAATATTTAAACGCATACATGAAAATTAATAAGCAAGCAAAATATCTCGTATAGTATGAAAGCAAAACATGCTAAAATGGAGTGTTTAAAAATGCGATTTTTATACTACATACTTTTATAAGAACAGGAAGATGATCGCTTTTTTGATAGTATGTTGATTAACTGGTGAAATTATGTTTAGAATACTTATAATAAGTCAGCAATATTTCAATAATCAAGCATTAGAAATAGTATTTACATACATTTAATCAGCAATAGAAAATCGACTATGCCCAAAGAAAAAGCCCAATTTTTCTTTAAGTAAACATTACCAAATATTGACTTCTTTAATCGTAATATTTATGTATGTAGATACAAATAAAGTAAAATAAAACTTCATATTAGAGTGTGCTAGGTTCAGTTTATTTTTAAATATATATGTTTGAGTAAACAGCTAGGGTGCCATTGTTATCAATAAAACTTCCATATCATATGTTATTTCCTAAATGCGATCATTATTATATGTAAGCGTCCATTACTATACTATTGTTTTCACTTATTATCTAGAAAATCATTAAGTATACGCTTCAGGTGGTCATTACCGGTGCATTATTGTAGGCAAATTACTTTTATTTACCTTCAATAAAGTTAATTAATAAGGGATAATATTAAGCTACCATGCGTTTCATTATTCGAAGTAACAATCTAATGGCCGATACTATAAAGCAATAGAATATATTTTTGAAAACTTTTAATCAATGTGAAGTGCATTCTAGCAAACTAAGGCTCATTCCAATGTGGAGTATATTCTAAAGCATTTAAAAACAGAGGTTTCTTGGATAGATTGAAGAGAGAATGATAGAGCTAAAGTAAACTAGTAATTTTCAACGAAACTCACATTAATGCTTTGTTTGAACATAAATTCATTGAAAATCAATCTATAAAATGTCCGTTTAAGGATAAGAATCCGTGTACATCGTAACGAACGCTTACGAGCGTTGATCACTCGGCTACAAGACCGTTCTTTTTTTTAAACCTTAGATATTAATAATGCTATTTATCTTGGTGAAATTCAAAGAAATGGGAAAACTATGACATCATTTAACGAACCACATTTTCATGAGCTTTTAGAGAATAAATTAAAATATATAATATAATGTCCATTTCTGGCATGTTTTTGAATACAATGTCGCTTTTCCTTTCCGGTCCGGAGAATACCTATCAAAAATGGGACATGTTCTATGGTACACAAATTATTTCAGGATATCAAAAAATAAAACTCGGTTGTCGGCTATAAAATCATTTTATTGAAATAGAGAACATAATTTTCAAAAATCGCACATAAATTGGTTCACTGACTATTTGCGCTATGCTATTTTAAAACCGTTTAAGAAAATAATTCATTGAAATAAAAATTCACTCAAAAAGGCGTAGGTACATGCGCCAGAAGCATGCAGATTTTTTTTTTTAAAACATACATACATAAAAAAAAACTCTTGCAACTTTATTCTCATACATTGCTTGCTCAACAGTTATTTTTTTTAAATCAAAAAATAATATGATTTTTTTTTGTATTTAGTCCACATTACATTAATTAGGATCAGGACTGGTTGCGCTCATCAACTGATCAAATTATTTTTAAGTAACTTGAGCAATGCACATTGCTCGGGTATCGTTGTATGATGGAACTGGTAAACGTTTTTTTTTATTAGATGCTAAAATAAAAGATTGCATAGTATTACGTATTTATCCATGTTACAAGGACCTATGTGGCAAGTCGAGAATGAATAATATTTTACTGTTCTTTTTTCGTTGAAGAATTACTTTATTTACTTCTTTACAAACTTGTATTTATACTAACATGCCAAAGCATGTCTATCTGAAATTTATAATCCGTTCGAAAAGAATTTAAAGGAAAAACATTGGTTCCAATAAAACAGCACATTTTAACGGTTTTTAAGAAACCAACAGGTGCATCCAGTCTATTCAACAGTCAACTCTGAGACAAAACCGCGTCGTCTAGGACAGCGATCTTCAACCATTTAACACCCGCGTACCGGCACACATAGGAAAGATATTTCAAGTACCATTAATAGTTTTTATATCTTTTGGTATAATTTTTTTTTTTACAGCCTATTTAATTAACATGGATCAAAAAATGATAATGTTAATAAAATAAAGCGTCCTGAAATATTTATTCAAAAAAAGTGCGTAATATTTTACATAATATATTTGATGTTACAGGGTTGTTTGAGAAAATATAAAGCGCCACATTAACATCCATTTGGTTTCATTATTTATTTTTTATCCCTATCATATCCAGAAAAAATTCTCTTACAAATGACTAGTCCATAAAACGACCAAAAATTGACGACAATTAACAGACAGATTTTTTATAATGAAACCAATACAATTTATATTTAAGCCAAAAAGTTACATCAGTAACTCGATCAAGTGTATCGACATACTATCGTGAAAATATTAGAGTTCTTGTTATGACATTGATTTTCATTTATGATCTTCATCCTGTCATTCATCACAGTATTAAATTTAGTACAAAGCTTCTTTGCAGGTATGTGCTCTTCTTGGATCTTACACTTGTTACAAAAACTTTCTGGATGAGTAATATTTTTTATTTTTAGAAGTTATAGCCTTTTCGCGGACCGGTAGAGAATTTATACGGACCGCGGACCACGTGTTGGAAAACGCTGGCTTAGAGTATTTTTCCACAGTGTTTTCCACATGTAAAAAATATATCATAATTATCAATGAAAAAGACACATGACTCCCGGCTCTTCATTCTCATTGAAGAGTCATTAAAATATTTCTTTTTTACAAATTTACCTGAACATAGTATCTTTTGAAGTAATACTGCGGTGTGTAGTAATATGAGAAATATTTTTTCATTCATATTTTTACAATAAAATACAATATCAATTAATAGTACTGAATTATAAAATGTATTCGACGAAAGCGTTTAGATGAAAATGGAACTCATTTAACCCTGTATGTTCGGGAACATTGATAAATAAACTAATATATGAACCCCTGAGGAGTGAAGTGAGCCAAATGTCCATTTCGAAAAAAATAATTACATATATTCAGTATCATATTCTTCAGGTCTTAACGTATCCTACAATTGAATTGAGATTCTTAAAAACACACTGAAATAATGTTTTTTTTATTAAATAAAAGTATGATATGAGCTAGTAAAAAAGTTTCATCATTTTGCTTCTTGACTCACTTCACTACTCATGATCTCAAATGATATG
Source organism: Himalopsyche kuldschensis (assembly GCA_028554975.1). Classification (NCBI taxonomy): domain Eukaryota; kingdom Metazoa; phylum Arthropoda; class Insecta; order Trichoptera; family Rhyacophilidae; genus Himalopsyche; species Himalopsyche kuldschensis. The sequence goes on from JAHFWI010000038.1 coordinate 8,581,642, forward strand.
TTTGCGGCGAACTAACCTCACCCCTTTTATAGCACTATTTCAATCATTATTTCCCTGAAATATTTTCTTCTGTTCATTTAAGTAGTAAGCTTCCACGTAGTGTTAAAATATTAAGTACTAACGTGATTGATCTTAAAATGCCAATAGAAAATTATCACAATTTTTTGACTTGGCTCACTTCACCTCTCATATATTAATTCCACATTTCGTATTTATGAATGCTTGATTGTGTCTGTACATCGCCTTTTCAATATGGACGCTCAAAATTAGTTGGGTTTTAACAGCTATGTTGTCAAATTGTTGAAAGACCTATGTATATATATGTACATATATATTTCACATGGAAATAATATGATGTCAATATAATATAAAAAATAATTTTATCAACCACTGGTAAAATAACAAAACTCCAGTCAATAATCTAAGCACAACATTTCAATAATTACGTTTTAAATATATTAACGGATATAATGTAACTGGTTTTTTTTTGTTCAACAATCAAGACGTACCCAAATAATTGAATATGCATAATATTTGTAATAAACATGATATAAAGATTACTTAACCCGCGACTTAATAATGATTATCCGTAACTAGGAGTAGAAAAAAAATGTACAGCATAGAAAGTGTGAGTGTCTCTGGGTGGGGTTAATTATGGTACTGTTATCATCTGACACAATACACGAAGAATACGATTCATTTTTAAATCTCGTCCGATTTTTTCTTGTTGTATTTTTAAACAAAAATGTGCCAAGCACATGTCAAGAACTTAACCTATCCGCTCATTCATATTGTCTTTGCGCTTATTATTTATAGGTATTTTGTGGGTAAAAAAAGTCGCGGAAAAAAATTAAACAAGAATAAATACTCACTTCCGTACATACATCAATCTATTTGAAATGACCATGACCTATTAAATGCAAAACATTAATTATACTACATTCATTCAAGATCATTAGAAATCATTTGTATGATAATAGTCACCAATAAATAAATAAATAAACATTTTAAGCAGCCGGTTTCAAATGCATTGCAGGCGTCGCGATTGCATTTTCAGACAGTCTCCATATACACACATCCCCCGATCCCGATCCCGAATCTTAAATTGCAGAAAGACCTGCGAAAATTGTGTACAGTAAGAAGAAATATATAAATATATAATTGACAAAAAAAAAAATTTCAAGGTATCAAAGATCAAGTTTTTGTTGGCAAATTATTATATTGGCAAAAAACAGATTTATTGGCAAAAAAACTATATAAAATACATGGGATTACAGCAAGCGCCTGTGCACCATGCATTTGACAAATTAATAAAAATTACATAAAATATTACACAAAAATAAGAAACAGAACAGAAACATATTATTTACATAAGAAGACAAAATATTTCAAGTGAAGTTCACCGCCGAAGATGTCCACATCAACCGGCAGCGCATTTATCAGCCGAATAGCCCTTGCAATTGAAGATTCAAAAGACCTACGTGACAAACAAGTTTTGACAAAGAAAATTGATTTGTCTTTGTTACGAATTATACATATAAAAATATGTTATAGAAATAAGAGGCATATAATTTTGTCAATTATTGGTAGAATTTCAGTAAACATTTGGAATGTAAATATAAGTTATTTTGATTGCTTCTTCTGTAGGATTTCAGTAAGAAATCCGATATAATATAATATTATTCCAGCGTTTGCATCGAAACTGGCCTCGGCTCGAAATAAACATTTATGTCACGCCGGGAATTCATTTCCCAAAATATTCATATGGCGGCCAAATCAAACTGAGTTGATGCAAATCACAAAAAGAGACTGATATCAAAATAAATACAAATAAATGTACGATTCACAATATTAAAATATTTAAATACTGTGTTGACAAGTAGTGAATGATCGCTTGTTAAAAGATTTCTGATAGATGTTTTATGTTGGTAGTAAAAAAATATATGATAAAACGTTCAATGATATTCAGGTCTACACTTTAAAAACTTATGTTTTTAAATTATTTTAATCATGTTACGATCGCCCTTTGTGGAGACGTTCTTAATAACATGTAAACTTAAATTAAATAACAATATCCTGTAATAAATCAGCTAATGTCTAGCTTAATTTGAAGGAGAAAATATATTTTTTTAAACTTTTACTTATAAAAACAATATTGCATTTTTTCTTTTAATTTTATTTTCAATGCTAAACTATTTAAATACACTTCAACTAAGTGGCTTAACTATTTTAAGTCAATCAATATTTTATTCGGCTTTTAAGAAAAATACTTTTGTGTGATTTTGATTTATTGATTGACTTGTCAAGATAGTTTTACTTAAGATCAAAGCCACTGGAAAGTAATTGTTTTTAAGATCATTTAAAATATATGTTATGAAAAAAATGGAAGAAAGCACTTTTCTTAAGGAAAATTGTTTGGTAAAATATTTTGAAAAGAAAATACTGGAATGACTCGAATTACAAGACTAAAGATATTTTTGTGGACGCGTTCCAAAAGCAATTATTATTTGTGGAGAAAATACGCATTCGCTCCAAATGCTACGCCTAAAAAATCTTCAAGTTGTCATTTACAAACTGAAATCGAGTCATTTGTTTGTACTTTCTGGCCAAAATAATTGCATAACCTTACCTATCGTACAGCTGATTTTTTTAATTGCTTTACGAATAGTAATTATATTCCATATTGTATATGTATATTATTGCAAAATTGGTTATTTCTTTTTTATACGATAAATTAGAGACAGCCAAAAATCTTTTGACTCCAAACTGATATCTTGTCATGATTAGGGAACAAAAAACGGATGGAAGAAATATCAACTTTATTTAAATAAATTTAATACTTTTGCTGTACTACTTCCACATATTTTTTGTAGGCTTCATGACCGATTACGTTCAACACGAGCATTTACTGTGGGCATTTCAATAATACTGAAACCGGTCCTGGCCTTAAAAAAATATATGTGGAAGTATGTAGGACAAAAAAAAATGTTTAATTTATTTCCACCAAGAATTGTCAGTAACCACAATATATCATATATATGTACTATTACATAACTCTTATTGGACTAAAAACTAATTACATATTTAGTATAGGTTAAGTAAGTGCCGATGCAGCCAGTGAAAAATAATAAATAATTTAACGTAAATAAGTGTTGAATTTAATTGTATTTAAAATTATTTCGAAGAAATTTATGATTACCACTTAAAGTTTCGTACTATTAGTTAAAATAAACAATTTCCGTGTTGTTGAGTTGGTAATGCGATGTGACGGAAACCATTGGAGTAAGGAGTCACGTGCGTAGCAGGGTTGTTCAATATGTAATTATGTGTATATGAAAACATAATATTTATTGTATTTTTAAGGCCGTCAGCTGGCGTAGAACTCTACATACTCAATTAAGCTACATGTCATCACCGCGCTCCATCTGGATCCTATCATTTATGATAAAGATGACACTGAAAAGAAAAAAAAATATTAGATACAATTCATTATAAATCAATATTTACTTTTATTTCAAATTTAGAATTAGATTTCAGTTGAACTACCAATGTGTTTAAATTAGCATGTTTATTTGAATGTCCTAGCTAGTAAATGATTTGAAGTACAATTGATACATTTCAACTGGGAGACGAAAAATATACAAAATATATCCATAAAACAATACAAAAGAATTTGATATTTATATAATACCTATATATATATATTAATAAATCAGTGTGGAACATATGGGCTCAAAATGTAATTCATCTCAACGTTAGTTTTTAATAAAAATAATAACACATTTTCATTCAACTAAAGCTCGCCATGAGCGAAAACGGTACTGATCGAATACATTTTTTTTCCAACCATGTCCGCTCCCAACTTGAGTATATGGACTCCTCAAGGAGTTTATCTCAACATATGTTTTTCTACGAGAACTGCTTGTTACTCAGTTGCTCAACCTCTCTTTTTCGAACAGAGTAGGGATGGAAAGGATACGAGGACTAGGACAGGACTAGTGATTAGCTAATCGCCTTCACTATGCGTCGCTCTTTGGGATAGGAAAGGTGGGTAGAGATTTTCAACAACACAAACACCCATGTCTTTGAACAGATTTATCGAGCCAACAACGTTGACACTGCGCCACGGACCGGACATTAATGTGAATGACGAATACATTTAATGTGGAATAAGTACTAAAAATGTTTTATTTTTTTTATTACGAATTTGTGAGCCTATAAATACTGATCACTGTTCGTCCCTATATTTTTTATGATTAATGGTTTAATTTTAGGAAAACAAAATTTACTAATATCATTAAACTCGAAAGTATTTTTTTATATTCATTTTTGTTTGTAAAAAAAACGTAATTAGTTTTGTTAATGAAGATTAAAATCGTAAAAAAAAGAAACAAACAAAATATTGCATCATCAAAGAATAAAATAATAAATTGGCAGCCCTTCCTAAAGCGTGACTAAAACACATTCTTCGGAGCTAAAACAGTCGTCTTATTTTAAAACCTGGTTACTCATTTTAAGATATAGAAAATCACTGAGTGACACGACCAGAACCCAAAGCAAAAGGAATATTTTCGAGAGAAACCCTTAGCTTAAGGTTTTAAAATGATAATTTAAATGAATCTGTAATAAATGAATTTGTCCGGTCCGCGGTGCAGTGGTCAACGTCGTTGGCTTCCGTGACAGACCGCATGGGCTTAATTTGTAGCACGAGCAGACTTTTTTTCAGACGATTTACCGATTCTGTTCGAGGCATGGGTGTAAGTGCTGTCTAAAAATTCCTTTCAATCAACCCGATCCTATAAGCGGGGCTTAGCGAGAGCGACTAGCTAACCACTAGTCTTGTCCTAGCCTTGTCTTAGAGTAAAAATATATGTTGAGATAACTCCATTGGGTGGCTATATGCTACACATTGGGATCGGACATGGATTAAAAACAAATTAAACAAAGCGCGAGAATTCACAAGACATACTTAGTCCATATTAAAAATATTTACGTTTAAAAAAAATCGGTTACGAATCCCAGTCCAAGCAGTTTAATTTTTTAATCGAATTATCGACTTCATTTCGGAGAAATGGATGTCTGTGTTGTCTAAAAAAAATCCTCCTCACCCATAAGGTCCTTAAAACGAGATTAATTAGCTAACCACTGGTTTTGTCTTAGCCCTATCTTTTCCATCCTTAATCTCTTGAAAAAATGGAGCGGTTGAGTAACTGAGTGAGAAAAAACTTCGGTTAAAATAAACTTCATTAAGAGTCCATATGCTCCGTATTGAGAGCGGACACGATAAAAAAATTAAATATATTTCTCGAATAAATTTTAAGTACTGTAGAATTTATAATATTTAATGTTATAAGTTTTAACGTTAGAAATGCATTTATTTCAAACCACTGACCTATTAATAAGCAGGAAAAATTTACTTCTTTTACGTATATTATTATGTACAATGTTGTCCTGACTTTTTATTCGTATGTATGTATGTAGGTATATTGAATGAAAAAAAGATACATTAAAAAAAAAAACTAGTGAAAGAAAAGATATGTTCTGAATGTTATGTCCGAATATTTTTATCGAATATGTCGAGTGGAGAATATTCTTGAGACAGAATAATCCGATCTATTCATCTGTTAAGAGTTCGCCATCTCCATTCCCTGTTTTAAACCTGATCAGATAACCTAAGCGAATAGAGCTGTCTCTGTATTACAAAAAAAAAACGGACAAATAATTATCTTGGCATTCCATCTCAAGAGTATCTTTTGAAGTCTTTGAAATTAAATTTTGTTATCCAAGATAAAAAAATCTTTGAGTAACGTTGAAGGGTGAAAAAGATCGATAAAAATACTAAAATTTCAGTGTAAAAACTAAAAAATATTCTTAACATTGCCTTTCCGGTGGGTAAGTCCGTTTACCACGACTGAAACTTTATCTTAAATTTCTATTTTAATATTAATGATACAATGTGTAAACTTTTGGTATTCTTAAATCATTGTTTTTTACAACTTTTGCAGTTAAACAAATATGATATGTATTGACTAGTTTCGTCGCAATTAAATAAAAAAGAAAATAAGTCGCATTATTCTTGGCCGAAAATCATTTATACGCGATACGATATCGTTATCTTATCTCAAACGCGCCTCGTTCAAACGTACGTTGCAAATAAAATGGATGATTTTTACATTACAATACGTAGATAAGCGCTGACGCTCACAGTTTTGATTACGCTAGTCTGTGATCAACACGAAATGCTTGTCCGTTCATGCGCGACTTAAAATATGAATATTTATATAAAATATCGATTTTTTTATATAGATATTTTTAGAATGATGTATAAAGATACGTTAAAGCATAATATAACATTTTTTAAATTCAATATATGCCAATAAAGCCATAACACTTGGGTATTTTTAGACCCTCTTCGAATCACACATTTTTTTTTCAGGAACCGTCTTTCGAAGGTTAATTATTGTACCATGTTATAAATTTTGTGTACGCCTATTACAGTTACGCAATGGTCAGTACCTATACGTAAAGCTAGTACTCTTAAGGCTTGGCGCTCAACGCCTTCGGTATTTCTCTCATCTTTAAGCGCAGACTAAATGTCAAATAAATACGAGAGAATGTCTTGAGCATTTTTTTAGTTAGTATCAATTTTCTACGGAGTTGGCAGAGGAAATATATTATTGCAAATCTGAAAAGTCAATCAGATGTCGCTTTATAACGTTCTTGAAAATCGTCGCAAACAATTTTACGACTTTGTCTTCGGTCCAAATGGTATGTCTTCTTAATTCAAATTTATTGAAAAAATGATTTTCAATTCCCATAGGACAAGGCGAAGACACTGCCAGTGTTGCAAGAGTCAATGCAAAATACATTCAATTTTATTTTTAGAGCGTTTTTTGTCAGCGAAGTGCAGTGTCAAATTTTATTGAATCCATCTGTAACAGAGTAAAATACGTTTTAAATTTCGTTGCGTTGTTGAATCATGTACATTGTACAGATTGTTATTATGCGAATAATAATTTAAACTTATTCCGTTCGAATTATTTTTATTGGCAGTAACCATCCAAGCAAAGCTCAAGAATATTATTTTAAATTTTAAATCATCAATGAAATAAAGCGCATAAAATTTTTGATCACTAATAATAATGCATCTTTTTAATTACCTTATTAAAAATACCTTTATTGAAATTGCATCGGGGTCGCGGGTCACATAGCTTTTATAAAATGGGGTCGCCACTTGAAAAAAATTGAGAACCTATTTATTTCAATTCATCAATTGGTACCTACGAGAATTATAAGATACGACAACGTATGAACGCATATTATTTAATAAACATTTTCTATAATAAATTCCAATAGAAATTACATTACATAATTAAATAAGGACATCTTAATTAATATTCTAATTGGATTCGTACACGAATTTATAAGTCATCCGACCCGCCAAGTTTTAAAAAATACATTCCGGCCCGTTTCTCAAAAAGTATGGTGACCCCTGATCTATATTATCCGTTTTGAATGTCACCAATTGTTGGAAATTTAAATGCATATGAAGTTTGATGTGAAGTGGAATAATAAGCAAGCGCTTGCAAAATTAATGCAAGTATAACGGTTTCGAAAGCCTTCATGGTTTCGAAAGAGGGCATCAGAAAACAAAGATATCGGTCAATTTATAGCTCTTCTTTTTTTCATAACAATGTATACAGTAAACATCAAAAGAATAATATCTGTGACAGCTGTTTGTTACTCAGTTGTCCAACCTTCTTTTTACATAACACGTTTCTATGATAGGTTGACAAAATAAATTGCCTTAAATAGATGCGAGTACTCGGATTCGATACCATGAGGTTCGCAACCGAATTGACGATGGCGTAAGTCGAAATAGCTATCAACTATATATAAAATAATATCTGTAGAACTAAAATACATCGTGTTATAATGGAGTTCTACCAAGTAAATGTCAATTCAATAAATAAATAATTCTTTAGTATACTTTCGATGGTTTCGGCGATAACTTTGTGGAAGTTCATTTTAATATAAAATTTAAAATAACTTTGATTATTCCACGTGTCACAGTAATTTTTTTAATTCTTTAGTGGATATCAATCATAATGTCATAGTTGAAGAGGAATTTATTTGCCGACTTCATTGCCCCATGATACATAATCTGTGGCTGGATGTGTTAAAAAAATATTGAATACTTAATTGAAGTAGAAAGGAATGAAGTAAATTATTAATTATATATCTTTTACAGGAAAAAATCATGCGACGGAATTAGTTATTGGTTCTATCTCAAAATTCACACTCAATATATGTTACTTAATTATGATAAATGCCTTTAATGAAGAAAAGAATTCTATATAATAAATTGGAATTAAATTGATACTCCACGTTTGAGTAAGTATCTAAAACATTACCTCACACGTCTTAAGAAGGTACTATTACTATTATTATTTTTGATCAAAGAACGGCTTGGATGTATAAAATATACTTTGCTATAAGAAATGGTTCACCTCGTGATTTTGATATCGTGTAATAGTGATTTGGTTAGTCAACGGTTACAGCAGTTGGTGCTAATAAGCTGCAGAAAATGTTTGCTCGGAAAATGAATTCGCCGATGGCCGAATGAAAGGAATAATGGTTTGGGAAAAATTCAAAATGGCCGCGAAAGAAGGGGGCGAAGTGGCATTTAATTTATTTCGGTTTCATTTTCTCATTCGGATATTTTTAGATATTCTTATAACTTTTGTGCGGTATGCACCGAATTCGCATCGCCAGAGGAAATGCTTCTGAAATAAGTAACCATTATGGCACTCATTTTAGTATAGCAACAAAGCAAATTGCTAAACTATCGTACAATACCCAACGCAATGTATTCACTGTTGCTAATACATAAACTATGTTCTAAAAATAAATTCACACACACACAACTATACTTCAAAATACGGTAGATTTGTTCCACAAAAACGGCGAGTAATTTAAAGCTATGAAAATCCTAAATTTTATACATGTACAATGGAACATAGGTTTCAAATGAAATTTAATTTTTTTTCCTGTTAAATATTTTTCAAGTCAATTAAACAAACTTATTCATGTGTATATCAGGAGGACATTTTAAGATTTGGTCAAATCCATTTGTTGACAAACTGGGAAAGTGAGATATTTTCATTACTTTTTCCTCATAAGTTTTTGTTTACTCATAATATTTCTAAAATATTATTTAAATTAAAGAATTACAAATATTGTGTGGAAATGCAAACTTTTCGATGTGAATAAAAAGGTCTCAAAAGCTTAATCTTAAATTGGCATTAAAAAAACTAATTTTTGCAGTTTTGAAAATTACTTCCTGATTTATGATTTAAGTATTGCAATTTGAAGAATCTCTTATTGATAAACAATAAAAACACAAAAATGGTTGAAATTGGATACATCTTTGATGAGTATCTAAATTGCACAACACTTTATTTTTATTGCGCAATGTTTGATGCTGTATATATAAAATTCCATTTTTAAAAAATGTGTTTAACCCAACAGCACTGAAGCCGTGTCAACCTTGTAAATTGAGGTAGGGATTGCCACCCTGAAAATTTTCGTTAATAGATTATAATTGGAAAAAAAATGTAAAATAATTTTGAAAAATATATTGTATGTATTTGGTCAGCAATTAGGTGATAGAATCGGGATCAATTAAGGAGAGCATAATGATAATGAAAGAGTTTGCTAACAATTTGAACGTGAGTATGTATCAATTTTTCTAAATAAATTTTCACGTCTCATTAGTGTCATAAATATGTTTTTAACGCATATCAAAACGGACACCATATTTACGATAGCATATACTACAAAATTAAATATCTTTAATTGAGTAGATGTACAACAACATTTTGGTGGAGTCTATACATTGTTTTGTTTTTAACGAAAATCTACGACAGCGATTATTCTGAGAATTAGGTTATTTATTTTAAATCTACTAATGAATCTAATTATACCTTGGATTTCCGCATTATATCTGTTGTAATTCTCAAAGATTAATTGGAAAAATTCCATCAAATGTAACAGTATTAAATGGCCCACACTAGTTTATTAATAGCGTTTGGCTGAACTTACGAAAGAAGTTATTGTCAGTTTTACTCAAGGAAAAAGATATTTACGACATTACCTAGAAGAAAAGGCTAGTTTTTATAGCAACCGCTTTTTAGTTATATTTGGAACGTGTAAAATAAAGTTTACCATAAAATGATAATACTCTAATTATAGAGGAATCAATAAAAAGCTCTTTATATGAAAAGATTTGAACTTATTTACAATCATTCTAAATAATAAATTGGAATCGTTTGAAATTTGTACATTTCCATGACCTTTGTCGCCAATGACCCTAGTTTCACCTTTCGGCATCTTCATTCATTTCAAGTGCTCAGATGTATAATACTTGAACTGAGGAACTCATTGTAAATACATTGAATGCACCAAATTTTTTTGTAAATAAAATGATTTAATTAAGTATTAACATGGGGATGAAACGAGACATGTGGATGAGACGAGAAATGTGGAATATAAAATTAAACGTATCATATTCTACGTGCTTTAGAAGACCTAAGCTGTTGGGTACTTATATTTTAATCCATATAAATAAACAGACTAAACCTACGAGAGCATAACCTAACCTAACTAACTGAACAGTCGGGCAATAAAAGATTGTAACGACATCGTTCTTGCATCGCTGTTATCAGATAATTTCATGACGTTAGCCTAATTTTTTTTTTAAATGTATTTTGGCAGTTACTGTGTGGAGATTCATGTGCATTTCATTTGTCACACAAACTAATTTGTAAATTTAAAATTTACAATTAAAAAGGGTTTTTTTCAATTCAAATTTTTCTTGGCCCGGAGATCATACACTTGATTTCATATTTTTTTTGAAAGATGATATACATTACACCATGACTACCCCGCTTTTCCCTTGAAATGTCATAATTATTTTACAGCAATAGTTGCTAGGGTAATAATATGTTTCAAAGTGTCAGCCTGACCAGGAGTCCAAAAACATTGATTCAGAGACCATACTAAATTTTCTACAAATTCTGCAAGGCCATGTACATCGTAAAACTCAAGTATTTCCGGTAGCAACCTTAACTAGATGTATGGTACTCATTGGTTGACATTATTGGTCGGGAGAAAATGAAATTATCGGGCGCAAGAAACTTTTAGTACATATTTAGAAAGTCAAATTTTAGGAACATATTATCCAGTTTATGATTGCAAATATGACGGAAACACTTTTAAACAGGGCTGTGGAGTCGGTAAATAAAAGTCCGACTCCGACACAGTATCTACCAAAACCAAGACTCCGACTCCAACATTGACCAGAAACACGACTCCGACTAAAAAAAGTTTAATATCGTCACTTTTTTCCTCTAATTTTCCAATTTATGTGAATTCAATTAAATATCAAACCTATCAATGCGGACAAAAGCCAAATTTGACATATTAAATGCAAAAAGAAAAGTTCAGACTTTTCAAAATTTCTGACTCCGAGTACGACTCCGGCCAAATCACCGCTACGACTCCGACTCCGACTCCATCCAAAAAGCCCTGACTCCATGACTCCGACTCCACAGCCCTGCTTTTAAGCATACATTTTATTTGACTGTAGCAATCGCGTTTTCGACTGAACACAACGATAAAGTCTTTCACTTTTAAAGGTGTTTACTATCAATACTTGGTGGAATGGCACTATAATAAATATAATAACACAAATTTTAGTACTCATTCCACTTAAAATTTATCGGATCAGGACCGGTTTCACTCATGGCGAGCGTTATCAACTGATCAGTTAAATGTGTTATTATTTTTATGATTAAGTTTATGTTGTTACCATTAAATCAAATAATTTCATTCTACCAAGAATTTTTATTTAACAATATCTTAAAAAATCATTTTGTAATCCATATCCAAACATTAACAAAAGACAGTTTTAAGACTATCTTATTTCATTTATAAACAAAATATATCAAATTAAACGTTTTTGCTCTATCTTAAAATGTTATATTTGTGAAGTATCGAGATTTGCATTCCAGTCCGACGATGGATAGTTCAATGTCTATTATAAAATGTTTGATTATAATAAATAATGAGCATCGGGTTTTATATTTAAAATAAATTATCCGATAAAACTAATATTTCCATGGTAACATACGTACGCTGAGTTGGATGTACGAAAACAGAGAGGCGTCAACAGAAAAGGTACAGACTCGCTGAAATGTTTAATGGCTTTTACAAGTAATATGCGTGCAATAGATATCGGGAACGTATAAACACCGCGTGCATTTTGTGTAAATACTTAAATTTATTTCAGCCGAGGCTGGAACTAACAATGTACATGTTCTAGTAAAAAATTACGTAATGTTGTATTAACGAGTTCGCATTCATTCTCCTCAGCGCGTTGCACGAAGGAACATCTACACTTCTTTTGATTGTTTCACGTTTTTAAAATAGCCCTCATAATTTTTTATGTACCTTGCAGCAAAATGTATAAATCTGAAGTAACGTTTCGCGCATGAGTTGCATATTATAAATATGATGACGAATTTTAGCCAAACGGAATTATTTTCGGAGCAAAAAAGTACTAATAAGTATGAGTACACTTTCTTCAAGGACTAAAAAGTTTTTTTCTTGATATTTTACGATTTCATACTTGTCTCTATATGAAAAGAAGTTATTGGATAAATTTCACATATCCGGGTAATATATAGTTACTTTTATGGGTCAAGGTATAAAACTTTGACTTAGTTTTTGATTTTGAATTACATATCGGTGGTATAAACCTGTAACTGCAAAATATTGAATTTCGAAGTTATATTCAAACAAATTAAGTTATGGAACTAAATTAAAACAGATAAATAATTATAAGAATTTAAATTATTCTACAAATCATGGTTAGACCAAACACCACTGATATAAATCATCATATACATTTTCGAGCTTTACTGCCTGATAAAAAACACACGACCATTGAAATACTTTGAATGCAATATATATGAAATTGGCACGCCAAATCAATCAACTTATGTTCAATTATGAGATAAAGAACAAAAGAAAAAAATAGTTTTAGGAGTCAAATAAATTTAAAAAAAAAAACAAATTATTGTATTTTGTTATAATTTATACAAATATAAATAAATAACATCAGTTTATCTTGTAACAGTCTAACTTAAGTTCCCGTGAGAACTCCTTGTTGGTCAGTTCCTTGTCTTTTCTCTTTTTGAAAATAGTAAAGCTAGAAGAATATGACAGGACTAGTAGTTAACTAGTTAGGATCGGAGAGGTAGGGAGAGAGTTTAAGACATAACAAACAAATTATCCACACATTAATTAAAAAGTCAATTCACAAAATTGTCCAAGCCAAAAAATAAAATAAGGCAACCTAGTGTAATATTGTAGATATAAATTATAATAATTGAAATAAATATATGTTTTTAATCAAGCTCTTTCCCAGAAAATCAGTTATGCATTTTTTTTTTAATTAATATTTTATAATACCTCAGTATCTATCCAAGAAGAATTGACATTACTAAATATAGTATATTTATTCATTAAAATGTGCCTAAATATTAAGCATACAATGTTACTTTGTTAAAATGGAGAATTATATATCTGTCAATAATGTGGTAAGATTTACGTTTGTGTCACAATGCAGTCTGAAAATAGTTAATTATCGTATTAAATATACCAAAATAATGACTTTGAATGTTTTCATATTTATTAAAGATAATTGCAGTTGAACATTTTTCAGTTAATATAATGAAAATGGTCATAAACTGACCGAGGTTGTTCTGTTCATGATACAACATTTGGTATAAATATTTTTGTTTATTTTTTAGTTGAAACTACCATAAACTTATTTTTTTGTGAAAATTTTAATATACACATATTTTTTCATATTATTACATATATTTAGAGTGAATAAATACAATTTATAATTAAATACTAGGTGAATGATTCTATAATAATATAATTATCATTTTAAGACTATTTAAAAGGTTCAGTTTATTCTATGCTTTACATATGTGTGAATCATTGTGTGCATTCAGAATCTTAAAAATTATCTTGTGTCGATCGTAATGGCGCTGATATATTTGATTTGTTTATGTTACATTATATTGGCGGGTGGGCGTCGGGAGCGTCGGCGTCGGCGTCGCTGGCAACATCGCAGCGGGTTTTACCCAAGCTTTCTGTCACCTTCACAAAAGTGCCGCGAGATGGGGCACTCTACCAAACCTTTAACTCTAATACAGTCAAATGGGGTAAATAAAGTCTAAAATATTAATGTCGTACAAGTTTGTTTTATATGGATTGTAATAGTATTTAGTTTTTCAATTTGTGCAGAAAAATTAAAGCGATAATTCTTTAGAAAATTCGTTATTTAGAGAATCCACGACAGCGGATCGGACACGCTATTGTTAAATCTTTGCGTTCGAAAGGTATCGGGTCTTTGCCTACCCGGCTTCATAGAACAGTCAGTGAGAGCTTTGTACTTAAAAGTGTGGAGACCCTCGCCATAAAGAGTAGCTTGGATCCAAGCAACATAGAAAAGAGTATAAATAATTGATAATTGTGAAAACGAGATACAGACAGAATATTTTTCATTATTGGTGGAATTAGATTTTTTTTGCAAATAATGAAGAAATCTATATACTACATACATGAAGTACAAGTTAAAAATTATTTTGATAAGCGAAACCGATGTCCTGATCTTTAAAAAATTGTATGTGGAAGTAGTACGTAAAAAATATTTTATTTATTTAAAATATACTTACTATCTATGTATGTAGATTTAACATTTTGATATTTTTATTCTCTTGCTTGATTATGACAGTTTAAGAAAGGTGTCATAATTTTCTTAAACACTTGTTGTCAATTATTATATGTTTGATATTAAACAATAAAATTAAGTTTTACAATATTATACAGAATGAATACTTCAAATGTAGGTGGTTAAAAAATTAAATGTAAACTTAAAATAAGCCTCAGAATATATTTATAAGTATTTATAAGTAAGGAAGATAAATTGAGTAAATGTCTTTGTATTACATTATGGAGTGTTGTCGAAATGACAGCAATGTTTGGCAATTCAAGTATTTCTAAATAGTTTACTGTTTTCAGTGAATTATAATCATTTCATACTTAATGTACATTCCAATTAAATCAATACATGTAACAAATTTCAAATATTTAAGATCTTAAGATAATATCTAAAAAAAACATGAATTTCTATCAAATAAGAAATAGGAAAAAGTATGCAACATATTCATGACGCTTATAATAAACTGAAGTAAGTTTTTTATTGGCTCGCTGATCAAATATTGCAGGGTTAAAAAGCCATTTGTCGGTATTTTTGAGACACTTTTAACATCATTTTTTAATGATATAGGTATATTATAAAAAATAGTGAATTTGCGTCATCACAAAATTATCAAATTATTTGTCTTTAATATCCGTTAATCCTACGCTACACTTCTAATACATATAATTTATTTTAAAGTCTATATTCAACGAACGAAATATATTATTCAATGTATTATATATGTTTTACTTGAGGTGTATCGTGGAGATCTGGGGATAATTTTGGTGTGCCGTGATAGAGAAAAGGATACGAATCATGTGAGTAAAGAATCCTCGAGATTATGGCAAGTTTTACCAAGGTTGCGATGCAGGTTGCTTGTTCTGAAGAGGCAGTCTGCAGAGATCATCGTGCATTGTAGATATAATTATACTGTGTAGAAGAAAGCATTCGATATATTTATTTAAATCTAGAGAAAATATTATATTACATTAGGTTTTACGACGGTAAATACAGTTATACACTATGTATGGTGCAATAGCTCTAGAGACCACCGATGTTATATTGGAATTCTTCCAAGTAAATGCCAATTCAAACAATGAAAATAACATTATTTCAATAAATAAAATATATTATATAAGTGCTTCTTTCACAAATTTGGTTAGGTAATTACGTCCGTTTTCGCTAATAGAGCATTTGGAATAGAAATTTAGCATTAATCATTTAAAATGCCCCCCTGATGAGCGAAATCGGTTCTGATAACATTATAAAATTGTGATATAAGTACCTAAATTTGTATTCTTTATCAGAATTGCTTATTATATTTGCAATGTCATTTTTTAACAAGTATCATTGGAGTAGCAATTATTTTCTCTACATATCTTTTATTTTACATAATTTTGTGAAAGCATCGTTGTTCTTAAATCAGATTAGGAAACATTTACTATTATGATTGAAAAATAGCCCGAGAAATTTGGAAACGATTCAAGACCTTGAAAAATTGTAATTCTTAGACGCGAATATAATCTCAATTCAATTGCCAAGTTCTAGAAAAATAAAGCACTCTAAAAAAAATCCGGCAAATCCAATCATAAAATTAGAAATGTAACAAGACAATCACTTTAATGTGTCAGACGACTGATTTTTAATTGTTTTTTTTTAATGTTAATAGTCTTTTCATCCAAGAAAAATAAGAAGAACTACGTAACGTGTATCATGTTTATCACATTACTAGATAACAATATAGATCAGTGGTTCTCATGTGCGGCCACGGTGCCTGCATGCGGCCACCAGAGGATTTTGCTGCGGCCACGAACAACTTGATAGTTTAAATTGATATTTAATAAAAATGTGTTTTTACAAGTTAATTTGTCAACAATAACAATGGAATTAAATATTTTGGATGCATTGTATTGTGCATCATCGCAAAAACTCAAATACATACATGTTTAGGTATTTTTGACAAAAAAGCAATTTGGTGCGGCCACCAGACATTTTCGTATGATCGCTGGTGTTCCTAATGCGGCCACAGCCAAATTTTACGTGAGAACCACTGCTATAGATGTACCATCATTACTTGACCGCCGTTCAAATTCGGAACTAAAATTGTCCCCATATAGTAGATATATAGATAGTGTTCGAAGTTATATTGTTTTAATAATAATATATTTACATGAACATTTTGTTTCATTTATAGCTTGTATACAGAAATGCGTTAGTAAATGAACAAATTTGATTGAGTATTGCACACTTTTTACGCGATGGTGGTGCCCTCACAAGCAGTCAAGTTATAATGGTACATCTATCGGAAGGACCGAGAGATGAAGGTACCCAGGTCAGATAATTTATTGTTCAATTCCATGTCATATTTTATATATCATAAAATATTATATTCAGCCGTATGAAATTGAAAAAGATTCTTACATTTAAATCATTTCGAAATTGTTTCCAGATAATAAAAATCATATTGAGGAGTTTTGTTTCATTGCAGTCCATTTTATAATATGCTAGATTACTGAAAAAATAGTTATATTTATACACGAACTAGCATTCCCACCTGTAGAAATAACAATCATATTACAAAATTGAAATATGAGAATGCGTACTGCCATTTTGTTTCCAAATATGTGTTTTTATTGTCTCACAATATAACAAGTATCAGTAAATCCACTTAAAAATACTATCATTATATTTTAATTTGAATGTGTTACATAAATACATTGATCTTTAATGTCGTAAAGGTTTTTTAACTGCTTATGATTTTGATAAAATATCTCCAACAAATAAAGTCGCTAACGAATTGCATTGCGATTAAATCATTATCTTTTCAAAGGGGGCGTGTCCGGAAGCAAAAAATGGTTTGGCCATTTTTCGCACATGCGTCAAACACAAGATATACCCCACTTTCACGTTTGGCAGTCTAACAAATGTTGAAATGAAACAACTGGATAGCTATTATAATACTCCACATTATACTTATTACAATATTAACTTTTTTGTTGATATTTTTGAATTATAATTATATTAAAAAATCAACCAAAGATGAGAAATTACGTCGTTATTTTAATAATTTCAAGCGAAGAAAGTCAAAAGGGTGTAACACACAGAGAACAAATTATTTTGCTATTATAATAAAAATAATAACACATTTTAAGTACTTATTCCACATAAAATTTATTGGATCAGGACCGGTTTCGTTCATGGCGAGAATTATCAACTGATCAGTTAATATAATGCAATTCCACCAAGTATTGACAGTGAACACCTTAAAAGTGAGATACTAATTCAGCGTTTTCAGCTTACTTGCTTTTGATAGAACGTGGCCATCTCGTGGCCATCTTGCATGCTCTGCATGAATCTTCTTCAATGACTCAATTCTTGGCTTTCTTCATTACTATGTGTCCTTACTAAGAATTCTAAATATTCAATGAAAATCATCTACGAATATTGAAATAAAAAAAAATACAAAATTCAAACATATAAAAAGGAATAATGGATATGATTTGGCTTATATAAGTCAAGTAATCACTAATTAAATTCCAATACAATTATGAATGTAATTTGTCACAATCAAACAAAAACAAAAAATATATTTAAATATCATAAATCGAATATTAAGATCAATAAAAAGCTTTACATGCTAATTATTACGTTTTAATGAACAGTGAAGCATATACTAATACTGTTTACATTTTAAGTTCATACACTTTCAATATGATGTATCGAAGGCCGAATAGAAGCATTTACAGTTGCCTACTAATCGGTCGATTTAGCTTAATCACCGATGAAGACGTCATAGCAAATCAATTAAAATTTCTGGTTGACAAACGCTAGTCGTGCCAATATTTTGGCATGCGTACACACTCTAGCGCAGTGGTTCTCACATAAAATTTGGCTGTGGCCGCATTAGGAACACCAGCGGTCCTTCGAAAATGTCTGGTGGCCGCAATTTTTTTTTATGTTGTGTATTTTTTGTCAAAAACACCTAAAGATGTATGTGTTTGAGTTTTTTTGACAAAAATATCTTGATGAACAATACAATACATACAAAATATTAAATTTTCAGATTTTTATTAAGTATCAATATTAACCAGAAAGCTGTTGGTGGCCGCAGAAAAATCCTCTGAAGGCCGCACATGAGAAACACTGCTCTAGCGGATATTTGGTAGTCTCTAAACCAGCTTTTTAAACCACCCGTGGAAAGATCCGCGGGGATGATGATCATAAATAATATGACAATGTTGGGAAACTCACAATTCAAAAATATTTTTACTATAATTATTTAATCACTTTTAAGGTGCTCACTGTCAACAGTGGCAACACTTGATGGCATGGCATTATGTTAAAAACTGTTGAAAATTTCAGTTAAAAATGCGTGCGATGAACTCATTCGGTTGACTTCTTTGCCAATTTCCAACGTAATTTTTTTGTTCACTCTCATATCTGTTAACTATGTAATTTTTGCTTCCAATCATCTTTTTTCACATTGCAAAAGCAATAAACTTTTGTTTTGTGATTTTTGCGATGTAAATATACATAAATATTTATATAAATAAATAATATTTTTAATTTTTGTTTTAAAAAGTTTAAAATATTTTTCATATTTATAATAAACTAGTCGTTCCAACCGGCTTCGCTCGGTATTTATACAATTTACAGTTCTACGAAAAAAAAAACAAAATTATTCTGTCGTGATGTACGTAAACTATATTCGTTTGTTTTTTTAATAAATTTATTTGATGTTTACGAAAAATATATTTTTTAACGACAACAAAACAATAACGAATTACACACATCGGTAAGATATAATTTTATTCATCACGGCGCATACGCAATGTTTCAAAAATATTAACACTAGATATTGACTTTTTCACATTTTCTTTTATTATTATCAAAGATTAAAACCATGAAAATTTACCTCGTGTGTGCGATAGTTTTTACAGCAACGCTGGTCGTCGATATAATAAATAAATTTGGCAGGATGTTTCAAGTTGTCCGTGGCTTAAATAAAACTATTAAAAATAACATTTTATTTTTTCGTCACAGAATAATCGAATTGTATTTATCAAACTTTACAGTAAACAAACTACTTATCGGAGATATGATCATTTTATTACCTTCTCCTCAATATTACATAAAAAGTTCTAGTCACTTCTGTGCGTAGAACTTGCTTGTCCTCTTCCAGTCTTCCACTCACTTTTCATTTCCCATCCTTTAGTTTTACGTGGAAGTATTCAACGGCTAAGCAAACCTTAAGTTTGTCAGCAGTTTTTTATTTTGATATGAGCGTCTCAGGAGCATCTGTCTATGTCTTGGTGGCAGAAAAATATTTTCTTTAGATAACAGCAAAGCTTCTATGAGTCGAGTTCTCCTTTGTCGTTTGTCCAATCAGTGCAATAGAGTAATAGACAGTTGCATCTACTCATGCAGCTCTTTCTTTTCTGCATGTATGTATTTAATAACACTCTTATATCACTGTGTTCACGGTTTTCACTATCAATACTCGGTGAAATGGCATTTTAATAAAACTAATAAAACATTTTTAGTACTTTAGTTTTTTTACAATGTCCACTCCCAACTTGGAGCATATGGACTGCTCACGGAGCTTATCTCAAACATACGTTTTTTTCTACGAGAACTGCTTTTTACTCAGTTGCTGAACCTCTCTTTTTCGAAGAGAGTAGGGATGGAAATGATACGAGGACCAGGACAGGACTGGAACACATTTTTAGTACTTATTCCACATAAAATTGATTGGATCAGGACCGGTTTTGCCGGTTCCGTTGATAATGCTCACCATGAGCGAAACCGGTCCTGATCCATAAATTTTATGTGAAATAAGTACTACGATTGTGTTATTATTTGTATTACACTCTTATATGATGTGGTCAACATCCTTATTTAAAGTGAATCATTTGCATTTTGTTCTTATCACTAGTCGGGTGTAACTCGACAGTTAAACCACAGGCTCTGTCTGAAACGGAGCCATGGGTCAAATAAGTTTGGGAACCTATATGTTAGACCATTAATAATTGGTTCGTCCAGTCAATACTTTAATTAATATACATACGTGTCCTACCGCTACTTCCTGATCCGTTATTCAGCATCCACCCACCACGATTCCCTACAAAACCACAGCTTTTTTTCCCCTAACAGCAGTCCCACCAAGAACCTGCACATCAAAGGCCTGGGGAAGTTCTTCAGCGACTGTTAACAGATGTCTTAGTTATGGCAGTTCACTGAATCGTCAACTTTAAAGAAATAATTGGCGCTTAAATTCCAGCTAACGGTGTATCCTGCAATGCCCATGAATACAGGTCACATGTATTTATTTACCTTTGTGGCTTTATATGACCAATATTCTTAAGTATTTAGTGATATTGGTTATAAAAACATTTTCTTGGCTCGACGAAAAGCAATCTATTATTATCATAAACACACTGTTTATGTTGGCTATGAATGAGAAGGGATAGATATTTGATTTGTGTAATATGTTTTTCAATATAATATTTTCTAAAAAAATGAAAAAAAAAAAAGCGCTAACAATCTAACAAATGTTTGTACGTACTACGTAATGAACTATCAATTTTTACCTGGTCTTGTTTCATAAGTATAGTATTTATGTTCCTTCAAATGGCACGTTATTAAAATTCATGCTTAAGAAGACTTACTAATTTATTATATAGTTCATGTATAGATACCACGTATCTCACGCAGTCAGGGCGTAAAAGAGCCAGCATTAAGAGCTTTTTCCTGTATCTTTTTTTTGCCCTTTATATTATTTATTTTAACGGGGACTTGGGCTGTAGGCCTAATCCCTTCCATCTCTGTGAGTAACCGTATTAAGAGCGAGGCGGCTGTGCGTATACATCCACGGAGACGCCGCGCCGATATGTCGCTTTTACAAACTTTAAAAATTACTCTATATTGAATCGCTATAGATTTCAATATACATAGAGTATGATTAGACTGAATTTACTTCCTGACATCGACTTAAACTCATAGACTGAGGTGATAAATAGATCGTTCGAGAGAGTGCTAATGTCCTAAAAAACAATACGGTATCAGTATTAATTCAGAATTTCGACTGAGGGTGCTTGATGGAATCTTAATATCAAATTTGAATCGTTTGAATTTTGTACATTTCCATGAGTTTTGTCACTAACGACAAAAGTTTCGCCTTTCGGCATCTTCAGGCAATCCCGATAACTATAAACAAACCCACTTAATATTTTCGATGGTTTCGGCGGTAACTTTGTGGAAGTTCATTTTAATATAAAATTTAAAATAACTTTGATTATTCCACGTATTGTGTAACTAATTGTGACACGTGTTTCGCCTCTTTCAGAGGCATCTTCAGACTTACTATCGCAAAGTTTGCTTAAGTAATTTACTTAAGCAAACTTTGCGATAGTAAGTCTGGAAGATGCCTCTGAAAGAGGCGAAACACGTGTCACAATTAGTTACACAATACGTGGAATAATCAAAGTTATTTTAAATTTTATATTAAAAACCCACTTAATTCATTGAAACTCTTTTACATAAAATTTTCGCTAATTCATATTTTTAATAGCAATTTAACTTAGTGATGTACTTTTATTTTTGTATATAAACAATACAAACTGTTAACTGCGCGACAGTTCCAGTACATCCGTGCACTTGATATGACTGAGGATGCCGAAAGCGAAAACCGGGGCATTGGCGATAAAACTCATAGTAAAGTACAAAATTCGAACGATTCAAATTTGATAATTGTATTATTTTAACCTTCCAGGAATTTAATTGTGTTCAAATTTATGTACCTACGTAATGTTTTTTTTTATTTTTACATTCGGATGTTTAATGTATTTTTGGATAAAATTCTAGGTTTAGAATTGGGTTAGATTTTTGACGGTTTTTCATTTTAGTTTTCCTGTTTATAATTTGTTTTATTATCTTTTTGGGTTCGGATTATGTTTATCTCTCATATCTCTCGGCGATGAAGTGTGCTTGGAATGTTTTCCATTATTAGAATTCCGTGTTTCCTCCAAGTTTGCAACGTTCCGCAATGACAGGTCTGGAAACAGCGCTATTGACTTTGTTAGCCATAGGAACGTGTTTCCATTAGTTTTTATGGTAGTTTTTTTTGTACGTTGTTTGGAAGGGCTAATTAAGATGGTATTATCCTGTTTTAATTGCAGAAGCTATGTAATGTGTTGAAATCATTTGTTGTGCGGCGGCCGGGTAGGGAGTTTTCCCGCAAGATGTCGCGGCGTGCAGCGGCTTGTCCGGCTGGGCATCGGGACCTTAGTCGAGTGGCGGATGTGCTGCCATCATGGGAAACACTCAATCCGGGGGAAACTTTCGGCCCAGGAAAAACGTCCACTGGAAAGCGGCAGGTACCGACTCATATTATGTTCATTTTGCTGTGGTTTCGGTGTGACAAATCCCCGGGGAAAAGCATTTGGCCGCGTCGTGTGGGACTCTCCATACTTTACAATCGCGAGCAAGATGACGGCTTGGTATTATTTTTAGAGACCACCGGTGGTTAGGCGTCAGGGGGGGGCCTGCCCCTCGCCACTCGAAACGTATCTCTCGCTCTTCGTACTCGCGTCTCTCCCTCGCGCACGAGGCCATTCCTACATTTTTATACCAACTGCATTCGCTTATCACTATGCATATTATAGTATCTTCTTTTAAAAGACAACCCTATTTAATATATTAAGAATTTAAGAATCTTAATATATCAATAAAAGTCTTGTAACATTATGTTTGAACATTTCTCGTAACATAATCATTGTTTATGTGAAACGATTTGACGTACCGTGAATAATATTATATCACGAGTACAAACATTTGTTTAATTTTAGATATATAGCAAAGTAACTCTCATAACTTTGTCAGTCTAAACAGGGGATTTAAAGATTCATAAATAACATTTCATAAATATAACTAAACAATTATCTGTTGTTATATTGGCTAACAGAAGTTTCAATAGCTTTCCACTTAGCTTTGAGGCCAGAAATAACAAGTCGCACATGGTTTATTGGATACTGTTGAGTTCTTTGGTAATTCACTGTGACTTATATAGAAATAATATGGATCTGTGTTTGACCATGATTGACAGGTTATTAATTAAAGATTGGTATTGGAACATTTCGTACAGGTTACTTATTATAGAACCCAGACGGTATTGCTTGAAGTTTTACGTAAGTTAGCGTTTCTATATAATAGAAATGGTCAGCCCAGATAAATTATCAGTTTTTAATAATGTATGTATACAAAGATATCTCGTAGAAGTATTTGCAGAGATTTAAAAATCACCCCGTATAGCTGTTGATATATTATTGCTAATTACAATCAAATTGGATTTTTTTATTTTGAAACTCGTTTTAGCAACGACTAAAGGAGGATTTCTTTTAATGTCTTTACTTGTCAATACTTGGTGGAATAGCATTATGTTTGAAAACAAATGACATTTTTTGTAATTGTTCCACAATTAATTTACTAAGATTAGGACCGGTTTCGCTGCTCATCACGAGCATTTTCAGATGATTCTGAGTTTTTCTTTTTTTAAAAGGATGATTCAAATATGTATGGGAACCCAATGCACATGCCGCCCTAAAGTTACTATAATATGTGACATATATAATGGTATGACAATGCAAACTATGTTAAAGTCGTATAGCAACCAACAATACAATATTATACATTTCACAGATAATTAAGGAATTAGCATTTTTTAATACAATTTATATTTTTGTCGACTCCGGAGATGGAGCGGAAAGCTATACATTTATTACATTTTTAAAATGAAACGAGGGTACGAAAGGAGATACTTTCAAATAACATGCTTGACTGTTCAAAATATCGATTTTACAATGATTGACCACACGTTGATTATTGTAATTCTTGCAAACGATTTAAAATAAATATATTTTACAAGAATTTCTGACGATTATTTTATTTGCTTATTTTAATGTTTCAGAACGACCGTCCCCACCTGGAATACCTGACATCATCCCTAGCGGGAGCGACGAAGAACAGAATGCCGTGACACTTCGCTGGCTGCCACCGAGATATGACGGTGGTTCGCAAATTACAGGGTTCGCCGTCGAGTGCAACAGGCTTGGGTCCCCTATTTGGGTACGCACGGCTCCACAGATTGTACTCAGACCGGAACTCATCCTCACTGGTTTAGAACCAGGCTTCAGATACCAATTTAGAATATCCGCAGAAAATGCCGCAGGTATGTCAAATCCAAGTGAGATTTCGGATATCCTCACAGTGTCTCTTGACAAAACAGCGGTCATTGTACCCAAGTTCGTTGACATACTGCATGACGTCAAGTCGATGGAACACGAAAAAACAGAATTTAAAGTATACTTTGAAGGTTCGCCGCAGCCATCAATATCTTGGTTCAAAGACGGATTCGAAATTTTCAGCAGTCGACGTACATCTATAGTGACCGAGGGCCATTGCAGTACACTGATTTTTCACCAGACATCTTTAAATGACGAAGGGGAAATTAAATGCGCTGCAACAAACAGAGCTGGGCATTCTGTCACTAGAGCGAGACTAGTTCTTGAAGCGGCCCCCAGAATACGATTACCAAGACAATATGAAGACGGCCTTCTGTATGAAACCGGAGAAACTATCTTCTTGAAGATTTCCGTGGTTGGCAAACCTGCGCCTTCCATTGAATGGATTCACGACGGAAGACCAATAATGGGAACGGATCGAATAGAGATATCTAATACAGAGAAATTTTCAACAGTAAGAATTGCCAATGCAGGGAGAAATGATAGAGGAGAGTATCAAATAAATGCAAAAAATAGAGTAGGGGAAGATTGCGTTTCATTTTTGGTGACAATAACTGCTCGCCCAGATCCCCCGGAGTCGATAAGCGTAATGAAAAACAGTGATAAATCCATTTCACTCTCTTGGGTATCTCCAAATGACGACGGTGGCTGTCAAGTAGGTAACTACATAATAGAGTACTACAGAACCGGTTGGGATGTTTGGCTGAAAGCAGCCACTAGTAGGAAACTTACAGCTACCCTTTTTGATCTTATCGAAGGATCCGAGTACATATTTCGCGTCAAAGCGGAGTCCCCTTACGGCATGAGTGAACCCAGCGAAGAAACGCCATCAATTTTCATCCCAGGAAAAAGCGCAGACATTCAATTTGATCCTCTCGACGTACCGCATCCTACTGAACCTAGCAACAAAAATGAACTCCCGCAAGTAGTCCCGAGAAGAAAACGCCAATATTCACCTCAATCTGAAGACATAGAAAATGTTCAAAAATATTCCTTAGATATTCCAGCAGGTGTCACCCTGCGCAAACATCGAAATGTAGAAACGAAAACAGAACGACACGATGCAATGAAGGAATTTAACCATGAACAAAGAAAATACAATATGGACGATGACAAAATGAAATCAGGCAGTTCTGAGTTCATGTTGGTTTTGTACCCAGAGGGAGACAAGACCACCACAGGTAATTATTATTATTAATTTTTGCACAGCGCGTACGATTTTACTAACTATGTCTAGGAATTTCGCATTTATTGAAAATGTTTGCGTAAATGTATATTTACTTTAAATGTTTTTTAAAGTTCTACCATGTGAACCAAAGGTGCCCAACCACCCGACCGCGAAGTGGCGTCTTGATGATCACAATGGTTATTCAAAAAACAGTCAAAAATAACAAATCGTATAAATGTCAAATGCCGAAAAGATTCAAGTAAAAAGTCAATTTTAACTGAAAAAAGGTTTGGTGCCTTTGATTATCAGAATGTGATTTGCAATAAAATACTCGACTGATAATATCTATCTTAATACTAATAAAAATTTCGTTTTCTCATCAAGAGATATTTTCTTGAAATGCAATTATCATTTTCGAAAAATTTAAGCACACCGTGAGTTGAAATAATATCCATTGTAATCTACCAAAAGTACTGAATGATAATCTTTTTCATAATATGGTAAATAATACACAGAGTTGTATAAAGACTCTTAAATATATTGTGAATGCATGACAAATGTTGTGATACAAAAAAATCTTCGGCATAAAAAACATCGCGTTTTATGATGTATGCATAACATTACAATACACTATTAACACAGCGCATTATGGTCTTGATCGTAGACTATAGGAGATGATAAAAAGGCCCAAAATATGGCCACTTTTGGGGTGTTGACTGTCAATTCTTGGTGGAGGCATGATATTTAAATAAATAAAATATTTTTTTTTTTTTTGCTCCCACATATACATATTTTATAATGACCAGCTTGCACATGGCGAGAATTATCAATTGATGGTTGATTAGATGATTTTGCTTTTTATATACACAAAACAACGAAAGAAGAAGAAATATTATTCATTGAATCTTAATTTAATATGACTTTTTTACGGCATCGTATTATATTACGCATGTTAAAGTATCGTTCATCATCTCTTCATAATGCAATGATTGATGTAAAATGATAGGACTTTCAATTCATCGTATTTTTAATTTAAAAGAGAGGATAATACTTTTCCGAAATCTTTCATCGTAAAAAATATATTGATTTTATTCCTAGTTCAAATTCTTATTTACATATCAAAGTAAATAATGTATAGCATTAAATTACCCTAAACTATTTATGGCTCTCGAATGATTATTTATTATGTTGCAAACAAGAATGTAGCAAAGATTTTACGCCAAGCCGTTTAATTGATTTTTCTCACGGCTGTAATAGGTGTTTGATCCCGCATTTATTTTCCTGCTGCAATTTTATTTTAAAGCTACACTTTTTTATTGCTATGCGCAGCGACATTTATCCATTGTTGAGTTTATTCTATCTGTGAGCTAACAGCGAAGATTTCTATTGCATGCAAATTCTACAGTGAAATTTAAATACGCGAATGATGTATACAATTATTATTGCATATGAAATGAATACATGCAGCTATCTAAAAGAGATGACATAAATACCGTGCCGCTAATTTGAAGGAATAATGAATTTGTAAAAACAATTTTGAAAATAGAATCTCTCATTTCTTTCCATAGATAAATTTATAGTGTGTATATTTGGCATTGGCAAAATAAATTAACTTGCAAGCATATGCCCTATGATCATAATTATTGATTATTTTATTTTCAGAAAAACGAAAATCATTTCAATTTGATTTGGAAGATGCCATGAGCCCTCCGCCAATCTCTTTTTCAGCCCCCGATCTTACAAATAATGTCTTTCCAATAAGGCCGTTGAGGAATTCAGTGAGTTCAACAGAACTCCTTCACGAGCATGCAATGGATAGATTTTATCAGGTTGTTGCTTTAAAGGAAGCTGGAAAATTAAAAGCTAAAAGAGAGCAAGAAAATAATAACATCAAAACCATACCTCCCGAAATCAAGATAAAAGTCATAGAAGAACCAAAACAAATTGAAGAGAAGGAAGAAAATGATGAAGAATACCAAGAGAGATTAGATGATGCCGAGGATGTTGAGGAACATGACAAGATAATAGAGTCAGACATTTATCAAACCGATGATGGCATGTCAAATGAAAGTTTGAGTAGGGAGAGGAATGATGGAAGCGGTAGTATATTTGAGGATGATTACACAGCAAGTACAGTTTCAACTGGTGATAGTGAGTTTTCCGATTCAGATAGCTTAGACGAGGATGTTGAAAATCTTCGCAATCGTCTTGAAGAAAGTACCACGTACCATCCAAAAGAAATTATTACGAAAGGCATTCCACAGATACACGGCAACCAAAGCCAGGCAGTAGAAATACTTTCAAAACCCGCACCTTTGCCTGATCCCAATTTCATTCCAAAACCGATTCTAAAAAGAAGAGAACCTGAAAATATTCCCGTAATAAACAATAATGAGAAAACAATGAAGTACTCAGAACCACTAATAAATAAGGTACCACTGTTTAAAAAGTTTGCTAAATTCCCAATGGAGAAAAATAGTGTCAAAGAGAAAAAGACCACAAATAAAAAAGACAAAAATACTTCAAAATCAACATCGATAACTGAAGTAGTTCTACCTAAGCCTAAAGTTAAAAAAGAAGTTGAAACGATTCAAGATGAAGGAAGATCAGTCATTGAGCATTATGGCAATTTAGTGAAAGAGTATGGAAAAAATAAAAAGCCAAATCAACCATTGTATGTAAGCACTGAACAGCTCAAAAAGGCGGCAACAAAACATGATGATAAAGAAACTCCAGTCAAAAAGCCGCCGGTTAAAAAACCAGCGACACAAAAGAAAATTGTTCCAAAGAAGCCAACAGAAAAAGTAAAACCCATTCCAGTAAAATCTAGTAATTCTATAAAAACCGAAGATGGCAAAAAAGATTCCAAAACTAAAGAAACACCTAAGCCGAAACCACCAGTCCCAGCTAAACGAGCACTTCCTATAGAAACTGCATCAGTGCCTAAAGCCTTTTCAGAAATAACCGCAAAAGCAGAGAGTAATGTTCGGACAGTATTCAACTTTGTTATTGATATATTCATGCTGATTGTTGCATTCTGGCTGTATATCTTTAAAGATGAGCGTTTGGCTATACCATTTTTAGGTTTAACAATGTATCGGCAGTTAAATAATGCTGTAAGAAGTAGAATTCCTTCTTGGATACTCAAAAGAAAAACTTCTGTAGGCTAATTTTACTGTATAATTTTTAATCATTACTTTCATTATAGGATTATATCATCCTATTGTGTTTTTAAGCGTGAATGGAAGTGTTTAGATAAGGTGACCAAAGACTATAAGCGAACAATACTGACAAGTTGTTAAAGTTAAATTGAAATGCCATAATAAATTAAGCATGTGACAAAGTAAAAAAATATGTATAAATCAATAACTTACTCTTCATCATGTACGTTCACATATTTGCTTGAAAATAAATAAAACTGATCTACAGAGTACATTTTAGTAGTGTACAGAAAAGAATAAGGCGAAGACTTTAAGAGAGCTGTTAAGTTTTAAATTTTGTTGATGAGTGAAGATAATAAATGTCCGACATTGCCATATCTATCGTTTTGTGTGTTATGAATGAAGGTTGAATCTGGATGAGATGTGGTCTTAATATATTTTACAAGAACATTTTTTTATCCGCCACAATAATATAGCTCATGACTTCCAATTTAAATATCCTTTTAGAAAAGATGTGAATACATTCAAAAAATGTGTTGTATGAATAGAAAAATACCTCACGATTGCCAACTGATAAATTATTGTAAAATGCAGTGAAAATTATAACTACGTAGTATAATTATTTAACCAATTGTATGGAAAATCATGTTTATTTATGTTAACAAATGTCTGTAAAAGTAAAAAAAAGTAATATCTGTGTCTATTTAACCCTGCCAAATGTAAATCATTGTATGAAAATTATTTCTAAATGACATGTACAAATACATGATTATTATTTTGATTATTAAGATCAATAAAAGTACTGAAATCTGTAGCACATGTTAATTATTCTCTGAAAGAAAGTATGATCTTCATCAAAATATTACACTGGATATTTGGAATCAAACAATTTTTTTATATTGTGTAGCGAAAATATATTTTAAATCAATGTCAGTTGTTAGATTTCATTATTTTTTAATTCATTTGTTGTAAGCAAATGAATTTAAATTCTTATTGAGTTATACGGGATATTTCATAGTGTTCACTAAAAAGAATGTTTACAATTTGATTTGTGATATTTGTAGAGATTTTCTTTAAGATTCGTTGCAATGATTCATTCTTAGGATCCTCTATAAGTGCTGTAACCAAATGGACTCAACAGCAGCGGTACATGATAATGTTCAGTATCAGATGAACAGGAGAATATTATCTGAAAAAAAA
Source organism: Himalopsyche kuldschensis (assembly GCA_028554975.1). Classification (NCBI taxonomy): domain Eukaryota; kingdom Metazoa; phylum Arthropoda; class Insecta; order Trichoptera; family Rhyacophilidae; genus Himalopsyche; species Himalopsyche kuldschensis. The sequence goes on from JAHFWI010000038.1 coordinate 8,612,308, forward strand.
AAAACGCTTCTTTTGTTTAGTACTGATTGTTGTAAATTTTTTATCATAGGTTTTTATTTAATTAATAAGAATGCATTCATTTGAATTTATTAATATGCCAAAAATAATTGTGATTGAAGTTAAGTCTACGCATCTACTATATTCACGTTTTAGAAAAAATAGCTTTATAGTCATATTATATTGTATAATTCTTAGAGGAATCGAAAAGTTATATTGACACTAATAATTATAGATATCTAACCTCAACGTATGGATAAAAGGTTGATATGTCCTGAGTTGCATAATATTTTCCAGTTTGAAAGACGAGTTTATATGTTCCTCTAGGAGAATTATTCACATCTTTCAATATGGTTTTAGTGCATCGGCCGTCTGTTGATGTAATTTCAGTTTTGATCAATTTCCATTCCTCACCGGAAAGATAAGATAGTGAAACTTCAAGGCCTGATGCTGGTTTGCCTTTTGTGGTATCTAGAACATGTGTTGATAAAGACATTCTGGAGAACTAAAAAGATCTGAAAATGTAAGTTGATAACTAATGAGAAACACACCAATATTACGATAAATTCGGAATAATTAAAACATGAAACGTTGTAGAAATACAATTTTGAATTTTACCTTGAACTGCAAAATAATAAACTTTGATTGACAGTTCACATTAAATGAATATTTTTAACATTTGTATACCTACTGATAAGCCAATCGTAAGGTCAACAATGCCATCAGCTGCATGTTAATTTTGACAGTTATTTATAGTGTTGCCAGTGCTACTGTTTACCAATAACGTTGGTTATTAGTTTAAAAGCATTAATCATTCCCCAAGTAGGTATATAATTGAAATTCAAATATTTCATCAAATAATATGTGATCAACAAGGGTAATATTCTCAATGAAATAACAGCCATCATGATCATAAATGTTTTTCGATACAATGAAATTCAAAATGAAATTCATAAGACTAGTATAATATTATAAAAAGCAAACACATAATAGTTTTTATCAATTTTAATCGACGAAAATATGTATTAGTAATTATAAAAAGTTGGTGCGTAACTAGTTTTTTTAAATCCATACATTTCCACTGTGGTTTTTATATTTCTTTCATTTACCAACAAATCAATTCCGTAAAAAAATAGTAAGCATGAAAATTTTTGTAAATTACTGTATTACTTAAATCTTTCAATGAAATAGAGTATTGAAATATAAAACAATCGTAGAATTTATCTTCGGGGACTTTATCGTAGTCAAGATTTCATAATAATATATTATATGCATAGGTAATGTAACTATGTAAGTATTATAAAATATTCTAATTTAGCTCGTTTTAATAGTCTATGGTTGACCTTTCGGTTATGATCATAGACAATATACTGTTAATTAGATATTGTGTGACATTTGTCACTTAAAAATTATAAAGTTCGGCGAGTAAATATACTAACCTTTAAACCAAATAGTTAAAAATTTCTTCAGAAACAGCAATCTTGTATTCATTTGTTTGATTCATATTTTAAAGCAACTAAGGGAAAGATGCATTCAATTTACAATAGCTTTTTTCTACTCATTCTTGGTTACCTTTTCTATTTTGTTTCCGCCGAAAATATTATCGACGATCAGATGAAATGGCCCACTGTATTGGTGACGGTTCTTGCTCGAAACAAAGCTCACACCCTGCCTTATTTTTTAAGCCTCTTGACAAAACTGGACTATCCCAAAGATCGAATTTCTTTATGGTTAGTTATTTTACTGTCGTTGCATGGTTTGTTACACACAGAATGAAAAACATAACCGGCTTTTGGAAAGCTAATACAAAATTTAAGAGCATGCTATCAAATTTATAACATATATTTATTTTATGCTTGCTGTAATTGTTTATTATGTTTATATTAAATATTTACCGTCAATATCAAATCAAAGTTCAACGTTTTTTTCTGTTGAGGATAATAATTTTTGATAAAATATGAAAAACAAAAATTTTTCGACCAAGAGAATCCTCGACATATCGATAAATTGAGACATTGTCTGATATATGATAGGGCTAGAATAAGTATAGTAGTGAGTAGCTAATCGCTCTCTCTGTGCCTGACATTTTTAGGATTGGATAAGTTTGAGGGCATTTAGACATCACAGACATACATGCCTTCAAACACAAAGCCATAAATCAATTATTGAAACTTTCGGCACAAGAACTCCAGCCCGTGAGCATCGTAACTGAAGCCAACATTTTCTATTTCGCTACAGGCCTGCACAATTTTTTAAATTTGACATTTACATTGTCAGATTATTTTATATAGAAGAATATTTTTATTCATAAAAATAGTTTTCGACAGATGTTACTGCTTAAATTGTGAAAGAAATAAAAGAAAATGAAGAATGAAAATAATTTTACCATTCTGCTTCCTCACTCCTATATTTCTATAGACAACCTTTTCATCTTAGGACTGTTTTGAAATCACCCATTGCATCAAATTCATTTTCTTTCGATGGAAACTTTGTGATAGTTAATTTTAGTGTAAAATTCATTCCCAGCAGGAATGTTTTGAACATTATCACTTACATCTTTAATGTTATGTGTTTTATTAATGTAAAATTCTTGATAAAAGATGCCTTTAATGCGTCTAACTAAAATTCTCCAGAAACATTTTTCCGAGTAAAGTCATTCAATTTGTCATAATTATTTTTATTTCCATTTTCTAAATTTGATTCTTTCTTTCAGTTACCATAGTAAATATGAAATTTATACGTTCATCCATTTACTTATTTTTTTATGATAACTTGACTTTTTCTCAACTACATCGAAGTGAAATCATATAAAAAGAGTACTGATGAAATCAAAGAATGATTGTATATAATTTTAAGATATTGGTGATGATAATCAAAGAGTATTTAGTTGATAAAAAACCTGCATAGCAGTGGGCATGCTGGCTTTGGATTGCACTATTTTTTAACAGCATGAAAATAATTGCTTGCATGCACAAAACTTCATAAATTTAAAAAATATATGTTTTGGAACAATTTATTATACTGCGATCAAAAGAAACATTTACATACAATCAGTTGCTATTTATCCAAAGAATATTTCAACAGTTTGGTTATGCTCTTGTAAAGTTTATATACTTGCAAGTTGCTGTGAACTGAGTCTACTTAATGATGATATCCCTAACTTATTCCTGGCCCATATCACTAGGGCAGCTGTAGTCCCTGCGTTATATCAGTTTTAAAGGCTTCAAGAGATATTGGAAAATTTATAACAGAAGCAACAGTTTCAATTGGTTTCTTCATAAATTTTATTTTCATATATCTGATAGCAGTTATAGCAGTTTCATACTTATAGTTATTGTGAACAACTTACCAAAGAGTCTTTAAGAATGTAAAATTACTACCACACATTAATCCGTAATTTAAAACATTTCAATATTTCTGTAATGTCCATTTTTGAATTTTTTCAATATATACAATTTGGAATAATTACTATGTATTTGAATAACTTTATAAGTGTTCTATGTCACTTTTGTTACATTTAAAAAATCTGAATAAAATATTTTTGTAAAACAATAAAGTATGCTTTTATTCTGCTTATATATTTATATACCTAACAAATGTCTACTTACCCAATCATAAATCCACATATTAACACTTTAGCGACCATACGATTTCGCTGAAAACTTACGCCTGATACTGCGTGTTTTTTGACAAAATTAACTGAAAACAATAATTTCGTAAATTTAACATACATATGTTACATTTAAACCTCTAAACCGATTTCAATAAAAATTTTCATTTAGATTCTTATCGTTTTTAAATCAGTGTTTTGGACAGGGGTTGCCAACTTTATTACATCTGAAAAGCGATAAAGATAGAAAGTCAAAGAAATCAAACTTTTAGGGTATGATAAAATTTCCACTGTCTCAAGATTGTGTATAATTGTAATCCTCGAAATATGGATTTTTTTTGGACAGGGGCTGCCAACCTTTTCTTCTTCAACTCACTTTTAGATAGAGATAAAATTCTCAAAAAATTTATATAATTTTTAAAAAGACTGACATGTCGTAAACATAGATTTTTTAAATTCCATCATGAATCGATATTTCGTATGTTTTTCCTATCAACTAGTCTAGAAATTTCGAAGCATAAGTAATGCATATGCACAAAAAAGCCACCGTATGTGGTATATATGCGTATGCGGTAGATAACGCATGGCTGAAAGAGGACGCCACCGTGGTGTATGCGGATGTTATAGTGTTAATAAGATTAAAAATATTTTCCAGAATAAATTACCAAATTAAAAATATCTCCATTCTGCTGATGCACTGGAACCCTTTTGCACTGTTTTTGTCAATATGAATAGTCAATATTGAACATTTCAATTAACAAATAAGTCAGCCTCGAGTTGTGAAGTTAATGCCTGTCTACGTAATCTGCATACCTTATTATTCCACCAAACCCAATGATGAATTATTATAATTCTACAATTTACCTCCTTTTTGATGAAAATGTAGGACTTAACATGCAGTAGGCCTGTATAAATACTATCAGTCGGTAAACGCACTTCATTTATGATAAACCAATGCTCATAATTTATTATTGTAAATAACTGATGGACTAAATATAAATTAACATTGAATTCATTAAGATCGCTGTATTTCACTGAAATCTTTCCACACATTAAACGCTTTCGCTGATATGTCAGCGTATACAACCCATTCATTAAATGTATTATAATGGGTATTTGACATAATCGAAGAACTACGCTTAAATGATCTCGACCTCAAAATGACCAAACAACATCTGTTCTTCAGATGTGAAAAAATCTAACATTGCATGGTAAATGTGTGAAATAACTAAAACCAAATTTTTCATTAAATGTAGGTGAATTGGTTATTTTGATTTTTTTGTTGTATTCACTGTTAAGAGTGTCCTGCCAATAAGATCTTCATTGACAAATACCAGCATGTATATTTATTCAATATATAAATATCCTCTATTGAAAACCAAATTATTCCTTTTATTATGCTATAATTTTTTATACATGTAAAATAGTTTAAATAACAATGCCGTGTCACCCTGATATCTATTGCATTTGAGTAAGTTTTGAACGATGTATACTCTAGAATTTAATAAAGATTTTTTTAAAATATCAACATTATTTGTTAATTTTAGCTTTAAATAGAGTTAACTGAGTAAGTGAGTCATGATAATTTCCTCTTCCTTTAAATATAATACTTTCATTAGAAATATAACACTTGGGCAAGTATTTATTTATAATAAATCATTATTTAAAGTAGATCGAAATCGTATCCTTAAATTGAAACAAAATAAATGATATTTATATATCTCTAAACCATACTAAAGAATACAAATAATAATAGAAATTTTCCATAGCGAGAATAATAATAAATCAAAATCAATGTGAATTTAAAGAGGTACTAAACTTTATTATTTACAATCATATTACTTTTTTTTCAGGATACGTAGTGATCACAATCAAGATAAGTCTGTTGATCTATTAAAGACGTGGTTTAATGAAGTACAAAATTCCTATCATTCAATAGATTTGCAAATGAATGAAGATGGTCCATCAAAACAGCCTGGTGAAATCGGCCCGACTCACTGGCCACAAAGTCGATTTGATCATGTCATATCTCTGAGAGAAGGGGGGCTAAACTATGCCAGAAATATTTGGGCTGATTTTTTATTGGTAATTGTGTTTCCACTTATCTTTATTCCATGATTTTCAATTTTAAATCGCGCTAAAACAAACTGAGCATATTATTTGAGGATTACAAAAATATCTACATCAAATTTTAAATAAGAGATACATCAGATTTCTTCAAAAGCATTTTTTATAAATTTTATTGCTTGTGATGATTTACTTCACAGATGTTTATTCAAAAGAGAAAAATGGCTTCAATATTCAAAAAATATTGTTTACTCTTTCCATGGTAGGTGTATAGACTCTTTATGTAATGGACTATACAAAACAGGCCCAATTAAGCTCATTTAATTTCTGATCACCTGTAAAATAAATATGACCAGTTGCAAATACTGAGTGAATCTATCCCTGTTTTTTTTTTTTTATTTAAATTGTTTAATATGTACAGTGTACATATTGTAGTGGTTTGGTTATTCATCTAGATTCATTCAATCTAGTGTCGGAAATTAATTTATGAATTAGTTTTTTCAATAAACACATTAAATCAAAATTAATCAGAAAACTTCTGTACGAATGAATATAAAGTGCGTCAGTGTTATCTTTAGACCTTCAAACCTTTTAGAGTTTTTCGGATTTGGTTGCATATTGCTACGTGGACTCTCTAAATTAATAATGTATATATTACTTTTACAGATGATAGATGCTGATACGTTTCTCGTTGACGAATCGTCATTAAAGGAGCTAGTACTTAAGCAATTGGATGTGGTTGCACCAATGCTGAAATCAGATGGATTGTATTCAAATTTTTGGTACGTTGATGATGAAAATAGTTTTATATGTAAAATGATCCTTTTATGTTTTTTTGGACCAAATTATTATGCTGCTTAAATTTAATGATCAATATTCTTGATACACGCATTATTGTTTGAATTGAATTAGAATTTAAGATCCAGTATAATAAAAAGTGCATTTTCTGCTTTAAACCATCATTAGAATTGTTGATTTTTGACTTGAATGAATTTCGTTGCTTATATTTTATATCATATGATTTTTAAAGTATGTCTGCATGTTTCCTCGAATGTGTCTTATTCTTTAATTATAACAATTTAAAAATTTAAGGTGTGGAATCACAAAAAAATATTATTACGAAAGAACGGAAGAATACAAACCAACTTTATATCGGGAACGTCTGGGCTGTTTTAAAGTTCCAATGATTCACTCTGCAGTGCTGGTAAATTTGAGAAGAGTTTCTTCAGATAATTTGACATACGACCCAAAAAAAATTAGGAATTATAATGGCCCAAAGGATGATATAATTGCCTTCGCAGTGTCTGCTAATCTTTCAGGTACTGCTTTATTCAAACATAAAATTTTTTGTGGCTTATAATATTATTACCCAGTGATGTATACTAACTACATATTTCAATCATTGATGCTTAGAATTCTTAATTGAAAATCTAATTCAAACTAAATTCCTTCTTATACATATTATACTATATTAAATGGTCATGTTTTTTATATTTCTATCCATGATAGTGCATTTTAATAAATCTTTTTAAGGTATACCTCTCCATGTATGCAACGATAAAAAATATGGTTACATAATGATGCCACTTGAACAGAAGGACTCATTAGAAATGGATGAGCAACAACTGACCAATCTCAAAATGGAGTCTATCTCTGATGACTTATGTATAGAAGCAGATCCAATCTTTCGAAAATACATTACTTATCCAACCATGGATGAAATAGGATTAGATAAAGTTTATATGATAAACCTCAAACGAAGACCTGATCGCCGAGAAAAGATGGAGAAAAGTTTTCGAGAGCTTGGATTAAATGCTACAGGAATAAATGCAGTTGACGGAAGGTAAGTTTATTCTCATATTTATTAGAGATATTTAGTAAATTTGGAATTTTTATAACAATATAAAGCATTACATGTAGGTACATCTCTCATTCAGTAGGTGGTGTGAGCTACATATATAAATGGGTGCAAAATATGTATGTATATTATGCAAAGAGCATCCCAATAGAAGTGCTTGTCTATGGCTATATTGATGTCAAACATGTTCACACAACAGCTTATAAATATATGCTAAGAACTGTTTGATTTTTATTTTTATATCTTTATTTTGACTTTTGAAAGTTTTTCTACTGATATAGAGATATCAGTAGAAAAACTTTTCCATCTATATTTACCATGGCATACAATAAGACTGTATTCGGTCAAATGTTTATTGGAAAACTATTCACTTGTCACATGATCCAAACACAACATGAATAGATTTTTTTTATTGGTTTGAATGTAGGTAAAGTGATGTCTAAAATTAAATTTCATTACTTTGTTATTCCACTTATTGTGCTGAAAAGGTGACATATGTTTCGAGTTTCTGAGAATCATCTTCAGACGTTCTAATGATTACCTGTAATTTTATCTGCCTTACGGGTAGTAAATACTTACATAGCAATTTTTTCGTCTTCCAATGTTTAGTTTTCATGAATCTCTTGTAGAAATATTCTGATTAATCATACGAAAAATAAGTACATGAAAGAAAATTTGTATCACTTAGGGTAAACAGAATAAAATCAGCTGTGTGCAACAAGACTTATAGGTTAAATATAATATTAACGAATTCTGTAACCAGAAAGTTATGAATAGGTTTGAATAAAACAGTTGAGTCACAGTATATATTTCTTTATTTCAAGACACACTACAATCTTTTGATGTGTGATAATATGTGATTTGTTACATTCACAGTTACAACAACAATACATCGACGTATGTGAATAATATGTATGTGAATAATATAGTGTTTGGCAAAATAAATATGGCAAATAAATTATTGATGTATGTGAAATTTCACTGCCCTTTATTTCGATTTATATGAATCCAGTTTGAAATGTAGAAAATGGATTATTCGTTTAGTATTCTGTAAGTACACATATTTATGTTGGTTAAACAACATGTTGAATATTGATGAGTGTAGGTGGGGAAAGTCTTTTGAATTTCATTATTTTAGAACTGTCATAAGTGTTGCTATTAAGAGCAGTGATATTTGAACTTATATTTCCATATTGTTTTGTTGAACTAACTTAACCTTGTATCCAGTAAATGTGTTACAGAACCATGCATTTCATAAAACTATTACCATGTTACATAACTAGTAACTATTGATACATTATTATATTCATACACTGAAAGCGAATATAATATACTACTCTTTCAAACACTGAGAAGTCAAAATACTAGCTAGCAATAAGAGGAAAGTAATTGTGGACTAAATTAAGTTTTTTTAAAACACTGAAAACGTTTAACCCCTAAATGTGTAAATAGTTAATAAACATCAATTGCAGCTTAATGCTAAAGTTTAGTTAAGTTGTGTAGCCGCTGTATATATTAAATAGCAATAGAAAAAACACTTATTTTTTTAGATTGGGTTCTTCATCGAATCTCAATCATTTTTGTTTGATAATGGAATATTAATGATAGACATCTCATGATTTAAATAAAATTTCATAATAAAGCGGTCTTAACTATTAGTACCAGTGCATATGTATATTTAAAAAAAAAACATTTTAATATTTATGTCTTTACTACTTTATTCTACTATATATCTCTACTTTATTTACTAGACACAGATACTTTGAGAAACTTTTTGCAAAATAATTTTCATTTCTTTATAAAAGTTGTAAACCTACATTTAATGTTGATAATTTGTAATAAAATAAGCCCAAAACAATAACTTCAACCATCTCCTTCAAGTATTTGTGCTAATCTAGTTGCTGGAAAAACAGCAGTTATGAAACCATGTTCTGATAAAAATTTACTAATTTAGATGAAAAAATATTTATTACAGTCATGTAAAATTTTACCAAAATATTTTTTTGTATCAATAACAATTTACTACAAGAGAATCAATGTCATACAATATATGTAGCTATTCCTAGCTGAGTTGAAAATCATTCAGATTTTTTAAAGGTTTTTCAGTCAGTCGATTTGTTTCTAAAATTTATTACATCGGGAAAGGTTCGAAATTTTATTTAGTGATATAATTTTCTCTAATTAATTAGAATTCAATTAAGTATAATATTATCTTGACTTATTAAAAAATTCTCTTTCGTCGAAACAGTCGTGGTTTTAAAAAACAAACAAGCATTTTATAATTCAGGTTAAAAAATATAATAATTGACATTTTGATTTTTCTTGCATAAATAATTTGTTGCTTAGTTTTTTAATTTACTATGAAATGCAAATTATTTTGACATAAGGTTTCTTTTAAATCATAGAAAAATGAAAATAAATCTTCTTTGTACTATGAACGGTGCGCTAATATTTGTATATATTTCTACAGTTGTGTGTTATATTTTTTACTTTAGTAACATCCATTATGCTAATTATAATTCAATTAATTTTAGCTTTATGTACAGTTAATTGAGAAAATATTGCCAGCTCATTATAAGGTTGTAGTGTTAGCTGGCATGGTGCACATACATAAACATCAATATTTCATATTAGACTATGATTATTTTCTTACAGATATTTTTCAATTATTACATTTTACTGCAATAGTTTACTGAAATTATTTATACTATGATAATTAACACACAATATTTAACATTGATATATTTATGGTATACTTTTATACAGCTTAGACATTCAAGATATTTAAATAATATAACATTCTTAATCAACAAGAATCTAGTCAATCAAATTTTTTTAAAGTTAGCTTGGAGTATTTGTTGATTTATTCATACGTAAGTGAATATTTAGGTAGCCGTCCATTTATGAAGTCACACTCTAGAAGCAGAAGAGGGAATAAAACAATGTGTGACGATTTGTGACAAAGGGGGGGAGGATTCTTTTTTTGAGAATAATATTGATATTCTTGATTAATGTCTTCAATGACAAATAATAAGTAAAAAAAATATTTTTAAGGCATCCTCCAGACGAAAATGTTACGTCATTTAGACAGGAGGGTCCATCATTTTGTGGGACCATTTTTGGATTAATATGTGTACACTTTGAATAGTTAAATATAATATACATATAATATAATCACAGTTTTACGACACAATTCATAAACGATTACAAATAAAGCAGGTTTTGGTATCAAAAAGGTCTGAAAATTCTCTATTTTCTGTACTGTCTTTCCTTTCCAGTCCTTATATTTAAATTGTGTCAATGCCTTTTCCACGAAAATTCAGCAAGAAAAATTTGTCAGTAGAAAGTAAAAATAGATGTAGTCTTTTTACTCATTTTATCTTACCTGTTGGTTTGTAAAAATTTGGACCAATGTGATGTATTCCATAAATTAATCATTCTTCAAAATATTGAAATACTAGCATATGTTATGAAATGTTAAATTCAACTTCTAACCTGTTTTCATCTCTATGACTCAGAACAATTTTATATAATTGCCAAATTTATTTTTTATATAGTTGCCATTAAAATTCTTGCTTTAGATATTTGAAGTACCACAAGTTTTCAACCTTCTTACCCTCACTATTCCCTTTTTTAAATGCCAAGTCATCGCGATAAACATAAAAATAGATTGGAAACAGATAAATTTATTACATTGACTGTATTTAAAATAATGCCTCTACTATCAATTGTTCAGTCTGCTACTTGCCTTTGGTTTAATATGATGTGTTCAAAATGCGATTCTACATTGTATACTATGACTGAATGAGAAATTCATAAATCAATTAATGTATTTTGGTAATCCTGAGCTCTAGTTGTGGTTTATTTATGCCTGGGAAGGCGAACCTTTTTGGGTGCGCCAAAAATCCTCATATTTTATTTCTCGATTGTCGGATTATTTGATCAAAATTTGAATTTCTTAAACATAAAAATTATTATTTTTTGAACTTGGGAATCATTATCTTTTCATTGCTATCCAAACTCTCAAATGTGCCACCACGGGCGCGCGTACCCTAGGTTCGCCATCCCTGGTTAATGCCATTGCTGGTCGATGTGGTCAGAAAACTTATATTGTTACATACATCTTAACTTACCACTTTTCTGTGCCATTCTTCACCACTGTTCCCCTTAATTTAGAAACCAATTCATATATTACATAGTGTGGTATAAAATGATACTCACATGCTATTTTGCCTTTACTTGAAGATTACTTACCTGCATTGTAATATACATATAGCGTTAGTTCCTGTATATCTACCACCAGTTTTAATATTTAGATATAATAATCATTTAAATCTTGCTACAAATCAATTGACCAAGCTTAAATGTACAACTATGTTAACATACAGAATAATCTTTGAATGTTCATGGTTTTTTACAATAAAAAAACGTAAATTTTTACACACTGCCCTATGAAGTTTGTAAAGCACAAAATTAATAGACATAGTTACTTCACAATACATTTAAGAAAGTCAAATAAATCTATTCCAAATATAATTATATTGTATGATCATTAACAATTCTATTGTTAATTTCAGTATACTTTGTTTGTATTGGGATAAAATTATTATCTTAGCACAACAAATATATTTGATAGACATCAATAATAATATTTACTAAAATAGTTTAAGCTACAAATTGAGTTTAATCTTATAAAGTAATTCCTAAGCTTAAATCATGAAATAATAGATTTGGTAAATAGTTTATTTCTGTTCTCTTCCTTGATTTTTATATATATTTTCGCTAACTTCGTCAGCGCTGTTCCTTGTGATTTTTTGTGGTACAAGTAATTTATAATATCGAAGAAAATATTTGGGTGTATAAAAATATGTATAGTTAATTTATTGTTCCCTCACACAATTCGGATTCTTATACATGTAAAGGAATAATTTAAGTGTTACAATATGTTGATATGTAAGGTTAATGAATAAAAGGTAATCGGTATGTTACCCCATTAAAGTGGTATACAAAAATTACCCTGTTCTGAATACAAAGGAAATGCTCTTATAAATTGACTAAAATATAGATGAAATCTATTTAAAATAATAATTGTTATTTATATATTCCAATGTTTCTCAACCTTTTTACACACATGGACTATTAAAAATAGAAAAATGTATTTTGCTAACCACCGACGTAGGAAAAAGTATTATTTACGCCCTAGCATTTCCGCAAGGAAGTCTACTTCGACAATATACCAAAACAATATTTTTATACACATTATTTCATATGAAAGTTATGATGAATTTTAAGAACAAAACACAATGTGAATACTTGCAGCCGTACTTTGAATAATGATTATTATTTGGAATTTTAAAATGAGCACTTACTATTTGAGAACTGTCGAAAAATTTTGTAGGGCTCAGACCACTGCTTGATAAACGCTGAACTCTACCATATATTCTGCAAGTTTGTTTTATGGATTTGTAGAAATCATTACTTAAAAATAAATGATTGAGATAGTATATTGCAAATGCATTTTGAAGATGGAACTGGCTTAAATATCTGTTTCTTTTGTGACAATTCTGAGAACGTTGATAGTTATTTGTCAATTAGAAGTAGCTTCCATATTTCCCTGGAGAACAGTTGTAAGAAAAATACGTTAAAAATAGTACTTGACATATAGAGAATACAATTTGAATGTAAGATCGCAAAAATATCATTAGAATGCTATGAGTTGGAAAATTCAGGGTATTATTTTCAGAGACAGCTCTTGTCTTAAACCAACAATCTGTATTTAAAACGAAATGCATGTGGAAAAAGTCGTACTTGAAAGTTTCGCATCATTTTGGATTGATATTTTGCATTTAATGAAGCTGAGTTTGAAGCTGTAACAGTAATCATTTTATGAAGTGTATTTTTCTTTCCCTAAGTACATTCAAGGTTTATTTTTCGATTTTTGTGGAATGAGCCATCTTTGAAAATTATACCCTGAATTGAGCAATCATTAAAAATGGTATATTCAAAAATTATCAATATGCCAAATATCCAAATCATTAAGAATAAAAACACCACCATCGAATTGATGGCAAATAAAGATAAATCATAAACACATTATTTCTTCTTTTAAACCTCTCTGCTTTTCATTAAACTCAAATAGGTATAGCCAATTGGGTAGTTCCTGATGGTTTTCTATATGATTACCAATATATTAACAATATTGATGTCTTTATTGAAATCAAGAGTCATTTTTAAGCTTCTATTTGTATATTACCAATGTTGTACGTTGTTAAAAAGCTAAATGTGTTTCAGAGCTCCAAACACTTTTAGTTTAGCATCAATATATTTGAAAACTCATGAAGTGTACATGATGACAGGTAAATTTTTGTCATTGCTAACATTTTGTTTATGGGCCTTTTTAATTACTATGGTATGCACAAATTTTTGCACTAAGCATTGGGCCAAACAATTAAACCTAATTATCAAAAGACAAACAATTATCTACTGCAGATCATCAAAAAAAAAATTCTCAAATTAAATTTTAATAAGTTGGTTTACCTTAAGATTGCAAATGGTCCCATTGATTTAAAATATGTGAATTTTCCGTTCAATTAAACTTGGTTTTCACAGCTACATTTATGAAGCTAAAAAAATGACTCTGATCTTCTTTAAATCAACTATTTTTGGATTGCCTGTATTTTGATAGGCTTTTTGATAGGTGTGGTCGAAAGGGGGATGTGGTTTGTCTTTGGTAATAAAGAAAAATAATTTTGTAAATTTTAGAATTTTTTATTTGAGTTTAATGTTTTGCACTCCTATTGACATCATTGAGATAACTTGTTACACCTTATTCCTTCATAGAGAAACATTTTGAAAATGATTTTTTCATATATTGTATTCATCTTGGACCGTTTCATAAAACTACTTATATCAATATATTCCTTTTGTTTGAATTCATATTAATCTGCAAAATCAACAAATCTTCAAACCCCCTTTTTTGTCCTGTTATTGCACATCTCAATCAAACCACGATAACCTTGACTTAATCAAACATATAATCGAAATACAACACACTCTTAATGTCCTTGATAATACTTTGACAATACAGTGAAACCGCTTCTATCGTTTTTGAAGGGACCTATAGAAATAAACTATGGATACGGGAAAAGAATGAATACAAGCACATAGAAAAAAACACATTAATAATTAAATATTTAATATGTCCATACAAATTCTAAAAAAGATACATATTTCACGTATAATTTCAGATATTAATTTGATTAAACAAAAAATTAAAAAGGAAGCTGCATGGAGACAAAAAGAAAAATACTTTGTATTGTGTATAATCTTTCATTGTCACTTGCTTTTTTGGTGCTAAATTTTAACGATAATGCTGTAAAATTATGCATAGAGAAACGATTGATGCAATCTATTTTTGCATGTTTTGTATGAAATTAATTAAGGACTGTAAGAAATAACGACACATACGAAAAACCGATTATTCAAGGAACGATAGATAGAGTTTTCACTGTATATACATATATTATATTATATCAGCAGTTTGTTATACTTAAAATTAAAAGAATGATTTTGCATGAATATCTTCCTGAATAAAGTTCAATGTAAATTGATGAATGCAATATGAATTATTGTCAAAATATTTCCTCAGGATGAATATGTTGGGCTTCAATTTACCAATTGAAATTTGCTTTATTCATTATATATGTAAGGTAAGGTAAATAGCCAATGATTTTTCTCATATAAATTCTCTGTGGAAAAAAGGTTGTAGCAAATTATCTCTAACAAATGTATATGATTGCTGTATTTATTATTTTCTCAGTGGATGTCTCCTAAATTATATGATAATCAATTTTGACGAAACAAGTTATACTTAAAATGTATCACATATCCATATAATAATATTAATATTATAGCCCAAGTAAATCTACCTTATGATTTTTTTGGGAATAAATTTAATTACAAATTATTTACTAACATATAAGGAAAGCCATTTGATTAATTTTAACATATTTAGGTATTTGTTAATAGACGACAAGACAACAATTAATTATTTAAACAAAAGCTATACAATTTGGTGGTGTGAACTAAATTCCCATAACTAACAAAAAAGGAATTAGTGATATAATATTGTTAATAACAATGACCAGTTAGAAATAATTGAATACTAAAATGGTTTTGGATTGTGTGTTGTAATATAATTAATGAAAATCAGGTATATATATAGATTATATATACAGCAAGGGTGGCCAACGCGGGGGCCCACGGAGCATATTCACATATTTTTTTCTTTTAGTGTACATAAATCAATTTTTAAAAACGTAAATTTCTCTTCTTTCTAAGCCTGTCTCGTCAAACTATTATTATGCGTGTCGACGACATTGGAAACCATATTGACGGTAGTTCGAGAAATCAAGTATCCAAGTTCATATTTTATGCTCTAGCATTGGATGAAAGCACAGACCTAACATACCGCCCAAGTGGCGATTTTTATCACGGGAGTTGATGTCTATCTTAACAAAATAGAAGAATTAGCGACAGTGTATCCACTTAAGGACACAACATATTCACAAGATATGTTAGGAGCTGTTACATTGACATTGAATCAATTTTTGTTACGACTCAACAACCTATTGGTATTAACAACAGATGTTGCTCCAGCAATGGTTGGGCAACACGAAGGTTTAGTAAAATTGATTGAAAATGAGGGCTGCAAAGTTTGTAATACTTGGATGCTAAATTTTCATTGCATCATTTATGAGGAGAATTTATGTTCCAAGTCCCTTAAAATTGATCATGTCTTGTCAGGTGGTCATCAAAACAGTGAACTTTATTAAATCGAAGGGGTTGAATCACCGTCAGTTCCAAGAGTTTCTCAAGTCTTTGGATTTACAGTATAATGTTGTTACATATTTTCGATGGTTTCGGCGGTAACTTTGTGGAAGTTCATTTTAATATAAAATTTAAAATAACATTAACACAAATAAGTTATTTTAAATTTTATATTAATGTCGTTACATTTTATGCAGAAGTAAGATGACCAACGCGTGCCAAAATGTTGAAAAGAGTGTTTGATTTGAAGCAAGAAATATTTACAATCATTCTTCGCAAGCAAGTCGAGTAGTATCCCAGAATTTGAAGACAAGGAGTGGGTTATCGACTTTGCATTTCTGGTCGATATAGTGAGCCACCTAAATGTTGTTAATACTCGTCTACGAGGGAAAGATCAACTAATTAATAACATGTATGGTCTTATTTTCGCATTTCAAATGAAGCTTGGGCTTTGAGAACAACAGTTAAGGAAAAAAATCTTCACTCACTTTCCTACATTGTTATTGCAGCCAGATGTCACATAAATGGCGGCAGATAAATACGCTTCGTTTATATCCGAATTAAACCTGGGATTTGAAAACGATTTCAAGATTTTAAAAAGCATCGTGTTTTTTTTGCTGCATTTGCAATGCCATTCTCAGTAGACGTGAATTTATAAGCACTTCAATTCAATCAGGTTGGTTTGGAAGAGTTTTACAAAACATATTTCGACAAAGAGAAATATCCTGCATTTTACAAACATGCTCCATCAATGATTTCGCTTTTTGGAAACACTTACACGTGTGAACAGGTTTTTAGTCGAATGCATATTAAATCTCAAATGTGAATACAAATCACTAATGAGCATTTGGAAAACTGTTTGCGTGTAGCAACAACATCAATCTTTATCAACATTGATGCACTTTCTGTTCTGACAAACTAAATCAGACGACTCAATTTTAGACTAAAATTTATTATATTTTGTATTGCGTAACTCTAATCCAATAAATATGTTTGATTCTCATTTTTGTTATATCTTCTTAAAAAAACCAATATATGTCTTGTTTGCTTTGAATAATAATAAAATAAAATGGCCTGGCAGGAAATCTCATTTCCAGAATTTGGCCCGGCTGCTGAAAAGGTTGGCCACCCATGATATACAGCAACATGAAATAACTTTCTACCAAATGATGGAATTTGGTTATACCTCTCTCTCATTTCCTTGCTTTAAATATCCATTGTCATATTTACTTAATGGGGTATTCAGGGCTAGACTTCTGTTTCGTTCGTTTTTTTGCATATTTTTAATGCTCAAACTTTTAGAAATATGTCCTTACAAGGATTTTTCAAAATTCCAATTATTGTTAGAGACATAGCTACTTTAGTTACGTAGCTTCCAACCAGTCTGGGCGGTTTTTAATTTTGCCCAAAACTTTAAGCACGCTTTTCTCGAACTCTTTCTCGGATTTTTTAAAAAATGTTTGCTATGATGTCTTAAATTTTACAAAACCGATTTAAATAAAATCTTGTGTCAACCTTCTCTATACATTCCTTTATGGTGTATACTAGAATTATAAAAAAAAATACTACATGGTCTAAGTGGCCACAGGACTATAATTAATAAAGAATTTAATAAAATAAATGTTATTAAAACCCGAAAAGTAGTACAATTAGTTTTTATAATTTATTTAAAAATTGGGTTCTTTAGTCAGTTAGTATCTAAAATTATTATACGTTTCAGATATAGGTATAATTAAAGAATTATTGTAATTAATTTGAACCTTTATCATGTAACAAAAAAACAATTATATTTGATTCAGGCTAGTTACCTTTTGAATGATGATTTTAAATATTTGCTGTGTAATAAATTTCTCTAAAAATTAGTATTTATTTAGAGGAAATGTTGAAAAGTGATTCAATTAGAGTAATTAGACACATAATAATTACAAAAAGTGAAGGAGGTCTCGCTCAAATTTCCTGAAAATCGCCATCATAGATTTCCAACTAATGAATTCCCAAACTCGTATACGAATTAAATTAATATTTCAATCCTTTTATTTCATAAACAACAATATCATAAAAGGTAAATTTGGTGATAAAAAGAAAAAAACGTTATTACATTTTAGATGTTTTATGAATTATTATTTATTTTAAGTATTTCACAGACGCTTTAATTCGTATTTCGTATTCGTATCGTATTTGCGTGGAAGTAATGATAAAGTTAACCGAATCGTCATTCTTGTTTCATGTATTAAAACAACCGAGACGTTATTTAAATTAAAAAGAAAACCTACTGTTTGGTTTATATAAAGTTAAAAGAGAATGAAAACAGTTGTAACAATTCTGAAGAATATTTAAATGTTTTTTAGAGACTGGAATACTCAGGGCTAGGGTTTCCAATCCCGGACCAAAATTTTGATCACGGAATTTCAGGAATGCAATAAATCGATCCCGGGATGACGGGACTAGTCCCGGTATTTGGATTATTTTTTTAATGGTCGATAATTTTCATATTTATTAAGTATTAGCCATCTTAATGTATCATTAGGAGTATCGGTCTTGTTTGAATACAATCTGATAACTAAACTAAAAAAAATATTTCTGGTTATGCAATTTTTAAAAAAAAATCTCATTGTTAAAATGAGGACACATAAATTGAAATAAATAACTCTAACAATTTTTAAAAAAAAATCTCATTGTTTAATTGATGACAAATCAATCCTGAAAATTTTGGAATTATTTATTCTAATCCCGGGATTCATCAGGTTTTGAAAATCCTCCGGATCCCGGGATTGGAAACCCTACTCAGGACTTGTTAACACTTTATAGGGCACCTAGTACAAAGTGGTACATTAAAATACCACCTGCTTAAAGGTCAATATTTCTTATGATTTCGTCTTATGATTTTTTTTTTGCCAAATTATCTATAAATATGTATATAGTATTTTAAATTGAGCAGTATTTTTTTATAATTGGAAAATTTGCGAGTTATTTCTAACTTACTTCTTCGGGGCGACCAAAATTGACAAAACTTTACTCTTGAGACGATATTTTTCCGAAGAAAACAAGCCGTAGATGTGGTCATTGTTGCACAAAAAACCATCATAAAGAACTACACAAATCGGATAAAATGAAATATGAGAACAATAAATCAAATGAATATTATACATATTTACGATAGTAAATCACTATTTTTCAAAAAACCCTGTGATAGATATTTGTATTACTGAAAATGCATTGCCTCAAACGCACAGTGGTACATACATGTACCAACATTCTCTTTTTTTTTTACAAAAAGTATACATTTTTTGGAAAAGTGGTAAATGCAATATATTTATTACCTTTAAAGAGAAGATATTGACATAATTTTCGAAGAGGTTACTCAAAAAAGTGTCCTATAAAGGGTTAAAAACTATTTAAAATAATACACTCAGATTATTACCAGACTTTGAGTACATTTATACATATTTCGTACGTCAGTTACGGAAAATAATATATACTCTGTTTGTATGTAGTATTTATGTTTTGCTGTTAATTCGTTAGCCATTATTTGTAGTGTAAATTACATTTGTTACTCAATGGAACTAGTGGAGTGACAAATATTGTTCACAGTAGTTGTAATAACACTGCATCTCGAAATATATTTTTTTATTTTTACGAATAATTTTGTCCATTAAATATTTCCGCAATAGCCACGTGTAAAACAGCCGTGATTGGTTGTCCGCTGATGTCAAAATATTGTTGACAACGGCAGGTAATCAAGGCTATTCAAAAGTTACCCGACACACCGCCGATCATTTTACGTACATATATAACCGGATATTTTTTGATCTCAATACACAATAATGCTAACGATAAACAGCATTTGAATAGATTCTGCCTGTATTTATTTCCTAATTTTCAAACCATGTTAAAAAAAAATACCCCCAGAATACCCCAGAGCTGCGACCCGTGTCAGGGGTATTCAGAAACCCTAATCACTACAAACTAAAATAGCGACGTCTATATTTCATAAATAATACTATACTATTGTTAGTTTTTCCTATTTGTACATATAAATAAATTTATATAGTTAGTAACTGTAACGCTTTTCATCAGATGTTTTGTTACAGCTTATTTCATTAATAAAGATTGGTTTTATCGGATAAAGCAAAGAATATTCAAATATCGAAATCATAAGAAATAGTGCCGTCGTTCAGATATCGAGAATGAGTATTATTCTTGATATTTGCTCAACGCTTTACTGAGTTAATCCACTGAGTATACAATAAAAACAATCATATAACAGACATGACAATAAAATCTCAATTTATAGCGTCGTGATGACAAACTCGACAACTTCTTGCGGCTTTCGTCTTCCGATCGGTGGGCCCTTAAGTATGGCACACTGCGTGGATCTGTCATTAATATGGGGTCGCGTACGGATTGGCCATGTCACCATAAGCCTTCGTTGACTCCTCGCCTATAAGTCTGCTTGGGAATTTTTATTTGCATCGACGGATGACGAATTTATCAGAGACTTTGTTGCCGGCTGCCGGTTTCCTGACCACTCGTCGTCTTCTTGCCATTCGTTGTTGATTGTAATAGCGACGGTCTGGTCGTTTCTTGCCTGGAAAATATGATTATCAAATTCAATATCAAACGGAGAAAATGCATACGTTTGTTGTGCCTCTATTTGGACAGTTGGAAGTTTTGTTATGAATAAAGCCAGGGTTTTACCAGACGTTTTATCACTTCGAAAGAGTACTAAGGACTAAGTTCGATGTTGAAATTGTGTCGACTATTTGACAGTATATTTTTTTAAATAATTTCATATCAGAAAGTTTATTTGTTCTAATTCGTAAGTACCTATCGATATTACTGTCACAATTTTCAAATGGATTTTACCTGTATAAATTACATTCGAAATATTTTCGATGGTTTCGGCGGTAACTTTGTGGAAGTTCATTTTAATATAAAATTTAAAATAACTTTGATTATTCCACGTATTGTGTAACTAACTGTGACACGTGTTTCGCCTCTTTCAGAAACTTACTATCGCAAAGTTTGCTTAAGTAATTACTTAAGCAAACTTTGCGATAGTAAGTCTATAAATAATTAATGTATTATTGAGTATAATCAATTAAATGCCAATTCGATCAATTGGTTTTAAAGTAGTGTAGCATTTACGTCTCGTCGAGATATATTTTTTCTAGTCGTATTTTTTCGATCAATTTTGAATCAAGGGAAATGATTGAATGTAATTATTCCGTAAGAGAATAACTACAGTTTAATAATAATAATAACTACGGCCCGTTAAAGATTTTCATCCGGCTCTCAAAAAATCTGGATTTTTGTGTATACATTATTCAAATAGGAAAAAAAATTAATCTAAAATTTCACGATTCGGTTGTGAATTCACAACTTTTTATTTCAATTCATCAATTGGTATCTGGACCCAAAGTTAAAAAAAAATGTCATAAAATGTGGTGACCAGTTGTTCGTTTACTCAGAAATTTCTTGGATATTCTATATTTGTTTATATTACATAATTATGTGAGAACATATAAATTATTATTTTAACTGGATTTCAAGAAGAATTTACTTGTCATCTATCTGACTTGCCAAGTTTTTAAAAATTTCAATCACGCCCGTTTCTCAAAAAGTCTGGTGATCCCTGCTTTAACTTGATGATGAATGGTGAATGGTTATCGAAAATTATCAGTTAAAACTTAGCAATCTGCTTAAAACTTTTACAAGGCGACAGATTTGAATCGTTTGCTCAGCACTGCAAACATACAAGTTGGAAATATTTTCTTGTAATATTAAATTTATATATGATGAAATATCGTAATTTTTCACAACGTTACTTTCTAGCAATTCTACGAATTTAAGTTATACTTTTCTTTGTTGGCTCATATTAATATCGAGTTTTCTCAATTTATAATAAAATTAAATTCCTTGTTTACTTTTCCATAGAAACATTAATTTTGCCGTAGCAAAGTATCATGTGTGATATCTCACAACATATTTATAATAAGGAATAGTATTGATATTTGTATAAATATTGTTGTATAAACTTCTATTATTTTATATGAAGAATATGCGCGTTCTTTATTTATTTATCGGAAGATTATTTTCCCGTTTCATTTTTGTGTATGAAACTTTCCGTTGCCCTTGAATTGAAATCCTTTTGATATATATTTTATCTGAGCAATACAAATACATATCATATAAAAAACTTGGGCGTTCCAGCATTTTACCGTGTAGATTTTTTCACCCGAAATGTGAATTATGACTGTAGATTTGTTCTCAAAAATATCTATAAATATGGTAAAATATATTATAAAAGTGTCAGGAATAATAAGTAAAGAAAAGGAAGCCACGTGCGTTCAAATCCTTTTCCAGGAAGATATATTTAGAACCAAGAAAATTTATTGATATTATTTTATGTTACACGAAAATATTTCACGGATGTTTACCATTTACTGCAGACTTTTTGAGGAACGGGCTGGATTGAAATGTGGCGGCCGGATGACAAACTAAATTCGTGTTGGGATCCAATTAGAAAATTAATTTATATGTTCTGATATAATTAATTGTATGATGTAAACAAATCTAATTTCGATTTGAATTTATAATAGAAAATATTTATTATATTTTATTGCTTTCATACATTGTCGTATCTTATAGGTACCATTTGGTGAATTGAAATACATAGTTGTGAATTCAAAACCAAATTATAAAATTTAAAAAAAAAATCTATTTTGAATATTTATTTTCAAAAATTTTTGGAGGGCCGATTGAAAATCTTTGGCGGGCGGTAGTTTTGTCACCGTTGAACTAATGTGTTGATTTAACGATTTAACGGGTTGTAATATGTTGTAGACAGTATTTTCTTTCTTTCTTTGACATTTAATTAAAACATCACCGATGTCTCATAATGAAATCGGCAAATAAGTAATATAAAAAAGATAAAATAATATGTTTGCCTTTTGTAATTTAATAATCGTGGCGTGTTTCTATATTCTCTGTAAATTGGAATATCAGAAATAACAAAAATTTTAGAGAGCTAATTTTGGATAGGGACAGCTACTAAAACAATTAGTTGAACGCAACAACTTACTGGCTTTTAAATTTTTTCCGTAAACCAACTTCGTATAATAATGCACTTTTTACTGTCGAAGTCTAGGACTAACTTCTGAGGACACTAACTGACGTGTATCATGCTTCCTAGCTTCATGTTAATTCCTTGTTTATGTTTTAGTATTATGTATATTATTTTAAGATTTGAAAGTTGTTAGGGCTAGATTTGTTTCGTATTATATTTGAGGAGTGAAAGATTAACAAAATTAACAGAATACAATTACTTGGTTGAAACGGTAGCGAGCTGAAGTTGTCAATGGTTGAAGATGTCGTTCGCTCTGTTGGCTAGTGGCATTCCATGGATCATCGTCTTGTGATGCTCCTCTCCTCGAAAATAACCTCTTAGTGGCCAGATTCATCTTCATCGTTGCAATCTGAATGTTCGCATATGGTTATTTATTGCCATTTTATATATGACTCGCTTTTTTACTTAGCGAAACAAAGGGTTCATTATTGTGCTTTTAAATCTAACGCAAACAATTCTTTATCCGACATAATATTTAAAAATATTCAGCAAAAAGTATTTTAGCTTAAACTATTTCACATAGAAATTTCGCGCGATGAACAATATAACTATTAAACAATAAATACCTTATGTAAGCAACCGGTTTGTTAATACAACGAAACTATACTATTAAACTCATATGCTTGAAATAATACACCTACTCGGCTCATATTACACTATAGTATTTATAAAATAGATTCCAAATATAGTGTTCACTAATTTAGGTAATTCTAGAGCTTGTGAATGTATAATATATATTGCCATACAATCTATTTGTACGTTAAAGGAAAAATCGTATTCTGTGCTGCAATAAAATATAATAAAATCAAATGCGACGCATAAATAAATCACTTTTAAGGTGTTCACTGTCAATACTTGCTGGAAAGGCATTATAATAAAAATTTATTATTATTTTTAGCATAAGTAAATGTTTTAGTATATATTTTTATATTCATAGGTAGCTTTGTATATAGAAAAAAACAGTTGATAATGCTTTCTATTAGCGAAGCTAATCCTGATCTTTAATTAAACAAATATGTTGCTTTTTTATACTATCTTTGATCGAAGATGGATAATTTCTTGAAATTATCATAAAAACAAATCACAAGTATTTATTCTGTCACTAAAAAATTTCGTCTATAATTTTAGATATCGCTCGTGTATTCTGTTACAAATTAACAGTTAAATAAAATACTGGTAGATTGTATTAATTGAATTCTCACCGCAAAATGAATAATCAACAAAGAGCAGGTGCAAAAAGTACGCAAAATAATTGTGTAATTTTCTATGTTTCTTCGGTGTATACAAGCTTTGTTGTGGTTTTACTTTGTCAGTTCTTGGAACCTGGCTGATTGTTAAAATTCAATCAGTTTTTAATGAACCGCTCCTAATTACCTTTCACCCACTACAATTTTCAAAAAGTGGACATCGACATGAAATACTGCAAACACGTATACATCGAAAGATATCACAACCTGCGTGAAAGTACGATTAGATATTTGGTAAAAAATATAGTTCTCTAGACACTTTTCATAAAACATAAAAGTTCAAAGCGCAATAATATTTATTGATTGAATTATTTTAAATAAATCAACATGATACAATAGTACTTTATGTTTATCCCTACTTAGTAAAAACCCAGATTAGCTTTTACTTCGAGAAATACATCAAATCAATGTGTCACATTTAATAACTTATTATTACCATATAAAACTAGGATGTAGGAGAAGAAGATGTATTGTGTACTTTGTCTACAACGGTATATATGAGAAAGTAAATGCAGATTTAAACAAAGCTCTGACGATGACGTAAGCCGAAATAGCTATCAACAAATATATAAAATAATTTCTGTAGAATTAAAATACATTGTTATTTTTTTCACCGTATCGCAATAATATTATTCGAAATAATACAATTTATAAAGAAAAAAATACCTGTCCCAAAATTAAAAGCATTTAATAAAGTTATTATTAAGTTTAGCTTTGTTAAGATAACTTTCGAATATAAAATTTAGTTAGATCTTAGTTTTAATAGCCCTATTAAAATACGTATAAACTTCCAAAGCTTTTCCGATAGTAAAATGTCGTTCAAAATCACACATCAGTTTTTAAATGTAGTTATCGTTGTAGGGAAGTTTATTAAAAGTCACAATAAATGAGTAATTTTTTTTTTTGTACCTACATAAGCAGTGGTTGACGCTCTTGGTCGTTTGTACTATTCGGATGCGGTGACCATATGTTCGAATCTCAGTTAAGGGATTTATTTATTGATCTTTCAATCGATTTATAGATTTATGTTCAAATGTATAAATGTATGTCCAACCGCTCAAAAATAGGAAGAAGAAGAATGCGTCTTTTTTTAAAATAACATGTTCGCTACCAATGTGGAGAATATGAACTCCTAATAAGTTTTAATTTAAATTTAAATTAAATTAATTTTAATTTTAATTTTAATTTTTTTTATTAAAGAAAAAATATTTGGCATTACAGCTTACGCCAATGCGCCAAATATTCTTAATTGTCTCAACGACGTCTTTCTACGTGGACTTAAACTTGTTACTCAGTTTATCAACATTTTTTTTTTGTATTGAGTAGAGAAAGAAAACATTGGACAGGACTAGCGATAATCGATATGGCTCTCGCTACGTCCCGTTTTAAGGCTCGAATTGGTGTGGGATCGAATTTTAGACAACACTTACATACATCCACGTGCTTGAACAGAAATCAATAAATCGATTGATTTTTTTTTACCCGGATTGGGATTCTAACACATGAGATCCGTAACCGAAGCCAACGACGTTGAAACTTGACTACGGACTCGACGTATTTATAGACATAAGATAAAAAAAATATTTATTACTTGAGATTATTTGCAAAGTTTATACTTGAAACTACTTGCCACTGAAAGTTGAAGTAGCAAAATATCTTACTGTTTTTTTACTGTTCAAGTCACGCTTGTAGTAACTATGACTTAATAGTTATAAACTTCAAGAAATAACTTAAGATTATTAAGCTATTTCTCGTTCGAAATACAAACAGTTGTAATGTATTAAAAAGACGTTAATTATTATTATGTATATTCCAATATATTATGTTATTCTTTTTTTGTAAAACTGTTGTTGTCTTGAATATGTTTTATTAATTTCTTACCGAAGACGATTAAATATTCGTAGTAAATTAAAAAGTTACTTAAAATATCACCACAGTATGTTAAGAACATGATTTAATATTTATTTGATTGCTTTTGTCTATGAAATTGAACTTTGTTTTTATTTATCGAAATAATTTACTCACATTTATGTTTGAATTCAAATAGTATCACAAACAAACCTTTTTATGTATAATTCATTCCTATTCATAATGAAAAAAATATCAAAGCGCTATTACTTATAAATAACAAAAATATTCAATTAGTACCCAGCATATCAAAATAGCAATGAGAAACATGAAATCAAGATGCTGAAATACACAAATATTTTATAGTATATTTTACAAAATCATCAAAACAAAAATACAATTTATTAAAATTTAAAACAAATAAAAATGCACAGCAAAGTTTTATTTTTAATAAACGATGCAAATCCTGAAAAGTTATTAATAAAGCTTGTATATCAGTGGATTATATTAAATAAAAATTGCAAACATGTTTATTTATACAGCATAAATTTCATAGCCAATAATGAATCATAACAGATGTAAATAAAATGATATTTATTCGTATAATGATTAGTTTCATACAGAATAATAAAAACATAAGACGCGCTGCATTATTTAAATCAGGGGACTTCAACCTTTTTCCCTACCGCCCACTTTTGCTTGTTTTTCAATGTAAAATTTCCTTACCGCACACCAACATCGCTTTATTTCAATACAGTATTTGGATGAAAAAAAACTTAAAAGAGTTTAGGAGATTTGAAAAAACAGTTTTTAAAACATTATTTTGCAACAAAAAAAGTGGGCGTATACATTTATTGAAAAAACCAAGAAATTTTAAAAATTCAGTTAAATAATCAATGGTTGTAAGAAATTGTAATATATGTAATTGTAAATTGTATAAAAAACCACGGAAGCCTGTATCGCCCACTAGTGGGTAGTACCGACCAGGTTGACGACCCGTGATCTAAATGAAAATCGTATTACTAGATTTAAAAGCATAAAATAGTTTCAAGAAAAACCATATATGTACAATTCAGTCTCTTACAAAATAAAGATACCAATGCTAGAATATTCTCTCTATTTTGTCTATTTTGTTTTATTCGTATAAGCTTGAACATAAACGTTAAACATGCAATCATGTTCAAATATACTGACACATTTTACACGTGGCTTCGTTAAAATTAATTGAGCTATGCTTGTTTTCATAATCAATTTTTTTAAAATTCTTTTCATAAAAACATTTGATTTCAAAATATGTTTTGGCCGAAAACAGAGGCCTTATTATAAATAGCATTACGTTTTTCATTTGTAATAAGTATCCGAAAAATCCAGGTGAGATTTTCGTAAACACTTACCTTGATCTCGGCCATTCTTGCAGCATAGATTACCGGATTCATCATAGTTTTCATTATGATGAATGAGTTGGTCAGTATGCAAATGAAGAATGTGGTGGTAGGCTCGAAGTAGTTCAGGGGAAACATGCAGTCGTCACAGACAAGGAGGAAATGTATAATTCCTGGAATCCATCCAACAATGTAGCTTCCCAGTATGAAGAGAGTGGTCCACAAAGCCTTTACGTTTCGGTCAAGCTGCTGTTCTTGGGCTCGATTCCCCTGTTTTGTAAATAATAAGATTAGTTCAAGCTAAATTTCGTACATCGCCACTGCTAGGGTTTCCAATCCCGGGTCAAAGTTTTGATCCCGGGATTTCGGGATTGCAATAAGTCGATCCCGCGATTTGGAATATTTTTTTGACGGTCGATAGTTTTTTTACTATTAAAAATTAGCCGTGTTAATTTATCATTCAAAATAGATAAAAATAGTTGATGTCACTACCTATTTATGAATACTATATTTCGGTTGTTTATCCATTATCGAAGAACAAAAATATTCTATTGAAATAGAATGTACGAGAGTATCGGTCTCGTTCGAATGCGATCGATCTGATGTTTTTATTGATGAAATATCCATTACCATCCAGGATGCTGGAATCAATTAATAGAATTGTATGTATTTAGCACTCACTTAAACATTATTTATCACCATTAATGAGCTCCATTTTTTTTACTTGATATTTTTCGTCCTCCAAATTCATTTCAAAACAATATTTTATATTCGACGCTGTCATCAATGCATAACGAAAATAATTTATTTTCCAAGAGCATCCTGTGTTCCAAAGATGACTCGTGCAAGTACACGAAAAATTCAATTTTTTTAAAAATAATAAATCGTTTATCTTTGATAAATATTTCAATCCCGAAAATTTCGGGATTATGATTTCTAATCCCGGAATTCATCACACATTGAAAACCATCAGGATCCCGGGATTTCGTGATACGGGTTCCCGGGATTGGGAAGCCCTAGTCACCGCAATAGAAAAAGTTCGTACGTAACTAAATTGACAAAAATAGTAAAAGCACGATGAGATTCTTGTATATGAATAAGTCCGCATTACTGATTTAATGAAATATGTAGCAATTTATTAAATCGGTAAATATTATTATTTCGATTGGTAAGAAAGCAATTATTTCGGTATGATAAACCCCCTAACTTAAGCCCTTTCAAATCGGTATAATACATCCATCAATATTTTGATGCTGTATTTATTTTTATGATATCTAAGCAAGAAAATTTATCCTAAAAGTTAAAATTTTCATTTGTGGTTTCCAGTAAACTATTAATTGGTTATCTATCAACTGCCATCAGTATTGTGACTATATTGTTGTCAGAATAGAATAAGTATTTCAAAGACTCCTAAAAATATCCAAATAAATTAGATTATGACTGATCACTGCCTTTGAAATGAAGACTTACATATCGGAGAACCATCTTTTAAAAACTTTACAAAGTTTGAATTTATTATAAATAATTTAAGATTTTTTCCCGTTGTTATTCTGAAAAGATAAATGGCATTGTATTTTGTATGCAAGCGGTGTTTTATATATTTGAGTGAGTGAGATAAGTGGAAATATGTTTCGTGAATAAAGGAAGTGAAGAGGAGATTGTGAAGTAATGTCAAATGTCAAAATGAATGACACGTGCATCCGGATAGCGGAATTAAGTGGAAAATCTACAGCTCCTCTAGTCGATATATCGTTGGAAATCACGTTCAATATGTGGAATTTACCATTGAATATATAAATAGCATCAATTATTTAGTTCAGTGAAGATAAGGGTTAGTTACGTCCATAATTACTTTTTGCTGTTGTCTACTAAAGAGGTCAATAAAGGTTATTTTGCTGTTTATTTAATCGAATCCTAAATATTACATACTCATTATCTTTATTATAATATAATATCAATTAATATATTAATTAGCTTGCGGTTGCATTTAAAAGTTATATTGGTTTTAATTTATACACAAACATTATCGTTATATTTATAATTTCCGACGAAAAGTATTTTTAAATCAGATTTCATTTACTGATGTAATTATAACAAATTCGTGAACAAAATGTAGATATTTTAAACTGCCAAACAATAACTCGAATTATAAAGTTAAAACATTAAATTTTATCTGTTGGCTAAGTTTCTTACCGCCGAGTACACTGAGCAGCATTATTTTTTGATAGATTTTATATTTGATAAATATAATACCGATAAATACATCGAGGTGTCTTTTATTATATTTATTTATGCGTTGACATTATAAGATGCACAAAACTTGTAATCTTCTTAATAATACAATTTCGCTGTAAATTAAAATCCATGTAGCATCATATGCCAAAATATTATTATTAAAGTACAAATATTATTTTTATATCGTCTTATGAATAATACAAAGTAGCATAAGAGTTAGGAGGAAAGTAATGTACGAGTAGGCTTTCAATATTTAATTAAATCATGTCCTCTCCCAATGTGGAGCAAATGGACTCCAAATATAGTTTATCTCAACAGAAGCTTTTTACGAGAGCCGCGTGCTACTCAGTTGCTCAACCTTTATTTTTCGAAGAGAGTAGGGATGGATATGAACGAAAATGACACTAGTGATTAGCTAATTGCTCTCGCCTTGTCCCATTTAAAAAAATCGATGTGTTGTGCAAGGGAATTTAAGACATTATATGTGTCCAAACAGAAATCAATAATTCGGTTGAAATTGAAACTGCCCGGAGCCCTTTCACTCTACAACCGAAACCAACGACGTTCACCCTTGACATATTATTTAATATACTATATTAGTGTTATTTTTTTATATCATTTAAAATCAATTAAATTACGAAATTTCTGGCAGCAGTTATGGTGGGCTTTCAATCAGCGGATATTTTCATTAAACCGTTTGATACATAAATAAAAATCAAAAAACATTTATGGGCGAGTTTTTCATTAATATGAAATCATTAAAATATTTTAGCATACTGTGAATACACTGTCCGAAACGTGGAATACATTTGGCGTATTTCACATTGTCTCATGAATATGTAAACACGACGATTTTAAATGTTTAAAATAAAATTAAATCATGACGCGGATCGACCGCCGTATTCTTTATGAAGTGGTTCAGTTACCACGCAATAACCGCACGACAAAGGCATGCACAAAGGAAAGTGGATTAGGTGGTTTTCCGCAATTTATGGTATTTCCGCTCGGCCGAGAGGCACGAGATTTTATATATTGCACAAAAGCGGTCCCCAAAATTTTACCACTTTTTTTCGCACGACTGTTTTGCCTCTGAGATGATTGCTCGTTAGGACTACTTCATCGATTATACAATAATATCTGTACTCGTATTTCCGTCGAATGAAATAAAATAGAATGTATTCAAATAAAACCTTCAATAAGAGAGACATTTCAGATCTTTACCCCTTAAACGCCAAGTCAATTTCATGGATTTTTGACACAGGGCACCATTTTCAACCATCGATTTTTCCATGAATATTCCACGTAACATACCCGAAAAATCATTTTATACCCGACTTATTTTTGATTTTCAAAGAAAAGTGAAAAAAAATATCAAAAGTGTAAGATTAAAAAAAAAATTCCAGGGGTGTTTGCGATAATAAGGTGCAAGCCCCAGTGAGATCTGTTAGCTTAATCTCAAATAAAATAAAAAACGGCGAAAAATATATATGACTAGATATTTTAAGCATTAAATTGCATTGAAAAGATGTATCTGCATAAGGTTTCATTTAAAAATACGATATTTATTCATAAATAAACTTGTAGTGGCGTTTGCGTGTCTGCGCGCCGTGTCTCTGATGGCTAGACCGATTTCGCGTGCATGCACGTCATGGCGTATGAACAGTTAATTCACGTTATAAAGTATGTATGAGTGACAGATTTGCAGACTTTTATCTTTAAATTCCTTTTTTCGAAACACTACGTATTCAATATGCTTCGTGTTGGGTATCGGTAAATAAAACAAGTTTTTGGCGTTTACTTGCCTATCTAAACGGGATGCTAAGACTGCTAAGTGATAAAGAAAGGTTTTAATCAGGCGTGAATATCCTAGGCGTGATGAAACTACTATAGCTCCCAGTGATATCTGCTGGTGAGGCATGTTGTATTTGAAGTATGCCATAAAATTTAATAGAACTAATAGCAAAGTAATCCGCGTAAATGTTGTAATATAGAGCTTTGGCAGATTATTAAAGCTCAACGTAATTCTATCCCTAATATTAAATGATTTCAATATTTACGCCTTATTGAAAATCACTTTTCACTAGATAAATTCTTCCGCTTAAGCAAAAGTTCAAGCTATGGTTAAATCGGGTTTTATAAACAAATTTTCCAGCTATCATGAAAGAATTTTATTTATTAAAATTGTGATTTGATTTTGAAAACTATTTAAGCGTATTTTCACTATTGTCAATAATTATTTTATATAAGAAATAACCACTGGATGGCACTGGATCTATACACATATTTTGATCAATGCGATTGATGTGGAGACAGAGTAATAAGTAATGTATGTGTGGCATAATGCATTACAGACAGACTGAGCGCCGCATCAAGACAATTATGTATATCTTCTTTTGTGTCTATATATGTTTTTTTTTATTTCATACACTGAATGAGATGAATAATGAAAATACTATACAATCTTACAAGTCTTTGTAAAATTTTACGAAAAATAAAAATTGTATTTTATTCAGTTAAATCTTTGAAAATGAAGGATTTCTTTGTCAACTTTTGAAGAATGTAATAATAAACAAACATTTAAATTCATTCCATTATTTTTATTGAATAAAATTTAATAGATGGCAATTTAATAATTTCATCAATTTATTTTATTAAATAATTTGTTCAGCCCCTTGTCTCGGCTACAAAATGAAGATTTGACTTAATAAGTAGAAAAGGTTGCTCACGTCTGCTGTAAATGATGCGTAATGTTTTATTTATAAACTAGAAGATTGATAATAATTGTATATAGGTGTGTGTTACTTAGTTTGAGAGCCAATGCCTTTTATTTTATTTCATGGAAAAAACAACTGGTAAGTGAATATAAATCAATTAATTCAACACTCATTTACCGCCTTAACTCTGAAGGTGAAAGTACTATTAAGGAAATTAGGTAATATTCATACTGAGTTCCCAAAAATGGTCGATGAAAGTATTTCGCAAAGCTCTTTAGCGGTGTATTTTTAGCATAGTGTGCGTATCATTCATTTTAGCCTACATTTTGGAAACACTTTTTATAAAGGTACATTTTTGCTGACCCCATTCACCCTTTAGCTGTCGCCGTGAATTTAAGAAGGGGGTCATTTTACGTCAGATGATTCTTAGCTGATCGCTCAACATCCTTTCGTAATAATTATGAACCAAAAAATTTCAATGGCGTAACACATAATTCAACTGTGATTGTTTGGTTGATTATACAGTGCGAAGTTTATCTATCATATTATATAAAATAAGAATATTGTTTCCTAAAATTTATCCGGTTAATCATTCATATAACTTTTTTTGTATATCGTTTGAATTCATTTCTTGGTATTAAAGCATCAAATTACTGAACATCTCAACTACAAGCTTTTTAAAATACTCGAGTAGTCGAGTAGTTTCAGATGTACCAAAATATATACTATCAATTCAAATTTGTGCACATAATTACATAGATGATAAAAAAAAAATCATTAAAACATTTACCTCAATTGATAAAACGTATATTTCAAAAATGACGTATCAAATTTTAAATTCTTTTGTTTTTATAATTCCCGCAGCAGAAAACACTCGTGTTGGTTTGAACGTCGGCTTAGTAGTAAACTATTAATGAAATAGTGTGTCTAGTTTTTATACATAAGTAAACAAAATTTGTAAATAAATATCTTCATTTATAAATTACGAGTGTTCTCGAGTATCGACTATTCGATACTCGAATTGGAGTCTCTACATGGTATTAATTATATAAGACGATTTAAGTATGGCACAAGGAATCAAACAAAACGGCTTAAAATCAAAGCAGAGTAAATTTTCCCCGAGAGTTGTTAATATATACGTTCTATCAATATTAATGTATTTATAAGATTGAATAATTTTCTGGCGAAGTTCGCGCAAATTTGTGGATATAGCCAACAGAGATTATTTGTCGAAAAGTCAAAAACTTTTAGACACAATCTAATTAATACTTTTTAAGTCTCTCTCGCAACCACGCATTTGTTGATTCTAATAAAGAAAACGATATTTTGAATTTTGAATTAAGAAATAAATAACAAAAACTTACTCAAATTTAGATATTTCTTTCTACTTCGGTCAAGCTTATTTTAAACTATCTTTCAAGATTTAATATTTGTACATTTGATATTTATATACGTACACTTGTATTTCAGACCTTGTTTATATCTAGAAAAAGATTTGATAAAGTGAGAATTTATTATTGATTAATGCTATTTTTGTAATAAGCTCATTTTTATTCATTGAATTAAAAATTTACTTAATACAGTAAAACCCCCGTTTACACTAAAGTCGAGACCGTGTAATTGGGGGAGTGAATGTCATACAAAATTATTTTTTAAGTGAAAAATGAACACACATTTTACATATAAACGGTTTGATCAAAATAGTTTTGAAAATATTTAGCATTACTTGTGGAGCTTAATAAATTCCCATTTGAGTGACATATCAACACCTTACTTTGAAAAGGTTCTAACTGCTTTTGACTCTTTGAGATATGAGCGTTTGATGTTTGAATTGGTCATATTAATTTATTTAAAATATAAAGTTCACTTGTAACAATGAGCAAGTAAAAATGTTTCTAATTACTTATTTTAAGCATATTTTTTTACAACTCAAACCATTCTACTTAAAAATAATGATCTCAATGATGGAAATAATGATGCCAATCTCAGAACTTTATCAATTAAATTTAGTAACACAAGTGTGCAGTTGAAATCCGGAATTCTGATAACTCCGTAAATCAATAATATAGAAATGATACTGAAGTCAATACAAAATTATCCGAACAAACGGTAATTTTTTTCCAACATGTCAGTTATAACCTTTTCA
This sequence comes from Himalopsyche kuldschensis, assembly GCA_028554975.1. Taxonomy (NCBI): domain Eukaryota; kingdom Metazoa; phylum Arthropoda; class Insecta; order Trichoptera; family Rhyacophilidae; genus Himalopsyche; species Himalopsyche kuldschensis. The sequence goes on from JAHFWI010000038.1 coordinate 8,647,370, forward strand.
AAGTAAGGTAACGATATAGCACTGAAGAAAATATCAATTGGATCAATTATATGTATAAACTTTTATTTTCTATATTTCCATTCTTATCTGACATTCAAATTACGTGTACATATTCAAAACAATAGAAGTGTCCGTTGTCTGCCAATATTATTTTTTTCCGTTGAAACATGCTAAGCCATTTTATATAGTTACTATATTTTCAGTAAAAAATGGTCAAAGCCCGTTTAACAAAAAAAAAAAAATATATCAAGAGTTCTATATTATTTTCCCTCGTTCAGCCATTTTCTCTCCCACTCTTCTATATCCGCTTTTGCAAGAATACGAATCTTTCAGAGAAAATACTCTACTACTTTTAAGAAATATTAGAGAGAAGAGGTTTTATTTCGCATGTCTGGTTTTTCTTTGACGAAAAATTGTCGTTGGAAACGTGTTTTGTGAATATCAAAATAAAAATCTGCAGGTTTTCCTGCCGCTGCAGTTTTTCAGCTAGTATTTTTTATGAGTGCTATAAGTCTAATGGTGCCACTCGTTTATAGATGCGGAAAATTGCCTTAAAGAATGCCGGGTTATGTGATGCTTAGTTAACTTCATTTCAATTTGTATTGCGGGAAATTGGTAAGAAAAACAAAGGAGAATCGTTTTATTCCGAAAATGTATTTCGATGCAAATTATATATCACTTTTAAGGTGTTCACTGTCAAAACTTGGTGGAATGGTATTATAATAAAAAAAATAATAACACATGTTTCGTATTTATAACACATACAATTTATTGGATCAGGACTTGCTTCGCTCATGGCGAATTTGGAATTATTTCAAATGGTATTTTTCAAAGGTCATATAATAACCCTAAACACATTTGAATGGATTCTCACAAAATTTGCCATTTGGCGTTATTTCAACTATATTTTTTCAATAACCATTTAATGACGTGTATCACATTTGAATGGTTTCTTTTCAGCAGCTAATTTTCGTTTCTTGGAAAAAAAGTTAATCCCTAATTCTCGTGATTAGCGATGTTTATAAAACAAATTGTATTAGAATTCATCAAATATAAAAGATTTTTTTAGTGAAAAGTGTGAGGAAATTGCATTTGTTTTTGAAATACTGCCTAACTTTTGGTTTTTATTTGAATGTCAAAGAACGAAGAGACGAGTGTAAAAGGAAATATGAATACGTTTAAAACTCTCTATGATATTTGTTGAGTAGGATAAAGATGTCTCCACTTAGGTACACGATTTAATTGAATGTCTCAAACAAATATTTTGCAGCGTCCCTTTTGGGGAGTTTTTTTCGAATTAGTCTTCCCGTCAATAGATATGAGCATTTTTTAATATTTCCTCAAAAGCTTTTAGAAGTTTATAAATTCGTTATGTATCTTATCTCGCTTCCTCTATATTTTATGCATCATACCTTTACACTGTGGCTAGAAAAAAATCCTTCATCAACAAACGAAGCGTCTTCGTAAAGAGGAATATTGAGCCTGTATTAGTTGCTGTCAATATTGAAAAATAGAACTGTGTTTTTTCTTCTTTATATTGAAAATATTTAATTATTTCTCTATAAAAGAAGTCTCCAAACTCAATAAGCATGTAAGCTACTTTCAGAAATTGAAATTTTCCTGATGAGCTACTTATATATGAAGACTTTGGAAGCAAAGTTGGCTTTCTACCAAATAAGCATGTTAGAAAAAAAGCACAAAAACTATTTTTATGCCGTTAAACTTAATGCATTATTTTGATTTCTCCTAAGTAATGGTCAGGAAACATCACACATCACATCTTGATTTTTTTAACCTACAAATGTAGAAATATAGTTAAAAACTTAATATTTATTATAAAATCTAGTCATTTTGCCACACTTTTTTAGATATTAAATTATACATTTAAATAATGCTGCATTTACTTTTAATTATTCTAGATTGCTCTTTTTGCGACCGAACGATTGATAAATTTTGATCATAGGCAAATTTATAAATATAATACTTGATTTACAATATCCTAGGCGATCTACTGAAAATGCCATCGGTAGCTAGCGAGCGACCGTTTGGCGATCACTGGTCTATGATAACTCTCCGGGGTAATCTATATGTCTATATGCTTTGTAAAATAATGATTTTGTGCATAATTTTGTTTGTTTTATACGTTAATTTTCAATTCAATACAAGGATAAGAATTTGTCCCCTTGAGCAGAATCGCCAAACCCGGATAATTTTGCTTTGAGATTCGACTGATTTCGAAATTTCTCAATTTCATAGATTTATTACGGCACAGGGTGGGGTGGGGGTGGTTTCTTTTGTTCTCACAATATTTTTAACAGGTATTTCAAAAGATTATCTCCCAGATGAGGAATGCGCCTTTCCCATCCCCATCGCAACCGGCTGAATTCATCTTAGAAATAAGCCCGATTCTCCTTTTTACTATCTATTTCTACACGGATATTTTTGGTATACGATAAAAATAGCAATAAATTCAGACGCTGAAGTTTGTAAATATAAACTATTTTTTTCACGTTTAGAATACTTTAAATGCGTTGAATCCAAAATAAATTTTAACTCGTTAGTAGATGATGACAAATTATCAACAATAAAAGGTGTGTTATAATTCGTATAAAGCGGTTTCGACGAAATTGTCTGCATTACTATAAATATATTATAATTATCGAATTGGTGTCTTAATATGTGTTGGTTGATTTTTAGCACTAGCTTAGCCCAAAATTGTACGTTATAAAGCATTTTTCGTGCAGCTTGTTTAACCATCAAAATCTTGTCATAATGTTTTTTTGTAATATTTATATGTTATCATATTTTGAAGGCATACTGTCAATGCTTGGTGAAATGGCATTATATTAAAACGTACAGACTGACCACGCTAATTATCCACTCGAAAGAGTAGCGCTGTACGAATTTACTGAATGACGCCGACAAAAAAATGATTGCCAGAGTTCGAAAAATCCATAATTTGATATAGACTGAACGCGGGGGCTAAGAGCGGTAGGTGGATTCTTAGCTCAGAGGAGAGAAAATGTATTTAGTATCAACGGCTGCCGCAAACTCGAGTGAACTGTTAAAGAAGTCCGAGTGTAATAAGACATTTTTTGTACTAAAAAATATTTTTTTTAAACTTGAAATTATTGAAAACGTGCGGTATGACAGTATCGTCCGTATGGCACCAAAACAAAATATTAATTTTCTTTTGAAAATATTGGGCCCATGGCCGGAAAGTCAACGTCGTTGAAACCTACAGTTTTTTATGCTTTTGGCTTATGGTTTTATACTTAACATTAATTCTTGCCTATCCTTATATTATTACTCTCTTCCAAAAGAGAAGTTTGTAGACTGAATAATAATCAGGTCGCGTAGAACAGGATTTGCCAAAGCGTCGATCGCGTAGCTATTCCAAGTCGCCCGCCTGTCTAGTGTACTGATGTACACATCTCTGATTCCTCTTTTATATAAATGATAATAAATTCAATTTATTTTGTGAGTATATCGCCAAAAAAAATTCAAAAAAAGTCGCCCGATGTGGTAAAACTTTGGCCAAACCCTGGCGCAGAACAACTTAATATTAGATAACTCCCACATTTTATGGAATCCGTTAAAAGCGTTGTCATTTCTATTTATAAGTGTAGAGTTATAATGTTACTTTGATTTTAAAATTGTTGAAACCAGAAAAATACTTTTTGAAAAATAAAATTCCTCGTATTTTTTGATTATTTATTTTGTTGTTTGCAGACGCATTTATGTGTTTAACTAAAATTTCGCGTTAATATAACAGCAAACAAAATATTTGCCTTCGATTTATTGCGGATACGGTTTTGTAAACATTAATGTTCACAATTCGATAGCATCGCGTAAACAAATGTACCTCTGTATGTAATAAAGATTTAATAACTATATGCAATGTATTTTAAAAACTCATCGCGGCTAACAAAATCATAACATAACAATACTGTGCATTTCAATATTTTTTCCTGTTTGTATTTAACCGCTTCAATACCGCAAGGCCACTAGTAGCGGCTGCTTACAGATGTCACGAACACGTCACAAATATTGAAAAGTCTATAAATAATCTTCCAGTAGGAATTATAGTCTATTGAAATAAGGAGTTTTTCAGAAGTTGTAGATGTCACTTGGACCACCACGTTGCTCGGTACTCAAGTGGTTAATAAAAATATCATGTTAATTTCAAGAAATTAAATCGAGCCATGATTCTTTTTTTGTCTTTTCTATTTTGTTGCGAACTTGTAATCATTGATCATTTTGTGGTTAGCGAGAAAGTAGATGCATCTGGGACTAGAAATTAAGTAGTAGTTAGTTAATTGTTCTAGATTGCGCCTCGTTAATATGATGAATGGATGAGAAGGACTGATAGATTGAAGAATTGAGAAATTCATGTCATTAAAATCATTTTATGAAATTGTCCGTAAGAGAATTTTGACTCGAGGATATTGCATCCGTATTGGACGAAAATATCAAGAGAGTTAACCACTACAGGACTGAAAATGAAAATACTTTGATACTATTTATGAATCTTAACAACAACGGTATAGGCTGTCAGATCGATTTACTTTTAGGTTAGAATAAACCAATTATATAAATATAAGAAAGGTTCATGCCTAAGGAAATATAATAGTTAATATGTACATAACCGCAAAATTTGTTTCTGCATTCGCATATAGGATATGAAAGAGAAAAAACAAATTTTAAAAAGTATTTAAGACGTTTAGTAGTTTTTCAGTAATGCAACACTGAAACAAAACGATACATCGATTTTTCGAAGCACATACTTAGCTAAAAATAAAGAAAAATTTCGACAGAAGAAATGAGATTTATTCAGTAGCTCTAAATCAGGCCTGGCCAACCCGCGGCGCCTTTACGTGCGGCCCGCGGTCATGTGTGATGATTTTTTAAATATTTTTTTAAAGAACTTTATTGTAGTTAAATTTGTACAATTTTGAAATCAAAACTATAACTCGCCGCATTAATGATATTTCCGGAGAAATAGTTATGAATTTGCGTGACCATATTAAAAATTTTAAAGCGTATTCTTTAGCTTTCGACGAGAGCACAGATATTTCAGACACTTCTCAGCTGGCAGTGTTTATTCGTGGTATTAATGAATCGTTCCAGGTTACACAAGAATTATTAAATCTCATAAGCTTGAAAGATACTACAGAAGGTGAAGACGTTTTCCAAGCCATAAAAAAATGTTTGTTAGATAACGGCTTACATTTAGAGATGCTTTCCAGATTAACAACAGATGGAGCACCGGCTATGATTGGAAAAAATAAAGGTGCTGTAAAGTTGATTGTAAATGAGTTGGAGGCTAAAATAAACAAAACCAGTGATATATATGTGGTACACTGTTTGATACATCAACAAAATTTATGCGCTCAAGCATTATCTGTGAGCCATGTCATGCAGGTTGTTATAAAAACAGTGAACTATATCCGTTCGCACGCTCTTCAGCATCGCCAATTTAAAGCATACCTCACTGAATTAGATTCTGAGTATGGTGACATTGTTTATTTTACCAATATTAGGTGGTTGAGTCGCGGAAAATGTGTAAGACGATTTTTTTGAGTTACGTGAAGAAATTTATTATTTGGCCGAGGAGAATATGCCTATTTTAGAATTAAAAAATGAAGAGTGGTTGCAAGACCTTTGTTTCTTGGTAGATATTACGGAAAAATTGAATCATTTAAATATGGAGTTGCAGAATCAGAATAATTTAATTACCGATGCTTGCAATTTGATTAAAGCGTTCCAAATAAAATTGTTGTTTGCAGGCCAACTTAAAAATAATAATGCACAACACTTTCCAATGTTGAAAGAAAGGCAAAATAATAATTTTTCAAAATATTCTGACGAGATAAGAAAACTTATAGTAGCCTTTAATTGTCGTTTTAAAGAACTGGTAAATTATGAGAAAACATTTGAGACGTTTAGTTCTCCATTTAGTGTCGACGTTTCCACTGTTTCAGAAACCTTACAAATGGAATTAATCGACCTACAATGCAATAGTGAACTAAAAAGTATATATCCCACGACTCTAAAATAGAATTTTATAGCAAGTACATAACAACAGCAAAATTTCCGAATATAAGATGTTTTGCTCAAAAATTATTAGTGCCTTTGGATCTACATACGTTTGTGAAGCATAAAAATGAAATATAATAAAAGTAAAAATAGAGCGTCTGAAACCAGTTAAGGTGTGCAACTTCAAGTATTGAAATAGATTTAGAAAAAATTAAGTAAGCGTAAAGAATCTCAAATCTCGCACTGAAAGGAGAAGTCACTGATAATTGGTTTTATTTGTAATATTGTTTGATTTATGTCTTAATTAATAATTTTCAGGGTTAAAATATTTTTGTATTGTTTTTTAACAAATTTTATGTTGATTACTACCCAAATACATTTTTTGTTGTTGGTTCAATGCGAGTTTTCTTTTCACATGTTGGGGCTGTCGTTTCATTTTTTTATATAATTTTTTTTTGTATAATGTTTGTATGTGTGGCCCTTGGGGAAATTTGAGGCCATCAATGCGGCCCGGGGTGCAATTTGGGTTGGCCAGGCCTGCTCTAAATCGTCATCATTATACTAAAAAAGTTAATTTGAAAACACTTGCTTTGATTAAATCGATATTTACAATGAGTGCATATGATTCTGGTTGTATATTTCTAATATGAAAAGCCTTTTTGTGGCACATAAAATAGAAGACTTAAAACACGACATTTCGATTTAGTGTTCTTTGCCAGAACGGAAGCGATAAACGTGTAATTTTTCCACTCCGGCATAGTTTGTTGATGCAAAGCAAGTTATGAGGCAATACATTCGTAATAAAAAAGTAATAAATTGGTATAGCAGCAATTCACCATAAATAAAATAAAAATGTTCTTGTTTATTTTTACACTGGCAACATTAACGGGTTGGTCCGTATTCCATACATTAAACTTAATGCTCAATATGACTCGATAATTTTTGTAATATAAACATAATGTTTTCAAGTCACACCGTCATGAAAATGCGTACATGCAAATCGACGTATATATTTTTTTCTAATATGATAAAATCTGAACGATCGTTTGAGCTGCATTTGTTTTTGTTATTACTTCATTTGATATTGCTCTAGAATATAAATAGCCGAATTTTGATTCGTTATAAGAAACGTGTAGAGATGGTCCATAACAGTTAGGAAATTGTGATTTGAATTTCAAATTCGTTTTTTTTGTTATAATATTTTACGAAAAAAAATTAATCGTTGTTATTTTTGATTTGCGTGGAACAGGTAGCGTTTTTGAATTATGGAATTTGTTTTATTTCAAAATTCAAAACAAATTAGAGGGACGTAAATTTTATGGTAAACGTTGCCAAAATATTCTGAATTTTAAGTAGAAAATTAGTATTGATTTTCATTTTGTTTTCTCTTTGAAAGTCATTATTTAAAGTATGTTTGATTTATCGAGTGAGACAAGAATTAGTTTCCACTTTTCCGAAAATGAACCTTTACTCTTCAACTTTTATTTAGGTACTAAAATAATGCGACAAAATAAACGTTGACAGATTTTTTAATGATTTAATTTAAATTCCGAGTACACTCGACTTCCCCGTTTCGCCTTTTAATGAATAAAAACGTGAAAACATTTACTACGTGTAGTCTAAAAGGTATCTTTAAGTCTACATTTAGGACAGTCGGCAGTCTTAAATCAGTTTATAATATACGAAAATTAGATACATAAATGTCAGCATGCTAGCTAAGCTAAAACTGGGCTTTGTATATAGTTGTCGTAAGACCATTTCATTTTCTTTTCAAGGCAGTTTTTAGACAAACATAATTAAATATACAAATGAATGAAATTATCTTAAGCTTATTTATTTAGAATCTTATACTTCGTAAGAGTCGTAAGAGTATCATGAAATCGTAATAATCAATGAATGATTTATCATTATTTTGCAAATTTTTTAAGTGAAAAAATAAATATGTCAAATATGTACATAACTTAATTATTTCTTCTATTAGTTACTGATATTAAAATCATAAGAGGAACCTATTAAAACCATAAGAGCAACGGTTCTATGCAGCATTTTAAATCACCTATTTTTTGAGATTTATCATGTTACAAAATATTGGTAGTCATATTTGGCACGACGTAAAAAAACATTTCAAAATTAAAACAGCAGAGTTACATGACACATAGAAGACATTCAAAATTAAAAACAAATGCACATCAAATTATGATCTGAAAATGTGTCCCATATTATGTAAGTAAAGTTATGTCTTATCATAGTCCATCTTAATGTCTGCTAAATGTGAAAATCAAATTAGATTGAAATAAATTTGAATGTGTACATTTTTAAATCACGATTGTGTATTAATATAAACACAAAGTTATTGTCACACTAACGCATTGTTGATGTAATCAAGATACATGATATGAGATCAATTAATGTGATGACGGAATGTCTACTTTGATGCGTTGGTTAGATTTCGCCTCAAGGGTTCATCTTCATTAACGGTTGAATGCTGCTTGCGGCTGTTTAAGACGTTAAGACATTATAAGGGCTTCATCATCATTCCACAAATGGGATTCCTCATTTTGATTTATTATCGCAGTTAAGAAATGGGGTGGTAACACTTGTACTATATTAGCATCCGTTACTTATGACTATTACATTTAATTAATTAATTTTAATTGTCAGCGTTCGTATTTGTTTTTTTTTAAATTATGAAATTTATTTAATAATAAGTTTCAAAAATATGTTGGCTAAAAATAAGTGGCGAGCTAATACCGCACAAAATATTCTACTGAATTGTGATAATTGTGATTTTAACTATATATTCTTTACACACATAGCCGTTAATATTGGCTTTTTTTACCTCTTGACTTGGTTAAGTAGATTTAATTACTATCTTATTTTAAATGTGTAATATTTGATATCTGCAAACCATTGTCGGTTTATCGTCGAGTGAATTGATATTGCCCGAGTCGGGCGCGTCTCTGAATACAAAAAGAACACAATGTTTTATCAATACAAATGTCTCTTTATTTTAAAGACAAAACGTAGGTAAATTTAATTGATTTGCTTTTCTAACTCTACCCAACCCGACTTATAATCTTTGATGAGAGAAGTTGATAAAATGACTTACAACTAGTTTTCGTTTTACGAAAATTTATTGAGATTACATACGCTACACAGCTGACGCGGCTGAAAATTTACATTTAAATCAGAATGAGTGTATAATATAATCATTCTTTTTTCGAAAAACGTTTTGTCACATTTTACTTTCCGTTAAATTTAAAGGTGTATAAATTTCAATTATGTATATGCTTTGATTTACTGTATATATTATAATTGTTAATTCAATGAAGGTTTTCAGACGGATTAGGAGAACCTTTTTATGTTAATGATTAAGCTTGTTTATACTTAAAACTAAATACCGTATAATTTGAAACGCGCTGTAGAAAGAACCCGCCATGTCCATACTATACAATTATTTGTAAAACATTAAAACAATTATAACTTGCCGATATTCCAGTGGTGACATTCCTTCTGTTCTGTACAACGCTTCCAGTCCTGCTGAACTGTAGACGAGTAGTATGGTGGCGTTTGACGATGATAAATATATGGGTGTAAATTACGAACATCAATAGAAGAGGTCCAAAGAACAGCGAGGAAAAAATCATCCGAAAGTGACGTTTCCGAAGGAACCTGAAACAAAATTACAGGAAATATTAATAGGCATCTCAAATTTTGTTTCGAACTTACATAAAAGTACATAATTCATTGAAATATAATAATTATAAGTAAGATTACTAAACATTCGTCATAAGTAGAAAACAACGTACTATAAAACATGTATTTTGAGTAATCTATTTTAATACTTTCGGTGGATTCAACGGTAACTTTGTGGAAGTTTATTTAAATATAATATTATAAATAAGTAATCATTACTAAAGCAATCGTGGTATACTAGGTCTGATGATGCTGATTAAAGAGGTGAAAAACGTGTCACTGTTTGTAACACAATACGTGGAGTAAAAAAGTTTATTTTTTAGATTCTATTTTATCTGGTCTGCTCCCAATGTGGATCATATGAACTTTCGAAAGACTATTTTATATATATGTTACAGTGAAACTGTATTCTCAGCGAAAATATATTCTTCTCCAAGCTGACATTGAAATTAAATTTGACCGCCCTATCTTCGGCCCAATGTTTGTCTGTGTTTTTCTTTGGTTCTCTTTTTATGAAAGGGACTACTTGCTGATTTTGTTTCATTGAAGCAAACCAAAATTTTAGGCCGGCAAATCATCGACTTGGGCATATAATTTCAATGATCGAGACCAGTGAAATCATGTTGTCATACAAATCTATTACTTGGTACATTTTAACTGAGAATACAGTTTCACTGTAACATATACATATATAGTATAGCTAATAAAACATATTTATTTGTACTACGTCCATGTATAATTATATAAAGATCAGGAGTGGTATTGTCAATCATTTTTATTAGTTGATAATGCTCACGATGAGCGAAACCGGACATGATATTTATAAAATTGTAGGCATGTGGAAGTCGTATAAGAATATGTTTTATTTATTTCAAATAAAGTCTTCTCACTAAAAAGTGATTTATTTATAGATTTTAGACGTGAGTTGGTGGTAAGACAATTTCTAATTTGTAGATGTTAGTGAAATTAGAGATGGGGTTAGAGTTGTAAGGGTCCAGTGTCTAGAACAACACTACCCGTTTTCGGTATCGGCTACAAGGTGGGTGGGGAGGAAATGGCATAAATCAATGTTTGAGAGTTTCCGTTCATGGGTTCCTAATCCTTGACCGCGCTACCAAGTGGACGAAGACACAAAACTAGGGCTTTTTCACGGACATATTGGATCATTTGAGTAATTAATTCAGAGTAGTTCATTTAATTTTGAACGTGAATACTTACTAGTTAATGAAATTTGATGTTTTATCTCCCGAATATATTCTTTTTCCCGATAACTGATTTTTACTTATTTCTACTATAAGCGTTCGTTAACTTATGGTTACTACCAATTTTTCAATTAAACATATGCTCGTCAAATAAAGATCAAATTTAACTAAATTTAAATCGCAATCATTGTAAAGTCGATTTCAAACATTGATTTTTAGAACACTTAGAAGTTATGTATTGTTGTGAAATTAATTGCTGAAAATCAATGTTTCAGTATAGGGATAAAGCCGAGTAAAATATTTTTTAACGATGAAAATAAAATTGTAATATTTGCTATGTGCAGGCGTCACCAGGGTTTTTGAGAAACGGGCCGGATGACAAATAAATTCGTGCTGGAATCTAACTAGAATATTAATTAATATATTCATGTAAACAAATGTAATTTACATTGGAATTTATAATAGAAAATATTTATTATATTTTATGGATTCACACCCGGACATATCTTATAGGTAACAATTGGTGAATTGAAATAAATAGTTGTGAATTCACAACCAAATCATGATATTCTAAAAGAAATAATTTATTTTCAAAAATCGAGAATTTTCGGAGGGCCGGATGAAAATCTTTGGTGGGCCGTAGTGTGGTGACCGTTACTTAACTGAGTTAAAATTTTCACATTTATCATTTCATCCTTTCATTCATTTTGAAGTATATTCAGGAGGTAAACGAAACTCATATGGCTAAGCTGACATTTATTTTCCCCCTAAATAAGTCGCCCAGTAATAAAACATTAAGAGTTAAGGTGACAGTAATAAAATATTTACATTTTATGCAATAAAAATGAAGCCTGATAACCCTTGACCCGGAAGCAACTCAGCGTGTCCATTTCTTTCCGGTACCTGCTATTGGACTCGACACGGTTTTATTGGGGATTTTAAAATCTCTTTTGCCCGTTTAGTAAAGCATCTGAATTTTCAAATCCATTAACACAAATATTCATGAGCTTTTCCAAATTAGTAACTCATATAAAAGCTTTAAAGCTGTTGTTTATAAATAAATAGCAGCCGAAATTCGGCCAATACTGTACAGATTGATAGCATTGGAAAAGATTCTATCGATTTACTTATATAAATGTATTTCATTTAAGTTTTTATTCAATTATGTATTTAAAAAATTGAATTATTATTCGAATACGTCATATCATTATGGCAAAACGTGAAGTCTGAAATACTCATTTCAAATATATATACATACAGTGAAACCCCGATCTTACGTTCACGCATTATACGTTTTCCCGCGTGGTGCGTTCATTTTCTATAGTCCCGGCATTTAGTTCACATATAAAACTTTCCCGCATTCATCGTTTCCCGCATTAATCGTTTGTTTTATACGGTCCCTTGAAAAACGTAGGATCGGGGTTTCACTGTATATTTATTTTTAGCCATATCCGCTCCCATCTTGCAAAATATGGATTCCTCAGGAAGTTTATTTCAACATATTTTTTTACGAAAACTGCCTGTTACTCAGTTGTTTAACCTCTCTTTTTTGAAGAGAGTAGGGATGGAAAGGATACAATACTAAGACAGGACTAGTTATTAGCTTATCGCTGCGACTATGCGTCGCATTTTGGGATCGGAAGGGTGGGAAGGGATTTAACAACACAAACAAACACCCATTGCCTCTGAGCACAATCGATTTATCGACTGAAAAAATCTGCTCGTACCGGAAATCGAACCTGGGCGATCCGATACGGTAGCCAACGAAATTTACCACTTCACCACGGACCGGGCATAAATATATCCATTAAGAATATTTTTGTGCCAATTAATTATAGTTATAATTATAAAAAATACTGAGCAATTAATGCATTTAAATTTAATTTCAAAATATATTTGACTTGATTTTTTTTTCTCGATGTCGAAATAAACGAATTATTGATAGCTTTTGTCTCATACTCGTAGATACTCACTGGTATGAGAAAACAGTCTATAATATATTGACTACTAGCTATGAATTTCAAATCACATATACAATTATTTTGTGAGCTGATTTATTCCGTGAACACAAATATCTTGATGGAGTAAGACAACTACTTATAACTAATATGCAGACTCACGCCAAGTTGTGTCATGACTGTATGCACATAATAGTTCATCAAATGCATATAAAACTCAGGGGTAGTATTGTTGAATTGCGGTTGATGGTAATTTAAGTAGAAGACGATGAATTACTCGTTAAGTTGGTCGGAGAATTGTTCACAGTTGATACGAAAATAATTTTCAATCTCTTTCTTTAAAATAAAAACAGCATTTTTCAACATGTAATTTTATAAATTATGTGTAAAAATGAATTGCTTTGATATCAAATTAAGGTATTATAATAATTTCTATGGGTTGTTAGTTCTTCTTAGATAACTTCTATAACCACGGATAATGAGGTGAATACGTAATTTATTTTCATAGAATATAAACGCAAGATTTAATGATATTTACAATCTTTTTCAATTAGATCTTGTTATTTGTATGGGCTACAATTAATAAGCAATATAAAAATTTATTGATTGTTTTTTTTTTAATTTTAAAATTAAATTGAAAATATTTGACATATCAGATAATAATTGCAAATGCGCAATATATTTAAAATCTCAAACGGTAAATTGGCTACGCGAGATCAAATAAAAGAGAAAAAGACATCACAGACACCTGTATGTTCAGTATCTCAAACTTAATTTTATGTTCAGTGAGCTCAGAGCGATATGATTGCTAGGGTAAAACTCTTATCACTAAACCAGAGAGATGACAAAATTACTAGTTTAATTAGTGTTTAATACTTACTCGTATCCACATTTTTCAACGCGAAATCCATCGTTCTCTATTGTCCCAAAGTAGATGAAGAAGAATGCTATCGGCAAAGTCCAGACAAAAAATAGAGTAACGTTCGTATTTCGTCTCGTCAAAATTGACACGTAATGGAGAGGCCGGACGATGCCCAAGTAGTGGTTTCCAGCCAAGAATAGAAGATGAGCTACTGTCATTATGATGCCTCCCAATCTACAAAAGAAACAGAAAAATAATTTGTAGTTGCTAAAATGGATAAGGTTGCGCAAAAGTAGTCTATTCTCACAGTTACATTGTACACAGGTACAGGCGACATTGTTTTTTTTATATGTTTACCTCTTTGTAATTTATACTTGCATATGTAGATCCTGTGAAATGGTGGAATCTAATGGAAGCTCAATAAAATCAAAGCTTCGATCGGTGTACAATAACAAGCTGCGATTTATTAAACATCAAAGTAATTGGTCGAGAAATTGAGTTGAAATAAAAATGGAAATGTTGATACATTCGATTCCCTTTGTAGATAAGGGATATTTTCCGGGAACAACTGTGTAGTTAAGACTATTCTGAACATTTTGGATTGCCAAAATCTTCATTTAATATCATGAAACAGATATATCGTTTTCGTTTTGCGAAAAAATATTTATCCAGTGTTACTTTCTGCCAATAAATAGATATGGTAAACGCTTTAAAAAATGTGCCGTAAAATAATTGGTCTGTATTTTTCAACGCGTTATTTTTAAAAAAAGCTCAAGCCAAAAAAAAAAACAGAGCGTTATATCCAGCTTTGAAAAAAAAAATAATTTCGAAGATATATTTCAATTCAGTATTGTAAAAAGCTGATATTTTGCAACCATTTCAATGTTTACGCGGATTGAAGAGAGAAGGCTGTCGAATAAATAAACACATTTTATTTATCCTGTTACAATGGATTCTTTTATACAACATAAACATTTACTTAATTAATCTTCAATCTTTTTTGCAATTAAATTAATTTGAAATGAGTTCTTTCGAAAAACAATGTTATTTGATAAAATATTTTTGAAGCAAGTATTATATATGAGTATTATCCTCGTTATTATGGCAGGGAAATAAGACTTTTCTCATTTAATGGCATTTTTCAAATTGGAAAATATACGCGCGCTTTTTCCGGAGGCGCTGTGTCATGTCTAATTCAAAAAACTTCCATGAGCCGAATGCGGGTACTTTTTTTTGTAAAAATTATGACACGACTAGAGTTGCCGAGATTCTCGTCTATAAGACATTCACTCATTAATTTGTTATCCTAATAAGTAAATACGTATCATGAAATAATATTTCATTTCATGTGCTTATATTTATTTTTTTATGATATCATTTATACAAAATACCATCAATCCAGTCGCACAGATCTAGCGTTAGTATTGATTAGTATAAAATGAGATATTATTTTTATGGCTTCCATTTGAAAAAAGTTATACAATACGGCTATATTTATTAAAATGAAACAAATAAACAAGAATATTTTTTTTTCCTTTTTATATCTTACTGTTTTAAAGCGATTCCGTGAATATCTATCACTTGTAGATAAATATAAGTTTATTACTGCTCGATGGCAATGCCAAGCGAAAAGACATTTTAAAGGTTGAATAAAAGATAAGAATTTACTTCACTGCTACCTTAGCATTTTAATTTTTTAAGCATCAGCACAGATTTCGCTTGGAAATTCATTCGAAAGAAAATTTACACCGATAAATTTATATATTTAAATTTCAAGTCCGTTGTATCAGGATTTCTATGTAAGATACGGGTAGTACAAGTCCGAGCTCTTAAATGTTTGCCTAATAAAAAGCAGATTATTATCACTGTTATTGAGAGTGAAAATAAAGTAAAAATATTTACTGTGCAATGTGTATATTTGAGTATGAACAATTGTTTTCAAGCATCATTCATATGCGTAGTATATTGTTCTCCTCATTTTATGACGTATACTAGCCGTTGCTTGTTACTGGCAAGGAATAAGGCAGTAACAAGCAAAATGTCTGAAATTGAGTTATGGATGCCACTTGCTAAATACTTTTGAAAGCTATATATGGTGCAAACTTTAATTGCAGTATAATAACTAAAATACTCTGAAACTCCATTGTGAAAAAAATAAACATCTGCTAAAAGTATAAAAAAATCGTAGCAAAAAAGCAGAAACTCGAGTTTTATTAGCCAAAAGGTAGTCAATGCAACAACTTACTACTTAATACGGTAAGAAAAATAATAATGTATTTTAGTTCTACATAAATTATTTTATATGTTTGTTGATAGCTATTTCGGCTTACGCCTTCGTCAGAACTAGTTATGACGAATTTTCTTACCGTATTATAATGGAGTTCTACCAAGTAAATGCCTATTCAATCAATAACTTACTACTTGTTTACAAAAGAAATTATTTTATTTTCGCACCGCTTTTTATAAATTCAAAATACTAAAACTTCAAAAAACACATTTTGTCATTTTTCTCAGAAGTTTGTCAATCAGTTACTCACTGCCTTATTGTATGCAAACAGCATTACGCGCTAACAAGTTTTCTTCGTTTTTATTTATTTATTTTAGGCTAAGAAAAAAACAGGTCTTTGAAGAAATATCAGTTTTAGTCAGCAACTGTGATTTCGTTGGAAGAGCTATCCTCCGTTATCATTAAAAAAAATTTAATATTTGAGATCTTGGTCATGGGTTTTTGATGTTTTTTCACCTCGAGTTGATCTCAATTGAGATTGAAAAAATGTTTTTGTTAAATTTTACATTGGTATTTATTTAGTGTGAACTATTCGTTAATTGAAGCATTTATTAATAGACATTCTACGTTTGAATAACGAATCAGCTGTACTGCTAACTTAAGTATGAAGGTATTAGAACGAAGTGGAACTATTGGAAGCTGACGTCATACTCCCAGGAATCCTCGCCTGTCTAGTTATTTGCATCGCATATTTTCAACTTCTCACGTGTTAATTATTCAGTATCAAAGCATCCTATAGAATACAATAATGTTTGAAAAGTCCGTAGCTTTACAGACTGCTTCGTACAAGTATTTCGTATTAGCTGGTCGAGGCGTCAAGCATTAACGAATTCCGGTAAAAGCCTTTAGTTATAAAAAAGTTAAAATTGAAAATGCCAGCAGCTCCTAGATATACTTGATGGTATTTTAATGATAAAAAGTGATTGGGATATGGCTAGGGAGTGTGAGAAACTATTTTAATGTTACTACTACTAAGGAAATAATTCGTTTTTCTTAATAATGTATTATATATTACCAAAACGATTGACGGGAAACGGGAATAATTTAAATAACGGGCGAGAAAATTCTTCTAAATTAAATTCAAAACTTTGCTTTTTTTCGTGACATGTGCCTCGCCTCTCTTAAGTAAATTACGTAAGCAAATTTTGCGATAGAAAGATAATCTGAAGATGCCTAAAAGAAACGAAACACGTGACACGAATAGTATTACAATACCTGGAATAATCTGAGTTATTCAAATTTTAAATCAAAATAAACTTTTACAAAGTTACCGCCGAATCCATCTTAAGTAAATTCTACTATGTTACGGTGTGTTTTTATGAAATGTTTATACATTTTGTTCCAGTATGTAATGCGTACAGACTCCTAATGCATTTAATGTCAACAGAAGTTCTTCTATCAGAAATAGTTGTATAAATAAATAATTCGATTTAAAAATGACACCACTCAGACTGACACTCGAAGCTAGCGACGTTGACGCTCGACCACGGACCCGACAATCATAAAATAGCCACATAAAAAAATCCAATTTCATTATTTTAAACCAGGGGGGGGCAAACTTTTCGGATGGCGGGCCAATTCCAAGAATTCAAAATGAGCCGCGGGCCGCAAGTCAAATACCATTTTTAGATATACACCCGATCGTTTTTTACGCGATGCATTGTTTCAAAAAATGGCGCACATAAAAAACTCGCGAAAAAAAATATAAAAAATATAAAAAACAAAATTTGTTTTTCAAATTCGACCAAAAAAATTTGTCCTCAATAAAAATTTTAATTTATATACCAAAAACATTCCCATTTTCATTCAAAAATAATATTTCTATCTTCAGTTCGTATTTACTATTGTGCATTTAAAATATTCGGACGTCTGAAGTGCATTTATTTGTGCTATTCAACGAATTTTATAAATGCATTGTGTTTAAATAAGTTTCAGAGCAGAGTCACCAATTACATCGCATAAGTTGGAGCACCATTTTTCTGTAGAAAGAAAAATCTCGCAGCTACGAGTAAATCGTAAAAATCGTAAAAACTGTTATCCGATATTTATTGATGAAATAACATGAGTGTTAATTGAAGTCCGTTCAAACTTTTCACCATATAATGGGCGCATATAAGTATTTAGGTGTGTCACCACCATGTCCAGAGTAAATTCAAAATCACAAATTCAGTCATTATTCTTCATTTCCAAAAATATAATATTGATATCTTTTATATCCCAAACTCTTAGAAAGCACTTTTCCAAAACAAAGCCATCAAATTTGACTGTGAAAAGGAATATCTGTATACTCACTCAATATGCTGAAGAAAACTAACTTGTCTGTGGTTCAGGCCCCTCGATCGTATTAAATTTACGAGTTGTATAATGCATGATGTGACGTGTCAAACTTGTAAAACATTTTAAACAATATTTGTTGATTTATAATACAACGAATTTTAGTTAAATTGTAATCAGCATAGTTTTCACAAATTTTCTCCAGATTTTTCTTTAACTCAAAAAATATCCCGCCAAACTTGATGCTCCGTCATCTTGTTCCATTGTAAATTATATTTTTTCAAATAATTTTCAACTTTTTCAGATATATTAGCTCCTGTTGTTTGGTCTTTAAGATATTCCGTGGAAAGAAGCTCCTTATAAATTTAAAATTTAAAGGTACACCCTGAAAATTAATAACTGTGTGGTATCCTTTTGATCGTTACTTTCGAGTATGTACCATGTTAGCGATTCGAGTATTGATTGTGATTGCTCATTTAATTTTTTATCAATAACTTCAATTCTTCTTACTACGGTTTGTTGAGATAAGCTTATCTTCTCAAATTTAAATTCTTTCTTAATTTCAATAAGATTTGAGATGATATATTAACGAAAAAACAAATTTCATTCGATTATTAACTTAGATATACGATGGCGGGTCGCACTTTGCCCCACCCTGTTTTAAACGATTCAATGCCAAAAGGAAAAAGCTTGTGCAAATAGTCAATAAATTTATCGAAAAGTTCTTTTATTTTTAGCAAGTCTTAAAATGGAATGTGATAAGACAAAACTTTAGTTTTTTTTAATACCAGTTCCGATTAGCAAGATGTTTTTTCCGGTATTATAAATATATTATACGTTGAGAATTATTGAAAAACAATCAGCGCTTAATTTATAATTTGTTTTTTTTTTTTCGTAAAATCTGTTTCTAGCGCCTCGCAACTGAAATGTCTTGCGTAAATATTTACTTTTCATCAAGAAATGATAACAGTTTTTGTATCAAAGGTCGGATAATTTTTTTTGAATAATTTGATTTATATTTTATAAGCAAACATACCGCCGTTATAAAATATAAGGTATCATTTAATATTTGTAATATTTAATGCAGTACAGTTATTGATAAAGCGGTATTTTTTTCCTTCTAAATAAGAGTGAGTAAATATAATTAGGCGTCAAAGTGATCCCAAAGTTTAGACTCGCCGGCTCATAATTAATGCAAATAAAAGATGAATATTTTTTTTATTTCCTCCGAAAGGAAATTCGAGCGAGCCGCATTTAATTTTCTGTCGTTTAATATTCACGGGAACTTTTCATTCATTTCCCTTTCGGTCTTTTGAAAAACATGACCCTTTGATAGAGACCCTATTGATTCCGAGCCTATTAACTCTTTCAACGCCTCGCCGCTACTCCAACAAAGTTTTTTTTACCCCTTTGAGTCATCCATTGATATATTACAGTCATTATGTTTTTTTTGCAGTCAAATGTTTTTTTTCCCAATCAAACTCGCGTGGAATTTATTTTTACTGAATTTCAAAAGTCAACAAAATTTATCATGAATGAAAATTTATATTTTTAACTAGCTGGTACCCAAAGTACCCGGCAAGCGTTGCAATGCTACTCAAAGAAAGAAAGTGTTTGTGTTTATCGAAGTGCTTTCGGGTGCACAATATAATATTTTAGATACATAATTTCGTTTCAATTTCACTAACATTTATCGGTATCAATGACATTTGCCGATTGTCTATGGTACGACACACGCGCCACCTACTGAATGTTAATTGTACTATGCCTATAATCTTTGCGCAAGTGCAACAATACGTTGTCGAAATGAACGGTATGTCAGCACATAAAATATGAAAAAACATTGATTTTTATATAAAATACCTACTGTAAGTTAATTTTACTATGACAAAAACATCCGCGAAAGTGCAAGCAAAAAGTTTGTCAAAGTTTCATTGCGATCGGATAAGCGGTATGGCAGCGCATAGGGTGCGAACAAACAAATATTCATTTTTATATATCAGAAGATATTCCTGTCAGTTAATAATAAAGTTTTTATCGGCTGTAAGAACAGTTGATAATATGTTAATGGTATAGTAATAAATATGTTGCTTACATATTCAATACGGCTGCCACTTTCAATCCGATCATTTGGAGTTTAAATATATTATTTGAGTATCAGGTCCTCAACTCGAGCTTACCTTTCAGGGATACTAATGATAAAAGATTCAATCGATATTTGATCATTGTATGTTCCGTTTCAAGACTACATTCCGCATAGAATTATTAAACACATTTCACATATCGATTGACAAGTTTCTCTAGTTTATAAATACATTTGTATACCTACGTAAGATATGAACCGTTGCCGTTATCAAGTACGGCGAGAGCTTTAGCTACTGTGTCACAGCGTTTGGAATTTACTTGACCAGTGACTTAATCGAGATAATGTACTAATCTCGAGATCGTTGTTTTTGCTTTCGTATAACCTTTTGACGGAAATAGTAACGTTATATAACACAACCAGTCTTGTAATTTAATCTTCCGCAAGCCATCTTATCTGGTATATTGAAAAGGATTAATTCTCTTAAATCCTTTTTTTATTTTTATCGTTGGCAAAGAAAAATCCCCCGATGTTGGTTATTTGCTTTCCACAGAACAAGATTAAACTCTTTCAGTACATAAGGATCATTTTTAATATGCTTTTATTCACTGTCTCAAGTTTTCATCAAATAGAATAAAAAAATTAAAAATGTACTATAATTATCCTTACGAAATAATGAATCATATTGATTTTCAAGTATTGTGCCGCTCAAGAACATGGCCCGTATTCTTCTTTCAAAGGATTTATTATTTATTCAATAATGTTGAGTTTTGATAGCTATAATTAATAAATTATTAGTTTAGTCGACGTAGTAACGTTTCGGATTAGTTCTTTTGAACTCAATACTTGAAAGAGTCCAATTACTGCAATAAGAGCAGCTGTAGTTATTATACTTTTTTGTTTAAATTGTCAGCACTAAGGTTGTTTGTTGCGTTTCTATGAGTATGAATTTGTACTAGTTAATACAAAGGTTTTTAGAACATGGTGAAGTATCTTGTAAATTTCAAAGTTGCTCAAAGTCCACTTTGAGCACTTTCCTCATTATGTTTTCAACTTTACAGCGAAATTAACTTTGTGGTATTGTGGTATTATAATATGCGTAAATGAGTTAGCATTACAGTTTCTCAATGTATTAATGTATTTTTTTCTATGAAGCTTGGCTTCAAACCAGTATTTTTTTTAATGTGTATATTTTATGTTTGATATTGTTTCGTGCCAACCTTAATTAATTGAGTATGACAAAATCAAATGTTAAACACGACTAGAATTTACGGATATACAAATTGCAAATAACCAAATTTTTGTAATACTCGCGATTACTAAAACCGGTCCTGATCTTTATAAAATATGTAGTAGTACAAAAAACACCTTTAATAGTTCATTTAATATGATAATCGTCGTAGTATAAAATATTAAATTTGTTTTTTTTTAATGATTTTTAATGATTTTTACATCAGTACATCTTCTTTTGTACTAGGACCCAGCAGTGGTCTCGGAGAGGCTCGCGCGTGTCCCTTTCTAAATTTGATGATATTCTCCCATCAAATCAGTACATAAGTACAATTTATGCTGATGATAAAAATGTGTTTATAAAATACTTTTATTGCGTGTGCATAATAAAAGGGAACTAGTCATTTTTTTGACAATATTCGAACAATGCTTAACAGCTTCTATGCTTGATATATAATATTGCTTGCGAGCCCCTTGTTAACTTATTGGCACCCCACCGCTGCTAGGATGTATCAAAGGTCTTACAATACACACATCTTTTATAAGTAAACAAACATTTTGATACATGTATTATGTTTCTAAGCAATTCAAAAATCTTTTGAAATTCGGATATTGGTATGTGAAAATTGATTCGCCTTATAGGAATTGAATTTATAAAATCTTCTAGAAACTTCACGTTCAAATAAAACGTGGCTCTCAGAACGAGATGCTCCCATCTTTTTTCTACAATACAACACGTAAGCAATTGAAAAATCTGACAAAGTTGAGCATGCTCGGGAAAAATATTATTCGTGCAAAAAACGGGACATTTTTTGTACGAAAATATCATCGCCACAAAAGATTCCTGGAAAATAATTTATTTTTTCTTTGTTGAAGTTTTGTTCACCAAAAAATATAGACAGACGTGAAAATTATTGTTTTTCTCGTATATAAGTTACACGCGACGCGAAATTTTATCTTCAGCAAATGGCATTAAGCGAAGGTTAGTAAGGATAATGGGGATAAAGTATTCGATGTAAAATCGACAATCATACTTAGGTGTCAAGAACGCTTCTGATGAATATTTAATAAATATATCTGAAGCTGGTTCTGATCCTTATAAAATATGTGCTCAAAATAGACATATTTAAATTGATGTGTCTCTTCTCCTCGAGCTGATCTCGAGTGACTTTAAAAATAGTTTGAAGTTATCTTATGATTTTTTTCCAAATATCTGTCTTAGATGCTAGCTGTAATGACAGCTATATTTTTATACATACATACGTGTATTTATTAAAATAATATTTAATCATAAAATCCAGCAAATTAATCATATTAAATTACCAGTTGTAGTAGTCTTAACTGTTTTACTGTAATAAAGTATTTCATTGCCATGGGATAGTGAACAAAAGTTTCTTAAATTTTGAAATTTAATCAATTTTGAAATTTAGTCCATTCGAAAATAAATAATAATGACTGAGAATTTGAAATATGTCTTTGAGTTGCGTTTAAAGTTCTCAGGCATTTATATTAGCAAGATAAAATATTGATAATCCGCTCAGCATCAACTGAGTAATGATTTATTATCAAACAGATTGTGAACAATACAGTGAACGGTTTCTTCCGTGTATTGGGTATTTTCATCGATCAGAACTAATAATTTTCCACTCCTACCAGTGAGTCACCGTAAACAAATCTGTACTGTGAATATCTTATAATAATTGTATTCTTTTGAATAAAAAATTATAGTGTTATATTATTTTTTTAACTTTTATTCTATCTTGAAATCCTTTTATGGTTCGGACTTTTTGTATGGTACATATCTCCAAAACTTTACAAACTACAAAGTTTGTATTTAGTGTAATTAGTTCTACTCGCATTAAATTATAAATATAAGCCCTTAGTTTAAATACTTAGTTAACGGGCCTTTAGCAGGCTGTTGTAGCATATTCAAAAATGTTAAATTTGCTTTTATGTAACTTCTAAAAAAAACATAGTGTACATTTGATGATTCAAGCGTTTTATTTTGTAAAATTTCTCTTTGATAACGCTCGCAAGTTTCGCATTACGTTTTACTCTTAATCCATTTAAAATCACACAACTATCTCAGTTATTTTGTATGATTAAATGAAAATGTTATTTGGATTTAATTTATATACATATATTTTAATATTACAAAGTGGAATACTTTAACGTCTCCTTCTTGAAAGAAAACAAAATTCTTACGATACCAAAAGCCGTAAATTCTTGAAGCGTTTGATATTATAACATCTGAATATTTTATCCTAAACATACCTTTATCAATTTGCGTTCAGTATTGAAGGTTTTAAACCAGTGTTGTCGTTTCAATGACTATCATCATATATCAGTAAGAATATTCAGAGAGCATTAGATTTTTTATAGTCGAGTCGGATACGTAGGAAAAAATAAAATAAAAAATCGTATTCGACCAGTAATTCAAAAAAATAAAAATGAATTCAATTTTACCCAGACCCGAAGAAGGTTTAATATTAATAGTTTTTTTATAAAGTAAAAATATAAGTATGATCTTTGAACACAGCGAATACGCAAGACCAACCACAGTTTACCCTCCTACAGCACCGAGATAGAGATTTTTTATGACTTACTTTATCAAAAGTAAAGGGACGTACAGATAATGATAAATATTCTTCGAATGCACATATATACATATGTATGTATCGTATAATATATTTACGTAACATATAATTTGTCTGAAGCACACGCTATAAATAAATTGGTTTATAGCAGAGGGTGCTGTAGGAGAGTTGACTGAACTTATAAAATCGCGCATCTACGCCAAACTATATATAATAGTCATTCTTGCCAACAATTACTAGTCACACTGTTAGCAAGCTATCAAATTCAAAAGCTATAACGGATCAAATAAAGAAAGTTTTTTGTTATGTGATTCGCAAATATTAAAAGCTTCGATATCCATAGAAACGCTGGTTTATTTACAGTCAAGATAAAATGAACGATTGTTTTATGACGAATTTTGATTGATGTAACGAATGCAAGTGTTGCTATAGGTAAAAAGGTTTGAATCATACAAAGACATGTTTATATATGATAATAATATCGAACACAAATATAACATATTAATTATCACGTTTAATTTTATATTGATAGAAATATTGTGTGCAGCTGAAAGATTTGAAATAATTTCTCTTATCAGAAAAGTGTTTAAAGTTAATTGATTATAAGTCAGTTCCTGGCGAAGAAAAGGGTTAAGAAAATGATCGGTGTCGAATAGATGGTCGATGGGGTGGAATGTAAAAATCAGACAGTCGCCATTTGGCACACATCAATAAATTGATATATTATGATCATTTTGAATTAGAGCCATCGACGGTGTAATCATGTTGAGCGAAAGAGAGTTCCCTCTAGGATACTGAACTAGACTTTATACTTAATGCTAAGTTATACGTACATATAGTGGGTATCGCTTTGTGACAATTATCAAGCTTGACTCTATTTTGAATACGCTACTGGCTTATCCACAATTCGCTTCACACATAGTATCTATACCGCCAGCCTTAAAGTATTTAGTGTAGAAGCCTTGAGGCTTTATGAGAATTCTCTCCTTGTTTGGTCCTTGACAGTGGGATTATCTTGTTTGGGTAAAACTTTGGCAGGCGCATTCGGTGAGTAATCTTCACTTTGACTAATACCGTTCCTGAACACATTTCAATCACCACGTCACAAACCGCATCCGAAGCTCATTAGAACAATCCAGACAATCTTTAATAGCGATTGTTGCTTTAATTTTAATGCAATTCTCGTGAATTTTACGCGTGATTCAATATATACGATTTTTTTCAGAACCATTTATGTAATGGCTGAAAACCTCTCCTCAATGGCAGTTAAAACAACCATTAATACAGTTTACAGTTTCAGTTCATTTAAAACTAGCACGAATAAAATAACATAAACCTGAGAATATTTTATTTGTTAAATAAAATACATTTGGTAATACCTATTCCACAATTTAAGTACAATACTTACTGAAACTGTGCTTAAACTTTATTGATATAATGTGCTTCCACCGAGAATTGAAAATAAGCACTATACCAGTAAAATACTGAATTTCTTATTATTACGTAATCGACGAAATAACAATAGTTTCTTTGATTTCTAAAAAACTTGTTCAAATGTATGAATTGTGAAGTGATCAATACATAAAGTTTTCTTGAAACAGAACATGTTTTTCATTGATTACTGTCAATACTTGGTGGAAAGGCATTACAGTAAAAATTATAACATTTTTAGTGCTCATTCCACATAAA
Organism: Himalopsyche kuldschensis; assembly: GCA_028554975.1. Classification (NCBI taxonomy): domain Eukaryota; kingdom Metazoa; phylum Arthropoda; class Insecta; order Trichoptera; family Rhyacophilidae; genus Himalopsyche; species Himalopsyche kuldschensis. Next base: position 8,673,287 of record JAHFWI010000038.1, read on the forward strand.
AAAAATATGTGGAATAAGTACTAAAAATGTTATTATTTTTATTTTTTCATTATTATCAATTTATTTTCATTTAGTTTTTATTAGTTTGTATGAATATAATGATTAATATAAATAAAGTATCGCTATATTTGTTTCGTTTCTAAGGAATTGAAAATACAAAATTATACCGTAGCCAATACTAACAGTATTTTTTTACCATGTTAAGACGAATAAAGGAAATGAAAAACGCCACTTCTATTTAGGTTTCGTACCTTTCCATAAATTTGTATAAATAAGCTAAAAACTTTGCTATCGCTGTGTTGAGTATAAAAATAAATAAAATTAGGACATTGTGGGTCTTTTCGATATGTGAATAAATCTCACCTTTTGACCCCAGTCAACAGTTTTACCAACTTAAATGCGCTAAAAGAATTCCAAATGAGATAAAAGATACATTGAAATAAAACGACTAAGCATGGAAAAAGAGAAAGTTTATTTTGATACTACGGATGATCGTTTTTAAATGTTTTTTTTTACTTTTTTTGTATAATCGTCCATGAATTAAAAAAAGTATTATACGCCTTAATTTAAAAATAATATTAAACATAGCCTTCTGATATTAGGAAAAACATTTTTTTAATAACGAAAACTTATAAAATGTAAGCGTATACGATATATAAAAAACATTGCTGATCTAGAAAACGTTAAGTTATCTACACTATTTAAAAAAATGCGAGTCGAGTCTTTAGAATTTGTATTGTATTTTGTTTGTTCAAATACATTTAGAAGGAAAACCATAATATCAGTCTTCACAAAATATAAGCTCATTTTTATGTTTTTAAAGCAATTACGAACTTATAGTAGTCGATATTAATACTATTTTTAAAAAAAAAGAGCATGTCAATTATCCAATAATCAACTCATCCGGTTTACGCATATTGAATTTTAGCTTAGCACAGTATTTACATATTTTTGGATTTTTATCGGAAATAGCAGACTTCTAGGAATACAAAAAAAGATTGACTATTCTATTTGTGTTTGCAATATGGAAAATGTATATCTTGAAAAATAATGTTTCCTCTGTAGAGAAATTATGTTTTTGAGGATAGCTTTAAATAGTTTTGCATCTACAAATTTGTATATTTACTAACTAGATCTACTACCTAGCATCAAGTAGAATTAAAATTCTGTGCCTGTATACTTCACAACACAGTTTGGGTGAGACGACGACAACGATAATGAAGCATGCTGTCTCATTCATCCGGATTTATCAAGAATAATAAACTGTGTAACTTTGATAGCGCTAGGGCCACATCGTTTAAGAATTTTTCTGTGATGGACAATTAGACAAATAACGGGGTGTTTTTTTCCGTAAATTTCGGCCTTTTTTTTTAAACTTGTAAAGTTAACGAAACAAAAGTAATGTTTCTTTATATCAACAGTAAGCGTCTATTAACTCTTTGACTGCCCGGCATTTTTTCGATAAATTTATACGAAGCTGGTAAAATAAAGCATGTGGCAAACTCACATATGTTGTAAAAATCATGTTCGCCCATTCATCACCAGGTGTTCATTGTGCATTGCAATCAACGGCGCCAAGCGAAAAAAAAGCAACGATCACAAACAATTTTTATCGATAGCAAAAACATTATCTCGATCACGAAAATCCATAAATATCAGTCAGTCAGTCATATGTATACAATTTATACCCATGTCTATAATAAATACAAAACAATATTCAGTTCAAATATATTATTTTTGAAATTATATAAAAACTATTGCTCATGGAATAAACTGAACGATGGTGTCAAACACTGGCCTGGACAACCAAAAAATTGTGGACATACTGTCCCTTCTAATATTTTTAGTGATTTAAAAAAATTTACACTTCCTTCTTTATGTTTTTAAATTTTCATTTGGAAAAGTTCAGGCACTGGTGCATGGATAGCATTTTGAGCTGGAAAGGTATGCACCCAGCAAGCTCTGAAGGGCATCATGTATATGTATTAATTTTTTTAAAATTATTTTTATATTTACGTAACACAATAGATTTCATTATATCTATCAGTATGTAACCTATAATTTAATATTATTAACGGTTAAGACACTAGAAACATAAAAAGTATTTATATCGACAATAATCGAAGACGATTGATACAATCAATATATCGCATTTCTTTTGGTTATACAATACATGTAAGTTTTTTTGTATATTAGAAAATATTTATAATATAAGAAAATATAAGTCGATGACCGAAGATTGGCGATTTCTGTATAAGTATTTTACGAGTGGCTATAACACAAATTTTTTATTATTGTTATGTCTATTGATGGCGTTTTCGAGAATGTTTAAACAAAGGGTCGTAAATATAACTGTGTATGTAGCGTAGCGATAAAAAACCTCGTGTGTCATTTTACCAGTTGACGTAAGAACAAGTGAGAGACAAAGAACAAGTGAAACGACTTACATGGATGAAATAGGTATGCCGCGCTAGACGCGGCGGTGGCACTGTATGTGTTAATGAGGAATGAAGACAGAAAAAATTGATTGAGTTCATAGAATCAATATTTTTACGACGAATTGATTGCATGATTTCTAAAAAATAAATATACATAATGGTTTTTCTTAAATTTCTGTGTCTACAATATACATATGTTATATCCACACAGACTTTATCTTGAAAACAGAAATTAATATTATATTTATAGTTGTTTTTATTGAAAAGTTCTCTATAAATGTTGGTTTCATTATTTTTAGAAGCATTATAATATTATATATTGGTAATATGAAGTACTTATATGCAGGTTTTGTTTTTCCATTTAACGCAGTGGTACGGCGTTCCGGCACCTTCTTTCACGGTATTTTTTTTTTTTAAATTTCAATATCAATTAGTCGAAACAATGTTTGCGCTTACGTAATTACAATCTATATTTACATAATTCGTATTTTATTTAGTAAAAGCTTGACAAGATGTGAGTTCCGGCACCTTTTTGTTTCAAAAAAAAGCCCTGTTTATATGTATTGTAAAAAAATGCAATTTTTTGATAAAATAACTCTTACGCAAGTTCGTTTTAAATATGGCCAAGCGATGTCGGGTCTCAATATAATGTTAGCGCAAAGCTTTCCTTTTTTTGTCTCTAGATAAGCTTAAACCTCTTTCTTATTAACCACAATTCTTATATTTTTTTTAGGAAATTCGATAAGAAAGTAAGGTACATTATATAAAAAGGGATTATTTATTACTTACTTATTTTGATTTATTTGAATGTTCATGAATTTAAATAAGTCTTTCTTTATGTATTTAGTTTAGAATTGTTATTTTTTTATTTGACGATGAATTTTTTTTCGTCCCAAAATAAAGTTTCAATTTCGATGATTGATTAAAATAAATTGTAAATATTCCATTCGATCAAATCGTTACGCAATCAATTATTCCATGCATTGAAAATCATATTATAAATCTTAAGTTATTAAAAAATCCGATGGAAAAAGGCATGTATTCATCTTGTTAAATATATTCAACTTTAAGTGTCGAATCAAGTTACACATTGCCAAAACTTAATGTTTTACCGAAACGTTAATGCTTTATTTGATATTTATGTTGGCAAATAGTTTGTAAAAAATTGTCATAAAATCTCAAAGATGTCTCAAAGTATAGAAAAGGATTTGAAACGAATAATTGTATGTTTTATGCTGTGAAAAATTCGACTGAAAGCAATTTTATTATACCTTGAAATGAAAAATATTTGGATTAAAATATTGAATAAATATTTTTTAATTAATTATCTTCTGTAAACAGTGTAAACTATGATAATCACATAATGACCAATAATTGATGACGGAACGATTGAAAAACATTTCTGCATTATATAATCAATGTCAATTCAAAGTTTTTATAACGATCCATTAACCCGCGTAATGAGCTCGCGATCCGATTAGGGATAGCTGGAGCAACATTTAATTCATTGCGGAAAGTCACGGTTGTACTCGGTCCGAACCAAGTGCCACTTATTAAACGCATGCATATTGACTGTGCTGCTTTACGGTTGCGAGTCATGGCACATCACAAAAGCACAGGGTAGCCGTATACTGTGCTTCGAAAACAGATGCCTGCGGTGAATATTAGGAGTACGGTGGTTTAACTTTGTCAGGAACACGGAGGTAAGTGAGCGGACAAACCAAAACCAGCCCCTTATTACGTCAAAATTAAAAAGGCGACGATGGACCTGGCTTGGACATGTGTTGCGGATGCCCCAGGGGAGCCTGAATCCTGCCTGCCTCTTCTATCAACCTGATGGATCCCGACGCCGCGGAAGGCCTCTGATGTACTCAGGGGAGCTACGGGACGCCGGGATGACCCGGGAAGATGCTAGGAGGTTGGCGGGAGACAGAGAATCTTGGAGGCACCGTGTGGCAGCCATATGCTTCCGAATAGGGGAGCGGATATGGGAAAAAAAAAACAAAACGAATCATTTACACCAAGGGTCACCTGACTTTTTGAGAAACGGGCCGGATTGAAATTTTTAAAAACTTGGCAGGCCGGATGACAAATAAATTTTGTGTTGGAATCCAATTAAAATATTAATTTATTTGTTCTAATATAATTATATAATGTAACTTCTATTGGGAAATATTAATTATTTGCTATGGGTTCATACGATGTGTTTTCTTATAAGTACCGATTGATGAATTTAAATAAATAGTTTTGAATTTACAACCAAATCATGAAATTTAAAAATGAAACAATTCTTATTTGAATAATTTATTGTCAAAAGTCGATTATTTTTGGAGGGCCGGATAAAAATATTTGGCAGACCGGATCCGGCCTGTGGGCCGTAATTTGGTGACCGTTGACTTGTTGACACAATGGCATCGAATAATTATGTGTCAAACGATCTCGTCGATTTTTCCTACTGCAAGATTTAAAAAAATGGGTCTACGGGCTTCAACTCGGAAGGGTCACATACAATTTAACATAACATAATATAATGCAAAACACTCCTTACGAATTTATTACATATGATTGTTTTTGAAGTCTACGCTAGAGGGGTAAAACTTAAATTATTACCCGTGATTATCCCGAGAGTAGTACATTAAGAATTCTAACTTCGATTCCTTGGGTAATTAATGCTATATTATGTTAAAGTTCGCCTTCCATGCCAACTGTGTAGCTATTAAGCGTGCAAATTTCTGTGGTTTCTTGATAATCGTTCTGAAACTACCACTGTCTGAATTCTCCGCAAAGACATTTGGATTACCTTTACATAAATAGTTTAAAACATATTTATACTGCTCATTTGTATAATATGTGTATCATATAATCCAATCGAACGATTATCGTCGGCGCAAATTTTGTCGCAATAAACGTTGCAATAGTCGATCTTTTTTCCCTAAAACTGAACATTATCTTTGTCAAAATTAATATTTAAACTTTGTAAATTATATCGTTTATGCTTCGGGAAACACTTTCGCTTCTTTAAGAAGTAGCGAATTATGGTGTCTAAAAAAACAATTATCATTAAAAGCTGTTCAAGTTTAAATTTATAGTACAGATAAATTCTTAGAATTATAGTATTCATATATGTAGTAAAGTATGAATTACCAATTATTATATGAATGACTGAAGTAGAACTTTTATCGATTTTAAAAAACAAAAGTGACATTTGTTTAATTTCTTTACAAAACGCGTTTGACGTAGTAAATTGTAATCAACTCTTATATTATCACGAAATGATGCTGAGCAATAAGAATACTAATTTGTTACAATACGTCACCAAAGTAGAATTTTAACCCAGAAGTTATAATTACCAACATGAAAAAAAGTATAATTTTATACTCTAAAGATATTTACTGGTATTCTTAATTATAATTTTATTCTGACATTTAATGTTCAAATCGAAATATACGATAAGACGTAAATAAGAAGTCCCTTAGTTACAATTTAATATACTAATAAAAAAGTCACTGTATTAATAAGTGTTTGTATCGTCGTGTTTATTTTTTTACAAGATTGACCCTATCCAAAATGTGATCAAACGTATTTGTATAAAATATATTAAAGGTTATTTTACGGTACGGTTCTCATTTGTATAAAGAAATCCATCTGTTTAAAATGAAAATTTAAAAAATTCAGCGAAGTTAATGCATTGCCAATATTTGTACATAATTATTTGTATCATGCGTACACAAATATTGCATTTGAAACGTAAACATCTGTCAGCATGAGATGCTTTTTGTATTGATCTATGTATCCTGGTTTATTAAAATATATATTTTGAAAAATTATATGCATACATAAATTGTATTCGTTTCATATGTTTGACATTTCCATATCTAATACGATCACGAATAACACGTAAATAATATAATATTTTTTTCACCTGTCTATACACAAATAATCATAACAAGGTGATGTTGATTATTTTCCATTAATTAATGAATTTACTAGAAATTAAATCCGGGGAGGGATTATACTGTTAATCGTATTTAAAATAATTACCGATGCATTACGATTTTACCAATACTCATAACTACACTCTGAATAGAAAATATGAGTCCATACTTGATGGACAATCAATTTCAATTGACATTCTGTAAATTCTATAATACTTTTAAAAATAAATTTATGCACTTTAATTGCATTTTTTTATTTTATAATCCGCTCGATAGAGTGTTCAATATATACTGTCAAATAGCTAAAATCAAGTAGCAAATATTGACACAGCAAATCGCTTTTATGTTCGCTGAAAAAGTTTCCCTTTGTTATTGCCATTTATTGTAATGACATTTGATATCAATGGCTCAATGATTTTTAAATTGTGCCCAGAAGAATACTCAAAGCAAGGACATGGAAGCAGACAGGGAATTATGACGGAGAGTGAGTCGAAATTTATAGCTTCAACATTCAGCACGATTATTCGTATACGATTTATTTCAGCGTCGACAATAATCATCCCTGCAAGATATAAATTTCAATTATGGAATGTTGAAACAAAAAAAAAACGCTGTGTGTGCAATATTGTTTGCGCTCATTACAATTAAATTGCTAAGAAATCACAATAATAAATGTTATGTTCAAAATAGTAAATTATATTCAGCAGATATTTTTGTTTTTTTCTACGTTTAAACAAAAAGCTACAGACGTTTCAGATTACGTCATCATCCATATAAGTCTTTGTGTTATGGATGAAAACGAGTCAAACTTTTTTATTCTCGTTTTTGTGTTAACTTACCCTTAAAAGTGTCTGATGCGAAATAATAAAAAAATACATATATGTTTTCGCCAAAGAGAGGGGTTAATTCTTGCCAAACATGGGTATAGTATTATTAATAGTAATTTAATGAAATAGTCATATACATATGTACTAGTTGTTTGGGTTGATGAGTTGTTATGAGTGAAGATGTTTTAAGTGGCGAATTGTGGATGATATATTAACTCCCACGATAACTTTGTAATCGTATATTTAGACGTTAACGATTAATACGGTCATTTGAATTCTTTATTTATTGCCTCTCGTGAATGAGTGGAGATGTTTTAAGTGGTTATCCAGAGAGTTTCTTTGTCACAGCTTAAACACATTATTAATTTTTCAATCTCTTTAATATTTAACAAATAATACAATAATTTTGAATTAAAATTTATAAAAAATTAACAGCAGCAAAATTATTTTTTATACAAATTGGTGTCAGTGAAATTATCTGTCATATAGAAAATAAATAATAATGCAATTTAAAAAAGGCAATATTTTAGTTAGCAATGGCTTATAGATAGCGTTGCGAATATCAGGTTAAAATAGGATTAATATATCGCTTGCTAATTAATCGCATGAATGCAATAATAAACCTCACCTGAAAGCCTCTATGATGAGCCTGGGGCAGTTGGTCGTTTGATGAATGCAGTGTATCACTGGAAGCCAGCTATTTAGAAACAGCCCGACTCCCATCCCAGTGGATGAATAGGCATCAGCTCCGGCCAAACTCAAGCTGATTTGAAGAGTCGGTGACATCGGTCTTCGTATCCAAAATACCGTCGCGAGTATTCTCAGGTTGATAATGGTGGATATTAAGCACAGTCCCATCATCACTGGAACGGCCAGTTTGTAGTGCAGCTTCGTTGTGCCGTTTGCGCAAATTTCTTCCATCGATGGTAGCATTGTTACGGCTATGGATGCCAGGAATCCATCGGTCATCGAGCTGACATTGAGCATCCTATCCGTGGTGAAATATGATGCGACAGTTGATGAAAATGCGGACACCCTGTTTGTAAGCCCTTTTAGATGGGCGATTGGAACAGCCATTTTTATTTTTTTTACCTAATCAACCTGTAGCAATCGAAAAAATTTACTGACTTTATTCGCCTAAAGTAATGAAGTAAAACTTTTGCAATACTTTTCCGTAGAATTTGAATAAATTATACGAAATTCAATCGATTTAATGTCACATTGCTACCCCACTTTGAAAACTTTCACATCATAATGTATGCAATATACCACAGGCGCAGCGTTCGATATTCTGAAACAAAGAAAAAAAACAGCTATATCAATGATGATTGATCTAGAAAAAAATTTAGCATCATTAGCAGTAAAAATAGCATCACGTTTTGTTTTATTTGAATTTTCCACAATATTGTTGAGAGTTTTTTAAGCATAATGTCTAAGAACTATTACTGCCCACTTAAGTAAAAATCCAAATGGTCTGAGTAATACAACTCGAACTCTTATTTCAGCCCTAAAACACCTGTTTCGATTTGTGCTCATATTCAATGAATCATGTTTTAGAATGATTGATATCACTCTTAGACTATCTTTATTTTAGATAATAAAAATAATAACACATTTTTAGTACTTGTTCCACATAAAATTTATTGGATCAGAACCGGTTTCTGTGGAATAAGTACTAAAAATGTGTTATTATTTTTATTATAATGCCATTCCACCAAGTATTGACAGTGAACACCTTAAAAGGTATCTTTATTTCATTGCTCTTAATTTGTTCTTTTTCACTTAAAATAGCAGTAAATGTATGTTTATTCTATCCATCACTTGCAGGCTAGTAAATATATGCGAGTGAACGGAAATCCGTTTCAGTGTATTTTTTTACGATGTCGTGATGCCGAAACTACAAGAACGAAATATTAAAAAATTCTTGTAGATCAAAAACATTTTTACAGATATCATAAAGAATAAATACGTTTTTTATTTTATGTTGTGCATTTTTTCAGGATTTTAATGATACCTTTTCTGGGTACTGTAACGACTTATGAACTTAATCTGGCAACTTAAATTGTCCCTAATTGAAACTGTTTCTGGAAATTAAATATAAAAAAATATATCTGTTTTTCTGTAGCAGCTGTTAAACAATTAAACTAAAAAGAATCATTTATGCTTACTTTTTTCATAACCCGCTTAAACAGAAACAAAGTTTGTAGGCGAATAAGTTTTATTAGTATAATATTTTTAATAACGTGTTTATGTTGATTCACTTTTTAATAACGGATTGTTTTGTTTCAACCGATGAATTTGAATTCAGCTACCATCATAGATTCTTAAATGTTTCTGGACTCGGAGCTGAAGCGTTGATTGGAGTTCTCTTGCTAGGCATATTAATTAGGTTTTGAAATTGGTTCACGTACAAATGCAGTGGATACAACTAGAGATATTGATTTTCTCGTGGTCAACTAACTAACTATTCACGATCCCAATCAAAATCTTTTCAATTCTGACTCGCAATACTATACACACTAATTACCTCAACACAGTTTCGTGAATATCGTGACAGCAAACTTTGTCAAAATCCAATGAAACGTTATTACTATATAAAACGTGGGACTGGTTTTCCAATTCTGAATATTTAAAATCAGGATGCTAAATATTTCCGTAAGTAATTTCTTAAAACTTCTTGAATTATATGCAGGGCTTTTTACCATTTAACGCGGTGGAACGGCGTTCCGGCACCTTTTTAAAGGGTATTATTTTTTTCAAAATTACAAAATCAATTAGACGAAACAATGTTTTCGCTTACGTAATTACAATCTATATTTATATAATTCGTCAAAATGATAAAATATGGTATTGTAATGAGCCGGATAAGATGTGTTATTTTATTTAATAAAAACCTTGACATGAAGTGAGTTCCGGCACCTTTTTTTAAAAAAAAACAGCCCTGATTATATGTATAAAAAATACTGTTATGTCCAATGTCAAGAGGTTAGCTCCGCTTAAAATTAAACGGTTGAGCAGGCCAATCGAACAAATGCGCGGTATAGTTTCATTCATCGAGAAATTTATGCTGAAAGTTTCATAAAGAGCTTCATATGCTTCACATTGGAGCGGGCATGGATTAAAAAATGAATGTTATTAACATGTTTTATTAATTTATGCTTCTGTATTTTGTAAATCTTTAAGATATTTTTAGCAATCGGGTCGAAAATTCGTGAAATATTATAGTGCGCGGGGGTTTTCAAACTGCCACACGTGCAGCTTATGGGGTAAATTAGTTATGGCTAAAGACACACCCATCACATTTGTCATATTGACGTATAGAATGTAAATTTAATAAAATCACACACCATCAAATAATAGATCCCAAAGTTGGGTCTGTTGCATAGTACTAGTTTGAATTGACAATTTTACACTCCAATTTGCTGGACAAAATAACAATTCATATTGTAATAAATTGAGCACATATTTCACAGAAATTTCAATGCGTTCGTGTTTTTAGCAGTAACGTTATAAAAAGTTACTTTGTAGAAGTTAGGTTTGGTATTAATAATTATGCTTGTGCTTGCTGAGTTTAAATATTTTTAATTGAATAAATTAAGTAGCCATTGTTTCACGAGAGCTTTTCTTTGCTAGGTAACAAAACGGAAATTGTCCAACATTAAGTTATGCTTAAACGCTCCAGATGTATTTACAGTAAATACGCATTTTTTCAAAAGGAAAATATGAAGAATTAAATAGGTCACCATTATCCCCAAGAAAATCTGTTTCTTATGTTATATCGTTTACATTATGAAAAACAAAATATTAAAGATGCAGTTTTTAAATGAATTATAATTTTTAAATCTATTTATGAATATGAATTATTTATTTATTTTTTTAAATTTTTTGTGTATCAAGTTAGCCTTGTTTAGAAATATATCTAACTGCCAATGCGTGCTTTGCCAACAAATTATAATATAATAAATTATAATAATAAAAAAATTAAATTTACACTAGAGATAGAGGTAGACCACTGCATTAACTTTCTAGACTTAACCATCACTAGAATAGAAAATCGACATAAATTTAAAATCTTTAGAAAACCAACCTTCTGTGATACTACTATTCACGCCAAATCACTTCACTCTTGGAACATTAAACTATCTGCATACAATTCAATGATACACAGATTACTGGCTGTACCGATGAATCAGATAGATTATTATAACGAATTACATACTATAGAACAAATTGCGCGTAATAATGGCTATGAGAAAAAGGTGATAACAAACTTATTATATAAAAAACGTTTAAAACTAGCTAGAAAACTTATTTACCCTAACTTAATACAAGAAAACCGCTTCTTTAAATCAATTAACTACTTAGGGAGTATTAGTGAAAAAATTCACCACGAGATCAAAAATTCAGTAAATGTAGCATTTAAAGTTAATAATAATTTAGGTACACATCTTAAAAATAGTAAAGACAGGATTAATAAACTTGATAGAAGCGGTATATATAAGATGACTTGCGGTTCATGTGATTTAGTATATGTCGGACAGACTGGGAGAAAAATATCCATTCGCGCAAACGAACATGTTAGATCCTTTAACAATGGAAAAACTGATTCACAATATGCAAATCACCTTATAGAATTAGCACATAATCCGAATTCGGTCCCGATTCGTTTACATTCCTGCAATAAGGGCCTAAAACTGAATGCATTGGAACAGCTTGAAATTAATAGGTATAATCAGTCCAATGAAATTCTTAACGATCAGATCACAATTAATAGTTCACCTCTGTTAAAACCTTTAACAAACAATAAACTTAAAACAATTTAAAATAGATGCACTTAGACATTGCAGATTTTAAGTGGTTTCACACGATCCAATAACCCAAAAATACCCAAATTATTGTTTCCCACCATTACTTTAGACCAATAAATCAAACTTATTTAAATTCTTTCATGTGACGTAGGTATGGTTTCAACAGAAAGAGATTATGTAGGGGGCACCCTGTCTAGCAAAGGTATATAAGCTATCTCTAATACACGTTTTAAACATAGTTCTGACGAAGGCGTAAGCCGAAATAGCTATCAACAAATATATAAAATAATTTATGTAGAATTAAAATATATTGTTATTTTTCTTTCCGTATTTAAATTTATCGTCCACCCACCCGGTCTTAAAAGATGAGACAAACCTACTTAACCTTTTATAACATTTAAGTCCCAACCTCTCCAAAAAAAGAGAGATTAAGAGAAGGAACATTGATATTAAATTGTGTTTTTTAATCCAATGTGGAGTATAATATACCATATTATGGTCATATAATGGATGTATCTCAGCATATCGTCCCACAAAATCTGCTAGTTACTAAATTGTTCAACCTCTTTTTGGTTAGAATTGAGGAATAATTTTTAGACGACAAAAACACCCGTACCTACATATAAACAGAATCGATAAATCGACTGAAAAAATGAATCTCGAACCCGTGAGGCCCGTTACGGAAGCCAATGACGTTGGCCACTGCACCACGGACCCGAGTCAATAAAACGTAAAATATTAAATCTATATTATTAGAGGAATAAAATTCGGAAAACAATTTTATTTGTAATTCCAAATTCTTACAAGCAAATCAAACGTAAATGCGTTTATTGATGGATAAAAACACTATGAAAGAAGAATCAAATCGTAATTATTAAAGATTCCTTGTTCCATTTATCGAATAATAAAATCATTAATGTAATACGTGCTTGAAATTTGAACGTAATGCAGAGATAGATAAATACTTGAGGGGTGTTAGTAATCGTCTACTGTTTAATTGAGAAAAAATCCTGAAGTGAAATCCTATATTATTTTATAGCTTAACCCTATTCGCGAACTTATGAATATAAAAATTCAAACTTTTTGTAATCATATTGCAAAATTTTATTTATTTTGTTGATATTTTATCTCAGAATAAAATTAAGCTGCTTTTCCCCTTTAATTGGAGTACACAAAGGTATGTATTACAATTATTTTAGGATATTTATTTGAATGTGGTATTTTTATACTTTCGGTGGTATTTTTAGCTAAATGTTTTTTTTTCCTTTTACAAGTGAGCACTTGAAAGCAATCGATGCTTAGGAATAAGAATAATGTAAATGCTTTCAACAACATAAGAGCAATGTAAAAGTCAGAAGCACCAATTTATTTTTGAATAAAAAAAAAATATTATTTTTCGTACACGCTCAATTAAAAGTTTTATTATTGTTAACGAATTGTAAGGACTTCTTTATTCGTAACAGAAATATTACTGAAAATGTTCTTTAACTTGATATCGATGCAATAACAACTGTAAGTAATTTTTTTTTATTATTTATTTATTCAAGAAAATACAAATCGTTACATGCCATGCATTTTTCTAATATATGTACATTTATTTATATATATATATACATACAAAAATCACAAATTATTATATGTAGTTTAGTAGAGAGAAAAAATAAATATGATCACATTAGAAATTTTCAAAGAAGTCAACCGAGTGAGTTCCGGTAAAATCAACTTTTATTCGTAAAAAATAGTATTCGTCTGAACTCACTCACGTCAATATGAAATTTGTCGACATCCGTACCATTACCAATTCTACTTACGATCAAAGTTCAGGAACGTATCTTGTAACGTAAGATGAGGACTACCTGTGTTATAATATGTGATACATCTTAAGTTTTCGGTTATTTATTTTATCAAATAAAATGACATAAAAGACAATAAATAAAATTAGTTTAGTTTGTAAGTTGTACTTCCAAGCTACAGATCCAGAGTCCACAGGGACCTGAATCACACGTCTAACAATATCAAATTCGTTTCCCTATCGACATCGTTAAAGTGAAAACGAAATTATTTGTAACAGCTTAAAAGAAGCTCCAGTATTAGTTTGGCAATAATATCATAGACAGACAGAGGCGTAGTTTTCATACTTCCACGTGTTTTATTATTATACGTCTGATTAAATTTGTTGAACATTGTTGAGAGAGTTTTTAAAAATTGGCCACGAACACTGAAATTACTAAGCCCGGGTGAGTTTTCAGTAATCCGATTTTGCCAATCTAGATTTCAGAAGATAGGTAAACAAGAACCTATAAAAGTGTACCTAAGTTACGGAAAAATATTATATCGAATACGCTGGTTGTCAATAACACCGCTAATCCTATTCCTTTTTTTTTTGGTTAGATATTTTCTAATCCGTTTCTTTCTTTTTATTATACAGTCACAAAGATTACTTGGCGAAGTCTCATCAAATTACATTTAAAACTTTATAACAATTTCACTGTTTCAAATTTATTTGGAGATGCGCATACGATGTGCCATATTTTTAGTAATGAGAACACAAACTTTCCGTTATTTGTTTTGGGGATTCATAATATTCAGCTTCAACGTATTATTTACCGTATTTTTTTCACTATTGAAAAGGCAATACCTTTTCCAGAATAAAGTTTATATTGAAAGCATCCATATTCTATTCCCATTTGCCTTAACCGATAAAAATATTTTATCAATTGAATATATTTATTAAAACAGGAACAACACTGAAGCTTTTGTAAAAATGGAAATGTATTCATCACATTTAACGTATTAACTACTGTCACTTTTTGGAGAATATGCATTATTTTACACCACACCCAGAGATAATATTATCTTGATCAGGACTGGTTTCGCTCATCGAAAGTATTTTCAATTGTCCTGTGAAAAAATGCTCGCGATGAGTGAAACCGATCCTTACCGGTATAAAATTATATGTGGAAATAGAACCAAAAAGTTCTTACCTTTATTTGCAATTTAGACATACGTGTCTGACAGGCATGTAATAATGCTAAAACGTCTCGGTTGATTCCGGTATTACATATTCTATTTTTCTGACCGTCTACTTTATTGAGTGAATAACTTTGTCAGATGCGCACTACTTTTTAATGTACACTATATACCATTTAATATCTAACGTACCTCTATAATGATACCATAATGTAGTATATTTTTACTTTAATTAGACCGATAAAAAGAGATATATTTTAAGATATCCTATTTGATTCCGGAGTTTACGGGATCTGGTCCCATACTGGGAACATTCTAAAATTGATTTTTAAGTTGATTTACGGCTGTGTTTAACTGCATAGGTATTTGTGGTCCTTTTGCACATTCCGGTCCTAAAATACAACATAACGTTATTGATGAGTAAACTACAATTCGTTTGATACTAAATAAAAATCATGTCCCGTAAAAAAGTTTCTGTAGACACGATTCAAAGATAAGTTGTGATAAGATACATAATTTTCACATCTGCTATTTTACGAAAGGTTTTATAATATCCATATAACAAAGTATTGGTCCGATATTGCACAATTACTGTTATTGATAAAAGCATTGTGATATCATTAAAATATACAAGACGTATACGGTACTTTAAGTGAATGTCATAGCTTTATTCGTATTTGTTACTAAAGCTCTTCAAATATGACAGGTCTTACAATACCCTCTTCCAATTTTTGTTTAGATAGTGTACATTCACGTGAAAAAGCTTTTTTTCAGAAAAACTCTAGTTTTGACGTAAACAGCATTATTTTTATTTTGAATAATCACTCCCCTCATATATCAAAATTTTTTATGTTAATAAAGTGTTCTTACTTCTTCCGTTACACATAGAAATTTATGTATTTCACCCTTTGGCCGGAAATCTTTGGAGACCCTTTTTCTGATATATATTTAATATAATGTCGGCGACTGCTAATAAGCTGATGGAGGCTTAATCTTTTTGTCCTATTTTCTATATTCACCTAGCAAAAAATAAAAAGAAACGCATATCAGAATGTCCCAAAATATTTCATTCGTATTGAAGTAATAATTGTTTTAATATTTTTTCAAATGATGACAAATTTTATCAACTTTTATTACTTCGAAATCCAAAAAAAAATGATCTCGATTCCATAATTTTTTACATTTTTTGATAATGTCAAACTTTATCTTCCGGGTGATTGTATAATATCTACGGTATGTTGGACACGAATTTTTTCTTATTATGATGTGTCAAACTACCCTGAATTGACAGGGTAGTTTGACACATGATATTGCTTATGAAAAAAACTTGAAAATTGTTCAACGATATTGCTTCGGATATTGACAACTTCTGCGTGATTTCAGACAAATACGGGCTTATAAGTTTAAGTTGTTTTCAAACTACCTCGCTGATTATCTTGTCAGATTCAATATTGTAATGTGATATTTTCTATCTCCTGATTTATTATATTTGATTTCATGTTGATGGATTGATTCATCTATTATTATTTTATGATTGATTTTTTAGAATAATGAATATCTCAGCAAAAGGATTCAATTGACAAAATATATAACGTATACAATTGGTTTTTATTGATAAGATAAATTTACCCATGTCATTTTATCAAAAAGTTTTCAATAGTAAATCGGTCGCTCAATCTTTCCCTTCAGAGATGGCAAAATAAAATAGTCATAGAACAGGACTAGTAGTTGACTTATCGCGCTCTCCTCATCCTTACTCTAAGTTCAGATACGGTAGGCAAGCGAGAGAAAATCATTACCGACGCCCATGCTTTTAGTCTATTTTTTTAAAAATAATTTTTCAAATTAATGTTTCAATTTCGACCTGTGGCTATTAGTAGAAAGAAACCCTTTATGAATTACAACTCCACTACGTTGATCAATTAAAATATTTCAAAGAACATACATTTTACCATATCCAATACTTACAACCAATTTGTCTCATAGTTTCCAAATATCAAAATTGTTATGCTGAAAATGCCAGAAGCACCAAATTGAAAAACTCAGGTTTCAATTACCGTTAAAAATAACGAACAGATCTAACATTTCTAGTGGTGATATCGTTATAGAACTTTTTGACAGTTTATGGTTTTTTGTATAGTTGAGGTGCCCTTGTGAGGAAGAAGTAATTTATTCACTGTTTTGTTCAAAATATTACTTTACATCGTTCTATTACCCAGCCGATCAGTTTAATATGCTCAGGCTCAAGCTCGTATTGATAAAATTATAATTTTTCAGAACGGATTGTGTTTTAATTTATGTAATATTATTTCTTGATTGAGTAGGCATTTACTTGGTAGAACTCGATTATAATACGGTATGAAAAAAAACAATGTATTTTAATTCTACATAAACTATTTTATATATTTGTTGATAGCTATTTCGGCTTACGCCTTCGTCTATTATTTCTTTTAACGAAGAATTGTCACTTGACTCAATTTAAACGTTATTACTTAATACTTATGATTGTTTCTTTTTATTATACATATCTTGAAGTTGCGGTTTTTTTATTGACTTCTATAAATACTATTCATAAATGTATAATCATGACTGACCGAATATTTTGAAGATTGAAATAGGAAAAACACCCGTATCACATCTAGTAACAAATCAGTGGAATAATGAAATGGTCAATTAACTTAAATAATTAATGAGAGATCGTGTTTATTATACAGTTTTCTTTGTTAATGGTTTAATTACTTATATTATTAAAATAAATTTTATTCTAAAAGCGTATAAAAATGCCTTTTTTTAAATTCAATGTGGCTTGGCCAGTATTTTGACATTATCCTATCGTCAGAATTTACATAGAACAGTTATACGATATAAATAACTATCTAAATCTACATTATTAAGAATTCCTCTTGAGATAAATTCATAGATATTCAAACAATTTATTATATTAATTTTGTTTTTTTTAACCATGTCCGCTCCCAACTTGGAGCATATGGACTCCTCGCGGAGTTTATCTCAACATATGTTTTCTACGAGAACTGCTTGTTACTCAGTTGCTCAACCTCTCTCTTTCGAAGAGAGGAGGGATGGAAAGAATACGAGGACTAGGACAGGACTAGTTATTAGCTAATCGCTGTCACTATACGTCGCTCTTATTGGGATCGGAAAGGTGGGAAGGATTTTTCAACAACACAAACACCCATGCCTATGAACAGATTTATCCACTGAAAAAATCTGCTCGTAACGAGAATCGAACCCGGGCGGTCCGGCTCGCAAGCCAACGGCGTTGACACTGCGCCACAGACCCGTATTAAAATATTCATTTATATAAATTAAACACGATTAATAGTATAAATTATTTGTACAATTTTAAATTATTATCAGGAGACGTTTTGTTTAACCAACTGATCATTTCCAGTAACACATCTAAATACTTTCGATGGATTTGGCGGTAACTTAGTGGAAGTTGATTTTAGTATAAAATTAAAAATAACTATGATTATTCCACGTATTGTGTTAATTGACACTTAACTAAGTAAGTCACTCAAGCAAACTTTGCGATAGTCCGAAGATGCCTCTGAAAAAAGCGAAGCACGTGTCACAATTCGTGGAAAAATCAAAGTTAATTTAATTTTTTTATTAATAATGCTAAAGTTGAAACATTATTGATTTGTAGATTGAGTGTCATCAAATGTGTTTTATTTTTAAAATATAGTGTATTTTCACCAAGCCTTCATTGTTAACGCCATTTAATATAATTGCTGAATATAATTTAAGTATGTAAATCAAAAAAATGAGTACGTACAAAAACACACTAATATTTTTTCATTTTCAATAAGAATCCATAAAAATTTTCCAGGCAACAAAATAAGTCTCCTTTGTATATAAATAGGTTTTTTACGGATTGAAATGTAGACTATCGTAACAATTTTCAACACTGCTTCACAACAAATACGAATATTTTTATTCATGGACACATTGAAAAAATATATCGAGTATCCTATTTTATACAAAAAAGATCCACAGACTCAAACACAGATCCTGATATCAGCAGAAAATATAGCCGAACTAATCAAATTTATGATTATGATATTTACCTTGAGTAAAAATAATGTTAGAATGAGAAAAAAAACATGTTGATTTGATATAATATAACATGCTAAGTATTTTTTTTAAAGATGTTATTTTTTCAAATTTAATAATGCCTTTTCACTGGAATAATAATTTTCATTTTATATGTCGTCGAATGTTTTTTTTATATTTCAAAACCTAGTAAATAAAACTTAATGATTTAATTATTTATGCGCTACATTTATATTATAAGCGGAATTACTGCGCATCGTATGAATTTATTTCTAAAAACATCTGCTGTATAACGTGTATGTAGAGATTAATTATTATCTCTTGTAACTTGACTATTTTGTAGAGATGTTCAATGTTTTGAATTGCAATAAAGTTTATTATTAGTAATGCATAACAAGTATTCGATTTGCAAGATATAAAAAATTTGCATTTTATCTCTAAAATAACAGTGAATATGTAAAATTCGTTTTAGTAGATTTTCAGTTAAGCCCGTGTCATATATTTTTGTTTAAAAAAATGTTCTGTTTTTTCTTCAGGTTTTGTTTTTTTTTTTTTATGGCATGCTGTTTATCAAATTGATAACGTTGAATAGCTGTCCAGTTCTGATTCAAAATATTACTTTACACAGGAATATAAATCTATTCAATACCAGATATATATTATATACAATAGTTTAACCATGGCATCGCCGTAATGAACTATTGTTATGTATAATTTTTAGATCCAAACATGTTTGTTAGTCAATTCAATTTTACTCTTCTAACTAACTATTCAACCTTTTTACTTTTAATGTTTACTGCTAACAAACAATTCTTGGTGTTACAGCGTTATATTTGAATAATTAAAACACATTTTTTATCGCAATAAAAAGCAACTACTTATACATATGTTATCATTGATGGAAGCGGTTTGCTCATCACAAGGATGATTAATTGATGATTTGCCTTTGAAATGACGGGTTATGCTATCAACTACATAAGGAACAATTTCAATACAGAACGACATACATAAATAACAATTGTTAAAAGAGTATTACATAATCTTTTAAAGAAATGGCTAAGATGGTTGAGATATATTCGAAAACATTGCTGATGTCGAATTATTCACATATACATCTATTGAAAAAAATCATGACTTGACTTGACAATCGGCAACTCGGCAATGGTGACCGGGCAGTTTGATAGGGTATTTTATATTAAAAAAAAAACTCCAAGCTGTAATTCGATGTCGATGATATATTAAATATTATTCTTTACACTTCTTTCCGCGAGAGATAAGCCGTCAGACCTTGTTGCCTTCACGATATTATATGTCTAAATATTCCTGACAGATTTTGCGATGGAATTCTATGGCGCGGATGTCTACTCAAAGACTCTACCTAATAGGTATCTAATCTGTTCGCAGTATGGGAGAATCGATACTTTGCTTCCGCCTAATTCTCAGTTTGTATCTTTAGCGTGAATGTTCCCAATGTCGAAAGAACAACATTCTGGTTTCATTACAGAATAGCTTTAATACAATAGTATAATATCATAAAATTAGTTATACTTTAGCTTTATCCGACATGGTATGTAATTAATAAAATATTTCGTGGATTTTATTCAAGTCAATTGTTAATGTGTTATCAATAAATCTACAGTGATTCTTAATTTAGCCAGTTGAATTATATTATAAAAGCAAGGTTTTTTTTTCATTATAGATTGTATTGCAAAGTCGCGATAATATTTCTGTCAGTGGCATTATACCGAAATAGTTCGACTTAATCACACCATTTGCATAGATTTTATTACATTGTTTTTTTTTTATTATAAAAAACACATAATCCACATTTGAGCGTTAAAAGTATGAAAAAAAAAATCAGTTTGTTACTAGAATTAAATATATTTTTTTAGCTCTACATGGAAATAAATATAAGCATTTTTGCATTGAAAGTGTTTTTTAAGCTGTATCTGATTATTTGATTGCTTGTACTTCAAACATACCTAGTATTTTAAGTGTTATCCTTTTTTTAACAAATTGTGTTAAGGCTTAATTTAAAAAAAGGCTAAAATCTGGTAATAAAATGGATTTATTTTATGATATGAAAAATAAATGCTGGGAAAAATATTATTTTTTTTATTAAATTAACTTCATACTCTTAATTTGTATTCCACGTTTTTAAATATATCTATAGTTCTATGGTTTTTAATCTCTTATATTCGCTTATACCATTACTCTTATACTTATTCTGTTGACAATTATGCGTGTAGCGAACAGATGCGCCTGCACCAAATCCATCCATAGTTGGAATACTACTTTAGTTATGTCATAAGACAGTACATGTGGACGTGATCTTCAGATTCTCTATCAGGTATCAGGCGTCGTATCTTGTTAAATCAGTGGTATAGAATTATCCTATTCAGTAAGAGTACATGACTGTAAGTCACAATGTCGCCCTGCAAGATACGTGATGTCTCAATACATTTCCATAGACAATGTATATTCATTATTCTCACCTGAATACGGAAATACGTATGATGTGCTAAGACTCACTCTCACAGTATCGATTTAATCATATAAAGATTCTCACAAGATTTAACTAAAATAATTTGTGATTTCCACTATACTTGGGAAAACACGTAGATTGAAAAAACCCTGCGTAGCGTACCGCTTATTTCACGATTTTAATGTCAGATCTGGGGGTAACGGATAGATAGCACATACCCTTGCCTTTCTATACAAATGTATGGAATGATTGAAAATTCAAAGAATGAAAGTTTCCATTCGGGGATTCGAGGACATACCATTGCAGAGTACGAAACTAATATATAAAACGTAATTAATAGCGTTATAATGCTATTGATAGATTTATTTTTAGAGTATAGAAAATGTCACTTTCTACATTTTCTTGTAACATCGTTGCAAATATAAAATTTAAATGCTTCTTTTGTTTCAATTATTTTAATCTGAATAAATGAAAATAACCAAAGAAAAAATTTTGATGGACTGTGGAATAATGTATCTGTACAAATTGCCGGTCCGCGTGGTTTACTCTTATTAATTGTGAGGCGAAAGCTACGAATTCCCTACAGAAAACATTTATAGATAAATTTTTCAATCGTTTTATGGATATGTAGCGAAAGGCATAGATTCTTTTCATTTTTCCAATCACTTATTCACACGTACCTGCTCCTTTAAACGAGGGAAAAGGTTACTTCTCGTTTCTGGTCCTTTCTTACTACTATACTTTTTTTTATTTCTAATGAGTCACTAAAACACTAATATATACTTCTACTTGATTTATTTTTCAAACTAGTACATTTTCATTCAGTGAATTGATTCAAAGCATTGGTTAAAGAAAAAAAACTGCGCTCAAATCTAGTTAGATTCTTACTCGGTCATTTGTTTTATTTGATTTATTAGAGTGTTGCAACTAATTGTAGATTTATTTTTCACTAAGACGAACGAATGTCTTTTGTAAACTACACATAGAAGACTTTTTTTGGATTCGATCGAATATAAACACTAACCGTTCAAATTTAAAATATTCGTATTATTATTTTGAGAAATACCTACATAATTCGCGTTTGAGATTCTACAAGTCATTAACATCCACTGACCTTTCTTTGACTTCAATTGAACCAAGGGGGTCAACATCAATCCCGACCAGACACTAAAGTATACGATGATACTCTCAAACACTGTCCCAAGATAATTTAATATTCTGAACTAGGTGAAAACAAACAAATTGCTCTGTAGTCAGATAATGTTTATTTACCGCACGTTAACCGTATTTTTAGCACTGTTATGTTTGGCTAAAATGACCACTTAGCGCTATGTATTTGATAATTTACGACTGAAACTATTCAACAAATTGCTATAAAGATGAAAAATAGTTTAAAATAGAAAATTATCATTAAGGCGAGGGATAAGTATCATCACATGGTTGTCCGTAAATTTTATGTTGGGTGATATTGGATAATATATAATAGTTTCTAACTGGCTTAAGCTGTCAAGCCTAGGTGGGAGACTTTATATTTAGATATTATCATATTAAAAAAAATATGTAGTACTTACTTATTATACTTTCTAAAGTGTGGTCAGCTCACATCGTTTAACAAATACGTATTTTCAAGCGAGACTTTTTTCGGTATGGATAATCTTTGAAAGTTTGTTATTTTTTAGTAGCCAAATAAAGTAGTGTACAAATTTTTGGCGTTTTAGTAATAGCATTGAACGTTTATTAACATTTGGAATATTTCTTGTAGTGTAAGCAATTCTTAAACATGATATTTCAAGACGACTTCTGTTCGTCGAACAATTGTTGTCCATATTGAATAAGGCTGTTGTAAGACTTCCTATAAAATTTCAAACATAGTACACGAGATATTGTAACCTTACCATAGGAGTGTTGTGTAAGGTTTTTATTAATTTAATTCTCGTATCGAATTTATCAATATTTCAGAGCATGATAACTAAATTTGTATCATATAAACAAGTACTATTATACTAACGAGTATTATAAAAATGTTTTACGCACAAATTCGTGTAAAGATTTTCGAACATTATGGATTCATGTTTTAGTGAAACTCTGAATTGAAAATGTTTTTTTTTACTAACTGGTTATGACAGAGAAGGATTTTTTTGCGTAGTATTAAATAAATTTAAATGTTCATTGACAACTAATAACTCAACTAAGAATGAATACAAAATACAATGAATGTTGACACAAGTAAATATAAAACTTTGTTTATAAAAAAGATATATTATTAAATAATATTCTTAACAGGACAGGATGCTCGCCTTTATTAACATTATTCCCCAGCAATAGAGTAATCACCCAACCCAACTGATTGATTGCAGCTCATTAGTTTATAGTTTATTAGTTTGTAATGTTTAACGTCATTAGAAATATATTTGTTTGCTTTGTTTCGATTCTATAACCCTCTCTTGCGTCCTTTAAAAAGGAAAAATCCCAATCTAATTAATTGATTGATTGCACCTTATTAGTATCATTATGTTATTGCATTGTTTTGATTCTATCACCCCCTTCCTTGTTTCCTTTAGAAGGACAAAAACCCGTAATCCATTTTGTAATTTCATAATTTAAAATGTTAAAATGTTAGAATTTACTTGCTTCATTACTTAAGCAAACTTTGCGATAGTAAGTCTGAAGATGCCTCTGAAAGAGGCGAAACACGTGTCACAGTTAGTTACACAATACGTGGAATAATCAAAGTTATTTTAAATTTTATATTAACTTTGTTTAAGCCTATGTAATGTCTAGATATCTTTCTTAATTAAAAGTTCATTCTATTTCAAGAAACAATTTATTGATTTATATTTATTCATTGCTAAGTAATTGTTATTTTGATGATAATTAAGTACATACATTATTATTGTGTATGAATGTTATCAATTGTTATGTTGTGTATTTAGTAATTCTATGCGTTTTGAAATTAACTTATTGTTCAGCGTGTTTGCTATGTCATAAATATTCATGGAATGGCCGTGTACTATTGAATACAACCAAATTGCTATTCTGCGTCTGAAATGCGACTATAAAACGAATGACAATGTCGTCTTACCATAACTAAGGAATAGCACTATCACTTGTTATGTGTTAGCTGTCAATTCTTATTAGAAATGCATTATATATACATATATAGAACTAAAACACCACTGAGCTCAAAATGATGCTCGTCATTCTATTTATCGTAGAATTAGGAAAAAAAACCCTTTATTCCAGCGGTCACCAGACTTTTTGAGAAACGGGCCGGATTGAAATTTTTAAAAACATGGCGGGCTGGTCGACAAATAAATTCGTGCTAGATAATTTATATGATTATATAATCATTATGCTTACTTTAAGCTTATCCCAATTGATAAATTGAAACAAATGTTGTATTGTAAAATCACAATAAAATCTAAAATTTCTTTGTAAATTAATATTTTCTATATAAATAATTTATACAAATATTCAATATTTTTAGGGGGCCGGAACCAGCCCGCGGGCCGTAGTTTGGTGACCGCTGCTTTTTCTGTTAAATATTTTATTTGCATTATCTTAGTGTGTCTAATAGTAATGAACTGGTAATGACTAATGCATAATAACATAATATTTTATTACGTTTCACAGTACAAACAAAATAACTGTTGTTGTTGACTCAAAATTGTTGTTTACTTTTATATTGAATATAGAGTATTTAGAAGATATGTGTACATCGGTTTTTAATTAACAAAATAAATTGCTTCATGCTGGTAAATTAATAATAATCAGTAAATTATTGTCAATTCGTCAATAAGATATGAAAAAATCTACCCAGGGAGGATGTTTCAAAAATCTTACATTCAGTATTTTTTTACTTTATCATCGTCAACAGCATTTGTCGCCAGACATTTTCATAAGAATGTGTCTAAATCGAGCGGTCTGTTCAAAGCTATACATAATGCCGTTTTTCTTTGTAGTTTGTCCTTTTTTTCAATATACATATGCGACCAATCCGAGAACAATCATATATTACTAATACAATATATTTACATTCTTATCCAACATTGTTAAATGTCTAGGGAGGAGACCTTTCGAAAAATCGAGAATCGAACAAATTATATAAACACGACGAAGGCGTAAGCCGAAATAGCTATCAACAAATATATAAAATTTATGTAGAACTAAAATACACTGTTATTTTTCTTACCGTATAACAACCATTTAACACGATTAATGCGTGGAAAATTTATTGGTTTATTTTACCACTCGCTTTAACAATAGATGACCCTCTCCAGGGCTTATTTGGTCGTATGACGGTCGTCATAGCAACGCATATTTAATATGAATTACAAAATGATATACATATAATACTTATAAGAACGATTTGACCTACCCGCATCCTTCCTTGTCCTATTGAATAATACTCAAATGGAATAAATGTTTTTAGTCTATAAGATATGACGTCGGTCTGATAGCAAATGAATGGTATTTAGCTATCAGGCATACGACATATCAAAGTTCACATTTGATGCGAAATATAACTCACAGTCGTTTATTATTTATAGTGTTTTGGATCACTGCTATTTGGAAAATGAATACTAAATTAATTGTAAACATGCTTCGCGGAAAAACAAGTAAATCATGACTAAGAAATGATATAGGCAACATTGTAGTTACGTATGTACACAATAATAATGCAAAGTATAAATTTTATTCTAACTATGCGTTAGTGAAATGGTGTCAATAATTATATAATCATCGACGCCGTTACAATTGCATGCTATTTATTTCATTATAATTTATTAATATATAGACATAACGATTTTTAGAGAAAATAGAATACATCTTGATGTAACTTTTCCGCAATTTTATATTTTGACGACACGTAGAAGAAATTATCTTTATCATACCTTAATATCGTGGAATATAAACGAGAGTTGATCTTCCATTTATTTAAATTCTCCGTTCTTTTTATATTCAAAATTATTCCAGTTATATCATTGAGTACTTTTGTATAATTCAGTATTTTTGTGTGTGAAGAAAATTTTCAAAACAAAACACGTAATGTTATTAATAAAACAATTGCATAATCACTAGATGTTTTAAAGTGGCATTGCTTCTTGTCAAAATAACAATATGTTTTAATTATGCACCAATAATTATTTTGATTTAAATCAGATTCACACTTTCAATAGTTATATTTGATTTGACAATTGATACTGCACTTTAAATGTGAATATATCTAGTACTACCATGCTGGCTAAGAGTCATATTTCAGTACAGTGGAACTTTGATCTTACGTTCTCGCATTATACGTTTTCCCGCGTGGTGCGTTGATTTTCTATAGTCCCGACTTTTAGTTCATATCTAAAACTTTCCTGCATTCATCGTTTCCCGCATTAATCGTTTGTTTTATACGGTCCCTTGAAAAACGTAGAATCGGGGTCTCACTGTAAATGATTTTCATTTTGCATGGTTTTCAACAACAATCAAATCTAACGATTGTAACATTTTTTGTTGCGACTATCCTATATATACCACGTGTTTATTTTGAAAAATTGTCATTCAAAATTATTGCAATATTTCAATAAAAATATGTTTGAATTTCGTATTCAAAAACATTTCAGCTTATAATACAACGTACACGTTATCAACTGATTTGGTAATAGTGTACGTAGGGAATTAAAACCGATATTTCAAAAAGGGTGAACAGATATGAAAAGATTGACGGATTAAAGATTCCGATCTATCTTCTTACATAAAAGGCATATTTTTCTCACAGTGTGTCTTCAGAGACATAGATTTTTCACAAAAGAAGTATTTGATTATATAAAAGAAGCTTTTATACGATTTATAGGATATTATTATTGCTGACATAGATGACACGTATCTGTCAAAAGAAAATATTTCTTGATCATTTTTCTAGTCTTAACACTTGCTAAGCCGCAGTAAGTTGATTCATTGCAATTAATTAAATAAAAATGATATCATGATTATCATGTATAAACCAAGCATAATAACATAAGTTACAATTATTTGTTCGCTTCAAAAAACACTCTTTAATAATGAAAATGTAAAATAGACGACTAAAGCTTCTCTGGGGCTTGACACGATTGTTTTTTGTGACGTGTCATGAGCTAAAAACATAGTGAAAATTTTTCTTATACAATATGTAGTAAAGATTTCCCATATCAGATTGATTTCATTTTCGTCTAATTACACGCGTTGTTTTTAAATCGATTTATCAATTTACATCGATTAACGCATATTTGAGTGTTATTTATAATTAATCCTATGGGAACATAATCAGTAATCTCCATTTTAACGTTATCCGTTAGCGTTTGAATAATAAATAACTTGACTAGAAATTTTCAAAAAAAAGTACTTTTGTAAATGCTTGATGAGAAGATAATGTGCTTAATTTTAGGAATATAAATTGTTTGTAAAATTCACATTGACAGCAAAAAAGTTTTTAGATATAAAAAAATGTGTATTTAGATGTCAGAGAAAATGTGTTTTCAACTTTTGACTTCTGCCAATAGTAAGTAACCAGAGAATAAATCACCAAACTTCAAACAAATTTCAAGCACCTAAATCAAAAAATTGGTTGGATTGTTGTATTTGTATGTTATGTATAGGAGTATACATTCATATTATTAACTTATAATAACGTACAGATGGCATATTTATTATAAACATTAATAAGCGTAGCAAAATGGTACAGATGGCATATTTTTAATTTTTAATATCTACAGCGGGCTCAAAAGGCAAATAATATGTATTAAAAAGATTTTAGTTAATCATTTTTTAGGTGCGCACTGTCAATTCTTGGTGTAATGGCATTATAGTAAAAATAATAACAAATTTTAGTACTTATTCCACACTGGATTTTTTTTTATATAAGAATTTTTGTAAAAGAGAAAAAAAAAATTTGCGTTACAGCATTACATTAACGCCAATTCGCGAAATATTCTTAATTGTGAAAGTCATACGAGATTAACTCGATGATAAATAATGAATCAGTTTGCACAAAATCGACGATAAATAACATACCTCTCAAGATCTCTTTTTTTTCAATTGAAAAAATCTGACCTTGTCGGGAATTAAACCAGGGCCCCCTGATCGCTAGGACACAGCTCTTGCCACTAGACCACGGGGACCGACCGATTTATTAAGATCGTGACCGGTTTCGCTCATCACAAGCATAATTGTTAATAATTCTTACGATGAGTGTAACTGGTCCTGATCCTAATAAATCCGATGTGAAATAAGTATAGTGAAACCCCGATTCTATGTTTTTCAAGGTACCGTATAAAACAAAAGACTAATGCGGGAAACGATGAATGCGGAAAGTTTTAAAAATGAACTTAAATGCCGGGACTATAGAAAATGAACGCACCAAGCGGAAAGACGTATAATGCAAGAACGTAAGATTGGGGTTCCACTGTACTTATAATGCATCATGATTTTTGAATGGATAGTAAATAAAGTAAACGGCTCAGGCAAAAACTTGAGCCGCTTCCTTTTTTTTTTCTTTCTATAACTTTAAAATGTCTATTCGAATACAACGTCGTTTTGTATTAAATATTTAAATTGAATAAAATGATCGTTTTAAACAATGACGATGTTCATTGGACTAAATAAGTTTAATACAAAACTTAAATATAAAAATAAATTCAATTGGTATTCCGTATTCAGCTTTCACAATTTTCCGAGATATCATAATAGTTGTACCAACTATTAAGACAATTGCACGAAGTTATCATTATGCTCTGCGAGTGACTAATTTCAAATTCATATCGTTTAATTTCGTTGTCAAAGTTATTCGAAATTGTTTGATTCACGAGACTTAAGCTAATCAAGTAATGGAAAGGTTTAAATTCTAGTAACACACAGTAAGGACTTAACAAAACATAGTATTTAATTAAAGCCAACACTTGTATAATTTGAATAATCATTTTAGTTTGTGTTTCCGCTCACTTTTAATCTTACCCAAAACAATTTGGATGATTGAACCATGACATCTTTGAAATTGGATGTTTTTAAATAAAATATTCCAATTTATTAAGGATTTTGACTGAGGGTGATTGATAGAATTTCAATATCAAATTTGAATTGTTTGAATTTTGTACTTTTCCATGAGTTTTGTCGCCAACGACCCGCCATACGTGCCGAAAAGTGAGCATGGATTCAAACAATTAATAATTTTGTCATTCCACTTTTTGTGTAAACAGGTTTGACACGTGTTCAAAAAGAAGTATTCAAAAAACGTTATAAATACAAATAATTTGGAATCAATGTCTAAATTAGACTATTTTTACCAATACTTCGTATATATATTTGTAAGAAGTAATTTTATCGATTAACTGATTTAAATTTAAATTAATTAAACATGCTTTTGCTAATCTTTGTTCTTTATAGCATTAATGAGAGTAGTGATAACAAGCCATATATTTTGTCACATTTAATTGATTGGGATTTGCTGGTTGTTTTTGATATAATGACATTAGTATAATTCAATTGAACTTGTTGAAAATTCTCATCCTCTAAGTGAAACAGACCTTGAGAAAGAATTAGCACAATCACTTTTATTACAAATTATTTATATACGATATTGAATTAATTATTCTCACGTATTCGGTCTGCTATTAATTAATAGGTACGACGAATTTGGCACTTTTAAAAATTTTACTGTGTTTAACTGTATTTTTATTTAATAGCACTCGACTCTCGTTAGTTTTCGTTTTATTATTGTAGGAATAGGCAGAAAGCTAGATACATACTTAACAAATAGGTACCCCATCAAAACAACGTCAGTCAATACTAGAAGTTTCATTCACTGTTATTACCACATAGCCAAAGTTAGGTGGATATTGATACGGGCGCTTATATCACTAACAATATCCCATTCAGATGCCTTTGGTGTAGTGTCACAAGTACATAATTGTGTATAATTCATGAATCTGGCACAGTTCAAATTTACAAGAAAGGAAACGTCTTCAAAAGAGTTTACAACTTTAGTTATCTTGTTAATTAATACTGTATTTAAATGAGATTGACAATTTCGTTTAGCTTAATTCCAGTTATAATAATTGTCTGTACAATTTACTATGAGATAATTCAGTGCTAGAATATG
The DNA here is from genome assembly GCA_028554975.1 of Himalopsyche kuldschensis. NCBI lineage: Eukaryota > Metazoa > Arthropoda > Insecta > Trichoptera > Rhyacophilidae > Himalopsyche > Himalopsyche kuldschensis. The sequence continues at coordinate 8,703,948 of JAHFWI010000038.1, forward strand.
TATTTTACATAGAAAAAATTCATGTCAGAAGCGTAATTCAATAATCTTACGAGTTGTATGTATCTTCACTATAAATGTTTGTGGTTGAGAGTTAACGTCGTTGGCTTTGGTTGCGGAGTTCACAATTTTTAACCCCGGCAAGGTCAGTTTCAAAACTTATTTGATCTATTGATCCTACAAAAGGAGAGATTTGAGAGTGACTGGCTTACCAATAGTTCTGTTTCTGCTTTATCGCTCTATCCCTCGTGTTGAAATAGAGAGGTTGAAAAACCAAGTAATAACAAGTTCTTATAGAAAAGCTTCAATTGAGATTAATATAATTCCACCAGAATTCCATACGCCTTTTTTATGGGAGTAGACACGGTAAAGAAATCTTACCAAAAAAATGCAAAATATCTAATTGTCACACATAATTTTTATTAACTTTCTTCTCCCTCTCGTAAATAATTTAGCTCATAGTTCTAATCTTGAACGAATGAGACTAATCTTAGTTCACTATGTATTGCTAACAAGTAAAACTTGTAATATTACTTCATTTAATATAAATAATATTTCATTGATTAGAAAGAAAAGACAGCAAATTATTATATTGATTGAATCAGAATTAAATTGGTTTGACACCATTATTTATTAATAAAGTAAAACTATCCAAGTATTGAGTTCCATTGAGATCATAAAATGCGATATTATTATAAGCAAATAAGCAATCACGCCATATTTTATTACTCTATCGATTTTTAACCTTGTTAAATAAATTCTATATTTATCTACTTCTGAAAATGGCATCATGACGAATACTGATCGATAGTATAATATTTCATAATTCATGTTGAACTATTTTTTTTCTATTTTTACTCTAATAGCATCCTGCTTGTATTCTGCATCTATCACTGAGATTTATAAATGTATTTTAAGAGTTTACCTTTTAAACGAATTATTTAATCAATACTATGATAATAAATTCTGTATTGCGTTCATTGAATTTGTAATGTCTATGAATTTTCCTTTATCGCACGATAACAGATAGTCTCATCGTTGAAAATTTCGCTGCATAATAAAGAGTGCAATTAATAAAGCCGTTTGTATAAATGAAGCTGTTAATAGTTATCTATTTATTTTGATTGTAATTTTACGGTGCTTGTCATTTAAAATTTGAACGGTTCGTACGAAATTCTATAGGTCCTTTGTATCTCCGCGCATATAAATTATTGAACGTTTGTTGTATGAGACATCAATGTTCACTTTAACTATAAAATTATAATTGAGAATTTTATAAATATTTTATTTCCTAATGCGAGGGTTGGATTAATTTTTAATCCTTTCAACAAAATGCTCTGACGCAATTCAGCCTAAGATTATTTCAAAACAAACAAATGTAGCTAATGGGTTACCGGAAAAATAGTTTAACTCAAAACATTGTTCTTTAACAAAAATTACTTTTTTCTAGGTGAGTGTAATTATTAATTTGGGAAGTTTAGTCAAGTGATCATCATGTTTCCTTTTATAATTTAATAAAACATAATTTGTTTTTCATTAAATCGATTGCTGTGATCAATTTTGTGAAAAAGAAGCTTGTATTGTTTCAATAGATATCTACTAAAACTTTTTTTAAATTATATAGCATACCTATGTATTTAAAAATTATATTGGCCCACTAAAACAGTCAATTGATTTGTAATGCTTTTTTTTAATAACTCAAAAGATTATAAATCTTCTAGGTGCGCTACGAATGCTCGGAATAGCACTCTCGTATATATGTCTGAAGTAGATATTATTTGCTGTTTTATTTATAAAGGGCCTTATATTGAATGCTGTATAGTCTTTTGTTTCCCCGTGAGTTAGATTAAGAAGATTCAAAATAAATTTTCAAGATTAAAAGTAGATGTATATTTTTTGTCCATGGATTATATTCATTGGTAAATGCAATAATTTAAACGGTTCAATTGACATTTAAACGATTATAATTAAGCTTAAATCTATATGTTGGAATAAACTTCGAAACAATTCTGTCCCTATATGCAGTAACAGACCAGAATACATTGAATACTAAAGCATGAACACCTTGCTGAGTGTGCGGATTGAATTGTACGCCGGATGGAAACAGAGATGCTTAATTTCTTCGTATTAGGCGACACGCGAAAATTACGTTGGAAACGGAATCCAAATTGCGGATTATACTCCGTAATTACACAAAGAAATGAATTAATTCAACGGCACTGTAATCTGATCCTAAAATTTTGTAATACTAAATTACTCAACATGATCTCGCCACATGTAGAATATCGGTAGGGTTCTGGAATGTTTTTGTTATGGGATGAAAATGCATAGTATCCGTGTATTAAATTGATGCAGCATTTCAGAGGAAAGCGAATAAATATTCAATGGGAAATTTTGAATTTCAATAAAAATTCTTCAGCCACAGCATGGGAGGGGTTCTCTAATAATTTCATCTAACGACAATTATTTTTACTTATAAGTTGAATATATGAAAACGTTAAATGTTTATATGTCGAGTCTAGCTCGACTTCGTATAGGTAACGTGCAACTCCTTAACGCGAAACTTTGTTGGAAAATTATTTTTTATTATTTAGAAATTATTCTTTTTTCAAAAGCCTTATATATTGGATTGTGTGTCTAAGTTAAAATTTGTACCATTTGGTATATTTTTTGGTATTTCGTTTCGGTATTTACCATACTAATAAATACGCAAACCTCGTGATTTAAATCAATTTCTCAAATCTATTGAGGAGTTGCTCGAAGGAAAAATAATAATATATTGAAGAATGGAAAGGGTTAAGGTAGTAACAATATTTCCATCCGTTCTCAGACTCCAAAGTTATTGTTTAAGTTTTTTATAAGTCGCATAAATAAGTAACTTAACACAATCGACACATTAGCTGCGTTCTTTTTATCTCGGAATAAAAATAGGGATTATTTGCTTCTTAAAATTTTTGAGGTATACATACATAAAGTAAAAAAAACTAGTGTTTCATATTTTCAAGATCGTTTAAAATAGCTATAGTCAACTTTCACAAAATTTATCCAGCTATATTTCAAACAGTAATGGTACAATCAATCTCTTAGAAGACCTAAGTTAACAATAGATGGCACTATCCGTTCTACCCTTTTAGTATTAAGCATAGTAGTAAATTTAATCCCAATTTGAATTTTTGACATTCTTGAATTAAAGGCCTGGTTAAATATTATTGATAATGTTGTTTGAATATGAATTTACTATCATTGTTTTGTTAGTAAAATTGTATGTTCTTAAAGACCAGTTTTATACTATGCATATGTTTATTCCTCTTCGTGTACCATATCCGGTCCCTATATGGAGCAGATGGTTACTCCGCGGTGCCTCCAATCCTTATCAACTGCCATTCGCTTTTATTTCTCCACGACTTGCCAGTATACTGCAAGCCTTCTTAATAACATATTCAACATTGCGATAGTAAGCCTGAAGATGCTTCATAAATAAGCAAAACACGTGTCACTATCTGTTACACAATACGTCGAATAAACAAAGTTGTCAATTTAATTTATGTTTAAATTAACTTCCACACCGCCGAATCCATCAAAAGAAGGTATTCAAATATTCAATTTAAATACTGATCGCTTACCTAAGAAACTGATATACCTACCATTACAAGTTTAACCTTTTTACGTACATTAAATACCAAGTAGGCCGAAATTATTACTATGTATTTTTTTTGCATAAAGTAAATGTCGTAAGTAAGTATTTTAAAGGAATCTTAAGAAAACTTAAATGATGGGGTATGTAATGCCGGCGTACATTACTAGTTTGTTTTATTTCATGTGTAGAGCACCTTTGAAATTAGTTTAACGTAATTTAAAGTGAAAAGATTTAAGGCTGAAATGCTTTTAAAGAAGACACTTTCCGGAATACTAATTACCTCTGAGTTTTAAGGGCACAAATGAGAGGCAATATTTTGCTTCTACGTCGTAGAGCCTTGCCGCTACGACGAGGGATAACTTACTAGAAATTTTGCAAGAGACTGTCAATACACAGTACTAATCAAATGTTTTACACAGTTATACTACATTTAACATGATACGTACTCACGTTTCAGCTGAAACGTGCAAAGTATATAGGGATATATAGATACAGCATGTGTATAATAAATAGCTTTAAATAACATGGTTTTTGATTAAACTTGGTATGCAGGTTTCGCTTCTGTGTGCTTTAGATGCTGTTAGGAATTTTTATGTAAAATTCATTTTTGTGGAGTTTTGTTTTAGAGTCATACTATTTACTTTTTGCTCTGCAAATGTCGTAAACAAGGTCCAAAATAATTGTTTATAGTTTTATTATTTTTTTGCCATTCATAAATCATAGTATTTATATTTATGTACATATATAAATGATTAGGTTAGTAACGGCTGAAAATGAAAAGTAATTTATAATTGAAACTATCTTTTTAACTGCAATACCTAATAATTTCATTCTTTGTATATGAGCGAGATAAATTGTTTGTTTTTCTCTGTTCTTCAAAGTTTGAAGTTACCGAGTCGAAACTCGTACGTTTAATAATAAACATATGGAAACGTTCTACATTTGTGCGATTCGAATGCTAAATTCAAGAATTACTTGTACGTGCAGCATTTGTTTCGTCTCACTGTATTTAATTGTTTTTGTTCTGCAATAACTATTTTTTATTTTTTTCATCTATATGTTAAATGTGCGGTACTGAACGTGTAATATAATTCAATTTCATTCTATACACATGAAACCCTTTTGGGGTTTTATGAGTTACTTACCGATCGTAGTTTTTTCAAAACCATCAATCTCGTTCTTTTTATTAAATCTTTCTGTCGAGTTGTTATGAGGTAGCGCGTGGGTGTTCGGAATTGGGTCATAGGGACCATTATCATATCTCTAAATCCCATGGGGAACATAAGCTAAGCGTTAAGCAGGGTTTCTTATACCGAGGATTGTGGACTCCTCGGGGATCGTAAAGAATCGAAAAAGGGTTGCGAACGTTGTCGCAGGAAGTGTGATGCTTTTCGTAAAAATGTAAAATCACACTGTATTCAAAAGGTGCAACGGTCAAACATGTGTGCTGTAATCAATTGTTTGTTCCATAACTATTAAGATATAGGAATTTAGAAAACTTGGAGTTCCTTCCATTCTGCTGTGGTCACGGATCAGAGTCCCAATACTGATATTTATATAATATTAAAATTGTGGTCAAACGCTATTTTATACATATTTAAATAAACTAAACACATATTTTTTTACTATTTTGATATGTACATTTACTAATAATCATGGTTAAATTCGCTCTTCGCAAATATTACAAAATAATTATGTAAATGCAATTCAATTTAGGATTTTCTAATTATTTTTATATAATGCCTTTCACCAAGAATTGACAGTGTTAACTCACTACAATTAATTAATGTGTTTAGTGCTTACATCCTCTCCCACATATCCAATTTTATAGTCTTTTACTTGAGAAAGGTTAAGTAATTCAACAACCACTAGTTATCAGCAAATATTATTTGTTCAGATGCTCCATTAGGGGTCCACATGCTCCACCTTATTAATTTATAAGAACCCAAAGAAAACGTTTTGATGTTTATGGAAAATCTTAATTCATAAACAACACATGTACCATTGAAATTGTGTAACTAAATAGTATAACTGCAACATAGATTGTTTCAGAAATATTCAATTAGGTAATAGTATAAGGTGGCGACAAAAATCATGTGGTGTAGAAATTCTAGTTTGATTACCGTTTAAATGGTTTTCCGACGTAATGGAACTTATTGGTGTGTGACTTATTATGAAAGAGAAACGAGAAAACGTGAAATATTTGTAATACCATAAACCATTTTATTTTATACAAATAACATGATGATTGTTCGTTTTTCTATTCAAATTCGTTCACGTAACCCTTTACGTGATTTGATTACGACGATAATAGCTTGAGCTTTTTTACGATACAGCAAACGATATAATAGCTATCATTTAGCCCGCAAGACCACACGAGCTTTTTTATCAATATACTTGTCTGTAGTATAAATATTAAGAGTCGCCTGCAATAACTAAAATTGTTTATATTGTTGTATTAAAATCATGATACTGATTTTCCATTAATATTACTTTCTAGACTATTTCAAAGTAACTTGATTGTATATGTATTAATGTAATTATCATTGTATTTAAAAAAATATCTTATAAATGATTTGATTTCCCCTAGGTTGTTGGGAACAATCAATTATAAGCCTTATGTTTCATGTACATTGCCATTAATTGACTCATACATTATAGTATCATTATTTCTACCCTGCTTCTAAAAATTGGTTACTAGTGTATTTCATTATTTGTACTTTACAAAACCGATTGTGTTGCTAAAATAAAAATTGTGGATTACAAACATAACACAGTTGTTCTAATTGCATATTGTTGAAATCTAATTAGATATAAACAATCAAACTGTGGATTATTTCAAAAAACATTTTCTCGCAGTGTAATAAATTTTCTTATCAAATTGAACATTTTCTTTAACTTCTATACAAAATGCTATTCCGAAGGCGTAGAATGAAATTTATTAGCAAATCTGTTTCACCCCAACTTTCAATGTTTTGTATAGATTTAAATATACAGTGTTTATTTAACTTTGTCAAAAGAATACCAAACCGATATCTTCCAATGTACACATATTGTTTATATTTTATACCCGGTAATCCGTAATAAGTTTTGGGATACAAGAAACGTGATATTAAGCTAAGAAAACTTTCATATTTATTTTAGATTTTATTAAGTGTAAATCATTGTATTATGAAAACATATAATTTACGCGACACAAATTTCGTTATGGTTCACATATTTTATTTTTGTTGATATAATAATTAACATATATTGTTGGACTGAACGGCTAAAATTTAAATATTTTATTCACTAAAATTACGAAGATTACTTCTGAGTCTAATTATTTAGCATCTTAAAGTAAGATAAATAACGTTTGTAAATTAACTAGAATGCTCAGTTTGGTGTTCTCGTTTTTCCTATTCGTGTTAAATCAACCCTTTCAGAACGTAAATATCGTTGTTCTTACATTTCGAATGCTCTTTTGCAGTAAATTCCTATCCAAGTTTCGTAATTCCAATTAAATGAATTGGGATTTTCCTATTCTGAATATACACGCAGGAAATAATGCCGACTTGAATAGTCGAACACGATATTGATCTGTTTTACATTTGCGTTTTCTAAATAATACACTGTTCATTTTGTGATCTGAGTACAGACTGTCACCCGCATTTGTATTTTTGGACGATCTCTGTTGCTTAGCGATAAGAGCTCAGCTTAACAAATTCCCGGAGCCAAGTAGGTTTTGCAAGGTAAAATATGAGAAGTAAATCTTCAAAATGTAAAATTTGAGACCTGGGAGAATGAATAAAACCATCCTTCCTCGGAAATTTTAAATCGAGCGACTATGTGAAATTGAGTGTTAATAAGTAAAATTACATATATTAATTAATGAATGTCTGCAATTTTTTTTTAGATTTAAAAGATTTTTTGTAGTTTTTTATTTCATGTTACATCTCTATTTATTAATATATATTATTCCAAAGTTACTTATGTTTTCGATATTACCTATAATGATAATATAATAAAGATTTTTTCAATTAAAAATAGTTTTCTCAATGATTAATTTACTTTTCCGTTTAATTCTTTACGCTGAATGTTACTGGTCCTGATCTTGTATTGATTCTATAACCCTTTCCTTGCTTCCAGTAAAAAGGAAAAACTCCATTTTATCATTTTAAAATATTAGAATCAACTTGCTTTATTATTTAAGCAAACTTTGCGATAGTACGTCCGAAGATGCCTCTGAAAAAAGCGAAATACGTGAAGTTATTTTAAATTTTACACTTAAGTGAGGTTCCACAAAGCTACCGCCGAATCCATCGACCATGTTGCTTACCTTTACAAAATAGTATCTGTAAATTAAATGCAATACTAGTTTGGGTAATTTGATTTTAACTTTTATATGAAAATAAATAATATTCACATAAAGAATGAAGTGTATATTTTTTTTTGTTTATTTCTAAGCACTAAAAGTATGCGCATATTCGTTACAAGCTACATTCCAGTTTTATGCAAGTTTTTCAATATTGGGACATGAAGAATCACAAAATATGCACAGCAAAAAATTGCATACCTTACATAAAAGAATCCGCTTTCATTGTTTGCATCGCAGATATAAAATCTCTCATGCAAAGAGATACTAATTGATAAAATTCCTATTCCTAGAGCTATCGCTGAGCGGCAAGCTTTGCATTTGATTTTTGAGCACAAAAAATTTTAACCCGAGCGGAATTTTTCAGGATCGTTTAGCAAAAATATGCAGAACAATTAGCTCGGCAGAGTGTTTCAAAATATAGAAAAATTGTGCCACTCGTGCAGTATTTTGCAAGACTTTGCCAACGACTGGTAAAAATTTAATAATTAATTGCGTTTACTTTAAAATTCTTTTATGAAAATTAAATTTCCTTATACTATATAATGTTTTAATGTAGTTGAAAATAAGTAAATTTTCAATTTAGTATCATTCTACGTAGTAATAGTGCAAGCAAGATAAGAGTAAAAAATTACCTTTCAGCGTTGAAGAATAAAAAATAAGTAACTTGGGCATGGATGTGTTTACTGCTTTAAATAAATTGTGAATACCTCTTGAGAATTTGTCATGTTCATAATTCAACTACTGAATTTATTGAAAATTTAAAAAACGTATATTATTTTTTCATGAAGCTTTGCATTTTTTATTACAATAACCGTTATAATTGAGGACTTCGACTAAAGATGCTTGATAAAACTTCAATAATACATAAGAATCGTTAGACTTTTGTAGATTTCCATGATTTTTGTCGCTAACGACCCGGGTTTTGCTTTACGGCATTTCAGTACAAGCAAAAATTCTGATGTTTTTCAATGAAGAGTGTGAGTAAATTATAATTATAAGGTAATTTAAATGTTCTATCGTAAAATGTATTACCAGCTAGTAGCATGGAAATGCCTACTAATATAATAGGTGGAGCTTGAACGTGCCGAATGGCGAAACCGATTGAGTCGTTAACGACAAAACTACAAAATTCAAACGATTCAAATTTGATTACCGTTATGGTAATATTCAATATTAGAATCAGAATTTATTCATATCTGCGAAGCATATCCAGTCAGATCAGTGAATTTCTCAAGTTTTCAAAAGGAGATAAGATATTATTTTTTCGCCAACTTTGGGCCGAAAAGATTTTCCGGTCGTCGATAATAAATTTTAGGCAGCAGTATTTTCTTCAATCTTTAACAGCTTTGTGGTCTCAGTGTAAATGCTTTTTTGTCGGCAATGCTATCCAGCTTTGCAGGATTTCCTGTTTGTTATTGTGTGGTATCATCATGACCGAGATAGCGATTATCATTTTATTCCACCGATGTGAATAACGGCTGTTTCGTGAGTAATTATTTCAATTTTCAATTTAACGAATGAAAACGCAAATAAATTGAAACGCAGTCTTTTTGTGTGTGCAAAATGATATTGTATACCACTTTACACAAGGATGGCCAAAAATGTTTTTTTTTTATTCACATTTGATTGTTTTACAATCTGTCACATCTGATAGAAGATAATTAATAAATGCATTGGAAAAAATAAAAATTAATAGATATGATGAATCCAAGAATATTATTAATGAGCTTATAATAATCCATCACTGCTACTCAGATCATTACGGAAGGCTTTGCGTTCATTGCTACTCAATAAAAACCCAGAAAGCTTTCACTTCGAGAAATATACAATCAATTTTTCACATTCAATAATTTATTATGAAAATATAAAATTTGTGTGTTCGAACAGAAGAAAATATGTGTTGTGTGTCTTTTATACACCTTTATTTACATATGTAGATAAGTAAATGTATGTTTAAACAGTTTCGGAGTTCTGACGAGGGTGTAAGCCGAAATAGCTATCAACCAAATATCTCATATTTTTGTCGAACTAAAATTTTTACCGCTTTATATTGGAGTTCTACCTATTTAATACCAATTCAATCAATATATCAAGACAATAATTTATTTCAAATGTTTTAAATCAATTTGCTATCAACCGAATCATTTCTAAATATATTGTTTTGAATTATATTTAATCATGAAATATTTTGACGAAAACAATGTTCCTTGTGATATTAATATTACAAATGCTTATGTTATTTTACCAAAAATAGTTCATTTTTTCAAAAAGCATAACAATACTTAGTTAACACGCATGGCGTTAATGATAGCAGTAACTAATTAAATCTAAAGAAGCTTAACCTTTGAAGTCTAATTAAAAAGCTTATTAATAACCTGCTAATATTGAGAAAGGTTCTATACGCCCATCAAACGAAACCGGTGAATAAGTCATTCAGAAAATTTGACGCTTATTCGAAAAGTAATTAAAAAAAATATATACCTTTATAAATATTCAAAGAAAATAGTTGTGTACAACTAGCATTTCATCCGCCCACAAAAAAGTGATACAAATTCAAACTATTATATTAAATAAATACGCCCTTTTTAAGTATCGTTGTGGGTGACCCGTAAAATCATCTCATAGAAATAGCATTCAGTAAATTAAAAAAATTATCTCATTTTAAGTAGTAAAAAAAAAACACTCAATATATTTTAAATGAAGTCGTTATAATATATTTCTCGCATGTAGCATTTACCTCGGCTTGATTTTTCCCTTTGTGTGAAAAATGAGCTTTCCTCGTTAAAGCGCATAAATTATGTCAATTAACAACTCAACAACCTTCATTAAAACTGCGTTGTAATTTTTATGAAGCTGTAAGTTGTTATTTTATCACCTTAAAAAAAGCACTAGAACAACTTTATAAATAAAAATACTAGACTAATAAATTAAATGGGTTTATTTCTATTACGTTCTTGCGTTCATGTTCTATAAATTAATTATCAAGACTTTTTAGCTCTAATTAGTGTGGTGAAGATAATTTATTTTAGGTACATTTCAACAGTTTACCAGTGAATCCTTGGCAAAATCACATTTAATTATTTGATTACATATCCAACATAGAATCCTAATTTATTTGTTGTAACATCCCCTTTTACTAAAAAATCAGAAATGTTATATTATTGAAAACTTAGTTCGTAAAATTGTATTTATAGCCAGATACTTTATTATATAATAGTTTAATTTCTGATTGTTAAACTCTCTTTGTATTTGTCCTACCAAGTTACTAATTCTCAAACCTATTGGAAGTATTAACATCTTGAATATTGAAAGAATGTTAAATATTGTGAGAATTTATTTTTACTCAATAAATTACGGGAAAAAAATATTAAGAATCGAGAACTCACAATTCAAAATTATTTAGTTAACAATATGACATTTAATCTATACTACTTCATTTTTCTTAAAATAAACCTATTGAATTACACTGCGGTAAACTTGGATGAGTAAGCCACAATATGAGTGAACTACATTTCAAATAAGCCGTATTGATATCGAATGTTGAAATGTGTATTTTAATGTGCTTATTGAAATTGATGTGCTTTATTTGATTTCTTCCGCTGAATACTCAATTGCGTTGTGGTGGAACTCCGATCTTACGTTCCCGCATTAACCGTTTTCCCGCATTGTCCGTTCATTTTCTATACTCCCGGCCAAACACCCATAAGAACAATGTTAAAAAATCCCGCATTATCCGTTTTCCGATTTCCTCGATTAAACGATTGTATGGTCCCGTCATAAATATTACCCCGATTTACCGTTTTGTTGAATTTTTCTAAGAAACACGTTCGGCTCAATCCCATCGGTTCGCAGAAAAGAACCGAAACTGCAAGTGTGCTATTGTTAATGTTTTATGGTCATAATGTTTTCGGTGATACATCACTTACTGAGCACTGCAAGTGTGCAATTTTTTACGTTTTATGATCATAATGTTTTCAGTGATGTGTCAGCACTGTGTCCTGTGTACATACAGACTCCAGTCACGTAACTGTGTTTACACAAGTCGGTCAGCGCCAGTCGTATCACTGATGTTTCGTTAATTCCCAATTAACATGCTCCCCACGAAGAAAGTTAGAACTCTCGCTGAGAATCTGAGAATAATTCAAGAGGTCGAAAAAAATCCAGGAGAAAAACGAGTTGGCATAGCAAAACGTCTGGGACTGACACCATCAACTCTGAGCACGATTTTTGCTAACAAGAGTGACATTTGCAAAACAATTGAAAAGTGCGGCAAGTCATTGAATCAAAGAAAATCCGCGAAGGAGTCTACTTTTAGTGAGCTTGAGAAAATTCTTCATACGTGGTACCAGCAGGCGCGAGCTCAAAACATTCCTGTTGATGGAACTATAGTTAGAGAAAAAGCTTTGCAAATCGCCAGAAAAAAGGGATCAAAAATTTCTCGGCATCAAACGGATGGACCAATAGATTCAAAGATCTGCATGGTCTTGTATATAAAAAGCTGACAGGCGGGAGCGCTGATGTGGACCAAGACATAACTGCATCATGGATAGCGAAATTACCCGAGATCGTTGAAGGATACGAGCCATGAAATGTTTACAATGCTGACGAAACGGGTCTCTTCTTCACGTGCCTTCCGGATAGATCTCTCACATTAAGGGGCCAGTCCTGTAACGGTGGAAAAAAATCTAAAGAACGAATTACAGTGTTGCTTTGTACAAATAGTGATGGGGCAGTCAAAATGCCGCCAATTGTTAGTGGTAAATCGCTGAAGCCCCGATGTTTCAAGAATATAATAACACTTCCCACAAAATATTTCGACAGCAAGAAGTCATGGATGACCACCAATATATTTATGGTTATCTTGAAGAATCTTAATTCCTCTAGAAGTGCTCAGTGGCGGAAAATACTAGTATTTGTAGACAATTGTGCCGCCCACCCCCGAGATTTCTCATTTCTAAAGAATATCAGAGTCGTTTATTACCCTCCAAATTGCACCAGTAGTTTACAACCACTTGATATGAGAGTGATAAAAAATTTTAAACAAAATTATAGAAAGCAGCTCGTCCAAAAACTGGTATATATCATGGACTCCGGAGGAGTTATAAACCGAGAAACACTCAAGATAAATGTGCTGCAGACAATTCACTATACAGTGGCTGCTTGGCATCAAGTGAAAGCTACGAAAATAATGAATTGCTTTCAGAAACGTGGATTTTCAAGAAGAACTGATAGAAATCGAAGAGGAATCAAATGATTCATTTGGTGATGACTGGCGTCTTGCAGCTCAGGAGGACCTCGACTTTTACGTATGTGCAGTGTGACAACGAGCTAGCCACATGTGGCGTCGAAACAATCGAGTCATTATGTGATGCTACTAATGACAGCAGCGATGAAGAAGATGACCGAGAATGCAATGATGAACCTATTATTTCATTTGAAGAAGCGTTATCAGCCTTCGAAAAAATAAAAACGTTTTCCTACTCTAAGGATATAAATGAATCTGCAGTCAGGAAAATATGTGAATTCGAAGGATTCATCGAAAAACAATATTGTAGTAAAATAATTAATCATAAAACACTCTTAAAATAAATTTCGCGAAAATTTTTTGTATTTATTTTAAAGTAATATAAAACAATATTTGGAGGTAATTTATTTGAGATACATGTTTTTTAATGATTTCAAATGATTCATAAACATAATTCACTCTAGGAAAATTCACTTGTAAGTTTACTTCGATGTTATTATATACATATTTAAGTTTTCTCAGTATTCTGCTTGAATAGTGTAGCTCGCCTTGCACAACTGGCAGTCGGAATAGCATTAGGACTTCGTTTGTTTATATTATATATTCCTCCGAGAACTCAAATGCAAAATAAACATTTATCAAGACATAGCGTTGCCGTTGTATTGAAAGATAATGTATTCTGTACGTGATCTAAAGTTCATTTATGTAATAGGCAAAACAAAGAGTTAGATTTAAGATTTTAAAACTCCATATATAGTCACATCCTTTGAAAACTAACCCTAATTTCTACCGGCTTGTCACTAGAGACTCCAATCCGAATATCGAATACTCAATACTCGAGAATACTCGTCCGTGTTTCAAGTACTCGATACTCGTAATTTATAAATGAAAACTTATTTCCAAATGTTATTTACTTTATATTTTTAGCCGTTGCGTTTAACTGAGTCTTACACGTGGATTTACTGTCAGATAATATTAATTTTTTAATGGTTTTGCCTTACGTAAAAAAAGTCAATAATAAATAATTGTTATGATTGTAAAAATGTACAAATGAAATACAGAATGTATAATTGCTTAACGTGACGTAAAATAAAATATTCTAGATAAAATTAATTTCAGACCTGTTGATACCGATTCTAGTTTGTTAGTATAAATTTTGCTCGCAAAATGTTGTTTTTTTTACTCACTGCGTAATATTCTTTTACAATGACAATTCTGAAAGCTCTTTTTAATCCAGCATTACGCGTCATTTGAAGTCAGTCGTGTTGACATGACAAACACAAAAGTTATCCACATTGTAAGAATGTTTGTCGTCTGTATCATATGCCATTGTGAAGATTTTTTAAAATTCTTTCAACCATATTATATTCAAACGTTTCATGCTCACGGATTATACTATTGTGATAATAGATGATAAAATTTGAAATTGTTTATTGTCGTATGCATATAAACATGAACCGACGAATTCATACAAATCTTAAATACGGTTTCGCCAAAATCATATTTAAATTTTGGAGTTCATTATAAAAAAATCAACCATTTTATTGCATAATTTAACAACGCCCAGAACCGGTTGCGATAATTGTCCGTTAAAATACCTAAATAAAACCCTCAGTCGCTTAGCGAAACTGGTCCTAATTTAATATAAAATTAAAAATAATTTTGACAATTGCACGTATTGTGACACGTGCTTCGCCTCTTTCAGTGGCATCTTCGGACTTACTATCGCAAAGAAATAAAGCAAGTTGATTTTAAAATTAGAAAATGAAGTTTGAGTTTTTTCCTTTTTACAGGAAGCAAGAAAGTCATAATTTTGGTCCTAATTTAATTGTGAAATTAGTAATTTTAATTGTTTTTAATATGAATAAACTTAATTAATAGTTAACACCTTTCATATAAAGCAGGGAGGGGCAAACTTTTCGGATGGAAGGCTAATTCCAAGAATTCAAAATGAGCAGTCGACCGCAAGTAAAATAGCATTTTTAGATATACACCCGATCGTTTTTTACGTGATTTTATAAATGCATTGTGCTTAAATAAGTTTCAGAGCAGAGTCACCAATAATATCGCATGAGTTTGCGCACCATTTTGTCAGCTGTAAAAATAAAAATCGCGTACATACGAATAAATCTTGGTGCCGTCCAATAATTCACGTGAAATCGAAATCACTGAAAAAATCGTTTTAAAAGAGAACCGGGTGTACTCTATTATACAAAAAAATATGAGAACACTGAAGCTGATTCAAAGATTGATTTTTTTTTTCAAATTCAGGTGCTCATTTCGTAGTTGATATTTTTAAAACTGCTTGTGAATGGTCATAGAAGAAGATGGAATCAGAATTAAGATGAGGTTCATGATCGAAAATGTATGTTCACATTTCCAAAAATAAAATTATAATATTTTTTATATTCCGAACTCTTCGAAGCACTTTTTCCAAGCCATCAATTTTGACTGTGAAAAAGAATATCTGTATACTCCCCAATATCTTGAAGAATTTTTATTTGATTTTCATTATTTTTTAAAAAAATATAAAAAATATATTCTTACTTAGAATTAGGATTTCTGATGACGGGCCGCAGAAAACACTCGACGGGCCGCAGTTTGCCCGTGCCTACCATAAAGGAATGTGGCTGTGCTTGATGTACTGTATGGTAGATTTCAAATAATAAAATCGTAGATTGTTGTAGAAAAAAATATGTATATGATAAAGTACTTTTATAATATTTCAGGTATGTCTTAGTTTCAAACCTCTCCGTATTATGCTTTTTCATAAGGATGGGTGGTAAGTTTATTGACTTTACCGGTTGCGAATGAAATCTCTGGCTCGTAAACACGCTATAGGATTATCGTTTTATGCGTACAAAACAAATATCACGTAAGTCGGGTATAACGCTTTGAACATATCGGCGGGAATGTTCACACGTTTTTACAGAGAATGGGGTGTTGCAGGCTGTGAAAAAACCTTCCCGAGGGTGTGTTTGTTTAATTTTATTTCGTTGTTAAAGGTAATTGTGTTTTCGTGTTATCCTCAAATATACGGCTACATTAATAAAAATGAGCCTTGACGGTATTTTCTCTTGAAGGAAAATTTTCACAGGCGCGAAAAAGATTGTAACTTTTTGATGATTATTAGATCAAATTTTCGGCGGATTCGGCGGTAACTTTGTGAAAATTCATTTGTTAAACCAGCATTAAAATTTATGACTTTATTATTTCAGTGGTTGTGCTACTCGTACTGACACGTGTTTCCCCTATTTGAGAAGTATCTTCAGGCTAACAATCTTAAGATTTTTATAAGTACATTCGTTCTTATTCTTAACCTATAAATGACTATAATTATGGGTAGAACTTTTCATTTTTAAGAGTTGCGGAGTGAGTTACACATACAGTAACAGTACCAATTAGAGTAATACTACGAATTTTAATAATAATTACTTGTATTTTTAGGGCGAAATCTCATGGGAAATAAATTGAGAAGTGGCGAACCACATGCGCCACTACCAATTTTAATTTAAAATTGCCTTTGAAAATAAATTCATGAAATTAAAATAAAATATTTTTCATAGATTCAGCGGTAGCTTTTTGGAAGTTCATGTTAGTATAAAATTTTTAATAACTTAAGCTTTTCCACATATTGTATCTATGTATATTGATTATATAAATATGTTTGTCTATCACTTATATTTTTTCCTACCACGTCCTTTCCATATCCAAAGCATATGGACGTCTTATGTGGTTCACCTTACAGATTTTTTTCTACGAAATCTGAATATAACGATAAGGCTGGGACAGAACTATTAATCAGCTAATCGCCCTCTCTGCGTCCCGTTTCAGTATTAGACGGGTGTAGGAGAGAAAAAATAGTAAAAAATATTTAGTTCTCATTCCACATTGAATTTATTTAGATCAGACCGGTTTTGCCCATCGCAAGCATAATGCTCGCGATATGCGAAACCGGTCTGGATATTAATAATTACATATTATTGAATTTCAAATTTTCAATTTTTTGCTTTAGCTCGAAATTCAAATATTATTTTCAAACTATTATTAGTATTAGTATATATTATGTACGAGACACAATATTATGATATATTTATATTTGCTTTTTTTCTTAAAATATAATACAAATGTGTTTTGTTTATTATTCTCATCACAAGTGTTACTTAGCTACACACCCCTTCTCCACCTATTCCAGACGTCTTAAGTTTTCATATTATGTATGGTTCTTAGTTTTGACACTATTTCCTACCATATGGTCAAATAATGGTAACTGCTTTATCGCCTTATGTTGCTAAACAAACTGACATGTGCGACCAATTATGTAGCGTGAATTACTATCATTAATTCACAATTTAGAATATATTTGTATGATATGCCAAGTAAATATGTATTTGTTTTAAATTATCAATTTCTTCTGCTAGATACACACACTTCAACACAATAATACGTAGCTGTCTATAAAATAATACGTGTTGTCTAAATCAAATTTATAATTCATGTTTTAATATTGGGTAAAAAGAAAACCACAGTCAATAATATTAACCTTTCAGATTTATCAATAATTTGTTCTTGCATTTTGTATTGAGTTCCGCTTTTGCCCGAAGGTAACAATAACAAATATTTGTATTTTTATATCTTATCTTTTCTTGGGGTATTGTGAGAAAAGTACGCGAATGTTTATGTTTTTCAGTGATCTTACGATGTCAACAGATTATTGTTACTTTATTTACTATTATTGATATGATTGAATCGGTATTCAATTGGCTAAAATTCAGTATGGTACAGTGTAAATAAAGCAGCGTGTAACTACAAGGATTGTCAAATATTGTCGATGGATTAATCATCATCATGATATTTTCAAAACTATATTTCGAAGGGGAGCGATATAAAATACTTCATATACTCTGATTCCGAGGCGGTGACAACATGTAATGCAAATAATGGCCAGTATTTATGAAACTGATAACATCTTGATAACTTAATTTGTTAAAACGTTTCAGTTGAAAAAGGTTTTCATTAAAAATCAATTACACTTACCGTGGATAGGGCGTAGTAACGTCCTTAACTCTTTAAGTACCCTATATTTTTTCATAAGTTTTAAAAGTAAAGTTTTTTTTTCAAAGAAGATAAAAAGAATAATAAATACATTTAAAAAACCATCAACGCTTTGTGGGACCGTATTATATAACTGCAGATCTGTAAGTGGCTCGGATGTCAAAAGTTAAGTCCCTTTAATATGTAATGACACTTCTAATGTTATCTTCAAAATATGTTATATACAAATAAATATATGTACCACTTAGGAAGGCCGATATATTAGCTCAGAGTATTTTTGGCGATTATATGAAAGCCGATATATTGGCTCCAGCGTACTATGAGGGTTAAACAATTTTTTTTCGGTTCATCTCAGCTGACAAAATTGCATATTGTTAATAAAATCGTGTTATGATTCTCTTCATTGATAAACGCCACTGACACGAAATCTGAAACCTTTCACTCACCCTTTAAAGGAGGTACGTACTAACCACAAATACTAAATAATTATAAACCTACGATATATCAACCAACTTACTCTACTAAATTAAGTTTAATGTTATGTATTAAACGTGATTACTGTAGTTTGAAATGGTTCTAGTCTATAATATCTATATATAGAATACAATTAAAGATAACAAGTGCAGATTCACTTAACGTGTAATAATTACGTATTGATAATTGAGCTTATTAAACCACATTGACTAAAGTTTCAATTATCCTATTAATTAGTTGTGACAGTTGCGTCATACTATAATAATTATAAAATCTTGACAAATGTAATGAACTATACTAGGTATAATTCATTACATCTTTTAAATGCTGCTACAATCTTTATTCAATTTTCTTTGTTCACGTTTTAAAAAATTCATTTCACCTTAGTTACATAATTGTTGTGCTGTTGATATAAAAAATTTCGACTACTTTATAAACTACGCAATATGCTCTGAAGAATGCTTTGTCCTTATTTTTAGCGTCGGCTGTCAACAAAACAATATTGCATTTCATTCAATTAATTCCAATAACAAAATTTCTCTCTCGCTTGCTAGTGAATTTTACTGTGTAATTTAAAAGCAATGGTCACTCGTATATTTAACGTTGTGAGCACAATTAGATTCGCATAATGAGCGGAAAATTTACGTTACATACAGCTCTTGTGATGGCGACGCATAACAAAGAAAATTCTTTCCACAAATTTTTGAAAGCCACACTAACTTAAATGACAATTATCAAGTGACAATCAATTTTCATTTTACCTAGCTTCTCTCAATACATATAATATAATTACATTATTAACAAAACACAATTTTTAATTTTTATAGTTTTGTGATTACGCTTTAACGAATTGTTTCTAAGACGTGGCTGTTAAAATATTTTAACAGTTAAATCAGAACGCAAATTAAATAAAAATTTTCTAATCCTCAATTAATTAGATTCAAGAAATTATTTTATATATTTGTTGATAGATTTTTCGGCTTACTCAATCGTCAGAACTCCATAAATAATGATCATTAAGAAAGGTATTCATTGAAGTTAATTTATTTGAATTTCTAAATTGATTTATCAAAAAAAAATATATCATGTAAAAGCGTTTTTTATCTTTTCGCTACTGAAAAATATGTTTCAGTACGCAATAAATTACAATATAGCATGCTGAGACGACTTAGTGGTTTATGGAGAAGCTAGGAAAGGTTAACAATGCAATATTCGTAATCTACCAGTAACCCATTATTCGTAGAATTCAATACATACCTTGTCTACTTATCACACGTCCCTCTCGTATTATCACCGTTCAATTTTATTCACTCTAACAGCCCTTACGCCCCATCATAGGTACTTGATCCACCGATCTAGAGCTAATAATAGACTAACCGTTAAGAAATTATCATGTATTTTAAATGTAAATTGATTGATAAACATAATACAATAATTGTTATCAATATTTCGATTAAAATAAAAATGTTTCCAATAAGACCTATCATCAATTTCAACAACCAAAATTAGTATGTTTTGGCATTAAGTAATTATAGTAGAGACTATCAATAAGTTTTAATTAATTTTAAAACTGTCGGTATTTTGCAACCTAACTTATTATGAGTCGTATATTATAACAAACTAAAATAGGAAAGTATTCTGTCACTTCGAAGCTTAAACTTAACAATAGCGTAATATTTCTAAGCAAAACCTTCCACTTCATCATTCACTAAAAAATATACGTTCCATCTAAAGTACTAGACGATTTTGTTTTCTGCCTTAAGTGAGTAAAAAAACACATAAATATAGTAAAATGACCTTCTTGAGAAAATTTTAAAAGTGTTCCATTCGAAACAAATGAGTTGTTGTAGCTCAAAATTAGCAATCTTTATTTAATGTCAGCTGTAAACTTTTGAGAAGATTTTTTAAAAAATAACACTTTCAGCCGTTTTCCTAATTAACGGTGTTGGACGAAAGGATGTCATTTACAACATTTGCTCGTGCTCGTGATTGATTGCAATGAACTTTCTTTTATTTGTAATTTTTAGTATTTGAGCCGTTGGCGAGCTAAGATTTATTTATATTTTGATTTAATAATAAACTTAATCCAATAAATTACTCGGTAAATCACTCAATCAAAAATTACTACATCGCGTAAAGCGAGTAAATCGCTTATTCAAAAATGACGACAGCAAGAATATCATTTGTATGCTAAGCGGTTTTTTTCCAGCCACGTCCGCTTTTAATATTGACTCCTTATAGAGATCATGTCAATGGAAGTTTTATTGTGAGATACGATTTTTATTCACTCGTTCAACCTTTTTTCGAAATCGATAAAGTTAAAAAAATGGGCTATAGAGATAAAAGAAATACTAGTTAATCTCTCTCACTTCCCACGTCTTTATGTTCAGATGGGTGAATGGGAAGGGATAAAAACAACACAATATCCGTGCCTTCTAGCTCTAATAGATAAATTGATTGAAAAATCGTTGTATTGAATTGTCCTTGACACTGCATACACATATGAGAGACCGTCAAGAGCTCAGCTTAGTGCACGACCGAAAACGATTTATATTTTCACTATACCTACAAAGTTTTCAGTGACCGAAACTTTACCATTGTTGAGCCAATAATTGATTTACGTTTCTGAAATGTTTTCATTAAATCTAATAAGTTTTCTGTTTTATTTTTTACAAGGTTGCGCAGAAGAAATTGATAAAGGTAGCCAGAAGGCTACCTTTATCAATTTTAATAACATTTTTTAGCTATTGTTCCTTTGGTGTTTCTCTTTTCATCTACACATTGCAATAGTTTACACAGGATTATCCCAGCGTTGTTCAATGGCAACGGAATTGCTCAGTGAATGAAAAGGGTAGAGCTCTTTTTACGTATGTGTGGCATAAGGATTGGTAAAGTGGCATTACTGAAACCGGAATACCGGGATTTCAGCTGTTTATAAGTCCGACATATCGGTACTGAAAATTTAGCTAAATCGAAACACAACTGATTTTTTGAGCTGCTATATGGCGACTTTTCTGTCTTGGCTGCACGAGCTGATATCGTTCGTAAAGACACGTGCATTGACACAGATGTCATTTGAACTATTTTTTATTCCTTAGATCCAGTCACAGGTTGTCCCTTGTAACATTTGCTCCGATTATATTTACAATAATTGTGATCCAATTGAACACATTTTTATCTATTTTTGTAAAACCGATATTTTCTGATAATTTTGTCTCTTTACATTCATGCTAAAACCTATATTAATTTTAAATAGTTCTGTTTTCGCTTTCATTATGAATCTAAAGCTTAAATATATTTTTAAATAAATACCTTTAGTATACTTACAATAATATTATTTTAATATAACAATTTATTTTTTATATAAAAACCTTTAATATACGTATAATGTGCACCCTGATTGCAAAAATACAGTTTAATGGAAAATAATTATTCATCGTTGCGTTTTGAAAAATGTCACTATAAAATGGTGTTTGAATTTGTGACGCCATTGCAGTCTATAATTAATCAGTGGTTTGTTTAGAAAAATTCTCCATTAAAACTACATTGAAACATTTGCATTCAAAACTTTTAGCTTTTGACTTAGTAATTAAAATTATATTCTGAATCCGGCGGATTTGGCGTGTACAAAGCATGAGTCAATATAAAGTTGAAGCTTTTTAATCAATATTTGCGTTTACCTTAAGCACAAGAATTATTGTATATTTTTGTGGTATAATTTAAAAAATATTAATTTTAACGCAGTCGACTTGCGTCCTACTTACAAATTGTTTTAAATGCATTTTTTATCGTAAAATATTACATGCATATAGTTCTAGGACATACGTCCAAGTTTGTCAAGTGGTCAATGGTTCAAAAATATTCATACTGAATTTTCAACCAACTTATCGATTTGTGTCCAAATGCATAGATAACGGTGATCTTTATCTTCTTTCTTATCCGCCTATCATCAGAATATCAGTATTAAAAATATATATATTTATATGTATACATATTATTAGAATAAAGTATTAAATATAAATAATAAAGTAGTAATAAATAATAAGACATTTTTTGTGCTTATTCCACATTAAATTTATTTTAATCAGGACCAGTTTCGTTCATCGCGTGCACTATCAACTGGTCCTAACCCGAATAAATTTATTATGGAGTAAGTACAAAAAAAATCTTATAATGCCCTTCCACCAAGTATTTAATGTGAAAATTGTGAACACCTTTTAAGTGATGAATATACAGATTAGATATTTGAAAAGAGTAATCTATGTAAATTTAATATCAGCATGTCTAATTAAAATAGTAAATATATGTATCAAAAGCAATATAAATAATGATATATTATAGCTATTTGTAATATTAATACTGAATTTGATAAATTACCTTGTATTACCGTACATTAACTACAATACAACTGATAGATAATTGTAAAGCTGCCATTAACGAATAAACCACTCATTCCTTAATTCTTTTCCGATAGATTAAGATTCCGTAAATACATAGATAGATAGAAATATCTAAGTCTATTACGCAGTAAGAAGAGTGAGTGTAAGTAAATGTAACGCAATGTGATAAAATCATTCAATGAATAAATAAAAACCCCCCCAATAATTGAAACGCTGGAATCGTGTAGCCGGTGGTGATTTTATTTCAGGTGGAACGACAAAATCAGAGCAATGTTGAACCTTCCCTGAAAGCTTTTCCCGGCCCGATGACCGACCTGTGCAAATGTAAAAAGGGCGCCCGATGGGGTGAATCTTTATAGCCTTACCGCTCTATTCTTCTCCTCGACCCTGTAACTAAATTATATTTTTTAGAGATCTTGACTTTTTAGACGACGAAAATATTTGTATAAATCCTTCTTCCTTTGTGGTACACTATTTTCAGAACGATTGATATTTTTCAATTGTTGTGAGTAGAGACTTCAATTACTCGACATTTCAACTTCGAGTATACTCGAGTAGTTTGAGATGTACCAAAATATATATTTTTAATTTGAATTTGTATATATTAATTTGAATTTGTGTATATTAATTGAAGATAAATAAATAAAGAAACGTATTTAAATTCCATTAATACATTTATTTGAATTTATACAACATATATTTCAACAATACTTAACGTAATTTTAAATTGGTTAAGTTTTGTTTTTAGAATTCCCGCAGTAGAAAAACTCTCGACGATTATTATTAAAACGAGTATTAATCGAGTATTTTTCAAAATACTCGATTATCGAGTACTTGAAAAATGAACAAGTATTCTCGAGTATCGAGTACTCGATACTCGAATTGGAGTCTCTAGTTGTGAGTGACGTGTTTTGGAATAATTTCAGTCTGACTTTAAATCAGTAATATATTATAGGAATGCTTTGATTGACGTATAGCTATTTAAAACAGATCAAATTCATGGAAAGCTTGAAGCAGAGTCCCCACCTCAGCTCCAACTCTCCGAGCTGTGAAAATATCAAATTTTAAAAACCAACTAAAGGCCTCTAAGAACTTCGTCAGGACGATGTCAAAACCTTATACTCCACCCACCTTTCTCATACAGCAATTTCTTCAACAGTAGAGGCAAGCGTGGAAGAAGCCAGCAGCCCTGCCAGCTTCCAAACTAGCGCCCTAAGAGATACATCTTAAGCTACGAGCTAGGCTCGTCGATTCAGTTACAGTTAGGGACTGGGCAAGTCTATTACAAAAACAAGTAAACTCATCAAGTTTATGTAAACATTACGAGCAATTCCTGGTAAGAATTGAAAAATTTTAATGTTTCCAAGACAATCATTCTCGTAAGGAGTTTTTCTTAAGTGTTTTTCTTAAATTTTTCCCCACACAAAGCCCTCAGCTGACAAAATCTTTTAGAAAGTCAATACTTAGATAGCTTACATGCGGGAAAGGGAAACAAAGACTTAGTCTTTATCTACCCTAGCAATAAAAATAGCCAAGAAACTAGGAGCCCGCCTAGTGGACTATAGTTTCAGCAGGAAAGTAAAGGTAGGAAAAAAACAGATAGCGTTTTCTTGAACACTGCA
This sequence comes from Himalopsyche kuldschensis, assembly GCA_028554975.1. Lineage (NCBI taxonomy): Eukaryota > Metazoa > Arthropoda > Insecta > Trichoptera > Rhyacophilidae > Himalopsyche > Himalopsyche kuldschensis. The sequence goes on from JAHFWI010000038.1 coordinate 8,728,735, forward strand.
TCTTCTCTAACCGTGTCTTTCTATCATCATCCGGGATCTCAATAAAGCAAGTTCTTTATTCAAAGAGTACACAAACTTTTAGCATTTTTAGCGGAAATTGTTGTAAAAATATATCAATGTTAGACGTTGATAAAAGAGTATCGGGTCCGTGGTCAACATCGTTAGCTTCCGTGGTAAACGGGTTTAAGTCCCAGTAATAGTACAACTTTTTTCATTCGATTTATCGATCATGTTCGAAGGCATGGTTGTCTAAATTCTTCCCCATCCATTCAGGGCATAGCAAGAGCGAGTAACTCACCACACGTCCTCTTCTTTCTATTCCTACTCTCATCAGCAAACCAAAAGAGAGGTTAAGCGACTAACAAGCAGACGTCATAGAAAAAATATGTTTAGATACATCCATTAGAAAGCCATCTGTATTTAAGCGGTGATGTTCTTAGGATATAAATATTATTCGATCGGTCACACTTGGGCATAGTTGAGAGTTAAGAATGTTTGTAGAATTATATATTTACTAAAGAATTTTGATTTTGAATATTATTAACACATTTATTAAATTTATACACGAATATATTTTATTTTTTCCTATAAATTATAAAGGATTTATTATTCAGAGTAAGAGTAAACAATATATACATATTTATATTGACTAAGTTCAAGTTTAGCCACTCCTTGTGTTTCGGCGTCTTCTTACGTTCAGACAGCGCGAATGAATAAATAAAGTTTATTTACTATTTGCATTCATATCTATACGTATCAAAGCGGCGTACTGAGCTGTTAGCCAAGTAATGATTCAGAGCAAATAAAACCAGCTTATTTGCATTTTAATATTTTCGATGGTTTCGGCGGTAACTTTGTGGAAGTTCATTTTAATATAAAATTTAAAATAACTTTGATTATTCCACGTATTGTGTAACTAACTGTGACACGTGTTTCGCCTCTTTCAGAGGCATCTTCAGACTTACTATCGCAAAGTTTACTTAAGCAAACTTTGCGATAGTAAGTCTGAAGATGCCTCTGAAAGAGGCGAAACACGTGTCACAGTTAGTTACACAATACGTGGAATAATCAAAGTTATTTTAAATTTTATATTATTTGTATTTTGTATAATTTTATTACATATTTTAATAAAATTTGGTTGACCGTTCAGCATGCTTATTCGCTTACATAAATTAAAAAAAGATTTCTCTTTGTCTATTTTATCAAATGACTTAAAAAATCTAAACGAAAAATATTGCATTAGACCGTACAAAATGTACAGAAGAAGCGTAATTTTATTTTTAAAATTACCCTCTTAATGTATTTTTTTATGAGTTAGGTACGCACTTTACTTTGTTACTTTTATGCGGTTGTCACGCGCATAATTTAATTAAATAATTATACACAGGTCGGAAATATGCTTCATGTGAAAGCAATTTTATTTACCTTTAAAGCGAAAAAGAATGTAACAAACACTTGCAAAAGAATAATTTAAGAGTAATCATATATCATTTTTAATCCGTTTAAAATCATTTTTTTTTTTTTTGTGCGCTTAATTAAAACATAATTCAAAAATACGTTCTTATAATTAATTATTGGCTTGCAGTTCATTAAACTCACTATAAACAATAAAATAATTGTTATAATTATACTTTGTTCTATAATTATTATTATAACTATAACTATTCATAATATGGTGTAAGATATGACTACTTTTTTCAGTTTTGATCGTATTTATAAAAATAAGGTACTCATAAATTCATTTATCAAATAATCAAGATCGGTTTAGGTCGTCTTAAACATATATTTTTAAATTCTTATTTAAAGTATCTTGAATATTTAACAATCTATTGTATGTGTTATGTATTTAATACTGAGTATCTCAAATACTAAATGCATTTTTTTAAAGAAAATTTGAATATCAATTAATTGGTGACTAGCATATATTCTAGCAGTAAAAACTCGAAAAAAAGTTTCCCAAGCAGTAACCGATACGCGATTATCTGTTATTTTGGTGTATGTTTTATTGTGTTAGTGAGATTTCAAATCAGCATTTACTAAAAATATTTCAATAAAAATGTAACGGTAAAATTTTTTATAAATATCAGACTAAATTATTCGCAGGTATTCCGTAAAAGTATTTAAAAAATTTCACGTATTCAAATTTGATACAAAATTTACCGTCCGTTTTAATTATCTATTAATTCATCATACTTCATGTAATGGGATATTATCAATCTCAGATAATTTTTGCCTATTAGCGAAAATTAAGCGTTGTAATATTATTTCCGATGAATACAATTTTGTCGAGAATATTTCCCGTAAAATATCTTTCTTATTATCTCAGTCGGTGCTATAAACGCTTCCTGAAGGAAATTTTAAATATCTTACTCATACCTTTCTCTAATATATATTTTTTAATGGATATTTATTCCACAATTCTAAAATTAATTGCGTTATTACGTTGGGTTTTAATTTAAATATTTTAATACTATTTTTGAGTATGGTATTCCCCATGGATGGCGATTTTTAGATTTTTTGTAGCAATACTGCCAATATAAATATGAAATAAGTTTTATATGTGGTCGAAGAAAACTTTTACATTGCTGCGCTTGGTAAAGATATGTTTTATTTTATTTTTATAATATACGCAAACGGTGAGTATTAAAATAAAATAAATAATTATGTTCCCTTTTAAATCTGAGCTTTTAAAACCACAATCAGTTTTAGAAAATTAGACTAGAATAAGCCCATGAGACTACGGCGATCAATCATATCTGACCTTGAAAATGAAACCTAAGAAGAGTGATGATCCCATTCTAATATATTGAATTTCTCTCTTTGGAGGGATCTTGAGAAACTATTTTCATTACATGTAAAATGTACAGAAATTATTTTATAAGCCAGTTCTGATAGAATCTGAAGTAAACGTACTCTTAAAATTGGTTATATCTGAATCGCTCAAAATCCCTCAAATTTCCATAAAAGTGAACAAAACAGCGTTGAAAGAGAAATATTAATTAATAAGCTTTTTCATTACTACGTTTAAAGTATCTGAAATAATGAAATAACGTGCTTGAATACCCGAAAGAACAATCAATAAATTAATTTTTCTCATAGCCATAGTTATATGTTATATTTACATCCATTTCCGTGTAATACTAAAAACTTAAGTATCCATTATTCAAATGAACGACAAGTGTAGATTTGTATGTTTAAATAGCATAATAATTTTGAGAACAAGAAGTTTTTCATAGCATTATCCAGATTGTATAATTGATACTTCTATTCATAATTCTTGATCAAAAGGCATGTGACAATGACAGTTACCTTCTCGTTTTCTAATATTTTCAACTTGATTAATAATAAATTTGACGCACTGTTATAGGGGTGAACTGTCTGAACTGTGAGTTTCCCTTTGAAATATCGTAGTTAAGGCACTGCCTATTTGAATAGCGACTACAATTAAAATTAATCATTTAAAGTTCCGCCATTCCTCTTCTTTTATTATTAATTAATTATTACCCAATATTGTGAAAGATTTATTCCGATTAATAACGAATTAAACATTGTTATCCGCCTATTGTCAGTAAAATTATATTTTAATATACCATGACAAATACATGCAAAGTATTTTATGCAATCTGGATTAAACATTATGACGGATTAAGATCGGATATTGCGGTTGTTTTTTTATTTTTTATTCCAGCTTTTTTAGCACACATTTTGTCTTTTACTTTATCATTAATTTTCGATAAAATCTCATTAATTTCAGAGTAATCCTTGTTTTGAAATATTATTACATAAATTGTATTCATGGGTATATCCGCTACTGTGAGCAACGTTCAAAGCTTTATACATAGATACGTGATCATCAATTTTATTTTAATCTCATTAAAGTTAATTGTTGTAAGAAATAGTTTTTAATTTTAACAATTTTGAAACTTGAATCGTTTGATTTTTTTTAACTTTTCGATGAGTTTTTAGTTTAAGTTTAGTTAACAGTGTATTTTTTTTTTACAGTACGAAGAATTTAATTATGGTTTATTGCAAATGTTGATATCTTTGTTTGTCAAACAGGAAATTTTGACAGTGGAATCCTAGTAGCATTGTGAACTTCACACAAATGAAATTTAATATCATTTTAAACATTGACATTTATGGAATAAAAGCTCATTTCGACATGTGCTGCTTTGAAAAGTTTCTACTGAAAATTTGTAAAACATATGCGACGAAAACGAAAACAAAACGATTGGTGCAAAAGTGGTTTATAAAATTTTGTTCTTTGAATCGAAGCATGAAAGGTGTATCACTGACATTCTCAATTTGATGAGAAAACTTTTCAAACATTAACACCAATGTTTCCGACTGAGGTATAAATCGCACAAATGATTTTGTAGTTGGACTTATAAAACTGGGAAAATTAATAATTCGTTGGTTTGGATACTGTACCTACCAACTAAAACAATCAATGCACACGTTTTGAATAAACACCTCCAATATTACTAAACGTATTTATTATATAGCCGAATAGCTTTTCAGTAATTTTTTCAAATTTTGAGAATTGAATAAATTATTAAATATTTCTGTGTGCCGTTTGAAAAATACTAAAATTTTCTAAGCCGAGAAATCGTACATCAAGTTTGATAGAGAAACAGTCTTTCGAGATTTTTGAGCTTTCACTTAATCTGAAATACTTGCCATTTTCTTATCTTTAACGACCCACTGAAAAGAAGCGATTTATAATTCCCTTATCATTTTGCAAACAGAAAAGTTAAAAAAAGAAACAGAGATTTTGTATTTTGTTGAATCAATGTGTCTCAAACGTTTTTAAAAACATTAAAATCTTTTTTTCTATATGCCTTAAAAAACGTAGATTTTTCATGATAAATATGATAATATCAATAACAATCGTTCAACGAAACCTGAAATAAAATTTAGCTACTTGAACTAATATAGTTTTTAAATGTAATTTATGTATGATAGTCCTCTATTGTAGAATTCGTTTTTGTGATCGCAATTATTGTCACACAGTTTTAAATGTTTTTAGCTTCAAAGTTTCCATAGGATCGATTCGATTTGTCTCTTTAGGTTTCTTTACAAAAACTACTATCGAAGTAATTCGATTCGATGAAAATCGAAGAGTCAATACGGGTCGTACTTTTTGTTCGGCGATTTTGTGAGCCACTGAGACGTTAAGTTAGGTTTGAATAGTTTAACAGAACTGTTATGTGCCGTACGTGTGAAATTCTCTGCGTATTTATTCAGTTGATTTTATCTTTCTACGGCTTTTCTCAAAACTATATCGCTGAATCCACATCCCATACATCGGTATATATTACTAAAAAAGCGGTGGGAAAAAGAAGCAATTTTGACAAATCGAATGTTAAAGAACATTTTTTATCATCTTAACAGTCATAAATGATATCGATAAATTGTGAGACTTATTTTTAAAGATGTATATCAAATATCAACAATCTTTCTTCCTAAGACTTTTAGATGTTATATAATATATATAGTATGAATATAAGTAAAATTTTAAATCGTTTGAATGCTATACTTTTTCATGAACTTTGTCACTCACGATACGGGTTTCGTCTTTCGGCATCTTCAGGCATATCAAGTGCACGAGTGGACTTGAATTGACTCAGTTAAACCACAAAATTCAAACGAGTCGCATTTGGTGTTGAAATTTTATCAAGCACCTACCCCTTAACCATTATTTTTTGATTGCAATAAAATATCACGATCAATTGTTATAACGTAGTTATTACCAAAACCTATCATTTAAATAACTTTTAATATACCCCTCTTAATATTATTAGAATATGGCTATTTTTTACCAGTTATTTAATTAAATTATGTAGAAAAAGAGGATACATAATTAAAATTAAAGTTTCTCTTCTATTAGGGTAATATAGTATATGTACATGCAGTAAATTTTATCGACGAGTATTCCAAATGATGTCTTCCATTAAAAAATGAATTAAAAATGTTTGTGTCAAAACTTTATTCGAGGCCTTTCGGTAGTAACTGTGGTCGAAGAGTGTTTTCCGTAAAATGCACTTTATTAATAGTCAATTAATGTTTTTATTTACCAAGAACAAACGGCAGGATGACATATATAACGAAGAAAATAACATTTTCCGCAGCGTCAAAATATCAAAATGATTTTTTGCTTTCAAATTTAGTGTCACCCAAAAAAGCTTATTTTTTATTTACCAGTGCAATGAAATAACGTAAGTAGTTGACCTTTTTCTTTTTAGGTTAACATTATATCACCGTATCTCGTCACGATCTTTTGTAAGGTCCTTGTACAATAACCATTATTCTTTTTTATACTAACATCAGACTTAGCTTATTTTTTAGAAAATACTCAACAATAAACGACGTGGACGTCAAGTTAGGATGTTATGTATGAAAAAATAACAGTTAGGGTTACAATTACTTTGTTACATTGATAAATCTAGAATGATGAAAAATATTATGTAACTTAGCCATGAAATATGCAATTGATTATATACTTTTATTTTTATAAATAATGTATGGACTGCTTTCGATGGATTCGGCGGTAACTTTGTGGAAATTCATTTTAATATAAGATTTTAAATAACTTATTCTCACCATTATTCTAGTGTACGTCGAATAATCAAAGTTAACACTTTAAAAAAATTCTTCAGAACTTAAATGCATTGCTATTTTTTTCACCGCGTTATAACGAAGTTCTACCAAGTAAATGTCAATTCAATCAAAAATCAAAGTTTTTTTAAAAATTTCATATCTAAATGTATGGCATATTTACATGAACCAAATGTCATGAAGTATGCATTTTTGTAGCTTAACTGTTTGTTCTTCATGTCTGAATGAAATTTAAAATTTGTCGATAAGTTGAAGTTGAAATTTTCGTGTTCTATAAATATTATATTTGAATATGAAATCTTCTGTCGCTTTTAATCAAACGCAGATAACACGAAAATATTAACCTAAGTAATATTGTTGTTTTGTTGTACAACGAAATGGTCTTGTGCGCTCTGTATCGATTAGATTTCGTAGAAAGAAAAACTTTTTATTTAAACCTTACGTAATATAGAAATGTAATTCGGTAGAATAAGAGAACACACACACATTGTGTAAAATACTAAAACTTGTTTACGTGTTATACTCCTGACAAAATTTGTGCTTTATTTAAACTTAGCACTTACCTTGAGTAAGCATGCAAATTTAACAATAAATTGAAAAGACTCTGCCTATAGATTACAAAAAAACAATTATAGATTCACTGCGATGGATTATTACAATATACAAAAATCCAAACGATATATATTATTGATGTGACTACAGAAGATAGTAAAAATAATTTCATTCCCTTATATCAGTAATAGCCAAACGGTCTCTCGCGAGCTACCGGTAGCTCGCGGTGGCATTTTCAGTAGCTCAGCAATAGTTCAAATAATATTTCAATAGCTCAAATGATATAAAACTGCAATTTTGAATTTTTTTAGCAAATGTAGCATTATCATAATTTATAATTTAAATATCTAAAAAAGTGTTGCAAAATGACTGGATTTTGTAATAAATATTATGTTTTTAATTCTATTTCTACATATACACATAGGTAATAAAATCAAGATGTAATGTGTGATGATTCCTGATCATAATTTAGAGGAAATTAAAATTCTGCATTGAACTTAACGGTATAAATAAGGTTCTTGTGTTTTTTGTCGAAAATGATAATTGGTTGAAAGCTAACTTTGCTTCCAAAGCCCTCATATATAAATAGCACATCAGAAAAATTCAATTTCTGAAAGTAGCTCACATCCTTATTGAGCTTGGAGAACATTGCCCTATATTAAACATGCTTGTTTTAAATTATTGAAAATTTGATTAAATTATAAAATTTGGTCTTACCAGTGTTGAAAAAATATTTTTTAATTCCGTCGAATAGCGGGTGCTGTGCATATTGGACAATCAGAATAATTTGCATTTTATTTTTCAATTTTTCTGCGCTGTATTTACCATACTGTTTGAAAAAATTATACTGGCATGCCACCGATTTATATATGCGTGCTGAATCCACGATCTTTTTTCTTTAAAATTTATTCTTCGCGTTGTTCATACGAGACGTCAGATGAAGGAAAATCCCTCCTGATCATATAATTGTCTAGATAAGTGGGAATATTTAGCGATTGGCTTTGATGTTTTTGTATTTTTCATGTACAAATTTTAAAAATACATTTTTTGACTTTCATCAATTCTATCTACTGTAAAACACGTCCTGTTGGTGGGCAGGAACGCCTGTTGATGGTTAGTCACGTGATTAGGGATTCCAATCCCGGGACCCCGTGAATTGGCAATACATGATGAATCCTGGGATTAAAAAAGATAATCCTTACATTTTCGGGATTGATTTGTCATCAATAAAAGCGTTATTTATTTCCATTGATATGTCCTCATTTTAACAATGTAAATTTTTTCAAAATTTGCATAACTAGACTTTTTGTTAAATTTCAAGTAGTTATCAGATCGCATTCGAGCGAGACCGGTACATTATATTTCAATCAGAATATTTCTGCTCTTCAGTAATGGATAAACAACCAAAAAATAATATTCATATAAAGATAGTGACTTCCGTAATTATAACTATTTTTCATGGTACATTAACATGCCAGTATAATAAATAAGAAAATTATCGACGATTAAAAAAATATTAAAATCGAGGGATCGACTTATTGTAATCCCGAAATCCCGGGACTAAAATTTTGCCCAGGATGTGAAACCCTAGTTGTGATATCAAGGGTCTCATTTTTATTTTATTTACTCATATTTCATAAACCTTACTAGTTTTTTAAAATAAGAAGTGCTAAAAACTTACATTTGTATATAAAAAATACTGCAATTAAATATAACTAAAATTCGAATCGTCCTTTAAAATATCATTTGCATTTCTGTGAAAGATGCTCTAATAGAAAGTAATGTAATGCCTGGCACATTTACGCCGTTGGTAATATTATTTATTATTATTTTTCTAGAATGAAATTAGGAATGTTACGATTAATTTAAGTAATGTATAGTCTGCAGAAACAATGTCTCACTATTCCCTTTCCTCATAACGGTTTCCAATTTATCAACTGAAGTCGTAAATTCTTGAACTTCAATTAAAATCACTGTTCTTAGAGTTCACATAGTTGGATAAACAGATTGTACCAACACGATAAAATTGATTTGTGTAAAACAATACATAGGAAACGCTGGCTTACAATTAATCTATAAAACAAATCGCTAGTTTATTTTATTAAAAATGTGTATCGTTAAAAAATATCATCCAAACTGTACGCATAGCAAATTTAATAATTTAAAAAATAGCATAGCTGTTTGAATTGTAAATGTTGTATCAATAAGAGAGATTGGAAATCATATTTCAACTTGCAATATAAAATATCTGTCGTGGCTGGTTACGAGAATTTTATTGGAAAACCGAATTCCCCATAGAATATTTGTATATGCATTTCTTCCTTCTGTTTCTTTTTGCGAATAAAACAAAACCATAAAATAATTATTGAAACGACTGAAAATAACTCAAGGGTATATAACTAAAATAAGGAAAATTCCTTTGAGCCGTTTATTTAGTATTTTTGAACCTATTGGTTATTTAATTTGTTTTTAATGTTTTAAAATAGTCTTATTCATAAGCCGTTAATAAGCATTAATGCAAATTTACAAAAATAAACTTGATACGATACGAATTTTACCTCTATTCTCACTTATTAAAATCCCAGATCAGCTTTCAATTCGAGAAATACATCAAATTCATGTGTCACATTTAATCACTTATTATTACCATATAAAACTAGGATGGTGGAACAGTGAAAATATGTATTGTGTACCCTGTCTACAACGGTATATATAGAAAAGTAAATGCAGGCTTCAACATAGTTCTGATGATGGCGTAAGCCGAAATAGCTATCAACAAATATATAAATTGATTTTGTAAAATATTTATTTTAACATTGTTATATTTTTTCCACCTTATGGAGTTCTACAAAGTTAATACCAATTCAATAAATAAATTTAAAATAGTGACGGACAATATTTATAATTTCTATTTAATGTATGACCGCTTAAAATATCAATATCTTATTATTTGAAAATATTTCATGAACACTTATAATTGTTGCTTACCTTTAAAAAATAGTAACTATAAATTAAACGCAATATTATGGCTGATTTGATTTTACTTATTATAATTTTTATGCGAAAATAGTGGTTAACTGTATTGTTTACTCCTTCGTAGAAACACTTATACTAAATTATACAAATCGATAAAAAAGTGAGAATTTATTTCTCATTCTTTAAATTCAAAACTGGTTTTTACCTTCGAAGCCAGCGTAAATATATACCGAAGTTTTTTGCTTAAATTTAAAGTAATGAATAAAAACTGTTGTAACTAATGAAGATATATTATTGCGTTCTTCATTAACTTTCAGCAGTTTAGGTAAAATTTGGATAAAAAAACATCGTTGAAAGTTTTTATCATTAGATTTTTTGAGTATTACAATTTTCATTTGCTTCGAGTGACAATGGAAAACTAAATACTATTTTAGATAATTATTTTTCCATTTCTGATGTTTATTAAAGTCGTAAATTGCTTAAAAGTTGTTTTTGATTTAATTTGATATTTTAAGTCTAGATAAATAAATTATTCTATTATAAACTAAAAGAATCGTTGAAGAAAAAAGAATCTTATTAATATTCAACATCGATTAAATTTAAACAGTTTTAAGTTTAGCCAGTTGATCGAAATAAACACATTAATTGCATTAAAAAGGACATATAGTAAATTTTAAAGAAACATTTTAAATTTTCAGTTGTGATTATCTCAAAACTAAGATTTAGTAGATACTCGGTTTAGCCCTATTATAGCCGCAAAGTGTTATCACACTTCTTATTATCCGTGGAAAATTATCCGTGAATTGCGATAGCGCTTCGAATGCGGTGATTCAGTAATGCGTCTTTTGTCTTTTTTAAATTTATAAATATAATCACCCTTCTAAAAGAATACATAGAAAAAGATGTATGAAGCATTTTACGGAATTACTATTGATATTAATGTACTTAAAACACGCAAGTATTTGAGGTTATTTGGCAACAAATCGAATTGGAAACATATATTATATAATCGACTCTTTAACTCCATTACATTTAGTTGCTGTGTTATGGGTCCGAATCCCGCTACGGCCACTGGTTTTTCAATCGATTTATGTTTATGTGTGATGTCCACTTAACCATTACCAAACCATTAGCTTTGCCATATACTTATATTCCTGTATTTTCAAAAAATAAAATTGAGCATTCGCGTAACAAGCAGTTCTCATAGAAAAGCATATATAAGCTCTACAAAGAGTCCGTATGCTTAACATAGATAACGGACATGGTAAAATGAAATATAAACTAAACATCAGAAACACAATCACGATTGAATATTATAAAAATTTCTCAGCTATTTTCGCAAATCATGAAATACATTAGTTCAAAATAGTATTTATGTAATTTAATAGAAATGATGAAAAATAATTAGTTTATAATTGATTTGTCGATTGAAAAAAATCTTTGATACTTTAGATATTTCTCTTCCACAATGCTTGTAGTATATTCATTATTTTACCTGTCATATATACATATGTACGTTAAACAAGCTTTCTTTGACTCTTGAGAATTTGATATCTATTGAGCTGAAACAAATAGGATTATGACAAGTCAGCTAACTTTATGGACTCGCGTCGCTGTTAAAAAAATCACATTCTGTGTGTCTGAAAACGATTTAATAGATTTCTACTTGATTTCACCAGAAATCCTCTTGTCTTCCATAGTCAAAACCGGCTTCTTATCTGTCAAATTGAATACCTTGGCAATATAATAAATATGTTTTATTTTAATATTTACTGAGTGTATTTCATTGTAACATGAAACCTTTCAACGATTTAAGATTGACATTTATTTATTTTGTTACATGTACTCTATTTTTTATTTAATATAATGTTACTTTCAATCGTATCGACATTTAGTAGATTTTCTTGGTTTTACTTTTAAAATTTTTGATAAATCAAATACAATAAATTTCTATATTGAAATTCATTCGGCTAGAGTTCATTGTACGCAATGTTTGTGTGACATGTAATCCAACGAACTGCAATATAGAATGCGTCCGATGTCAACGATAAGTGGTTTGCAAAAGGGCTTTCTAAAGAAATAGGAATCTTTTGTAAGGTCACACGAATTGGCTCTGTTCTTTTCGCTTCCGTTTCATCCCCTTAATATGAGACAGCCCTTAGTTTGCTGCATGTACCTAAATCTTTTCGCTCGAATTACCCCGGCTGCTTTAGCCACCCGTCAATTTGCCGACACTCAGGGTACGTGGAAAAAATATTTGAAACCAGAACTACACATTCTTTTGAAGAATTTTCCTATTTGACCTACTAACCTCACGCACGGAAAAGGGAAATAGACAACTTATCATCTTAAGAATTCGTTTGCTCTTTGCAGATAAAAAGTTTGTATTGCAAAAAAAAGTTGACGGACAAGTTTTGTTTTACATTTTGAATAAATTTTCATGAAATTTATTTATCCTGCATAATATTCAGTGGTTTAGTTTCCAATTTATTGCGAATTGGAACACTAGCAGAGCAAATATATTTCAAATTTTCGCTCATGTAGCATTACAGATCGTATTTTATATGTTGATTTTTTCAATTTAACATTGTGGGAGGAATTTGGGTTCTCGTAAAGTTTTTGTCGAAAACTTTGTCCGTTTACTTGAACAAATTTTTGTCGGGGGAACGTTTTATAAAAATATAATATAAATATACTCACCTCATTATACTGTGAAATATTGCTCATATTCAAATTTATTCATGAATTTAATAATATTTAATATGTGGAGCTCTTATCTCAAAACTTTGAAAAAAGTATCATGAATTTTCATTCTATCATTTAGAAAGTTTTGATGAAATTAATGCGGTATTATACTTGGAATACGATTCGTTTCATTTTATGAAATACTGAGTCGTTTTGGATAATTTAAAATTAATGTTTTATTCCTTTCTTACAGGTAAGTGCTCATGTAGTGCAACAGAATAGTTTTCAAGGTAAGTAAATGTCTACAATATCTTCTTTGTATACAACTCAATTTTATAATTAAAAGATTAAATAAAAAAAAAACTTCAGTAACGAGTGTTTTACCGCTTCAAAGAAATAAAAATCTAAAAAAAATTTCATATAAGTTTGCTGCTACAAATTGTGAATAAAAAAACCTTGTTTTTGTGTAAGCCATTAATAAAAATGGAAATATTTATGTATCAATAACATCTTTAAAAAAATAGCTATCAGGAAAGCTTCAAATGAAATAATAAATTTGGAAAACATTATATTCATGATTCATCTATTGTATATAATTTCCTTACGTTTCAAATGGGGCTCTCAAAAAACCTTCGCCGCAATGAGATATATTTAATAACAACAATGTTATCTTGTAATTTAAATCTGTGACTACTGTCAAACTTATTTTGGGATTTAAAGTTTTAGATCATTGTGAATTTCAGCTTGAGAACTTTGAAATTGAGATTAGTTTCATTATTTAAAAGCCGTTTCTATAATACCATTGAAGCGTGTTTGCGATTTAAACTTTTGAGTAATGGTATAGTACGTCATTTGTGGCATTGATTGAGCCCGGAATAGAGGAATATATTTTTTCAATCCACGAGAAATATTTATCATCTGCATATACTTATGTATAACATTGAACGCCAAACACTCCACCTTAATTCATCACTATAAAATGTACCCACTCCTCCTATTTTTTTGCCGGATATACATTTTATGCGATTTTTTCTAACGTTACTTTTTTTAACGATGTTTCATCAGTAATGAAATTAAATTTTATATAAAAAAAAAAAATGCGCGAATTCGAATAAAAAAATTGATTTATTCATATGATTTTGATACTTTTTTTACGCGATATTTTTATTTTTTCAAATTTCTTCAAATCGGTTCATCACATTAAAACAGTTATTAAACACGTCATAATAAATCTGGACATAGTTTCACTAACAACAACACAAGTCTAACCTAATTTATCGCTGTTTCTACAAACTTATTAACATGATTCCGTTGTGAATATAATGCACCAGTCACGTGTATCGTATTAATGTCGTTGAATTATGATGTGAACTCAAACAGGAAAGTTCCGGGAAGTGATTAATGTTATTCCTGAATCTAAGTTCTTTAATCTGCAATTAAATTGAGAAATTTCACGAAAATGAATGATCCTCCATTTTATTATACGTGCTTCTGAAAATTCATTTAGAATATTAAATATTCATTCATTCAATCGAAAATGTTGCCACAGTGGATTTTTTCAATTTCATCACACTAAAAAGTTTTAAAAAACTCTCCTTCGAACTGTAGGCACATTTATCAAATTATTTTACCTTTAATACTGACTCAAAAAAGCTATCATAAGTACAAATTTAATACAGGCTCGTGGCAAACGGAAGAATGTGTCGAGCAATGAATCATCAAACTGTTATTCAAGTCGGGAGAGTTTTTGTTAAAAAAAGTGTAACGGTTGATTTGTGTAACGATATAATCATGAACTATTAATAAACATGTCGTTTCCGTGGTCATAGTATTTTCAATCGAATAATATATTTCTGTTCATGTATGATACATGGATGTATGTGTTGTTTAAAAACTCTTGTCCACACCCATCCGACCCTTAAAACAGGACGCAGCGAGAGCGTTCAACTAACCACTAGCCCTATTCTAATCCTATCCTTTTCATCCCTACTCTCTTCGAAAAAAAGAGTTTGGAACAACTAAGTAACAAGCAGTTATTGTCTAAAACTACTGTTGAGATAAACTCCATTAAGAGTAAAATAAAAAAACTTAACTACTTATGATATTCGTTAAATTACCAAAGCTCGAACCAAAGATAAATCACATATTTTAGTTGAGCAATTATTTTTTATTCGTTCTTACTAAGACATTCTTTTATACTTATGTGACGTGAATCATTAGAGATGGCAAGCTTTACACAGAATGATAGTGATTTCGGCACTAAATCTATACACTTTATAATAATTCTAGTGTAACTAATTAATTTAATATTTTGGCATTGCTATTCACACTGAATTCAATTAGTGCTTTGAAATTCGTGAATTGATTATATATTCATGCTTATTAAATTATGATTTTGACCATTTCAATTGAAGCTTGGCGTATGATGCTTTATTCGTACGTCAAACGCTCTATCAAATAACGAGAGGCTTATTGGACGAGATGTTTCCAATAAATTCAGATGAGCATGACCAAACTTCAAATGGTGATAAGTGCTAATTAGATACCAGGGTGAATGATTTTCGGGCGCTCTATTCTGTAACGCTCAAAATGATCCGACTCCACGAGAAACTCTACATGTTAAGTTTAATGTTTAATGATTCTTTTTCCGCGAGTAACTCAAGTATCTCATATGACTTTGTTTACAATTCACTTTTAAGTATGTCCCTTTTTAACAGCTTACAAAGTATTGCATTAGAAATAAAGCTGTAATATTTTATAACTAGAAATATTTTCATCGTGAAAAATATGCACACTTCAATACATATAATAGTTATACCTCGGATTAGTGGGGCTTACTTTTACATTCAATATGTAAAACAAATGTTTCTATATACAATTTTTAAATGCGATGTGTGTTTTCGTTTCGAATGATTTTAATTTAGCTGGATTAAACAATCACTCTCTATCAGGCTATATTATATGACAACGAATTTTCACCTGGAAAGGGATTTTATACATGTAGATGAAATTTGTTTCACGGATGAAAATTAAATTCAATCAAAAATAAAGAGGAGGTGTGTAATTTAAATCGACAGTCAACATTGGTTTAATTTAAAAAAAACGGAGGTTTATCTTTGATTTTTTCGACATTCACCGTGATGGAAATGAAACTTGCAATTGTTTCGAACAAAAATTGTATTTCTTAAAATCTTGCCTTTTAATATAATAAGAATGTTAAAAACTTTTGTTATTTAAATTTGATTCTTTCACTGGTGTTAAAATAGTTAGTTAAATATTTAGTGAACCTAGTGCTTTATTTAAATACTTTTCCAAACATAAATTAATTCTTTGCTATATTACATTTTTATTTATCAAATCCACTTATCTTCTTTCAAACGTCATATTATGATTGTCACGATCTGTTACATGTCATCACCGATATCATTTCTCATTTCTTCTCTTAAAAGGCGACTGGCTTCTCATTTTATTAGGATCAAATAATTGGAGCAAGAAGTTTGATCGCAAACAAAAAAGAAAACGGTAAAATTTTTGCTGATTACTTTATTCCCTCGTACACAAAACATCACGGAAAAGTTTTCTACTTGTACTGAAGTTATTCAGAATTAATTATCTAATGGATATACTAAGTTATTTAGTCACTTTCTATTTTTTTGCTTTGAAGTTTACATTGAAAACAGTAATAAGATTATTTTTTCCGTTAAATGAATTTAAAACAACATTAACACTATTAACAGCGATAGTTTCAGTGTCTTTCAGTATTGTTGAATAAGTAGTTAATTCAACGATATCGATGAGTGCAAAAAAAAATCGAAACTTATTTTATAGTGTGATAAAAAGTAACAAAAATTTTAAAATATGATTTCGAAAGAATTGCAGGTCTATTTATTTCGTAGTTTGCTAATGTATTAACATTTTATTTTACGCGGTTGACATTTTCGTATAAAGACTCGTGTAATAATGCTATAATATATATTTCATTATGTTTTGTATCTTTTCTAACCTACCTTATGCTGACTTTGAAAAAGAGTTTCAGGTATAGCGCCTGGCTAAATAATACTATTTCTTTTCCATGTTTTATATACCAAGTATTTTTCTATCCTAACGTTCTTTAATATGAACGTCACATTGATAACTCATATTTAAGATTGGGTGCGGACTAGGCTCACATTACATTTTTGTTATGTGCTGTAAAGCAATACATAAGAAAATATATCTTCTTTCATGCAAGAATTCATCTCGGGCCAATTTTTATTTGATCTACGCTGTGTTTTGTGCTTTTTGCTGATCTCGTTTACACATCGCAATTCTTAAAAGCTCGACTTTAAAACGCAGCAATGGGTAATCAGATGATTTAAATTTTAAGTTTAATTGTTAGCTATTTCACTAAAAATATGAACTCATCGACTGCCATTACATATTGGTATTATGACACTGAATTATGTTTATGTCTCTTATAACATACATAACGGCAATGTGATATCATTCGAACATGTTTTTGTCCAGATTAAATAATATCGCTAAAAATAATGACCAAAACCAGTTTTCTCTCAACCAGTCTCGTTTCAGTCTCAGTCTCTTTTTATACAAATTTATACAAATTTAATGTAATACATTAGGTTAATGAAACTTAAAATTATGATAATACATTTTCCCAAAACCCTTTTTACTTTATTTATTTTAAGTTCTAAATAAATGGCAGGGGAAAATTGTCGATTGTAAGTATTAAGGAAGGCAAACAAATCTTAAATTATCTCCTTCTATCTCCTTCTATCATCTTTTAACAATTTACAAAGCGAGTTTAAAATTTTTCAATAAACTTTATACGAACAAGAAAATAACAAGTTCCCATTCGTTTATTTGTTAGAGATTGACATAACAAGGAAACGCTTATTGTGATTTTGAACTGGGTGGTTCTTAAACTCGGCGATACTTTGTTTTGTTAACGTTTAATATAAATTGTCGGCATCTGTGAACTAGCGGCTAAAGTTGTATCTCGGCAAAATCAGTATCCTTTTTTTAAATTTACATCTTGTGTGTATGTGTGTGTGGTGTTTTTCTTCTCATGTTGATCGATCTCGAATGTCTTGAAAATATCAAAATTTCTAGCGCATTGGCAATTTTGAGCTTATGCCACATATTAATAAAAAAAAATCATGGTGAGTGTGTTAAATATTCATTTAATTCTGTATTAAATTTAATTAATCTTATCTTATCTTTGTGTGTTAATATTCATGTTATAAATGAATTCAATTTAATGAGATTTTTCTTAGTTGAGTTAGTATATACCCTAATTAAGGATTATGTATTCATTTTACATAGACGATGTAAACAAAATTGCAACGTCACATTGATCTTATTTACCACTGCCAGTTTGATTGCAGAGTAAGATAGGTATATATAATAGATTTACATATTTAAATTTATAATTTATATATAAACACTGAATAAATTGAGTAAACAAAACTTTTTAGGTTCAGTCGTTATGGTTAAAATTTATCTTTTCGCCATTTTTTCAATTCCATGGAATCACCATATTGATGATTGGTACAGTACAGTTTATCGAGTACCCCTGTTACAGGTAATTGATTTATTTCACTCATTAACGATACCAGACCAAACTGACTGAACATAAAAACCATTAAAAATTCAAATTTATTTCCTTAATACCGCTCTTTTTCATGAAAAAGTGCTTCGTCGTGACATATTTTCAGGTTAAATTAATCGCAATTATTATTAATTAAAGTAGTGCTTTGGTCCGAGACTGTTTAATATCATATTTGAATTTGTACGAACCAATGAGTAACAATCCGATTTTTGCTTTTAATCGTCTACATGTGTTAAAGAATCAAATTGACGGTTAACTGGATAGTGTTGCTTGTACACAAAATACATTGATATATAATATTTATAAACGACTTACGTTTTTATTTTAGATATACATATTAGGGGGACCGGAAAGAAAAGCAATATTTTTAAGATTAACATAAAAAAATATTTTTTCACCATTTTTCTATAATTTATAATTTCCATCGGTACTTACAATCGTTTGAACTAGGATAGTGAAAAAATTCCCAGCCGTTTTGTTTATACGTAACCAAATAGTCGAAAAAAAAGTTTTATTTCAAAAACTTGTCAATTGTTCAATTTTCCACACTTTCAAAAGATCTTAGTTCAAACGATTTTTACAGTTTTATAGATTAAAACGCCGTTAGATTTTTTGATTTCCGATAAGCCAATCAGGCGGTCGGATGGAGGCCGTTTACCACCTTTTTTCGACATGGGTACGTTTGGAGTGGTGCACCACACATTAGAGGACCCCCTTAAGAAATGTTCCATGGACCTGAACAGTAATAGTCCGAAGGAGCTACTCACCATATTCTGGCGAATATGGTGGGTGTGGAAGATCTTCCCACTTCAACTCCTTAAGTTTTTCTCGGGTTCATCTTCGCGGTATGAGGGCGTGCATTGTCCTGATGCAGAATTACCCCTTTCTTATTGATCAAACTCGGACGTTTTCCCTTCAGCTTCTGATCTAATCTATTCAATTGCTGACAATATAATTCCGAAGTAATTGTTTGGCCAGGTTTCAACAATTCAAAATGAATGACTCCGCATACATCCCACCAAATGCACAAAATCACCTTACGTAGCGTCAATCCTGGTTTAAGGTGTTGGAATGGTTTGTTGAAACTATCGTAAACAACCCACTTCTCATCCCCAGTGACCACTTGCGACAAAAAAGGATGAATTCTTTGTCTTGACAACAATGAATCACAGGTATTCATCCGCTGCTCTTTGTTCGCCGGGAATAGCTCGTGCGGCATCCAAGTTCCCATTCTGTTTGTTTTGCCGATACGTTTTAAATGTTTCTGTATGGTGGACCATGGAGATTGAAGCTTCTGCGATAATTCTTCGATACTTAGTCGAGGATTCGACTCAATCAGGGATTTCAGCTGGTCGTCATCAAATTTTTGAGACCATCCGGATTTAGCGTCATTCTTTAAACATCTATTGCCCGATTTGAATTTCCGAAACCAACTTTGACATCTTAGATTTGTTTACTGTTAGATTTTGTGCGTAAACTTCGTTTATAACTTTCGCGGCCTTGGTGGCATTTAAGCCCTGGTCAAACAAAAACAGCATAAAATGCCTTATTACATCGTTTGTTTCGGGCACGGACATTTTTGTCTAAATAATAATAAAAAAATATAGTGCAAAAAAATAAGCTAACCAATTGAACAACGGGTAATAAAACTTACAAGCGTGTTTGCTGCACCGTGGACGGGCGCAGACTGAACCCAAACAATAGCAAATAAAAAAAAATTGTTTTCTTTCCGGTCTCCTTAATATAATAAATTCGACGGTGAATTAAAAAGTCGGGAATGTTTAGATAATTTTCTTTTTAGTCATACTATAATGATATATAAACCTAAACACAAAAAAACACTTAACATACATGTCAATAAAAGACTTACTCAAACCAAGGTTCTCTATTATAGAGCTAATAATGTACAAGATCTCACAATAAATCGGCACGCTTCCAATCGTGAGGTAAAATTTCAATTTATTTTGGATATTTACTTATTTTTATTTTGAGAAAACGATTGTTTGAGGCTCTAGCTGAGCTTTTTAGTTTTCTAAGAGTTTTCCTCGGCAAATAAATATGTTTTGTACAATACGATACGCTTCTTTTGATAAAAAAAATGTAGTCAAAATATAACTGTGTATAAAATAATAACTGTATGTAATTTTCAATTGTTGTATTTCTATTGCTTCCTTTTATTCTAGAAACTCAGTAATGGCACATGTCAATTAATTGTCAAAACAATTCCTCCTTTTTGTGATAACTGTCAGTTGTCATTTGTGATGGGTACGTATTCATATCACATAAATCCCTAGAAAAAACACACCGGATATATTAATACTACCGTTTTCTACAAACCCAATTATTTTTTTTAAGAAAATCTTATAAATGTGAGGAATTTTGAAAGTGAAAATTTTTCTTTTGTACTCTTATCATATAAGAGAAAAAAAATAGAACGGTGTCTTTCACATGGAGTATTTGGTATCGAAACAAAGTGGTAGTTAGTTAATTGTCTTTACATAATATGAGTAAAATACTTGAAAATATTAATGCTTTGTTCTCTAACAAAAAAAAACTCCACAAAAGTCATAATAATGGATAATATTTATTTTATTACAAAATAAATCGACAAAAACTGGTTTTCATATCGGACGTCACGTTCGGTCGGTAAAATAACCGCTTCAGAATTCTTAATTGAAAAATATTTCTCACATACAAAGTCCCTAATGTGTCCTAGTTTTACGTAAATAATCCATATTCTCTATTATTGTGCAAGTTTAATATTTTATAAATATAATCAGACATACATATTTAATTCCTTCGTCCTATTTTCTCTACTCTTAACATACATATATATCAACAACATTTGACAAGTTAAACATTTGGCGATTGTTTTTCAACTATACTCTAGATCTAGTCGTAGCCTTACTTTTTATCAAATAATTTACTGTCTGACGTAGACTTACGATAATTGAGAGGTTCACAAAGGAGAAGTGAGAAAAACGTGTCTGGATTTCCTGTTATATTCTTTGAATCGCCAACGGATACGCGATAATATCTTCTGTAGGCTTGTGATACGAATCTCCTTTAGCAAGAATAAAGCAAAAAATACGAATTAGAAAGATGTGTCTAGATTTATTCAAGTGTCTTCCATTATCTATTCTACCAAAAAAGGTGTGGATTTCTTATATTAGAATTAATTGCTCGACATCTCCAACTTTTGGTCCGAAATAATCATAACTTTACTTGAGTATAAGACAAAAATTAACTGAATAATTAAAATTCTATAAGTATTGATGGGGCCATAGTTTTTACTCGCAACTGAAAATGCTCAAGTATCTAGAAATGAAAACACCGCCGTTGTTTTTTCTTTCAATTATTTTTTTTTTCTACGTTATAAATGGCTAAATATCAAAAATAGTGGAGTACATTGACTACTGCTCTTTTTTAAATAAACAACTGAATAAGTTTATCATTCCCGCGATGATCGATACCGGCTTTTGACGTTCTCATCAAGGAAAATTCCAAAAATAATAAATTTGAAAATTTCTTTTCAATATTTAGAATTGAGTCGCGAAAATTGATACAAGTAAAAATCTTATTAATATTCCTTCGACATTTTTCTTTGTTTTGTCTGTTTTTTTCTTTGAACGTGATAATCTTTTAATGTTATATCCGAAGCAATTTGAAGAAACTAAACAAAATGTCAATTTATAACTGTTATATTATTCAGCAGATCGCACAGACTGACAGTTTTCAATTATGATATATACATACAAAGATACAATAGCTTTAATATGAATAATTGAACTATTAAATAAAGAAAGTAATTTAGGATTTCGACTGAAGGTGCTCGATGGAATTTCAATATCAAATTTTAATCGTTTGACGTTTGTACTTTTCCATGAGCTTTGTCGCTAACAACCAGGGTTTCGCCTTTCGGCATATTGAGGAATATCAAGTGAACGAATGAACTTGAACTGGTTCAGGAACAGGAACTTGGAACAGTCCAAGTTCATTTGCCGAAAGGCAAAACCAGGGTCGTTAACGACAAAATTCAAATTTTAATTAGATAAGATTGCAAAATAAGAAAAGATAGCGTTATGGCAAAATGGTTTTCACTTAAATCTTATTTTATAATTCTCAATGACCTGAATACTTTGAGATGTAAACCATATCAAAATTAAGTGCATCCACGTTAATGTTTAATTAATCAATAATTTAATTTTGACATATATTGAAAGTGCTTGATTCAATATGAAAGAATAGAAAATTTAGAAATATTGTACAATAGTTATCAATAATAAACGTACGCCATAAAAGCATTCTCATGTATCATACGATTTTTACGATTCGCTTCAGAATTTCCGGAAAAGCTTTTTATTAATACAGTATGTAATATATTTAATAAATACTTAACTCGCCACACAGTATCAGCAGTTGTAAACTAAAACGATAATCGTATTTCAATGCTCTGTTACACATTTTTCGTAGGTACTTTATGTAAGAGCTTGTTAATATTTTACGGAAATGGCAACATTTCCCATATATGTTTTGTATTAAGACAATAAGTTGCGCCGCGGCTTCGGTTATCAAACCGCTGTGATATTATTTTGGCATTAATAATTGTGGTTTTTGAACATTATTATATATGCTAAGATTCAAGTCTGTTTATTAAATATATTTAACTGTATCATTTAAAATTTTATTAAAGTCTCAGTACGATATATATTGTACAACACAAGTGTTGGTTATAACTTGGATTTCTGAGAAATTTTAAATGAATTTTATCCTCTTTCAATATTGTGTATATTTTAAGCGAATAATATTTTGTGTTGCGAACTCGTTTCTCGATATTTTTTGAATACATTCTGAGTAGAGGAAATGACAATGAAATATCAAAAGGTTCTTTGAAAATATATATATTTATACCTAATATATTTTAATTTCTTTTTGTTTTAGAAAAGAGATAAATAATATATACATCATTTATCACATGAAACATGAATATGTTAATATATGTTTTTAAGAAGTTATTAACATGTTGCGCATTGGTCAAAGTGGCTTCCTTTGTCGCGTTCGAACCATTTAATGATATTTTAATAAACTATTTTTTCAATAAATCAATGAATTTATATTCAAAGACATGAATGTCTGCGGTATTTTTATTCATTTTCACGCGACCCCTACTCGCGTGAGCGATTATATAATATAAATACTAGTCTTACCCTAGTTCCATCTTTATACTATCTCTTAAGGTCATATATCATATCATTATCATAATATCACGACATACGAGATGATACAAAAAACCACAAACATAATGAAAAAATACATTTTCTTAAAACCAGATGCTAAGTTTGTGTTTATTAATACAAGTAACATTTTAACTCAGCTAGCGAGTTTTACTATAAGTATGCATTCAAAATATAATATTTACAAACATTGTTATTTTTTTTGCTTTTATGAGGTCTAATGTAAATAATTCAACATCATAACTATTCTATTTCAACACTTCCTAAATAAAGAAGCTTTCTATATTCGTGATATTTTTTTTCGTGAGATCACGTGTTAGATCAGGCACGGGCAAACTGCGGCCCGCCAAGTGTTTTCTGCGGCCCGCCACCATAAATCCTAATTCTACGTATGAATAATTTTAAATTTTTTTTTTTTTAAATATTGAAAATCAAATAAAAATTCTTCAAGATATTGAGTGAGTATACAGGTATTCCTTTTCACATTCAAATTCGATGGATTTGCTTCGAAGAGTTCGGGATATCAAAAATATTATAATTTTATTTTTTGAAATGAAAAATGTTACGGACTTTCCCGATACTGAAGATTAGGGATTTGTGATTTTGCATTTACTATGGACATCGTGCCACATGTAAATACTATTAACTCCGTGTTATGGACGCTCTGAATGACGATTTTTCACAAAGATTTGGTGACTTCCGAAAAATTGAGACAAGTTTCGCGCTAGTTAGCGATCCATTTTCAATAGATATTAAAACTGTATTGAACGAGCTACAACTTGAGATTATTGATCTGCAATGTTACACTGATTTAAGACAATTACACTTTCGTGACGAATTCTGGAAATTTTACAATGATCTTAATTCAGACAAATTCGGCCAACTTAAAGATTTTGCACGAGCAGTTTTAACAATGAGCACCTGAATTTAAAAAAAATGTTGAAAAATTTCAATCTTTAAAACAGCTTCATTCTTCTCATATTTTTTTTGAAAAAAATATTTTTCGTGATAGTAAATAGAGTACACCCGGTCCTATTTTTAAACGATTTTTTCAGTGATTTCGATTTTACGTGATTTTTTGGACGGCACCGTTATTTATTCGTAGGTACGCAATTTTTATTTTTACAGCAAAGAAAATGGTGCTCAAACTCATGCGATATTATTTGTGACTCTGCTCTGAAACCTATTTAAGCACAATGCATTTATAAAATTCGTTGAATATCACGTTTCCCAGTCGTAAATTTTATCACAGAGACTATGTCAAATAAATGCACTTCAGACGTCCAAATATTTTAAATGCACAATAATTAATACGAACTGAATGTAGAAATATTATTTTGAATGAAAATGATTTAGGTAAATTTTTATGCAAAAAAAAAATTTTAGGTCGAATTTGAAAAACAATTTTTGTTTTTTCTTGTATTTTGGATACTTTTTTTCACGATTTTTTTAGGTGCGCTACTTTTTGATACCAATGTATCACGTAAAAAAAGATTGGGTGTATATCTAAAAATGGTATTTTACTTGCGGCCCGCTACTCATTTTGAATTCTTGGAATTGCCCTCCATCCGAAAAGTTTGCCCCCCCCTGTGTTAGATATACATATGTAGTTTACTATTCTGTGTTAGGATGCACTTATGCTATAATTTATTTATTTAAAAATGGCAATGCTATTGACCTAATAACTGACAGTTGTCGATTATTTAGCAGAACAATAATGTAAGAAAATTGACAGCTACTATATAGTATTATAATATCTAGAAAATTTTGCTACGACTTGTAGCTATTAAAATATCGTATAATGTATGAGATAATTCTAGTGGGTCCAAATTAATTTAAACCCTCTCAACAGAAGAAGTTCTTCGAGAAATGTTTTGTATTTAGTCTCACAACCTGTCTCTTTCGAAGAAAGTTAAAACATAAGGACACTGTAAGACAGTGATGTACAGCCTGTGGCCCCCAGTGACATTTAATGCAGTCCGCAACGACAAATATCAATCACCCTTTTTCTTCAGAACTTTTTCCGAACGATGGTCGAAAAATATAAAACAATAATATTAACGAAAATTTTTAATTCCTTTGTTTGGATATCCTTGATAGCTAGTTTTATCTCATTTGTTTTTATGACGCGATTCTGTACGTTACGTTTATTCATTTTAATTGTCTGCAATGGTTGACCAAAAAGGTCTCGTGCTAATCGCACACGCCGCGTTAAATCATCTACAATAATCACATCTGGTTACTCTTGTCTCTAGTGCTCTGAATGATACAAAAGAATTAGTGGCCAATGAGATAAAAAAAAACTAATTCGAATGGCTTCGCAGCCAAACAAAAAACAGAAATTCGTATTATCGAAACTGAAACTATTTCAAAGGGAACATTTACATTATAAAATTATCAAGTCGTCTCACGATAAAGCTCTTTTATATTTTTACCGACTACCATAAGCATTACCTTATCTCAAAGCTTGAATTATCAATTGGCCAGTAAACCAGTTGAGTAAAAAAAATCTTTTTCATTGTTCGGATTAAAAAAATATTATTATCTTCTTGAGCCCCGATTGTTGAAAAATCAAAGATTAGTGACCAAATTATTAAGTTGACGAAGAGAATTTACTGTGGATGTTTTATTATTATTGTTATATATAATTTTTTTGATTGATTGAGTAGGCATTTACTTGGTAGAACTCCATTATAATACGGTAAGAAAAATGACAATGTATTTTAATTCTACATACATTATTTTATATATTTGTTGATACCTATTTCGGCTAACGCCCTCGTCAGAAATAGCTTAGGACCTCGTAGTTGTTACTTTTCATTGTTATATAAATTCGGTATCATAGCCGAGTGGTAGCTTTCTACGGCTTACTCACGACACTGTCACAAGGCGAAACTCTCGAATTATCTTTCCGTATGTTATAGACGGCTGTGCTATTCAATAAATTAAATTTGAATTGTTTGAATTCTGTACTTTTCCATGAGTTTTGTCGCTAACGACCCGGGTTTCGCCTTTCGGCATCTTCAGGCAGTTCAAGTACATCCGTGCACTTGAAATGCCTGAAGATGCCGAAAGGCGAAACCCGGGTCGTTCGCGACAAAGCTCATGGAAAATTACAAAATTCAAATTTGATATTGAAATTCCATCAAGCACCCTCAGTCGAAATCCTTAATTAAATAAATTAGTTTTTTATATTAAATAATCATTGGTAAAATTGATGTTCCAATAGTTGTAACTTTGGAATATTATATGTGTCGACTCTTCGAAAAGCATCTTCAGTTTTCATATGTCTGTGATACTTACATCCCATCCATAAATATGTTTCAACTTGTACAAAACTGAAGCTTGCGTAACAGTTAAATTTAGATTTCCTGAATCACAACATCTGAAGAAATTTATTGCTACTACCCTAAACATAAAAGAGATTAAGACTTTTGTCTTTGTCTCATAATTTATTATTTTTGACTGTTATCTTAGACTTTATTTAAGTCAATGATGTTAATTGCATTGTTTCACTATAATCGTCAATACTCATTATATTTTACAACGAAAGTTTCAGTCATAAATGAAAATATCTTGCAAAAATGAACGGATTGTATCTTTCCCATTAAAAGGCTGTAAATTTTACGCAGTCCGTGTGAGCAGCGGTGAAAAGTAAATTTATTGATTTTTCACTCGAGCAATATTGAAATATTCGATGCGAAATAAGACAGACGGAAATGAAAATTAGTCACAAAAATTAGTCCCGAAGCTCTTCTATCATCATTTTCCAACTTTAAATTAAAAAAAACTAAAAGAAATCGTGATTTACAAAACAGAAATCAGAATTCTTCCTTGTTAAAGTATCTAGACTATAGTAATTTCAATATTGTTTTCATCGACATTTCTTGGATGCACAAATGTATTTATATTTATAAGTACCAATCGAAATAACGAAAAGTTTTAGGTTGTGTCCCAAAGAATTTATTTGGAATACAGTTTTATGCGAGTTATTCAATAACAAATAAATGATAATAAATATTTAGTATATGTATGCTATTTAATAGAATAGTGGCTTTGAATATTGTTCCTGATCCAGGGATGAATGATTGACCAATAGAATTTAATGGGACGGTACAAAAATTATGTTCAATTAAAAATTGAACTCACACCGAGCGAAAAACGGTCCAAAAAGTTTATCAGAAAATACAGTTTTTCAATTTATCTATTTACGATTCACCGAACATAATTGCGTAGTTTCCAGAATACAAATAAAGATCGAGCTTAGCAATTTTAAATTTATCCACGGGTGAAAACACAAATAATTGTACTGTGCGAGCAAAACTTTTAAATTCAACAATATGGTTTTTAGCAGTCGCAGACGTGAAATGAAATATGTCGTAGAATAGGCAATAATAATATACGCTTACGGGAAATCACTTGACCGATAAGAGAGCGAATTATTTATTAAATAATTCACCGATTTGAATACAGCATATGCAATGGTAAAGAAGTAAGTATAGTTTGCGAGGATTTTGCGTTTTTCCATAATCCAAAATTTAGAATAGTGTTAATTCTGCTTTCGTTGATATAGTATGATCGAAACACGAGAATAGTAACAATTATACATGGGCTCCGGTCGCCTATATTGAACGTCGAATTCGCTTTGTCTCCTGCAAGTTCATTTTGACACAGAATCTAAAAACTAAAATTCCTCAGTAACAATTTTGTGGGTGTTCTTAGCTCCAAACTCTAAAAGATGAAACTATCTTAAACCTCAAAAGACATCTCCTCGAGAGAGAGTGTGGAGATGTTTCACGAGTGTTTATCGATCTGTGTAATAACTACCCTAAATTGAAGTTTTGGCAACGAAACAAAACGTTGCTCGGCACCAATATTAGGTAGCCAAAGACTACGAGCTTACGCAAATAATATGTCAATGTTGAGTGTCTAGAACTGGTTGTTCAGGTATGGTTTAATGATATACTATGGTATTGCGCGGCCATTTGGTAGAAAGTCCGCTTGGTCAAGTTCTATTATTGCTGCTGCACAATTAAATTAACTCATCCAACAAGATGTGCTAATTCAAAAACATATATCGAGGGCCTTGTTTTTTTAAACCTCTATTGAAGAAGAGCCTATTAGTTGATTATATATCTTACTTTTTTATATATAGGCGACTCAATGAGTTGAAGTTGTATTTAGATATCAGACGATAAAAACGTCAGTGGAAAACGCATAGTTGTTGGCTGTAATTTCTTCATCTTATGCGCTCTTACGAAAAATCCCTTGTAACTTTATTTCTTCAAGTTCGTCCTGCTTCTTATTACCTTCATCGGATTAAGTATAGGTCTCCGATCGATAGCTCAATACAAGTCTGGTGATAGTTTTATAGGGTTTTATTTTTGTTTTCTTAAGAGCAGTGTTAATCTTCATGAAGTGTCTCTAAGCCTGTAATATCATTTGTTTTCCAGTGTAAATACAGACAGCTGGTGGAGTTTATTGGTTTCAATTTAAATGTCTGCGTGTTGCCAGTAGTGTGGCATGTGTGTATGTGAATGAAGATAGTATAAAAAGAGGTCCTTTTTGTAAGTGAATTAAATGACTATTTTAAACCCACATTGATATATGGTAGTGCCTGTACTCTGCCAAATTGTATGCAATAAATACTGTGCCGTTTTTATTTTTATGTAAAAAAACTTTAGTAATGTTTAATTGTATTGAATCAATGAACTCAGAAACATTGAATATTAAATATTATTTTTTAATATTGATGATACGTATTTCATTGTTGATTCAAGCATCTATCTTCAAACAGTTTTATTTGTATCAAATATTTTGTTTGTTCCTACTTATGTAACAATTATAACTTTCATTTCTTATTCAAAGCGGATAAACAGATGTTTTCTTATAAAATTAATACGGAATGGATAACGATTTGCGTTTCGTTTTTTTGTACTCGTTTATCTATTTTGTTCTTTACCAGCATTGAATGGAAATTTTCAGACACAAGTCCGATTGTGAAAAATGTAATATTTTTTTTAATAATTTCAACCAAATTAAACAATTCTACTTTTCAACTTATAGAAATCTCTTACAATTTACGCTCACACCATTGAAAATATAGACGTTTTGTAAGTAAGGATTTAGGCTGAGGGTGCTTGATGGAATTTCAATGTCAAATTTGAATTATTTGATTTTTTTACTTTTCCAGAATATGCCGAAATGCGAAACCCGGGTCGTTAGCGACAAAACTCATGGACTAGTACAAAATTCAAATTAGACTTCTTGTATTCTGTTTTAACTATTTGCATTCGGTTTTTCAACCTAAATTTTAAGCGATACTATGGATAATTGTTTTTAGGTTATCACTCTTTATGAATCTCATTTTTTCATGATTAGTTAGAAAATGACTCATAATAAATCATTAATCGATTGATATAACGAAATTGATATAAAAAATTGATGTCAATCGGGAATTCAAACATTTTTAACTAACTGAGTTTGAAATTTATATTGTGATAAATTCTTCGTGATATATATATTCAATTGATTTTAAAGCAACATTTTGAAATTGTGAAAATACTGCAGTGTCACTTTTTTGAAAGAGTAAGACATTTCTCCAAAGAGTCAGTGCAGCGCTCAATGTGCAAATAGTTCACCAGGCGTTGTCAGAGGGATGTCGGGTGAGAATCTCTCACCGGAAAAGGAAACAAATTGAAATCGATAAAACCGGAAGTGATTACTTTAAAATCAATCGACTGAATAAGTGGATTTCTTGCTCCCAAGTCAAACAACTGCCTTAGCTAATCGACGGAAGGAATGTTCCTTTGATAGATTAAGGACGGCCATATTTTAAAATTGGTTTCTTATATTAAATTGTGAATTTGAATTTATAATATTAACGAAACAGATACAGAAATTCAAATCATATTTAGTTATTGTAATATGATTGACCTACATTAACAAAGCGTTATATCTCGGGTTGAGCTTTTCCTGTCTCAAGCAGGCTTTTTTGCACTTCTGTTGAAAGTACTTTTGGCAGTTTTCATTTCTTTGTCAACTCGTTCTAGCCAATTGTGTAATATATTACACAATCACGTTTCAATACGGTTTTTTAAATTATTTTCATATACTTATGTATTTAATATTTTAATTCAATTCAGTTTTTTGTGCTGTTGGTTTATATATTCTATTTAAACTTATAACGCCATATATATTATTTTCTTTTCAGACATAAAAAACGATTGCATTCAAAATATCGTGTATGATAATGCTCGCGATGAACGAACCCGGTCCTGATATTTTCCAAATTATATGTCAAATCAATACCAAAGAAATGTGTTTTATTTAATTAAAATAATGCCTTTCCGACAATAAGTGACAGTTAACAACATATAAATGATTATAATAAATGTATACTCCTTTTATTGTATAATCATATGTCGAGGCAAAAAGACATTTTTTTCAATGACTACATCAATATCTTTATTTGGTAAACATAAAAATGTATCAAATGTAAATGACAGTTATGTATCGCTGATGATTGCTATGATAAAATAAGTTAAAAACCGATATGTTAACTTCCCTCACACCAGAACAAAAATATGGCCTATTGTTGAAATATATTAACTGTCAACAATATTTGACAACCCTTGTAGAACTAAGTCAATTGCTATTATCATCGTTGGCTTGTAAAATCCAATTTTATTATAAAAACAATGAAACTTTTGCTTAAGGCATTTTATTTTAATTTCATTTTTGTAAATTAAAATATTTAAATAACAAAAAAACAAGGGTACATGCGATATCTGTAAAACTATATTTTACATATCACTTTTGAGGTGTTCACTGTCAATACTTAAAACAAAATAATACGACATTTTTGTACTTTTTCACGATAACTTTATTGAAATCGAGACCGTTTTCGCTCATCGCGAGCATTTTCAACTGATAATAAATTTTATTCCTAAAACGAGAAAATGTTATCGATGGTCTCGATCGATTTTTTTCACTTTCAGATTAACGTCGTCGAAATGTTAATATAGCCATGTTGCATTTAGTACATTTACGGTCGTCTTTTGTTACGTTATTGACCATGCTTTTGAGCTGGCGCCCTTGTATCTACTAAATTATACCAGCACTTCGGAATAATAAATTGCCAATCAAAGCGTTAAAAGAAGGCTTTGTTCAGGTGGAATCCTTTTGAATGGAACATGCCAGCACAATGGATTCGTTTTTCACTTTGTTGTATTTCTCTGTTGGATAATTAATATGAATTTTAAAACTCTTCTTAATTACTATGTCCCTTTAAAAAAAATCACTCAATTTGAACACCGTTTGGAACTAATTTATATTTGATAAAAAAGCTAATTAGTATCAGCGAAGATCATTATAATATGAATTTAAGGTAACAGCCCTCCAATGTATAAATTATTGTTTGCAAATTTACAACGAGACTATTTTAATATTTAGAAGTTTTCTTGTAAAAATCTGAAAATGTAGAAAAGTTTACCTAGCAGCAATTTTCCTAAATTTAGAAATTGTATTCGAATTCAATAAGGTATGAATAAGGCAAGGACCCAAACCATCGGGTGATAAAAAAATAATTTTGCTGTAGAATGACACGATACAAAATATAAAATAAGCATACTATATTATTTATTGTATCCACCATTTCGTTACATGGTTTTTGTCCTTTTACATTTTATAAAGTTAATCCTGCAACTTTAAGAAAACAGGCCACAGAGTTCGTCTTAAAATGTATAGCGGAAAAATAAATACACTAAAAAAATCGTTGTTAAAAGTAATCACATAAAAAGTTTTACTACTATAATTTGTATCTTGGTTTTATCTCGGAATAGCTATTAAGACACGGAATATCAACTTGATGTTTTATTATTGTTATCTTCATAACATTTTGTCCGAATCAAGTGGATGTTCATTGATTTAATAATCGCTTCTTTGTATGGAAAATTCGAGGATCAAAAATGATATTAATCAATGGTGCGGCAGTGATAGTATAGTCACTGAGCGATGACAGCGATATTAGAACCGCTATGACTAATTAGCATTACCTCGGTAAATAATCATTAAAAAACTAGAGAAATCAATGAAAGGTAATGTCGAAAAAAGCTATAAAATGAACAAGTTAATCAACAAATATTTATTAGTTTGTAGTAAGTAGTTAGATGGTGAAAGATTAATATGTAAACGCTGTTGCACTTGACCTAAACTATATTTCAATTTTCTCAACTGTAATTTGACGCCTTGTTAAAACTTGTTAGACATATTCCGATTGAGATATATTCCAATTAGCCTTGCGGTCCAAAGTGGTTTTCGATATATTATTATGGCCTAGGCACCGAATCAGATCTTATGTGATTATGGCATTCAATAAATCGGTGTTTTTGTAGCGGCGGTATTATATGATAGTCAGCCACATTTGTCAGCAGAAACACAGTTATCCTTTACGCTTATCGCGAAAACAGACATCGAAACTATGAAAATTAAAATTATTCAAATTACGCCTTAATGTCAAAATATTAAAAACGCGTTTATTTTAATAATACGCTATAACGGATATCGCATTTCTAGTTTTATAGCCGTTCCAAAGTATATTTGATAAAATCAGTCATGTGTCATTTTCATATTTAACAAAGAGAATTTTAATTTTATTTAAACAGCACCGCACGATTTAAATTGAAAATAACTTTTCGCTTATAAAAATGTAGAGAAATTTCATTCATTCAAATTTGATGCCAAGCAATTGAAAAGATTATTTTTTTAGAGTCATGAATAAAAGTATTTTATTAATAGCATTGCCTTTTAATATCGTCGTATATAACTAAAAATTAATAATGGCTTAAACACGTCTAACGAGCAATTCTTGCTTCATAATTATATTTTTTCAATGGATAGACTTATTCAGTACTTAATAAATATTGAAAATGTTTGATGACGGTAAAATGTCGTTGAAATTCTGTGATTTTTATATTCCACTTGGTACAATAAAATGAACATTCCGATCACGGGCATGTGTAAAATATGAACGGTCCCTATAAATTTTAATTAAATACCGCCAGTAAAAAGTCTGAAGTGTTTTCATACGTAAGGAAATTTAATATGTGAGAGAATTTTTAACGTGGAGATCGAAAGAGATTTAAAAGGCATGTACCAACTTTTACCTTAATTTGAAAAGGTTCTAATTGACATTTTTGCCTAAAATGACCTTTTGGTCGGATATTTTTTTATTTACCGCATTCTCTCGTATGTATATATAAATTTCAGAATTATCTATGATTGAATAACGGAGTAACGAGCTAACGTGGAATATTAAGCAGAATTCTGTTGAGTTGCACTGCAACTGCACACTTTTTTTACTAAATTTATTTGACAATGTTCTAATATTGTCATCATTAGATTTTCAAGGGCATTATTTCTCAGTAAGAGTTGTGAAATAATATGCTTTAAATAAGTCAATTAAAACATGTTTACTTGCTCATTGTTACAATTGAATTTTAATCAATCGAAACTTCATACGCTCGTATCTGAAAACAGTGTCAAGAGCAGTTAGAACCTTTTCAAAGTAAGGTGTCGAAGTGTTGCTGCGATGGAACTGCCTGCACGTTTGTACCATACATCACCTATATTATATGCAAATTAATCGCTTGAATTGATCGCGAACAGGGAATACCAATGTTTCCATTATTATGATCACAAGTTCAGTAGATGATCCTGAAAAATTATACTAATCTTTTTATTGTATCGTTATCCCATAAAGCGCACCTGAAATATTTTTACATATCAGTGCCCATTATGTGCTTTATTTTTAATGCCGGCCAGAATTTTGCTATCCTAGATGGCCAAGTATAAATTCTCATGCCAAGTTTAACTAGCGTTTGAGCCGTGTGCAGTGTAGTAAAAAATAGGTCGAACTTTAAAGCGCATTTTTTATATCAACCGTTAGCATGGCTTTAATTTTAAAATACTTTCCATTTAAATTTGAATCGTTATATTTTTGTACGTTTTATGAGTTAACTATAAAAAATGAATTTATTGTCTTTAAACCATTTCTGCGAATGGTGTATAATTTTAAATTAATTTGTGGTCATTTTAATTGAATAACAAAGGTTTTTTTCCTTTATTTCCAGTTGCTCAACTATCTCCTTAGGAAGAGTACTGGCATAAAAAAACGATAAAAAAACAATATGAAGAAATTTTAGTTAGGGAAATATATATCATGATTGTTGACCGGCTTTGATATTAATTTCCAAGAGCTTTAAAGCCAAGGTTTCATATCATAACACACAGTATTCTTATTAAAATCATTTTTTTTTTTACTAATAATCAATAATGGATGTTTTAGAATTTAAGGTTTATTTTAATCATATTAATCTCCAGCAATATAATTAAACATCTACCTTTAATGTTATAAAATAATATTTTATTTGATTTGTTGGGTCAGGTATTTATAAGATATTTTCGTTACACTTTTATATTTCGAATTATATTTCATCAAAACAATTTTGTATGCTACGTGCGATAAAAATTCATGAATTGGTATCCATTTGAATTCATGTATGTATGAAATTATTTACGCTGCATTTGCGGATGATTTTCAGGATCTTTTATTTGAAGAAAACTTACAAAGGGAAACAGGAAACAAAGCTATTTTACCTTTCACTGTTTGCTAAATATTTTCCGTCTCGTTGATTAATTTATCGTTGCAATTTTCTCTTTTACACTAAATTCCGAATACGCATCTTGTTTTGTATTTTTAGTCATTGTCTGATAACCGAAGTTTTCTTGAAAATTGCTTTCTTCGGCCTTTATCATGTTCTTGTCAGAATTTAATTCAAATTACATTTTATAATCTATTCTTTTTTATCGAATGTTTTTGACGTCTAATCCAGGTTAAAAAGAATATTTTATTATATATACTTGAATGTAATCTTATCCAAGTCTAAAATTGATAAAGTTGAAGCTTGAGTGCATCCAAATTAATATAAGTCCTTACGTACATCCTATAAAATATCATTTAATACAATAGTGTTTTTTATGAAGATCATTAAGAAATTCGAACTAACTTCAATCATACATTTACGGGTAACTTAAATTCGCAAAGAGTTTTATTAGAACACTTTTTCTAGTACGATAGTTGATTTAGGATTTAAATTAATATGTATGATATATGTACATATGTAGATACAAAACAATAAAGTAAGTTTTATGCTACTTTTAAAATAACGACACTTGATTACATATCAAGTGGAACAGAACGGTACTTTATTAATGTTTTATTAATGAATACTTGACCATATATTTACAAAAAGCAAAATAAAATTCACTCTGAATATCGTATATTTTTTGAAGTATAATCATAATACGGCAAAATGTCCTCTATAATAATTATCAAAGCTCATGAAAAAAAAACATTAACACACTAAAAAACAATTTCGAAAATCGTTTTTATTGAGCATAATGAAGAA
The DNA here is from genome assembly GCA_028554975.1 of Himalopsyche kuldschensis. Taxonomy (NCBI): domain Eukaryota; kingdom Metazoa; phylum Arthropoda; class Insecta; order Trichoptera; family Rhyacophilidae; genus Himalopsyche; species Himalopsyche kuldschensis. The sequence goes on from JAHFWI010000038.1 coordinate 8,764,878, forward strand.
TCGTTTTTTTACGTTTTAATATACGTGTTTAAGCAAGCTCGTGAGCATCGAAAAATTGTGATTATTTTAATCCGGTTCATGCTATTAAATTAACTATATACTACAAAATATATGTATTAATCCTAGACGTGCAGATTACAACTGGACTACATTTTTATTAATTAAAACGATATTCTCATAACACAAAGTCAAATGTAGTATCCGTTTGAGTTGCGATAACGCTGTTAATAATAAATTATCATTTTCTTGTTACATATTTCATTATAACTTCCGTATGGGATAAGGAAAATTTACGGAATATTTTATAAGCTAAAAGCAAGTATAAAACTCTTTCATGTAGAATAAATATATTCTATATCGTGTTCTTCAGACTGTTCGCAAATACACTTATTAATTCATACATCTTTATTCTTATGTGTACACCTAAATTTTATCATGAGCTTATTATGCCAAAACTATTAAACCAATGTTTACTCTTGATGGTGGCATGAAGTTGAAATATCAATATATATTATACATACAAATCGAAACTGAAATAATACTCAAAAACATGTATTAACTTTAACGCGTTTTATTTTCTATCGATAATTTCATCCTGTATTAAATCCTTTTAAGTGCTTACCCAATATCTTTTCAGTTGATTTTTTAAAATCGAATTATGGTTTGGTATCCAATGACTCACCGTGATGTCTAAATTTATCTCCCTCCCACCTGGCTCTTAATAAGAGGCATAGTGAGAGTGATTATCGTACTATTTTTTTCCTAGTCCCATTACTAATATCCTACTCTCCTCCAAAAAAAGAAGTCCGGAAAACTACTTGTTAAAAAAAACTTCTCAGATTTTCCATTGGGAGTGAATATTGAAGAAAAAAAGATTGACGCATCTTGAAAAAAAATTAACACGTACATAGACATTATTCATTATATACCCAAAACGAATAGGCTTCCAAAACCTTGTCTCCTTATTTACTGAATTATCAATTTCAAATGGCATTATTTCATTGAAATATATAAAACACTAGTGTTCGAACTAGGGACTCCAATTACTCGTCATCTCAACTACTCGAGTATCGAGTAGTAAAATTAAAAAATACTCGAGTACTCGAGTATACTCGAGTAGTTTCAGATGTACCAAAATATATACTATTAATTCACATTTTTGGAAATAAATAGGGGATAAATAAATAAAAAAGCTTATTTAATTTCATTGATACATTTAATTCATTTTACTAAACACATATTTTAAAAATAACAAAGAATTAAATGTTTCAAATTTAAGATTTGTTCTAATTTTAGTTTTAATTATTCCCGCAGTTGAAAAAACTCTCTCGGTAGCTGTGGACGTTGGTTTTATCGTTAGCAATGAATTGAATAGTGTATCTAATTTATATGTCCGCTGCTTAAAAGAATCTAACTTTTTTAAATCTTCTTTTAAATTTTGACTACAAGAATGTTTAATGAATTTAGTTTTCGGTTTATGAGATATCGATGAAATGGCATTTTTCAACTCTTGTTGAATAGGATCTTTATCTTTAAAATATACATATAATAGGGCATATAGAGAACTGAAAATTTGGCTATTTGTAAAAAAAAAATAGTTGAGCATGTGTAGAAAAATAAAAAATAAATATTTTCCATGTCTTCTTTGTGTAATCAATCATAATTCGAAAGCCACGTCGATTTTACCACAGAAAAATACAATAGGTAACTATTTACTTCGGAGATATAAGTGAATATTTACTTAAATACAATAGCTCAATAATGCACGCATGGTGGGAAGGAAGAAGGCGAAAGACAATTAAGAGATAAATTTCATTAGCAGAATAATTCAACAACTGACATATTGTATGGGATGGTAGACGTAAGAAGCCAAATAATAATTACTTACGTCTTCGTATACCAAGTGCGATATTCGCTCCTCTGAAAGCTCAATTAGCAAAACGCGCTAAGTGGGAGATACAATAAATTGAAAAAAACATGAGAAAGTTCTACAAACGAAACAATGTTCTCGCGATGAACTTAACCTCATTTTACATGTAAAATGACGAGGAAAGAAAAATTATTGCTATAAAATATCGGAAACAAAAGCTTCTTTATTAGACTTTGTTTTTCTTTCTGTTTGACAACGAAGTGTAACACGTGTTTATATTTAATCTATATAGCGGAAGTATAAGTTTCAATAAAAATGACGTTTTAAATCATCTTACAAAAAAGATTATTATTTATTATACTTATTATTTAGGGAGATAGAAATATACAAACGGTAATGTGTGAGTAGCAACCACTGCATTTTAGCCGAGCGAAACAGTCGTAAAAATGTTATGAGTTAGACAGAGAGTGCAATACATACAATATTCGATTGAGATCGCGGTACAACAGCGGAAGTACACGTGCACATTGTTCTTACATGCTACAAACTTTTAAAAAGCTTATTCCGTTATCTAACTTTGCCAAGTTTTTAACTGTCATAACATTGTTTATTTGTGATTCGGAAAATTTTCACAATGGCCAGACAATATCTGACACAGGAAGAAATGAATAAAATTGCTGAAGAGTTTAGTGATAGTGATACTGATTCCGATAAAGATTTTGAGAACATTGCGGGTATTTCGGATGCCAAAGATATGGAGAATGATGAATGTTGTGGTCACCATATTTTTAAGGAATACCTACTAATAATATAACAAATTTTAAAAAATATTTTCATTGAATATGATGAAACTGCGTCAGTTAAATATAATTTCTTGGAATGTTCACAAATTCACAGAATGAATATAATCTAGTTAGTATTTTAGTAAAGATCCCGATATTTTGTTATTTCTTATAATTAAAAATATGTTTCCATTAAGAGTTTGTGTTTTTATTGCAAATGTTCAAGCACATTTGAGTGACAGATTTGTAATGTGTTTTTATGGTAATAAAATTGTTCATTCAGAGAACGAATTTACGCGGCTGTGCTTTTATTTTGACACACATGTCTCCATCCATTTCCCTTCCGCCAGGCCCCCCCGCCCCTTTCGCCAGTGCCCCTTGTCGACCGTCAATTACAACACGCGACGATCACGCTTTGTAAAGTTTCAAACGTCTTCGAGACATATTCAAGGTTTCTTACGCCTATGTATATATTTTTTGTAAATAAAATTTGGATAGAGATGTTTTAAAGCTAGGATCGAGTATTTACTCGAGTATTATTCAATATACCCGAGTATCGAGCACTTGAAAAATGGACGAGTATACTCGAGTATCGAGTACTCGATACTCGAATTGGAGTCTCTAGTTCGAACCCGGCTTCGCTCGGACCAGTTTGGGGTTATGTTCACCTCGGCGCGTAAATTCAGACGGGCCAAGTTAAAACAACTTTTTTCAAAATTCAAAAGTCTAGGTCAATTAAAATGGAATTAAAATAAACATTTCAGACTGGCATTGACATTTCACATCCCCTTTCATATATTGACAGCCCCATTCTCGCCCATTAAAATGTCCGAATTCAAGGAAAATATCTAATTTGCTGTCAAAGAAATGTCAAATAATACCTTCACGTAAATAAAAACATTATTATATTAATAAAAGCCGGGAAAAGTTCAGTAGAAGACTAATTTATTACATTTTGACTAAATGTCTTCGCCGATAAAAAAATCAAACATATTTTCTTTCATATTCGTTTTTATGGCAACTTAATGATCAACAATGGAAAAAGGAATTACAGACCCACAGACATACATACGCCGTTTCGGTTTTATATATGTACTACTCGATACTCGAGTAATTGGAGTCTCTACACACACATTGATAACGAAACAAATTTACCGTCGAAACTTTCGCGAGCGAAATCAATTCGTTTGTTTGAACTTGCAACAACAATGCAAAAAGGATTTACAGACATACATCCCTCGTTTCGGTTTTATATATAAGATTATCGCGAGCATTATCAACTGATGCAATATAAATACAACCAGATGTATTTATATCAAATGGTCCAGTATAAAAATGTGAAACGATTGCAAAAATGTATTTTTTATTTATTAAAATAAAAAGCTTTTCCACCAATAATAGACAGTTAACCAACTCTAAATTGGTCATAGCTTTAGTCTAAGTCCAATAAATAATGTGTACTAGGAAGTAAAACTAGGCTAATATATATATTTTTTTTTTTTGTAAATACGACATTTTTTGATGCCTATTTTGTATCTATCTAAATATATCTGTGAGTTATATAAGGAGGTCTATGGGGTCATTTAAAAGAAATCTGTTTATTTCTGTTGGTTCGACAAGGGGCGGTCCCCAGATCCTGATAGTAAGAATGGATGTAGATCCCTTGGAGGTGTCTGTTTTACGGCCACTTTCGATCACTTGTTTGCCATGGGAATTTCGTATCTATTTTATTCTCAATATTGCGGAACATTATACTTACCAAATTAGTGGTTACATCCACAGAACTTTTTATATAGAATGTAACTTTGTTGATGAGGATACATGTCATGCATTCTTGATACGAATAATAGCATAAAGCTTATTCGGGATCTCTTAATTATTTCATGCTCCGATGGGTCGGAAAATCATGAAAATCCACTGAACAAAAAATTAAAACACTCTCACATATAATGTTAATATCATGCTTATTTCAAATTCAACTGATCTTAATTAATTAATTAATTAAGGTCACTGAACTGGCAATCTAAAAATACGCAATATCACTTTAAATTAATTTATTGCTGACTAATTAAAACGTATATTAAGAACAAAACAAAAACATTCAAATAATTAAACTCGTATTATAAGCATAAACCATTTTTTCATGATATTCAACCATTTGAATTCATAGTCGGCTTAGGTAGAGAAAATTTCATTAAAATGGCATTCAAAATATCAGCCATAATAATAATGCTTCACTGATGTGCATTCTCCATAGCAATATATTTTCAATAAATAAACAATATTTTCAATAATAAAATAGTAATCAAATTTCAGCTATTTTCGTAGTCAGAAAAAAATAACTAAGAAAAATAACTAGGGCTGTGGAGTCGGTAAAAAAACGTTCGACTCCGACTCCAACTCCAACATTCACCAAAAACACGCCTCCAACTAATTTTTTTTTAAATTATGTGTATTCAATTAAATATCAACCCTACCAATCCGTCCGATAGCCAAATTTGACATATTATATGCAAAAATGAGTCCGACTCCGGCCGAAGCATTGCGACGACTTCGACTCCACAGCACAGTATAAATAGCACACACTCCTTTGATAAAGCTCAAAATGACCGAAACCGGCCCTGATATTTTTTTTAATACCTATGCAAGTAGCACAAAACATGTGTTTTATTTTTTTTAAATAACCTCTTTCCACCGAGGAGTGATCGTTAACACCATAAAAGTAATTAATAAAACCACATTTGTACACATAAAATAGTTATCTGAATTAAATTGCTTAACTAATGCAAAAAGTTTTCACTCTCTCGATGTTTTCACCAGCGTAACGGTATTTTAATTTAGTTAATTCTCTATGATACATTTAGGCTTTTTTCATCTGAAATGTATTTCATTCAAGAGTAGTGATTTCATATTTCAACGAACAATAGATCAAAAGATTAAAATAAAATACTAGCACATTTTAGTACTTATTCCACATTGAATTTATTGAGATCTGGACTGGTGTTGCTCATCGCGAGCATTGTCAACTGATAAGAAATACAAAAAATAGCGCTATTTTATCAAAAAGTAGAAGGTATAAAGGATTAAAATATATCTGTTTGTCACACCTATGAAGGGGGCCCTCCCATGTGACGGCCGGTTTTTTTTTCATAAGGTAGAAATTTGAAAATTTTACCATATGTTTATTGACATTTTAACAGTAAGTAAAAATATTTTCAGACTAAAATCTACATCACAATGTGTGGTACACCACTCCAAACGCACCCATGTCGAAAAAAATATGGTAAACGGCCTCCATGAAAAAACACGTTTTTAATCTACCATTAAAATTTCAAAGCAATCGGTTAACCCGTTCTTGAGATATCGTGGAGGCCAATTAGGAAAACACAGTTTTGAGAAAAACGCGTTTGAAAGTTCAAATACGATTTAAACTATGAAATCTTTACTCCTCATTAATCTGCTATGCCTGGTCCATAGATAATTCTTTCTTCTTCCTGTTTTAAGACTTTTGAAGCTGCTTGCTTTGCTCATGCTTAAATTTTGGTTTGTTTCATGAATTGAAATTACATGTGTATTGAAAGTTCTCATGTAACAAGCCGAAGCGTCAAAATGTGACCGATGTCCCGCCTCGAAACAAGAGTAGTCTAACTGCAATAACTTTCCCACAACTTCAAATATTGTAAAATCACTTTACTAGCATATTTACACGTGTTTAAGAATCATTCTATGCAAAAAAAAAAAAAGATTGTTTCAAAATATCACATGGGTTGACCCCCTTAAGTCTTGCTTTGTAACCTTTGTAAAAAAAACGCTGTAGCTTTTTATTTATAATCAGTTTATAATGCTCGCGATGATCGAAACCGGTCCTGATCTCAATAAATTCATTGTAGAGTATGTACTAAAAATGTGTAACTATTTTTATTATAATGTCATTCCACCAAATATTGACAGTGAACACCTTGAAAGCAGGGCTGTGGAGTCGGAGTCGGAGTTGTCGTGGCGTTTTGGCCGGAGTCGTACCCGGAGTAAGAACTTTTGAAAAGTTTGAACATTTTATTTTTGCATATAATATGTCAAATGGCTATTGGCTGGATTGGTTGGTTTGTATATAATTGAATACAAATAAATAGGTTAGGTAGGAAAAAAACGTGGCGAAATAAAGTCTTTTTTAGTCGGAGTCGTGTTTTTGGTCAGCGTTGGAGTTGGATTCGGAGTCGTAATTTTTTTAACGACTCCACAGCCCTGCTTGAACGTGATTAAAAGATTTTCATGTAATAATTTGAAATGTGTACTAAATCCACCTTGCGACTGAAACAATTATTCAACATTGCGATGCTCGCTAGTCCTATTGAATGTGATTGATTAATTGCAGCTTACTAGAGTTTGCTAATGTAATTTAAATATTGTTATCAAATATCAGGTATGTGAGGTAGGACGACATGTTGGAGAATATTATATTTGAAGTAAACTGCTACGAGCAGCCACTTAACCGGACCGCATCGTCTGAAGAAACACTACACAGTAAAGTACCGAAGTTTCCTTGGAGTATTTTATTAATTTCACTGAAAACATAAAAGCTCTAACTCAAGTAACTTGTTACTAAATATAATAGCTTTAAGAAGTGTTCTTTAATGCCTTTATAAGTGGCTTTGTTACGACAAACATTTTTTTTCATTTTACCGGTTATTATACTTTTTTAAATTTCATTTGAAATATGCGCCCAATACTATATATTTATTTGGTTCAACTGTGGGCATGTTAACACCACCCTTTGTTTTTAAGTGAAAAACAAAATCTTATTAAAATAAAGTCGAGTATGTGGAGCAGTGATCGAAGTCATTGGCCTTCATAACGGACCTCACGTGCTCGAGTTCCAGTACGAGTAGCAATTTTTTTCAGTAAGTTTATCGATTCTGTTCGAAGACCTCTTTTGAAGGTTCTGCCGTTTGTGTTGTCTAAAAATTCTTTCCCACCCATCAAGTATTATAAGCGGAGCGTAGTGAGGGTAATTGGCCAACAACTAGTCCAGTCCCAGTCTCAACCTTGTTATCCATACTACCATCGAATTAAAGATAGAGTTTGGGCGACTAATTAATAAGCAGTTCTCGTAAAAAATATTTAAATACCTGCATTAGCAGGTTATATGCCTAACATTGAAAGCGGGCATTGATTTTATAAAAATGTGTATTAATTATTATTATTAAACTATTGGAAAATTATTGTACATCTATCTACACTATGCAGTGTCGCGGATAGCTAATTATTATTTATGTGGCATTTTGTGAAAATGGCTCATTTAACGTAGTAGATTGAATTTATTAGAATGTCTTTTTTAAATTGACAGAATTACTCCGGAAAAACTTGCTCCATGAAAATGTTAAAAGAATATCAAGTTTCGAGTGCGCTTTATTTCAGGGTGCCTCTTATTAAATTATCTTCGCAAAAACGTGTTCGCTTAATATTTTTCATATTACAGCAATTCTATGTTATTGAAATTGTATTTCATACTTTGGCCGGTAGGTGAATTTGAATATGAAGTATTGGCCAAGTAAATAAATGGCGTATGAATATCAAGGTGATGATACAATATGAAGGTAAGCATTTATTTAAAATGTAGCTAGTAGAAACCATATCACGTCTGGTTAAAATAAATAGTTTTTACGATGGCTTGACTCTAAAATAGCTGACTCAACTTTGTTACACAATTATCAAATTATTATTTTTTATCGTATCAGTTGAGTCCATATGTCATGATTAGAGTTTCCAATCCAGGAATCCAGAGGATTGTCAATACTTGATGAATCCCGGGATTAGAAAAGATGATTCCGAAATATTCGGGATTAATTTATTTATCAAACATGAACGAATCAATTAACAATTCGACTGAGGGTACTTGATGGAATTTCAATATCAAATTTGAATTATTTTAATTTTCCATGAGTTTTGTCACTATCGACCGGGGTTTCACCTTTCGGCATCTTCAGGCCTTTAAATTGCACGGATGTACTTGAACTGACGCGTAGTTAGCAGTTGGTATTGTTTATATACAAAAATAAAAGTAAATCACTAAGTTAAATTGTTAATAAAATTTAAACTAGCGAATATTTGATGTAAATTAAGTGGGTTTCCAAAAGTTTCCATTAAGTGGGGGAAAAAATACCAAAGAGCAAATGTCACTTACCATAAACATATAACTTTATCAGAAGTTATTTATTGTTTACAGTAAAACAGTATTTTATATCTTGAAATTACCTATGTCTATAAAATAATTGTTAGGGAATATTTTGACCTAGACAATGAATTAATTGAAAGCCAGGAAGCGTCGTTGTGACTAAAATTCATTTGTATGGGACGTTTTAACCCAACTCCAAGACATTAGATGCCATAGAAGTGTTATGTATTGGCTTCGCATGGCTGGACCTTGTTCTGTAGACATGTTTTCAAACTTGCGCAATTAAAAGCACTCGACAAATGACAAAGTTGTATTATTAATTGTTTTTAAACTCAAATAATCTAAGTTGAATGAAATATATTTATAAAAGTAAAAAATCATTTGAATCGTTATAGTTCCACAATTATTTAAATATTGCTTTGTTCATACCTGATGATTATACTCATCACCATCAATTTCTTTAAATACCAATTTTTATAGGAGGTTCGAATTAAAAGAAACTCGTACGTATTATCAAACTCAGTGTACTACAAAATTCTGCTTTGTATTGACACAATTCCATTTTTATCGATCAGGAAATTATCGGATGTGCCTTACATATCAAAGGATTTTTTTTAACCATATCCGCTCCCAACTCGGAGCATATGGACTCTTCATGGAGTTTATCTCAACATATGTTTTTCTACGAGAACTGCTTGTTACTCAGTTGCTCAACCTCTCTTTTTCGAAGAAAGTAGGGATGGAGACGATACGAGGACTAGGACAGGACTAGTGATAAGCGAATCGCTGTCACTATTCGTCGCTCTTTGTGATCGAGAAGGGTTTAATAACACAAACACCTTTGAACAGATTTATCGACTGAAAAAATCCGCTCGTACCGGAAATCGAACACGGGCGGTCCGGCACGCAAGCCAACGACGTTGACACTGCGCCACGGACCGGAATGTAAATTATAATGCAGCTCAAATTTTAAATATATTTTATTAATGCGATTCACTTTATAAATCCACTAAGAAAATATACGTTGAAACTAGTTATGGGAACGACTTTGATAACATGAGCGGCAAATTCATTTATATTGAGGTATGGAAGAGCGATCTCGAAATCGGCAGCTTTACACTATAACGAGTGACAACGTCGAAAAAAATAGTGTATTTTAAAAGTAATTCTTATTGTGTATTCTTATGTTGTTAAAACTTTGTTTGCGGGCCTTTTTAATTACTTTGGCATTAAGCATAGTCTTTTGCAATTGATGGCCAATTAGCAAACGCACAAGCGTTGTGTTAATAAATCCATATTTCAAAAACGTTGAGATTTACTTTGACTATATTTTAAAATAGTGCGGATTTAAATCGCATAATATATGGGAGACATATAAGCCAAAGGAGACGGGCTTGCACCCAAGTTCGTGGAACCGACATCGTTTTGTAGTATCTAAAATTGAACTAAGAAATATTGGAACCGATACTGACAATAAGGGTAATGCGCGTAGCACGGACGTGGCGTAGAGGCAGGGTGGAATAACAATTACTCAATGGCAGTATCCATACGTTGTAGACCACATCAGTGGTGTAGCTACGCGACAGATTTGAATATCTGGTCGCCTGGCAAGCCGTTAACAAAACACGACTGTCTGACATTTATACTATTGTTAACCGTGGCTGACAGTGTGCGCAATAAAGTTCCAAAGTGAAATACTTTACAAAAATACGTTGGCCTTGTTTACCAGCCCAAAAACTCTTTTAGTAATTTTTCATTTCATGGATGTGATTATTTGCAAGATAGAGTTTAGCAGTTAAGTTTTCAAACGTAATAATATATCTGTCAGATGCAAAGAAATGAATTTTGTACAATGATAAGCTTTTTCTTTGTGTAATGGATATTTATAAAGCTTCGGCGATTTCAGATCTATTTCCCTTTGGCCGTTACGCACTTTCTTTTTTTATATGATATATAAAGGTTTACATATGTACTAAAAATATGTATTTTTCAATAAAAATAGTACAAATAAATGTCTGCCGGGTATTTTTATTATATTTAATCGGTGGTTCACTCAAGAGCTCAATTTACCGAATGAAAGGTTTATACTTGGGATGTATTCATCGGTAGATTGATAAATGTGTTATTCGGTGTATTGTGTAACAATAAGTGACAGGCGTTTCTTCTCTTTGAGAAGCATCTACAGACTAACTATCGTAAGATTACCTTGGTGAGAATATCGTAGGGTTACTTAATTTTAGAGGCGAAACACTGTCATTACTTGTTACATAATCCGTGGAATAGCAAAGTAATAAATTTAATTTTATACATGGATTTGTATCTTAAGGTAAATGTCTCTATTGTTGCTATTCTTACCGTACCTAATTCCCAAAACGGTACTAGTTTACTTCTCGTTCACATTTTGCACCGTTTTTTATTCAGAGATATCCGAACCACTGTAGATTATCCGCATTGCAAATAATTAAAAATCATTTAGCTGTATATCGTCAAAGGTAGTTCATTAGATGTCCATATTCTCTTTTTATTTAAATTTTCATTCAAACGAAGTTGTCTAAAATGAAAAATGAATCCTCTCCGTAAATTTTGAAAGTTTTGCTATGATCGTTTCTTTCTACATTTAATCTCATGCCAAACCTTGCCTAAATTCAGTTGCCAGTCATTCTGATTTTATTTAGCGCGGTTTCGTGCTTAAGTGACGGAGATAGTGGACCGTATGCATGCTGTACCCCGTACGCCATAGTGGACGGTTACCAACGATTCACAGTTGTATCTCAACTTGCCCAGAGAGAAAAAAAAATACCCAAATGTCATTTATTTGATTCGCCATACTGGAATAATAACCAAAAGCATTTTTTTTTAAATCACGTCCAAATTTTCCAATTATTATTAAATGTACAAGAAATAAATTACAGCGCAGTGTAGTAATTGTCACGGTCGATTTAATATATGATGAGCTGGTACAAAAAAAGATATTCGGTACGTTTTTTTCATTTGAATCGGTCTGGAAATCTTTCTAAATTTTATATTATGAAAAGAATATCTTAAACAAAAAATATACGTTTGTCTGTTGCTTCTGAAATAAGTTTTTATGTTCTTACTTTAAATTAGAATTGAGTTTTTTACCACTAACTTGTTGTACTTGAATTATATAAGTTTGTAAAGAGGCACCGTAAAATATGTAAATACTATCTCTTACTAGAAGCGTGCTTTAGTCCTTCACTTCGAAATTTAATACCAGCAGATGTCTGTTTAATCATTGTTTTGATTTATTGTATCTCTTTATTTGTCTATTACAAAGGTTTGATAAAACAAGGGTATAACTAAACATCATAAAGCGTTACCTTGTCTTAATTGTCTTAGAATTGTTTTTATGTAAAACCACCCTGAATCAGTATAAATTTTAGCGGCAACTAAAAATTAACTTTTAACATGCCGTCGTTTCGTTGGAACTTTATTTGTGTGGGAAATTTAATATTCAGTATTAATCACTTTTAAATAAATTTATATATACATATATTACTAAAAACACAACATCAAGAGTTTTGAAAGTTCAAAGGTAATATTATAAACGTATTAATCTACATACAATCTAAAGACTGTATGCCTTTTTATGCATTACATTTACAAGCGGGAAAAGCATTGCTAAAACTTTTACAAACAACTTTAGAGCAATGTTTTATTTGAATCTAATAATACTGTTGTTAATACGATGCTGGATTTTTAGTATTTTATATAAAAAAAACCATTATCTAATATTTATTCAATCGTTTTTTTTGCCGATAAATTGTATAAGTTGAAAATATAGGTCATATTACATAAGCTGATAATTTCGGTGTACGCTAATACAATACATATAATACACAAAAAGGACTTAATTATAATGAACGGTGACCACGATAAATATATTTCTTGGACATTCACAACGCCATGGCCGCCGTTGGCACTTTTATTGTCATCAGGACAAATAAATGTCCTACACTTCAGGGGTTTTTAGTATCAAATAACAAAACGTTCTCATTACGGGTTAGTGAACATCAGCAACACTCTGTTTGTCTCGCCGAGAAAATTGTAGCACAGAAGGTTGAGCGAAATATTTATTACTATAAGGTACAGCCACAAAATTGGGGTACCTGGTCAAGCATGTTGCTTTCAAAGTTTAGTGAAAGTGACCATCAGAACGCGATGTAGCCATTTTCCGAAGGTTTCGAGCACTTTCGTTTAATGTAAAGTTTTACAATTTAATCGCTTAACCATTTTGAACCTCTATAAGTCAGCGTTTCTTAATTGGAGCGTCTTAAGAGTTTTGGTTTGATTTTTTGGTATATCATGGGCCCTCGAATTGGTGAAATTATAATTTCATATTGCTACCATCTCCACTTAAACTCGTGAAAAGGTCGTTTTATTTTTAAGAGTTCAAGTAACCGAGTCCACCTGTATTTAATCGATTTTAATTTCTTTCTGTTTCTACAAAAAAAATATCCTTATAATAAATAATACAGTGATAAAAATGATCGTTTATCGATATTAGAATAAATTAAAAATATATTTCTTTCTGCGATACACTTAAAAAATGCATTGTTGAAATGATTATTTTTTACTTGAATATAATTTTTTTGTTAAATAAGTCTCTGATAATATTTTAATGTATCAAAAAGGTTTATTCTTATCCTATAAAAGCAATTATAACTTTCCTGAAATGTATATAAATGTGCTCATTGCCGTTGTTCGTATGGCGTATAGTTATTGATTTATTTTCAGTACACCTACAAAATACCAGTCGGAAATCAAGTTGAATTTCAATTTCATTTTCGAAACCGGTCAATCGTCATAGTGAAATCATGACTTCGAGGTTACTTACATACAAATACCTAGAGAGTTCATTAATTTTCGATTATTTAATAAATGAAAACAATATGCGGCATACCCAATTAAATGAGTTCTATTAATTCATTGTATAGTTGATTATTCTTACACAAACCTCGTGTAATTCCACATTCAATTTTAATTCGTGCACTGCACATATTTTCCTAGATGTATGTATAAATTCAAATGAAATGAACATAAGACTGCTATCTTGTTTTAAAGATTTATGTGTACAAATTGTGAAATGTGACGTTTTTGAAATATTGATATCCTGAGAACGAACAAGATTAACTGCAATATTTCGCACTTAACAATTTTCAATTTCCCGTAGTGAATATACTTCCTAGTCACATTGAGCTAAAATTTCACTGCACATTGTAAGCTTTTCCGAAAAGTGTCAAATGAGTTTCTACCGATTAAATGTCTTTACTCATATTTCTGGCTTAAAAGAAACAATTGATAGTTACTATTTCAATCCCCGAGTTAAATTAAATTTGACTTATTTTACTATCTTTTTTTTTTAACAAATTAATATAAATATATTTTAAAAACTAAATAATATCGTAGCTATCGTTTTTTATAGTAATTCTCATATTCAAAAAGCCTTTTTTTTAATACTATAAACACTTTTACGATTCAATAAAATTTCTAGCATCTAGTAATGTTTTTTGAAATTTCAATAAAATACAATTATCCTTAATAATATAAAACAATGTATAATTGATTGCATTGTATTGAAATAAAAAAAACAAATTTGAGTAATAAATCATACAATTTAGTTAATTAGATGATATTGTCAATTAAATCAAAAAAAATGTCACAACACGCGGCCCAGTGGCCGTATGCGAGCCACATGAGATTTATGACAGCTCACATACAATATACAAAAGTTTTAAAGAGTAACTCTCATCGTATTTCATAGATTTTTTTATTCACAAAGATAATCTGCAGAAGTCTCTTCCCGACGAGCATTTCCACCCAGCCTAAACGAGCTGTGCCTGTGAAGTCATTTTGCGAACAATTTCATTTGTTAGCAAGTCAAACTGAACATAAAACCTTTGTGAACAATGTAATCTCAGTGATATACTGAGGGTAGCAACCACACTCCTTACGCATGATGTGACGACGATGTCTGCCTGCATGCAGTGTCACAGATTTGACTGGTTCTGACACCAAGTTACGTCTTGACATATACGAAAAGTGCAGATTGGAAGTATTCAACTTAAAGCAATAATATGTACCCCTAAAGTAATAAGAGACAATTGTAGTATACATATGTAAAGCTTTTCCTCTGTGGCGTGGCAACAATAGTAACATCACTGTTATAAACATTTCCAAAAAAGGTTTGTTTTAAAAATTAATAATTCATTTGAAATTTTAACTGTTGGATTTTTGTAGTCTTCAATTCGTTTTGAACGACCCTGGTTTTGAATTTCGACATCTTGAGGCATTTCAATTGCCCGAGTAAACTTGAGCTGACGCCATAAAACACATGGAAAAGTTCAAAATTAAAACGATTTAAATTTGACATACGAAATTCATCAAGAACCATCAGTCGAAATTCTCAATTGATTTATCACCTAGATTATTTTAAGATGCATTATTTGATGCATAGTAAAAATAGATCAGTACTGTTTTTTATAATAGAATGTATATTAATTTCCTAGATGCTACGATTAATGAATTTATGATTTCATATAATACTGTATACATATAATACTTTTAAAAAAAAACGTATTATGTCGATGATGCCAAGTGCTTGAGCCCTATTACATAACTTTGTGAACATTTTCCTGCAAACTTAGATATGTGGGTATAATGGCATTTTTGTGTTCATTTAAATATGAGAAATTTAAATGTCTGTCAATTGTGAGCATTCCATTCTCGTGTAAGTAGCAGAAATTGAGAAACATTTTTCGAGCAATAGTTTTTTTTTACACAAAACGGAATAATTGACAATGGATAAGTGATTTCCCGTCTCTCAGAATTTTCCGATAAAATTCTAAATGGATACAAACCATCTACTCCCAAATAATTTATATGTAATATGTCTCAATGATATATTTCAAAGAGAGCGAAGCTATTACTACAATACGTAGGGTCTACCGAAGTGGATAGTAGCTGTGTGCCACCAGTTGTACATACATATATTGTAGGTACAACACTCGAAATGTCAGGCACGTCACAGCAATGGGCCAACAGCGAGCGGATCTGTTCGCCTTTTTCAATTTCAATTTACGTGGAACAAAATCTGTTTACAGTTTTATTTCCAATCGGCGGAGAATCAGCTTAATATTAGATTTCGCCGACAAAACAACGAAAGAATGATGTGATTTACGTCGACACTTATGAAAAATGATTTTAATCTAGAGCTCAGATTACTTTTCCGTTCTTATATAGCTTAAAGCTCCTGTAACCTGATATGATGTATTTTTTTTATTGAATACAGGACACGATAAAATGTGAAAAAGTTTCTTCTGCGGAAAAAAAAATAATAGCTTGATATTATTAGATGATTTAATCGACATTTACTTGGTTGGACTCAATTACAACACGGTGAAAAAATAGCGTTGCATTTTAGTTCTATAAAAAATGTAGAACTCAAAATGCAAAAATAATAGCTTGATATAATAAGTTGGTTGAATCGGCGTTCACTTGGTAGAACTCCATTATAACATGATGAAAAACTAGCAATGAATTTTAGTTCTAAAAACAATTAAAAGTTAAATGAATGTTAATACTATTTTGTAGAACTAAAATACATTGGTATTTTTTCACCTCGTAATATAATTAACAACCTTAGCAATAATTAACCATAAAAAAATATATATGACAACTTTTAATAATCTTAAAACTGTAATGGAACATTTCATGTCCAAAATGGTTACTAAGGTCAAAAAGTATCTTTTAATTAATTAGTAGTAACGATAATATATATATATTGTAATAAAATCCTAATTTAAAAGTATTATTTATTTAATTAGTTAATGTAAATGAATTGAAAGGATTTTTTCCATCATGATTAGGAGTGCAAAGATCTCTAAAGACACGGTGTTGTTTACTCAAATCATTTCATCTTTCTATTTCTTTAAAAATTTTGATGGAGAAAATCGAATCAAAACAATTTTATTTTTCTTTGATCCGTCCCTTAAATTTGAGATATAATGCAAACACCATTTTACTCTCCTTCCATAAGACATCGCAGCTTTATTCAACCCGGGAAAGATTCTCACCGCATGTCGACTTTGGCTATAAAAGTCCAATTTATAATGCCGATAAATAAAAATGCACAGTTAATACCCACTTACTTTTTAATGCCAATAGGTAAGAAAATCTATATAGTGTGTCAATTTTATTGAAATATACTATAATGTCAAGAGAAGCCTTGTTGAAAGTATTTTATATATCCTAAAACGTTTTCAGGAAGTAAATGTACTGCCTGATATTGATTAATATAACGCGAATAAATGCATTCAAATTGTTATAAATTCATGTAACCGACTCGAATGCGTTGCTAGAATCACGGAAAATAAATGTGGCTGTCAAATAAAATAACCGCCAAGACTATCGTTTAGGCCTGTTGGTCCTTTTTAATTGTAATTGTATATCTGTGTTTTTTTGTAACCGACAGTCAATATTGTGAAAATAAACTCGCCAACTCTGGGATAGAGTTTGGCCAAGATAAATTACCGATTGAAATCTATACAGAGATACCTTTCCTCCCATCCTATCCCTAAGTTCCGTCTCCGAACGCCGTGGAAGGATGCTGTCTGACGCCAGTCAGATGGAGAAGGAACCCTGGTCGTCTCAAAATGTACTGCCTTTTTAAAATTAACACAAATATTCTCAATCAATACAGAAAGAATTTTTCGAAAAAGTCTAACGAGAATCTATCTCCTTTTTTTATAGAATGTTTGCAGCAGATTTTTTGTTTGAAAATCGTTTAGTCAACGGCAATCCTGAGAGAATCTAGTTGAATTACTTTTAATCGAGTAAAAGTAAATGCTGGCTGATAAGTGTTACTTCTTGAAAAAGCTTATTTAACTTTAGAAATAACCGATTAATAGAAGAATCTTCACATTCTAGATTACGAAAAAATTTTAAGAATGATTAAAATTCACATTTCTTTTTATTGTAATACGGCACATAGATTTTAGATTCCTATATATGTATAATTTGAATCGTTTGAATTTTGTACTTTTCCATTATTTTTGTCACTATAAACCCGAATTCGCCATTTGGCATCTTCAGGCATTTCAAGTGAACGAATGAACTTGAACTTTAACTTGACAGTTCAAGTACTGGTTGGTAAAGGTAAATGGTAAAGTACAAAATTTAAAAGATGAAAATTTGATATCCTGATTTTTTATTGTTGTTGAATATTATTGAAAAGTATTTCGACTCCACGGTCAGGCACGATCAACAATTATGAAGATGGTACGGTGCGAAAATACGTAGCAATAATATGTGAAAAATCAACGCGTGACCTTAATATAAAATATACCATAATGTTTGGCAAGGCTTTATTTCCGAGTTAAGTAAGTCCAATTTTATATTTTTTAAAACCGCACACATGATGTTAATGATTAGAGCCCTGTAAATCTTTCGTAAATGCGCATTTCGGTAGTAAATTAACAAATATTTACAAAAGAAAACGTGTTTCGAGTCGTTATAACTCAACGTATGTTTATGCTTTAAGGAAATCTTCTAATATATAAATTTAATCTTTTAAGGTTGTGAGAATTTTACTATTCAACAGATATTGTCAAAGATTTGAATTGTGTACTATTTAACGTTTTTTGTCACTAATTGACTCAAGTTTCGCCATTCATCATCTTCGTGCATGTCACTTGCACGAATGAACTTGAACTTATGGGTAGTAAATAGTTTGCATCGTTTATTGTTAGAATGCTTCATTAAAAGCACAGGCGATCTTTAATTATTTTACCGAGATATATTAGAAGTAAATAGGGCAGCTGAATAGTTTGCCAAATGAGCAAATTAATATTCCAAACTCACCATTGGTAAATAAATTTCAATAAATATCATTATTTATAAATTACTATGCTGGATAAAAATCTATGACTTTTTCAGTCGATGGAATGTGACATTGAGATACACAATATAAACGTTCCTTTATATCACATTTAAGGTGTTCACTGTCAATACTTGGTGGAATAGAATAATAATAAAACATTTTCAGTACTTATTCCACATACAATTTATTCGATCAGGACCGGTGGCGAGCATTCATCAATTAATAATGCTCGCCATGAGCGAAACCGGTCCTGATCCAATATTTTGTTTTGTAAAATAATTACCAAAAGCGTGTTTCTTTAAATCGCTATAATTATATTATGTTATCATCAATGACATAATCAGCAATTTTTAAGGCACGCAAATGTAACAAGATTAAGGTATTGCTCATAAATGTTTTTCATTTTTTATTAATAAAAGATCGCAATCATTTACAACTGCGTTGAGAAAAATCGGTCATGATTTTTATAAAATTTACTTATGTGGTATCAGTGAAAATATGTTTTATTTATTCAAATATAATGTAGTAATGAACCACGATGAATTGACAGTAAAGACTGTGTTTTACAAAATCAATATGTTATTAAGTTTATATACAATAATAATAACAAATGTGCCAGCTTAAATCATGAAATGAAATGTCAAATATAAGTGAAAGTTATAAACCTGCCGTCGTGTATTTATAAATTTCACATAAGTAAAGTTCTGTAATTTTAAGGAAAGAAAATTTACGAGCATACATTTTCCCAGGAAGCGAATAATGTGTTTCCTCGTATAAATTGGTCATGACACAAGTGTATGTCAGATTTTATTTATAGTGGGATGGCATGTAGATACTGCGCTGAACATAATAACGTCTACGACATATTGTATCGTAACCCGCGGAGAACGCCGTTGAGCAACGTAGAGCGTCGTAGAGCGTCGTAGAGGGGTGAAACGCCCCTGAGATATTTGCCATTCAGTGTCGATGTCATAAATATACTATGTTAATAAATTTATTAATCTGGCTTATTTTTAACTGTGCCTTATTACCATTATGCCCCAAATATATTATTTATTAATTTTCATAGCTTTTAATTATATTGATATCATTAAACCACTTTTAGGGTATTCACTGTCAATACTTGGTGGAATGACGTTAATAAGAAATAACCCTTTTTTGTATATATTCCACATTAGATTTATTAAGATCAGGACCGGTTTCGCTCTTCGTGGGCATTATCAACTGATGAATCAGCATCTGTTAATAATACTCGCGATGAGTGAACCCGGTCATGATCTTAATAAATCTAGTGTGGAGTAAATAGTAAAAATGTTTTATTATTTTTGTTATCATTAAAGTCGAGCCGAGTCTGTGGTCGAGTATGAACGTTGTTGGCCTCGCCTGCCGAACTCGCGGGATCGAGACCCAGTATGGAAAGATTCATAAATTGATTTTTCAATCGATTAATGCTCGAATGCATGAATGTTTGTATTGCTTTAAATTCTCCTTCACGCCCAGCCGATCCCAAAAAAAAGCGTAGAATGAGAGCGGTAAACTACGCACTAGTATTGTGCTAGCCCTCTTCTTCTATCCACACTGTCTTTGCTTTTGAATAAAATGGTGTAACAACAAAGTTACACGCAGTTTTCGTAGGACTTTTTTTGGGACAGATAAACACCAGAAGTCTATGTGCTTCCACATTGGAAACAGATATGTTAAAAATATATTGAACGTCATTTACCGATATTTTCAATGCAGCCAATTTCCGCATGATAATATTTTTTCTTTAACGTTGAGTGGCTCGTATAACTATTTATGTTAAAACTGGCCATCTGCGTACACCAGGCAGACAGTTAGAAGTTTAAATATGAAGATAAATGAAGCATATAAATATCTCGAAGAAGGTATTTTTTCAAAATTTTGAAATATCTCATTTAAAAATTTAATTTCAAATATAAAGAGTGGATTTCTTCGCTTAACTGTTTTCATTGACAATTTCCAGAAAACTTTAGATAAAACTCGTACGATAAATTTTGTTGTAAAATGGTTTTCGAACAGACGAGACAACTTTTACAAGACAAGAAGTGTAATGAGAAAGCTATAAACTTTTATTTCATATTGAAAAATAATTGCCAATAATTAACCGCTGAATATAAAAGCTTTTACAAATTGCTACCAATTTAAATCAATTTATAGCGAAATATTTTCACACTGATTAAATTCTTTATCACTTCCATAAACTAATTGTTATTAGTTTGATAATTTTGACAGCTGTCTGAAGCTAGAGACCCATCACAAAATGTTCAAACTAATAAGTAGCTTCAATCTTCTGTCAATAGTTTGTATAATATTTGGGAATTATGTTATAAATAACATCGGCTTGTTTGATAACCTTCTCTTTACACTTTTAAAGTTTCGTTTAATTTATCTAGTGAAGCATAATTATTAAAAAAGTTCATTAACTTTTAAATAATCACTCTATAATAAAAATAATAATACATATTTAGTACTTTTCCCACATAAAATTATTGGATCAGGACCGGTTTCGCTCATGGCGAGCATTGTCAAAGTACTAAAAATGTATTATTATTTTTACTATAATGCCTTTCCACTAAGTATTGACAGTGAACACCGTAATCATTCTATACTTTTATGAGTTATAACACTTTGAATAAATATTGAATAAGTGTCTGTTAAGTGCCTACTTTTACAGTTTTTTTTAATATATTTAACTGTCACCGTACGCCTAAAAGATATCCATTACTTGTATTCAATGGAAATGAATATTTTTAGAAGAAACTCAAATCTGAATGCATTGATTTAAACTGTTCTCTGTTTTTAATATTATTAAATAATAAAAACAGGTCACAGAGTGTCAAAAATAATGTTAAAAAATACAACAGACAAGACATGTAACAATCGAGTTCAGTTACCGTGACTAAAACCCCTTGAGAAATGATTTCTTTCAGTGAAGTGACAAACACTCGTAAGTGAATTGTTCAAAATGCCTGTTAGAAATAATGTTAATATCCATACATTTTTCCCATATCTTATTTAAATTAGATATATCTTTCGAGATAAATCATTTTTAACCATCGTTATATTTATCTCAAACTATTGATGAAGCTACTAAATCACAATAAAATGAATCTTTTAGTATTATTGTTTGCTTCTTTGAAAAAAAATTTGAAATGTTTAGAATACCAATCGATATTTACATCATTTTTTTCAAATTTAATTTCAATAAAAAATTCAGGTGTGTACTAAATAATCGTTTAATATAGAAATCAATTTATTTAATTAGTCACCGTTTATCATCAATTTTAAGGTTTAAATACTGGTTCACAAGACGTATAAATTTTATTTAGTACATAAATTATAATATTTTTTGATAATAGTATAGTAAAATATATTTTTTTCGAACCATTCAAGTATGTAAAAATTGTCCCTTTATTTTATTAGTATTTATACATATATAAATTTTCACTTAGTTTTAAAAGATGTAAGATATGAGGTGTTGTGTTTCATTTATTGTTTACACGTACAAAAAGGCTTTCTGTTCACGCGATATACATTATTCAAGACTTGGGAAATAGACCGCGAGAAGGCTTCGATTGGTAATGCAAGAGCATACGGCGTGTCCTCGTTGTCACTTTTAATACTTGCTTTCCTTCAACTATTTTTTCAATTTAAAAGCTAAAAGAGCTTTAACGACACTGTGGTTTACGTAACTTGGCTTATCTTCGTTCACACCTCACAAAGCAAGATTGACAAAAACAAGCTCATTATTTATAATTGTGCGATGTTTTATATAAGCGTTGTAAAATATGCGACATATTATTATTAACGAGCGCGTTTATTTACTTTGTTTTAAGAATTTAATACAGTTTTCCAGCTTTCTTGATATTTATATACAAAAAAACAGAAGTGAAAATTTTATAATTCCACAGAATTTTACCAAGCGCGTTTTATGTATTATTTAATTTTCCACACAGTGAAAGTGAACGTTGAATAACGAATAAAAATATACAGAAATGTAAATCATAAATCTCAATAAGTTTACAATTAACACTTTGTGAATATTTTGTAGCAGTAAAACTTTTTTAAAAGAAGCCTTTAACAAATCGTTTAAAACTTAATAAAACTCTCTGTGATACAGATTCTATGCATTTTTCAATTCTTGGTTGTTTTAATTAAAACCTTTGTTCAAAAAAAATGTCCACAGAAAAAAGCTCCTGTGAAATACTCGCAAAAAGCGTTAGTTTTTTTCACTGAAACATACGTACGTTCATTCAAATTCACCAGTTCTATTAAAATACAAGCGTTACACAAAGCGAGCTCCAATTAACCCCTAGAGGTTTTGTGTGTAAAGCAAAAGTTTTGAAACCTGACTAATTCTGGACTATTTGTTTTCAATTTCTCGTTTTAGCTCGATATTACAAGTGAATCTTAAAACATAGAAGTAACATCATTGTCCAGTTAAAACCTTTCATCATAAATATATAAATACTTATAGTTGAAATATCTATACATGATAGTTGTGCTTCATCTCAACTATGACTGAAACATCCAGTCGCTTTTATTTAATACCAATTGACAAAGAAATGGTGTTATATTATTTTATGATACTTTTCCTTATTTACTAGAAAACCATTTTTTTCGTTAGTATACTATTGTTGCTATTTTATTTTATTCACCAGTATAGTTTTCATAAATATATGTTTATATAAAACGATCTTAATGTTATTAATTCGAAATTGATATCATATTGAATATTTTCTATTATTAGTTAATAATTACATAACAAGAATAAAAATTAAAATCTGTAGCAATACTAATTGTCAATTGTATTTATTAAAAAGCTCTAAAAAATTTAGACTTAATTAGCTAAAAAAATCGTTTTCGAAAATGATGATAATAATTTATTCAAATATATTTGATGTGAATCGAATTTTTCACGCATTGCTTAACAACTTTACACTGTCAAATATCTTAGTCTTTTTCATATTTTCGATTCATCGATTATGGTAAAAAATGTGTCAACTTGTTTTCCCTTCTCTACTATTCTTATTTTACTATAACAAAGTCCACGGAGTAGGTTCCTCGTCTCCCGATTTATTTTATTGCAATGGTTGGCAGCAATGGTATCGAATTACTTTGTGCGCCTTTTCCCTTGAGGTCTACTTTTATACAGATTCAACCAAAGTTATGTATTTTATCAATGTCATAAAATACAATTTGTTTCAGCATAAATAAATTATTATTAAATAGATTTCACAATAATTTAAAATAATCGATTCTCTAGAGTTATCCAGTTACCAAAAAAACGTTTATTAAGCAAATTTTCAAAAACGAAGCACTGCATTTCAATAAAATAGTGATTAAGATTTTTCAAATGAATAAAATTTTCTTGTTGAATGCAGTTTTGGAAAAAGAACATTAAAAACATCGATTATACATATTTCATTCTGACAAAGATTTACGTCATTTTTTACTGGCATATTTGTACATCCTTTAAGTTAGTAAAATATCTGAAAAATATAGTTATCGTAGTAGGTAGGAATAAAAATTCGTAAATTTTCAATGCTATTATATAAGAATTTATTTCAATATTAGTAAGTATCATTTATGTAACAATATAAATGATAATTAAATTATCTTAATTCGTTTAAAGTTTTGAATTTGTGAGAATTGATACTTTATGTCCATTATGTCTTATTTGCAGCTTATCAGCATCCTTATCCCTAATGGAATAGCTAATGTTTCAATTTGAACAAAGAGTGTATTAGACATTATTATTAGACATCCCCCTTCGCTGTTTTGAATACGATTGCCAGTGTTCTACGTCAAAGGGCTTTTGTTTCCAATAACCGTTTTTTGTTTGCGTACAAACGTATGACAATGCTCGTGAATTGGTTTTTTTCAGAAGGGGCTGGAAAAGCTACCAACGCCTTATTCAATTCTGGCTTGAATTGTTTTAAAACATACCGCAAAGTTTGAAATACATTTCAGTGTAAACACATAAAAATGCCAGGAATTTGTCTTTGATAATATAGTCATAATCAAGTTTTTAATTTTGAAGCTTCTAAGTTCATTATATATCATGTTATATAATATATACCAAGTATCATAATAGTATACTGCATTTTAATGATATGCCTCGTTCATGTAGCACTAAGAAACCTTATGCTTAATTACTGTTTGTAACCATCTTAATAACCCCAACGATATTACGAAGTCAAATGTTAGAGGAAGAAAGCTTTTACGCCGAAATTAATTGTTGTAACACAAATATCATATCATTATAGGATGTGTTTTGATAGTCTTTAATTAACTTTTACTTACTCTTCTATTATTTTTAATTAAGACTTAACTGCATATTTTTCGTTTGTTTTTATCTTACAGTGTATTAATCAATTTAGTTTACAATATTCTTTTCCGTGTTCTAGGAAACTTAGAAAGACACTCAATTCACAGGATTGCTTTAAAATATAAAAACGTACTATTCGACAATCGACCAATCTTTTCGATACACGTAAAATTAACTAAATTTTATTGTTTAAAATGAAGAAATAATGTAAATATCGTAACAATAGCACACAATTTATTAAAAACTTCTTCAAGCTACTGGACCATTTTTAAATACCAAACACAAATCGCTATTGTGGTGGGTCGATATTAATACCCTTCACATAATTGTTTTTATCCTCTTTTCTGACTCTTTTTCCTGGCATATAATCCCGCATCCTGGTTCCTTCTGACATCGCTTCCGTTTGACAATTATATCTACTTACAAAATTACGATGTTTTTCCAAGCGATTCACCGTATGCCTCTACTGCTTCCTGGCATAACTCGAAATACAATAATGCTGAAAGTACAACATTGAAACTGTTATTATTTCATTTGAATTCGAATGAAGAACTCCGCTTGTTCCTTCATAATTATAATCGTCTTTCGTGAAGTCGTATCTTTTCGTCGCCATAATTATCATCCTTACGCACTTATTTTTATGTTGTATATTTTTCATGCGGTAACGGAATTTATACTTCGTTTTTAAAAATACTTTATCAACATAAATATAACACTTTAATAAAAAAACAAACAATATTTACAATGTTTGCTTTACATGAATCTTTGGTGGACTTACGTTGTAATATTGTAATGAAAATTTAGGTTTAGTACTAAGTCCACAGCTTTAATTTAAGACTGGAATAATTTTATTTTTACTTATTTTATTAAACGCACATACAAAATTTGAATTAAGTAAATATAATTTGGTTCACTGTACTACGTTATACCTGGTGGACATACAATATACTGAAAAATATATTTATCGAAGATGAAAAATTTATAATAATTTTACCTAAATAAATAATATAAAAATCGAACTGATTTAGTACATTTATCATTTTTATTCACGATTTAATCTTTATTTATGTATCCTAAGTATAATATATTAGTTTGGTAAATAATCTCTTAACTGTCGCTATTTACATGAAATAGATAAAAATATCCATAAATAATGAGGTTAAACTCTTTAAATTTCCTGCCCTACTTAACCAGATTTTATGGACGACTCACAAACCGCAAATTGTCACGAATGTAATGGTTGATTATCTAACGAGCACTTCAACATTAAGCGGCCCACATTGAAAGGGGTGCCGAGCTGAACTGAACTTTTTCAATCGATCACCAGCATTTTTCTCTGAATTTACATATCGCTTGCAACCGACCTGCTAGCTTTAATACCCTTTAAGCTATTTTTTTCATACTAGAAAGTGGATGAAAATTTGAAAGATATAATGGTTTTTGCCAAGCTTTTATAAATGCTGTGAAAAAGTTCAAAAATATATATTTTATTGAGACAGTCCCTAAATTCCGTGCCATTGTATACCGTTTATTACGTACCTTGTTCTCGCCAGTAAATTATCATTTATTGTTATATTAATAAGAAAATGCATGGCCTTACAACTAATATAATGAATAAAAATAATAATACATTTTTAGTACTTTTACCACATAAAATTTATTTGATCAGGACCGGTTTCGCTCATGGCGAGCATTGTCAACTGATCAGTCAACCGGTCCTGATCAAATAAATTTTATGTGGAAAAAGTACTAAAAATGTATTATTATTTTTATTATAATGCCTTTCCACCAAGTATTGACAGTGAACACCTTAAAAGTAATATAATGAAGATTCAGGAGAAGATCTATGGTCATAAAAACATTTTTTTCTTAAGCCGTGTTATATAAAATATTTTATTACTAATATGTAGGGAAAAGGAAAAAAATGCTTTTTATATTTTCGCTGGATTCATTTTAATTATATGCATATAGTAAAAATTAATAAGCGTGGATATTTATTTGAATTTAAACGAATAATTCATATAAATTATTCCGTTCACAAATTCTAACGCCTAATAGAATGACTGTAACATTTAAATTTAAGTAATATACTTTTCATCAATCATTTATTCATTACATTCTTTAATCAGATTCGTTTTACACATTTTTTAAAATTATACTTTTATTTGGGAAATAACCTATGTGTATAATGAATGTGGAAGTATTAGCATACGTTACAAACATTTTAATTCTTTCAAGCTGTGACACTATTATCACTTTGCAACTAATATTTTATGGTTATCAGCAATACATATCGAATTAATCTAGTCAAACATGGTGATGACATCGTAGATATTACTGCTATGCTTTTTTTTAATTTGAAGTTAGCTACATTATTTGACGCTTGAATACAAAGTAGAAAATCTTTTCAACTGTCCGATTGGAGAGTCGTAATTCGTAGTCCTAATTGTGGACTGGCATTAACAGAGCGATCGACAACCTATACAATAGGGTTTTTTTATGTGTTGTGACAATGACGCTGATTTTTTAATACATATAATTACAGTCTATTGATTCACAGATGCCCTGTCATTTGAAATTGCGTATCCAGTTTTGCAGAAACGGGTTTTTTTTGCTTTTATAGACGTAGTATGAAAATATAAAATATCAGTATTTTTGGTTCCGGAAAACTAAGGTATTTGAATTACATGTTTTTAAATTTGAATTAGTGTACGATGAATTTGATTTTTTTCTGCAGGTTGGCTTATTCGCACGAATATACGATCAAAATTGAATGATTGATGAGCAAAGCCTTTTTCATAAACAATAAGTTCATTTTGATGTGAAACTTGGTTATTTAAATATTTTTTCAGTATTGCCAATTAAAAATGACCAATATTTGTTTCAATAGCGGTATTTTATAAAAATACATATACACCGGTATTGATATAGTATAGATATGGTATAGCAATCCATATCTGAAATAAAGCAGGAGTATCCAAAATTACATAATTTTCGCAACGTCTTTTCTCTGTGAACGTAATTTAAAGAACAATTTCGCGTCTCATCGTCAAGAATTATCTCCAATTGAAATTTTCGTTACGTCAAATTAATTAGTGCTATTGGAAGTATTACTCGTTATTTAATTACTTTCCACTCTTGTTAAGTGTATTCAAAATTCACGTCAAATGTTATCATGTGCTCAGCGCCATATTCGTTTTCAAATACGCTTTTTGTCTGCTCCAGATCATTCATAAATGAAAATTGAATGCTTTGTTTTCCTTTATTTATATCGGAGCCGGAAACAAATTTTGTTTTCGTTAATTACTAGATATTTTGAAAACATTTATTTAATAAATGAAATAATATACCTATTTGAAAACTTAACTCCGCGTATATGAGTCACAACATAACGTATACGTTAAAGTGTGTGAATACCCTGATAGACTGCTATTCTGTAAACATATTTAATACTTGAATTATATAAAAAAAAAAAACAATCTTATTGGGCGGTGAGAATGTAATTTCAAATCTCAGTAAAAAGCATTGTTCACTTTTAAGGTGTTCACTGTCAATACTTGGTGGAAAGGTCTTATAGTAAAAATAATTATTTTTACTAAAAAGCATTCTATTCATAAAAATAAAAAATAAACTCTGCACGGTTTTGTGGAACAATCTACAAGTTTGTGAAATAAGCAAAGCCTTTTTCTGATCATTTTATAGAACTGTGGAATTAGCATTAAAGAAATCATGTGTTTTCCTTCATTTTAAATATGTCTACTGTCTGAAAACCACTGCCACTTCTTTTAATACTTTTAAAATTCATGCCATAATCTTCAATGGCTCATAAATAATTTATTTGAAAGCCCCAAACAGTTGTATTTTTTCATTAGTTGAAAATGTTCATTCGCTAACCGATGCTGTTTTTGATTATATTATAAAATTTTGGAGAAGTTCTATAAAACTTTTTTTTTATTATGTACATACATGCATAAATCTTAACATTTTTAATCGATGATCAATATTACTAGAGTAAATATTATGGATTATCTTTACGGAAACAGGTTTTCGGAAAAATTTTTGCAATATCGTAGTTTTTGTTTATTATATACAAAGGCAGTCGAAAGATATTTTTGTTTGTTCTTGACCCAAGTCAGCTACTTAAGTAAGATAATAAATAGCTTTGTGAGTAATATCGAGACAAAAAAAAGTTCTGAGAGCTCGGGTTATGAAATTATTTAGGATGGCACTGCCTGTCAAAGTGTATGTAATTACATTAATTTACATAAAATATACCAGAAACTTAAATAATGAAATTATGTATTATCTTTCGGTATTTTTCCATTGGGTTTTTTGAATAATTTATTTTTTCAAATAAAATTCTTCTTTCCGTTGCTTCGTTATAATAACTTTTTAAATTTCAATATTCTTTAATCAACAAATTTTATTAGTCCGAAGCAGCTTTGACTATGATTTTGATATTAATATAAAACGATCATGAATAAGTACTTATTTTTTTCTTCATATATATAAATATTTTTTATTGTAATCAATTAAATAAAATACATTGTATTACAGCTGACGCCAATGCGCCATGCATTTGACAAATTAATAAAAATATGACGAAACATATTACACAAAATTAAAAAAAATAAACAAATATACAAAACAGATCAGATGCATATTGGTTACATAAAAAGAAAAAAATATATATAAAGTACCAAGCTCACTGCCGAAGATGTCCACATCAACAGGCAGTGCATTCATCATCCGAACAGCCCTTGCGACTGGCGACTGCGAAAATTGATTGGCCTTGGCTATGACCATATATGGTTGTCTGTCAGTCTCCGTAACTAGGTGGAATAGGCATAAGGCAAATTTTCGTAGATTTTTTAATCACGTTGTTTCAAAAAGATTTCAGTGATGTTTCCACTTTTTTCAATGTAACCAATCATCCCTCAAAATCGGTCGTTTTAAAATGAGCTAACTAATAGGTCTCCCAAACCGCTATCTTTAAAAAGAGTGCTTGTACTTACAACAAACTTTCGTTGAATACCTTTTGTTTGTATTCTTCGTTAGTCATGGACACTCTCCAAATTGGTAGATGGTTTTCTTTCAAATGAAATTGTAAATGTAGGCTCTAAGAATAATATTAAAGAAGGCTTTTGAATATTGAATATTTATCAATATTTCATAATAACCTTACACCTTATACTAAGAATTGACAGGTAAACTCCCGGGTATAGGAAGTAATTTATTTCTTTTTGTTTTTCATTTCCGACTGAAATATAATTTTTTTTTATAGATAATTATATATTCTGCATTCATACAATTGGTTCACCTCTACGAAGTCTTATGAGTTACCTTATCTTCAAAGCTGTTATCTTTCAATGACCTTAAATGAATAACAGATATGGAACATTATAGAAGACGAATTGAAAAAAAAAACAATTATTAAGATTTTTCAAAACTACATATCCGGTAGTTATTATATTTTGCCAATTTGAATATCACCGATAATATTTGAGCATTGTTTATTAATTAAGGCGGTAGCAGATTCTTTTTAATTACACATGTACATACTTTTGACTATTTTTAATTATTTTGAGTTTGCTTACGAATGGATTTACATATATGTATATCATCCGAAGTATTTATCAAAATATGTGTGTGAAGTCATGAATATTAACAAAACGTCATTTTCAATAACTAATATTGACGTCCGATCCGTGGCGCAATGGCAACGGCTTTGACTTGCGTGCCGGACCGCCCGGGTTCGATTCCCGGTACGAGCGGATTTTTTCAGTCGATAAATCCGTTCAAAGGCATGGGTGTTTGTGTTGTTGAAAATCCCTTCCCACCTTTTCGATCCCAAAGAGCGACGCATAGTGACAACGATTAGCTAATCACTCCTGTCCTAGTCCTCGTATCCTTTCCATCCCTAATCCCATCGAAAAAAAAGAGAGGTTGAGCAATTGAGTAACAAGCAGTTCTCGTAGAAAAACATATGTTGAGATAAACTCCGTGAGGAGTCCATATGCTCCAAGTTCAGAGCGGACATAGTTAAAAAAAAAATTGTAATACCGGTTTCAAAAGTGACGGTATTTTCGTATTGGATATCAACCATTCGAAATTCGAATCGAAATATTAATGTAGTGAATCCACCACATATTTTTCCTTCATTAATCCAATTTGACTTCGAGTTTAAAATAAAGCTCTTTGGGAAGTTGTAGCTCGACTGTCAATATAATACAATAAATAGCTCTCGGTCTACGAGCGGTATACAGAATATTATATCTTCCGTGATATTGAAATTCAGCTTGAGCGAGTGCTTAACACATTTTATTAAAAGTTGTATCGTGCGTAAAATTGAGTCTAAACATATTTTTCGATTCAGGTTTTTTTAGGGTGACCATATACAAATATAATAATAAAACATTTTTAGTACTTATTCCACATAAAATTTATTGGATCAGGACCGGTTTCACTCATGGCGAGCATTATCAACTGATAAGCAATACAACGAAACAGTGATATGTTTACAAAAGCTAAGTAAAAATTACAAGGTAAGACAAACAATTAGTATTACAACTATAATGCGCAAATAAATTGAAGCAAAATAGACTATAATTAAAATTCTGAAGACCTCTTAGCAATGCAAGCCATTACACCAAAAATCAAATAAGTATGAATAATCATTAACAATGTAAAAACCAAAATAAGTGCATTTAATATATAAATCTTAATGTCTGTAATCCATAATGAGACGTGGAAAGTCCATGTAAAAATGACAGTCCAACGTAAATATTCTGCGAAAAGATTTAAAGAGACCATATCATCTTGAAATAATCGTGAAATAAAGAAGTTTATCACGAGTGCTAGGCAAAGAGATAAACGTGAATAACTAATAAGATACGTAAGAGTTGAATGTAATAAACTACCCTCCATTACTACTTGCGAGCATGTTATATCACGCTCATTTCAAATAAAGACATGTATGTTTATTGAGTAGAGTACACTCAAACCTCTTTTTGTGCGACCTTTTTTGTGTGATTTCAAAATTATGCTTTTTTTTTAACTGCAATTTTTTTGTTTAAAAATAATTTTTTGAAACCATATAAACGTAATTAACAACGTCTTCTTCACATACTGTAGATGCAAATCCCAGTGTTACACCTGTTTATTACAATGTGACCTTGACACGTGCGTCCTTGTACAAATTATGTTCCTAAATTAAGTAATACATTTGTTTGTGCGATTTTCCACGGAACGCATCAACCGCACAAAAAAGGTTTAGATATCCAAAAGACACTTTTCAATTATTAACAAGAAGTTCTGGTGAAATTGACGCGCTTTCGTGCTAGCAGTTTGGACGGACAAGGATTAAAATCCCCAGCTGGACACGTCCATTCGATGATTTTTCTATAAATATACGGATGTATATTCAAAGAAATATACTTCCCAAATCCCGGGCGAACAGAAAATAGAGAGGATAATTACCTGAGTCTTTCCCCAACAGCAACAGACTTACAAACGTTAAAAATATTATAGCACACACACATTGTGACCGGATATGGCCAGAAAAACGTAATAGTACTCGATTAGCGTAGTTGCTTCACCAAGGGCTTAGTTCAATCAAAATTAAAATATTATTCCCAAAGCCTTTATACAAAATATATTCAAAACTTTTATTTCAAATATATGTGTACTGAGACATAAGATCTGTCAAAATTCGTAAGCCGACTCTCCTATTTTACTGGCGCAGGTGAAAGAATTTCATTTAAATTATTTACAGTAAGCTTTTCTAAATTCTCACAAAATGTCAATCAATATCAAAACCGAAAAAAGCAATACAAACCAAAGTCGGCAAGTATCCATCTATTTATCACGTAAAAAATGATTTGCGAATTTAGCACGGGACCTTCTGTTCATTAGAGATGTGGCTTACTGTCAAAGCCACAGCGGTCACTACTTGAACATAAGTTTGAGATTATCGTAATTCAAAATATCTGGTAGTCGAAATTTGTGATTCGGGGATGCTTTATTTATAACTTTAGCGGTAGTGGTTAATAGTTTTCTGGAGGTCCTTTTATTGCCTTGGCTACGCTCAATTGAATTTATCTAATTGCCTGAAACCTTATCCGCTCATTTAAATACAAAGATCGATTAAATTCCAGTGCCCAATTCAAAGATTATAATTCGCAAAATTTTCAAGCGTGTTCGTACGTAAACCGAAAGAAGCTCGATTTTATTTTATGCTTTTCACTTTGGAGTAATTCTTGTTATGTGATTTGTGTTGAATCCAATTTCTTTTTATTTTCTTTTAACGCTGTCTTTGCATGTAAATTTCTTCCACGGGTAAGACAAAAAGATATTAAACAATTCATTAAAAACTTTGGTCTTTCTCACCAACGATTTCGAACTATCTTTTCACGCGCTATTACTTATAATGTAACATATGTTCACTTGGGTGTGAGAGATCTTTTCATCTTTTCAAGAAACTTCATCGAGTTATAGGTACAAAATTTCGTAGTTTTAAATCAGGAAAGTAATATTTAGTTACTAACTTTTCTATCGATTCACCGCATACCTTCCCATAGAGAGCGACTACCTTAGTCCGATTACAATCAGTTTACAATAACTTCATGAACTGTGTTCTATTGAAATGCTCTCGCATACGTTTCAAATTGCATACGGGCATGCTTTATAAATATGAAGAAACGTGAAAAACAAAACCCAATTTATGACTTTGTTAATTTTGTATAACTTTTATTTTCAATTTTAATGGTGTAACTGTAAATTATAGGGATATGAAATAACCCTTTATAGGGCAAAGGCAGAAAGTGGTTAATATATTAACCACTCGCATTAAGGTTAAAATATCCAATACCACCCATAATAAAGTCAATATTAGTATCTCAATGCATCGTCAATAATATTATTTTGTCATTTAATTTATCAAATGGCGGAAAGTTTGCGTTGTATCCCAAAAATCAAAGTCTATATCCGCAAGTCTTTAAATTAACAATTGGCCGTTTGTTCGCCCAACTAAGAGCTTAGGAGCTCCGTATTGCTCCTGAACTGACTATTGGACCTGAACTATGAAGGCTGTTTTGCGATTTTTAGAGAAAACTATTTTCATAATCATTTCATATACAAATAAACATACATTTATAAAAAAAATCCCATAAATTATCAGTCTGTTAATGTCTTAGCAACACTTTATCGTCACGCTTGAATGGAAAAATCTCCAACTTCAATGGCGCACAGTTGACTTTAAAAAATTATGAATTAGTCAATGTATAAACCAGTGAAAGTATTGATATTTCTGACACAAAAATACATTATTTTTTTTTATATGGTTAATAACTATTTTAAAATATCATCTAAATTCGATTTTCATCATATTTAATTTGCCCTATAAAGGGTTAAAGTTAAAATTAATAAAATACAAATTTTCTACACCTTTCACATCTTTATTGATCGGCACTGGTTGCGCTCGTCACAAGCAGTATCAATGGAATCAGTTGAAAATGCTCACGATGAGCGAAACCAGTTTCAATCATTAAATAATATGCGAAACAATAAACAATGTTAGCATTTTTATTTTTAAACCACATAAATAGTTAGCCATTGAGATATGGCTTTATATTCTGCAACAAAAATGTACCGTATTATAATTACAATCCCTTATGTACACGTTACTGAGTATTCAACGGTTGTTTATCTAATAAATATAGATTACATAAAGGCAATAGCCGAATACCATAATTAAAAAACAGTACACAAAGTATAAGATAAGAATACTAATTCCCTCGAATCAGTTGCTATAAATTAGAAAATTTGTGACGTTTTAATTATACCACGGCTCTTAGTGCTATATTAAAATGGTTATGTTTTGTTTCGGTCCGGTCTTAATATAGCATCTTAAAAGAAGGTTTTTTTAAAAGAATGCTTACATTCAGTCGCTCAACGTATTTCGAAGAGCTAAATCGTGAGAGGTGAAGCTATAAAAAACTAGTCGTTAGCTAATCGTTCTCCCTGTCCCTGTTTACGAATTTAAATGTAAACAACGCAATCATTAATGTATCTCAACGAAATTCCATAAATTGACTGAAAAATCAATTTATAAATTTATCTGTTTGAAGATTTGAAACCGTGTCCACCGCAACCACAACACATCTACAATTTTACTTAATATAAGAGAATCGTATAAAAATCTTGTCTTTTGAAAAAAAATCGTATAAGGTAAAAGTAATGTTTAGGAACATTGCAACAAATTATATCTTAATATGTTGTTATCAAAATAGCATTCTCTTGACTTAGTATCTCTTAATATCTTAGTAGACTTTTTATACGCTTAGTATCCCTTTATCTTACTCGGTTACGGTGCCAACATGAGAGATAGGGCACAAGACAGCTTCTTGCTTTCCTTTTTTTCATCCTTCTAAATTTCACTCTGAAAAGAGATATTAGGTGACTTACAACGCCCCCTCTTGAAAAACGTATTCTCCAAAAGCTTATTCACCATATTCCCAGTATATTGTTAAAATAAAATGAAAGTAGAATAGTTTATATACGTTCAGTAAAAAAGTATTTCAGTAAAAGCGTCAAATATTATAGTGAATAAAAAATTATATTTGATATCAATATCTTCATTGAACTTTATACCTACATATATTTTTCTTTTACTAGTAGTACTAAACTACTCCCAACCACCACCCGCCACGGCCTTACATTCGGTATCAGCGATCGTGTCCCGTGGCGTAACAACGTTAAGCGTATCTGTTCTGTTTGCGAGTATGGAGTTGTCTCGGGAGCATTTGCCCAGGACTTGGAGGCCAAGGCACTCAAGTGTGCATTACTGACTCTAAATAATTAGCAAACCCTATACGTTACTGATTCTAGAAATGCTATTTAATGCAATCAACAAAGGCCGGTTACGGACCTATACGAATAGATCCGTCCTTGCACCGTATGACGTCGCAAATTTGCTGAAGGCCAAATAATTATTTTTATTGGCTACAGTCGGCGTGGCCTGCTGGCCCGACAGCTGGTCGCACCAACCTGAGTAAATCTTCCCGCTAGTAGTACTAACATTTTACTACTGTATATTTGTGAGATTATAGTCCTGGAATGTTTGATAAATTTTCTTAATAATCGTAAATGTAATATTTAATGGTCCAGGGAATGAAATATTGTCTTGTATCAATGTCAATTTCTTTTGTTCATTGTACACAAAGTAATAATCCTTCAAACGTTCTGAATATATTCAAAAACATCAAAAATAAATATTCTTTACTGAACCAAAAGTTACTTAAGATATTTACTCGTTTTATCTCAAATATAATAACCTGTCTACCCTTCTTTATATTAATGTAATACAGTTTGAGTTGCTTACCCACATTGTTTTCTTAAAGATTGAGGTCGTTAAAGAAAACGCGTTCTTTATTTATAAGATCTCAGAACAAAAACCACTATTCGCCTCTTCGTAAATCGTCAATCAATCGAAAAGAATATATTTTCTGTGTAATAGGGTTGAATAAACAAAAAAATAAATACTATGTTATATCAAGGGCCATGAAAAAACAGCATTTTTTTCATTCAATGTTACCCTTTGCCCTGTTCCGGTAAAAAATAAATAGCCCTTCACTAAATCTCCCTCTATAAATTTATCTTCAAAATGAATAAAATTTTCCATAAAGGATGCCGTTTTTAGTATTATTTACTAGTATTTTTATACATTAAATAATACATACCGATTTTAAGTATTATTAATAACTATCATTAATAATTGCTTTCGAAGTCTTGTAAGTATTTTATCAAAGTCATATTTTTTGATTACTGTTAAGCCAAGCGCACAGGCTGATAAATAATCGTATTTTTCTCTTTATAAATGTAACTACCTTTGCAGCCTTTTCTTAATGACTCACAATCCCTAGAAAGCCTTAATTTTCCAAAGTAATTTATTTACATTCATTATCATTATTAATATATATATAATAAAAATAATAATACATTTTTAGTACTTTTTCAACATAATTTTTTTTTGATCAGGACCGGTTTCGCTCATGGCGAGCATTGTCAACTGATAAGGGATACAATAAAACAGTGATATGTATACAAAAGTTAAGTTTGTATCACTGTTTTATTGTATTCCTCATCAGTTGACAATGCTCGCCATGAGCGAAACCGGTCCTGATCAAATAAATTTTATGTGGAAAAAGTACTTAAAATGTATTATAATTTTTATTATAATGCCTTCTCACCTGTATTGACAGTGAACACCTTAAAAGTGATATATATATAAATTATAAAAAACATTAAGTCGTATAAATTATCACATTTGAATGTGTCCATCATTCTTTATTGTACAAATTATGGTTTAAGCTTTAACTCTTACCACATTTGGCATAAAATAAATTTCACCTTTATTATAAAGAAGCGAATCTTTTTTTTTTTTTAGTAAATTCACACATTATTTTATCATTAGACAACCTGAAACCATCTCATAAGTTTTGTTTCTAATCATACTATCCATATTTCTGGGATACGTATAGTTTATCTTTCAGTCGAATAATGAATAAATATTCCATTGTAAGTGTCCAGTTCCATAAGTAATAAGTGTCCAGTTCAAATTATTTCATTTTCAATATCATTTGGGATAGTATTGATAATGTTAAAATAGATTCGAGAACACTATTGAAAATCTACGACATATGTCATAATAAAATGTTCACAAAATATAATAATAATTTATTCATAAACATATATTACCTTTTAGATCAGAAGACAGCTCGCCTGCAGGTATTCAAAAATTGTCAGCAACAAAGTCACTTTCCAAAAGGATTTGCTTCCTTTGGCCACTTGAAGTTACAAAGTTGAACTCCTCTGGTTTAAAGATATGCTCATAAGATTTATCTCTATAATTAATATAAGTAATTTTCATTTAAAAAAATCATTAAAATAAACTGTTTTCAATTAATTTTTGCAGTTATTAAACGAAAAGTTTTCTGATCTCTCGTAACAGCGATCTGTAACAAGAAATGAAAACTTTCCAAACTTTTAAAAAGCAACTTGTTAATAACAGAATTTAACATGCAAGTCGAAGTCCTTTTATAATTCTATAAAAGTAATATAAATGCATCTTGAATGCAATTCAACAACTGCATCAATGATTTTTTCATATAAATTATTCACAAAAAGTTTCACAGGAGCCGGAGCGATGTAGAAACGCGACCGTGCGACTTGAATTCTAAGGAAAGACAGAGCTTTTCCGGGCCCACGGCCCATTTTATACCCTCAGCTCGGCCGGGCCTGTCGTTTAAGCGGAGGGAGTATCATCCCCCATTGGCCAACAGTTTCCTCTTCTGCTCTTTGATGCGTTCGTATGCATTTCCGCTGTTACTAACTCAACTATGTATATATGTTAAATGCTATCTATGAAATCAACTCTCAAAGTGAAGCCCGTCTCAGTTTGACAACTTTATTTATTCAATTTTCCATTTTGAAAATTATTGGTAATTTTCAATAAAATTTGATAAATGTTTGAAATGTATGTCAACATTTACCGGACAGATATTCAAAACAACTCCGTTTTTATTAAATTCGATGAATTCGGTGGTGAACTTGATGGAATTCATTTTTTATTTAAAATTGGATTTTATAATTTTCGAATTCTACTAATTGTGCTTGTTTTTTTTTCTCTGAGAAACATTTCGAAATAGGTAATTGTTTTTATCGATTATTGGTAAAATGTGAGGTAATTTTATATCATCTTTTTTATAAAATTCGGGATCTTCTATCATCTTCATAAATACAAATTAACACGATATCAAATCAAAATCTATTTAATTCGCCCCCTTTTATTATGAAAAATTCGGTCACACATGTAAATATATCTTTAGACACAAAATGAATTACATAATTATTTAAAATATATCTTTCTCTAATGTCCTTATATCAAATGTCCAAATCGAAACGAATTTCCAACCTAACCTTTCTAAAATAACATATAAAAGTATTTTATAGTATGCCGAGGCATGATGGATTATCTGTTAAATTATCAGTCGAAGACTTAATGCACCTAGTCTCGATGATACCAGTCCAAGTGATTATAAAATGTGTGAGATTAGTACATTTGTTTGTTATATATTTAAATATAATCACTTTCCACTGATAATTGACATTTATGACACATTCAAATTGAATAATAGTTATACTAAAAAGTATGTAATAATTGTACTTATGTATTTTGAAGTCACATTATTCATTTTTATAATAAAGTGCATGCTAATTAGATGATAAAAGAGACACTTCAGTGAGAATTTTCCAATTGTATGCTGTTTCTTACATGTTAGATAATTAGTTTTACATATTCATTATGCTTTACATTTAGTATTACATTTGTCCAAATTCTACTCAATACAAATTTTGCTTTAATAGTCCATTTTTACAACGGAGTATTATTAATTGCTCAAGTTCACCAACTTAAATTTCTCATGTCTCACATTAAAAACCACTTCACTATTCAAATTGTAATACTGTCACTATCAAAACTTCTATGAAAGTTTAACGTATCACTCAAAATCACAGTAGAAGCATCACAAAATACTAATTGGTAACAAATTTACTGCAAAATCATAGTAATTTTTATCGATATATTATATATCGATATTCTTAAATATAGCTATTATTTTAACCACTTTGAAAGTGGGAAAATTCGAAGAACAAAACCGTAGTTTTATATGATATATATCAAAAATTATTTTTAAAGCTCATATATTAATTGATTGATAGAATTGTCACTTACTTGGTAGAACTCCATTATAACACGGAGAAAAAATAACAATGTATTTTAGTTCCACAGATTTTTTAATATATTTGTTGATAGCTATTTCGGCTTACACCATCGTCAGAACTAATCAGTTCTGTAGTTCTGACGATGGCGTAAGCCAAAATGGCTATAAAAAAATATATAAAATAATTTCTGTAGTACTAAAATACAATATTATTTTTTCACCACCTCGTATATTAAAGTTGCGATTTGCATATATTGTGAATTATTTTTTTAGTGCTACTTAAAATCAATGACAACGCGTGAACTTTTTTCAATTATATGTTATGGTAGCTTTTCATTAAAAAATATCCTATCACATTTCCCACCGCAATTTTTAAATGGCGCCACTTAAAAATACGCTAGCATGTAATGTTTGTATCTTAGAAGATGTATATTACAAACTGTAATATTTTTTTAAGTAGATTTTACTAAAAAGCCTAAGTGATTTCTCCAGACAATCATTTTAAAGTACGCCGCATTGAAGTTACACCGGAAGCGCGTAGATCCGTAGCGAGTTGGGGCAGGAACTGAGTGAAAAACACTGTAAAGATGAGATTCGTGTAGTGAAAACAAGAACTGTTCCACTTGATTTTTTTTAGTAAAATAGATATAAATATACACCTCGTCCAGTATATTGTGTGATACTCAATTGATATGAACTTAAAGTTCGGAATATACATTGTTGTTTGGTACTTATTCAAGGCTATCAACTCATTAAAAATCACCGGATTCGCACAATGCTTCTCGAATACAAAATTGTCATGTAATGTAACAATTTTTTTTTCCATAAATTAAAAAAATGCGTATAGTTGCATATCTTTAAATTCAGGGTACATCTTACACTCGTTATCAAAAATGTAACACACCTTTTCAACCAAGCTGCCGGTAGATGAAATAAAATTGTCTTTGAAAAGGATGTACTCCTGATTGGAACATAAAATATTTTGTAGAATGACCGCGTTCAATTAATGCAGTTCTGAAGCTTAAAATGAAGCAAAAACAAATCTGCAAGATTTATATTTGTTTATCAAATATTCGTCTTTGTAAAAGTATTAAGTAAAATTTCTAGAATGATCTATTCCAAAGACAATAGTGGTTTACTCTTCCGAAAATTCTTAATAACCTTTATGGTATAGATACTATAGATGAAAACGATATTTTGAAAAATCGCATAAAAATAAAATTCTTTGTACTTTACAAGCGTAGCCTTTCTTTGTTTGTGCTTTTTTACCGAATTTTTTTTTGTAGCATTTGTGTTTTAATATGCTTTTTATTAACTTTTTTCAGTGAATATGCATAAAATAATATCGTATAACTCTCGCGACACCATCAAAGGCTTCTCTTTTAAATTGCACATGGTAAATGCGTGGCAATACATTCATCAACAGAGATTGAAACCTTATATGGTGAACGGATAATTAAACTAGCAACAAGCGGATATCGTATTCGTTTGAAAAAATGTTTTATTTTACACTGAGCACATAATTAAAACGTTATATCTGATTCGTATATTCAGTCTTTTCATATTGAATTTCGTTCTTAAATACATAGAAACATATTTTTTTCGTTAATATCAAGTTACATTTACGAATCGTTCACTATTATCACTTGTTCAAAAAATATATAAACGCTATATTTCTAATAAAATCATGTAGTGTTTGTTTTGTTTACCGCATATACTTAACAATCCTAAAGCATAATTGAAATTTTTAAAAAGTATAAGAAGAGAGTTAAATAAAAAAAGTGAAAATCAAAGAAGGATTAGGACTTAAACGGGAGAGAGATGAGAAAATTACGAAAAACTATGGATTGACAGTATTATATTTTTTTAGTTAAAAACCTTCGCGTAGAGCGTAATTTTTTTTTTTCATTTGTTAATTGTCGAATATATGTAATTGTCGAATAATGTGTAGAATTTATTTTTTTTGTATTTTTGCTGGGAATGGACAGTTAACACTTTTTATATTTAATCTCTTATGATAGAGTAAAATTCTTATATCAATGTTTGAAACACTACTTCTTCATCATAAAATTAATCAATTCAATCAAGTCAATTCTTGATAAAAAATCAAAACCGGGATCTGTCATCGCGAGCATTATCAGTTGACAAAAGATGTATCCAAACAGGATTATTGCTATGTAATTAGCTATGACTATGACAATGTATATAAAACAATTGGTAGAAGAAATATGTAAGTAATTTACAAAAAAAAATCATTACAAATTAATCCTGATTTATATTAAATGTTTTGAATCAGTACAAACTGGTGTATTTTATGCTAATTGATTATTACTAACATCTGCGTCAAATTATTC
This sequence comes from Himalopsyche kuldschensis, assembly GCA_028554975.1. Taxonomy (NCBI): domain Eukaryota; kingdom Metazoa; phylum Arthropoda; class Insecta; order Trichoptera; family Rhyacophilidae; genus Himalopsyche; species Himalopsyche kuldschensis. Next base: position 8,807,089 of record JAHFWI010000038.1, read on the forward strand.
ATAATAACTACTCAATTATACTAAAAATATTTAAAAAATTAGTTCTAATTACACATAAAAAATATTGGATCAGGACCGGTTTCGCTTATGGCAGCATTACTTTTATTTACTTTGTATTTTACTTTGTTAATGATTATTCATACTCGATCGATTTTTGATGTATTAGCTTGCATTGCTAAGAGGTCTTCAACATTTTAATAATAGTCTATCTTGCTTCAATTTATTTGCTGAGTTGTAATACCAATTTTTCTTCATACCTTGTAATTATAACTTTCCTAGTATTTCTTATCAGCTGATAATGCTCGCCATGAATGAACCCAGTCCTGGTCCAATAAATTGTATCTGGAATAAGTACTAAAAATGTTTTATTATTTCTATTATAATGCCATTCCACCCAGTATTGACAGTGAACACCTTAAAATTACTCAATAATACTTAAGTATTCAAGTAATTTAGTGCCTTTTAGAATTAGTTTTTCAAAAAATTTGTGATCAATCAAAGACGAAAAGAAAGAAATGATATCATATTACTTTAAATCTTCTCGTCTTTCTCTCTCGCCTTTTCGTCTTCGCGCCGTTCAAACGACGGGTAGCGCTTTTGTTTTTCTAGGCTGAAAATACTTTTTGGAAAAAACTCCGAGTAAAAAATCCCAGTGAAAATTTTCTTGCATGTGATAACGGTGAATTTTGGTAAGGTGTTAAAAAAACAATATTTGCTCTGTCCGTTGTTCGTGTATGATGATTATTTTGTGACGCAATCTACCAGGGCTTAGCGTTGAAAAAAAAACATCGCGTACACTCCGCTTATTCTTTACGTTGCCGATTAAATTTCAAGTAGATAATTTTTTAACATAAATCTATATTTGAACTGTAAATTGTTTTCTAGAAAGTTCTCCATGGTCAACTCGGGAATATCATCGTGTTTCTGAAATATATGTGCAAACGTTATATTGCGGTGAGGATAATTTCACAGTTTGTTTTACTATTTTTTTCATATAAGTAGTTAGTTATTCAACTCAATGTATTATTTAGGCACTTTTATTGTTTTAACTGTCATAGTTCTGACGAGGGCGTGAGTCGAAATAAACATTAACTTTATATTGTAAAATTTTTGTAGAACTACATTACATACATTGCTATTTTTTCACCGTGTTCTAATGGATTTATGCCAATTCAATCAATTAACTGTCACTCTTCATTGGAAAGGCATTATTTTAAATAAATAAAACACAACTTTTAATACTCGTTCCATTTATAATTTTATAAAGATCAGGACTGGTTTCACTTAGACAGTTAAAAATGCTCGAGATGAGTGACACTGATCCTGATCTTTATTATATTGGATGTGAAGTCAGTACAAAAAATGTGTTTATTTTATATCAAATTTTAAATTGCCTTAATTATTCCACTTATCGTGTTACTATTTGTAACACGTGTTTCGCCTCTTTCAGAGGCATCTTCGGACTCACTTGCTTTCTAATACGTGAAATAATCAATGTTATTTAAAATTTTATACTGAAACAAACTTCCACAAAGTTACCGCCGAATCCATCGATAAAGTTTTTATTTATTTTAAATGTTATTTTGTTACATTTTTCCGTATTATCTATTCATTGTAGCCATTTCCGCTTCTTATGTGGATTACATTGACTCATGATAGGAGCGTTCCTCAACAGAACTGCTACCGACTCATCGCTCAACTTTTTCGTTTCAAAGAGAGTTAGGATAAATGGTTATGCCTAGGCAGTCTAGGACAAAACATATTTCGAATCGAATGGGTGGAATGACATTTTGACATCACAGACATTCTAACACACATACATAAATCGATTAAATCACCAATTTATGGAAATGTTCGTTCTGGGAATCGAGATTGTTTTACCACTCGGCCCGAAGAACACACGCAAATGCTCGTAAATACATATAAAGTAAATGAAATAAATAACAGAATGATATCGTATTGCACTCATATTTTTCATATATAACAGATATTAAAGGAACTAAACTCTATTTTATTTCGTCAATCTTTATAAAGATTTCTAACTAAAAAATACATCGATATTGATAATCAATCATATCGTTTAATAATAAAATTTCCATTCAATCAAATCTCTAAGATCGTTTCTTTACAATTTTATTATGAAAATAATCAGTTTGTGGAAAATATATTCTACAAAACATTTCGCATTGTAAATCAAAGAGGAAATTTATTTCTTGGGAACGATCAATAATCATTTAATTACTACTGCTAAGTCTCCAGGAAATAGCGTAGCTCCACGCTAGTGATTTTGTTAACCTTTTAGAATTAAGTACATCGTTAATTTTATCCGATTGTAATGTAATACCGACACATTAATGCCAATTCATTCAAAAGATTGTATAAATAAAATTCAGTTGGTCTCTGGTATAAACGAAGATTTAAAAAAAAGTTATATTTTTGAGATTTTTGACGACGACATCAGAACCGGTTTCGCTCATGGTGAGTATTTTCAACTGATAAGGAATACAATAAAACAGTGATATTTATACAAAATTTAAGTAAGAAAAACAAGGTATGACAAAGAATTGGTAAAACAACTAAGCAAATAAATTGAAGCAAATTACAAGAAAAATAGACTATAAATAAAATGTTGAAGACCTCTTAGCATTTGCAAACTAATACATCAAAAATCAATTAAGTATGAATTTTCATTATCAAAGTAAAAGCCCAAAAATGAGCATTTTAAAAAATAAATAAATCTCCATGTCTGTCAGCCATAATTTTATGTGGAAATCCCGGTGATAAGTTCAATTGAGCCAACGAAATGGTTTCCTGTGAACAGAATAAATAATATGAATTTTATCGTCAAGCACGTTTTAACCCATCCCACACTACGAATTTTAATCAGAATGCTAACCTTGCCTTCTTTGAACAAAGGTTGTTTACCAATTAACTCGCAACTAGAAATCATAAAAATATGCTATAAAGGGTGTTTACGCTTCAAACTTTGAGACGCCGGTATCCAAAATATTATTCCATGACAGTGAGTTGAATTTACAGTAAACACCTCGAATTGAAAACCTGAATATAGCGGACTTCAGATTTAATGAAAAAAAATATAATCAAAAGCAAAAGTTCTTTTAAAAAATCCTCTTCATACTATATGTACTAGGCTAAATCAATTTTCTGCACATGATCATAAAACTGTATTTCAGTTTTAACACGTGTCGACCAATGATTTGACTGCGTTAACACATCGTCATTAGCATATGCTTCTAATTTGGAAAATAGAAAAGAATTCATTTATCGTTGATTATAAAAATATTAAAGGTTCGGCTATTAGCAGCAAGATTAAAGTTGAAATTGTAGGTAACAAACGCCAAATTGTCATTATACATCCATCAAAGCAAGTCTTTGCTGTGATTGGTTTCCTTCTACGTGAAGCTTTTTAGTGGAATTTTTAAAATGACCTAGAACAGTGGTTCTCATGTGCGGCCACTAGAGGATTTTGCTGTGGCCGCCAACAGCTTCATAGTTAATATTGATATTTAATAAAAATGTGGTTTTACAAGCTGATTTGTCTACAAAGACACTGAAAATCGAATATTTCGTATGCGTTGTGTTGTGCATTAAGAATTTTTAGTTCGCAACAACTTAAATACATACATGTTTTGGTCTTTTTTTCAAAAAAACTTGGTGCGGCCACCAGACATATTTTACGTGAGAACCACTGATCTAGAAACATAACCAAACATATTCTAGTGTATTTTCATTATCATATTTTATTAAAGCTTGGGGATGCTTCCATGGCAGTGTTAATGGTGTTGTAGGAAAGTAATACGTGCTACGTTAAAGATTCCTCTGTTATCAAAGGATCGAATAATCCTTCTATCTCTTTCGTAAAAGCTTATTGTAAGACCTGTAAGCTCATACAAATATTCTAGTACATGAACTTCCAGCCATGGTGTGGTCTCTCATATCGTGATGCGCAAAATAATGAATATCTCTTGTCTGGAGTGTTCTGAAAGCTTTACTAGTTATTATTAGAGAATCCTAAACTTAGCAGATATTTTTATAATTATTAGCGATTTTATTTCTCAATCTATTTATTTCAGATAAAAGCTTGTGTTAAAAAAATGAATAAAAATGAACACATTAATTATTGTACACATGTTTATTTCTAAAACAAAATTTTTGTTAAATATTATGTCGGTAATATTGTCCTCAATGCTGTTGGATTCTCTTCCAATCTGTTGCAATGTGACGGGATTAAACCCCGTTACAGAAACATTCGTACATTTATTTAAAATATGTATAGGGCTTTATCCAAAATAATGGATTTCTGTGATTTCACATATAACCATATCTTACCGATTTAAAAACCTTTACGAAAAGAGAGCAAGCCAAATTGCTAGTAGATTCTTGAATACATCCTCATTTCTTTATCCTCTATTCAGGTTGAGTACTTAAAGTTATGTTAAAAGCAAGCTTTGTTGAAATATCCGTATGTTATTTATTCACTTGTAACTAAAAGTACTAGTCGCGTGAATATCTTTAGGTTTTAAAAATTTACCTACATATAGTTCTCCTTGGAAGAGGTAAAAATCCTGAAACGGTGTGAAGATTTTATCGAATGTCAATTTAACTGACCAGATAATCAAATTGTACACGTGCTGATACAATTGTATTGTGTTTAGCAAACGTAATAATTTTTTTATTTCCTGATATATTGTAATTTTAAATAAAGTCTTATACAAGTTTCTAAAACGTCTTGTAAATACGAATTGAAAGTGTCGTAAAGATTTTTTTTTCTTAACGATTGAACATATACAACTCATTTTTCTGACGAAATAATACATAGCACATTTGCTAGTGGATTCATATGTGTAACATGGATGTAATAAGTTTGCTTTAAATCGGTAAACTTTATCGAGTTGTAAAGTGCAGTACTAAACAAATATTCCGACACGTCGACCTCTAATTACATAGTTACAAAAGGTTGGACGGAGAAATTTCCAGCTTTGTTCAGAGAGCTTAGTTCAAAAGCTTAAAATTATACCATGTAATTGTAATCAACAAATTATCAAGTTGGTAATGTGTTTCAGATGGATTATATTTTAAAACTATTGTATTATTTTATTACAAAATGCTTGCAAATTATTTTATGCATTAATTAAGGATTTCGACTGAAGGTGCTTGATGGAATTTCAATATCAAATTTGAATTGTTTGAATTTTGTACTTTTTCATGAGTTTTATCGCTAACGACCCGGGTTTCGCCTTTCGGCATCTTAAGTGCACGGATGAACTGACCAGTTATAGTGCTCATTCCACAGTGCAGAATTCCACTATGCTGAATAATAAAACCATTGGTAAATTTGTTCCTGAAATCATCTGAAATCCTTCAATCTTCATGTTTGGTTTTGTTGTTTAAAACCGCATTTTTTTCAATTCAGTCATTCCGTATGAATCAACACAGTTGCCAATTTTATTTCTTTTAAAACCGTAAATGTGATGTTAATGTTTAGAGACCTGTAAATCTTTCGTAAATGCGCATTTCAGTAGTAAATTAACAAATGTTTACAAAAGAAAACATGCTTTGAGTCGTTATAACGCAACGTATGTTAATGGTTCAAGAAAATTTTATAATTCAATTTTTCAATTTAATCTTTTCAAGGTTGTGAGATTATAATTTTTCAAACAGATATTGTCAAAGGTTTGAATTGTAAAATTTTTCATGCTTTTTATCATTAGCAGACTAGAGTTTCCCTTTTCGTCATCTTCCGGAATTGTAACTGCGTGTTTGAACTTGAACTGATGAGCAGTAAATAGTCTGTGGCGTTCATACAATAGAATAATATAAGAAGTAAGATAATATCACTATACTTTCGATGGTTTCGGCGGTAACCTTGTGGAAATCATTTTAATATAAAATTTAAAATAACTTTGATTATTTCACGTATGTGGTACTAACTGTTTCGTGTTTCGCCTCTTTAAGGGGCATCTTCGGACTTACTATCGCAAAGTTTTCTTAAGTAATGAAGCAAGATTTATTCTAACATTTTAAAATGATGAAATTACAAAATGGAGTTTGGGATTTTTCCCTTTTACGGGAAGCATGGAGATATAGAATCGAAACAAAGCAAAAAAATAATCATACTACTAATGAAGTTAAACATTACAAACTATTAAACTAATGAGCTCCGTCAATCAGATAGGTTAGTGATTACTCTATTAATTAGAAACAGAGTTTTATTTATTTCTAAAAATTCTAAACTATTCATCTTTAAACCTTTTTTATTTACTCGGTGGAGTATTTCTAAATTACTATTCTGATTAGAATTATGATCATTTTCTATTAAATGATTGGCAAACTCAGAAAAATTGTTACTTTTTAGACATCTTATATGTTCTTTAATTCTAATATTAAAGTTTCTACCTGTCTGTCCAACATAAGAAGCATGAAAGTCTCCACAAGAGAGTCGAAATACATATACCACTATGTGACGATAAATCTACGCGATCTTTACTGTTCAATAAAATTTTTCCTAAATTACTTACTGTATAAAGCTCTATTAATTGGAAATAATGTAAGTAATGGCGAGCAACCTGTCCTATTAAGAATATTATTTAATAATACTTCTTTTTTGTTACTTGTTTGATTACTTAAGCAAACTTAACGATAGCAAGTCCGAAGATGCCTCTGAAAGAGGCGAAACACATGTCACAGTTAGTAGCACAATACGTGGAATGATCAAAGTTATTTTAAATTTTATATTAATATCACTATGTTTTAAGTTATTATTGGCAATATGGATTAATTAGCTAATGTTTTGATATTAATGTTGTATCATTTCGATTAGTAAATGTATAGACAAAACAACAATTTCTGTAAGACTTTAGAATGCGAGATCGTTAAAAAAAATATTTATATAAACCTTATCGACAACCGTGGGTTACGATCACTTTTATTTTAAAAACTTGAATTTATTAATATTTCATGAAACGATTTTTACTTAATCGTCACTAAGTATCATTCATCACCACATCATGCTTTCCGTTATAATTTTATTTCACCATGACCAATATATAATCATTCATACTAAATATATATATGTATCTTCAATATCAATGTTCCAATTATAAGGTCGACTGAAGAGTAATTTGCTGACAACCAATAATCATTATATTCTCAGCTCATCCAACAATGTGGCGTTAACCGACTAACTTTTTTTTTTTATCAACTTTTCGGGTTTTAATTATGAGTGAATAGGCTCCATATCGAAAGCTTACATTTTTCAGTAGATCAATTTATTGATAAAACAAAGCTGAAAAAAAACAGATGTCGGTAACTGAGTTAGACTTTTGCAATAAAGCTTTGACTCAACTATAAACATAGTTGTAAGTTATGTTCCACAGTTCAAAGAGCTTTCAATGTATTTTTCCAAGTAAACCTAACCCAGTTCGATAGATATAATTAAACGTGTGCCCATTCAATACACTATGTTTATTTGCTCATATTTTTTATGTACCAATTAATCTTTTTATAAAATGTTTTGTTTATGCATCATCTCAGCCTTATTTTAAAAAATAAATATTTGTTAGATTATTAATATAAAATTTAGTTTTATGATTTATTTCGATAGAATGAGTACTGTCTGGTTATTATCCAATTTCCAGATGATTTTCATTAATTATTCTTTCCTGGTCCGCGGTGCAGAGGTCAACATCGTTGGCTACCGTTTCAGACCACCCGGGTTCGATTCCCGGTACGAGTAGATTTTTTCAGTCGAAAAATCGATTCTGCTCAGAGGCAATGGGTGTTTGTGTTGTTAAAAATCTCTTTCCCACCTTTCCGATCCTAAAGAGTGACAGCGATTAGCTAAACACTAGTCCTGTCCTAGTCCTCGTATCCTTTACATCCCTACTCTCTTCGAAAAAGAGAGGTTGAGCAACATGCAGTTCTTGTTGAAAAAACATATGTTGAGATAAACTCCATGAGGAGTCCATATGCTCCAAGCTGGGAGCGGACATGCTAAAATAACATTGATGATAACATGATTATAATATATACGCTATAGCAATATCGCTACAATATATTGATTCCTATTTGAGGTATTCGTATATAAATTGATAGGTCGTTCTTTTATCTCATGTCTTAATTTTTGTAAGACGTTAATAACGAAAGCCTTTTAGCATTTACCTCGAGATTAATATTACGAGACGCTGGCACTCTAAGTATCAATGTAGACATCTTTGATATCGGTTTATATGACTTTATTGCATGTTGGATACTGCCAGTCGTAGCCGCACTCACGGAAATATGTGAAGTCATAATAGAGTACTCTCGCCGTGTTACAGGATTTAATTCAGTTGTTCGACCTCCTCTTTCGTAGAGGGGAAAAGAATAAACGGATAAGACTCCATGTAAATTAGATACGGGAACATTAGCCAATCGCTTTATTCCCAGCTTTTAGAAGTGAACATCGACGAACGGATATAATATATATTGATTGAATTGGTATTTACTTCGTAGAACTCCATTATAACACGGTGAAAATATAGCAATGTGTTTTAGTTCAACAGAAATTATATAATATACGGTTGAGCTATTATATACATATATCATATATCACTTTTAAGGTGTTCACTGTCAATACTTGGTGGAAAGGCATTATAATAAAAATAATAACACATTTTTAGTACTTTTTCCACATGAGATTTATTTCATCAGGACCGGTTTCGCTCATGGCGAGCATTAGTTTTGCATTGCTAAGAGGTCTTGAACATTTTATTTTTAGTCTATTTTTCTTGTAATTTGCTTTAATTTATTTGCTTAGTTGTTTTACCAATTGTTTGTCATACTTAACTTTTGCATAAATAAAAGAAAATATCAATAATGGATGGTATTATATGTGATGTTTGTATGAGCTGATAGACTAGGAAAATGGTTAAAATTATTTTTTTACCCCTCCCAGGAACTATTAATTTCTTTCTCCATTATTTCGCCGAGATAAATCAGGGCCGGACAAATTAGCTTGGAGGGCCGGATCCGGTCCGCGGGCCGGTGGTTGCCCATGTATGCTCTAGCCGGTCATCCCTCATTGACAGGCAACTACGGTCAAATTTCCCGGTCGAAGAGATGTCTTACCCCTCGTTGAAAACACTAACCTGTTAACCCGTACTTAACCCGTCAACACCAAAAGGGGACCAAACGAAAATTATGACACAATAAATAAAATAGCTTGTTTTACTGTGCTATAAACACTCGCTTTAATAAAATATTGACCAACAGTGAAACGATTGTTTGGCGTGTTGTTTTCATTGTTAAAAGTAGACAACCTATGAACATAAAATAATAACAATGTGTTGTTCAAAAAACCATTGATAATATTTTTTAATAATTTGACTTTAAACACCGAAGAACTTACATATATAATATGCATATAGGTGTCTACTACTACTTAATAAGATTTTGAGATGATTTCATTGTTATATTCAATAATTATTGTGTATTATAAATTAACATTTAATTTAATCTATTGATTCTCTTATTTCATTCCCCATATTACATATAATCACACCGTTTTTTGTGCGATTTCAAAGTTATGAAGTTTTTTTTATTTTATTCTATTTTAAAAAAAAAAAATTTGGGACTTTGTAAACGTTCATCTGGAAAACGTAATTAAGGAGCGTTGTTCACATAATTTACGTGAAAAATCCAGTGTTTCACCTGTTTATTACAATGTGACCTTGACACGTGCGTTCTTGTCCATGTTTTGTTCCCATATTAAGTCATAGCTTTTTTGTGCGATTTTCCGTGGAACTCATCTACCGCACAAAAAAGGCTTAGATTTACATTCAACTTTTTTATGCGGTTGATACGTGCCATAAAAATAGTGTGTAAAAACGTGAAAATATTCATAGAAAACTTGAAGAATTGTCCCCTTAATTTAAAAGCCGTGTTATTTAAGACAAAGAACAACATTGTGATATCGAAAATCGTGTAAAATAGGTTATACCATTTCATAAATGACACAAAATATTATTCATAAAATGTATTTTAATAATGAAAAAATAATACCATTTACCGCTTCTTGATTATATACGAAAACTTTTATGAGGAACTAGACATCAATCTCTTTCATCGCTAGAAATGTCTGTCCCTCTTGCTCCGAACACATATCACTCACGAGCTACTCAATGGCAAACCAAGGTCAATTATAAATGACCTACCCTTCGCACGCGTGTTTGATTGTGACTGTGACATGAGACCATTCGGTCATTGACATTTTTTTGTCAATAAGAATCGTGTTAAAAAAAACGTGTAAAAATATAGTATGCGTTCTTTTCAGTGGACCGCGTATAAAAGTGATGAGTAAAATATATTACATGGTTAAATATATTTTATTATTTTAGAATTCCTGTCAGACAATCTGATTATAAAATCTGAGATAGCCTTAATCCGGTTGCGCACCGGCTGTTCATGATAAAAAATAAAAAATAAAAAATAAACATTATTGTATTTATCTTGAATAATTGTGTTGGTTTCTTGCCTATTCCGTAATAATCATTTTATTTTGTAGCTATCTGGAGAAAAGTTTTCGATTTTCATACGCAGTAAGCTGGTGTTTTTATCGTTATTCATTTTACTCTTTGATTATTGCCAGTTAAATAATGCTAAGTTTCCCGAGGAACTTTTCGCGATGCATTTATGATACTTTTCATCGTTGTTATGTTTTTCCTACCGGCAAAGCATGAATTGATTTGTTTTTCCTTCAACTTCATCTAACTCTCGAGCAGCTATGCGACAAAGAATTAATTACGCGTCGAGCATTGTATAAAAAAATATTGTTCAGTAAATTCAAACATTTTTAAGAAAAATAGCAGCAACATTTCATTTCATTAAAATGATATGATACGAAGAATAAAAAGCTTAATCCTAGACCTCAAAACTGTTAACATATTTACTGACATAATTAAGGATTTCGATTGAGGGTGCTTGATGGAATTTCAATACCAAATTTGAATTGTTTGAATTTTGTACTGTTCCATGAGCTTTGTCGCTAACGACCCAGGTTTCGCTTTTCGGCATCTTCAGGCATTTCAAACAAAACAAAACTTCAAGACAAAACTCATGAAAAAGTACAAAATTCAAACAATTCAAATTTTATATTTACTTATATTAAAATAAAGTAAAAATTTCAACGTATCATTCACATTGTTGAAAAATGATTCAAAATGTTTTAATAGTACGAAATTTATATTTCACATATGTACATAGGTGTATATGAAAACTTTGTTCACTTCTAATTCTAACGAAGAAAAGTCACTATAAAAATTAGTTGTTATTTAAATTAATCCAATACTCTTTGTTTGTTCGATCCGTAATCGTGTATCCTGCAATGTTTGAAACGCTGCATGTGACCATAATCAAATTAAACGCATCGTTCAACCCATCACTTCAACTGACCTCTTGTATAAATTGATCTCAACCATGGTCAACTTTGAAGCATTCGATGAATTTGCAGCATCATAATATGGAGAACGGAATGCCCTTGACTTCTGATGTAACTCTTTTTGGTTTATTCACATGATACTAAATATAACATCAACACAGGATGAGTAAGCCACATATTTTTTTCAATTATCAAAGTGCACAGTTTTAAAAACACTTTTATTCTGTATCAGGACAAGAGCGTGAGAAAAAAAATATTCTCTTTTTCTCGATCGATATTCCGTTATTGAAGGCGTTCGTGACATAAGTGGGTGATAACTAGAGACTCCAATTCGAGTATCGAATACTCGTCCATTTTTAAAGTACTCGATTTTGAAAAATACTCGTGTAAAACTCGTAATTTATAAATGAATTTATTTAAAAAATTATAAAAATGGTTTAACCGTTGCGTTTAACTGAGTCTTACGCGTGGATTTTACAATCAATCTTCGAAACAATTTAAAATTTGAGACGTTTAATTCTCTAAATATATGTACATATGTATGTTTAACAAATTGAAATAAATGAATCATAAAATTAAATAAGCTTATCTATTTATTTATCATCTATTTATATGCACAAATTGGAATTGATTATATATATTTTGGTACATCTGAAACTATTCGAGTATTTTAAAATTTTACTTCTCGATCCTCGAGTAGTTGATATATGGATGTGATGGCCAAACTTTTACATGAATTTAATAAAAATATATATTTTACATGCTAAAATACTCCCACTGACCATATGGTTAGTGATTCAAGGTATTGAATCGAAAATTTGCCGAGCGTGTCATATTAAATTCAGTTCCTGCGGTATTGTTTAGTGTTTACTTTTGGCAGCCACCAAATGCACCGCTACCTGGTCGACAAAGGGCTGTGTCGTTGCGAATCAACCATCTGCTCATTTCCGGTGGTCGGTAAGCAAAGCCTCGAACTCGAACCTAGTGATCCGGCTCGTTTTCATTGAGCGTCGATATATGATGAACGTGATAATATCTCATTTCAATCAACTGCAGTTTACCCTTGACAAATACATGACATCATTTAATGATGAAACTTGAAATTACCATAGCTGGGACAACTTTACAGTGAATGTTCAATAATATCATAATTTACTAAACACTATGAAATGAGAGTTTATAATCAAATCGTGTACGCTTCCATTTTTTTGTCACTGATGACTAGGGTTTCCAATCCCGGGATCTCGAAGATTTTCAATACCTGATTAATCCCGGGATTAGAAAACATAATCTCAAAATTTTCGTGATTGATTTGTCACCAATAAAAGCGATATTTATTTCCATAAATGTGTCGTCATTTTATCAATTTGAAATTCTAAAAAAATGTGCATAACCAGACATATTTGTAATTTCAATTAGTTATCAGATCGCATTCGAACGAGACCGATACTCTCGTACATTACATTTCAATCGAATATTTTCGCTCTTCGGTAATGGATAAACAACCGAATTATAATATTCATAAAAAGATAGTGACATCAAACTATTGACACCTTGACATGGCTAATATTTAATAAATATGAAAATTATCAATCATTGAAAAAATATTCCAAATCAAGGGACCAGTCCCGTGATACTGAGATCGAAATATTGCAATCCCATGATGAAATTATTGGCCCGGGATTGGAAAGCCTACTGACGACTCATGGTTATTGATGTGAGGTCACCTTACAAATTAGTAATCACTTCAGGTATTTATCAATATATTACCGCAGATTAATGAGTTTATTTTCCTCGCATTTCTTACATATATCAAAATAATATTATGGTCAGCTATGCGGTCAAGGACTTGAGGAATTCCCAAATGGAAACATTCATAAATTGATCTTCAGTCAAATTATGAATTTGTATCCCACGAATTCATTTTTTTCCATCTCCTCGTTTCGTTTCTCAAAACTCTCGCAATTAAAGATCCGCTTACCACTTACCATTTCTCGTGAAAAATCTTCAGTAGAAATTGCCAGCCAGATGATTTAAGAAATAAATTACTTATCTACCAAATCAAAAAAATATTATTTTTTTCTAACATTTTACGAACGAAAATATTTAAGATCTTTATGCATGAGAAAATACGGTATTATACCTAAAAGTAATGTTTTTTTACTACTACTATATATTATGATTCAAAACCAAAAGGCTAGATTTTTTAAAAGTTAAGTAGAGAAGAATACTGAACATAATTTTAGAACAATCCAAAGACCGTAACATTGAAATAAATGGAAACTTTCTTGACGCATAGTAAATACCCTTTCCTGCTCTTTAAATATTTTTTCGACATAACTTATTCTCTTTAGTACTTGGGGATGTTATTCTTATTTGTATACCGCAGCCTGAAGTTATCAGGCAAATTCCGCAATTTTCGATTAAATACACCTACCAGCTCCGTAAGCGAAGCCAATATTTGAATAATATTCATATAGCCACGACTAGAGACTCCAATTCGAGTATCGAGTACTCGATACTCGAGTATACTCGTCCATTTTTCAAGTGCTCGATACTCGGGTATATTGAATAATACTCGAGTAAATACTCGATCCTAGCTTTAAAACATCTCTATCCAAATTTTATTTACAAAAAATATATACATAGGCGTAAGAAACCTTGAATATGTCTCGAAGACGTTTGAAACTTTACAAAGCGTGATCGTCGCGTGTTGTAATTGTCGGTCGACAAGGGGCACTGGCGAAAGGGGCGGGGGGGCCTGGCGGAAGGGAAATGGATGGAGACATGTATGTCAAAATAAAAGCACAGCCGCGTAAATTCGTTCTCTGAATGAACAATTTTATTACCATAAAAACACATTACAAATCTGTCACTCAAATGTGCTTGAACATTTGCAATAAAAACACAAACTCTTAATTGAAACATATTTTTAATTATAAGAAATAACAAAATATCGGGATCTTTACTAAAATACTAACTAGATTATATTCATTCTGTGAATTTGTGAACATTCCAAGAAATTATATTTAACTGACGCAGTTTCATCATATTCAATGAAAATATTTTTAAAATTTGTTATATTATTAGTAGGTATTCCTTAAAAAATATGGTGACCACAACATTCATCATTCTCCATATCTTTGGCATCCGAAATACCCGCAATGTTCTCAAAATCTTTATCGGAATCAGTATCACTATCACTAAACTCTTCAGCAATTTTATTCATTTCTTCCTGTGTCAGATATTGTCTGACCATTGTGAAAATTTTCCGAATCACAAATAAACAATGTTATGACAGTTAAAAAACTTGGCAAAGTTAGATAACGGAATAAGCTTTTAAAAGTTTGTAGCATGTAAGAACAATGTGCACGTGTACTTCCGCTGTTGTACCGCGATCTCAATCGAATATTGTATGTATTGCACTCTCTGTCTAACTCATAACATTTTTACGACTGTTTCGCTCGGCTAAAATGCAGTGGTTGCTACTCACACATTACTGTTTGTATATTTCTATCTCCCCTAAATAATAACTATAATAAATAATAATCTTTTTGTAAGATGATTTAAAACGTCATTTTTTATTGAAACTTATACTTCCGCTATATAGATTCAATATAAACACGTGTTACACTTCGTTATCAAACAGAAAGAAAAACAAAGTCTAATAAAGAAGCTTTTGTTTCCGATATTTTATAGCAATAATTTTTCTTTCCTCGTCATTTTACATGTAAAAATGAGGTTAAGTTCATCGCGAGAACATTGTTTCGTTTGTAGAACTTTCTCATGTTTTTTTTAATTTATTGTATCTCCCACTTAGCGCGTTTTGCTAATTGAGCTTTCAGAGGAGCGAATATCGCACTTGGTATACGAAGACGTAAGTAATTATTATTTGGCTTCTTACGTCTACCATCCCATACAATATGTCAGTTGTTGAATTATTCTGCTAATGAAATTTATCTCTTAATTGTCTTTTCGCCTTCTTCCTTCCCACCATGCGTGCATTATTGAGCTATTGTATTTAAGTAAATATTCACTTATATCTCCGAAGTAAATAGTTACCTATTGTATTTTTCTGTGGTAAAATCGACGTGGCTTTCGAATTATGATTGATTACACAAAGAAGACATGGAAAATATTTATTTTTTATTTTTTCTACACATGCTCAACTATTTTTTTTACAAATAGCCAAATTTTCAGTTCTCTATATGCCCTATTATATGTATATTTTAAAGATAAAGATCCTATTCAACAAGAGTTGAAAAATGCCATTTCATCGATATCTCATAAACCGAAAACTAAATTCATTAAACATTCTTGTAGTCAAAATTTAAAAGAAGATTTAAAAAAGTTAGATTCTTTTAAGCAGCGGACATATAAATTAGATACACTATTCAATTCATTGCTAACGATAAAACCAACGTCCACAGCTACCGAGAGAGTTTTTTCAACTGCGGGAATAATTAAAACTAAAATTAGAACAAATCTTAAATTTGAAACATTTAATTCTTTGTTATTTTTAAAATATGTGTTTAGTAAAATGAATTAAATGTATCAATGAAATTAAATAAGCTTTTTTATTTATTTATCCCCTATTTATTTCCAAAAATGTGAATTAATAGTATATATTTTGGTACATCTGAAACTACTCGAGTATACTCGAGTACTCGAGTATTTTTCAATTTTACTACTCGATACTCGAGTAGTTGAGATGACGAGTAATTGGAGTCCCTAGCCACGACACATGCTAAGAAATTCATCATCGAAGATCTTATATATTATATAAGTATTGTTCTTGCTCTCAAGAGTGGCGTACTAGTTAATTACTATAGTGTTAATTTTTTTCTTAAATTTTTTATCGATTGTATCAAATTATATAGTAAAAATGTGAGACCTCACTTGAGTAACTTCCATTAATTAATATACAGTATGAACATACTTCGTGAACATTTTTTCATTTCTAAAAAGATTCTTTGCTGAATAAGAATACGTTTAACAAGTTATATATGTTTATATTTGAGTATCACAAGTATTTGTCATTTTATTTTGTAATGAATATACCTTATGATTTATAAGAAGGGCTTTACCACTATGTTTCATAAGAGTACCGTATTTTCATAAAACTTAAATTATTGAAGTAACTAGTTGCCTGCAGATAACATGAACCATTTACTGTATATCAATATTACATGTATCAGAGACACTGTGACATAGTTAGAAATTAATTAATGATTTTTATAACTAGATTTATGAACCGATATTTCATTTGAATATATTTTGTCTTCTAAATGTATAAAAAAAACCCCTATTCAATTACGGTTTTCTATCAATGTGGTGGTTGCTTTGTGAACGTTCTTTTAATTCAAAGAAATATTTTTATTATTCAGTCATGCGGGTAAACTATTAATGAAAGCATAGAAGAAAGCTCTAGTTTGATTTTAGCACGGCATTGAGTAGTCAGAAAGTAATGTCTTTTCGACCCAATTTTGTAGGCATCTATCATGACGTCTTGAATAGGAAAGTAGACACGAGGACGTGAAAAGTGAGATATCATTTTATCCGCATCTGCTCAAGTTCATTGTTAAATCATTCAATGCCACATATAGAAACATGTGGAATTCTCGCGCTGTCCTTCACCGAGTCATTGGATGACCTCTATTAAATGATGTAGGTGATTTTTTTCCCTGAAAATTTTTCAACGAGTTTCATTTTGAAATAGTATTTTAATTGTGTGACCATAGCGGTAATTATTGCGGACAGTTATTGTTGCCTTGACTAAATGCCCAACTATCGATTTATTGTCAGAATTCAAAATGTGTAGTCTTATTTATTTTGGATGATTTATGGAAATAATTTTTGAAGATGAAACTTATGAGATATAATTAAAATAATAACACATTTTTAGTAGTTTTTCCACATTAAAGTTATTGGACCAGGGCTGGTTTCAATCATAACGAGCATTATCAACGATACAGCGATATTTATACGAAAGTTAAGCAAGAATTACGAAGTATGACAAACAATTGGTATTACAACCAAGCAAATAAAATAAAGAGAAATAAAAACAATATAGACTCTAATTAAAAGACCTCTTAGTAAAACAAGCTATTTCATCAAAAATCAATTAAGTATGAATGATCATTAACAATGTAAAAACCACAAGTATGTAAGTATTATCTTATTATATCGTTTTTTATACTGTGCTAAAAAATGATTTAATTACAGCGTGTTAATATAAATATTCTTTTCACAATTGAAATTAATAATTATTTCGAAAAATCGTTTAGTTAGATAGATGCAAAAAGCTCGCTTTATATATTTCATGATTAAAAGTAGATTTTCGTTGCCTGTCGATGCCGTTAAAAATGATAAAATCTCATTGAAATTGCTTTATTTTAAATAAATTTTACATCTAAATGTAATCTCAAATGTTTAATAGTGCATAGAATAATTTCCAAATGTTCATTTAAAAGGCTTGAAAATTTTCCGCAGCTTCCAATAAGGTGTAGTTTCCTCTAGAATAGAATTAACTTAACTGACCCACAATAATAATGAATTATTCATGTGCTCTTAGTGAGTGGCTGTTTCCCAAAGCTCTGAGCGGAAAATAAGAGAAACTTTTTACAGAAACTGCATTCATTATCTGTAAATAAATTGCATTATCTCGTTCTATTTTAGTAACAAATTTTTTTATTAGTATTTTATACGTCGGTCTTTTCAAGTATTCAGCGTTGTTTTCTTTGTTTTATTCGATTGCACTAAAATAGTTTAATCTCCGATTAAACACTTTTTTACATTAATATTTTGATCGATTTATAGATTTTTATCCGAAGGTTTGGATGTTTAAATGTTGTAATTCCGTCACAAAACCACTTATTTGATCCTGTAAACGCGACGTAGTGAGCTATTTTATAACCCACCGTTTATCCACACCTTTTGTGAAGAGACAGGTGTAGCGACTGATTAACGACCACTTATCTTCAAATAACTTCTGTTGAGATTAAGGATTTTGTGCCTAGACAACTCTAGAAATAATTCCCAAGAATTATGTGATTTCGTTCATCGGAAATTTATCTTTGTTCCGAAAGGAATGATTTCACTTTTAAGGTGTTCACTCTCAATACTTGGTGGAATGGCATTCTAATTAAAATAATAAAACATTTTTAGTACTTATTCCACATAAAATTTATTGGATCAGGACCGGTTTCGCTCATGGCGAGCATTTTCAACTGATAATAAATACAACGAAGCAGTGATATTTATATAAAAGTTAAGCAAGAATTACAAGGTATTACAAACAATTGGTATTACAACTAAGCAAATAGATTGAAACAAAATACAAGCAAAATAGTCGCTGTATTTCTTATCCGTTGATAATGCTCCCCATGACCGAAACCGGTCCTTATCCAATAAATGTTATGTGGAATAAGTACTAAATTTATTTTTCATTTTTATTAGGAATGATTTTGCTGATTGTATTAAGCAAATGATAATACATTTGACCTAAGTACTGATAATAAATCTTTACGATACAATTTAATCAAAAAATATTACCAAGACTTGCCCCAAGAATTCAGAATATCCAAGAGGCTTCTGAATCCCCACTTGAGATTTCCTATACGGTTACATAGGCGCCATATGAGAAGCGGACACAGTTAAAGAAATCAATCTATGTATTGTTTCTGATAGTTTAATATCACGAAAGCTGAACAACGAGAGGACCTTACACCTGCACCTTCTAAATATGGAAGTTGTAGATTGTTATCTTGAGCATATGCCGTAACGGATTTATTTTAATTACTCATTTTGCTTTTACTTTTTCAGCCATCAAGTCCGCAGGACTCCGTCAACCAAGCCTTTTTATCATAATCCATCGAACGATCTACCCTTAAATTTCAGCATTATATTATTTCATCAATATGATGCCTGCTTAAGCGACTATATAAATACAGCAAAGATTTTTACAAATCACCTATATACTTTGTAAATTAAATGTTTTCAATGCGTACGTTAGTATTAGATTCACATATATGTCGTGACGAGTGCAGTTGTCTTCCCGAGAGAGCTACACAGTATTATGTCTCGAGTTGCAAAATGGCAGTCGCTCGCTACTGTAATTATTTTGTTGATTTTCTCGGTTACCTCAGTATATCCACTCCTTAGGGATCCAGCGTAGACGAAGCTTTCAACATTGATGAACAACTTAAACGGATGTCCAGCTGTTTTTTACTTTTTATACGAGCTACTTTTGTTATTTTCATGTTCTTTACTAAGATCTCATCCAATACTGGAAATGTGGAAGAAATGCATAACGCTTCAAACTTCAATGTTTGGTAGTGTAATTTGCTTTTTATATTAAAAAATATGACATCCTGACACAAAAACCATATCGCTCTAGAATCTCGGAAATTATTTACATGTCATGCACAGAACTTCACTTATAATACTGACGGATTTCTAATGTATACAACTCGTTGAGCACCACCCTTTTTACATATTTAAATCTATGTCGCATAACAAATTCCATTTTATAGCTGATCCCTTTTTTAATTTTGCTATCGAGTTCCAACTCTTGTGCCGTTTCTTAAAATCAAGGCCTTAAAAAAAACTTTTGAACAACATCGTAATTTGAAGCAATTTTGACATTATAAATTGATACAACTTTAAATAAATGAATGTATGTGATTCTAACTTGTTATATTCTATTACTCACCATCAATTAAGCTTGAGTTATTCTCTGTAAAAGATGTAATAATAATGACAACGGCCACTCATCAATATGATGCAGCGTAATTATTTGCATTATTTCATATATTTAAATCGGTTGGAAACGGGTAACATTCACTGAATGTTGGGATTGCAATATTATTTTTTCATCAGTATAATGTAAATATCAACTTCTTCGTTGTTTTAAATTAAAAAGTAAAAAAAAAACAAATCTTACGTCATATAAAACTTCCACAGAATCTACACAATTCGATTTATGTTATACAAGGAGTTTCAATTGTTTCAATTATCGTTCGTCGCTGGGAAGACATAAAGGTGCTGATTAAACTTGCATGTTAACATCATTACAAAGTGTATAAAAAATAAAAATACATTCGACTGTTGATTCTATATGGTGACCTAACTGAGGCTTAATGGTTTTTCACATAGATACTTAAAATATAAATAGTGGTCATCAACACTGTTGAGGTCTGGACGTAAAGGTATTAACTGCATGCCATCATTAGGCTAACACAATAATGACTATATAATGTTTAACATGATAAAGAACCATTAAACGGAGAAAAATTTCACATTTTTCTAAAATTTTCCGCAATGAGAATCACAAACTACTTCAACAATAATTTATTCAATAATACAAAGCAGAAGAAGCGTTGGTATGAAAACCACTGTATTGTCTACACGACGTATCTGGTACAATACCCAGGCTGCCCTAAGATTCATATGCGTATTTGGTTTTGGTCTTTAACTATCGATAGAATGGGAGAAGAAATTTTATAATAAGGAATTAAATTTCCCGTTTTGAGCAGTATATGATGAGTAATAGTTGGCTGTCGGCAAGTACAAAATAATAAAACCATGGAGAGGGTATGTCAGATTGTAAATGATTATCCATGAGGCTCTCATAGTTAAGGTCCGCTCCAATCACAGGTCTCCATATCATCGATAAATCATATATACTACTAATTTTTACTACTTTTAAATAAAACATAAATAATTCTAATTTCAAAGTATATGTTGGTTTTACCCCGCCAATCTCAGACGCGTTATCTTATTGAGTCCACATTTATGTGTGTTGTGTGGCAGTATAAAGGGAAGCGTTTGGTGGTTTCCAACTGACTGAAAATCCCAAATGTCAAACATCTTCTGGTCCCATTCCCTAGTTAAACCGATTTCCTCTAATATCAGCCAAGGAAGAGACGAAAATAGGTAGCAGGATTTATAGAATTCCCTAACAGGAATAGAAGCCACACATACGACCAAACATGTCTTAAGATGTGCTACTGCTGTACTGTCGTCATAAATTGGCATAACTGCTTTTTAATTAATTGTTTTTATTAGACTTTACTCAAATTTCTATTATCATAACTATAGTTCTTATCTGACAGTATTGACGACATGGATATTGAAAATTAGAATATCTATCGAAGTGGTTGAAGAAATTACGACGTATAAAATTTTAATATATGAATCGATAGATTTTGAAATGAGATGACATCTCTTGTTTGAGCTGTATAACATATATTTGACTAAAAATCTTAAAAAAAATTAAATTAATTTTATTTATTTCTTCCAGAGAGCTTGATGACGCTGCCCTGGCAAAATGGGGAATCAACTTTTTACCTGGATACAAAGATCCCTATCACGACAGGTATGCGTTTATATACTATAATATGCACTATATAAAACACATTTACGACATCTGAATTGCGGGAAAGTGGAAGGCTTGAATTTTCACCCCTTTCAAATCTATAATGGCATTTTTTTCTGCGCCGCGATGACATAATATAAAACCCTAGCAGTTACATATGGTGCCACTTCGTAACGTGACTGTCCCGTTTTATTAACCATTATTTTTGCAGTGTATATTGTGCATTGTTCATGTTCAATACCAATAAAGTGCTATATTTACTAAAAGCTTTCCTTGGATAGCGATAAAAATTAGTCCGACTGCACTGATTCTTCGTCTATGCTAAAATTCAATTGGTAATCTTAGTTATTTATTGTAGCATATTAAATGGAGACTACTTTTAATTATTTATCTGTAAGTCTGCGAGACAAGTCGCCCGTTTCTAGAAATATATTTAAAATGTGCCTAGATTCTTAGTATTAATCAACCACAAATAATTATAAATATTAACAAAAACTATTTTGGTCCAGACGCCATAACCGATTTTCAGCTGGCAGTTTTGAAATGAAATGTTAGATAAAATATTTTTCAATATTTATTACGGCCCAGTAAGATTTTATATGAATTACGTATTTATTGTCTTCAGAACTAAATTATCGTTGCATGTAAATTTACGTTGATTTGAAAAACAATTACACAAAAATTTATTGAGGTAAATATTTGTTTTTTTATTTCTAGTTAAAATTTTTGAATCGCTTAAATTTTATACTTTTCCATGAGTTTTGTCGCTAACGACCAGGGTTTTGCTTATCAGCGTCTTCAGGCATTTGAAATGCGCGAATGAGCTTGAAATGACGCTCACTGTTACTCATGGGAAAATACAAATTCATACGAATCAAATTTCATATTGAAATTACACTCTATCATTCAGTAATCATCAATTCTAGTAGGTACTTTTTTCCGAATTGTAATTGTAATTTTGTTTACAGACCGATGACGTTTGGAGAGATTGGATGCTTTTTGAGTCATTATGTCATATGGAAAGACGTAAGTATCTGAAATTATTGAATATGATTTTTTTACCTCTAAGATTCTTTATATCAATGGTGAAGTTAAATGAAACAAAATAGTATATGTTCAATAAAATTTACTATGGTTGAATCGACAGTTGTTTAGTCGTTAGTTGTCTTGTTTATCTATGAGGTCCAACATTGTTCTGATAGTAATACCGCACTTTCTTTATTAACTGCTTATGTTGATAAAATATATTAATAAAATATAATTGTAATTTAATAGTACTTTTGCCGTTAGTTATGGAATGATCAGGATTCATAATCGATTTCTATGACTTTTCAGGACATCCGATTGAAACAGCTCACTCACCGAAGAAAACCGGTGTGCCAAACATATAATGCTGATTCTTTTTGCAAACTGTATGATAATTGTCGGCCTTTAATATTCATAAATGAATATTTTTGTGTAAAATGGCGAAAATAAGATACATGATATTGTTTAGTTGAAATCGTTTATTATTGAATAATCATGGCTGAGCATAATTATGAGTAATGTATAAAACATTTCAATGAAAGTATTCGATTACTCAATTAATACCGAAACGACACAATCATAATAAAGTTTACAAATTGGAGCTCAAAATAATATTCAACCTATAATATATATTTCAAAAATTATACTAAAATATATTTTGAAAAATTAAATAATTTATCATACATAATTATATAATTTATAGTAATTATATAATTTATAATAAATAAAAATTTATGATAATTATACGCTTAAACAATTTATCAATGTAAATATCAACAATGAACATAATTTTGTGTGGTCCAATCATCTACCATTTTTTGTTATTTTAAGACTTAAAAATGGAAAAATGCTTTGACTTTAGTTGGGACACCAAATATTGTCTTTGTAATATATTAAAATAACAACTTCATTTTATTTTTATTATTTCACTAAATAGAGAACATAATCACTTTTAAGGTGTTCACTGTCAATACTTGGTGGAATGGCATCATAATAAAAATAATAAAACATTTTTAGTACTTTATCTACTTAAAATTTATTGGATTAGGACCGGTTTCGCTCATGGTGAGGATTATCAACTGAGGATAATGCTACAATCAGTTGATAATGCTTGCAATGAGCGAAACCGGTACAGATCCAATAAATTTTATGTGGAATAATTACTCAAACACATCACAGTTAGTTGGCTTAAAATTTTCCGGGGCATATAAGATAATTGCGGTTCTGTCAATTTATCATTTGAATTGTTGATAATGAATTAACATTTGTGGAAATTTGGTCAGTTTTTTTTTAATACGATCATTTCGCGAGTAATCGCATTTGTGTGTTACGCCATGCATGTTGTTTATGCTCCAGCAAAGCTTTTCACTTATTTACGTGTGAAATTTATTTCATAGTCAATTGAAAATGCTTTTCTCATTATTTGTGTGCAATATTATCACGAAAAATTTATCAAGCGATAATTCTCCATAATCTGAACTGTTTATGTTTGGAAAGCGTAATTATTATATGACACAGTCACTGAGTTTGAACGAAATAATAAATACTGATACAAACATTATATACATTTTTTTATATCAAACATTACAAAACTCGTTCTGAATGACAAAAAAAACTGTATTTAGTATATTAAACAATTTTTGGAATATTTTATTAAAACAGCAATTATAATAATTGTGTGCAGTGGGCAACGTCATTGGCTTCCGTGACGGACCGTCCGGAATCCGATTCCCGGTACGAGCAGATTTTGTCAGTCGATACATCGATTCTGTTCGAAGGCAATGGGTGTTTGTGTTGTTCAAAATCCTTTCCCCCCTTTCCGATCCCAAACAAAGCGGGGCACGTAACGAGAACGATTAGCTAATCACTAGTCCTTTCCTAGTCCTCGTATTGTTTCAATCTCTACTCTCTTCGAAAAAGATAAGTTGAGCGACTGAGTAACAAGCAGTTCTCCTAGAAAAACATGTGTTGAGATAAGCTCCGTGAGAAGCCCATATGCTCCAAGCTGGGAGCGGACAAGGTTAAATAAAAAATAGCTCATTCAAAATATACATGTGATATGCTGATGGAGCAATTTGCCATAATCCGTAGCTTAAAATATCTTTAATTCATGGCGAGATGAGTATTTTTGTTCGATTAGACAGATATACATATATCTCAAAGTTAAAATCGCTCGCTCAAAGTTAAATAATTTAAAGATACAATAGGGTATGCAAAGAGGCCATTACTCGCAATACTATTTTCAAAACAATAATCAATTACCCATGTCAATAATAATTATTCTCTTCAACTAAATTTATATCGAGAGTACAGCTCTTATTACTAGATCGTATTGGCCTTCAGTCAATATAATCACAATTAGTGGAATAATAGTTTATAAAATTATTTTACATATAGAAATTGTATAATTATTTTTTTTTGCAGGTGGTCGATAATGGACTTGGAAAAGTAATGATACTAGAGGATGATATAAGATTCGAGCCATACTTTCGTCGTAAACTTGAAATCGTCCTGGAGGATGTAGAGCATCACAAAATCGAGTGGGACCTTATGTAAGAGGAGCATATCATTTATTATCAAATTCGAATAAAACAATATCAGCCCAAAATACAGTAGTCAGTAAATAACCAGGATATAAGTTTGATAATGATAAAATATTAATTCGTCAACTTGTATTGATATCTTATATATAATATAAAAGGTTGTATATATGTAATGCGAACTGGTTAACATCAAATAGTTTTAATAC
Organism: Himalopsyche kuldschensis; assembly: GCA_028554975.1. Lineage (NCBI taxonomy): Eukaryota > Metazoa > Arthropoda > Insecta > Trichoptera > Rhyacophilidae > Himalopsyche > Himalopsyche kuldschensis. Next base: position 8,832,679 of record JAHFWI010000038.1, read on the forward strand.
TCAACAAGAATTACGTTGCGACAAAAACATATACATATACATATTAATTTTAATATCATTATATGCGGTCTTCCTGTGAACCATATTTTTGGTAGTAGTCATAATTAATTATGTATTACAGCTATCTAGGTCGTAAACGTCTCCAGGAAGTGGACGAACCTACTGTATCCGACGCCCTAGTACGCGCTAGCTACTCTTATTGGACCTTGGGATATCTTCTAAGTCAAGCTGGTGCTAATAAGCTTCTTCGGGCTCAGCCTCTACTGAAGCTATTACCGGTTGACGAGTATCTTCCTATTATGTTCAACAAACATCCCAAGTAAGGAAAAAAATAATTACTATTTACGCGTAACCCAAACAGTCTTCGGACAAGAGAATCTTTCAACGCATTTTTTTAATTGTAAATACCAAATAATACTGAATATATAAACTATCGTTTGTATTTAAGACCTCAACCAGATGGTTCTTAAGTTGTATCTATTGTTTCTATAAAATTAATAATATATCCAAATTATTATATACCTACTTTTTTAAATCAAACAAATCAGCTGCATTTTCATTACCACTGTTTTACATTATAATATAATCACGAATCCAACCATATTCATAATTTGACAGTGGAAATTTATACTTAGGACACTTTTTTACTAAAGATGCGATATATCTATACGTATATTATATATGTATCTACGTATTTCTTTCAGATATCACTTTTAATGTGTTAACTGTCACTTTATAATAAAAACACATTACATCGTACTATTTCCACTTTTAGCATTGAATGGAAATGCTCGCGCTGAGCGAACCCGTTGATCTTTATCAGAATACATGTGCAAATTGTAATATATATCATCCAGATATTTGATCTGACACTAATAATATTTGAAGCATTCCTTTGTTCTCCTGTCATTAATAAATTGCTAACCTTTTGTTTGAATCGAAAATAGAACTTTAGAGCAAAAATTAATTCAAGATTTTATCCCCATATTTAATCGCACACGAAAAAAAGACGAAACGCGTGATAGTAGAATTAATTTCTGTTGATCCGATTATACCAAATGAAGGCTCCACAGTTGATACCTAATATTTCCGGACCTCTTAATCATGTGGTATTAATGTCGAAATGAAGTATCGAGTGTTTTATGTATTTAAATTCATTTTTTTTTCAGGTCTGCTTGGAGTAAATATTTTGAACAAAGAGATCTCGTAGCTCTTTCGGCTTCTCCGCTCCTGATTTACCCAACACATTACACGGGAGAGCAAGGATATGTCAGTGACACGGAAGACTCCGCAAGAGCTCCAGTCCCAAGCTATAGAGATGACCTATAACCATCAAAACTCAAATTGCTTTATTTAATATCACACATATAACACCTTTCAAATAATTATTTTTAATTTTAAAAGCAAATACTTTGAAACCTTTCTTTTATATACTGTCGTAAACAAATGAATAGTTTCATCACACTAATAATCATGATATTTTAGTATAAGTCTTCGGTGTATGAATACGTGCCATGTACGTGCCGTTTACAAATATAAGAAAAAAATATAATTTTAAAGTGCTTAATTTGTGTGATTTAAATAATTCAATATTACAAAATATGTTACCATTGTCCAACCAGAGTCTATTTTGCATTTATTTTTTATTTTGTATAACTTTTAAGCTAGAATTAGATAATGTTAAATCTTCTAAGATTCGACACCTTTTTTTGAACAAACGTTTACTACTATATTTTTCGGCCAATATTTAAGGTTATGTATCCTATGAAATTCCTAAACATAATCTTAAGAAGTGCTGATATCATCCATGACAGATACTATGTTGAAACGCGTGAGCAAAATAACCGCATACCTGTCCCTCGATCATATCTTTTTCTCTACGAGACAGGGGTATATTTTCTTTTCAAAATCCTTACCGTTGTGTGCGGTTTTTCTAATAATGCCTTTTATACACATTTGACCTAAACATATAATGCTTATTCATTCTTCTTTACAATTGATCCACGTGCAATTGTCATGTGCAAAAAAAGATTTTTTTACATTCCAAAAATACTTTAAGATAGAATTTATATAAATATTTACGCAAATCTTTGAAGCGTACTTCTACGATCGTCGAAAAAGCAGGTTTTATACTCACCTTAAAAAAATGTCCGCTTGGAAATATTTTTAGTACTTACGTATTATATGTTTTTACTAAAATAATGAATACAAATTTGAGATAGTAGTATTGTTTTGATGTGCTAAATTTCTCTTTAAGTTGCCATATCCAAGTATTTTTCATAAAATAGTATAAACTAAAATTACCATTTCTATGCCATATTATAATATTTAGAAGCCCATAATGAATTAATTTGATATTATTAGAATTAATAAAACAATGTGTCATTTTAATTTTAACCAACCCTGTAATTTATTTACAGCAGTATTTTATCAAAAATATAGCATGACAATAAAAATACAACCAATATTTTATTAAGTTAAATTTTTTTACATACCCCCCACCTCTTATAGAAGTCTTCAAGTCTTATAAAAAAACTTACTATTTTTGTGTTGAAATAAAACTATATTGATATAAATAACATAATATTTTAGACGTTTTTTGTATTTTTGTACGAAACAAATATGCCATTTATTCTTATAACAATTTGTAATGTACCTCTATCAATTTTGATAATAAAATTTTATTAATTTTCTCATTCATTATTGTTTCATTGTTTTTAATCCATTCCTATTCCATTCAATAATTGAATCAAAGCAGACCAAATATGGATATAAGGGGGTGAGTAAGTTTTAAATTTTTCTTCCGAATGAAATTAATACCACCCCACATCAAAGAAATTTTCGCCTATTCACGTGGGAGATCTTACTATAAATCTTGAGCAGTAATATATCAAAAAGCAATAAATCTTTTCAAGTTTAATAACTGAGTTTAATGAGATACAATATTGTGTAGTCGTATTCTGATTCATAAAGATTAACTGAATGGGAAGATTCTAAGAGTAAAATTACAACTTCCAAGCCTCTTGGTAAATATTATTTACAAGTAAACAATTGCTGCTAGATAATAGGTACACATTTTTAGATTTTTTTTCACGTAATGAAAATTTCTTTTGTTTTTTTTAATTACTTATTTTATCCATTTCATCTTTTTCATCCATTTCATCTATTTTATCCTTAATCAAAGTTATTTTATATCACAAACAACGATGTAACGCTACAAAATACACCACACAGGACGAGTTTGAAGCTGCAGCTGATTGTGGTGAGTAATAGGGAATATTTTTTTTTGAAATACCATAATAATCTGTGATAAAAATTTAATTGTTAACTGTGATATTCTGTTAAACTATACTTGCCTTATGCAATAGTCGGTATAACTTCCGCCCACCATATCTTATCGGAGAAAATACACTCTCTAAATAAATGTCATCTGCAAAAGTGGATTGAGAAAATGACAAGTATTTTCCAAATGACGAGCAGAAATAGTGGATTTGGAGCCCGATAATAACTGGGAATACACCATCTTCTGGTATTGATAAATAATTCATGACTGATCCTAGACGTTCATAAGAAGAAAACTCTTTCCCGATTAAGTAAATGACTATCCGCAGCTGTGTAATGGTCAGCATAATTTTAAGCGTTAAATTATTATGTAAATATATTTAGTTGTTTGCGTAACCTGATTGTACCAAAATATTGATCGGGGATTGAAATAAGTCAATCCCGCGATCCCGAGATTTGGAATATTTTTTTAATGGTTGATAATTTTCATATTTATTCCAAGTAGTAAAGTATAAATTTAGTAAAGTATAAATTTCAAGTTACAGATGGCCGTTTTTTACATGTTCGATTATTTATCCGCGAAATAAAAACTTTTCCTTTTCTCGTAATAATACTAACTGTTAATATTATGTTGTAAATATTTAAGTGAAACAATCACGTCTTTGTTCATATTATACTTAATTATAAATTTTCATTTACATTTGTAGTGCATCTATGGACATCTTTGAATTTCAATGTCAAACACTTTCAGGAGAAAAGCTTTTAGCTTTTCAAGAAAGCCTGACGGTAATGCGCCCCTTGACGTAAGCTATGTATGTTATCAATATTTGACGTTGCCCAGCTGATATTTTCGAGAGTTAGTGTACGTTTAAAAACTACGTTTCATAAAATTTACATAAGTATATTTCAATAATTATCATATTGTTTTGATGCTGAAAAAACGCAAAGTCGCATCAATTTAAATAACATATTACACCGTTTTCAAACACAGCGTATAGATAAAATAGATCACGTTTACAAACACTGAAATGTTGATATTAAATCATATTATCTTGATTTGCTTCATGGTCGTTTCTATTACTGGATCGGAAACAAATGACGGAAGTACACCATCATCTCCAATTACTGAAGAATATTCATCTACCGAACAAGGTATATTCATGTTAAATCAAGTGTATGCATTTCGATCTCAATTTACGTTCATAATTTCTCCTGAAGTTTAGTCAATTCGTTATCGTAATTCTTGATAATACTGACACTCCAATCAAGTACCTACAAGATTATAAGTTATTATTTCCTTTACATAATATGTCAAAACAGTTGATTATATTATATTGATACATCAACTCATATCACGAGAATTCTTCACATTTTCAGCTACTTTAACAAGCTTTTTTATGAATGAAACTATTTTGGCCCCACTTCACATGTCAAATATTATGTTTTAGTGTTTCGATTTACAACTTATAGAAATCCTACTTTTTAAATATTGTGTAATGTGGTAGATATTTAATCGTGATTTATCTTCATCATAAAACTACATTGGCATAGTTGAAGAAATGTATTGGCTGCAGATAAGATAATTGACAAGATATTTCCTTAAATTTTCTAGATCATTTTAAATGTTCACTTCCGGAGATAGCAGTTAATGGAACCGATTTAGATAAATCTCTTTATCAATCGGACTATTCATGGGTTGCAGAGGTAAATTTTATTTAATGATAATTTCTGGATACAAGTAATCAACTTAATTCTTGTTGACATTAGCAACAATAACAAAAATGGATCTTTTTTCTATAAATGTTTTTCAATTTGGTCACTTTTGATAATTTTTCTTCAGATCTCTTTTGTCTTATTTTTTATATTTAAAATTTAGGTGAAGTTTCCTGGGTTGGTTGGGCCACTTCAAGAGCGTCTTATTTGCAAAATAAAATGCATTGATGGACAGTGGGTTGGTCCACTGTGTGCGATTAATGAAGGTAATTGACAATTGGTTTCTCAATATAAATATTCCCAATAGGGTAAAGTCTTATTATATATAAGTTGTGATATGGAAATATTGATTAAAAATTTCCTAATATTATAGTAAAAACTAAATGGGTTTCACAAAATATGAAATATATAACAGGCTCACAGTGGAAATGTGTTAAAAACTCAACTTGATCTATACAGATAAGAGGTCTGTTCAGGCTCGTGAGGGTCCAAGAGTCGGGTAACGATGGTTTTGCTTGATATGGGCCCAGGCCAAGCTCAAGGCTAGATACACAAAGAATAAAAACATACTTCCGATTATTCCGGATGTATTATGTTACTGTGAAACTGTATTCTCAGTGAAAATATATTCTTCTCCTAGCTGTCATTGAAATTAAATTTGACCGCCCTATCTTCAGCCCAATGTGTTTTTCTTTGTTTTTCTGTGTTTTTCTGTGTTTTTCTCTGGTTCTCTTTTTATGAAAGGGACTACTTGCTGATTTTGTTTGATTGAAACAAACCAAAATTTTAGGCCGGCAAATCATCGACTTGGGCCAATAATTTCAATGACCGTGACCAGTGAAATCATGTTGTCATACAAATCTATTACTTGATATATTTTCAATGAGAATACAGTTTCACTGTAACATATACACCATAATCATATGTCTAAATTACATAGTTGTTAAAATATGCTAAATAAATTTTCGAAAAAAGATAAAATTCGTATATTGTTCGGATTGAGTTGAAAAACTGTCAGTCTTCGGTTGAGTGTTTGGGAATGAGTCTCAGGCTGGGCCCCATCAGAGGTTTTTGGGCTCGGGCCAGGTAGATGTTTTTAGTTTTATCCTGTGCAGACCTCTAACGCAGATAATGACAGAGTTTCAAGTAAAAGTGCTTCTTCCTTATGCTAGAAATAAAAGGCCATTTTGTATTAATAAAAGTATCAAAGAATGGAGGTTCATGATGGAATTATAATTTAATATAATCAAATGCACTTGAAATGCCTGATGATGTCGAAAGGCAAAATCCGAATCGTTAGCGTCAAAATTAAAATTTTAATGTAAGAACAACGACGCTCTGTTTACATGCTGTTTGTCTTTGTTTCAATTGAATACAATTTTTTGTTCCTGCTGAAAATTTTTCTTTTTGTGAGTTATTACAATATATACCAGCAATATTATACATCCTTATTTTATCAACTTACATTTTGCTAGATGTAGACCTGAATACTAATTTAATAAATTGTACCTCAAACTTTTGTAGATGGACGGTTTCAACCAATTTTCAGAGAGTGTAGTTTACATTCGGACTATCCACATCTCTTTCTAACGTTTCGAAATTCAAGTATAAAGGTATGATATTATAACTCTGTGTACGTTATTCATTATACATTTGTTTTTATCCCAGAACATAACCGTTTGAGGTTTTTGACCAACAAGCAGTGAGTTCTCCAATCAATTCAGTTATTCAAAATTACATTACGCGGCATGACTTACAGACACAAAAATTTTATCTTGATTATATTTTATTCAAATCATATTTATTACTTCTATCAGAAACATTGGATTAAACTAATGTATGTATTTATAGCTTGGTGTAAATTTCGCTCACGGATCAACTATACAAGCACGATGTAAAGAATTGGGAACTTATAAATTATTGGGAGAGAGTTCTATACTATGCAGTAATGGAGAATGGAGCTCCAAATTCCCAACATGTATTCCAACATCTGTTCTTACAAATTTTACAGGTAAAAAATAATTATTTCATATGTTTTTGTGAATATAACTATGTAAGCACTGTTTCTTAAAATGCTTACAGATTTGTAGAATGATTTTTTAATCAACCAATTATTTTTGATAACTCCTAACAGAAGATGCTCCTCCTACAATCTTGATAAATGTACCATCTGGCTCAGCATCAGTGGAACCTGCCGGTGAACTTTTCGTGTATCCAGATTCCACAGTTCATTTAGATTGCATTGTAGTCCGACGAACAGGAAACCCTGAATGGTCATCAACTACCAATTTTCAGCATCACATTATTGGTAAAAACAATATTGAAACAATACCAATTTGTAACAATCAATTCCGCTGTAGTTGAATTAATAACATGTGTTATCTTTTAAGATTGGTCCCAAGAACTGATGGAAAAAGACTCGCATTATAGACTCATTTTGGATCACATGAATGCCCATGATTCTGGAATATATACATGTGCAACCTCCCACGGGATCACCAATAGTATTACTATAAATGTTGTTAGTGAGTTATTACATAAATTATCCTTATTAGTTCATATTTTATACAATAGGAAACAGGGCTTATCCATGTGTAGTATTTTATGATAAATACAAAAAGTATTATATAATAAGTAAATATAATTATAAAATTTCAAAACAATATCTTTTACTTCATATAAGTACAAGCTTGTATTATATAACATTTTTAACCATTTTGAACATTAAATAAAAATTATTTATTTCTTTATTTTACTTGTGCTTTTATTAAGATTTACATGTTCCACGTGTTTTGCTTTATTGAAGAGCATCTTCTGGCTTACTTTAATGTAAGATATTGTTTCTTATTTTTACTTATATTATGAATGATAAAATAGAGGAGTAGGGAGGAGGAAAAACAAATATAATACTAATTACAATATCTTTAGATTGTGCTTGGAGAAGGAAACTCTGTCGAGAATATATTCAATAGCAGAGAGCCAAACTCAGTAGTGTCCAAAATTTTATTGACTTAGAAATTTTAGCACACCCTGAAGAATTATAATTATTGAATCATCATAAAGAATATGGGTCTGCCCAGCATTAGCAGCTTGACAGATTGTCAATAGCACTTGATTTCATTAACTGACAACGATGATTTTAATCTTCATTTTTACCATTTAATAGTATCTTCCCTAATTTGAAACAGTATATAAACTTGATCGTATGTTATCATGTAAAAACTTAAATTATCAGTTTGTTTGTAGCTCAACATTGTGAACCCCTTGATGTTAATGAACCATATTTGAGTCATTGGATGGAAGGCAGTAATTTGGGACAGGCAATGAGATTTTCGTGTCCAATTGGATTTCGTCTTAATGGCACTGCAAATATTACATGTCAAGGATCTGGTAAATATTAATTGATGGAGTTCTAAAAAAACAAATATAAAACTGTTGCAATATCGGCATATGGTCTTTTTAACAATTTTGCGTGCATTACTTTTGGTCATAATTTTATTTAGTGCTAAGATTGCATGTATTCTTTTTCATGTGGCTAACCAAAATTCTCACAAAAAATATCCTTAATGTCATAAATCAAGACAGCTGATCAAAATATTTATAATTTCTTACACACAAATCTTCATTTATTTATTAAATAAAATATTAATAAATACGCGTAGATTTTCTAACAATTGCTGGCGTAGTTTTATTGGAATATGTTTTTCCACTTTTTTGCGCACATAATATTTTCTATTAATGCACTAATACTGATGTGATTGCAGCAGCGCGTAGAGTATTATATTTTAACACCAATCAAAATGTTAATAATTTCTCTGTTTTGGTTATAAAATAAATGAATCATTCCATTATGTATCTCTTTAAGGTCGATGGTCAGCAGACATTCCAAATTGTGAGCAAATTCTATGTCCACGATTAACATGGCCAAGTCCACAACTATCACTTGTGGAACATAATGCAAGTTATGGAGGAAGGGCAGTTTTCCGTTGTGCTTGGGGTTACCGTCTCACGGGTCCTCCGGGCATTGAGTGCAATCAAGATGGCAACTGGACTGGACCACCACCAACATGCCTAGGTAAGACCTTTTACTAAAAATAACAAATTCTTAAGACTTTACAAATCCGCATGGTTGATTCCACTGTGAAACCAATAATACAGCAATGCTTAGCATAGCCTGGCTTCAATCATACAAGTTTCACCTTATTCATATTTAAAAACAACACGATTTTATTAATAAAGTGTCAAAATAGCTCAATCTGTCAGACTAGTGTTGACAAAATAAAATCTCTAAATTTCTGACTTAAAAGAAATCAAACCTTATTCTTTCGATGGTTTCGGCGATAACTTTGTGGAAGTTCATTTTAATATAAAATTTAAAATAACTTTGATTATTCCACGTATTGTGCTACTAACTGTGACACGTGTTTCGCCTCTTTCAGAGGCATCTTCAAACTTACTATCGCATAGTTTGCTTAAGTAATGAAGCAAGATTGATTCTAACATTTTAAATTATGAAATTACAAAATGGATTACGGGTGTTTTTCCTTCTAAAGGAAACAAGGAAGGGGTGATAGAATCAAAACAATGCAATCAGATAATGATACTAATGAGGTGCAATTAATCAGGTTGGGATTTTTCCCTTATAAGAGAAGCAAGAGAGGGGGTTATAGAATCGAAACAATGCAAACAAATAAACATATTTCTAATGACGTTAAACATTACAAACTATTTAACTATAAACTAATGAGCTGCAATCAATCAGATAGGTTAGTGATTACTCTATTAATTGGAAACAATGTAAGTAATGGCGAGCAACCTGTCCTATTAAGAATATTATTTAATAATATTTCTTTTTTATTAGGAGTTTTATTTATTTCTAAAAATTCTGGACTATTCATCTTTAAGCCTTTTTTATTTACTCGGTGGAGTATTTCTAAATTACTAGTCTGATTAAAATTATGATCATTTTCTATTAAATGATTGGCAAACTCATTAAAGAGTCCCAGACATTGGCCAAACTCATTGCCGATCCTATTCCAGGCACTGCTGTGAATTACAATTATTGAAGGCATAATCAAAATTAATTTATCCACTAAATGACACTCTAATGCAATGATACTCAACCTTTTTTGTCTTCGGGCCACATACATATATTTGTAAACGTACGTGGGCCGCAACACTATACAGGTATAGCAAAAAAAATATGAAACCCCCCAACCCCCACTTTTTTGGAAAACAATTTGAGATTTTTAAAATTATAAACTTAAACAGAATAATAATAATAGTACATATCACTTATCAGCATACGGTTCCTTAAAAATTACAATAGTAAAAAAAGTAAAACTCAAAAGTAACATTTTTATTTCAAAGTGTTTATTTCAAAATTAGTGTGATTTTTGACATTGAGATAAATTTTCAACAATTTTAGACAAATCGGGCTTATAATTGCTGCATGCTACCCTCAATACGTGATCAAGGTGAGAATCAGTTGATTCCCGTGTACGTTTTTTATGAAAGATATGTTGATGCAAACAATGTGAGGAGCAGGAAAGCACAATTTTTTAGTCTTGTATTTTTCAGGAACTTATTTCCAAAAAGAGATGTATTCCTTTCTTTCCCTCTCTTTTTTCTTCAAAAATAGCTTTCAGATTAGTATCGTTCTAAAATTCAATAAAATCGTCAAAAAGCTCTGCATAATCATATAATGCAGCTAAATTTGTAATAGTGGCTATTTCAAGGTGCCAGGGATTTTCTATAAGAAACAAACAATCCTTGACACAACGTAAATCCTGAAATCTGCTCATAAATTCCTTAGCTAAGGCAGCTAAATAATTAAAAAATATCGTATAATTTTCTTCAGAAACACATATACGATCTTGTTTAGCTTTTATTATAGTTGGAAAGTTATGCAATAGTTGGTTCTCTATTTCTTCGTGGTAGATATTTAATTTCTCTTCAAAAGCTAATACTATATTCGCCATCTGCTTAATGATTTTATTTTCGCCCTGTTAGCCACGATTCAGTTCATTAAATTTTTCTGTGATATCACACAGAAAAGCTAAGACACCACCATCCATTATTATTTTTCTGTATAGAATTTAAAATGCCAAAATTGTAAATCATGTCCCTGATAATAAATGTGTTTATGGCCGCACGAAAAAGCTAGACGGGCCGCAGGTTGAGTATGGTTGCTCTAATGTGTTGGAGATAGATACACAACAACTAAAACTATCCATTCAGTAATGATGACAATTTTTATTAACAGCAATACAGTGCCCGCCACCTTTATTGCCAGTGAATGGCAAGCTAGCGGACTGGGTGAATGTTCCAAAAAATGGTATGTACTGTGTAGGAGATTTGGTGCAGTACACGTGTCAACCATCTCACAGCTTGCACGGGGAAGCATCAATTGTCTGCACCGAAACTGGCTTCTGGTCACATCCACCACCATTCTGCATTACACCATCAAACACATCCACTTTTGTACCACAGTCATTCGATTCAGATTAACTCATTTATAATTCCAAATTATAATGGCACAAGTCCAGGAGTATTTATTGATATTTATGTCATTGATACCAATGCATATATGTGGAATTTCATGTTAACTATTTAAAATGTGTTCTATTATGTTGTTATATCATTCTACAAACGATTAATAGTAAATATTAAATTCATTTCAATACATACAAGTTTATTTTCAATGAAAGTATATAGTAAGATACATGACACTAAGATGAATAATGAATATTAAGCTATAAAAATTTCAAATAGATAAAATCTTTACTTGTGGAGCATAAAAAACATTCCATCCATTTAAAATGCACTGTGTATAATAAAACCAATGTAAAATTTGTAAAATCATCGATTGAATGTCTTCTGTAGTACCTATGTGATAATTAATTTTAGTAATAAATAAGTAACATTTTGCTGTTGGTTTTGCAATATTTCCTAAAATGTTCGATACAACTTTAAGCAGGTATTGAATATCATTAATGTTGGACTAAGAATCTATTGCAAATGTGCATAGATTTTTGATAATGATGAAACAAAATTATCATCTTCATTATTCTGTTGATTGCTTCACATACCGCAAAGATTTCTCAAGCAAAGCCATCCCCAGGCCATTACAAGCCATGTTATGTTTAAACGTGTGAAAAAACCTCTATGGATAATTCAATGATAAAATATGTTCTTAACCCTTTTACGACCAAGCAGCGCAATCGCGCTGATTGGTACTTCCTCTAAATCATCCAAGTAGCGCGATTGCGCTGCGAAAACCATGTTCCAGTCAAGTGTCCCTCAAGTTGTTTTAATAACACATGTTTATTCAAATTTATGCATGGTGTGGATTGTGCAAGTTCTTAGGATTGACAAAATCAATTCTATTGATTTATTGCTGTTATATTTTTAAAAAAAAGCTGGATGTAAAAGGGTTAATCCAAAGAATACAAAATATGATGCTGTTGAAAATGAAAGTCTTTCAATAGGATATATTGCTGAACCAAGAACGATGTCCCTGTTTTATGACATCTAAATTATAATTCTATCTTTCTCAGTATGTAAATAATATTAAGTAAGGAGAATAAATAAACGAAAATCCTCAGTGAAAAGTATATTGATTTATCGAGTGTTATTAAGTGTCACAAAAATGGAAGATTCAACAAATAGACACCAGTAAGTTGGGGTAAGGGCACGAAAATATTTTGGTCCTTTGGTGCGTAATACTGACACTGTTGAAATTACTTCCTGGAGAGTATCAGATAATTCTAAATATTTTCAGTTCAATTAGAATTATATTTTAAAATCAATCTAAGGTAAAACAGAGTACAATAAAAAACAATTATTATAAAGCCTTAAAGAATGTAACATTACAAGGCATGTGTGTTCAGTGGCGGATTAAGCACTGGCCAAAGATAATTTTGGAGCCTTCCTTTTACGAATGATAAAAAAATGTCGCAAAAATTATTTGAGATGTATGGATTTCAAAATAATTTGTTACTATTGGCAAGTGGCTGAGCAAGTAAGTCACATTTTCTTTTTTATTTCCTTTCTATTTTTCTTCTCTTTAAGCACCTTAGTGCATGGTTAAAAGATCAGTCCGATGCAGCTCTGTCTCAGGCCAAGTAAGTGAGAAGTAAATTCGTTTCTTTTCTTGATCGTATAGCGTTATGGAAGGCGGCTGTGAAAAACGGCTGCACACACATAAAGGAAGGGTGGTGGGAGAACCAACTTGCAAAATTTGCAAATTGGCAGTTTCATGGTATCCCAATTAAAAAACAATCAAAAATGATAAATAGGGACAATAAAATAAAAGTTATATAACTAAATATATATATTATTAGAAATCTATCCAAAGGTTAAAAAGACACCAAATGACATATTCGGGTGACAAACTATTCTCATTTGATCTATGTGACACACCGTTACATTTGAGTGATAAACCATTCGAATGCTCAATGTGATTATAAATCTATCCAATGGTGATGTGACAAATTCACATGAGTAACTTATTGAATATATTACATATATGGGTTTCACGTCTGCATATATATTTCACTTAAATACATTTTATTGAAAAATCTATGTGATTACAAAAACCAAAGAGAGATCTGACTTGAAAAGATACAGAGTGAAACATTCGCGTGCAATCTATGTGATTACACTCTAACTTCTATCCAAAGGTCTGACATGAAAATACACAGAGGCTTGGGATAATCTAGTAGTTGACTAATTCCTCTCACCATACTCCATTTCTAGAATTGAATGGATGTTAGGGAATGTGAATATCACAGATATGTATCTATCCATTTTAAAATTAATACAGGCGGACCTCTACTTTCGCACATAATTGGTTCGTGAAAATGTGTGCGAAAGTTGAATACTCGGATGTAAAAAAAAACACCAAAAACAGTCCATAGTAATATAGTAATATATAGATTTCAAGAGAAGTATTTTCTATTAAAAGTAGGTTGACAGCAATGCAGTACATAATGTACTGCCAGATAAAAAAATATAAAAACTTAAAATAGGTTTTAATTTTTTAATGAAATGATTATTTTATTTAAGGCTATGCTGAGAATATTTACACTGTAACTATTTGATAATTGTTAAGAATTCATTTATTTAATTTTTTTTCTCAAAAATTAAATAAAAATCGTAATTTATACTTTGTCATGGCAATGTTTGGAGAATTCTAGTACGGTGACGTATAAATTTGTTTCCAAAAGCAAACTTTGTTTTGTTTACAGATTTGAGAAGAAATTAAGTTATTTGCATAATGGTGATGTTCGGATTAAATAACTGGCACATAATTTTTATCGGCTGTTCATGCATCTAAGAATGGACTTATTGGATTCCGAAGTTTAATATCTCGTAAGTAATACCAATAACTTTTTATTATCACCTGAAACTGAAACAAGTGTCATGACTTGTTCAAGGATCCTGATTAGTGTACCTGTTATTTACTTCTTTTATCGGCAAAGAGAAATTAATCACTCAATCATTTCATTTCATGTTAATTATACTTTCTTTTTCGCTTCAGTTCTATCGCAGTGCAATATTTATTAATAAGTGTTAGTGAAATTGTTAACGAAACAAAGTAATTGTTAAATAAAGGAATGACGTCATTGATTTAGTTCTGGAATTGGGTTCCACTTGAATTTGCCGTGGTTAGTATTTGTCGTGGGATGATAGTACATCCTATTAATCACCATCAAAATGTGTGAATCCAATGAATAAAATGATCTTTTTTCCAGGACAGGAATACTGACACTAATGAGTTGTTTCCTTAAGCCCAAAAAATCAATTTTGTATTTTCACTGAATAAAAAATATCACGAAAGTATTTAATATAAGTACTTAAGTCGTAAACGAACTTTATTCCAAAAGGTTTTTTGGTCTGTATTAAGTACTTTTGAATATTTTTTTCCTTCTAATTTATTTACTTTATTAAAAAAATATATAAATACATTGCATTACCTGACTTATGTTTATAATTATTTTGTACCAATTTCAGAGAAATATATCCAAATTGAAATAATGGGAGGCAAGAAAAAGGGAGGATTGAGTGTATTATGGATACCTAGGAAGAAGAAACATCACGGCCATGGTAATCATAAAGCTGAAGAAAATCGTCCTAAGTCATCTGCTTTCCCCTCTGGGTCAAGTCATCACAGACACCAGGGAGTTCCTTAGTGAGTTTTTTTTTCAATTTTATCAACAAATAAACTATTTTCAAGGAAGATTTTTTTGTATTGCTACTGTTCAACATAATTTTTGTTCACTCAATTATTTCAGAATCGTTTTTAGCCTTTCCTTTATGGTCCCATAAAAACACATCCAATCCAGTGATGTGTAGTTGCTACGCTTTATTCAAAGATGCTGTTTTTATGGTGATTTATTTAACGATCTTTGAGTGAAGCGTAGTGACTACACCTCTCCGGATCAGATGTGTTTTTTGGGACTGTAAAAAAAAGTTAATAACAATATATCTTTCATTAGTTCGATTACTCTTATTGTTTCAACTGTTCGTTGATCAATTCTACGACTGTAAGTAAATATGATAAAAACAAATATTTCAAAAAAAAAAAAATTTTAAAATTTTATCTTGAATGCAATGTTGTGAATTTAAAAATATTACATAATTTCTTTTTCAGTATGCCTGCAGAACATCGTATTACGAGCACTGAAAATATTTCTGTCCATGTAGATAAACCACATGAAATTCCCAATATGGTGGAGAAACCATTGCTGGATGAAAACCATTCCATTGAGAACGACGTGAATCCAAACTTGGAAAAGGTTCGGAACTTCTCTATTTCTCTAGCATAAAATACACTTTCAAAATCATCAGGTTTCAACTTATTATTTCTATTAAACAATTTTTCACCCTGAAGTGAAAACATTATTCGAACATTTATATTATAAGGTATAAGATTCTGTCATTTTTGACATAATCTAGCTTTCAAATCATTATTTTAGTCACCTAAATAAATCTCCGTCATTATATAAACTAATTTCTATTTCAGATTGATAAGGCACAAACTAGTTCAAATAAGATTAATAGTGATACCTCAGAAACAATAAATGAAAGCAATGAACAAGATGGTGATAATATTGACTCTGTATATTTACGAAAACCACCTCCAGAAAAAGCCAGGCGCCGTCCACTACCAGTTGCTGAAGAAGAAGAAGACTCACGCGGAGATAAATGCTTACTCTTCTTTTTTCGGTGCTTAGATTTTGGTCTCATATGAAATATTCCGAATCTCAAATGTTAAAATGTGCTAACCAGTTTTTTTTATTTTTCAACTATTGTTGTAATTAATATTTTTAATAAATAAATAATATAATACATACTATGTTTTTTCATACTAGAATTTATATTCACACTTTAAATAATTTTACAATAATCAGATAATGAAAACAAGAGTCCACAAATATCAAGAGAGCAGTACTCCACTGCTTACTGAAAGTTTAATCACGGTCCACATTAATATGATGCATCGTGGACCAAATAATCTAATACAAATATGATAAATGGTATCCATCGTATTATCAATCTCTCGGTATCAATAATGATATTGACACTGCACGAATGCTGCATAGCAACCTAAAGGTTTGTAACCAGGACTGTGGAGTCAGAGCTTTTTGGCCGTAGTCGTACTCGGAGTCGGAAAGTTTGAAAAGTTTGAACTTATTATTTTTGCTTTTAATATGTCAAATTTGACATTTGGCCGCATTGATAGGGTTGATATTTAATTGAATACACATAAAAAGGAAAATAAGGGAAAAAAGGTGACGATATTAACCTTTTTTAGTCGGAGTCTGTCTAATTTTTGGTCAATGTCGGAGTCATGGTTTTGGTAAATGCTGGAGTCTGAGTCAGACTTTTTTTACCGACTACACAGCCCTGTTTGTAAAGCGTAACCGGCAATGGTATACATAGATAGAATGAATCTATGTCAAGTAATGTTTTACTCCCTTCTGCCTACCTAAAGTGGAATACAATTTTAAATAGATAAGAGAGGTTGATTGGCTCAGTACTGATAATTGAATAACTCCACCTTTATATTCCGAGAAAGGAGTTCGAGCTACTAATTTACATCCAGTTGTGGTTAAAAATCATCTCTATCAGAATTTTTTACACTACAAATTGCAACCTGACATGACTTAAAAAGTTACATCATACGTTAATGTATTCCTAATGCATCACACACTATGTCAGCATTTCCTTACAGAATGTGTCGTGAGCAAGTAGTAAATTTGTCATCCGTAGTTGAGGGTAAGCATAGTTGGCTTCGGTTGCGGAGCTCACTGTTTCAATCCTTGTTGCCGGGTCCGTGGTCGAGAGAACTAGGATGATGGCTCATACTATTTTGCTGTAATATGCATCATTTGAGAAGATTTCTGTAAACCAGACGGTAGACTTGGCAATCGTCAAAAATTCATAGATGTAATAATGTTTCAATGATAACTAAGAGCTACACGGCTTTAAGCAGATGATAACTATGGAAACTTCAAAACATTTTCAAAATCGTAATTCAGTATTGTTAACTTTTGCACAGTCAAAATAGATTTCATTACAAGTATCACTTTTAACGCATTAGCTAATGTGTTAAAAGTGATACTTGTATTGTGAATGTGTCGCTTCTTTGTGTGTTTTGAATTCCCAGATAACCAATGTGCTAAGGTATTTACATTCAATTCTAGGAGGAATGGCATTATATTTAAATACTTTGCGGAAGTAGTGCAATAAGTATCTCAATTCAAGTTGTATAATTTATATTCGAAGTATACCATTTAAGAAACATATTTTTTAGTTTGCTAGATACATTCCATCCCTGTTCTCAAGTTTTGATATCAGTTCTGAAGCAAGTGCCAACCCATTTGATATTTTTGAAATTAATGAATTGAGTCTTACTATCAAAGTTACCTAATGAAATTTTGCAGTATAATGGATTATTTGTTATTTTGATAAATGACATAACATTATGATTTTACTATTAACATGTTTAAAAAGTCATAAAATACAACATGCCAAAAATCATACAGATGTTTAATGAATTAGTATTATGTATATACATAAAATGAACTGAATATAAGACCCAATTTTTCAATACTGTTTTCATAAAAATAATAAATTAGAATACACATGTCAAATTGTAAGAATGGTGACGGTGTTGTCGCCACTATAGGTTATCTATGGTCGCCACATACAGTAGAATTAATTTCGGTATGTAGCCAGTATAAAATAATAATGTACAATACTTTTTTGTAGAAATTAACGATAGTCTTCACTGATACTAAATAATCGAAAAGTTCTGTGAACACTTTATCGTTAATTTAAATTAGAATATAGCGTATCTAAAATAAGTATAGAATATAGTGTATCTAGAGTAAGATAAAATAAATCTTCACATTTATTGAATGGCAATGAACATTTGAATGTTGACAACAATGAATAATTTATAGCATGCGAGTACCTGCATTAGACATGCAAAAAATGTATCTTTTAGGAAATAATGATTTTGGTCGATCACACACTCCCACTTATTTTCTTGAAAAAGAATAAAACGTTCCTTCTATTTGATTTTTTTTACCATGCAATCCAAAATTTAAATATTTTTTTATTTGATGTAAAGTAAATGTAGCAGTAGCTGACCGTTTAAAAGAAAATTTCAACAAAAATAACGATTAAGGTTTAGCATTGTACCGAATGATGGTAAAGCAAGTATACTTATATTGGATCATATGTCTTAATTAAAATTATGTGACAAAAATTACGAAAGGGCCGGTTTAAAAAAAGTTGTGTTAAATTATTTAAAGCCATGTTTTTGTTTCAGTAGTTGACCATCTCACAAATTGAAAAATCTAGTAGTTGATCATCCTTTGTTTCAGTAGTTGACCATGTCTAATCAGGGGGCTTCATAGTGAACTTTTTGTCACAGTTGCTTGAGGGCTTTCTGTCACACCGTCTTGGTTGAATCAAGTAGCAATGGGTGGTTCTGGAATAAGGTACACACCGTTTCTAGATTGTGTATTATTGTTAACCTAGAAATATGATTTTTTTCTGGACAGAGGGGCCAACGGGGGGGGGGGCTATGGGGGCCATGCCTTCCCCCCCTGAGGAGATTTTATTCCATTCAAAATATTATAACATTCATTTTCAAACGATTTAAATAAATATGTTGTAGTTCTCTTTTTTCACAACCCTTAAGTTTAACAACTACAGTTGCGGAAAAGGAAATCTGTACACCCTTCACAATTCTATTCATTTGCAAATATTTCCTCGAAATATTTACCGATTTCCATTATTTTTCCTTCTGATTGTAAAGAAAACTAATAGCCATATTTTGAAGAACAATCCGCTGACACTTTTCACTAACTTTAAGATGGCCTGGCTGCTCATGAATGTAACTTGAAATCATCAGAGTATATGACTCGTCTCTAATCGTCCGAAGTCAGATTTTTGTGCACTTTTGTACATTCTTAGCTCGATTTTTACATTTTTACAGTAAGAACTGGCTACGGCTATTACGAACATTTCGCATTGATCATGTGAAATAACTAGTCGACTAAAGCTCAGCATGGAAATCTGTAGCAGTTTTGAGGCGTTTTTGAAAAACCATAGTCCTTATACGAAGGTCGTCCCGGTCAGTTGTTTAGCGCTCCCTGCTGGTTCAAACATACCCACCCATCCAGAGAGCCAGTTTCACAAAACATTTAAAAAAAATCTACACTATACTTCCTACACAGTTTAACTCTAAGGGAATTTTTTCTATTTGATAAGTTTTCCCCAGAAAACTGATTCAATTTGGGCTTTAATCGCCATTACGTTTTCTTGCGGCTATCCATAATTTCGTCAGATGCTTACGCGACTAAGTCTGGCTCAGTACTGTTGAAGCTTTCAAAATATGGCTATTCTTTTTTTGTATATATACGAAATGTGATAAGTTAATAATTATCTCCTAATTGTGAGGTTTGACAATCAGCGTTGCCTCCGCTGAAAGGAGGTTTTCCACATTACGACGTATGAAAGCCTGGCTAAGGAATCGTATGAGTTCGAAAAGACTACATGGTCTGGCTTTGTAGCATATCCCCTGGAAAATAGATATTTAACCTGAATATTTTTTGGCCTATTTGTAACGTCAAAAAAACTAAAATTCGACTAAATTTTATAATGTTTGCTATTTTTCTCTGGTATTAAACAATTTTTTTTTATATTATGTTTGCATTTTTTAATTGAAATAAAAGAATTAATGATAATAGTCAGAGTCATCAATTATATCACATTTTGTTCGGGTCATCATTTATTCCGTAAAAAAAAATCAAAAAAAAATCGTGTAAAAAAAAGGAGCGATGCCGTTCAAAAAATCGCGTAAAAAGGGGACTTGGTGTATATTTTTTTTTTAACCTAGCCATCCCGAACACTTTATATTTTGTCCCAACAGCTACTTTACCTTAAATATCTATCTTAATACTAGTGATACGATGTATAAACTATATATATATGTCTAAACTAGGAAAAATAGGGATTTTTATAGTCCTACGAAGGTTAATATATCTTGTTTATTTTCAAAATGGTCATCCTTTGGGACAATTCCTGGATCCGCCAGTGCCCCCACAAAGCTTTCTTGTAAATATAACACAAAAATTAAAAATGATTTAAATACTCCAATATTATGACTGCCCGTAATGCATTAACTTGACATGATGAAGTCAAAAATATTGAATTGCCAGATGCCTATATTCACTCATGTCCTTAGCGATTTACTTAAGAAATTTGAAATAATACACTTTCCTCACCAGGTGTTGTTTTCAAATGGCCACCCTGGCACTCCATTGACTATATGGTGATTTATTAGTGGCTCAATCCGACCACAAATGCCTTAACTTGTCTGAACTTTATGATTTAGAGCAATCCCGCATCTGCATTTCTTATTTTGGGTGATTTTATTGTCAAAGGTCAACTAATGGTACATGGTCAACTACTAGTACATTTACCTTACTTATGTCTCTTTTTTTTGGTTTGATGTTTTCTCAATTGTTCTTTCATTGTTGACAACATATTCATGTAAAGAAATATTTTTTCTGTTTTTTTTTGAGTGCTGGCGAGTTTTGTTAAAATTAATTTTGAAGAGCTCATGTTACACTCATTTTACATTAGGAAAGCATTGGATTTATATTACACACAGCATACGGCAAATGGAACATTCTTTATACTGAACATAAGCTATAATTTCACTATTTTAGATTTTTTTTCCTGAAAATAATTGATTGACTTAGGAACAATCCAAACAATTTTTGTAAATGTTAACACACCGTCTTTGGTTAAGACTGCAGTTGAAAATTTCATTACTATGAAAATGATGCGTTAAGACCACTGTTCAGGTTATTTGAACAATATAACATTATTGCATTTGACCTAATTACTTACTGAATGCCCATCAGGAATGCACACACTATACAATTGAAATCCTGTAAATAAAGATTACATTTATAAGGCTTAAATTTTTTTAGTATATGATAAAAGACATGTGAAAAGCAAATAATCAAGAGTAATATAATGCAAAAACTTTACTGAGAATAATTAATGTGTTTATAATTGTTGTCTTACACCACTTCTTGCTGTTGATTTAAATGCCAAATAACTCAATCAAGGTTACCATATAATATTATATCACAAGTATTTATGATAGGAAATAGTTTAAACTTTTTTTATTATCAATTCAAAGTTTAATGGTATTTGTTTATATCATTAAATAATATACATATACTTCATCAGGAATTGGAGGTAAAATGACAGATTGTTGCAGATCCTTCAGGTACCTTGAAACCTACCTTTTGATTGATTTCGTTGATTGGATCATTGGGAGGAAGCAGATAGGTTGACGGAGGGCCAAAAATCTTGGATTCGATGTGTGATGGCCAAATGCTCCGAGTAAGAATTTAAATAAATTGCCATCTACGGACAGCAGGATTTATTTACTGCATTCATGAATATTTCTCACAAGCAATGTTTTTTAATATTTCATTGATCCACAGAGAGAGTTATTCTTATTTTCTTTTGAAGCAGTATTAAAACATAGCGTTAATATTCTGTTTTCTTCCAATCTGTCATTTAAAAATAGCATTCAAGTGCCTAAGAAGAATAATATATATTGATTGAATAAGTACAGACATGTGTGCTGCTTGGTAACAGAAAGTGTCTGATCTTGGTGGCAATGGTGATTGAAAATTTTCCCCTTTGTCTTCATACACTTCCATTTATTCAGAACGCTAAGAAATAATTTCAAAATGGAATATGTAATAAAACTATTTCATTTCTGAATTTTTTAATGTTTGACAACCCTAATGAAGATTCCCAGAGGATATTTTCTTTTGATCAATATTCACGTAGGTAAAGCACTTGAATTTAATGATATGTAAAATATTGATTTATCTGAAGCAATCCAGTGTTGCACGTGTGATTTTGTCAGTCTCTTAGCAGGTTCTGTAAACATATCACAATTGATACAGCTGATTAACAGATATTTACAAAAAGATATTTTTACATTTATATCGATATTCTATATCAAGATGAATATTATTTATTACACTTGACAGCATAATGATTTGTTTTTTTCAAGCAGTAAAAAACATTATTAAGCTGATGATAATTGACTGGTGTTGCTGAGGAGATGAATATCCATTAATTAATGAAATGATCTGAACTATGACATATTATGAATGCGTAGTGAAAAAGTGCATGCAATAGTTCTGAAGCCACATGGATCATCAGGGAAAGTAGTGATATGAAAAAACTTTTATATCAAACTCATATGTGTATAGAAATATCTGGTTCCTTCTATTACTGATAAGTTTTTTAATACACCATCATCAACTGTATCTAAAATGATTGGTATGCAGGAGCTTGGTCAAGGCGACACAAAACTAACTCGTTTAAGTGCTTTGAATGACTTTTTCTTTTTTAGATGAATTTCTACAGACTTTTTGGAGTCCTAATTATTATTGTGAGTATAATACTGATGATAATCAGTTGATAATACTCACAGTAAGTACAATCGGCAGTGATTACTGTAAAATTTACTATTCAAAAGTATATCAATGGTCAGGTTACTTACCCTTTCGTGGTATAAGTAATGATAGTTATAAGTTACCTCAACGCTGATTTTTTGTAAGAGGTTTTCTTCCCTTTTTTTCATTTGACATTTGCCTTTCGAATACTGTTGGTCACAACTATTGTTGTCTGATGCTTGTTGTAGGGGGTCAACAGATAAGATTTGGTAGTGTTTGGTCCCACTCTTTTTAATGCGAACACATCCACTGGTATCAATGTCTATGTGGTAATCTTAGCATTTGAAAGATATGTTATACTCACTATAAGCATCGGTACAATTGGAGCCCTATTTAATGAAATCTGGATTGTCTTAACAAACGCAAAATTTAATCAGTTAAAACGATATAACATTTGCTCAACAAGTCGGTCCCTGTGGTCTAGTGGCAAGAGCTTTGTCCTAGCAATCGGGGGGCCCGGGTTCAATCCCCGGCAAGGTTAGATTTTTTCAATTGAAAAAAAAAGATCTTGGGCTGGGTGTTATGTTATTTATCGTTGATTTTGTGCACAACTGATACATTATTTACCATCGAGTTAATCTCGTGTGACTTTCACAACTCGAATATTTGGGTATTTTGGGTAGTACTCATAGGGTTTACTCGGTAGAACATAAGGATGCTGGCATTTCATGTAAGTAAGTAAAGTGTTAGAAGAGGAATAGTGGTGGCCAGATTTTCAACAAAAGAGACATCCATCAAATTTCAAATGCTATTGTATAATTCAGAAAAATCAAATATCTCTTATAGAGCTGATTCAACAATGAAGTTACCAGCCATGTTGTACAGTCTGGCAATTCAATGAATTATGTGGGTAAATTATAATTTACCCACATAATTCATTTAAACTCATTTACATCAAAATATTCGCTATTTCATATAATTATGTAGATAACAAGCTGTTTACTACGCGTCAGTTCAAGTAAATTCGTGTACTTGAAATGCCTGAAGATGCCGACAGGTGAAACCCGGGTCGTTAACGACAAACTCATGGAAAAGTAAAAAATTCTAACGACTCAAATTTGATATTGAAATTCCATCAAGCAACTTCATTAAAATTATTTATTAAAAAAATAAGATGAGTGAAAAAATATATCAGTATTAGTGGTCCACGATTTTTTTTTACCGGTCGGCAGGTGTAAAAAGGTTGGGGAACACTGCCCTAAGCTCCGTAGAGCAGTGAGCACAGGCATCATCCATACACAGTACACACATATTTACAGTCAGTTTTCGATTTACGACGATTCGTACTATCGGCAAGTCGATAACGTACTGTTAATGTTTGTTTTGGATAATAAATTCAAAAAGAGACAATAAAAACGTCAAGTCAATGTCATATAGAATTTTATTTAATAAAGCTAATAAAATAACCACTTTTGGTTAGTGTGACATCTGTTGCTGCTTTTTTGTAATCACCATTTTCGAAACATGAAAGTTTTTACGGACCGGCAATAAACTCATGCGGACCGGTGCCGCTGCTCGGACCACTGGTTGAAGAACACTGCCCTGGAGCGCGATGATACATAATACAAAAGGATTTTAAATTCTTAAAAAACCTTTAAATCTTAGTTATATAATTAACCTATAAGGGAGAAGGAACATAATTCAAGACCTTATAAAATCGCGTACAATTTTCACACCAAGGCCATATTTTGATACTATATAATATATAGACGGTGTCGGCTGACCACAACGTTTTGCGAAATAGAGCGGTCCTGATTGTTAAGACCACCCAAGAAAACATAATAACATTCAATAAAATGCAATAAAGAGGTTTATTATACAACAATGGTTCTCAATTTTATTAATGCTGTAAACAAAACGTTTTAGCATCAATTTGTAATTTATTTTTAGTTCGTAGGTACTTCCTTCATACCGCTTGGCGTTTAAAATACTTAAACAAAATGGTGTGATTTGATTTAAACATTCTTGTATATAATTGGAAAGATAAATAATGACACGGCCACAATAATATTAATAATTTCACATTAATATTATCACAGTTATGGTTTATATTTAAGGAACTGTTTTGATTAATTTTAATTATTTTAATTAAATGATTTTCAAATGTATTTATGATCTTAGAAGACGGAAAAGATGAAATTACGTCGTAGTATTGTGGCTTGAAAATATGGCTTAAAATGATATGCATAAAAATGAAGACAAAATTGTGAGGATAATAAGGTGTGGGCATAACAATATGAAGATGTTAGATTTATGAATACATAATAGTGATACTCGCGAAGAGCGATACCGGTCTTGATCTTAATAAATTAATTGTGAAATAAGTAAAATAATGTTTTATTAATTCCACTATAGATTTATTAAGATCAGGGCCGGTTTATTTCATCGCGAGCATTTTCAACTCTGATTGAATATTTGATCAGAAAATTTGCATCAGTTGAAAATGTTTGCGGTGAGCAAAGCCGGACCAAATCTTGATAAATTAACTGTGAAATAAGTGCGAAAAATGTTTCATCCAATTTTGTACTTGTTCCACATTAAATTTATTAAGATCAAGACTGGTTTCAACTGAAAAAATATTTATTTGGAAATGCTCGCAATCGTCAGTTGCAAATTCTCGCGATGAGCGAAACCGATCCTGATCCTAATAAATTCAATTTGGAATAAGTACAAAATATGTCTAATTATTTTTGCCTTAAATGTGATGAATAATAATAAATAATGAGATAACTCGAAAACGTCATGCTGTCACCATTTTATATTATTTGTGTTTCGGGGTTTACGGGTCTGGACTCTGGATTACCAATGAAACATTAAAAACAACTGATTGACACGATTCTCGGCGCGGGTCGTACCTACCTTGTTTACTTTGGAATTTTATTCTTGCCTTTGAGAATCCCGAAATATCCCGCCGCAATGCCGTCGCGAACGTCGGAAGGGAAGAAACTTTTATTGCGGTCATTTGTTTATTGATCATTAGCAATGGTTTTAAGGTAGGTAGGTATAAATCTAATAAATCCCCTAAGATTCTTCGTTTGGATTGCTATACGGCGTCAATGTAAAAAAATAAAATAAACCATTGACACAACAGAGTCGGCGCGAATATTTAAGGGCGAAATTGTGTCGCCTCAGTCAATTAACCCATTATATGCCGTAGTTATAAGAACGATCGTGCACTGAGGGCCGCGATTTTTTTGAAAAAATAGCTTAGGATATCCGTAATACAAGTAAGCTCTCTTTAAAATCGATATTACATTGATTATAATGCAACATATCAACGCTTCCAATGCAAAACCACTTATAAGGAAAAAATGCTATTTTTTGTTTTGAATGCCACTTTTTCACATTTGCATAGAAATTAATATTCTACACCTGCAGGCAAAGCTTGGAGACGAGGGTCCACTAAGAACGCCTCAATTCGATTTTTTAAAAACACTTTCTCTGAACATGTTTTTTTCTGCGAGAACTGCTAGTAACTCAGTTGCTCAACTTATTTTTTCTCAAGATAGTAAGGTGTGAAAGGATACGAGGACTAGAATAGGACTAGGGGTTAGCTAATCGTTCTTGCTACGCGCCGCTTTTTTGGGATAGGAAAGGTGGGAAGGGATTTTTAACAAAACATACACCCATTGCCTTCGAAAAGAAACGATTTATCAATTGAGAGAATCTACTCAGTTTGTCTACCACGGAACGGGCAGACCCAGTTATATTCAATATGCTCACATAAGTATATTTGTTCAATTGAAATTTAATTGGTAGACCTCTATTATACTTACAAGAAAATGTATTGATTCGTATAAGAATATATAAAAATTTTGATACTTATTTATAATTCTTTAGTTCGAAGCCGACTTGAGAGTGGATCGATTGTTTGGGCACCGAGGGGTGCGAAATGTGTTCTAATGGTGGAGAGGATTCAGAAGAAATTTTTGACAATTCTCTATATGCAGACATATGGGTACTACCCATGGCTTTATCCAACCGACTTTCTATTAGGGATGCTCACTTTCAATAGTTTGAATGCTCGAAGACAAATGTACCTGGCATTATATTTCTTTCGGCTTATCCGAGGCCAAAATGAGAATTCCACCATTCTTGAAAATGTTAAATTGAATGTTCCTGATAATTTTTTGAGGAATCGTGAACATGAGTTCTTTGTTCTTTCAAGGGGTAGAACCAGTCTGCCAATGGGAAGAGCTTTAACAAGTTTAAGCGGCATTGCTTCGGATGTCGACATATTTCATATTGACGTAAGTGAGTTCAGACGAATACGATATTTTATGAATAAAATATGATTTTGTCGGAACTCACTCGGTTGACATCTTTAAAATTTCTAAAGTTATTTTCATTAATTTTTTCTCTCTGTTCTTATGGCTACAATTTGTAGTTTTTATTATGTGTATGCAAGTATGTATGTATTATATATGTAAATAAATTTGTCAAATGCATGGCGTATTTGCGTATTGGCGGAAGATGTAATGCCATGATTTGTATTTTTTATGAATAAAAATAAAAAATAAGACTTATCCAATTTTGTTGTTAGTTATATCGGTATTATGCCGTCATAAAAAATGACTGAATAAAGTTTTAGTAGCTTAAAAACTTAATAAAAAGAAATATACAGCAAATTTACAACTCACTTTGGGTGTGTTTAATACCAATTCGTGTATGAGAGGCATTGTATTTAAATAAATAAAACAAGTAATACTAAAATTTGTGCTTAATTTACTAAGCGATAACTTAAATTAGATTTAATTGCATTGCAATTTTGGATTATGCACTTTTCAAATTTACTAGTTGATAGTGAACATAATAATCTACTAACGAATGAATGTGTTATGTTCCCTTTAATTGCTTTTATGGTGTATCATGATAATTATATGTTTAAAAGCATGAGTTGTGTACTACTTTTATGAAATATGGTGTATGGCAACATTTTGTTCGGTATAGTAATTACATGGTAATGTAACAAAAATTAGCAATTCTTATACGCACAAATGTATAAATAATTCCATCGCATTAATTATTATTCAAACGCTAAAGTAATCATAGAGTGACGACAAACAAAAATAAAAGCGGTGTTGATAATACTAATCAAAAATGAATATTTATGACGTTACTTTGTCATACAATTTCAGCTACAGGGTCCTGTATTGTGTGAAAATGATGATATTCGTTTGGTGGTAGAATTACGCCGTGTGATTTCGGCCGGGAAGAAAATGCAAATATTTTTATCCCTGGTTTTAATCGTTTCAGCGGTAATTAAGCCAGTTCTAGACGCGAGATTTATTTGGATCACCATCAGAAGTTTTCAATATATTGAAAGGGAATTAGCAATACGCGTCTTTAGTTTACCAAATAAGGTAGATTTGTGAATGCTTTATGCTTGCATTCCGCGATATGGGGCTTGTATTTCTAGATGGATTCACATTTACTCTTCTTACCTGCATATTTAACCGGTATAAAGCCATCGTATCTCAACTTTCTTATGCTAAATTTAAAAGCTAAAAAGCTTGTATGGAAAGATACGCATGGTGTCTTTTCTCCTCGACTTTAGCTATTTCAATTGACAATTGTTACTGGAGAAACAGTGTAAAAAACATACATCTAGATATCTAATCTAAGGTTGTTGAACAAACATTCCAAATTTGATTTCACTGAACTATTTCACGAAAAATGTTTCAAATTTATTCAATTTTGCATCAGTTTTTTGGTACAAAAGAAAACATACGACTGTAGTTATTATTTGTGTCAATAAATGTTTTTCTAAACTATTTTAAAACTAATTAAATTCGAGTTACTATTTCTTCTTTACAATTTCTTAAATAATTAAAAGAGATATTTTTTGTATAGCGAGACTTTTAAAAGTTATTTGATAATATCTTGATTAAAACATTGAAACTCAATATTTAATGCAGTATGCAGATTCGTCAAATACTTTTTTATAACCCATGACGTTTAAGTATTTATGCTAAGAGCACATTTTTATATTTTGTTTATGATTTTAAATGCAAATTATGAGTTGAATACCAAATAATTAGCATTAAGTGTTTTGGCGACATGAGTCTTATCACAATAGCATAACAGTAAAAAAGGTTTGATTTTATCATATAAATATGTTTGGATTCGTACGAACCAAAAAGATGATATTACCAAATAACTGTAAGGTTTTCATTACATTTCTGAATTCTTTAATACGAAAATGAGTCTAAGACGAGCTTAAGCGATGGTATTGCCCGGGAATAAATAGAAAAAAGAGTGGGAAATGGCAATCCAAAGGGGTTTCCAAGCATCCACAGTTTGTGCGGTGGGTATAATATCTACTTATCTAGTACATTTGCCGTATCGCATTACCGGTTAAGTTCATAAAAAAGTTCGGAAAATCTGCTGTCGTCGGTGAAAAAATGGAAATATCAATTAAAATTCTCTCAGCTTATACCGTTTCCAATTAAAAATGAAGTGCTTTTTCATATTCGTCCCTCGCGGTACGGCTCGGGCGAGTTTGTAATTAATTTTTACACAGCGCTTGTTGGGCGGACTGTGGGCGGATGGAGCCGGGCGGGAAGGGTGGTGAAAATCTCCAAAAATGATGATTCGCGATGTATTAACTGGCCCTATGTAGAACCGCCCAGTACCAGCACGACTAAAAAAGCCCTCTTTAATTGTTGCTCACAATATGCAAACCTTTTTAAAAAGACGACACAGAAATATAAGCATACGGTACATTCATGACACTACTATTGTTATTTTGTTTTTTCAACATTATTGCAATCCGAAAATTGAAAAAAATTGATTTTAATCAAATATTCTTGTAAATGAAATGGATTCCCCATCAATTACTTCTTATAATTATATCACTAGGATAAAAGGTAACGACAGTTGTTGCCTTTTACCTATAAACATTTGTGCTGGTTGTGATTAGATTATTAAATATCCTGTCATATATTATATAATTGAATAGTCAAGACTCTTGGTTTTTTGTCCAACAAAGTCGAAGCGTCGTGAATTAAAATTTCAAATTACAAGCTTTTAACAATGAATCGACGGATTTGTAACCAACCGCATGAATATTTGTGTTGTTTTAATTCCGAAATCATAGAGAGATTAACGATTAACTAAACACTAGTCCTTTCTTTATGTCATCTCCATAATATAGGGAGAGACTGAGTGACACCGCGATCTCGAGATGTAATATAATTAGGATATATATATTGGAGCCGACATAGTTAAAAGATTCCGTTAAATTTTACTAGTAAAATATTTATTTATTTCTAAATTGGAAATGTTTGAAACCACCACAATGTCTATTTTTGGATTAAGCACAGTGGTGTGAAAGCTTTGCAAATATTAATTTAGCATTTAAACCACAAAATGCAAATAGCGACTTTGACATTCTGGACATGTCAAAATCCAGCGGTCACAGTCACACGAGTCGAATAATTTTATTTATTATTGTGTCTAGTTTTGGTCATTTTGCGCTAAAACGGATTCGGTATTGTGTTTACCAACCGAACGACAAATGACACACACTTTGCGAATCACAACACATTGAAATCGACACTTGCGCCGAAGTAACATCAGTTTTAGCACACATATAATATTCTAGTTTTCATAAAATAATTGCATGTACATTATTTAAATAATGAAAATAGTTACAGTTAATTGAAGGAAGAAAATTCGTATGCATATAAGAAGTAAGCGCATTTTATGGATAAACAATCAGGATTTTAAATAATAAGGATAAATGAATTTCACATATTATTTTTAAATTGCCTCAAGTATTATTGTCATTAAAATGTGACTTGTAACAATGATAACACAAATTCGGATTATGTTGGTAAATGGTTCTTAAAAAATATTTTTGATATAAAATAGAAGGTATTTTTGTATTTTTTTTTTAAATTCAGCCCCCATATGTAGAACATAACTGACTGACTACCATAAGCATGTAAACATTTCTTTAATTAGAACTTGTTATTATTTAGTTTCTAATATCTCATTTTCGAATAGGGTTAGGAAAAAAGTCAGGAAAGGACTATAAGTTAGTAAGTTGCTCTCGCTCTCGTCACGTATTAATAATAAATCTATGATTTCTCATTAAGCTATCCAAATTATGAAACAAATAACTGTTCTCGACAATAATGAAATGGTGTATTTTTTGATTGATTTAATAAAAGTTAGATACTTATTTTAAATGACTACTAATTATGTGGTCAGTTTCTAATTCGATAAATGGTCAGTAATAAATACTTAAAACGGTCAGTTAAAAATATTAACTGGTCAGTAAAAATAATAAATGGTCAGTTAAAATAAAAAGAACATGTCATAAATTTGCCTATTACGACCATATTTGATCAAATTCACAAGCTGTCAAACTAAAAATAATCATTTTTTTAAAATAGCTGACTATTTAAATTAAATACTAACCATTTTTAATAAATAACTAACCATTAAAATATATTACTGACTGTTTTATTTATTAACTGACCACATTCACACTGATACAATGACAACTGACCGTTTATAAT
Source organism: Himalopsyche kuldschensis (assembly GCA_028554975.1). Taxonomy (NCBI): domain Eukaryota; kingdom Metazoa; phylum Arthropoda; class Insecta; order Trichoptera; family Rhyacophilidae; genus Himalopsyche; species Himalopsyche kuldschensis. The sequence continues at coordinate 8,864,282 of JAHFWI010000038.1, forward strand.
ATTAACTGACCATTTTGATTTTGAACTGACCATTTATTTATTTAACTGACCAAAACTTGAATTAGTTACTGACCCATTAAATACGTGCCATTTTAAATTGTAAGTTTTCTCAAAAGTATGTAAAAATAATTGTCTCTTTAATAATCCAAAAGAAACCAACATGAAGACATGTTAAGAAGATAAGTAAATTGTACTCATAAAGTCATATTCAAATGGCTTAGTCATTCGTATATTAAGGAGTAAAAATCTCACGTTAATACTGAATGTTAAACAAATGAAACAACACCCTATGTTAAGGGTATATACTCCCTAAGATTTCTAGCTTGTGTAAATATATGGTATACGTCACCGATTATTCATGGATACATTGTAGAAACATACAATCTCGTGTATACAATTTCTGTTTCTCTGGAACGACACATAACGACATAAAGTATTAAAGTGCGGTACTTAAAAGTATTATTGTTACCATTATTTGTTGTCTGAAAGAGACTGGGACACGTGTGTTGGCATACGCCGCGACGCTTTGAAGCACGTGCCCACGTGCTGGCGCGATACGATGATCCTGCTATAATGGAAATTCTGCTAGCGAGATGATCGAATTCGTCACGAAGAAAATTAAGTGGACGATAAAAGAGAAGAGACTTTTGAGTATCAAATGCACTTGCGTAGTGCGTGCTGTTTATTTTGGGTTTGTTAAGTGTTTGTCATAACGTTTTAAATAACGGTGAGAAACAAAGTTTTGATCGTTTCCCAAAATTGTATAGGCACTATACCTGTTACAAGATTACAACAATAACTTGTTTTGAATAAATGTTTTGGTGATCGGATAAAACTATCAAAGTTAAGTTATTGATGGATAGTATGTTATAATTCATTTATAAACGATGTTACTATGACAAATGTTAATTGTATTTAAAATTCAACAAGTAAAAAAACATAACTGGTTTCATTTCTATAATATTTCTTAAAACAAACATACATTATTCAGGGGAAGTGCTCAATTAATGAAATATAATATATCGTCTTTAAAACTGTTATGTTGACACCAGCAGTATTATGAAAATGGCACTGGCAATATAAGACCCAAGGTACCTTCCTAATCGTACACCCAATTACTACATTAGCTTTTAAAGTATAGACATGATCAAAAAAATATATTATGTGCTCAAATTCCATGTAGAGATAATGTACCATTTAAGTTTTTTGATTTTTTTTAAAATTATATATTTCTTCAAATCGGATGACATTCTATGTTTTTGACAATTTTTATTTCAAGGTATATTATGTATACGTAAAAAGGTCCTCTAAAATATATCGATGCCACAAATTTACACGGGAAACATTTTGTTATTTTTGTTTGATATTGAAAGTAAATTATTCATGGATATAGTTTATAGAGGTATTCGTGTCCTCGATTATAATCATGGCAGTAGTTTACGAATCGTGAGTGGGATTAAGACAAGTGGCAAGTCAACGTCGGAATCCACATATTGAAATTCTGAGGGAGAGTAGGCGTCGCTGGCGTCGGCGTCGGTATGGCATGCGACGTCGACGCGTCCTAAACAAAGGTGCCGAATGATTCGTCTCAGGAATGGAGCCGACATTCACGAAGTAAGATTAATAATAACGCCTTCCTCCCTCGACCCTGTTTCAAGTTCCTCGTAACCTTTTAAAAGAAAATACTACGAAAAAATATATTTTTTACAAAATTTAATAACATAAGTATGTATGACGTAAAAAATTGGTTTGTGATTCAGTACAGCTTACATTAATGTAGCAAATCTTGTTTATAAATAGAAATGACGTGTTGATATTTATTACCAATTATATTACAAATAGTGTTATACTGAGATAAGACTGGAAGAAACAAACACTGTAGGCTTTTTTCCAACATTATTTACCATTTAATGGTGGAATTCATTGGTTAATTTGAGTCATTGAATGAATTGCTACTCGGTTGATTATATCATTGGATAACACAGTCATCATTATTGTATGGATGTATATTGTAATTATATCGATGTTGTTTGGATAGAACCCGATAACTGAAAAAGGTTAAGCAAATAAAACTATGAAAAAAACAAATGAGAACAAATAGATTATTATCAGAATTTCGACTATTCCACTAATCATAAAAATAAAGCGGTTTTTGGAGTTAACATACTGATGATAAAACTATATCTTCAAAAACAGTTATCATGTTATGCCCCAACACCACCGATACATGTATATTGTAGCATTTTGATGAAAAAAAGCACCTCCAAGAAATGAAACAAATTATACTTTATATTATTGTAAGTTTTTGAATAGCAATAATGTAGTATGTATATGGTCTTGAAAATCAGCTGTTGTAATTAATTTCTGTTATGTTGGCTATGTCATTTTGAACTATCAAATAAAAAGTCGATTGATATCAATGAAAAATAAATAATTTTTTAATATAATACGCTGAAATAGCGTGAATAATATTGATCAGACATATTTGGTTTGCAGTCTCTGCCTTATTAGACAATTTGGGCACGTATAGTGAGGGGGGAATGGAGAGTCGCTATCAGGAACAATGATTATGAGTAACGTTGGAATTCTTCCGCCTTGATATGGGGCCATCTTCTGAATTTCACGCAATTGTTTGGAGAAACTTCCGATGACACCAAAATATGCCGAAAATTTTATATCCTAATTTTGATTTTTCGAACATTCCACTTCGATCTAGCAGGTAGGTGCCGTCGTAATTTATGTGCAATCCATAGAAATTTATGTAGGGTGGGTCAACGAAAAGAAAACGTGTCGTAGTTTCATTAAAAGACAAATTAGATATAATCGATGCTTTGAACAAAATTTTGAAAAGACCATTAGTAAGTTCCAGTAACGAAGTAGAAAAATAATAGAGGACACTTTGCGAAAGCAATGACACAACTTTCAATATGTGCTGAATGCGACGAAGAGTGGTTAAATTGCGATGCAAACGATCCTGGATTCCAAATTTCGAATGATGACGAAATAATTAAAGAAATATAAACCTCAGCGGAACAAGACCAAGAAGACGTAGTAGTGATTTGCGATAGGGGAGATATTGGTCCTACACATTCTGAAGCTTTTCAGTGTCTAGATGTCGCCATGAAGTGGCTTGAGAGTCAAGAAGAGTGCTATTCAAGACAACTTATGTTTCTTAAAAGTATTCGTGATTTGTCAGCATCTAAAAGAAAAGCTAGCCTTAAGCAGAAATTGATAATTGTTTTTTTCAATAAAAAATAATTTATTATTAAAGCTATGTATTAACCTAAAGAAATAAAAATGATTTATAGTGAATATAATTGTCTTATCCTGTCAATTATGATTTTTTCGATTATCCGGATTTGTCCTTATCAGGACTATCTTCATCCCCAATTAGTCCGGATAATCGAGGTTCTACTGTATACAAATTTATTCATTTAAAATTTCTCGCGTCTTCTCATACAAATATCGAAGGAAACGATAATTCATAAGTGCATAACGGACCGCGACAAAATTCTAATAATGATATATTAGCCGATGACGCAAGTGGTGCATTTTCTGTAATGTTTCAAGCAGAGGCGTAACAGTAGGCAGAAAAAAAAGATTCTGTGACGTCACGCCAGTATTTACCATGCCACACGCAAAATTTGTAAAAATAAGTTCAATTGGTGCTGAGATCTCCCTAGAAAATATGTCCGAATGCATGTACCGATTTGCATAAGCGTGTCGCAAATATATTGTTACGTGTAATGGGGGTATAGTCCTTCTCAACGCAGTCCTTAAGCAGATGAAGGATGGATTTATTACATAAATAGTTTTTTTTGTTGACAATGCTAATGATTATTTAAACTTTTGTTGTAAGCCGTTGTCGCTATGGTGAAATTTACTAGCTTGAAATAAATCAATATCGAAGATTCGCATGGTTTCGTTAATCACCATGATTATATAAACGATATTAATTAAGCCAATAAAAAAATGTTGCAGATCTGAAATTAAAGTTGTGTTTTGATCAGATTATTTTTTGGCAGAATTTTTATATATGGTAGCTGTATACCATATTGATAATTAATTATACTGCTAATTAAGCACGCACTCGATGGATCAATAAGCTTTTCAATTAGCTCCTGAGATTATTTGTTCTAGTACATTTTGTCCGAGCACGGCGAGAAAGTGTGGTCACCTGACACTAAAGCGGCGATCCTTGTACGTAGGCCGACTATGTGTCCATACAACTGGTACACATGTTGCAACAGTTTGCCAAAACACGAAAAACGCATTAGGGTCACCCGAAGGTAGGCATCAACACCGTGTTAACGCTGTGCTTTGCTAGAAGGCGTCTCGGGTCCGATCTTCGGACACTGATTTCCTTCCAAAGATTCTTTATTCCTGCCTCTTTATTTGCTTCGGATAAAGTCTGATTTATTTTACTATAAATTAAATACTGAATTTTATATATAAATTCAGTATTTTTCACTATTAAAACATGATGGAAAGGTATTTATTGTAAGATATCACGAAGCAATTAAGTACCACACTCATATTTTACGTAAGAAAAATTAGGTTCTCTTCATAAAATATGACGAATTTGCTAGATTTCCTTTTTAATATCGAGATTAATTCGATATATGTACATATGTACATTGATTAAATTTGATTGTTCTTCGTAGATCTCAATTATGAAGATGGTTTATTGCGGAAATAGCTGTAACAATATCTGTTAAAACATTGCTACTCAAAAAACTCTATATATTATTTTAAATAAGGGCAATTTTAATGATGCTTTATATTATATTACCATTTTTTTAATGACAGGTAAGTTTTTTTAATGTGTTCACTGTCAATACTTGGTGGAATTGCATAATATAAAAATAATAAAGCAACTCGGTTGAAAATGCTCGCCATGAGCGAAACCGGTCCTGATCCAATAAATTTTATGTGGAATAAGTACTAAAAATGTTTTTATTATTTTCATTTTTATGACACGTAATTTTGTGACTCTTCTTTAATATTCATGTCATTTTCCTCACCATTTTCTGTCAAAAGAATTCGTGTTTATTTGACGACCTTAAAATACACCGAGAAAAACACTATCATGGGTTGGCTTTTCCGAATAATGGGAATGGAAGTCACAAGTTCCAACAATACTTTTCTAATACAAATATAAATTATAAGAAAAAAATATGATTCGTTTCTATGCAAGAATATATGCGAACATTAATGTGTTCGTGGTTAAAAATAGCACTTAAATAATCATTTTCATATGAATGAAACACCACGATTGTAAAAATACAATATTCTGTTACAAAGACGTTATGCAGATAATACAATAGTTCAAATGCAGTTTTGTGCCAGTAAAAATGTGTTACTCACCGTATCGAGTGCTATATGTGTATGTAGATATTATAACACTTCTCGCGGGCATGGTTATACACTAAATATGCACCAAGCTGCACTAATCGATTCAAAATGTACCGTGTGCACAGAGATCTAATCAATCACTAGGTAAACTGACAAAAATCTAAAAAAAAGCCATAGCGCGACACCTGCGTTGGTCGATTCATTAACTAAAAGCTTCTTAATTGATGGTTGAATTCCGTAAATAAATTGACATTTTTTTTTAAAATCGTAGGATGAGTGGAAGAAAGGATTTTTGCATGATTAAAAATCATCACAAACTTTTTACGTTTTTTTTATGCCTTTATTTTAGGGCAGGGATGGCGAAGCTAAGGGACGTGTGCCCGAGGTGGCACGTTTGAAAATTTAGATGGCAGGCCAACGATTTTCGAAACAACGAAAATTCAATTTTTAACTTTAGAAAGTTAAAATCTTGATTAAATAATAAATATTGTATTCATTTTCAAATTCTTCCCAAGATAAATGACAATCGCTTATTATTATATCGTGGCAACGTTTAAATAGTGATATCGTTATTTTTACTGCTTGGGCACGCCAAACAATCGAGGTAAATTATTTGATGATTTTTGACATTCGGACACAAAAAGGTTCGCCATCCCTGCACTAGAGCACGCGAATTGCTTTATAAAACAGTGGATTAATTTTTATTGCATTTCTTTCAATTATAATTTGCAAGTAATGTGATTAACGTGGGGGCCTTGATGGAAAAAAAATTCATGGGGAACGATTGCATATTTTATGCTCTCTTGTTGTGACGAAAAAAATATTTTTTATAAACAAACAGTATATTCTTTTAGTCCGAAAATACATTAGTTGAGAAGTATGGCACCAGTTAGTGAATACTCCTTGCGGTATAGTAGCCGCCCTATACTTTCTACGGCGTAGAGGTATGTCGTAGATCCCTCGCGGGTCTACAACATAACGTAACGTCGACAAGCGGTTAAGTGTAGCAGCACCACGGGACAAATCGAATACGTGTCAACCCATAGAGCTACGCTCTCTTACGATCTGGATGTACGTCAGGGTTTCTACACTGAATAAACTTTTAGCAACTCTTAAGAAAGAAGTCTTTAAAAGAACAGATAGATACGCTACGTCAATTCAACAGTAGGAAAATCATATTATCTTATTTTTAAGGTGTTTACTGTCAATACTTCATGGAATGGCTTTATAATAAAAATAATAACACATTTTAGTACTTATTTCACATTCAATTTATTGGATCAGGACCGGTTCCGCTCATGGCGAGCATTATCTACTGATGATGCTTTCAGTTGATAATGCTCGACATGAGCGAAACAATTTCTGATCCAATAATTTTAATGTGGAATAAGTACTAGAAATGTGTTATTATTTTTATCATAAAATCTCAGTTTAATGAAAACGGCTCTTTAGTGTTTTGAGTTATCTTGTTATTTTTTTTTATTACATACAGCTTAATTCCAATTACTTTTAACTTTTGAGTGGTATTCTCATAAATATTTTGAACTGAAGAAGACAGAGAGACAATATTAATGTCCATAAAATATTTGAGTAGCGGAATAAATTGTTTTGTTTTACTCTTATTACATTAATTTTTCTCTATGACAATGCCAAATAATGTTCACATGGGCTGTATTTTTAATTGAAGTATAACTAAAATTGAATGCGTTAACTATCACTTCTTGGTGGAAGGGCATTATTTAAAAAAATATAAACGCTTTTCTTGTTCTACTTCTACATTTTATATTATAAAGATCGATAGGTTTCACTCATAAGCATAATCAATTTGTGATAATTCAATAAATAATGCTGAATATTTTATAAAATTATATGCGAAAGTAGTATTAAAATGTGATTTATTTATTTAAAATATAATATCAAATATATTATAAATCATGACAAACCCCTCTCAATTAAATTGTGTAGGTTGTCATAGTGCAATAAAAACTGTCACCACTTAAAATAAGTTGAAAAATAGATTTCCACAAACACATTTTTTGTCTAGTGCAACGTAAAAAACCTGCAAGTAATCGAATCATAGAAAAAATATTGAGATATCAATAATGTAATACTTACGAAAGTTTGAAAAATTCAAAAAATAGTTTTTGTAATATTGATCAAAGTGAAACTGTTTTTTTTTTTAATTTTGTTCATTTTACTTTGTCAATTTGGTAACCCTATAAATATTGTGCGAAAAGTTTCCTGTTCCGTTGAGTCCGCTATTGATGTGAAAAGGGTGTCAGGAGGGATTTATGGTCACCCTTATTCTGCAGGTGAAATTGGTCTCATATGTTACGAACCAGAGTACTGCGAGAATAAAAGAAGGTGTTCTATACTGCGTTAGAAGCGGTTCACCAAGACTACAAATATTAAAATAAAATCAGTGAAACGCTATAGACTGAAAGACCATGCCTGTTTGATATCAGGAATAAGTTTGAATCTAAATGCACCCTTCAAACAAGTGTTATATTTTACTTCTTATCACTGGTAACTGAGGTTTTTGGAATACTGGAGGCTGATTCATATTAGATAGTTTAAGTAAGTATAATATGCATCAGTATAACTCTGAAGTTACTCAAAGTGGCGCATGTGAATTCATCATTATTTGGAATATCAAGTCAAAATAAAAAAAAAGCAATATGAATTTCGCAAATAATTAACAACCATTATAAAATCATTCATTTCGTATGTATATTCGCATCAAGTTCTTGTATTTCCCGACGAAACGAAAATGCATTAAGTGGTTCATTTTTCTGTTTTCAATTGCATTGCAATATGTACGAAAATTTTAAGACTCTAAAAGAGAACCATCAAAAAAAAAACGATGGCTATAAAATACATAAAGCACAATACACTCCTTATTATTTTGACGTAAGTCATCTAAACACAAATATTTTATATCTAACTATACACACACAATTACAGTCTCCCAATAAAGTGATATCAGAAAGGTATCTATCCACTCCAAAGCAACCGGGTCAGCCCAGTGGACTTTTTCTAGCTTGCAAATCAAAAGTTTGTAAGACTCTACAATACATTTCGTAGTTTGCAATTCCTGCAGATTTCAAAAAATTTATTAAATCATATCCCAGGTAAATTAGTTCATAAGATGTTTGTATTCAATGAGTTTGTACACATTCTTTTTTATTTACTCCAATGCTGAAACTATATGGAGCTTTTGAAGCGGGTTCTCAGTATCCTGAATTATTGTTTTATATTATGGTTTATTAAGAGACGATGGACTGCTGATACTGAGACTCGAATCTCTTACCTATGAAAGTTTGCGTATTGTATTGATATTCAATTTGTATTCACCACCAACGGTTTCATAAGCATGCGACTCATTCAATTACATGTAAATAAATATAATTACTCAAAATTACTAAAAATTCATTTAATTGTTATTCATAACCGTTTATTGTTAGAGAGTTTGGTAGCATACAAGCATAAATACATGATTACCGAATATTTTATATGGCAAATTATGATTTTAATAATAGGTTTGTTTGCATTTCGTATATTTTGCTGAAAATTGGCAGAAGAAATGCAAACATTCATTTTATCGTAATTTGTAGGGTTGGTTTTGATATCAATCGTTAGTATGAAGGTACTTATTAAAACTGGAGTATAAAATGCAGAAATTTGATTGTATAAACAACACGCGTACAGTACAGAGAAAATATGAACATTGCAAAAAATATTAGGCTTATATTTTTTTATTAAGATCATGATCGACACTACGTCTTGGTCTCCAGCAAAATCTCCGACCACTAATCACTGCTCGAGACATTCGTCTGCAATGAAATCGTAAAAATGATACTAAGCACATGTTCTATCCAAGGCAGGATTTAAATCTTGATATATTGAACTATACAGGTATCGTCGTATAGCCCGCAGACCTACGCGTTACATGTCGCTATATGAATACATAGGTGGTATTTTCTTTCAGTCATTCACTTGGTTTTAATGAAGAAAATTAATTATATTTATTGGAGAATTTATTGAATGTCGTTTCGTGTTATTTGGTACAGCTTCTAAAATATGTAATATATGTTTGGTTTTGACACAATGCATACTATTTGGTATTTCATTGGGTAACATTTTTTTTCTTTCTTTTGCCGTTGAAAATAAGTTGGTATACTTTTGTAAAAACCGATTGTTCATAGTGAAAAAATTGATATTTGAAATGTCATTCAGTATCTACATACATATCTATTGTAGTTTTACATATCTATTGTATAAAATATTTAAACTCTTTAGCAATGAATGAATGAATCAATCTGACAACAAAATAGTCATTATTTTTAAAATTTTTTTCAACGGAAATCTTGGGTCAATAATAAAATTCTTGAATAGTTCCATATTATAAATGGTTTCAAAAAGTTAATTTTTGAACGAGCGGTTTGTAATAGTGTGTAATTTTTAATCCAAATACTAGTCATTCGCTTTCTTTTTTGTCGATTGGCCTGCGAATACAGCCTGCCCAATTTAGTCAACAGTAAGTATAGATACAGTGTATCCAGAAAGGGTTAAAACATCGGCCGGTCGGATTAAAACTCTGCCTATTATTTTAATTGGCCCCTCCCAGGTATAAATTAGTGGGCAGATGTGTGAAACAGCCCCATACTAAAAAGAGTTTACTCAATAATAGAGGGCTACTTAGTTTTCTTGTCGTCGTCCTTGCTTTTTTAATGTTAATGTGTAATTAAGTTTTGCAAAATGAGTTCATTAAGATTCCGTGACTTTCTTTTTGCCATCAAAGAGATTTATATTTTATGTTTGTAGCAAGGTATATTTAAAAAGCCATGAATCGTTCATATAATATTTCACAAATTTGTTTGAATACTTTGCATCTTAAGTTATTCCACTATATCTAACTTTTTTGCGTAAACATTAAACGTTACCATGCTATATTTGATATTGTTGTAGAAAGGCTATCTACATATAATAGTTACAAAATTTTTATTCGATAATCTTTAAGCATTCAAGTTTCTGTGTTTTATCATACCATGAATGCAATTTTTAACCGCTTCTGTACCGAGCAAAATGGTCGCATTGATCACATCTTTCGCCCAACTTCGCATCGCCCTAGAGAAATCTATAATTCTGCGTGATCGATGAATCCGTATTCAAGTTTTGTTCGTTTCGAATGGAATATTAAGAGATCGCAGTGCAAAATCTGCAATCAATCGATCGAGCACGGACTAATTTATAAATCACACAAAAAAACGGCTAATTTATAAATCACAACATAGGACATCGTCAATGTTACACAATTATATAAATGACGCATGACAAATAGATAAATAAACAATCAAACAAACGAGATATCGAATGTTTATTTAAGCGTCACAATGACGCTTAACAAATGACTTCGACAAACAACATAGACAAACAATACAATTAATCTTTCTGAAATGCAAAAGTGGTTGCCTGTCAAAGAGGATGAGCCTAGAGAGCCGAGAGGCGGAGCTAAGCAGGAGAGGATTGAGATTCTGTCCTGATGACTACGGTACAGAACAGATACCATAAATTACAGATTTTTTAAATATATATTGTAATATTTGCGACTTTCTTCGTGACGTTCGTACGCAGCGGCCACCAGTGGCCTTACAGTACTGAAGTGGAGCGGTCTGTAAAAAATCCCAAAATATTAGTCAGATTCTTAAGGTAAGGATAGACCAGGTGTTTTCAACGACACTTGTAACCGCAGAGCTATTAAACATCTTTTGAAATAACGACTCGAAAATGGTTTTACTTTACAAATAGACTTAAAATTCAGTAACCCCGTGTCTTAGGTAAGCGACGCGAACCGGCAAGAGAATTTAGGCGAATCCAGTCAATTTAAAACGTAGTTGATCAAAGGTCTTATGTGCCATCGCTCGGCCAGACGCAATTAACGCTCTGGTGAGCTTGGACCGTTTCATATTTTCAAGCGATTCGCGTGCGCCGTGAGTGCGCACTTGAGGCGACTTACGACATATGCCGTCCTGGCCGGACCGCTTCGCCTACGTATGACACTTGCATGGGCGAGGACCGTTTGATATTTTAAAACTCTGCCGCTTTCAAAGCCGCGCCGGAACGCCTCGCCTAGATTCGCCCAGCTAAGACGACCCGTAAGAAACATCAATAATTGAAGAAAATGTTTTGAAATTTACAAATTACAACATATTGAAATCTCTGTGAAAAAAGAAGTGAAAATTTAAATTGTTTGTTTTCAAATAAAGTTTGCGCCCACGACTCCTTTTTGATATATCAAACGCGCCCGCGCCACAATTAAGTTGATAGCCCCTGGGTTAGGCTATTGCTGTTTTGTATGAAGTTTGGTTCGTTTGATTTAGTAATTGAACACAATTGTAATACTTACTGACTATTTTCATGTATTACTGAAAGATTATTGGGTTTACGGACCGAAAAATTTAATAAGATGCTGATAAAAAATACAGCCAAATATAACAGGTGTAGATAAAATTATTAGAAACAATACAAACTTAAAGCCCCTTCATTAAAACTTAGATCGTCAGCCAAATGTATAGAATATCCAGGTGAATAACTGAGAATTTTCTTACATAGGTCAGATACTCAAGTATAATAATTCACGTTTAAAACATAGGCTGACGAGGGCGTAAGCCGAAATAGCTATCAACAAATATATAAAAAAAAATCTGTAGAATTAAAATATATTGTTATTTTTCTTACCGTATTATAATGGAGATCTAACAAATAAATGCCTACTCAATCAATATAATAATTTCATTAGAGACGTGAAATCACTCAACAGATTTGACTTTTAACACATTTTTAGTACAATTATTTTTTAACATCAAACATAGTATTGACTCTTAATGGAACATCATAACCGTAACCATATTTAACGAGAGCTAGTTATTAGCTAAGTGGTAAAACTCTTTCTTCAGAAAGGGAAATAGGTGAAGTTAGATATTTAGTGAAAATAGCTAATCGTTTTTTCTATTCTGCGTTTTCGGAATAAGAAACTTTGGAAAAAGTGATTGAATAGATATGAAAAGATGTTTTTGCACAAAAATCTTTAAGTCTTCTGAAAAGTCCACATATCAATGCTGCCGTTCTGGGATTCGAATCCCTATCTGTACAGTCAAGTAAGACAAACATAAAGATTCTCTAGAACCACGTGTTATGACCACGGCAGTCGATGGTTTAACCGCTACTTCTCAACCCCGTGTCAAGTATACATTATTCATAATAATAATAATACAGAATTCAGTTCAAGATTATTTATAAAGGAGGCCGGGTATACTAAAAACAAGCGGCGCTTATTATGTATTCAAGTCACACCCGTTAATTACTTACACTTGTGAATGTTCTATAATTGTCATAAATTATCTGTTGTTGTTGCTATTAACAGCGAAATTACACCCTGTAATTACGATGATTAATGGCCTATTCGTCATTCGTCTACATACTTATTAAAGCATTATGAATTTGGTACAATTAGAGTTTGAAAAAAATTGGGCTATGTGATATTGTTGATGTGTTAACAACTTTACCTTATATGCAAATTCGTATTTGAGGTGGTCTGAATATATTATCGATGATTCGTGTTTAGAACACGATGGATGTTTTTCAAATTTTCAAAGCGGATGCCATTACAACTTTCAGTTTAACATACAAATTTTTGAAACGTATACAATCTTTTTCTTGGAATATAAATATCATCGTCAGAAGCCGGAAATCGTTGAATATTTGTATACTCAATCGCATTCAATGTTTATTTAAAATTTCATAGTTAAATAAAACTGTAGAAAAAAATACTATTAATTTTATTATATTTCTGTGTAAGCAATTTATTATTAGTTCTTGATGATGAATTTGTTTGTTTGTAGTTTTTGTATAAAATTTTGGACTATTTGCACAGTTAATAATTTCTGATCGACAGCAAGTTCGATAAGTAAGCCACTGTCATATAATAAGCTATTATTGATATATTTTATGTGGATTTTATTTATCAGTAAAGCATAACCCAAACCAAAACATAACTTACGATAACCTAGACCAGTGCTTCCCAATTTTTTCATGCAACGGACCCTAAATTTGCAAAAAAAAATGCGGCCCCCAGTTTGGAAAGCACTGACCTCGACAACTGTCGTTGCTGAAGTAACTAAAAATATACAATATCGGAGCTAACCAACGCCAATTAAAATGTCAAACTAGGCTTAAAATGAAAAGAACTCTCTAGTCCCACTATGGGAGCTTTCATAAAGTGATTTTTAAATCGATGTATGGACGTGTGTTTGACGTAGGGCTGTGGAGTCGGAGTCGTGAAGTCGGGGATTTTTTGGCCGGAGTCAGAGTCGTCGCGGCGTTTTGGCCGGAGTCGTAATCGGAGTCGGAAATTTTGAAAAGTTTTAACATTTTATTTTTGTATATAATATGTAAAATTTGGCTATTGGCCATCCATATTGGTTGGTTGATATTTTAATGAATACACATAAATAAGAAAGGTAGGAAAAAAACGTGACGAAATTAAACTGGTTTTAGTCGGAGTCGTGTTTTTGGATAAAGCTGGAGTCAGAATCATATTTTTTTTAACGAATCCACAGCCCTGGCTCGACGGCGTGGATGTCTATGATTTCTAAAATTACCGCGCATGAGATATTCATGTCTTCGCTAAATCTTTATATGCTGAATAACCAACAGTTTTCGTAGAACAGATTCTGTTTATATATATTCTTAACATCAGGCTCTCCAATACACTTTGCCTCACAGAGTTAATGAGTACTTAAGTATTTCGACTGAGGGTGCATGATGGAATTTCAATATCAAATTTGAATTTTTTGAATTTTTTACTTTTCCATGAGTTTTGTTGCTAACGACCCAGCTTTCGCCTTTCGGCATCTTCAGGCATTCCAAGTGCACGGATGTACTTGAACTGAGAACTGTTAATGAGTACGATCATTTTTTTGATTGGAGATGATATCCACCATATTCAATTTGAATTAGTATTCAAAATTATCATTTCTTCAATTGATAGCTTCAAACACTGCTATGGAAGGTTGTTGCCATGGGATAGTACCTCTCAAAATAATATATCGGATGAATGGATTGAGTGAAATGGTAATTACAGAGTTGCCACGGTGTAAATATTAAATTGATACCTTAAACAAGGCAGTAATTCGGACCGCTTTTTATTTGACAGGTGTCATGGATAATATACTTTTTTTGATTGTGAATTGAAGTGGACCGTTTACATGCTATTATTTATAATGCTACTCATAAATGTATCATTTGTTGAAAAACAATTTACATGATTTTTTTCATTTAGTTATTGAAATTTACGTAAATAATTGTACGATATTAATATTTTAGAAAATATTAAATTTAATTTTATAATGTGACAATATGATTCTCTTAATAGAGTTTAAGGTCAATTTAAAAAAAAAATGTACTCAACAAATCCAATTGCCATATAAAAATTATGTCAAGCGGCATATTTGTGTGGTGACCAGTATTACCAGTAAGCTTCGATATAAATCTATAATATTGTCTATTCATTGTTTTAGCTCGTTGGCATAGTAACCAAAGTATAATCTAAAAAAATACCTTTCAAAAATCGAGCACATTGCTAGTAATTAACGTGTTTCTCGGACCGAAACATTGGCGGGAAATTACATATCATTCATATTTTTTAAAAATGGGCCTCATAAAATCCGTGATCGGATGTCAACGTCGACGGCTTCGGTTCGCGTAGCTCATGGGTTAAGATTCCAGTGCATGCAGTTTCGTTTTTCCCTTGAAATATCAATTTCTGTTCCAAGATTCTCTCGCACACTCTAATAATCTAACAACTAGTCCTGGCTTTATCATTTTCTTTGTATTCGTACCCTCTTCGATGTTGGGTGATTGAGTAAAACCAGTTTCACTCTTAAAAAAAACTTAAGAGTCAACATGTTTAACATTTGGAGAAAAATTCGGTGAAAAATATATAGATATAAGAGATATAATCAAAAATAGCGTGATAGTAACAGCAATTGAAATATGTATAATATAATATATGGAGGCAGTGGCGGCTGGCGAACAGACTATTAAGGAGTACAAAAAAATATTCATCTATTTTTCCGTACTACGGACAGCCAAAAATTCATAAGATTGGCACTCCGTTGGTATTGCGTACATCTGAATTGAAAGTCCATGTTATAGAAGTGTTTTAAAATCCAATGAATAGAAAGAACTCTTTCAAAAATAGTTGAATCTTTTTTTGTACTTCCTAATACTCTGTCACCAGCCGCCACTGTATGGAGGTCACGCCGGTTTCGAACAACACGATATAATACTTGCAAAAGGAAACCGGTTCTGACATATGACAAATTATTTATAGTAATTAAAAAAATATTTTATTTATTCAAAATATATGGAGGTTTACATATTAAAATTATTATACAACACATCAACCCCCTCTAATATGATACATATTTTTCAATTGACTTCCAATACCTACTTTTAATTTTGTAAAAATTTCCACAAAGGAATGAGTGTCGAGACATTGAACTAAATGTACAAATGTTTTTTTATTATGTTATGCGATAAAATCCCACGATGACTTGTGAATAGTTCCAATTTGTATGGCGCATCATTTAAAAAATTTCATTTGAATTTGTGTATTTTCACACTCTCCGTTCTCAGTACTTACTCATTGCAGGTAGGACCGCCTCAGGGTGCATTTAGTATGTTGCCAGTTGCCACAATACGGCAATTGCATGCTATGAGATATGATTATGAAGGCAAGTACCCACCCGCGAGTACGTGAGGGCTCAATTATTATACCGGCGTATTCGCAGATAATAAATATATTATGGTGATCTAAATGCATTCAAGGTACGCAAAGTAATCGTTCATTACTAAACAGGATATTGTTAAACAGCAAAAAAAATATTACATTAATTGCGCCCTCGAGAGGTGAAGCGAGCAAAAAAATCGCGAAGCTTTTATATTGGACTTTAAAGTTTGTAGAAATATTTTAACATTTTAACAGGGCTGTGGAGTCGGTAAAAAAAAGTTCGACTCCGTCACCGGCTCCAACATTGACAAAAAACACGACTCCGACTCTTTTCGAAGCTTAATATCGTCACCTTTTTTGACTTATTTTCCTAGTTATGTGTATTCAATTAAATATCAACCCTACAAATTCGGCCAATAGCCAAATTTTACATATTACATGCAAAAACAAAATTTCCGACTCCGAGTACGACTCCGGCTAAATCCTCCACAGCTCTGCATTTTAACGTTACGTGGAAGCTTACTCCATCAATGAAAAGAAAAAAGTTCTTCAGTGTAATATCCGACTCCGACTCCAATATTGACCAAAAACACGACTCCGACTAAAATAGTTTAATATCGTCACTTTTTTTTGCCTAATTTTCCTATTTATGTGTATTTAATTAAATATCAACCCTAACAATCCGGCCAATAGCCAAATTTGACATATTATATGCAAAAATAAAAAGTTCAAGCTTTTCAAAATTTCCGACTCCGAGTACGACTCCGGCCAAATTGCTGCGACGACTCCGACTCCGGCCCAAAAGCCCCGACTCCACGACTCCAACTCCACAGCCCTGATTCGTACATAAGAAGTATAGTATTAAGTCAAAGTAAATTCAAGTTAACACGAAATGCCTGAAGATGCCTAGTTTCGAAATCCTGTTGGCGTTAGCGACAAAACTCTTGGAAAAGTACAAAATTCAAACCATTCAAATTTGATATTGAAATTCCATCGAGCACCTTCAGTGGAATAGTTATACTATGTGTTAAAAAGGATACTTGTGTTTTAAGCTAATAGAAACTGTGGTTTTGTGAGCTTAGAATAGCACAAAGCCAAAGGGAAAGATATTTTAACCGGAGAACGTGGTTCTTAGATTTAGATATAAGAACCGATTAAGTACAAGGATGTTTTTCAAATTTGAAAAAAACTTTTTGCAATTAAAATCCGTTGTGCTTAGAACATACTGCGTAATAGTTTGCAGTATAAGCTCATCCTGCCATCTGTGAGTAAGAAAAACAATTGCTCGGATATTGATGTATTGAAAAATATTACATATGTAACGATGATATATGGGGACGGCGTTTGGGTTGCATATGATATAGCTCACCCGTACCATCGAGCGAGCTGTTGTTCGCCGCATATTGTGCAACACTTATTCACACCAGACGTCGACTGCTTTACTGTAATTACGTGCTTCCGTAGCAGGTTCCGTTTCTTCAGCCAGGGATTCGCTCTCGGTGCCCGAGAAGGGGGCAGACGTAGCAAAAGTAGCAAACTGTCATCATTTTGTTGATAACCTTGGAAAGGGCTCGTTAAATTTGTGATAATTAATCAAAAAAATTGATACGGTGCATAAGTGATCGAAATTAATGTCGAAAACAACAAGCAATCGGAAAAATTAATCAGTTGATAATGCTGGCTATGAGCGAAACCGGTCCTGATCTAATAAATTAACTGTGGAATATGTAAGTATGTACTAAACATATTTAAAAAGATTTAGATCTCAACGTTAAAAATGTCACCTTTTTATCGTTGCCCAGTCTACTCTTCAAAACGAAGAAATTAATGCTAAAGACAAGTAAAAAATTTCCTGTTTTTGACATTGATAGGGTTCGTTTTTGCGACCGAAAAACAGCTGATTAGTGACGTTCAGTACTTAAATTCTGTGACACATTTTTCTTATTCCCAGATTTACCTTGACATTATTAAGATATTATCAGATATTTATTTTATTAATATATTGGCTAATAGGGAAATCGGGACATGAAGAAACGAAGAGTATTCCACGTATACCGTGTATTTTTGTAAGAATATACATATTTACTCTGTAGTGTATTAAATATGTATGTATGTTAAAAATATCGTCTATTTCAGCTATTTCTGACCATATCACTTAATGACTAATTTTGTTTAGGGTATAAATTTTATCGATGGAGTCAACATAATATTTTTTTAATAGTGTTGCTGACAGTTCAAATCTACCCCTGGATAAGTGTGAAAACTAATGATCTTTGTAATAAAATTTCAAACAAAACTTTAATTCATATTTGTTTTGAATAATAATTGTTTGAAGCAGTATAAATAAAGTAGCGATTTCCATGGACTTAATGAGGAGTTTTACAACAAGAAAAGCTTGACAATGGTAAGAGGGGAGGCGCAGTTACATTATGCTCTTAACGACGTGCCTTGCGGCTTCACGGACACATAATAAATACAGAACTTCTATAGTTTCTATTTATTTTTCAGTAAATCCTATTCGATTTTTTTTTTTAAATATTTCGATAAAAATAATCTTAATATCTTTTTAATAAAAGAAGACTGAGGTGTGAAGCTCGTTTCTGATGGTCTGTCGTTTGATTAGTCTCTGTTAAATATTCTTTTTTCGTAAGGTTAAAATAAATTTACTAAAAGAACAAACGAATGCAGTTTACATACGCCGCGACAGAATTGTAAGGAATTTGTAGATAACTAATTTTTGATGTGTCTACGTAGAACTGTGATTCTGAGCGAAGCCGGGGGAACCATTAATCAATTAAATTAATAATGCCAGATATTTTACAATTTAATCTAAATGACACTCTCCATTATAATCGATTCAAATCACACGATAAACGTGTTTTTTTATAAACATTTTGAACAGGAAAAAATGAATTGGAATTTTTACTAGGTAAATGGGTAGTTATTACATATGTTAAAAGATTTACTAAATATGATATGGGTACTTAGGTACGAGCTATACAATAGAACTAGTAAAATAGGAGAAATATATCGCTCGATGAATGAAAGCCGTTGGGCGATTTGAGAAGATGTTGCAAAACACATGGCCTTGCAAAGACTCACTGTATCAGTTAATTGAAAGAAAAAAAATGAAAAAGTGACAATAAAAGATTTTTGGGCCAAGCCAAATAGCCCACAATAATCAGTAAATTGAAAAATTAAGATAATATTGCTAAGTCAGTAAAAAAACAATAACCTTTAAAACGGGATGTTATTCATATGACCGACCTTATTTTCATATTGATTGGATTTCAATTTAAACTTTCAAAAATATATGGCATTCGAATTTACCTATGATTATTTTAAACTTTGAATAGAAATTTCTGTATATGGCTGAATTCACTAGTATTCATAGAAGAGATCTGCACGGGCTCGCTGGCTGGGGTTTGTGACGATGTTCTAGATCAGAGCCCAGATTTTATAAAACATCATCATATATTGTGAGACAAAGATTCTTCAAATTTTTAATAAAATTTTAAGATACATTAAGAGGACTATGTAGGCATACAGCTGAGAGCAACATAAAATTGACATCCATAACAAGAAGGCAGTACCTAATTCACGTTTGGTAATTTTGTGGGAGAGCAAGTATGAAAAAATATCGATCGAATAAAAATGCATTTTTTTCGTCCTCTAGTAAAACAGCCAAATGTTAATTATTGCTTTGTCTGATGTGTCAAAATTACATGATGCAATTGTTGAAAGTCTGAAGAAGGACGACAATATTTAATTTGGAGGAAATACTACGCTGAGAAAAATAACAATGTATTTTAATTCTATTTAATTCTTTTTTTAAGCTTCATGAATTTTTCGAGTTCACACCTTCGAAGGTTTTTGGCATACCCGCCCCATACGCCCCCGAAGCCCCACCCCGCCAAACAACCCCCCTTCCCCCCAAAAATTGATATCGAATTTTTTAAAATTTCTCGAGTACACTTCCGTGAAACTTTCTGGCGTACGTTTTATATATTTGTTGATAGCTATTTCGGCTTACGCCTTCGTCAGATATAATAAATAATTTACATTTGTAGAACTAAAATACATTGTTATTTTTCTTACCGTATTTTAATGGAGTTCTACCAAGTAAATGCCTACTCAAACAATAATTAGACAATTTTTTTATAGAAATTATTTTATATAATTTGTTCATAGCTATTTCGGCTTACGTCCTCGTCAGAACTATGTTTTAAGGGTGCGTCAGATCATGTATATATACCGTTTACCGAAAGTGTACACAATACATCTTCTTCTCTGTTCAACCATGTTAATTTAATACGGTATTAATAAGTTATTGAATGTGACAAATTGATTTGATGTATAATTTGGCGTCACTTTATACACTGTAAATTAAACCACACATTTTGTTTTGTTTGTGCACAGTTGTTTTATGTCTAAGTTTTAATCGTTTAAAAATAATTGTCAGAGTAGGCATATTGACTACTTTTAATTTATTGACCGAGTTGGTATGTACTTTGTAGAACACCATTATTATACGTTGAGAAAAATAACAATGTATTTTAATTCTAGAGAAATTATTTTATATATCTCTCAAATTTGATAATCTCAGGCCCGGCCGGGGTGGGTTTTGAAAGGCCGGGCTCATATTGGGCAATTTAATAAAAATTAATGCCAGCCCGCGCAGGTTACTATTTCATAGCTTTGGCAACACAGCTCCGTCCTTACCAGTACAAGAGTCACGTAAATTTCTTGTTCTAATACAAAGCTGTAATATTTTATATTAGCTATTAGAGCGGAGCGTAGGAATTTATTTGAGACTCGTAAACCTACTTTAGAAGTGAAATATTGTAAGAGAGTCAAATGATACTCCAGCAAGATTTGTATGTGCAATGTTCGAATTTATACGCTTATCACAAATGGCTTTAGCGTGCAAAGTGTTCAGCTTTTCCGAATAGTTTGTACGCTCCGAACAAGAATTTCCATAATTTGTTTTCTTCCAAATTGTATGCTCGGTTTATTGTAATCAGTTATATTATACTTATTTTTTTTGAAATGAAATCATATTTAACTAATAAATACTTTCAACCCTATCCAGTTTTCATTTCACATAGCTTTCGGAAAACTATTAAGATTTCATGGAAATATTTTTGATTCACCGAAATATTTTGAAGAAAAGTTCAAATGAAATATTAATTATTCGATTTTAGATAAACGCTATTCATAATTTACTCGAATATTGAAATGGTTTTTATTTTGAAAAATGCTATTCATTTACCTTCCTATCAAACTATTTCTACTGTTTTCACTTACAATATGACGCAATTTCTCATACAAAGGAAAAGTTTTGGTAAGGATAAGAGTGAGACGAACACTTTATCAATAACTCAACTCACATCAAATAGATTTTAATGAAAATAAAATCATCAATATTTACATGAAATTTAATTAATAAACTAACATTTTGATATAATGACCAATTTTTTTTTAATAAATTATATTGGTAAAATTCTTATACAACAATATTTCCAAAATGTTGCGTGTTTTTAAATGTGTCAATATTACAGTAAATAATATGATACTATTAACTGTTCAAAGGTCTATTATATAGCCAGAAGTATACGTGAATTTGAGAAATTAAATAAACTGACTCCTGATCGATTGTTTTATGTGTCAAGCTGGAAACTTAGTTTAGCTTGTGATATTATTTTCACACTCGTCATGAAATATTTAGGTGGGTATTTTAGTTTTTGATTTATTATTTATTTGTAATGTTAAATTAAATATTAAGTTTAGTAATTTGGATGTCAGCTCAAGAGATGTGGCTCTGCACGCGATATCCGCCGCCATTTTCAGAAGTTGCAAACGTGCTTTATTTTGGAGTTGTTCCTTATGAACTTATAAAATGAGCGCAGAATGCATTTATTAAACTTAAATGATACCGGTTTTTACATGCAGGAATATACAAGAGATTATCAATTATTATTGCTATCAATCTTCATCATCAATCATTTTTGTTAATCGAAAGTTCTTTAAAAATATTTATAATCCCTGATAACAGAATTTTACCTTTTTTTCATGTCCGCTACCAACTTGAAGCATATGGACTCCTCGCGGAGTTTATCTCAACATATGCTTTTTTCTACGAGAACTGCTTTTTACTCAGTTTCTCAACCTCTTTTTTTCGAAGAGAGTTGGGGTGGAAAGAATGCGAGGACTAGCACAGGACTAGTGGTCAGTAATTGCAGTCACTATGCGTCGCACTTTAGGATCGGAAAGGTGGGAGAGGGATTATTAACAACACAAAAACTCATTGCCTCTGAGCAGAATCGATTTATCGACTGTAGAAATGTGCTCGTACCTGGTACCAGAATTCTGGGCGGTCCGACACAGTAGCCAACGACGTTGACCACTTCACCACGGACCGGACGCTTATTCGACATTATTTAATTTTCAACAAATAAAACACACATTTATCTAATACTTTCACACAAATTCTAAAATTATCCCGGAAGGTTTCGTTTTATGATGTACGATGCGGCTTTATAAAAAAATATCAATTATTTTGTTAGTGCTTTTTATTAGTTTTGAAATATTCCCACTTAAATATCAATGGTTTATCAGGTATGGTTTGAATGAAGTGCTTGTTCAAAATAATTTATATATACCACAATGTACACTTACCAACGTACCATCTTTACAGCTGCTGTTAAATACTTAAAATCGTGTCGTGTTTGACTTTATGGAAAGTGTATAAATACGTGTTTTCAAAACGGAAAATTAATGTCTCATTAAAAAATTATAATCACCACCCAAGAACACGTAAGAGTGCAAATAAATATTAATACCCTCTATGAAAAATATTTTTCTTATAAAATGGTTTATACGATTTCCATTAATTATATTCTGTATAGAACTGACTTGCGTAATGTAATTTTATAAAGAGGGATACACATTTGAAAAATTTACCTATCCAGACAGCTGAAATTATTAATTCAAAGTAATTGATAGTAGGTATTTATCAATTTTTTTTTAATTCGTTTTGAAGTTTAGCGCACACCACATTTTTGCTTCCCATATGTTTTTATCACATTTTTAAACTCTGATATACTTTATGAAGGACTTTTCAGAAGACAAATATAGCTCATATAATGGTTAAATTTATTTAGACCATATAAATAAAATGTTCAAATAAATAAATTTTGATCGTTTGAATTTTATACTTTTCCATGAGTTCCCGGGCTTCGTCTTTCGGCATCCTCAGACAGTTCAAGTGCACGAATTAACTTGAGCGGTAAGCTAAAGGAAAAATACAAAATTTAAACGATTCAAATTTGATATTGAAATTCCATCGAATACCTTCAGTCGAAATCCTCAATTATATATACATGGATTATGACTCAATTTCTTACATACATAACATACAATACATATCATACATTGATTGCTAAAAGGTCTTCAGCTTTTTAATTATAGTCTATTTTGCTTCAATTTATTTGCTTAGTTGTTGTATCAATTGTTTGTCATAACTTGTTATTATTGCTTAACTTTTGTATAAATATCACTTTTTCGTTGTATTTATAACCAGTTGATAATGCTCGCCATGAGCGAAACCGGTCCTAATCCAATAAATTGTATGTGGAATAAGTACTAAAAATGTGTTATTATTTATATTATAATGTCATTCCACCAAGAATTGACAGTGAGCACCTTAAAAGAGATATATAATATAAACCATTAAAAAGAAAATAAAAACATTTGCTGAATGTAACGCTTTAAAAAAAAGTAATCAATAAATCAAATGGACGAATTATCTCAACTACTGAATGCGTGCTATATAAGAGTGATTTGAAGTAATTTGTTTGAGTTTTATTAATTAGATAGTAGTATAACGTACAAGGGCAAGTTCTTAATTGGCAGAACTGCTGAAATTCCAAGGCGCATGCCTTCTTCTTCGCCACCTGCTACCGTTGTTTGACATATTAAATAGCGATCATAATCACAGATCGTTCAAAAACTCGAGACTCCGAATTTGTTAATCACAATAAACAGTATAAATTTCATGACGCCAATGGTCAGTGCTTAAAAGTTGTTGAGTAACGTATCTGGTTTATATGGTCGGTTTCGATCTCAGGCATACTTATGTACATTGCTATAGATTGACATTGATTATAATTGTCAGTTGAAAAATCAATATATAACTGGTTCTTCTGAGAAAAAATAGTAAAATACTAGCAATTGGTTAATTAGATTTGGAGAAATTGTGAGGTTTTCTTACATTTTTAAGCTAACTAAATCCAATATAAACTTTGCTTATTCAACGTATTGTGTAACTAATTGTGACACGTGTTTTGCCTGTTTCAGACGCATTTTCGAACTTGCTATATCAAAGTTTGCTTCAGTAATAAAGCAAGTTGATTCTAATATTTTAAAATGATAAAATTACAAACTAGAGTTTGGGATTTTTCCTTTTTACGAGAAGCAATGAAGAGGTTATAGGATCAAAGCAAAGCAAACAAATAATTATATTACTTATGAAGTTAGCAATCACAAAATATTAACTAATGAGATGCAATCAATTAGGAAGGGTTAAACCTATTATTTGAAATAATGTAAGCAGTGGCGAGCAATCACAATACGTGGAATAATCAAAGTAATTTTAAAATTTATATTAAAATGAACTTCTACAAAGTTACCGCCGTATCCATTGAAAGTATTAACTAAATCCATTCCATCCAGTATTCATTATAACGACTTACATTCCTAATGTTACCATTATTAAAAAATCTTCGTTATGTCGATAAATAATGCACACCTTATATTTTATTTACATATTTAATTTATTCACTCGATAAACATAGCTCGATAAATAGGTTATTATTCGATCATTTATTGCTTGAAAAAACCTATTGTGAACCACAATAAATATTAACATTTAATGTTACTTCCCATTATAATTATTTACTCCATTTTATTTTGATGGCGTCATAAAATTATAAAACGCTAAAAATATGTCCGAAAAGTAAAAATATCGTAAAGAATATGGCATTTTGTATTTTCAAATTCAAAACAAATACCACAAATCCATTTGTTTGATATTTTACATTTTTAATATAAACCCAAGAATTAAAATACGAGTTTTATTGAACAATGTTCAAAATTTTTCATATCTTTCTACACAATTTTTCTAACCATATTTTTATTTTTTTTATCATTAACGACCCTGGTTTCAATTAGCTCAAACTGACACTGGGTGAGCTTTTAGTTTGAGTTCATTCGTGCACTTAAAAACACAAGGCGCAACCACGATCGTTAGTGGAAAAAAACCCATAGAAGTGTTCACAATGTGATATTGATATTTCATCAAGCACCCTCAATCGCTAATTTTTATTATATGTATACCAGATATTCGACCGATATCAATGTTATTATTTACGTTTTTATAGATTATTATTTTAAATAGGTATTTTTCATTTATGTAATCAGATATTTTAAAACACAATAGTCTTTATATTTGTGATGCAGTAGATGAGTAGAGTATTGTCTATGAAAGAGAGGATAACTCAAACTGAAAAGAAAAAAATCATTTTTATCAATGTAAGCGGTATACGTTAATTATTATTGGCAACAAATTATTTGGTCACTATCGAATTCGATAAAAGGTCAGTGAAGTTGAATTAAATTGTCAGTAATAAATACATAAAACGGTCAGTAAATAATTAGTTTTGGTCAGTATATTTTTGTAAAAGGGTAAGTAGATATTTATAAGCGGTCGGTTGATTGATAGTGGTTGAACGATTTTATAAGGTTACGTTTGGATAAGGTAATAATCAAACATTTAAAAAAAATTGTAAGCCTAATTTTTGCTTCTTACGACCATATTTGATCAATTTCACAAGCTATCCATCTAAAACTAGCCATTTATTTAACCGGATGGCTGCCACAGACGTCTTAAGACGCGAACTTTTCAGTGAACGGCACGCCAATCATACAAAAAATGACGTCTTTAGACGCCCGCTTTAAGTAGGATTTTACTAACTAAAACGAATTGTAACTGATTTTGTTATTATGGATAAATGACGGCACAATCGCATCGTAATCAGTAAGTTTTTACAAATAAACATTTAAAAAAGATATATTTAGAACGTTTTATTTTTATAATAAAATTAGTGGCGTGCGAGGTACCGCCATACATGCACATGCTGGCAGTTAAAAGATTAAATGACTAACCATTCAAATACCAACCTTTTTACATAAATTACTGACCACATTCATGATATTTACAGTTTATAATATTTACTTACCATGTTGCCTTATTACTGACCATTTATTTAATTTACTGACCACATTTTAAATTTACTTACGGATACATCTTAAGTTGTAAGAAACAGTTTCAATTCATGCCGTTATATTGTAAAGATATTGTATTATGTCAGCTTTTGTTTCTTGTCCCGCAAACCTTGTTGACTCAATTTTTAAGAGAATTTTGGTGTAATGCCTTCCGGTTTTTAGTGACTATATAAAAGATTTAAGATCGACAAACATATTGTTATTGCTTATAATAAAGTAATATGATCGTACTGGGTACGTTTTGTTATTATTTTGAATTTCTCTGCTTAAAGTCATATAAAGCGGTACATTCAGTTGCGTTGTTAGGTTGATGATAAAAACATTTTTTATTCATGCAGGTATATTTTTTGATGTGACCACAATAAAGTTTATTGGTGGGAATTATTATGGGACTAATTGAATCGAATGAGTCGCATGCATGGTAAAATTGGTAACAGCCATGTAATGACCACTCCCCGTTGTTTACCAAACGGTGGTTCGCGTTTGAATAATGTGAAGTCTGGCAAATGTATATAAAAGTAACAGTGATTTTTTTTTTATTATTAATTCCTAAAAATTCAATTCACTAGTTACTTCACTGTATTATATATTTTCGTGAATGTATTATGTATCGCTAATAATTGGACTGTTTAATATTTTATTTGTATCTATTGATTGACCAAACAATCGAAATCTTTTTGCATAGATATATGATTAAATTTTTCTACTTTATCTAATTAATTCACAATGGCCATTAATGAAAATGATACATATTTTTAAACATACAGCTAAAACATCTCCAGTAAAATAATAAAAAGAGGAAATTTAAAGTTCAAGTAGCTGAGAAAATTTTGTATCAAAATATGTATTATTGAAATAATTTATCATGAAATTGATAGTGAAAGTGGCTTATCACATGAGTTAATTACATACGTCAATTGGACTTTAGCAAAAGAAGTAAAATATTGTGTCTATCTCGTAACAAATAAAATTTATCTTCAAAATTATTTTTATTTTTACTTTCTCTAAAATACGAAACCGAGAAGATATGTATGTCAAAGCTTAACTTGTAAAATATGCATTGGTAAATGAATATAAAGTGAATAATTAACAACCTAATAAATTGAGTACAATATATTCAAGCCCAACAGATAATGAAAATAAACGGTTTTAAAATTGTTAAATTTTAGATCTGAAAAGCCTGTTCAGACTTATCTGTCATACTATAGTTCTACATACCTCTTTTAGTATGAAATTTTGTGACTTTTCTTCATCAGAAGATTTACCAATAATATATAATATCACATATATTTCAGGTGTATATTATGAATATAGAGTGCTTTATCTGACTGATTGACAGTCTTAAGATGTTTTTAATCTCAAAAATAAAGATGTATTGTTTATATGAAATTCAATATATGTATTTAAAATATGTTGTTTATCTTCAAATGTATTGTGTATAATGTTTGCTATGCTGTATTCATAAGAATAAGATTTGAAGATGATGTAAGGCGACGGCGATAAATAGTGATATGGTTTTTTTATAACTGTTTGTGTGAAAAGTTTCGAAAGCTGTGCATGTTAACAGAGGCATAACGAAGCGGTTGATTTAAAGTGAGTGCTCATTGGTGCGCCAGTGAAAGAGGGCGGGGAGGAGGGACGCTAAAACGATTCTCAAATGCTTCACAACACGATCATTTCCGCCATTTCAAAACGAATGGTATGTTTGAAAAGCCAAAGGACATTTAGAGCTGTAATTTAATGTAGCTCATCACTACCCGGCACATTAGGGAAAGTCAGAAAAAAAGTTACCAAAATAAAAATGAAAGGTGCCAAGTAGATTGCACAAAAACGTGATAATATTATATCTTAGGGATAATCAAAAGTGGGAGGGTAGGGAGCTTTTCTGAGAGTCTGAATAATTATCTTACTAGATATTGATTTGGAAATATATTCGTGCTCAAATAAACGGAGCGGGAGGTTAGATGTCTTGTTTATCGAGAGAAAAAAAAAACGTTAATTTTATCATAACCGATGTAATTAGGATTGGCCAATTTGTGTGAGATATGAAATTATTGTAGTCATATATTTTTTGCTTAATTTATGCCAATAAATCAAATCATTTGTGCAAAACCTGTGTATAATATAATACATTTGATTCAAAAATCAATACAGAACATAATTATTTCACCAATTTTTAGGGTATTTGTTATCCTAATATATATGTACATAGGTTATATCAGGGGGGGGCAAACTTTTCGGATGGCGGGCCAATTCCAAGAATTCAAAATGCAAGTAAAACACCATTTTTAGATATACACCCGATCTTTTTACATTGATTTCAAAAAGTGGCGCACATAAAAAATCGCGGAAATGGCATCCAAAATACAAGAAAAAACCAAAACTATTTTTCAAATTCGACCTAAAAATTTTTTTCAACGAATTTTATAAATGCATTGTGCTTAAATAAGTTTCAAAGCAAGTTACCAATAATATCGCATGTGTTTGCGCACCGCACCATCTTGTCTGTAAAAAGAAAAATCACATACCTTCGAATAACTCGAATACCGTTGTGAATAACGTAAAATCGAAATCACTAAAAAAAATCGTTTAAAAAGAGGACCGGGTGTACTCTATTTATTATCACTATAAATATCAGAAGAATGAAGCTGTTTCGAAGATTAAAATTTTTCAACAAGCTCATTTTTAAAACTGCTTATTAAGCTGAAGTTCAAGATCGAAAATGTCAGTTCACATTTTTCGTGCAAATCTTTAAATTGGTCGAATTTGTCTGAACTGAGATCATTGTAAAATTTGCAGATTTCGTCACGATGGTGTAAATCTCTTAAATCAGTGTTACATTGCAGATAAATAATCTCAAGTTGTAGCTCTTTCAATACAGTTTTAATATCTATTTAAAATGGATCGCTTACTAGCGCCAAACTTGTCTCAATTTTTTGGAAGTCACCAAATCTTTGTGAAAATCGTCATTCAGAGCCTTCATAACACGGAGTTAATAGTACTTAAGTGTAGCACGATGTCCAGAGTAAATGAAAAATCACAAATCCCTAATCATCAGTATCGAGAAAGTCGTTACATTCTTCATTTCCAAGAATAAAATTATAATATTTTTTATTTCCCGAACTCTTCGGAAGCACTTTTCCAAGCAAAGGTTTTGAATTTAACTGTGAAAAGGAATATCTGTATACTCACTCAATATCTTGAAGAATTTTTATTTTATTTTCAATATTTTTTTAAAAAAATATTAAGAATTTATTCTTACTTAGAATTAGGATTTATGTTGGCGGGCCGCAGAAAACACCCGGCGGGCCGTATGCGGCTCGCGGGCCGCAGTTTGCCCGTGCCTGGGTTATATGATTGAGAATAATAAATTTTACGTGCGATTAAAATGAAACAATAATACTTTTTTCATTAAGTATTTCGACTGAGGGTGCTTGATGGAATTTCAATATCAAATTAGAATTTTTAGAATTTTGTACTTTTCCATGAGTTTTGTCGCTAACGACCCGGGTTTCGCCTTTCGGCATCTTCAGGCATTCCAAGTGCACGGATGTACTTGAACTGACAGTTCAAGTACATCCGTGCACTTGGAATGCGACAAAACTCATGGAAAAGTACAAAATTCAAAAAATTCTAATTTGAATACTTTTTTCACTTTTGATTTGATTTGAAATAATTAACTCTAGGCAATAAATACTTAATCAGATTTCATTTGTAAATTTGTTAATCTTACAAAAAAAGATAAATTCTGAATAATTTTTTTACATAAATACTTTTTTGTTTCACAAATACTGATAGCCCGATTAATTTAGTTAAAGTATTTAATAGTTTTGAATCGTGATATAATTATGGTAAAGTTTTGGCATCGACAAATTTCATTCAGTAAACTTTGTGATTCTTACCATTTATTTCAAAAAAGAAAAATTATTTTAAATATCTTGAATGTAAAAATTATTTAAGTTTAAAATTTTAGAATTGAACCAAACTGTTTGAAGTTGAGTTCCAAAAGGTTATCCCGTCGGTACTGATTGTTTGATATCGATTTGTATAATAATAATAAAACATAATGTAATCCAATTATATGTATTTTCAGGTGAATGAGCAATTCAAAATTACTCAAATGAATATTTTTAGTTAATTTCGTTCGTCGGGTCTGTGGTCATTGACTTCGGTTATGGAGCGCTCGGGTTCGATTCCCAGTCCAGGCAGTTACATTTTTCAATTGAATTATTGAATTTTTTTTTGGAGACAAAGATGTCTGTTGTTTAAAATTACCTTCCGCACTCGTGTGATACCCAAAACGGGACGCAGCGAGGACGATTAGCTATCCACTAGTCTTCTCCTATTCTGATTCTTTCTATACTAACTTACTCTATCCCAGTGGTCGGCAAAGCGCGGCTCAGACATAAATAATAAAAAAAAACGATTATCCACTTAGGGCGTGCAAGTCCTGCTGAGGGTATCGACAGTTGGGTACAGCACAAGTTTCGTTTTTGTAAGATTCATTTCTCATACGGGTCCAACAGAAGAACTGTTTGGATTATATCGCAAATACTGTAATTGAGTGTATGAATAAACATCATATTCCTCTCGATAAAATTGTGTAAAAGACGGGGCCAAAAGTATGTCTGGCGTAAGAAAAGATTTTATTGCTATTTCGAAAGAAAAAAATAGTCACAAGATCATTGCATCATTCATCAAGAAGTGCTTTGTGCGCAGACATTTCCAGAAGAAATTTGTAATGTTATGGAATTGGTAATTAAAATTATTAGAAATGATTATGTATAATTTAAATTTAAGGATACCTTTCTTTCATATTATTTTTTATAAATATAATATATAAATAAATAAAATATCTCAAAATCGAGTTTTATTCAGTGCACCCATAACTTATAAAAATCTAAAATTATAATAGACGTGTATTAAATTAATAGAGATATTTGGCTCCCAATTTTTTTTAATCGTTGTAATTATCATATTTGGCTCTTTGGCGAATAAGTTTGCCGACCACTGCTCTATCCGAAAATGAGAGCTTGTGCGACTTAATAAAAAGGTAGTTGCCGTAGAAGAACTTCTGTTAAGATCAACTCCTATCTGACATCATTATATAAATCATCTTTTTTGCGCCAAATTGACTGAAATTTATTTTATACTACTACTATATCGCAACTAGTTATTGCCATTGATATATAGATATTCATAAAAGTCAAATAAAGATATAAAAATCAATAGAGTTTTGAAAAATAGCACAGACACAATGGTTGTGAACATAAAGTTTATTCCAAAATTTGAAAATAATAATTAATTGTCAAACTGAATTGTCTATGAAAATTTTTGACTGTTCTACCTACAGAAGGGCATCATAATATCACTTTTAAAATGTTGATTGCAAATTCTTAGTGAAATGGCAGTACATAGAATACATAAAAAAGATTTTTAATACCTCATCCACATATGTAGGTACATGATGGGCTCAAAATACAAACAGCCCATCGCTCAAAGCAGAGTTTAAAATTGAAACAATTTTTAAGAGAGCATATTTTTCTAGTGGAAATAGATATTACATTACCAACTCGTGATGTCAGCGACTATATGATTTTGAGTATTTTACGACATATGAAATGGTTATTGAGGAATTGAAATATAATCTTAACTAAAAAAGAAATAAATGTGGGTTGGGCCTTTCATATACTGTATAAAGATCGGGATCGGTTTTGCTCGTCGCGAGCATTGTCAACTGACACTGATATTGAAACCGGCCCTGATCAATGTAAAATATATGTGGGTGGAGTAATCAAACAGTGTTTTTTTTTTTTTTAAATATATGTAATTAGCTAATATATTTCGTGTAAGAAAAACATTACCTACGATAAAAATTTCATGCCGGTAAAAATTATCAATTGATACATTATTAATCATTATCAATACATAACTATTTTAAAAATGATTCCAAATCATCATTTACAATCGCCAACTCAATTTAAAGTATTGTATGGTATCATACGTAACATAGAAAGTCGTCAATTTTCGTGTCGTTTGTTGAAAATTTAAGCAAATTATTTAGGGTTTTGTAATAAATTGGGAATCATTCACTCACAGTAAAATCGTTCGATACGAAAGAAATTTGGTGTGCTCGATGAGTATGTACATATTCTCTTAATCAATTATTTAGCTAAATTTTAATTAAATCCAGTTTATTATGTACGGATTTGATTAAATGCTGGCTTTTATTGGAAAGTCAAGAAAAAAGCAATCCATAAAAATGACAGTTATTCCTTCAGTTCGATTTTTGAAAATTTTGAAAAATATCAGTATCTCGTGAAGCATTTCGGCAAATATTATTGTTGAGTATAAGAACGGTGCAGTGCAGATATCAATCAAAATATGGGAAAGTTGAAGAAGCGTGGACCACCGGGTGAGATGTTTTACAACTGTGGGTTACGAGCATCATCGTTCACTGCTTCAACAAATAAGATCACCATAATTAGATCCACAACAACACTAATTTATATCCCACTAGTGGTTTTTAAGAGAATTAACCATAGTGGAGCTACGACACAAAATTAAAAATAAACATCTAGATGTATAAATTATCCCGTAAAAAGCAGTCCCAAAAAAAATCGTGCCATGCCGTGGAGTTACCTTAGTCGACCACTTTTAATAGTCATTATTTGAGCAAATTTTAAAAGCGAAGAAATTAAGGCAAATAATGTTATTATGCTTGGGAAAATATATATGCACGGAATCATTTTCACTTTTATTTATATATTTACAATGGCCCAACCAACTATGGTTACTGCATGGCTAGTGTTAAGGCACGCTTTTTCTTCCAGCCCTATACGGTCTGAATGAAGAGCAGTTCCTCACCAGAATTTGTGCGAGAACACCATAGTATTTTCACTTTTTTATTAAATTAAATTTAGATGCTATGTATTATCATTTACCAATTGATAAGACTAAATACTACATATTATATCGGGCATCTCATTTTGTCTAATCCTCGTATTATTCTTGCTGTTTTTCTTAAGGAAATGTATTCATTTTGCTACATTTTTTATGGATTTCGGTGGCTATATCTCGAACACGAATTGGCTCTGCGATAAAAGTTGTGTTTTAAAAAAATACAATCGGTATGGATTTATGAATCAGTTCATGATTTTTTTTTAAACTACAACAAAGTATATCGTATCTGTCTGAAAACCAAGATCTAAAAAATTATAATTTCGATAATATATGAAGAACATTTTAATAAAATCATAAAGAAGCCCAATTGAGTTAGTAAAACGCGATAATCTATTATTTATTTATTTATTTATTGGCAAAAAACTATATAAAATACATGGCATTACAGCAAGCGCCATTGCGCCATGCATTTGACAAATTTATAAAAATTACATAAAATATTACACAAAAATAAGAAACAGAACAAAAAAATATTATTTACATAAGAAGACAAAAATTTTTAACAAAGCATCAAGTTCACTGCCGAAGATGTCCACATCAACAGGCAGCGCATTTATCAGCCGAATAGCCCTTGCAACTGGAGATTCAAAATACCTACGTGACAAACAAGTTTTGACAAAGAAAATTGATTTGTCTTTGTTACGACCACGTAGGTAAAAGCTGGGAGCATGCAAATTTAATTTAATTTTCAAGGATATCAGGGTTATCAACTTGGCCCCGAAGAAGAAGAGAAAAATGTTTTAATATTGAAATAAATCTTCAATTAAATTATAGTTCATCGATTATTGAAATAGGATTCCACCAAGCATTTACTGTGAGTAGTTATGTAAAATGTGTGTTTGTGATGTCGATGGAGTGAAAAAAATAATATTTTTCAGAATCGGCTATCGATCAGCTTTGACGGATGGAGCTCGTTACCTGTGGCAAATGAAAAATTATAATAGGCGGCCCGTCAAACAAGACACGTGACTGTCTACAGGCTACACGTACAATCATGCAGACACTCATATAACTTTATGACACCAAGAATATTGAATCAAATTCCAGAAAACATTTTTCACCCATCATAATACAAAAAACGAACCTATAAGCCTACCAACACAGATAGAAACATACATTTGTACCAATAAACATTCAATTATATATGTAATTGTTCAAAAACATTCTTTTTATATCAAGTTTATAAAAATGCGATCATTTCATGAAATAATACAAATTAATATCATCTGCGGTTCAGTTCTGGAAATAAGAATGTTACAACTGGAATTTTATGTGCACTTATTGAATTTATATTTTTATCATTGCGAGAAAGTAATTAAACATCTTTTGCCTCCGCAACACGCCGTCTTATCCTCCTTTACAATCCGTTTTGTCTCCGTAAGGAAAGTCGATTGAGTGACAACTTATTCTCTTATTGAGACATTTTTTTTATATTTAGCTGTGTGACTATTTAATTTAATTCAATTCTAGGTTCAAACAGCCTTCTCATAAATTGCATACATCAAAATAGTAAATCAGCGTTAACGTTAGCTACGAGATCTTGATGCTATTATGAGTGCAGAACATTGTTTACAAGCGACACTTGGAATAAACATGTTTTTTCCATATTCGCACCCTATTTGGAGCATATGGCGCCACACGGTGCCTTCAAGATTTTCAGTCACCCGCCAACCTCCTCGCTTTCTCCGAGGTCATCGCGGCGTTGCGTAGCTCCGCTGAGTACATCCCTCCTTCCGGGGTGACGGGAACCATCAGGCTGATAGAAGACACGTGCTGGATTCAGGCTCCCCTGTGGAATCCGCTACACGTGCCCGAGCCAGGTCCATCGTCGCCTTTTTGTGTTGGACGTAATAAGGGGCTGGTTTGTCCGCTCTCTTACCTCCGTGTTCCTGACAAAGTCAAGCCACCGCAAGCTTCTGTTTTCTAAGCACAGTATACGGTGAACCTGTGCTTTTGTAATGTGCCATAACTCACAACCGTAAAGCATATGCATGCGTAGAAAACAGTACAACAGTGAGTCCCAGACATTTCGCATTGAATTGAAGGTTGCTCTAGCTAATAATATTAAAATTATGTTTTCAACAATTTTCAAATTAAATCGGTCAATTTTGTCCGGTATGTCGCCGATCTACTGTACTGATTATAAAGATACCTATATAAACTTATTTCTAGATATTATACGGATATGTGTTCGTAATGGGCTATGTGAAGAAATACAAACATTCTGTTAAAAGCAAGTTATGCCAACATCCTTTGCTGCTAGTCTTCTTCACCTGTCGATAATTTACATATTTTGTTATTGATTTGTATTATATTACGACACCTGACGCCTAGTTTTATATCTGCGTCAGAATGCTTCAACTAGAGATGTGCTCGAGTAAGAGCTTAGTATTCGATATAAAATTGTCAAAATTAAAAAAATATATATTTAGTCTTTTTAGTGTATTGACATTGACATTCTGAAACAATGCACCTACAAAATATGAACTGGGCCATTGGTTTCTTGGTTAGTTTGCTTGCTACGTAGTTTATATAACTTTGTCTTTTATTGCCAAGCCTAAAAATTCCGTCAGCATACAGCTTTAATGGAAAACCATTACAAAGAACCCCTTACGAAAACTGAATGTGAATGCCCGATAAAAAAATTCAAGGACAAGTCAAAGAAAAATTATAATCGTATAATTTTCACAAAAAAACTAAAAAAATCAGCTGTTGCTGCTCAGAAACAAATATATACATTGTCAACACACATGAAATCATTAGCATAGTGAATTTAATATTTAGAGATTATATATTAAAAACGTTCATAGTTTAAAGCTTTTGTTAATCGCAATAAGTCAAGGAATCATAAGTTGATTTTTGATTAAAGATAAATAAAAATGTGTTTGATAATACAAGCTACGTGGAAGTCTACAAAACTTACATCAATTTAATGAAAACAAGTATCTTTTTTGCTTATAAATTAAAGTGTACGTGTTATTATAATGAGTATCGATATAAGACACTTATTTTGGAATATTTAATAATTTAAAAAATTTCTTATGATCGGAGCCTAGAAGAATTTTGTATATTTACATATACAGTGGAACCCCGATCTTACGTTCTCGCATTACACGTTTTCCCGCGTGGTGCGTTCATTTTCTAAAGTCCCGGCATTTAGTTCATATTTAAAACTTTCCCGCATTCATCGTTGCCCGCATTAATCGTTTGTTTTATACGGTCCCTTGAAAAACGTAGAATCGGGGTTTTACTCTAATAAATAACACTTACGTTCACACGGAATCTACAACCGCCTTTCTCAACATCTACATAGATATATGTATCACTAACATTAAGTGAAACAGGAACAAAATATAAAATTAATTATTATTCAATATTCATTTACTACCTTTTGAATCAGTGGACGATTTAATATGAGGATTTTTTCCCCTGCCGATAAGGACGAGTCCATTTGAATTTACTTTTATAACCAATTTGTTTTATTGGTCCAAATATTGGAGCAATAACCGTAAGGCATAGCCGTCGTAATGTGCATACAATTATACATAAATTTAAAACACTTGATGGCTGACATTTTATTTTATGACAATAATACATCAGGTGGCTGTTCCTGTAAATCATTTCGTCCAAATATATATTTCAATGAAACAGGAATTTTTGTAATATCAGAAAATTAGCTCATTGTATGTTTTTCTAAATAACGATAATTGTTACAAGTTCATAGTAAATTTATCGTATTAAATTTACTTATAGACAAATCGATTTCAATTTAAAATATGCTTCTAATTAAACTATTTCGAAAAAGTTCTCAATAAAATCTGATCTGGTAGAATCAATTTGAATTGAAATTCATTTCGAATCTTATTATTTTAGAATTTAAATGGATAAGTTTGCTTTTTTATTGGTTGTGGAACTATATAAGTTTATGGTATGGGTATCACTCCTTTGAGTAGAAACAAATTTTTGCCTTAAGTTATTCTTATAATTAAATATTAAGCCAGACCATTGTATCGGTCACATTGCGGTAAAGCCCATTCTAGCGGTAAACCGTGTGATATGGGAAGTTGAGGAGAATGTCTTTGGTCAAATATTATATATGGCCGGACAAGACTTATAATTAGCAGTAAATCGATTTTTTTATTTTATTGAAAATTACGCAACAAGCTGCCAAAAACTTGCTCATCTTTTATGAGTTTGATTTCACTGGCAATTTTCCACTAGGAACGGTTAAGCTTGAGTGTCGTTTATTGCAGTTTACATTTCTTGCATTTTCTGACGCAATAAAACCTCAATCCGTATAAAGGTTATATATGCTATTAAGGCGACAAAAAAAGACGTTAATGTTATCGGGTCTCGCGATCAATGCAGTATGGTTTTATGTTCGCCATAACTTATAATTTGCCGTCTATATGTCGTGCAACAATTGTGTAAATATTGTTTTAGGTTGTTAACATTGAAAGCATACCAATGACCCAATGTTCATAACCCGTGTCTGGTAATCCCGAATTATTCAACACATCGGACTATTGTGGCTATTTTCAGTGAATAGTGTATTTTGTGAACATTTAAATTTTACATAATATTTTTTTTACCGATTTAAAAATTTCAAAAGCTTTATACAAAGTTTTAATATTGGAACCTTTTTTAATTTGATCCCAACATTGTTTAATTAAATAAAAGTGACCAGCAGTATGTACATTAGCCGAATTAAAAGCTACTCAATTCAATCAACGGTTGTGCAATAGCAATTGTTAAATTATGTTAGAATATGTAAAGAAAGACAATATTTAATTTTATTTCTGCCAAATTCGGTGCTTATTATAGTATTTTATATTTGTATAAATAGTCATTATTACATGTTGATTGGTTTTCTATTAAATTTGTGTGAATATAGTATTTTTTTGTAATATTCACTGCGTGCACATGTCGCGCTAGCCGTGTTATCTCATCCATTGCAATTTCTACGTTATTTAAAAGTTGATCATTGATTCCTCGTCTATCCAGCGCTCAGCAAATTTACCATCTTGGTAGGTATGTATCTACATATGTGCACTTTGGTGCAACATTCATTTCTAGATTGTTCCGCAGTGACCGTGTAAATGATTATTCCGTCAATAAATATTTGAGTTACACATAAAGGGAAAGAAATTTGTTGTCTTTATTTATGGTAAATGTGACAGTATTATTTAAAACTCTAAACTTCATACCTTAAATTGTGCTATATTATTTCCCTCGATAAAAAAATCTCAGCATCATTATTGAGTAAAAAAATACAACAATTATTGTATTGTGTTCATTTTTTTCTCTTCTAATTAGAACAATATCATTTGTATAGTACTGAGTTTGTGGAATTGCTATTGTTTTTTTAATAATAGAAAATCCATTTGAACGTACGATATTATACACTGTCATCACATCACATGACCAACATCGCATCGTTTTCGATCGACATCGGAAAGCAACTCCACTCTGATCGGATGTACTGTTTCTCTCTATTGTATCGAATATTTGCGAGGGCCTTTATGAAATATGAAATATTGAATTTACACTGTGGACGGCAAAATCAATTACCAGACCCACCATCGGTAGCATTGTATATTGAAGTGTTAATTAAATTAAAAGATTTAAAAAAAAACAACCCTGATAAAAACTTTTTCAACGTTACATATATCGTGATATTAATAATTGTATTTGTTTACTAATCGACAAAATTGACTTATGCAAGAAGGTATTTTTACCATTATCTTTGATACTATTAGATACTGACTTGGTCTCAATGATTGGTTGATTACTTGGCTAAAAATAAATCGTTGGACAGTTTATTTATTGATGGTCAATCGAGCTGTTTAATGAGAATATACATACATGATAACATTCATGTATCTATAGTCACAGCCACATACAGCATGTTTATCACGGTCAGCTACAAAGCGATTTTCCCACAAATAATACGATTTTATTGCGATGATTTTCATTTTTTATTAAATTTATAAAATGTGTTTTATATGTATTATATATTATGATATGATAAATTCAGAGCGGTGGAGTCGCTATCAAAAACACGACTCCGACTCCAACATTGACCAAAAGCTCGTCTCTGACAAAAAAAGTTTAGTTTTTTCAGGTTTTTTTCAGCCTATCGTATATATTTATATTAAATTAAATATTAACGAACCAATTTGGCCAATAGCCAAATTTTTCATATTTTACATGTTATAGGCATAAATAAAAATAAAACAAGTTCAAGCGGTGTCAAAAGTTTTTTACGACTACGACTTCACAGCCCTGGATAAATTAATTTTTCAGTATCTGTTGGATATTTATTTGCTTATTATATAAAACAATGTTTGTTTAATACGTAAATGTCTACTTGCACGATTCAAAATTTACGGAATTATACGATTTAAATAATACGGATTTTTACAGGACGGTCACTAAAATCGCTCTATTAGGATGACGACTGTGAATCTAAATTCAATAGTTTCATCAATCGCAATGACCTGCTAATAGGTGCGGCTCTGGTCATCCGGCAGAATATGGCGGAAGGCGCAGAATGGGGTGAAATAGCAGGCAAAGTTACAAGTTACAACGCAATGAACAAGAGCCTACAAGGAGGATGTTGTCAGAGAAGGCCGCGGGGCGTGTATTAATGATCCATTACATAACGCAATGACTCAAAGGGCTTTTTACAGCGAGTACAAGCGGTTCTTGTAAAATAAGCAACCGGAGGGCGATTGACAATACGTCGGTACTGCCAACCACCGCTGGCCTCTAACGGTGGCTCGGGGTACTCATATTTTTGTATTTGATATTTTAAAAAAATACCAAGAAGTTTTCTTAGAAGAAACTCGATGAAAAGTTTATACCGATTTTAAATTGTCTAAGCATTTTAATAAATAAAACTGTCGATTAAGTATCGCTCTCTTTTCCCACAGTAAAACATATTAATTTATAAGTTAAAACCGTTAAATTCCATTTTATGGTCAAATATCGTTCATATTTGATTCCTGCGAAGATATTTAAAAAAAGCTTAGTTGATTAGTGTAAGCAAGCATTAATATAAACATAAATAGTGAATATGTTTTTTTGGTTATTAATAATTGAAGTCCTAATATAAAACATCCATCCTTCATTTAACATTGTATTATTCATTACAAAGATTGGTTCTTATGTTGATTTACGTCCAACAGTGGATTTTTTTAACCTATTAACACTTTCATTCAATTACGATACTAATTACGCACAAATTTGTGCACACTGTAAACAATAGGTTAATGCTAATTAATGAATCCACGACAGAAATTAATCCTGATATTATAATTTTGCTTTTAATATTAAAACTTCAGCAATCTTAAAATTTGGAACAACCAAACGTTTAAGTTTTGTCCATGCCACTCGACATGACATCATTCATTCGGCAACTTGAATTATACTAAATTTTCTCTGAGATAATACAGAGAAAA
Source organism: Himalopsyche kuldschensis (assembly GCA_028554975.1). Classification (NCBI taxonomy): domain Eukaryota; kingdom Metazoa; phylum Arthropoda; class Insecta; order Trichoptera; family Rhyacophilidae; genus Himalopsyche; species Himalopsyche kuldschensis. The sequence continues at coordinate 8,905,199 of JAHFWI010000038.1, forward strand.
ATAATAGAAAACAATAAGCCAAGCACGAAAATAAAAATCGCATTTATATTTAAAGTATATTTAAACGCATTCTGGAAAGCAATTGCTCCTCGAATAATTTTGATATCAATAAAATTGACGTATTGCTAGAATACAAAGAGTTAAATGAAGAAGAGTTGGTTTACAGGGTTACCTTGGTTACTAAAATAATAATAAAATAAAAAATAAATAAACAATGATATTCATTCCACAAAAAACCGTGTAAATATTTTATCCTAAGAGGGTCTGAAGGAAGGAGGGGCGATTGATCGCAAATATATATGTATCAAAAAGTGACTCACGTGAAAGATGGTGGCCTAAAAGTCATTCTAAATTATACGTAAATAAAATACCTTGTCCGTCGGAAATTCAACTCAATATTTTTTTGGGAAATAAATTATTTATTTTGACACTTATAAACACTTTATATTTAAAGTGACCATGTTATTTAATAAGTTATCAAACTACTTTTTCGAATTTAGAAAAGAAGATATTTAAAGATGTTTCGGAACACACAATAATATTTTTTTCTCAGAATAATTCCGTTAAGATTTCCTGACGTCAATTTAGTTTAATTAATATTCTAGATAAACCTAATTGTAATATATATTTGACATTCTATTATGGCTGTAAATTTGCTTTTATGAAGGTTGTACGCCTTTGGTATTATAAATAAGGCAAAGAATTTAAATTCGATACGTTTGAAGTCTAAAATATTTCCTCATGTCTTGTGACCCTCAAGTAATATGAACAGGCCCATAATATATGTGTAAATTCACTCAACCACAAAAACAAAAGAACATAAAGAAAATGTAACAACCAACATACGAGGCAGCACACCAAAAAATGGACAAAGGAAATGTGAATATATGTTTACAATGTTCTAATTTTCAATTATGAGATAATTTGTCTTTGATTTACGACTCGGCCGAATAATTTATTCAAAACAACAAATAAAAACATATTAATGCGTTTTTAATGTTCGACAGCAACTGTTTTTTGGGAGGTTTCTTTTATTAATTTAATTAACACACAATTTTTATACATTAATGGTAATTACTAAACCGAGAATAGTCAAACTAATCAACTAATGAATAATAATACTGTTTTGCAACCTACACCAAAGGTATACGAGTAAGCAAATAAAAATTCATAGAAAAGGTACAAACACTATTTTTTTTATGTTGAAAACAATACATGCTTATTTTTTCATATTTTTACAATAAAAAATAAAACACTGATGTGGATTTGGATTTGTTTTTTAAATCTATCGCATTCGTCTTTGTAATCTTGCTAGCATATTGCAGCAATTAAAATTATTATCGTTTAAAAAGATCATCGAGTAGGTACTACCGTGAACATGTAGATTTTTTAGCGCCTTTAAGGCTGTTATCCAGCGTTTATCGATTAGCTTAAAAGTATTAAAGTGGTGACCCGGTCGGCTGATTATTGACGACTCCGACTTCAGCAAAAATAATAAAATCCATGTCACCGAATACGACCCCACTACCTTGTAATAAATAAAGATACAAAGTTATTCCATGTTAATTTATTATGGATGCCAAGCTCAGCTTAAGACAATGATACATTTTATTGTCAGTAGGGGTCGACGAAATATTTTATTGAGTATGTTAAATAATGTGAAGGGAAGTTGGAGAGCGGGGTTTGGGGGGGGGGAGTTGTAGGTAATGTGTCACCTAGCTACTACAATATAAACTCATTTTATAATAAAATTGTTAAATTTGAATCCTTGGATTTTTGTAATTTTCTATGATTTTTGTTGCTAACGACCCGGGTTTAGTCTTTCGGCATCTTCAGATATTTTAAGGGCACGAATGAACTTGAAATTATAAAAACTAGGTTATGGAATAGTACAAAATACAAACAATTCCATTTTAATTTTGAAATTCTACACCTGTTCCAACAAGAAGGGAGTATTTGTATAGAAATATGACAATATAAGGGAAAGGTTAAAAACTTATCCACCAATTTTATCCTTACTTTCTTCATCAAACAGAAGCTCGGTGTAAGACGTTGTTCTCGTATAAGCACCACATTAGCAGCGGATATTTTTACAAAAACGCTGGAAAAAAATGACACAACTATTTTTGAAATTGAGGTTATCACATAATTAATGATGAAAACTATCACGCGAGTTGTTGAAGCAATGGTGAAAATTTTTATTAGAAGATTTTTCAAATGCCTAAAGTTATTATATTTACTTACGGATCTGGCTTGTAGGCGAATGAAGCAGAAGCGAGGACAGGTAGAGCAGGTGCGCTGGTCGCGTGTTCATCAGATAAAATCGTCTCCGATGATGCTTTATTAAGGGCGGCGAGCATAGGTGTCGCTGCTGACACATCTGCCTTCTTCCGGAGTCACCCGAAACGGTCAAATTACCTTCGATTAGAGGAGAAATTCGAAAATAATTGACGTTCAGGTGAGGTCTAATCGGCGATAACACGGTGTCGATGCCGCCGCGCTCTTAGCTGCTTATATCCGTTCCATATTAAACGCCCCACCGACAAAGTAAATATATTTAGATCGCAGTTTTGATATAAGATATCGAACTTGTAATTATTTTTTACCAAATAAAAACTCGTACAATAATGCAATCCTATAGTACTGCAATTAATCAACATGTCAAATTATTTACTGCAGTAAAAATGCCACAATCAATAAACTCGAAAGATAAATAATTACAACCCGGTTTTTACGAAAATATTCTAAAACTATCATATGCTGCCATGTTAAGCACATTTACAGTATTTAAGAATATGTTTGTTGATTTGATCGGATTAAAGGAAATATAATAATATCAAAACGTGGCTTTAGAAATTGAATAATAACGTTTTAATAAGGGACTGTTTATTACAAAACTTTCGATGGTTACGGCGGTAACTTTCAATACGTGGAATAATCAAAGTTATTTTAAATTTTATACTATGACTAATTATATCTTTAGGGAGTGTTTATCGATACCAAAATTCGAATGTCAGTTCATAATATGAATGATCTATAAAATCCTAAGTTACTGTACTTGACTTGAATAGAATACTGGCGTGAAAATCTTCGTGGTAAATAGGTTATCTAGAGATTATTACGCTCATCAGGCTCAATAGGTTATCTAGAGATATATCTCATAGGCTCATAGTTGATAGTTATTATTTTACCAACAGCGATTCATTAGACATAATTACAAACATTATAAAACCAATCAAATAATAATGAACTCCAATGAGTATATTATATAATATATTGACAGGCCACGAAGATGGTATAATGTTAATAGTGCGGAATATGCTAATCCGTTTTTTGGAGTGCGTAGATTATTGATGACACCAAAAATAGCTTTGAACATATTATTACCCGTATATTACCTACATGCCGTATAACATTCAATAATCCCCCTGTAACAAAATAATAAGAAGTATTTTTTCCGTACCGTAGGAAATATGGTTTGATATATTTATTTCACCGTTGACACGAAATGTTCGATGTGAGTAAATATATGTGAAGTTAACATTTAAATTATTATATTTCAAATATCCTTACACGTGTTCGTTTAGTGCAAGACTTAGAGGCAGTGCCTTATATGAATACATTTAAATAATAATTTATTGTTATTTTGTAAAACTTCGAATACGTTAGTTGGCTAACATAATGCGTTTATAAGGCTCACTTCTACGTCATGCTATAGTTAGATCGCTGGATAGAAAACTTAACTTGACATGTTATAATATTTGATCCGCATAATATACAATCGCAGATTGTTTGTGGGATCATCTCTATCTCAGAAACATACAACTAGTGGTGCAAAAAAGGAGGGCTTGATTTAAAAGACAATTATGTCGGTAAACTGGTAGTAACAACTATACTGAAGTAAGAATTACCGCTATGCATAATCAAACAATATTAAGATATTAGTCTTGAAATTTTCACGCTTTAAATACTTTAAATTATCACATAAATTATAATCTGGTACACTGTTGTTCAATAATTAAAGTAATTTGCATCCAACAAATTGTCAACGGCTAGCCTTTTATTATGTACGAGCTGCCTACTCATATCGACATAATAGTTAAATTGACTAATGAGCCTAAAAAGTAAGACCATTAAGTATAGATTACATTTTTTTTAAAATTGTTTTGTGTTTTTAATCTTAATTGATATACTAATAATTTCATTTCTCTCAATAATAGAACAATGTTTTGCCGTTAAAAATTAAATGGACACAATTGATTTTTTTAAATTTGATAATAAAATATTAAATGTTTCTGAAATGAGTCACCCAAGAGGTAGACCAGGGCTGTCGAAACCATCTTAACACACTACGCTGCCTTATTGATATGATTCGGAGAAAAAAAAGTAGATGATCGGAATACAACGAAAAACTAGTCACATAAAAGATGTAAATTATATTTATGAAGAGTTTAAGATTTATATCAAAAAAATAAAGCAGTTTAATTCTGAGCTTGTATGTTCGTGTATTAGGTGTTTTTATTATATAGTTGAAAACTAGAAGTAAGTCGGAAGAATTTAAACGGACGTATATACCGACAAATAAATGATTTCGTTAAAATGCATACTAGATCTTATCTGATTTGTGTAAAATTTCTCTGAAAGAATATAAAGATACTTCTACGTTATCTATCTCTCACATGCGCTCGAATCTAAATAATATTGTCTCGAAATAGCTGTGAATAATGAAGGCAGGTAATTTGACAGGAAATGCCGAAAAGTTAGACGCAAATATTTGAGGAATGGGAAAAGTGCGCATTCTTTATAAGCTTTTAGTACATAATATAACTTGAATTTTGAATGTGACACGTGTGTTTTATGTGATGCGAATGAACTGTTAGGTATATTATATCCATGTTATGCCTCAATCGATTTACTTTTTTTTAGAATTTCTACAATACATCAAAGCTCCCCTAAAATGTTTTTTAAAATGGACGGCTATAAAATTTCATGGAAAACATTATTCAATATTATTAAAAGGGTGAAACAGTGAAAACTAATATTGAGAAATTGTAAACTATAAAAACCGAATGCCAGCTAAATATAGCATGTATACATATTTAAACGTTTGTAGCATATCTGTATAGGTTTTAACAAGATTTACTGGGTATAATTTTGGTTGAATTTCATTTTATTAGTTCAAAACAATGACATATATTTAGTTCCATCGTAAGAGTATTAAAAAATCTTATATGGTCAAAATATTGGGTTATTATTCTACGTATAAATATTATAATGTATAAAACAGCTCTTACAATGGTGTTAAGTCAATATAATCATTAATATTTTTCATTTTATGGCTATTGATTCACATAAAACCACGACTCAATTTCTCAGGTGGGAAAAACGTTGAAGAATTTGCTAGATTAATAAATTAACCAACTGTATGTAGAGTTACGATTGAAAACTCGAACCCTTAATTAAAAATGGAAAACAGAAAACCTACCACTAGGTTCAGCGTTCAATGCGTTCGTTCAACTATATTCGAAAAAATATATTTCAAAAAAAGAGTTTAGTGAGAACTGGTTTTAAAGTAGTTGCTCAAACTCGCCTTAAGAAACGAAAAATAAAGGACGGGGTTTACGACAACGTGAGATAGCTATTTGCTAAATATTGTTTATTTGTAATTTATTTTTGTTTTTGTTATAAATTATGCTTTTAAAAACATGATAATTCAACATTTCCCATGCTATTTATGTAACTCGTCGTAAAAATTAACTACCGATGCCAAAATATTTTAATTGGGTCGAAACTTCCTTCGAAAATCATTTCAACTATTTTATAGCGCATTATTTGAAGCACTCGTAAATTTCTTACTTTGGATGAATATTAAGCAATTATTGTAATATTATTTTACTCATTTTCATAATTACCATAAAAACAAAACAATGTATATTAATTAATCCATCCATGTATATTAAAGACATCCTGATTACATGCTCAAGCCAGGCTGATTAGCTTATTAGCAAATTTTTTGCTGTTTTATTATGTATTTATGATAATATTCTTATAAAAATTACATGAAGTTGTGCGGGCGAATTTTTCTGTTTTTAATTTACGTTACTACATCTAGTGTCTATTGCTCGGTTAGTTTTACTTTATTTTGTTTGATTGATTGCTTGTATTATTATGAGTAAAATAATAATAATAACCAGTAACCACTTTTAATACTACACGCTCTTATAAGAATTCTTCTTTAAATATTTTAATGTTTAGTGAAAAATGAAAAACAATTACGTAGGTATTTCATAGGGAGGTCCATAATATATTTGTATTTAATCGATCCATGTTTGGTAACGATTTTATTCGATAAGTTTTTAGGACTAAAAGTTATTTTTTTGTCTTTAATAATCAGATTTATAATTAAAAGAACTCTGCTTGAAAATAATATTATCGTGTGCAGCAATTTGTACACTATTATATTATTTATTGATTTAAGTGACTGTACCGACGGCTCAACAAGGAATGATAAGTTCGAGCTAAATTTTAATGACTATGAATCTAGCTTAGCGTCGGATATAACGACGTCATCAATCTGAGGATACGTGACAAGATGTTCAAGTCCATGTTTGCGATAGTTGTGATAGATTATGGACTTGCTGCATTTGAACCGCTTACAATATGTAAATGTACTTAACTGTCAAGGTACTGAGGGGGGAAAGAAGCGTCTCGGCCGGGGTATGAAAAATACGCCAATAGTATAGCTTTATTGGCATAGATAACAATAAAAAAATGATTTATTATGCTTTAACGTATCTGATTATATCATTTAAATTATATTTCATATTACAATAGATAGTTTTCTTCTAACTATTCATATTTAAAGTCGCGTATGAAAAAGACTATACCTTTGCTCTGATATTCATGCTAGACCGACGCAATCAAAGGTCGCTAATCATCGCAAGTGGTGTCACATGCGAGAGAGCTTATCGACGCATTTTAATGTCGTCAACAAAATATTGACTTGAGATAATATGTTTCATTTAGATTATTAATTCCTTCGTAACAATCAACCAGTCTCTTGTTTTGCTCAGAAAACATTTATTTTATTTTATTTAAATTGTTCTTGTTTTAATTGGCATATAGGCCTAAGTTGAGAAAGGGTTCACAAGAATGCAGAAAACATTCAAAATTGTGTTAACTTTATTTTAATCATTAGGAATATATGTATGTACATATTAAACCGCAACATACCAAATTGCGTTGTTAAACTTAGTATAAGGGCCGGACCAAACTTGGCTGAATTTTGGCCTATCATATGCACATTACTATATGTGTGTAAAAGACTAATTCAAAAAAAAGTCTCGCTCCACAAAAGTAAGTTTTATCATTTTCCCAACATATTATTAATTTAAAATAATATGTTATGTATTCTTTGGATTATATTTTCATGATAATTATTATTGTTAACCGAGTTACTATGTAATTATAACTAATTTTCTTAGATAATAAAGCTATTCTAATATTAACATCATGCAGGAAATGTTATTTCAAACAGACACGTCAACAACACCAATCATTACAATAATAATTGGCATTACAATAATGTATAGTGGCGATCCTCAAACGTCCGTCCGCAACTTGAAATAAAATAACGTAATGAGTAACGAGAGTTGAAACTTATTTTTCCTTTAAAAAATAGACATTCTAGAAACACACTATTTATTTTTCAACGTTATTATTTTTCTCATATCAAATTTCAAAAAATACTTCAAATATAAACTGCAATTAATAGTATGCGCAAGAGAGATTGATTTACAAATCAAGTAATGTATAAATAGTCTTAACCATGGTATCGACAGTTATATGTAATACAATTATTTCGTAATTTTTAAAAAAAAATATATTAAGCCTAAAAATGTGAATCGGTGAATTATCTAAGACTTTCTTGTTTATCCAAAGTGATGTTTATGAATAGAATAACAATCTTTTTTAACAGCAAATAAATAATACATATTTTTTAGCATTACTTCCACAAAAAGTCTGAAGTTTATCAGTTGATAATGGCATTCGATGAGCGAAGCCGGTCCCAAGCTTTATCAGAATATATGTAAAAATCGTACGTTAAAATTTGTTTTATTTATTAACAATAGTGCCCATCCGCCAAGAAGGGACGACATAAACCACAGAAGTATTACCTACATTGTATCATAAGAATCATTCCATATTCGTGAGGAAAATAAGAAAAAAAACTGCTTAAAAACACCATATAAATACATACAAAATTACTAGTTATTTGATGTTTATTATCTTGTATTTTGAGTTCCTGCCATAAAAGACAAGCTTAATTTTTTTCATGTGGAAAATAAAATTATTAGACCGTCTGCAATTAATTGAGAATATTAATAAAGACTTTATTGATATCCTTTGTTGTCGAAGTAGTGACGATTTCTATGAAAATGTTAAATAGTATACAACTGGGTCCATGTTACAAAAAAGTTTGTGTGTCACCGATATAAAGAACCTAAAGCGAAATGAAAAAAATGGCTTATGTACTCAAACAGGTTTCTTGTATGGTTATTATGCCCCTTCATTTGAAAACGTAGTAATAATAATTGGTCACGTGAGTTGTAGTTGACAAGCCTGCTAATCATTTTGTTTTATGAGCAAGTATCACCTGTAAAACCACATTTTTTATTAGAACAAAAAATGAGGTGTGAAATGTTTGTGTTATATAAATGGATTTTATAAATTAAATGATATTGTCACTGTCTGAATTATTGACTAACAAACATGTTCAATAACAAACGTATTAAACTCGAACGTTCTGTACAATTAGACCAAGACCTATATCACCACAATCAGGTTCGCGAGGTTCTTTCTAGATCTTTTCTATGTGCCCCCATTGTCAAATATTTTTAGGAATCTTTTATGTTGATGTATTATACAATATTTAATCAATCAAATGTTCAGTGCAGATTTGAAATATACCAAATAAAACTCTGCGCTAAAATTATTTTTTTCTATGTAGTAGATAATATGTATTAAAATAATTCATATTTCTTAATTAGATGTTATAATTTATATTTTTTTGAAATCAGCTTAATATAAAAGTATGTTTGTTGTAATTATAGTGATTATGTTAATCAAGACTATCGACTCGATAACTAAAAACAATTTTGGAATTTGACTTAATATAATCTATTCCTTATTAAAATAATCAATATGACAGTATAGATTCCCGAAAAATGAAAACAAAAACATGCTGTATTGTTTGTAGGTGCAATATGTTATCAAACAAGAAAACTCCGTGAAAGAGCGGTAAATTTTTAAAAATCATTGTAAGGTAAAAATATGGTATTGGATCGATGCGAAAAAGCGCACGAAGCAATGGCAAAATTCTCACTGTTCATAAAATCCTCCCTGTTCACAAAAGCATTGAACAAATTTACGTTTGTTGTTCGAAAAAAGAACAAGTCTCCCATTGTGTCGTTTCTGCTCCAAAAATTTACTTCTTTTAAAACACGTTTTAGACGCCAGATAAATCTTGATTGAAAATAATAAGAAGTGAAAGTTCAGGGGCGGACGAGGGAAAACAAAATAAAGAAATTTCACCCCAATGCGGCAAAGCGGTATATTATTTGTTAGGAAGCACCATCGATACATTGCTTTTTAACAGACTTTATAAAGCTCGAATTTGGCAAAACTGCGTTTCCCCTCTGAATAACTGCCAAACAATTTGGGGTTTTCTTTTATTCTGTTTTCCTACACGTCTACATATTTTTTGATTCATAAGTTTTTTTATTCAACCGAATACATAAAAGTGTTTATTGTTACATAATTTATTTATTTATTTGTCACAGAACAATGTACGGGATTTATTTTAACGCTCAGACACCGTAAATTTATGTATAAATTGTAAGAATTTAGAAATATGAATTTTGTAAAAGAATAAAATCAAATTATACTTGTAACATTTTAATTATCGAATGTACTGAAATATTTTTTGGGTTAAATCTCATAGTTTTATATCAAAGCACCAAGGTGAAAATGTCTTATTTTTTATTTTAAGTCAATTTGAAATTGGCTATAAATTAATACAAAAAATGATATAAAATAATCATTTATCTAATATAATTACTGATTCAATAGTATTCTATGTTGATTCCGCACATGCAGCGCAGTTGATGCGTTGGTTCATTAATTGAAGCCATGCTTACAGCGAGCACTTTGTGTAGTATGTATCAATATTTATTTAAATATTACTCTTTTAAAATTACATTTGGGTGGCCAAACTTGCTTTGGATGGCAATAAGACTGCAATGTTGCAAAAAAAAAACAGGAGAAACCAAAAATAAAAATTTCAATAATTTGAACGATTCAAACAATTGCTTTTTTGTTGAGTATCGAATCACGGAATTTACTCGTATGATTGCTAAATTATTATTTATTGAGAATACCTCTCGTGCGGAAATATGTCTGACATTACATAACATTATGGCCCGAACGCGGAGTCATGTCATGATGTTTCTTACCACCTATCCATCATGCTCTCCACATCATATGTCGGCGATCAACTTATTTACTCGCTTGATGGAAGATTTTTTGCCGTAACTGTTCTACGGAGAGTATATTGACGCAGATACGGTGAAAGAGATATACTTTGATACCGAGGCAATTATATAATATTGAGCCTGATTTTTAGTCAAACCTTCGTTCAGTATTCATGTAAAAACGTTTCGAATTTAAAATGCAGCGTAAAATTGATTCCCTTGTAACATTAATACATTAACAACATTTTAACTATGCGCGAATTCAATCTAAAAACATTAACGATACAAATCATATTTTCATGATATTTACTCAAAAATCTTTGATTATTTCAAGCAGTATATTGTAGATGAAAGAAGGCGGTATATAATCGATGCAACAATCAGAGAGCGGCAGTCCAGTCGATCATTATATTCCGATTTCGGGAATGCCACACAATAAAATGATCAAAACTTAGTAAGGACCATTATACCGTTGTGCTTACGTATAATGTTCCGATATTGATTCTTTTGTACCAATAATCAGTAGAATTATATCCTAATATCTAGATGGCAGCACTTTCAGAATATTAATCGATAGTGTAATTAATATTTTAATATATTGAGGGTTTCAGTAAATAGTATTGGAACCATTCAAGTAAGTAAGTTATTCAAAGCGTTGAAACAATGAATTTCGGTTGCAATATAATACCAAAATAGTTATCGATCTTTCTGATTGAAATCCACTCAATAATTAATTTTAAAACACTGTGTGGTATGTGGCGGCACAGGTCGAAGTTGTTTAAATCTATAAAAAAAAATAGTAAAAAAATATATAAAATTTTATGCGGCTGTGTAAATGGAGCTTACGCCAGTGTCGGCTTTGTAATTTTTTTGCTTCTCAAGTTATTTACACAATTTACAATTTACGATCTTCAGATATGATATATGAAGTATAAAATATTGCATAATAATGGAATCGCCGTGTACTGCATACCAAATTAGTACTCGCGAATTATATACTCCTCTTTTTGTTATTACAGTTGCTTTATTACAGGTTGAAATAACTTGTATATTTGGGCTGCAGTTTTCAGCGTGGTTTTTTTTAAAATTAATATGTAATCAACGACAATGTTTAAGCAGGGGAAGTATTTTGTGTCATTTCTCAGTTGTATTTAAACTTGACAACTTATTGTATAATATATATATATCAGATCAATATTCAACTTATAACTTGCAATGTAATCCTATCAATTTATTCTTCATTTCAATCGTCCTAAATGAAATAAAATACAAAATATAATGAAATTTCATTTTATCAGTGCTTGCGAACATATAATATTATTATTTTAAAGTTTTTGACTATGACAACACTTTTGCAAATATACCTATGATATCTGATCTTTTATCAATACTTTTCCATGTAAATTATAGGAAAAATGAATATTGAGATTGTGTTTAAAATACGATACATAATTTAGAACGATATTTTATTATAAATTAAATGACCGGTTTAATTCAACGATTCCTATTAATTTACTGATAGAAAGCATACAATTTAATCAAAAAGATTAACGTGAAGACGCTGTAGTTACTTATCAGATTAATTAGTTAACTATTAAAGATATTATAAAATTATTTTTTAGTCGTCATCGAAAAAAATTGAAAGTGTCAATTATGAACGCCCGTCGTCGAGTCGAGGTGGTCAACAAATTATGGAACAACCTATTACAAAAGAGTGCAGAGCAAATTTTCAACATTTCTGAAATAACTCTTAATGATCAAAAATTGTTTGGGCGATTTTAAGCCCCATCACCCAAAGTGTGGAATGTCTACAATTTTTTTTTACATACGGGTGAAGAGAAAATTTAGTTTTACTTACTGTATACTCATTCATAAGTCCGCTTAATAGTCTTTTTAGTTTGAAGAACACAAAAACAACATGACATAATATTTTTTTAGTAGCCTTCTTGAGAAAACAGCCAAGAGGAGTGGTGTGAGTTTTCAAACCTATTTCCGGTTGTAATAAGGAGGATAATTAATTTTAGTTGGTCTCTAAGTTTATATTTTGAAGGGAGTAAGGATAGAAGAAAAGACTGGTAGTGCTAAGGCAAGACTAGACGTTAGTTAATTGAATCTAGCTATGTCCCGTTTTAATGATCGTAATTCAGATCATTAAAACGGGACATAGCCATATATCAGAAAAATGCATAGTTTACTTAAAAATTCATATAAAACTGTTTTTACGAAAATGGAATCCACTTACACGGCATCGATGACGTTAGCCACTTGACTACTGACCCAGCAGAAAGCTTGTAGATCTGAAATTATAAAGCGTATTTGGCCTAATATTGTCAAATATGCTGTATGACATTGATACTACTCTTAGTCGATTTTATTTCACCTCCATACCGAATATTATCTGATATTTTTAGATATAAATTAAAAAGATCCTTGAAAATGGATTACGAAGATGACTTTAAAACAACGCTTAGACATAAATGAACATAGACCAACTATTTCATAGTTTTAATCACTGCTGGATAATATCGGTGAATCCAACACAGGTTTATAAGAACCATTTGCATTTAGCAAAGAGTTGAAATGGTCTTATTTTTCTGTGCAAAATTAAATAACGCACGTAACAATAAACAATACAAAATCTTTAACAATTCGACACATGGTATGATTGTTGCCAACAGCTGCAAAAGAATAGCGACTTTTCAATAAACAAAATATTTACGCGCGATGTATGATTGGATAAGGGAATATTTTTAAAATATAATTCAAGAGAGTCGATTGATAATATTAAAATTTTAAAAATATTTTTTTCACTTGAACATATGATCTTGATTTATCTATTTATCTGTAAGTTAGCGAACACACATACATACACAGTCGATATGATTTTTCTCTGTTGGTGCGTTGTGAGTATTCAGCGAAAGTTGACAGGTGATAATACAATCTAGTTCTTATAATATTAGTAGGTTATAAACTTAATTAATGCATGTATCGCAATCTAAAATTTGCACCTCCTTTTGGTGGAAAGTGAGATACGTTCATTCGTACATTGAAGTGCTTCGGCTATCAATATAATATACTTTATTTTTATGCGTGTAGCAAGTTTTTTTGTTTATATTATGATTATTGTTGTAATATTATTAATTATTAATGCTATATCATGCGCGGGTGGACTTATTGTATCTACCCGAACAAGACTCAAGTGCTCGCTCAGGCTTTTTTCTTACCGAAAACCTTATCTTGAAAAATACGGTACAGAAGTCGTACTGTGATATAAGTAACGTATTTACGTGGTTGTAAAATAACTGTCATGTAATAATTTATGATTATTATTACCTGTTTTTACTCAACTCACGTGGAGTGACTGTCGTTACTTCCTTGCGCAAAGGTGTCCACCCAGTTTCACTGTCAATCATTTATTTGTCGCCATGAATGTATTCTGTATCATCGTTACAAGGGTAAACTTGTCGCTCTTTGTACGTAAGTCAATTTTTTATAGCCGATGTCACTCTTGAAATTTCGTCAGGTAATTGTGAACAGGAACACTAAAAAAAAACGTTGTTTTTTTAATGAAGCAATTGAGAATTTCAAAAATATTTATATAAGTTTTCATATAAGATAAAATTCACATAAAATTGTCATTATTTAAACCTATTTAAATGGCGAAAATGAAGATAAAATATTATTATTATGCTTGTAAACAATAAACATGGTATAATTTTCAATTTTATTTCATTAATCGCTCAATTGACTATAACATACTGCGCGAAGCAGTTGTTTACCCTTTATTAACTAAGCAATCTTTGCGATAGTAAGTCTGAAGATGCATCTGAAAGAGGCGAAACACGTGTCAAGCATAGTAACAAAATACGTCGAATAATCTGTATAAGTTATTTTATATTAAGTGTTAACCCATTTCTAGCATACTGTTATTTTATAATACCTATCTTGCAAAATTACTTTACTGGCCAAAGCGATTTTTTTCGGTTCGACACGAAAAAAGGCACCGAATATAATTTAGATTTTTTCGCAATATTTGAATACAAAAATGAAGTTTGAGCTTAGTAGTATGGGCTCCGAGTCTCAATAAAATCTTCTCTCGGAAAACTGGTTGCCTTTCAATCGTTGGTCCTCTTGTTTTTAAAACAGACATGATAACTTGGATGAATGTAACATCACAAGCATACAATATGGCACGTTTAGTAATTACCTTAATACTAAAATAAGTGGTGTTGATTTTTAGCTTGAATTGAGAAATAAACTGCAACTGGACGATGTGATATTGTGTGCCTCTTTAAGCAAACACGTAATACACGTGGCTCACGTTTCGCTTTGTATTTTAAGTACTTTTTAACGACTTTCTGGCTATTTAGTAATGCATATCATATATAAATATACGATATTGTTCATTCCAGCTTAATGTTATATTTAGTTTAATAATAAATATCAGCAATTACAATCCAGGTTAAGAAAATTGTTATATGGTTGGCATATGACTCTTCACCACTCAAAAATATTAATAAAACCAAACGTAAAAAATACTAAGATAGAAAGTACTCAAGAACCATCAATTATAATTATCATTTTAAATGCCTTGTCAAAGGAAAAAAATCGCATGCTTACAAATTAAGTGATTGTATTCACGGAATAAAAAAAAGCTTATTTACATTTTCGTTTTCATACTAAACCAGTTTCAAATAAAAAGTATTTTATCTTAAAAGTAAAACCGTCGAAAAAAATGAAACAGGTGCAATCGTGGATGACGCTTAACGAATTCCACAGGATTTTTAAGCGTGAGCTACGTAATTTTATTTTGCTTAACCTGTTTTGTAATTTAAAGAAATTCACTATCAAGAAGAAAGTAATTAATTGAATAATGCAAATAATACAATATATCATTAAAAATTATTATCTGTCTAACCAACTTATTGGTTTATAATTTAATATTTGTAGCGCAGTTAAATGTTTAACCAATGCTATAATATTTATAAAAAAATATAATACTATATTTTAACATGCTTTTAAATTTGAACTCAAACTAGTATTAGTATCCATAACCATGGGTTCACCTGATCGCAGCGTTTTCCAAAATTTCGACATCTGCGTACCCCTCCTATAATTTTACTAACACCGAGTTCGCTTTTGTATACCGAGTAGTTTTTGATTCAATAATTCTTGAAATTTAATTTAACGTATTGGCAAATTTGAATTCATTCCAAAATCTGAGCACTTCTTAACAATGATAAGTATTTTATAAACATATTATAAAATATCTAAAACAGAAATTGCTTTGTATTTAAAAATAATAATATTAATGAACGATAATTATTTAGAATACAACAAAATTTAAAGGTTTGCCGATAGTGTGTACCTACTGTGAATTTTTAGTTTTTAACAAAACCTTTTATTTTTCTCATTTGGTTTTGTTCCACGCTTCACTCCTCGACATGCCAATTTAGTGGAAGATAATTTGTTGAAATGAATGCCGCGCGTTCGTTCACCATTCAGATGTAGTGTATACCTTTGGTTGCCGTTAGCTCTTTCAGCATTATTTATGCGAGTGATGGAAAGAGTCACCGGCGAACTACAAATACAGAAATTCCGAGTTTTTTTACTAAAAGCAGTGCGGCTAATGAAGTAGATACAAAAGGAAAATTTTGGAGAAGCCCACTTGGACGAACCGCCACTGGCATAGCAAACAGGGATGCGCTTCGTGCGATCGAATTTTTCGCTTCGATTAAATTGGTAAAGCAGTATTTTAAAAAGGCTCCATCAACTCATCCCACAATACAAATGATAACATGAAATTAAAAACATATTTCTTGATATATGAAACATTGTATGTAACACCCCCTTTTGAGTTTTATTGGTGATAATTTTAATCACTTTCAAGGTGTTAACTTCCGCATATAATTCTATAAAGATCAGGACAGGTTTCGCTCATCGCGAGCATAATGCAATTTTAAGCCACGACTCACAGTAATTGGATGCAGACAAGGCAAAGAAAATAGGTAAAATCATCACACTAGAAACAAACGGACATCAATTGTATTTTTTTTTTGATTCGATCGATGCTTCTAAAATAATTGATAACTGTTATGATTCTATCATATGTTATCTAAATACGCATTGGTATTTATGACGTCTCCTATCCTCACGTTTATCACGAATAGTTTTTTTATTTATCTCAAATAAATTACATGCTCATTCAATCGTTTGGTTTGTTTATTTTTTATTCTTAAAAAGTCCAATGGAAGAATTTTTTATTCTGTAAATCTAAAATAATTCTAATTTTATTTTTGAATGTATGTACTATTTTTTCCCTGCTACATATTATCGATAAGAACAGTTTATTACGTACATAAATAAAGGTTTTAATTCGAAGTTCTTGAACGTGAAAGCAATTTAAAACTATATCTTTTATCTTTCAAGATAATTTTATTGTAGTTCAAATAGCAGGTTATGATTTCAGACATGTTCTATAAAATCCAGGTTTGACATGACGAGAGCAAGCTGCAAGAAAAAATGAATTCGCTGTGACGCTCATATTCTGAAGTTATGAATTTTTTTTCTGAAATTTATTGGTAGAGTTTTGGGCAAATGTATAATTTTAAGTATTTTTTTCCGCTCCGACTCCAAAATATTTCCCACACTTATTATTATTTTGATAGAGAAACTACTTCTACAAAAACAATAAAGTCCAATTTACATAATAATACACTGCGGTCTCTTTTGATTAGCGAGATACTTCATTTTTTCTTGTTCAATAGATTAACTATTTTTTTTATTAGATTGAGCTAGTAACTGAAATATCTTGCGTATGTAACTGATACAAACATTCTCATGTCTAACAGAAGTCCCACAATTCACCAAACCCTAAAGGTGCGGATAACGCTATCTCCAAACGGCTCATAAATTACAATCATTTCGGCCAATTACTTAGTTGTTACGTACCATCCATTATGAGAATCCCACTTACATCAAGTTTAAACGTTGTTGCAAACCTTTGGTAAAATAAGTCAGCGCACATAAAACAAAGTGACCATTAACAGATTCAATTGACGATACTTTTTTCGAAGAAGTGGTCGTGGTCATATTATTCTGTCAAGTTGCTGCCTGTAAGCTAGAATTTCGAATGAAGGTGCTTGATGGAATCTTTATATCAAATTTGAATAGTTGGAATTCTGTAATTGTCCATGAATTTTATTGCTTTCTGTATCTTTAGGTATTTCAAATGTACGAATGTTCTTGAACTGACGCGTAGTAAACAGTTTGTATCGTATACAAAAATAAATGTTTTAATGAATTATGTGGGTAAATGATAATTATCGAGTATTTTCAATGTTGTTTTGTAAATTTTAATTACCATTTATTAACATGGAAATGCCGAGAAATATAATTCGTGGGTTTTATCCGACTAATTATTAAATAATTGATTTATTTCAAGTGATTGAATCAATAATTAATTATATTTATTTAAATGGGTATACCAATGGTGAGTTTGGAAGATTGAGCTGTTCATTTGAAACAGGCAAACTATGCTGAGTCCTATTTATTTCTAATATTTCTTGAGAAAATAATTCATGTTCGCCTGTGTTTTTATGTAAAAATTGAACTCCTCCATCTGCATCAAGCGAGTGATTCTCGAATAATAAGTGATTAGCGAAGGTTGAGGTGTCTTTATAAATAAATTTAAGCGCACGTCAAAGAAATGCGTCTTTATTTTTTTGGATCGCAAGCCACGAGTGTGCGATCACTGAAGAGGTTTTCTAAACAAGTAAATTTCGTAAAAACGATGCCGTCGAAACGTCAAAAAACAATAAACGGGATTAGTAATAAATTAAGAAACATAAGTATATGTTTTTTCGATAACAATAGGTTTCATTTTGAGCGGTGTGTAACGTCTTTGTATGATCCAGATGCCTTTTGACGGACGTGTTATTATATCTTTTATTTCAATCGTGTTGAATTAATTTTACGAATAATTCCTCGTTCAGAAATACATATATTAAAAATAATTAAGCCGGGGCACCTACCTACTTACCTATCATAATTTTTTATTTATACAAAAATATGCGCCCAACCATGCCGAATGTTTGCAATTATAACCCCCCCCCCCTGTTATTCACATCATTGGTATCAATACTTTACACTCAATGATGTATTTTTAATTACGTGTAACAAATTTCACTTTATAATGTGAATATTATGTATACAAAATAATAACACATTTTGGTACTAGCTCCACATGATATATGTATATTAGGACCAGGGTCGGTTTCAGCCGTAAAATTCACCTGATAAACTAATTAGTTGATAATGCTCACAATGAGCAAAACCGGTCCTGATCCTAATAAATCTCATGTGAAATATGTACAAAAATATGCTGACAGCGAACACCTTAAATTATAAATGAATAGTATATTTATTCACGGGGAAAAAATTGCCGCAGATATTGATGAAGGTACATTCAATAAATGAATGTCTTAGTTACGACAAAAGTTAGTTTGGAAGATTGCTTTACGTGTCTTTACTGGATAAATCTGAAATAAAATCTTTGTTGCAGTGTCATGCTCAGATTTGATATTGATTTTTTTTTCATGTAAATTAGCGGTAAGAATTGGCAATAAATTACTAACAATTGGCAATAAAGTACTCATTGTTATTGTACACTTTAATATTCAAATAATAATGTCATTAATATGACAAACACATACCAAACATGAAAAACACACACCTTTGTTAAAACTAGAGTATTATTTTTGTTACAGCTGATGCTCAAAGATACTACGTTGAAGACCCTCAACTTTAACAATGGACAAAAAAACTTAAGCACTCTGATCTTGAATAAAAATAGTGAATAGATTTTTTTAGTAAGTATATAGTCAGAGATAGAATTTTACATCCTTGAACCGAAGGAAAATATCCATTACGTTTTTACTGTTATAATTAAATATTATCACATTTTATTCATATTTAAGTAAACAAAAAAATTTAAAGCAGAAACAACTAATGTTATGCCTGTTTATAAAGTATTTGTTATCGTGTCAATCTAATTTTATTCGTTACCTTCCTGTTTGCCGCGGCCCATAAAGAGGCCCTTATTTTGTAATTGACCCTAGCATTAAAATATTTATCCATTCCTGCCTTCGCCGCTAGTGCAAAACCATCTATTAGTTGTAAACGATCGCAGGCATGGTAAGTCAAGCTGGAGGCCGCGGTTGCGCATATTACGAAGCCGAAGCTGGACAAATTCAGCAGTGAACCTTTATAATTGTTTTTTCTAGTTTCTTTCTTATTGGCATCTTTGTTATCCTTTTGTTTTTTTCAGTATTTTCCGAATTCTGATTTTTGCTTTGTGTGTTGCTAAAAATATCTATTATACGGTATAAAATTACTCGAGTAATACTTAGACAGCGAATAGAAAAACTCGATAGCACATATTCTAATAGCACATACACTAATTCTCTATTGAGATGTCAAATAATTGGAGTCCCTACACCCAACCAATTTGATTTATTTTAATTGTAGTTTACTCGGTTTTTTTGCGATGATATCTTGAATCAAGATATTGTTGATGTACAGCGACGACTTAATCTTTCTAAACCAAAATATAATCCCTAAATAATTGTTTTAATACCTCTCTAAACAGTGCAATTTATAAAATATTAGTCTTAAAATGAATAATCATATTTAAACCCATGCTTGATAATAATACTGATCAATGTTCGTTTGTCTGAGTCGAGTTCAAAACATCTGGATGTGTTTCTAGTCTACCCCCGATTAAGTCAAACACCTGTCGAAGGAATCATCTTAGGAGGCCAGTACCCATTGCTTTAGTGGTCTGATGGGCGAGTGGATCCATCAGTCACTGGAACCCAGCCCCGGCTTATCTTGATTGCGAGATCAACTAAGTGGTAAATTGAACACTTCGCCTCACTACTGTATTTATTGACAGATAATGATAGTGGTTTTAAATATAAATTATGGCTTTATTGTTTGCGTATGGATTTATTGGTGTTTGCAACATGTTTGTATGCTGAGGTTCCCCGAGTTTTATCACATGGGTTTTTTTTTGATAAATTACACCTATCCGTTTTCTAGCCAATGCGTGCGTTGATCTTAACACTTTTTTTCATTCATTGTAACTATTGAAAAAATCAGAGGATTAGCAGTTGTGATGAGTAAAAATTTGATTTTTTGAATCAAGTATAGCTCAATTAAATATATTTTTGCCAAGAAAATTATTTTTGCACTATTTTAAAGTTTAAAAAATATATCAGAAGTTTGAATACTCGATTGAAAATATTCAAGCATTTATTGATTTAAACATCTGTGATGTGTTTATAACTCATACGCCAATACTTTTTGAAGATCCATTAAGAGAGCATTATGATTTCTTCTAGTCTTATCGTAGCCCCATAATTTTTTCGTTAATACCTTAAAAGAGAGAGAAGTTTAACTCTGGAATAACAACTTGCCCGCCATATTAAAAAACTTTATACTACAAATGAATAAATATACCACATATTCGCAGTGGTTATATGGTTAAAACTAGGCTTCAAATGTTACCAATAGTTGACATATTTGAATAAGTAAAATGAACTAATTATGAATCGTCGGCTTAAATAAAAAAAATGATTGGGCTCGCTTGAGTCCGTTAGCGACAAATTAGCAATTTTAAAATGGTTTTTATAAAAAGTTAAATCAGACAAAGAGACAATATTAAAGTGTCAAAACGCCCCCTCCCCATTCATCGGTGCACAATAACATCTAGCGTCACTTTTATATTTTGTAAGTAAAACGTCAATCATTTTTAGTGTAGGGGAAATTTGATATGGCAACTCACAACAGCTTGTCAGTTTCTTAAAATTAAAAATAATAAATTTTCAATCCTTAATAAAAGGATTGCAACATGTCGCGCTTTAAAACCGTTTGCTCCATATCGCGATTTGAGATTTTATTACTTGACTGGATATTCAATTATTAATATGAAGGGAAATATTTCTCATTCGTTTATTTAGTTTTTTTTTTGAATAAAAGATTTAGCGCTTCTGTATTTCCGTTTTTATCTACATTTATCTTCAAAAATTAGACATCGACATAAGTAAGAGAAAATGTAAACGGGAAAAGTCATATTTTTATGCTGATATTTTTTTGTACAGTGCTTCAATTTGTAAAGGATACATTTGCTTAAAACATTATAAATGCGAAGGATATCAAACATTTAGGAAGTTAGAAGGAAGACTCCAGAAGCGTTTGAGAAAAGAGTTTTCGTTAGTTAACATTTTTAACGAACTATTAGATTTTTCTAGGAATACATTGGATATTATATGGTTAAATGTTTTTAATAATCACATGAAAAGTTTTTAGGTAATGTCAAATGTATGCTTAATTACAGAATATTGTCGACATTTAATTTAGGATAATATGTGGACCTATGCATTTCAAACATTAAACATTCGTACATTCCAATATTTTTTTTTCATAATTTAAAATCACAAGATAAGTCAGCGAATAACTGCACCATTCTTAATGAGTCTAAGTTTAGTATTTGATATAAATATAATGTTAAGTATGATTTTGAATTTGATAATAATAATAAGAAAATTGGCACCATGATGCATTTCATTAAAATTCTCTTCAGAATAATTTCCCCGTTATGCTATTAGCAAACGTCTGAGTGTATTTGTAAACAAGAATACAAACGTATTCAAAGCATGCCTAAAAGGGACGGAGTATGAACATTGTTTTATCAATTGATTTTATAATTGAAGTTTAATAACGTAATGATTTAGAACAAGACACAGGATATTACAAGTTATTTCCTGGACATCATATACGATACGCTTTTAAGTGTCCAGTAGTATCTGAGGGTTAAATATATTTATCAATCGATTGAATAATTAGTATTTTATTGTTTCCGTTCGAAAATTCAAGCTCGTGACCCTGGTGTTTTGTTGTATGTATTTTACTTACGTCGTTTTCACTTTGTTTGATAAACTGATAGCTGTTATTTTATGTTTCAATTTATCGTAAGACATTGTAATAAATTCAAAAACTCGCACACTCGACTTTACTTAACCTCAACGATTGAGCTACCAAATTACAATTACAATTACCATGAAATAGGACATGTATCATTCGTAGCCTATACAGTCCGCCTTAATTAAGAGCGAACATAGTGTGAAAAATGTGTTCATTCTGAATGCACGAATCTAAAGAAAAACTAAAATTTTAAGCTTTGATTTTTTTTGTACTTTATTGATTGATTTTCGCATGCCCTCCAGAGAAGGTATAACAAAGCATTAGTGTTTGCATGTATATAGGCAATATATATATTGGCCTAAGTTTAATACAGTAACATTTAAAATTTAAGCAAACCAAATCTAATTACTATATTATTGTTAATTTGCGTTTTTACTGCGCCCTCTGATGTATCTACATACCAAGACCCACCGAGGTATAAGTAAAATGACAAGGGGTGCGGATACGTCGCGAATGCTTTTAATGTTCGCGAAAATCGCATCAACCCTAATTTCGAGGACCAAACGAGGGTGGATTGACTTTGACTTCGGGTTATTCGAAATTAAGACAGGGAAATATTGCGGGAGGGATGCCGATGACTATATAAACGGCGCGAGAGAGCGAGGGTGGGGGTGTAATTAATTCACTCAAAGTCACCGTTTAATTATGATTTGATAATCGCATTACGAGCTGTTATATAGTGGATTAATGACGGTGTCGTGATACCGTAAAAATGCGCGAAATAACACATAATTGCCCATTATAATCTTTTATAATAATCTATTCCGATATAATGTTATCCTACGCGTGAAAACAGTATCTGAAGATTTAAGTATAATATTTAGAGTTAATAGTACTAATTACCACTGATTTTCAAAACAATTTTTATCAAAAAAATACACTCGTTTTCACTATTCCAAAAAACAAACTACAATTCAGGTAGGTATTTTGAACAGTTTTTTTTAAAAAAAAAGATGATTTAAAAACGTAACCATAAATCATATATTTTTACAACAATATCTGCTCATCATTTGTTGCATAATATATGGAATTTCAATTAAGTATCTCAGATATGATGGTTATTCATTCTTTCGAGGTCTTTCGGGGAGGGGTGTGAATGTTACGATATATAGAAAGGTCTAAGACAAGCCTAGTCGAAGCTATTTGTTGTATTTATATCGGATCGTTGGACAGAAATTTTGAGATCATTGAACACAACTCCATAAATCAATTTATATAAAGTCGTAAGCAAATATTTATATCTGTAGACACCGCAATCGAATGGGTAAAAACGTTGACTGATCAACTACAAAAACGGCAGGCAACATCACTATCAAATACTGCTTTTATTAATTATTTGCACCCAACGCGTGTCACAAAATAAGATCTACGAAAGTAAGCAGCTATTTAAACATAACTACGCAAATAATATACTTGTTTGACAATAATGCATTTCTCTCGACACATAAATTAACTGAAAACATTAGACGTATTTTAAAAATGAGACGTAAGTTAGAGATTTAAGCAAGATAATAGTTTGTGACGAAATGCAATAAGTGTGGTCAAATTAAAGCAAAATTGTTTTTCTTTACTAATGAGCAACGCTTTGATGTCCAAGTTACCAAAAATTACGCACTCTCTTGTTCTTGATTGTGTCGGGTTGTAAAAATGTTGTTTTGAGATTGTCGTGGTCGCTGAAGAGGTGTTAGCTTAAATCTGAATCAATGTAGACAGCCTTTCGTCACATATGGCTGAACGTTTTTTGTATTAAAACAGGATCAACTCATATTCCCTCAAGGACTGACTCACAGGGCTTACTGCGGGCTTACAGACTACATAGCCCCTTTTTGACACTCCAATACAATAGACTTTAACGGGGATGATATAATAGTCTTATCGTGTCTCAACACGAACAAGGGGGTAGGTACCTAGATACATGCAGAGTTTACATACCCGAGATACAAAAAGGTATTAATGCATTGTTGTACGTGTGTTAATTAATTCATTTCAGATTAAAATACGTCTCCCCCTCATGTTTATTATATTTTTACAACGGGTTTTTAACGATTTATACAATATAATCAAATCTAAATTTAAAAAAATTATATTCTTAATGTCATATTATATTAGCTCAGCGATGCTATTAGACTTTTTCAACTTTATGTCAGTACAATCTTAAATCAAGCTTAAACTAATTGAATTTTTATAGTAAACTATTTTCCTCGATGTATAAATATAAACCGGTCCTATAGTTTAGTGGTCAACGCACTTGGACGTTCGTGCTATTCGATCGTAGTGACAACAGATACGAATCCATGCCAATCGATTTTTACTATAATATTTTCAATAAATCTATAAATTGAGTCAAGTGACACGTTTGTTTTGTTGACATTTTTTGCCACACATCATATCCTTAAAACGTAATCAATACGAAACGATTAGCTAACTACTAGAAGTACATCAGCCGTCTTTTCATTTCTAGCCTTTCCGACAAAAGAGATCTTGATTGAGTCAATAAAAACTAAAGTTTTTGTAAAAGATATCTGGATTGGGAACTTGGAATGACCCATTAAGAGGTAAATGGGTTTACAAAGGAATGATTTTATTTTTAATTACATAACTATATTGCAGTGTTCATATGGGCATATAATAATAATTATCCGATTGCTTTATTATACTTTGATTGCGTTAAGTGGTTCAGTTTATCGTTCACTGCAATTAACTGTTATACGGCATGAATAGTAATGATTGAAAAGTTACCAAACCACACAGTCCATAATATTATTGATGAAAAGATACGCTTAAAGTTAATATAAAACATTGCGGCATATCAATATCACTACAGTCGTTTTGGAACTAAAGCTCTTTCACATGCCAATATCACATCTGTAAGAACGATAATCGTCTTAATATTTATAATTACCCAAGCAAGATTATGGAATAGTCCAATATAAATTAATTGAATCGGCATTCACTTGGAAGCGCTCCACTGTATCAATGCAAAAAATGGATTTAGTTCCACTTGACATATTTAACAAAGTCGATATGTGTGTTTGACATCACAACATATAGCTATGGAAATGAAATATATTACACGATTATTGTATAATCAGCCACGTTACTATGTTTAACCACAAAATACCGAAATTAGAACCGTAGAACCGAATTTTAATGATATACTTATGCCGGGTCCGTGGTGCAGTTGTCAACGTCGTTGGTTTCCGCAAAAGACCTCACAAGACCCTAAACGAACAGATTTCTGCAGTCAATTAATTGATCCTGTTCGAAGGCATGGGTGTTTGTGTTTAAAATCTCTATCCGTTCTCCTCCTTAAATCCGTACTCTCTTCGAAAAATACAGGATGAGCAATTGAGTAACAAGCAGTTCTTGTAGAAAAAAACATACGTTGAGTAAAACTCCGTGAGGAGTCCATATGCTTCACGATTGGAGAGGACATGGTTAAGAAACGCATTTAATATATATAAGTAAATATTTAAGTATATATTTATTATTTTATGACTGCTGCGATCAATTCGTTCTGATTAGAACAAAACGTTTATCAAATTAGTTTAATTTGTAATATTATATTTAACTGGTTTACACTTTAAAATGTATATGAATATGTTATTTGTATTAAACTGTAAGTATTGTCCTGTCAACCATTTACACAGCATGTATAATCTGAATAGAAAAAAACATGTCAATCGGATGAAATAAAATAAAATTTGTATATTGATGTTAAGCAGACAAAGCCGAAAAGGTGTCTTTTTGGAAAAACAAGTCGCGGTCCTGTCATACAAAAAAAAAATCAACATACAACGTTTTGAATTAATTCTCTCGCATTGACGTCATATTGACAAAAAGACATTATTGTGATTGAAGAATATTACATAGTCCAACCAATATAAATGGAACATTGGTGAAGATAACAATTTTTCGCTTTGTAATTTAAAATAAATACAACTGGAAGATGATATAATCTTATACTGTACGTTCTCATTTACAAAATTATAAAAATGAACTAAAATCAACATCAACAAGGGCTAAGCGAAATTTCTTTATTATTGCTAGTTTAAAGGAAATTAAAATTGTAAAAATCTTGATATACTGCATTTATACCTCGTTGTTTAGGGACTGAAAAAATTGTTTGCACAATAATAGTGCAAATACAAGATTGTCTGGGCAATTGATTGCGTGTAGATGCTGAAATGACGAAACCCGGGTCGTAAGTGACAAAATCGGTGATATACGGTTCCACCGTGATTAAGAAGTAGGTTTTGAAAGTGCAATTCAAAACGACAGTCGGAAATATTTGTTTTAAATATTTTATAAATTAGTGTTCAATTTTCAAAATATCGTAAAGATCATTTGTTCAAAATGATAATCTGTTTTAGAATATTCGTATAAGTGAAATTTACTACACGATCGTAAGTGCTAAGTATTTTATGTGATACGAATTATGTTAAATAATCGATGCCTTCTTAAATGGCGATGCTTAATAATTCTCCTAAAAGAAACAACATTTTTTTTAATATAAATGTTGAATAAATGAATAAAAATGGTTACTTGACAGTAATATTTTACTAGCGGAGCTAAGTTTTTATTTGTGGATTTTATTTTAGTGCTTAGCAAATTGTTCTTACAAAGTATATTTACTATTGTAAAAATAGCTTGTCCACTCAACTTAGTCCTCTCATACTTTTGTGGTAGTAGTAAATTGGAGTGGGGTGGAATTGGGGCGCGTAATCCGACTAGAACTTGTGCAAAGTGGCGTAAAGCCCAAAAATAACACACGTCAATCAAAATCGTACACAGCGTCGCGGCCATTGAGTCACCAAGGTGCCCCTCGTCAACGCAGACGATTGGTGTGTTCAATAACACAGCTACGTAATATAAATGACAATTGCATAAAATGTTCGGATACATTAAAATATCGATAATCATTTCTTTGAACCCATGTCCACTTCTTATGCAAACATATCGTTAGGTCAATTTGAAGATGTTCACTGTCAATAATTTGTGGAAAGGAATTATATTTTAAAATAATAAACTATATTTTTGTACTTTTCCAAAATTAATTTAATAATACCAGGACCGGTTTCGCTCATCGCAATCATTTTAAACTGATAACAATTTGGGTAAATTAGCACAATATGTTTGTTTAAGTATATGTGTGTTGATGTATATTCTTACCAGTTGAAAATGCTGGCGATGAGTGAAACCGGTCCTGATCTTAATAAATTAATTGTGGAATATGTAAAAAAATATTGAATGTTTCATGGTTCCTATTTATAATTAAGTATTTTTTTGAAATATTTACCGTCTTTTGTTCCTGGGTACTGATGACAGCAACTTGTTAAATGAAACTAGTCGTGAATGATTTACCCAGCCTCACATTTTATATATAATGAGCAAATAGAATATCTTGATAATCTTTTTATTTATGCATCATTATTAGCATTTGAATAATTAGTCAGCGGAAAGGAATGCAAATATTACACCCATGGCGTTGGATACAAATCTATGGATCGATTTATGAAAGTGTCCCATGACCGCATAATATTGCACGGAAAAGCCCTGTAGCGTAATAACTCGATTACAGAGATAAAATGAATTTATTTTATTGTGTCAATTGCTTTTGTTCGAAGAGACCATCCGATAATCTCAACGGCCTGACGTTCTGTTCAACAACTACTGCTACATCTACTCCGATTTGATGAAATGTATTCGTTGTCTGACACTAATCTCTGACGCCAAAAGCTTATGAGAGCTGTGACATTGTTATTGCAGCGGACCGAGGTACTTAGTGACATTGATTTTTTTCTCTTTCATACGTCATCGCATTTGTACATTCGGATAATGCAATCTCCTTTCAGACAACACCCCACACAAATGAAGAGGGCACAATGAGTTCTACATTTGCTTGAATATTGTTATATTTATTGAGAGATTTTGCGCTTTTCAACGGCTCAGTTGATAAAATAATGAATGCTTTAATTCGCACGTTATACGTTAATTTTCTCATCGCTTAATATTATCTGTTGGAAATGATACCTTTAATATTCCGAAAGAAACTAACAATGAAAAGGTTATGTTACAGATAATTTTATGTTACAATGAATAGATTTATCGTTAAGAAATCAACCTTAGTAAATCAAAAAGAATACAGGACACATCTTATTCTCGTAATAAGAAGAAAATAAAAAAATCAAGTTGGTAGCATTGGGACTAATTGCATAGATGAAAATATAAGTAATATAAAAAATAAATGTAATGTGTATAATAAACGGCTCCTCGAAATAATGAGCATACTTCGGATTGATTCTAAAAGTCATTGTCATTAACTGGCGTTAATACAAACAAAAGAAGCGTCTTACACTCACGCATGAGCAGTTTTTTTTGTAGCCTTCGAGGTGGCGGATTACCCCATAAGCTCAAGGAGCGCGCACTTGGGGCCTCCAAATCTAGTGAGCCTCAAAAATAGCTTGTATATAACCCACATGATATATTTTGAAAAAAAAAATTGATACGTTTATTTGGTATATAATGTATTAAGATGTCACCCCAAAAAATGCATTATGTAGTGCGGGTGGGCTATGCAAGTACTCATTCCGAATTGTTTCTAGTGAACTGCGGGGAATATCATACATTGTTTGAATTAAAATTTGGGGAAAAAGCTCAAAATAAAATTAAAAAAAATTAAAAACAAATATTTGTGATTAGGCAAATAGAATAAATTTGGCGAGGCTTTTCTATCATTCGTAAAAGAGTGCCTGCCAAATTATATTAGGTATGGGACCACTGAGCTTTGATAGTGTGTATTGCTGACCAGTTATTGCGTTATTTGTATTCAATTTGCAGCAAAACTGATTGGTAAAATACTGGAAGGTATTTCCATATAAAATATTTTCGTGATCTTGAGTTAAAGCATACAGCAGTGGGTGAATCGGAGTCCACTTGTAGAAGATCACCAAAAAAATGATGATCAATTTTGTGGAAGAATACCATACATGGTGTGTTTAGTTGAATTATAAGTCACGTTGGAAATAGCAGAGCAAGTTGACTTGAACGTGTAAACAAGTCTGCTGCGTTTGCAAAATTACTATTTGTTGGAGTGCAAGTTGAGATTACGGACACATTCTGAAATTGAATTTTCTTTTGTTTCGCGAGCGCAGAAATAAATGCAATTCGAAAAGTCGATGTGTTATTAATTACAATAGAATTTATTGCAGTGATCGCATAATGTTTTTGAAATATTTGACAAAATTTTTTGGATATTTATTTTCAACATAAAATTTACATTAAGTTTTAAGGTCGAGCCATTTTGGTTCTAGAAAATAGTCGTCGAGTTTGTATAATCTTGCGATTCAGTATGATGGGCTATGATTATAATCCAACGATTTGTCACTAAATTTATCAGGTCTGATTGTCAGCTAATTGATTATTACATTTTTTTGGAAAATTTAAAGATATGCGTTGAAGTGACCGACAGGATCGATTGTAAGCCAATGACGACAAAATACAACTTTTGGACGTAATACTGCTACATCAAAGATAGTCCCAGATGTTAATTCATAAGATAAATATTTTTTCACCACCGTCTACTAAGTAATTGTGTTGCAAATTGAATGTTGTGATGTTTTTATATCATATGTATATAAATAAATAATTTTATTGAATTGCTTATTTTCTCGCCCTGTACCCAAGCTATCGTCCTACTTGGTTATGATGACCATGGATTTGGATTCCAGGTCGAAAATAATGATTTTTTAAATCAATTCATGGATTTGTTATCAAAGGCACGGATCATCTTGTTCTCCATAAGAGTTATGAGACTTAAATTGTAATATTGTAAAATTGTTGATATGCAACATTAAAGTCCACAAGTTCAGCACGGGAAGCTGACACGGTTGAAAAAAAGTATTGAGTGCACGACGAATTTATTGAATACCAATGTAATCAATTTCCTTTACGTTAGGGGAATAAAGGAGGTTCAAATAAATATCAAGCCCGATACAAATGTATTTTAATAATATAATTGAATATTTAATTTGAATAAATTTCGGCAGAAAAAGTAACTCGCTGTCAAAACGGGCATCAACTTAAAAAGCGTTTCACATTGGCACGCCGCGTTTAAAATGCCATTACCCTTTTAGTGAAAGAGAGACACTGCCTTTATTACTCGACTATCAAACCATCTGTTACATATTAAATGGCCTGGGGGTTGATCGGGGTACTTACTTTGCACTCACTCTTTATAATATTAACACTAAGGCCGACACCTCCAGGGTTTCGGGGGTTGGAAATGGAAATATACTCGGATTGTTTATTGTAATTAATATCAATACATTTGAAAATAATTGTGTTGTTTTCTACAAAAAAGTGTTTTAAGCAGTGGTCATTCCAAATTTTCAGCATATGAGTATGTATGAATGATTTGACTGTATTCATTTATCACTACATAAGAAGAAATTATTCACAATATATCCATTTTTCCCCGAGACTGGTTGACAAAGCGTGCTTTATAAAATCAATATATGTATTCTTCAATGGAAAGGTAAGCTCAACGCGTGACTTGCAATAAGTTCTCATAAACTACGAATAAATTTCATATGATTCACATCGGGAGAGGATATGATTTAATAAACCTAAATTGTGATCGTTAAAAATATGAATAGCTCAATGTTTTATATTTTTAACATTTAGAAAAAATATTTATATTACTTGCAGCAAAGAAAATTATGCATCTCTAAATATGAGTATGTTTTGTTTTTATTTTAATATATTTGAATAAAAATGAGTTACACTTTTAAATGTTGTAAATTAATTTATCATTTTTGGGGTAAGTTTATGCCGTATCTTTATATTATTTCCATACCATGTAAAAAGTTTTGGACCATTTTAGTTTGTAGTCAATGAACTTATTTTAGTCGTAAAACAATGAGTGATTTGGTAAGGTATGTTCTCTTTTAGTCAGGCAACCTCTGCAAAATACAGCAAATAATTTAGAAATTATCAAATAATAAACGGTATTTCTACTGAGACACGAAGTCATTGTGGTATAATGAGTTGAAATTTATGTAAATCACATACAGTTTGATTGTTCTCCTTCCTAAACAAAAATAATCTGATGTATTTTGCCAAAACTTGAATATCCTGGTATTCCTTTGCGTCGATTATGAAAACAAGGCTCGTTTCAGTTTGAAAACAAATCTTTCAAAGTTTCCATAAGAGGGAGTAAGGGAAGAAAAGGAAGGCGCAAGGAGACTAGGGAGGACTTCGCAAAGAGGGGAAGAACAAACTGCCGGTACAAACTCAACTCATAAATAAACAATAATTTCCAACATCCTCAAGAATATTCCGACTTATTAAACTTAAACACATCTCTGATTTGCTTTTAAGATTTCGCTCCGCCTATAAAGTGCCGACATTTTGGTGTTTCGGGGGAGGAAACAGAAATTGGCGACTTTTTGCGACCGCCAAACTTGATTATTTCTCTCGCCAGATGTCACCACGATGCAAGCTCAGCTAACAGTTTTCATTGTTAAATTAGGAATGTTTAATGAATCTACTATGAAATCGTATATCTGCAGTAAAATCTAGCTAACTATTTTAACATAATTTTCCAAAACATTTAATATATTAAATTATAAAACTTCTATTTTTGGAAAGTTTTAGATTTATTATTGTAATAATTATTCAAGAATTTACAATAGTCTCCTATAAAGTGAACAAGTGTAGTAAAATAAGCATTAATCAATTTTTTATGACGTTTACTATAATATTTTATAATTATCAAGAGAAAGAGGGTTTCAAAAAAACAAGGTTTATATTTTTGAATACAAGTATCTACGTTTACCGAGTCAAATATTCATATTTACGGAGATTTTTGAAGTTTTTTTGACAAAAAGGCAATATTTGATATAAGTTTTTTTTAGGTTATTTACACTTTTAAAATGTTATGTTTGCTAGTTATTCTTCACTTCCTTTATTGAACTAGCCTACAAATATATTAATGTCCTTTAAATTAAAATTATATTTTTTAAGAGAACAAGAAAGATGTCAATTGGTATTTATTTGAAAAACATTGTTTTGTTACTTTTCGACACAAACATTTAGCTCACCACTCTTACTTAATAAAGTCTTCCAATTTACCAAAAATTTCATTTAAAACTGTTGATATTATCACAATTTCAAGATTTAGTTATGTTAATTATAGACCCTCTATCCACTGTAAGATGTAATGGAAAGGGTAGATTTGTGTTAACTTTCATTTCCAAAATTTGTTTATATCAACGGATATATTATAAGACGTTTAGTTTTATGCTGGGAATTGGTAATAAATACGCGCTCAAGTATTTTTAATTGTTTCTTGATAAGTAAAAGCAAACTATCAATTTGTATGCAATT
The DNA here is from genome assembly GCA_028554975.1 of Himalopsyche kuldschensis. Classification (NCBI taxonomy): domain Eukaryota; kingdom Metazoa; phylum Arthropoda; class Insecta; order Trichoptera; family Rhyacophilidae; genus Himalopsyche; species Himalopsyche kuldschensis. The sequence continues at coordinate 8,938,165 of JAHFWI010000038.1, forward strand.
TAGTAAAAAAAAATGCTAATGATTCTTCATACCACTGAGAAACGCTTTTAGAAAAACAACGTTTCTATAAAAATATGAGGTCGAATATACATGTATCTCAATTTCAGTAAAAGGTTGGTGTATATCAAATCTCTGTGAGAATTTTAAGAACAATGTTATTAGTTGTACTCACTGTATGAAAACGTTCCAAAAGCAAAGAAAAACACTTCGAGTGGAATAATTATTACAGATAACACAAGACTATCTTTACAGACACATAACGCCACTTTTTGTATCACACTCGCGATTGAAATAAAGCCACCATGTCGGATTCACATAGGTTTATGTAAATTTTAAATGGTATGATACAGATCTCGCTTTCCAAAAACAGAATAATATTTAAATTCGATTCTTATCCGTACAGAAAACAGAATTAATTAATTTTTTAATTAAACTCAAATCTATTAAGTGGTGCGAATAATATATAAAAAAGACGCAACATAAAATGTTTTCTGTATTTTTTATTTATTAGCAATTATGCATGTGTTTAACAAATTGTATCGAGAATCCGCTTAAATCTGAGTGTTTTAAAAATGTTTTACTATGAACTTGTTTACTGTTACGATATATCGATTAATACACAAGATAACAAATCGTTACTCTACTCTGTAAAGGTTCTTATTGACATGTTTGCCTAAAATGACCGTTTGGTCGGGAAAGCTTGTATTTAGTGCATTTTATCATATATGATATTCATGTCAGAATTATCTATGGTTAAAAAACGGAGTTGCCCTCCATCTGCACACTGTATTACTAAATTTATTTGACTTAGTTCTAAGATTGTTTATGATTGTGGTATTTCCAACATTTGTGTAAAAAAAAATCTTAAATTAAGTATTTTGAAACTTTTTTACTTGCTCATTGTTACAAGTGAATTTTAATCAATAGAAACTTCAAACGCTCATATCTCAAAACAGTGTCAAGGGCAGTCAGAATCTTTTCAAATTAAAGTGTCGAAATGATAACTAAACACTTAATCTTACAATTATTTCATATTTAATTAAGTAGATTTACACTGATTATTGAAAATCCCATCTCTATGATTTTCAATAATTACGTATTTTACGCTCTATATTTTCATTATACAAATATATATTTATAAAACTTGAGTGATTTTAAGTTATACATGAGTCTTCTTATATGCCTGAACCATTTTATAGGTCTCCAAACACAATTAATTTGTTTTAATTATTAGTATAAATGATTTTTTAATAGCTTTTAATAACTGCAATTATATAAATGGTCTCCACCGTTAGGTAAGCACTACAAACCAAAGAGAACATCCCGCAGAGCATGTGAAAATGACCAGACCTCGCCACTCATCTCTTCAACTTACATATTTAATTCAAATTAGATATAAACCAGTGCAGCGCAAAAATGCAACAGCAATTCATTTATAATAATTAAATTATCGGCTATTGCGAAATACGAAATAGTCATTTTCATTTTCAATCGATAATTATATTTTATTGAGAAGGATCACTCAGAATTCCAGCAGAATTCACTTACTTTATTTACAATAGGAATGATTGTATTTGAAAAATATTTATTGTAATTTTACTAATTTAAAATTAAAATGGTGGGATAAATTTATCATAAAGATTGAAATTAATACATTTTTCTTCTTAATAAATAATAAATTGTGATTGTTTATTCGAATTTAGTGTTTGGCGTCAGTTGATATAAAATTTTAGGTAGCAACAATAATGTTTTCTTACTATTTATTGTATGGTATGATGATGAAAGTTTCCGGATGAGATTCTTTTTATTGTCAGTGTTCATCATTCATTTTTTCAGTTGTAAATGCTCACGATGAGCGAAACCGGTCATCGTGAGCATTTACTGATCTAAATAAATGTACTGTGGAATAAGTACACACAATGTATTATTATTTTTTTATATAAAATCTTTCCAAGTATTTTTTCAATACTTGGAAAGATTTTCAAAAATTATTGACCTAGAAAGTGATTTCTTTCATAAAATAAGACAAATAAGTAAATAATTAATTACAGAGTATTTTTTTTTTTAAATTATACATAAAAATATAATGATCATCAGTTTTAATAAATGAGAATAATATATCATATATTATAAACATATCCGTATAAAGCTTAATTTTGTTTAACGCTATATTTTTCTACTATTAAAAACAAAATTAAAGACAACTTACGTGATTGAAAAGCGTTTACAACATTCACTCGAATAATGTGAAGAAAATTCTATGAACAAAAATTTACTAGGATGATATTTAAAATTTTTGTATTGTTAAATGTTATAAAAGAAAGCTTTTTACCCTAGAAGATACAATAACGATATAATAGATAGCAACAATAACGTCAAATGTCTGGAATATGATGTGTTAATAATCTCACCGGCAACCTTCATATGTCGGTGATTTTGAAATCTGGTCAAGTAGTAATGAAAAGTAGCACACCACTGTGCGCAACCCTTTAAAATTAAACCGTCAGAGATGCAGGGACACTTTTGCAATATTCTTTCATCCCCCCAGGGCAAGGGTTCAATTAAAAACTTTTCAATAAAAAAATAAGTGAAACGCGGAGGGCTGTACCGTACCTATCATACTTCCTCCGTTTTGTTTTATCCATTTTAAACTTTTAACATTGATATTTTTCGCCGCTGTTACAAGTATTTTAAAAGAATTCTACCCTTTTGGAGGATTCTTCATTATAGCATTCAAAGTACCCAACCCTTTATCGAACATTATTTTTAAATATTCCATTATAATTTTGAAATTTGAAAGCCTAATATTTTGCCACAATATATATTCATTTATATAAGTATAATATAAGGGGGCAGAATCAAAATGACTACTTTTACATTGCTAACTTTTTCTTTTTTCCGTTACTAATTTCTGGATTATAAGCACAAAATCAATTAAAGTTAGTTATCAATGACAGTTTGGCGTTTTGCAAATCAGTTTCATAAAGAACGCAGGATGAAGTCAGTACAATTTTATCGGGTATGGGACGTGAAATATAAGTCAATAGCTGTACTGCATTAGTAAAATATAAAAAAAGACTGAAAGTATCATTATTACCTCTGCAAGAAAACCCATTTGTTTCATCTAAATTCTAAATATTGGTTGCATATTTAGATTCACTCTCATGCTTCGAGGGATTCACTCTCATGCCATGCAGTCTTCTGTCGCTCCAACTCATACAATATAATACATGGACATCAGTAGACTTCCAGGATGGTGGAATGAGTCTAGTCAACTTTCCGGATGGAGGTCCAATTCCAAGAATTCAAAATGAGCAGCGGGCCGCAAGTAAATTACAATTTTTAGATATACACCCGATCCTTTTTACGCAATACAATGGTTCCAAAAAGTAGCGTGCATAAAATAATCGCGTTGAAAAACCTTAATTTCATATAATTTTTTTAAAAAATTATCAAAAATATATGAAAAATACAAAATTCGTTTTTGAAATTTTTTTTGCACTATGTCATCGATTCTTGTTTATTTTTTTAATAATAACTACAATTCTTATTTCTTCATCTCGCCGAGAAAAGCAACTTAATCAATCAAATTTAATTTCTTTCTTAATTTCAACAGGATTTGAGATGAAACAATAATTTATTCATATTTAATTGTTTTCAGTATGTTTTAAACAATATATAAAAAAGTTATTCTTATTCCGAAATACAATTAATGAGGACGAGCCGCAAAAATTACCCGGCGGGCCGCAGTTTGTCCCTCCCTACTCTAGATGGAAAAAGACAACTTAAATGCATTTACACATATTATCTAAACTTATCTATTTGAGTCTCATCAAAGTTTTGTGCACATGCGTGTAGAAAACTTTGAAAAAAGATACAATTTTACTATTTAAAACAACCGTATCAAACAAATATAATAAAACAATATACGGCTTATTACAGCTTTATTTGCTAAATTTAATTTGAGTGTGCATAACAGTGGATAGAATTAAACTTTGGCATTTGGCAATAAACCATAGTGGTTGTTATTTCAGATTTGGTTGATTAAAGTTCGCTTTCGGTGATTAAATTTGCTGCTACGCAGGGATATTTGTAACGCAAGTAAACGTTGTATCGACACGTACGAAGCCACCATTGACACAAAAGCTTTTGTTGTACAATATACGCTTATCCGCAATAACTATGATTTAACACTTACCGCGTGTGTCCGCACCGCCGCCAACTCTACCCAATGTGGGCGGCGAAACGTTAATGCATCTGCTCACAGATAAACACATTATGATTTTTTTTAGCTAAAATTCTACTTACGAATAAAAATTAGTTCTAAAAAAAGATGTCAAGACACAAATAATTACTTTTTAGTACAGTAAAAGTATTTCTGGAAAAGAAAACAAGTGTTTGAATAGGTTAAAGATTTGTTGTGCTTTTTCAAAATAAAAATATTTTATTATATTTTACTAGTTGAGGATACATACAGTTTTATAATTGTCTATCACTACAAGCGAAATTAGAAAACTAAATAGACTTTTTTTCTATTTAAATAAATAAAAAAATGCTTGACGAAAGAATGCGTCGCAGGTGAATTATCTTCACCTTAAGCGATGAGTAACATATCAATCCTAAAGATTTTCACACTGAAAGAGATAAAGTTTTGAAGTAAGAATTATCAATTATTGATTTGTAATTGATAATTAAAAATGCTTGATGCCTTATTGGATATCCGATGTTTTGATAAATTTGACAAGATTTACTATACTCTTTTTTCCACTGATTTTTTTATATTCCTCATATTTTTTTTAATGATTTATATGTGCATGATTAAAACTACTTTGTAATTCATAATAATTATGCAAAATAATTCACATTTACGATGAGATACGGCTGTCAGTTTCCTTAGCAAAACAGGACTGGTTCGTTAAATAATATTGAACATACTAAAAATACAAATATATCGTACCCTTTTTTGATACGTTACTTACTTAATACAATTATCAAGATCTCACATCCCTATAGGCTTTTGGCAAAAAGACATAGCCCACAATCAAGTTAATGTTCTTATCAATGATCAAATTATTGAATAAGTGAATTGACCCACCTTTCCCTATTGAATGGCCATATTGATCGTGGTAACAGAGTAAGACAAAGACACTATGTTATACGTGTGTATGACACGTGTACATGCATATGATAGTTTGTTTCACGAAACATGTGCGATGATAAGCGTTTCGTTTCATGATTCCTTACCGACTTGCATATCTTACATATCCCGGGCCAAAATTTTGATCCCGGGATTTGGATATTTTTTAATAGTCGATAATTTTCATATTTATTAAATATTAGCCATTTTAATGAATCATTAAAAATAGTTGGGAATAATTGATGTCATCTTTTTTATGAATATTATATTTCGGTTGTTTATCCATTACTGAAGAGCGGAAATGCTCTATTGAAATATAATGAATATTTTCCTGCTCCCAATATTTTTTGTGGAATAGTTTTTGGGATTTTGATTAAATTTGTTTTAAACTAGCTTTAAAAACAATGGCGACACTCTACGAACAAGTTGTTAGCGAATGGCTGATTAATCTTAATAAATCACAATGCCGTAGGCTAACTACAAAACGTTAGTTATTAACAACATATAATACCGATGATGATGTACTATATTTCAATACAACTTTTTTATAGCTCTCCTTTTAAAAGTTTGATTGCACACACACAACTGTGTGTAATAGGTACATGCGTAAATTGAATAAGTGGTAAGTGGTAGGTACGCCAACTGTTTTACCCCACTCTCCCCTTCGATTCGGTCTAACGCTCCCCCATGATTTATTGGCCAATTCACTTTCCATTTATTGATAAAATAATTTTATGGCCCAGATATAGATTTATTAAAGGATTTATGCTACTGCTAGGGAAAGGGAGCTTGCCATGGGAACATGAATGTATCGCGATATAAAAATGAACGAATAAGTAGAGCGATAAGAAACCCATTAGAATGTCATTTTTAAATTTTTGAAATATATCCATTGATAGTAGAAAAAATGGATTATCTTAATTTAGAAAAAGATATGAGATCAATGTTAACATCTAGTAACTAATGTGTTGGTCACATTTATTGTGAATGTTCTAATTTTTTATATAATTTTCAATAATTTTGTTCCTCATAATCATAGTTGAAAAAGTGCATAAGTATATTAAAAAAACATAATTCTGCTTCAATTTCTTCTCGAAAGTTCGTAGACGATAAAATATAATGTGCCAAAATTTTGCATATAATTGATTACCTCCTTCTGACAACGAGTCACTCAACAACATATTGATATTCTCTCTGAAATGAGACCTTAAGCGACGGACTTAAATAATATAAAGACATTATAGGAATATTTAATTATTCAATACATGTTAATACCAAAACAGAACATTTTTTTATTCAAGATATATATGTATTAACTTTCTTTTTCAGCAATGAAAGAAAAAATTAATCATGATATGAAAGTTATTTATCAATCATTTTTGGTATATAAATGAAAAGATTGCTTCATCGGTAAAATTTGTTACAAAGTTGAGTGAAATATTATTTTATGGTTAACATATTTTAAAGATTTGTCCGGTCCGTAGCGCGGTGGTCAACGTTGTCGGGTTGCGTTTCGGACCACCCGGGTTCGATTCCCGATACGAGCAGATTTTTTCAGTCGATATATCTGTTCAAAGGCAAGTGTTGTTGAAAATCTCTTCCCACCTTTCCTATCCCAAAAAGCGACTCATAGCGAAAGCGATTAGCTAACCACTAGTTATTTCCGAGTCCTCATATCCTTTCTATCCCTTACTCTCTTCGAAAAAGAGAGGTTGAGCTTCTGAGTTACAAGCAGTTCTCGTAGAAAAAATAAATGTTGAGATAAACTCCAAAGGAGTCCATATGATCCATGTTGGGAGTGGACATGGTTAAAAAAAAAGATTTTTTCGCAACTTGATTTCAAACCCAAGAGAATATTTTTTTATCTCCAACTTTTCTTGAATAAAGATAGCTGAAGTCAATTATTTTTTGTGTTGATTAAAATAATTAGTAATATAATTTAGTGGCTTATTAATTTGCAATACGTAATTAAAAGTGAGAATTGCTTAAATAAATAATGACATTGTTTATTTTATACCGATAAATTTTAATATTACTATCATTCATTAATTTATCCTTCGGTGTATGTTTCAACGAAGTGATTTATTATTATCTTATATTTTATTACGATAAACGTGCGCTCTAAATAAACATTAAATATAAATCCGAATGTATTCCGATTGTTGTGAATTAATATGATTGACGGTTTCGCAAACTGCCAACGTCACCAGTGTTATTTGTTCTACTTCCTCTTGTAAAAATCTGCCGGTAATCCACTGTGGTACATTACACCAAATATAAAGAAACGTGACAGTTTTCAGAAAACTTTTAGGTATAAGTACACCGCCAAAATAAAAATAAGCAAAACCGACTCCAAACAATTTTTAGTGTTAGAAAATTGACCGATTTTGTAGTATTTCTAAAAGTCTATCGAATAAGATAATGGAAAAAACATCACTATTCCAAATTTAAATATACTTGAAACGAAATTAATTGACAACATGAAGTACCGTTTTTTTTTTGCTTTTTGGTTTTTGCTAAAAAAATCTTTTTCTTCATGCGGGCGTCGCTGGCCTTTCTCAGGATCACCATGGCGTATTAGTGGATTATGAATATTTTCGCGGTTTTTTTCTATCATATTTGTTTTGTATGAATGGGAAATACTCACTTCTGTACGACCCTATGTGGACATAGCAAACTCTTTTATCAAACAATAATGGCAGTGGGGTGTTTTGAGAAAAATTGTAATCCATGGGAAAGGCAAACAAATCATGTTGATAATAATATATCAAAATTTTATTCAGTTGACATTTCTTTGTTTGTTGTATATTTAATAGGAATATTTTTGCTTTCACCAGTGATTGTATTTATTTTTAAAGTCTGTTAATATAATATAATCATAAGATTCACCTTCAATACATTTCTGGATAAATAATATCTTGTGTCTCTTCAAAATTATCATGTCGCGATATCTGCTACATCTTCTTTGTTGAAACGGGTTGCTTAAAGCTACATTATGTACCGAAGTAATATTTATACACAATACTTATTTTTATAGCAATAATATTTTTTATCATGCATTAGGAAATGATGCTTCGATAAGTTCCGATTGCTAGTTGAAACATTTTAATATCTGAATTTACAAATTTTAATATTTAATCCATATCGTGGAATATACATATATGTCAAGTAAATTTCGACGGGATGCTGAAAACAATTTTATAGAAACTATACAATGCTTTTTATGCTTACACGGTGATGTAATAATTCAAAGACAAATTCGTTTTATACAATATTAATATTCCCAGGGTACTTAACGTTGTATCCAACAACACCCACTAAAGTTTCACACTCTTTTGAGATTTTGTAGTCCAGAGCGTAACAACGTTATTCGTGTTTAAAAATAGATACAGAACAGTCTTTTGTCGATGCTGCAGATATCTAAAGTTTTCACTTTAATTTTGTAAATATGAGATTTTCAGTTATAATCAAATGAGTACTGTTTCTCATAATAATTCTAGATAGATATGTAATACACTAATCCCTCGATTCTTCTTCTTTATAAAAATGCTTTGAAATGGTTATCAATTCACAATGATCTATAGTATTTATTTTAGATTTTGCGACGAACAACAAAGCTCAGCAACAATGATTTTTGTACGTATACAACCTTGGTATACGCGAATATTTATTACGATCTTATCTAGCGCGCTAATCGAGGGATGGGTGTATATTTATCACTCACTGGAAATAGATAAACATGTCCAAGATAGTTTGCTAAAGATAGGGCAGACTAGACATTTATAGTCAATTGACTTACGCGTGTGTCCATATGAAGTTTATTAGCGTGACTAAAGGAACACAAAAAACCGTTTACTATAAATGACATTATTTATCAATACAAAGTTAACGAGACGAAAAACAGATGTCACTTTTAACGTATTCGAACAGGGGCTCTTAACCAAGGGTTAATCTATTGATTTCAGATCGTAATTATAGGCATAGGTCATTTATCTAAATACGGATATACATTAAATGGCAGTTCAATTGTTTTTTATCATGCAAAAAATATATCAAATGAATACTGTCAATACCGTTGATCTAACTAAACATTACGGTAATAGGGTTTCTTTCTCTCTTATTAAACGTACTATCATATTAATAATTATATTTTAAATAATTTTGACGAGTCAATTGTGCAGTATTTTCTGTTTTATTTGCATCATCTATTCAAATCAAACATCATCAAACAACACGTTATATATATGTCTTGTATGCTTCTTTATTGACTAGTAACCCAATGATTTGAATCTAAAAAAAGAGTCATCACTCTTTATAGTAATAAGGTATTTTTGAGAACAATAATTCTTGCTTTTCTATACAAATTCATGGATCGAATAATACATCTAAGTAAGGAAGTTTCTATTCGTGGAATTGAATACTTAGCCGAGTAGATTATTTTACTTCATATATGAGACTGGTATACACATTTTTTCAGTGAATATCGCCTAATTCAATAGTATTATCAAGCAAATTAATAAAAACTTTATCGAAGTAATTCTTTAAGCGTAGTAGGTTGATATTACGTCTTTTAAGATTTTATAATAATAATGTATTTATAAACGAGTAAAAACTTGTATTAATATATATACATAATTGTGGCATGATGTCAAAATAGTAATTCTTGTAGAACTCAGTGCGTTGATGTTTTTAAACTATTCTAAACTCGTAGTGTTTTGTGTAAAAATGATAAAAACAAAAAAAAACAATTTTGAATAGTTAAGGCCGACTGCTTTGGCGTTGGAGGGTTAATAGGATGGGTCAATAATAAGGTTAAAATAAATAGGTTAAGCCCCTCGACATATTGTGAAGTAAGCTTTATGTAGGCAGGGAGTGGACACTTACCACAGCACAGCCATTGCCAATTGTCTTTTATTATTCAGTTTTGCTTACGGAGATAAAAATAGTTCCATTTCAATACTTTTTCGAACGTACACTAAGCAAGAAAATACTCTTATTCTGATAATTATTCGTGTGCAATATGTATTTCTATTAAAAAAAATGTTCAATTACTTATTCATTAAGACGTAATGAAACACGCAAATGAGTTCTGTTACAGGATGCATTCTCGCAGTGCTGCTTTACGGAAACGAATCGTTTCACATACCGCAGAATAATCGTGTACTGAGTTTTGAGAAAAGATGATTGCTTCGAATATAAGAATGGTTTAATTTCATGAGGAGCTTGTTCTTTAATTTAAGGGAACGATCTAAGGCAATATTTTTTTCGTCCGGGCCGCATTCCGATTTTTGCTTCGCTACGTGGGCCGCAACATATTTATATAACTATACAACAGGCTTTATATAACACGGCTTAAAGTGTTATACGAGGCCCAAGTGTATACATATGTGTATTCTTGTATGTTTCTAAATAAAAAAAAAACAATGAACAACAATTAAAAAATACGTAAAAAGTACACAAAAATAGTAATGTATCCAAAATCTTAAATCTTTTACTTAAAAATGAATGTGAATTTTGATATTGAGTAAAATTTTTAACTATCTTCGTTAAATCAGATTCCTGATTACTACAGGTTACTCTTAATTAATACATCATCAAGGTGAGAATCAGTAAGTCGATTTTTAATACGATCTTCGCATATTTAATTTTAGAATATGACAAGTCTCAGAGATACGTAGATGAGAATAATGTGAGCAGAAGCTGGGCACATTATAGTACAGTTTTTTTACCAACCGATTGCAACCCAATATTGAAAACTACACCAAAAAAGTATTCGGTGACTATAATTATTTTGGGCAGCACATAAGAGGTGATTGGGCCGCAGGTTGAGTATGGCTGATCTAAGGTCTAGGTACTGCCTAGGTGCGTCGGTGGACTTGTAGAGAAGTTAGAGCTGACTTGGTCACGTACTGCGGATGCTTCTGGAAACCTCATCCTTACCTGTCTCTGCTTCCAGTCAGTGAGAATGCAGTGTCCTGGACAATCATTTCACCAAGGTGGTTGGGAATATCATTTCAACAAAAATCACTTACATAAATTCATCAATACAATCTGATTGTTTGCCGTTAGTTTGCTTGCGAGTACTTTCAGCTTAATGTAATGTAAAAAATTTATCTGCATCAAATGAAAAATAGCACATTCGATCAAGAATATTCTACAAGTAAAGTTATGTATGTATATAATATGAGCCCTTGAAAAGTGAAGTGAGTGAATTAATTAGATGTAGTATAATATTTTACATTTTCTACAAGCCTTAAAGTATCATAAGCTAGTAAAAAAGTTTCGTCATTTTGCTACTTGGCTCACTTCACTTATAAATGGTTCAAATGATATGTTAGCCGCAAGCTAACTCAACCCATTTATAACCCTATTTCAACCATTATTTCCCTGAAATATGTATTCTGTTTATTTATGTAGTGAGTTTCTACTTAATGTTAAGCTTCAAAGATAGCTCCACAAAAAAGCTAATTACAAAGTCCAATAGAAAAGTTTCACCATTGACTTGGCTCACTTCACTTATTAAGGGCTCATATATTACCGGAGAAGCTCGAGCATTTAATGCTTTAGATTTTTCTACAATCACACGGCAAGTACTCACCCCATATTTCTAGACACCGTGTACTTATCCGCACATAGTAAAAGTAAATATAGAGATGGAGAATCTAATGCAATTTACGAGTTAGGTCGGGCGACGGAAGTTGCTTGACCGAACCACTTAATGTAACAAATGAGACTTTGCGAATTGTCTGGCCGTAGGTATTATTACACGTGTTCTTGGCCTAAGCGAAATATGAGCCACGAATTTATGTACTATTCCGTTCACAATATAGTACGTTTCTCCCTCAAAAGTTTTATAATTTACACTCCCCAAATAAGCAATGTTACGATGTTATTCATTCGGCAATAATGAGACCACGGCATTACCGTATTTTAAAAAAATCCATCGGATGAATGATTTTGAAACCAATAATATACTACTTAACATATCATAAAAACTCTCCAACTTCCGTTCGACTTGACTACGCGGTAACACGTTCGTTGATTAATCTTCAGCTCTAATCCAAACTTAAAAACTGTCTTTAAAAAGAGACATATGAATTAACTACTAGTCATTATTAAAAAAAAATCTTCTTATTGATATTGAAAAGTAGGGCGGGCGGCTGATTGCAACCACTTTTCTATACAAGGCATTTTGTTGAAATACACAGTTATGCGTATACGTGTTCTACATACATTGATATCGACAATATAAATTTCAGTAAAATTACGCTTGTTTCACTGTGCTAGTAAACATTTTAAAACGGTAGAAAACTGAGCAAAGCTGATTCAGTTATTGAAATGAAAAATTTGACACAAGTTTATTTCTCACTTTTGTTCGTTTTACTTAAAAAACCCTAAAAAACTAAATGGTAAAATATTTTGCTGAATGAGAATATTAATGATTTTTGATACTAACCAGTTATATAATCCTTTGAAAAAAAATTTACAAATATTGGGAAAGATAGTCCGCCTTGTTTTGAATGTTAATTAATACCCCCTTTGCCTTTAGTAAATTAAATTCATTAAAGTTTGAGTGGTTCCGACATTTTTTATCAGGTTTCCATGTCATCGGCAAGAATGTATGTACGCATATCTGCGAAAAAAAATGTTTCAATCTTCCAAAAAAAAACGTTTTGGGTTTAGGATAAATTCATATTTATTTATGCCAACATAGCGATTTGTTAATTCATATATTAAAGCGGATGATAGATCTAACAAGTGTGGAAAATTGTAGGAAAAAACGAATTTCTTGTTCTACATGTCGGAATAGTATTGTGTAAAAATGTAGGAACCGGAGTTCTTTGTTTACTTCACAGCCTCAGGCTGTACAGAATAAGAAGTTTACTAAGAATTCGCCGTGTACCAACTCGAAATAGGTAAATATTAATTTGTAATGTTTTCCGTTATAACTTGTATTTTTAAGTATTTCTTTACACCTGTCTCAGAATAAATAATTCCAGCTACTTACATGTCAACGAACCGAGAGGCAAGAAGAGCCGCTTTAATTAGTTCATGATAATCACATGTTTACCCAGCACAACTTAATAAGCATGTCATTATTATACAACTTGTTTTAACTCAATTATAAACCTGACTGCTTATATAATTACGTATAATGTACAATGAAATGCACTTATTTATAAAATTCTTATTTGTGTATCCGGGAGGAGAAACAATTATAAATTATTTGAATTCATCTTGATTATTTATACTAGACCGGAATAAATTTAACACACATTTCAATAAATAAAAAGTGCCACATTTGAAAAAAAATAACATCAACTAATAATTATGAAACAAAATAACGACGGGATCAACACCGGTTTACTTAAAGCCGATAATCATTTAAAACTTCTTTTAATGTTTGATGGACTCCCTTGATAAATTTGAATGCTAAAATCCTTTTTTTTTATTTATGATATTTGCTATATTTGATTCGATATAATCAATCAAAAACCGAATTCGACGAAATAGGCCGACGTGGGTTTAGTAACATATTTAGAATATGCATTTCTTGATAAATAGACTAAATAAAAATTTCAGCTTTTTCATTCAATGTTTGTGTAACGAGGTGTGATACGTGTTATATATCATCGATGTGCAACTTCAGAAAATCAGACTTTTAGCACGTGGCACATTTAGTAACAAAACTATAATACATAGTTCAGTGATAAAAATCACTATCAATTTAAACTTTCAATCCATCAAAAATATTATATATACTGATTCATAGGTATTGCATTGTTGTTAGGCTTTATGTGGGCGCTTTTATGTTGAGAAATAAATTTAATAGTTGGTTATATGAAATTATGATTAACAGCAAATATTATGTCGGGCCATTCTTGGCCGCCGTAATTACTTACCCGGAAGCAGTTGTGCGAAGAGATTAATGTTGTTCCTACCCTCCTCCCAAAACAAAGAGACGAATATGAAACGATATAAACGTTGCGATGACGGAGGAGTCTATTACCCGACCGCTTGACCGCTGACTATTGACCGTCGACCGCCCGCCGCCCATGAATAAACTGACCGGTAATGCACTGCCCCGGTCGCAAATAATAACATTAGCCCGGGGCTAATTTATTGCGAAGCTTCTTTGGAGAGGCACTGCAGTGGTGATCAAATTATGGAAAACGTACCTAAACGGCCGGATAGCAAGGATACTTGAAGTTTAGGATCACTTCTTACCGAGCGACATGTGAGCGCAAAAAATAATATTATTCATGGCGGTAATCGACGTCGTGATCTATCAAAAAGGCTAATCGTATAATTCGGATTATATTATTGAAGATACCGAAGAATCAGATATAAGGACGTTAATGTTAATGTATGTCCGGATTTGTATGAATATATCTACGAATGATACTTTTGTTAAAGTTTTTCGTATTCTTCACATTAAAATACAATAATATATCACAAAACTTAACAACATACAATTTGAACTGTGTGGAGATTTTTTTTGACAACCGAATAGCATTTTATTGAAGATCAATTTATAGTTTTTTAAACAAATATTATTTTCACATATGTTATTTGAAGGAGATTATAATGTTACAAAGTTTTGTTTTTATTCGCTTCCTTCATTTTCACCATTTCTTTCATGTTCTTAAATACACTGAATTTTAATCTGATTTAAGGAACTATAATAGACGTGTTAATGGCAATGTTTTATGATTAAAATATAACGAAAACCCAGTTCATAGAATTAATTATGTATGTTCTGGGCTTTTATATATTCTGTATGATAATAATTTTAGTTATTTATAGATAGATGATTGATATCTACAAATTTACCATGTATATCCAAACTATAATATATTGAAGTGTATTCTTTATGAAGCTGTGATTCCAATTTTGCATTGAAGTAAAGGTATCATTTTTAATGAAACTTAACTAAACGGAGTAATAAACTATTTATAAATTTTCAATGTCAACGAAATTTAACTGAACTTTAATTACAATTCTACTTAATAATTTATGCAGTTATTGCAGGGGTTTGCCATCCCAAACGAAAATACGGAAGTCGTTATAACTTACTTATAACAACATAACGCAACGCCAGCGAGAAACAAATGCTAACGCCGATACTCGTTACGCCGTTATTACAGTTACATCCGAAAATGACCGGTAGCGCTTAGGATACGTGATTCACCACTTCTTTAGTCTTTCAATATAAGTTTTAAATGTAGGCATAGTGGTTATTATAAAAAAAAATAGTTTTTACGCTAGGTAATCAATTAAAATTATTGACACAGAAAATTCTTTATTAAATGCAGTTCAAATTTGTTGAATCAGGTTTTTACAATTTATTTTCGATTTTATTCTGTCATATTGTAAAATATTTCTACTCATAGTTCACCACGCAAAAGACTAGTGACGGTGTTATAGATGCCGGACCAGCTGGATCAAATCCAATTGAAATCCAAATTTTGCATATATTGATTTTTTAATGCATCACATACTCAAACTATCGATTGTCTGAAATTTTGTACTCTCTTTCCATTTAACCTACATATGTATGTATATACTCCGGTAAATGGAACGGGGAGATATACAGCTTTATTGTATATCTTATAATTTATTAATACATGTTTCTATTCACGTTTTTTTTGTTTAGTACATACCGTTGCTGAAATAGTTCACGTTAGAAGCGAATGTGGACTGAAAAAATGAAACTGTACCTTCTTCTTTCAGTCTTGAATAATTCACACTGAATATGTATTCAGTATATATAACTACATATAAAGATACTCTCAATAAATTCTTTGTAATTCAGTTCACGTGCGTTTTGGTACTCCACATAACCATAAAGTGATGATTTATTGTTTTCATTTAATACATATTTTTTATTGTTACTCCACATTGTGATTTAATTTGTCACTGCAGGGAGTGTGAAAAGATTTTATTGATTTGCAGAAACACCAAATATCCAGTTTATTGGAAATCATCATCAAGGATTTCTTTAGCAGTATGGATTGAAGATAGCTTTATAATAACTATAACACTAAGCGAATAACGTGTATCTCAAAAACTGTATGAAATGAAAAGGTTCATACATCTTTCAATTGTAAACTTACAATGAATTGGAGAATACTATATGGCATTCTAAAAGAGTATAATATAAGAATTTGTTTAATCGAGATCAGGTGTATGTAGGCAGATTTTATTTCTTTCAATTATCCATTTTTTAATATCGGCTGGGCGAATTTTAAGAGGAATAAACATATCACACACATCGATAACTCTTAATTCAACATAAAAAAAGGATCGTAAGAAATATCTTTTCACCTGTCATTTCTTGGTCAAAAGGCAATAAATAATTTCAATAAATAAATACATTATATTGCAGCACTATTTCCAACTAAATTGAAATAATTATCAGGAGTGGTTTCGCTCATCATGAGCATTGTCAACTGAAGCGATTGAATCAGTACTATATAAAGTTTTTTATTTATTTTTATATCTATTTGGTGCTTAATACATTTGCCGGAACAATTGAGTTGACGAAAGCTTGACATTAACTACATACTGATATTAAAAAAATTGGTCGTCTACTAATACAATTATTCATGAAAATGATTTTTATTAGAACTTTAAATTAAACAATTAATAAATCAAAATGTTTTTTAAATTGTTTGAATTAGTAAAGTAAATAATGTAAAAGGTAAAATGTATTATAGAATATTGGCTGTAGTGAAATTTTCACCAGGTTAGTACGCTGGTGTGGCAGACGGCAGCTTTGGTTGTGGAGCTTCTTCTATTTTATTTATCTTGGTATATAATGGGAGACAGTGGGATGAGCAAGTAGAGCTTCCCTTGTAGGGGCACAGTGATCGACTGTCGCGCCATCAATCTCCCGCGTGCATTTCGTGAATTTGCGGCCTCTACTTTTTTACACTTTATTTTGACTTACGCACACATCATTAATTTAAACCTGCTCTTCGTGGGAGAGTGACGATACTGGGCCCGTGGTGCTGTCCGGGAGGATAATACTAAATTTAATCTAATTTAAAAAGTGAAAAGTATTATTCTCTAGAATCTAGATGAAATAAAACGACCATATTTGGGTATCGAATCTTTTTAGCCCAAATAGATTTTCTTGTTACTATGGTAATTGAATTTATTATTCTTTTTAACGAATGTAAAGTCTTAGGTTACTATTTTTACACAAAAAATACGGAGGAAGAATATGATACAATTTTAGAAACGAAGTTGTACGAAAAAAGCATGGACGGTCATCGATTGTCCATTTTTTTTTAACCATGTCCGCTCCCAACTTGGAGCATATGGACTCCTCACGGAGTTTATCTCAACATATGTTTTTCTACGAGAACTACTTGTTACTCAGTTGCTCAACCTCTCTTTTTCGAAGAGAGTAGAGATGGAAAGGATACGAGGACCATAACAGGACTAGTGATTAGATAATCGCTGTCACTATGCGCCGCTCTTTGGGATCGGAAGAATGGGAAGGGATTTTCAACAACACAAACACCCATGCATTTGAACAGATTTATCGACTGAAAAAATCCGCTCGTACAAGGAATCGTACCGGCAAGCAATACAACAACGATGACACTGGTCCTTTATGTATTTATAATGCATTTCTCGGAGATAAAAATTATTATATAATATTATAAATGTTTACTGAAATGAATCGAACACGCCGGCGAGTAAGGTGTCTCTCACGTATGCAGTCAGCGGCGGAGGTTCGCGCCGGCCACTTTGTGAAAAACACATCCCGCGCGTTCGTCGCCGAATGAATCGCCACTTTTTGGCGGCCGTAATATTCTATGCGCACTTTTTGTCTGCACACTTCTGTTGCGATGAATAAATACTTGAGTGCACCCCCTAGCGCCGTCTACATAACGCACATTTTTAATTCAGCTTTATAGCGGGCAAGCTGCCCAAGCAACAAAAACAAAACGACTTGACTTGATGTGTATATTATTTTTGTTTTCAATCTGAAAGGCAAAACTAAGAATATCGTATGAGAATCAAATATCGATGGTTTGAATTGTAGGGCTGCTAACTTTACTAACACAGGCAAAAATATATTATTATCTATGGACCTGTTAGTGTAATGTAATTATTTTAATATTATCAGCTAATACAAATGTGCGAGTTACACGAAAGATATATTTTTAAGTCAGAACGTCAGATTTTGAATTAGTAACTTGATAAAGATCTGTACATATATAATAGATGTGGAAATAGTATCGTATGTCTAAACAGTAATTATTTTATTCACTGAATTGCCGGCTTATAAAATAAATTCATCAGGAGCCGCTGTTTTCACAGTATGACAAATATGTTTTGGGGATATTTTTTTACAGATTGTTACTTACACAAGGTAGTTCAACAGACTATACAATAGGGATAACTTTGTTATTCCACTGGTTGTGATACGCGTTTCGCCTAACAAGCATCTTCAGCCCATATTGATGCATCTCAAAAAGATTAAGCACATGCCACAATTGGTTACACAACCAGTAGAAAGTTAAAAAAAATATGAGAAAAAATGTTAAAAGAAAAGAAAGCTGGGGATATTTTGTAGAATGCCCTATGTATTGCAACAATAAAGCCAAGGTGCCGTTTTGTTGAATAATTTATTTTGTAAATAACTGCGAGAGTAATATTAAAATCGATGAACCTACAATTGTTTGACTATTTGCTCAATAAAGCATATTTTAACTGTCCACCATATGCCATGTGATAGTACTATTTAAAAGAAGGATTCTTTTAAGCCTATAAACACATGTACAATATAATCCGTCATACTGATAAAAAGCGTTACCGCAAAAAGTTGTCTTTTGAGTTATTGAAACCAAAATTTTCGTTCTTTGAAGCAATAGAAACATTAATATTCACAAATAAGATGTCAACAATATCCGTACGTGAAAAAAATGTTGAAAAATATTGTTTGATTATTAGAATATCTGTCAAATAATACTTCACTGTGTATCTAGATATGATTGACACAATAATGAATAAACTAACAATAACTTTTTTCGTCAGACTTCTTATAAATAACGTAGAGTTTACATTGTTATCAGTAAAATGAAAAGATATATTTAAGGATTTCGACTAAGTGTGCTTGATGGAATTTTAATATCAATTTTGAATTGTTTGAAATTTGTACCATAAACGATACAATCTGTTTACTACGCGTCAGTTCAAGTACATCCGTGCAATTAAAATGACCGAAACCCGGGTCGTTAGCGACAAAACTCATGGAAAAGTACAAAATTCAAACAATGAAAAGATATATATATATTATTTTGTTTTAGCTGCATTCGGATAGCTTAGATTTCGTATAATGTTTGTGTTTAACCATTGGACGTGTTAAGCAGAAATTGTTATTATTTCAAAATAGCATTGCATTAGCGATCGTGCGTTCAACGAATAAGTGTGTGCAATGCACAGCAAATGAATATTGTGCTAGCAAAGTGTGTGCGGAGGGGCTAGGCAATAAAGCTATAAGCCGGCGCACGCTTCTCAGATGATCATTTATTGCTGCGGAACGATCACATGGGAGGGGCCGTGTGGGAATCCACACTGCCATTTCAATTTCATAATCTGGTTGATTGATGACGGAAACGCATGTACTGTTTGAGTATGATATTTACACGGCCGGAAAATTTGGAAGTCATTGTGAAATTTATTGTTGATGAAATCTATTTTCTTTCACTCACATATTTACTTTCTTTACAACGTCCGCCGCCAATTCTAAGTACAATATCGAGACTTATCTCAAGAGATTTTTTCATACTGAAAATATCACAGATATACATATTCATCTATTATTTTATTATAACTATACAAAAATGAACTTATAGGTACTAACAATTGGGATTGACCCATAAATTTCACACTGTTTACACGAAATTACAACTCATTAAGTATCTTAGAATATGAATGAATTCAAGCAATCAAAATAGCCCAATTCATAAAATAATACTACGCCGGATAAAAACCACCATGTTAAATAAGCATGCATTCTCTGGTTATGAGCTATTTAATCACATTATTCGGTTGTTACTTTTATAAATCCTACATGAATTACAATCTTACTAATGCAATTACTTGTTAATTGATTGCACCTTATCGAAATCATTAAATTAGAAAATTAGTCCAGATTATCATCAATAGCTTTTAAACATAGATATATTACTTTTCATTCTTATACATAAGTATATAAACGATACTTACGCGTCAGTTCATGTTCGTTCTACAAAACTTACGAAAAAGCACAAAATTCAAAGTATTCAATATTTCAAACGGGTATGGCTTGAGCTATAGATCCTTCAAGTTACAGAAGTAAATACATATATATTTTCAGTATTTCATTTTCCAGTTACAAGAATAGTCACACAAAAATGATATTTACGATGAAAGTAAATTTATTTGTACATTTCCCATGTACAAGAAAGTAGCTCGGAACAAATGATGACGATGTTTCATTATTGGAGTTTCTTTACGGCGAGTTGCCATCGCACCCCACTGAAATTGGCTACAAGTCGAAGCCGTGGAAGGCTTATCATTTCTGTCAAATATATTGGCTTCTGTATCGGTAAACAAACGCGCGTGCGCTGTCAAAAGATAGAGCGGTCGCCGACGTCGCTTCAATACAAAGCGACGCAATAACACCACCCTCCTTCGCCGTCCCTGCGCGAATTTAACATATTATTATCTGTTCCCGACTTCTTATGCAAATAACGTGCAATTGTGAGCGGTTGATACTTTCCCAATACTAACTGTCGCACGTACTACACTGGTAAACCAGGGTGATTTGAATAATATTTTATAACATGAATATATTTTGAATCATGTTCAACAAGACAATTCACATTCATCAGAAAAAGAGTAGAAGTAGATGTTATTGGTAAATTCGATATTTTCAGATTTGGGTTTCATTTATTTCTTTCTAGTAAATCACACAGAATACATAAACAGAATTTTTATGAATTGTCGTCAACAATAAAAGTGAGTTGGAAATGCTCGAAACCATGTGGAAGTAGTTCAAAGAATGTATTTTATTTATTTAAGTATATTACCTTTCATAGATGAATTGTTTTATTTTTTGAGGAACTTGAACGACAGGCAAAACCCGAGTCATAAGTGACAACCTGCATGGCAATGTACAAAATTCAAATGATTCAAATTTGATATTAAAATTCCATCGAGCATTTTCAGTTGAAACTCAAAATTATATAAATACTTTTCCATCAAGAATTATTGACAACGAACAACTAGCAAGTACATAGAGTTTTACAATTCTTAACTATTCTAATGCTGGTAGGAATTTGATAGAACATGATCCCACATACATGTGAAGCAAATGGGTCATGAAAAATTGTAACTATAAATATCAAAAATAGGAGCGTGTATAATCACATTGACAAAGGAACAAAAAACCAATGCTTTCATTGGAATGTGTTGAATAAGACTTAGTGAAGATTGCAGACGTTGGATTACACAAAGAAGACCTGGCATGGTCTCTTGATGACCACATACTTTACGTACGTGAAACGGATATTGTTAAACATCCGTTTTTATTCCAATCGATAGTTTCTTTTTTAAGAGAGATTTGTGATTAAGACGTTGTTTTCGCATTGCATCATTTTTGGTATCAAAGACACTTAAAATGACGTAGAGCAATTTTTGGACATACAGTATTTATTAAATATGATATGAATGATTAGAATGTTTGTACTAGTATTTATATTTTAAAATATATATTACATATACGTATTTTATCTGTATATTTTACATAAGCAATACGATCTTATTGTACGTGTTATTGAATACTTCAAATAACGATCTGTGAAACTTTGACCGTGGGACTAAGTTCCGAAAACCATATATAAAACATAATTTTATTGAAGTTTAAGGCAAGCCTAGTTCAGAGTATTTGAAATATTAATTAGATATCGTGTAATTATCATTATTCAGATAGCAATGATAACCTTTAAGAATAATGAAAATTTCGATATTTGACTAAATACGTTCTTTGCGATAGGTATTTTGATTGTAAGTTTTTTTAACTTCATCAATAACTTTAAAAACTAATGTTTTTTTGCTAAAAATAACGTGATTTAAAACTCCATTACTTAAAAGCATTTAAAAGTTAACTGAGCCCATTATTCATTAAGTACAATAACGTTCAGTACGTTTTGCGCATAAAAATCTAAATCCTCGAAATTCGTCTTTTTATTTCGAAATTAAATATTTTTTACTTCCAAATAAACATCATAAAATTACCAACGCCTTGAAGTTGAACGCGTTTGAATATTTTCATAATTTCTGTTTTTACCCCCTGTCAAATCAACGCGAAAGTAATGGAAATTGAACTCTTACCCAACAATTGACCTCCATTTCATTTTAAGCGGGAACTTGAATTTAAAATGGGTGCTCATTAGATAATACATTTGAAAATAATAGCCGAGAAAATAATGACATATGTGGAATATGAAAATTAATTTAATAATTTAAGTATGATTTATCATTGGGTTACCTTTATTTTCATCGGTGAATTAAAGTCGTCATGTGTGATTCTATTACTTTTAAAGTGGTTTATGCCAGAAGTCGTGTTTTCAAAAAAAATAATATTTATACATAATTGACGAATGTTTTTTTTATATTGACGAACACAGAAAAATGTCTGCTGTAAGGGTTTCACTGTATGATCAAAAAGTGGTCCCGAATGGTCACTTTTATTCATTGTTTTTTTTTGATCATTTTGTACCCTATGCCTGTAATCGTTTTATTCTTCTTGTGGAAACAAAACGCGTTGTGTGATTAATGTATTATACTACATCCATTAATTTGGTGTTATCACTCCACACTACAACAATAAAACCATGAGCTTATTTTTCGTTTTCCTTCGTATTGCGGAACCCCATTTAGAAAACTCCAATCTAATAATAAAAGTTCCTGAAAAAATATTTTATATTTTTAAGGAAATTTAAGGAAAAAAAAGTCAAATCTGCGAACTGTTTTTGAATGAACGAGCGAAATGCGTAAAATTAAGCACCCTTCGCAGTAGTTATAAACAAAAGTGTATTATCACACTGCGAGAAGTACGTTTCCACCTACTCGCAGTGCCCTTTTCGCTGGCTGCCTTTGATATTTCGATTATGGATTAATAAAAGCAAGTCACGTGTTGTGGATTGTATTTTTATTTAATTTATGTGTTGTGAATGTTTATTAGCTCGGGTGAGTAGGTTAACTGACGTTCCCTACCCTCTCGGAGGGGGTGATGCCCTGCGAGGGTCGGGTCTCAGAGCACCCTTCTTCGGATGAGGGTAACTGAAAATATAATGGAAGGATCACAGCGGAATAAGAGAATTAACTTTTTAAAACTTTAATGCATCCACTGCTATGGGTAACAATGATGGTATTATTATCATTTAATTTAATTGTATTGACATCCGCAGCATTTCTTTCAAACACCATTCTTAGCCTTTTTTCATTAATATACTCTGATAAAATATACATTTAAAATTATGTTTTAGAATTTATGAATACCTTGCAAGATTTATTCATTCATCGTGATATCATTCAAAGAAGGTTTAATGTTGTGAGTTTTTTTACGATTAGTGAAACGTTGATACTGCCAAATCTGAGACCAAATTGAATCATCAAAGAAGATTTGAAACAAAGTCTTGAAAGTCATTATATGGGAAAAATGTATGAGAGTTGATTTCAAAACTTTTAACTTGATAACATTGTTTTCAATTCGTAAAAAAACATTTTTGTGAGTTAATGGTTAAAACGCTTTTAGCTTGCGCATTCCGTAAAAACTCCTACATGAGTTCACTTCTTTATTACAATATGATAATAATTATTATATTAAACGGTTTTACTATTATCATGGTAGAATGTCTGCGATACGGATATAGCGTCTCCAAAAACAACTTGAAGTTGACATTTTGGTTTACGTGACCGGATATCGTGTATTACCTGCGGCTTATCCACTTAACAAAACTTCCAAAGACATTGCATTATTGTGTACATTGTACACATTTGAGTTGAATATCCAACTGCGGCACATGCTTTCTTTTGACTGGGAGATATTTGTTGTACAGCGACATAAACATTAATCTAAGAGTCAACTGTTATATACTGAAATATATTCAAAATACCACCGATAAAAGCATCTGTAGGTCTTTGTCGATTTAAAATATTTACAAATTGAGTATTATTTGTAAAGATATTAAAAATCCAACGAAGAATAAAAAACAAGCACACACTCATCGTTGTGAACCGCGAAAACATTTATTAGGATTCAATAATTAATTTGGAGCCATTGAAAAAAATCAAAAAATTGACACAGAATTCTCTTAGGCACTCGAAAGGCACCGAGGATGATGCAAACTGAAATGAAAAAAGATTTCGTAATAAACAATTTAGATTATATGTATAATTCAATAACTGATATTTTACATCGTATATAGTTAATTTTATAACAATAAATTGTCACACATAGTTAATAAAAATATTTTATTTACAGCTTAAGAGCAAAAGAAGAATGTATATTACAATATTTTTATTAAACCTGTGCGAAATGTTTTGGTTTAAAAAATACTTATATAGTAAAATACTTTTTGTTAAATAAAATATTCTTTTTAATATTGATTTCAGTCATCTTATTATTGTATTTGTAAAGTAAGAGTGTAAATCGATTATTAAATATCTATAAAATAGCCGTTAGTTTATGTGACCGACATTTTCTGACTGACTAACCTGAAGTAGTTAAAACATTAATAATTTATGTAAAATTTTGTGCTCTTTCGAAGGCACGGTTTGAAAGCTTACATTCAATTTCTTAACAATTAACATAAAGTTATGAACACTAGGAACATGCAATTGCAATAAATAATAGATAATTAATTATATTTTCTACTAATTAACTCTTTGTACTTGTATAATAAATCCTAAAGGATTATTTATGTGATACAAAATAGTGGTGTGCAAACTTTTGGCAAAATCGTATTAAAAGTGTTGATTGTATAACATAATAATTTTCAAATTATAACATTAAAATATGATGGCGCAAATTATCTGGAATTCTTTTTGAGTTTTAAATTAAAAATAATATAGAATAGGACATTGAAAACGTTAGAGAATATCTACACTTCAATTTGCTTCACCAGGTTTAACTAACTGCCCTTTCATAAAGAGAAAATTAATAATTTATAAGGTAACCAGTCAGACACTTCAATCACATTTCAATGAGATTGTAGAATTGAAAACATCTAGGTACATCAGATGTTCTAAAATAGTTTTATGATCTTTGTAAAATCACTTAGCATGTTTTTATGTGATTAAAATACTACAAGTAAAGTGTATAATCACAAACGCTAATAATGTGATGAACCAATTTTTAAGATCGTGTTAAACATTTCATGCATATTTCTATATGACATGAATGAATGTGTGATGAATTATAAAATGAAAATAAAATTGTCTCAAGAATTTTAAGGAGAAAAGGAGGCTTAAAATTGTGACCCAGTTAAGTCAAGACAGAACAATATTTTGTGACGAAGTATGACAAAACGGAGTGGGGTTTTAATAAATTTATGATTGCTGAAACTGTTATTATGTTTAAAATCTTTTGTTTAAATATTGTGAATATCTTTTCATAATACGCGAGTTTCTTGCCACTGTTGTGGCAAAACTTAAGTGCATTCTTGCAGTAAATAAATGCACGAACTAATAATAAACACAGAATTTAAAACTCGCCAAGCATTCATTCTGACATGAACGGTTAAAACATGTCAAACAAAAGCCCTTTGAGAAATGCAGGTTCGTGTAATACATATTTTATTAGTAAACCTCCCTAATTATGTTTGTTAAGTCACTATTTACATTTGAAATGTTTTACTCTCGATAGCATGATTTTGAGTGCAATAATCTAATCAGAAAAGCCTTTTCTAAGTGATATTAAAAATTAGATTAAAAAGATAATGCGTTGTAAGGAGTGGGGATGTCCTTAGATGAGCTTCTTTAATGCTTTAGTTTAGAATGTTTAGATCCTTCGTAAAGGTGATATGAATGTTTTTTCGTTTATTATTACTTAGATTATGCATATGTATTCTTGAGAGCGATGAGGACATTAAATATTGGTTCTTTATTATAAAAAATATAGGTCAATGAGAACTAAATTAGTATTTATATTATCTGAATAAAATGATATATAAGATAATTTTAAAATTTAGCGTTTGCTTTTAGTCTAAAATAGTTTTACTTTTCTAACGAATATGGATGTAAAAATTACGATTGTAACAAACTAAATGTTTTTATTATCAAATCTTCTATTTAAGATTTGTGACTTTTGAAATTTTTACAAGGGGATGTAATTGACATGGGCTTTCCATATAATTTTTTCGTAAAATTACTATAGCTGTTTGGTTGACCACTTTCTGCTTTGCTAAACCAGTTTTAATGATCCATAATCAGTTATATTTACCGGTTTTTTGGGACTTGACAGCTATATTCTATGGGCATATTAAAAATTTATCCTATCATTTGGAAAACTTCATGTTAAATATTTTTGAAAACTACACCAGATCTGCTAGTAACTGTAGATAGTATTTGGGTGAAAGTCAGAAGACGCCATTAAAAGTATGTCTTTTTTGAAAAAGTGAATAGAACAAATTACCTATGTGAACTACTTCGTTAATGAAACTTTACAGTTTTATTGAATATATATAGGATCAATTCTATTATAGTAAAAAAAAAATGAATGGTATTATATCAGTTACATATATTTGAATAAATTGTAAATCATTTGGAGATACATTATAAATAATTCAGAAATATTAATATAGGTATTCAATTTCCTACGAGAATTTCGTCATATTGTTTATTTATGAAGTATTCATCAAAAGTATTCATTTCCAAATTTTATAATATTTATAATATTTATTATAATGACCGGATTCTCGTAACTACGATGCTCGTCCAAATCTTATTCAACTATCAACAGATTTAAACAATTATTTGACTATTGCAAAAATTATGAAAAGTGTGAGGAAATAGAAATGTCAACTCCGTTAATGTAACTTAAATGTATGCTAAAATAATAGCGTGTGATATGATTTTTTTCTTGTCAACGAGAACAGTTGATTTTTTTCTCTATTCAATAAGAATTGACTAAAATATGTTTTGCAGTGTTATATAAAATTATTTTTTAGGAAATGAAATGATATTTCAAAGTGGTAGTTGCCCGGCTCCATCTTATGGATATTGGCTTATATTATTTGTGGTCAGCTTGTATTGCACCCCGTCCACAGTTTGCGTGCTCCGTTTCATTCATGGCGCTTACAAATGCTATTAGAGTGTCTCTGCTACCAATTTGAACATAGAAAATGCAAATAAGGTAAAATGCTAATTTTAAAGCTGTAGTCGTGGAAAACTTGTTCAACATACCGGAGAACCGACTCAACATTGTGTGTCCAACGACAAAAACCTGCCGTTACTCGGCGCTATTTAATCATAAAGAAAATTGTAAGGTACATGAACTATCACATAACAAATTAATTATAAGAGTATAATATATTTGCATTCATGCTCATATCAAGTGAATGTTTTATTATTTACTTTTTATCATTACATCGTATGACTCAGTTAATAATTACAACAATATCATTCATTATAGCTACTTCTAGTTCCTGATTCTTCTGCCGAGGCGCATTTATTCGATAGTTTAGTTGATCTACAATAGAGGCGGCCAGAGCGAAGACCGCGATCAACTGGTCGACCACGTAGCTATTTCTAGTCGCCCACATGTCTGCTTGCTTGAGACAATTAGAGTAAAATCAAAGAACATCTTGTTTTATTTACATCCTATTTTTAAGTTTGTGTGACGTTATGATTCATTGCTTTCATTAAAAAATCTTCTCAACATCGAGAACGGATATGGTGACATAAATAGGCAATAATGACCATATACATATGACCAAATTATAAAGAATGAAGATGCATTGAGAGAATGTGCGAGAAATTGGCGAAAACATGTCTAAAAAATCTCGCATCCTAAAGTTTTTCTTACCCACACGTTTTCGACTGCAAACATACAACAATTATTGGAGATATTTAAGATGAATCATATGAAAGATAAAGTATACTGATTTTAATTGAGAAAAATAGCATGTTGATCAAAAGTCCCTGTTTTGTAGAAATGTATAAAACAAATGGCTTTCAATAACCGAATTCAATCAAATAAATAATACATTCAGAAACGATAAATTTAATAAACATAGCAGTATTGTCGTGCTATTTTAAATTCTTTAAAATTATAACTGTATGGAAATTGTTACTTTTTATTTTTCCGGATAAAACATAAAATTATTAGTTAGGAATTTTAAAACAACCTTTCTGTTTGTATACAAACATGAGTGGCGGCGCAACTATTCGAAACCCGCTCGCGATATTTCTTTGCGATAAGACGTTTTACCGAAGCTCAGGTGTTTATGTACCTGTGCTCGATAATCAGATAGTATGAACTAATGCCATGATATTATATATTTTGGCGATTAAGTCAACGTTTCAGTGAGCCGAATAAAAGCCTGGAGGCAAAAAATATCGTATGAAACGAAATCGCTCAAAATCAGAGGCAGTCAAACATGGTAAATGAATACAATCGTAAAGATAGTAAGTTTATTCAACTTTAATATTTAGTTATTGATATAATTAGTATTTGTAGCGTAGCATAATTAGATATTAGATATCCGGCGATAGCTTTGTGGAAATTGATTTTTTAGGACACAATTAATAATGATAATTTAGTTATGCTTACTGATTGTGTCACTCGAATAAGTCAGTGTGAAGATGTTTCTTAAATAAACAAAGCACGTGTCACACCTTGAACCACAGCTCGTCGATTCAGTTAGGTCATTTATATTATAAGAAAAGTAGACTCCTCAAGTTTATGTAAACATTACGAGAAATTCTTGGTAAAAATTGAACCTTTTTTTATGATTCAATGCAATCATTCTCTTGAGATGTTTTTACTAAGTAATTTCTTCACACAAAGTCCAAAAGTGGCAAAACCTCTTAGAGAGTCAATATCTAGTTAGCTCACATGCGGGAAAGGGAAACAAAGACTTAGTCTGTATCCATCATAGCAAGAAAATATACATGAAACTAGGAGCCCGCTTCGTGGACTCCACATATAGTTTCAGTAGGAAAGTAAAGGTATCAAAAAACCACACCTAGAAAAACGACAAGCTTGATAAGAAAAGGGCCCAAATCATTAATTCCAAAACTGTTTTTTTTAACTGAAGAAAATACTTGCGATTAGTTGAAACAGACTTGGTCAATATACAATTATTTGTTAGTAAAATAAAATGGCGTTAACATTATGAAATAAAATCTTTCGAAATTAAATAAATTAATTTATTCTTGACAATCTCTGTTGCTTGGTGGTTTAGGTGTACGATCATGCAATTTTGTTTGTTGGACTTATTACGAAAGCTGTTCACTGGTTACTTAAATATTGAAGTAGCAAATATTTAGTTCTTTTATGCTATTAAGCGTGTTTATATGGGTTCTAATTAATGTGTATTAGCGCCAAAAACTTGTAAGTAAGTGATATTTATATAAACAATTTACGAAAATGGTTGAACATACACGGTGGGTAAAAAAAGTGTCAAATAAAATTTGAATTGTATTTCATATTATTCGGTAACACAGTTATGTCCTGTGGCTAGTCCAGTGGTTTTAGATTCGATGAATAATGATTTGACAAATATAATAACTGACTGAAAATACTACCCACTTTAAATAGTAAATCAAATATTTTTTAATATGCCAGAATATTGAGTGGGGCAAGGGTGGGCTTAAAATAGTATGACGTCATTGAACATTTAAAAAAATACGAGTAGTAGGCACAGGATGTAGTTTTTGATAATATTTGTCGATTTTTAGAGAGAAGTTTAAGTTTTTTACGTTAGCTAACAAAAATGGAAAGAGAGGGTTGTAAAGTATCAAAAATCGTGTGACAAGATTAATGGACACAAATGGTAGGTAATTGGACTGTTGATGACACTATATTTGGCTCATTTTACTTTTTTTCAACTAAATATAACCAGGTCATAGTGCCCACCTGTAAACTTTAATAAAATACACTTGAAGCGCACGCAAAAAGCAGAGAGTATATATTCCACTGTATACATAATTATATTTTGTATTAATTAGACAAATGTTTATTGCATTTGAAAGAAATATCAATTTCTCGAACAGATGTACGGTATTAAAAATATTTTTTTACTTATTCCACAATTAATTCATTTAAATCTGGATCGGTTTCTCTAGCGGTATCAGTTGGAAATTTTCACGATGAGCTGAACCGGTCCTGACCAGATATTCATTAATAGATGAATTATGATAAAAGAGCAATTTATTTTTTTACTATTTTTTAATATATTGCCTTTCCACCAAGTATTGACATCTTAAAATACGTACAGTTATTGGTAACTGAACGAATTTGAGAACAAAACCCACATAAATATTTTGTTAATTGTTTCTGAAACGCTCTATATTTATGTTAGTGCATATTTATATGTCAAACAAAATTAAGGTGATGTAATATTGTAACAGTTTTCTTTGCTCAAGCGAAGTAGCCATGAATATTTTTGTTCCTTATGTGCACTCGTGTTTCATAGTAATTACAGTTCGTTTACGTTATCGATTCCATGTTGGCGTATTTTGTTTTGTTTGTTAACATTGCGAACGACATAATGTTAAGCTGGTATATAACGTTAAGATTTAAATCAATAAAAAATGAGTAGGTATTTTTTATAAAGACTGTAAACATGAACAAAAAAAGAAACAATATCAAATGTACTGTGAAAATTGTTGGCAAACTATTGAAGAAATCTTTGAATTTCGTCACACAAGGTTTGAGTAGAGATAATGGCTAATGCTATATGTATATGATATTGAAGCCTAAGCGCATGTACGTGTGTTCATAAAATTTTCAGTAATCATTTTTAATAATTATACATTTTACAAATTTACTTACCTACCACGATGCTACCACTTTTATACAGAAAAATGTCATATTGTTTTTTTGAAGCAATATAATTCGGCCCCTTAGAAGCAAAGAAACGTAACTAATTTTTCTCTACTTTTCAGGATTGCCAAAAAACAGGTTTCACCAGTTATCAATCTTACCTATTTTTTAACAGATACAATTTTTTCCGTTATCTTTAAAGGCGATGCTTTCTGATTTATTTGTTAAATAAAAAATAAAAAATTATTCTAATGTCTTGTTTTAAAATTAAGCTTTGAATGAGAAAGTGATTTTGATACGCATTGAAATACTTTATCCACAATTCTATTGATATATTTTTTTGACACATGACGTTCAATATTATTTTGTGTCTAGTGGCATTCATAACTCAACAACGGTATCAAGATACGTTTCACTTATCTGAAGAAGCCTAATTACAGTGAGAATATGCTAAACGAGCTTAACTTATTTTTGAATAAACTTACACATATGGTCATTTTCCCTTTGCTATAAAAATAGATGAATATAAAGATATTTTATTCAGGAAAAAGAAAAAATACGATTTTCACTTGTTCATAGCGAAAACGTCTTTCAAATAGAATAAGAAAAATGTAATAGTGTAATATTATTCAGTGTTCACGTGGTTGTAAATCATGAGTTCCATTTCTGTCGTGCGTGCGATTGCACGTGTTACATTATTCACTTTATAACGTCAGTTTCATGTTTCATTTTTTGCTTTTTTGAATTTACGTTTGAAATGTCAAAGTGACATTCTTGTGTGAACATTTCGAGCATGTCATATTAGAGAATTAACACTTATAGATTGTCATATAATTTAAAAAACGATATTTTTGCTATGCTTAGTCCCTCTCCTTGATTTTTTTTCCTGATTGTCACCCTAAAAATCTAATTATCATGTGATTTCTATAGAATCAAAATTAATATATGTTCTTTTTGTGACCATTTTGGAAAGTTTTCGTATTTTGAATGTCCAAAGATTTCTACCCCTCCTCCAAATTAATATTTCTAAAGCAAGAGTTAAAACTACCTTCACTTTATCACGCCCCGATACTCTTTTTTAGATGAGATAAAACCAAGTTGTACACAAAGCATAGAATTCAGTTAATAACTTCCAATTTTTACGCTTACTGCTAGCAGATTTCATTACAGGCATTTTAACCCTGGCTCTAAATTTTTTTTAGACTCATTTTACTCTGGGTACAACTTAAAAGCTTATTAAAATTATGGTGTCATTTTTACAAAATGTTTTATTCTAGTAGAAACGTAATATCACATTATATGAAGCCCCCTCCATCAAAGATTTATTCTTATATAATGTATAGACGGATTCCGTTCAAGTCTAATTGAAATTTATCTTTACAATAAAGAGCTTAGAAAATATGTTCCGTTTTTGTAAATAAGTTTAGATGCACTTATGTGATCTTTACATAAGAAAAAC
The DNA here is from genome assembly GCA_028554975.1 of Himalopsyche kuldschensis. NCBI lineage: Eukaryota > Metazoa > Arthropoda > Insecta > Trichoptera > Rhyacophilidae > Himalopsyche > Himalopsyche kuldschensis. The sequence continues at coordinate 8,970,820 of JAHFWI010000038.1, forward strand.
TAAATAAATCAACTGAGTTCGGTTGACAATGCTCGCCATGAGCGAAACCGGTCCTGATCTAATAAATTTTATGTAGAAAAAGTACTAAAAAGTTTTATTATTTTTATTATAATGCCATTCTACCAAGTATTGACAGTGAACACATTAAAAGTGATAAATCGACAAGGTTAACTCTTAAATCAAGTTATTATCATTAAAAAGTTAATAACACTTAGTTTTATCATATTCAATGAATTAAAATTAAAATTTTAAATATTTCGGTATTCTTTAAGGTCTTTATAGTTCAAATAAATAAATTCATTTTTAGAATACTTTCTCAAGTATGTGTATGTTCAGTTTTTAAACAATTGATATGTTTTTAAAGAATTGATACCTGGTAGTGAAAACGTTGAATTTTTTGACACGCGATGGAAAATAAAACATAATCTAGTGTGATGCAAACAATTTTATTTTTATGGCGACATACCTGGTTTGTTTTATTTTCCAAGCCTTGATTTGTACGTATTATGGTCAACGCGCCGCGCCATTCACTGACATTTTAGAGCTACGTTAGACAACTAACAAGATCATATTGTATACTCATATCGAAATCCCTATGTATCCAATTTATACTGTTAATCTTTTTTCATTCTTAAATTGTTAAAACTTTTCACAAATTCAAATCGATCTATTATGTTGAACAGCGGATTTATTTTTACGCACATGAATATATTTACTTCTTTTTTAACTAAGGAAATATATAAGGTTTTTGCGATGAATATAATAATTAAGTTCAAAATTTTAATTCCAAAACAGTTTATTACAACTGTTCAATATATTTGGTGTTGTACTTTTGCGTTTCAGAAAGTTATACGGCCTTCCGCTTTGGCATTATTTATGAATCTTTATAAATATATGTACAAAAGAATTAAAAAATTGAAGTCTCGTTATCTATTGGCAGTTTTTCAGTACAGTTTTTGGGTTTTTTGAAATAAAATATTTTTTTAAGCAATAAACAATAAGTACCAATATAGGTGTTATGACGAATGATATTTTCGATTTGCGTTTCGGTTTTGTAGTTTTTCATTATTTAAATAGTACAACCCAAAAGACAATAAATCATTAAAAAAAAATCAGTACCTAATGCGGTTAATCTTTCCAACCCCATATAATGTAAGCGTGAAAATAAAGAATGTTCGTACATAAGTACTTAAACAGAGCAATCTAAGTCAGCTACGAGTTTAACTGTAGATTGGATAAGCATAACGTATTTTTTTTTAATTGAATCGATCAATTATTTGCTCAACATAAAAGATCAACTGATATATCTGGTAATGTGTAGGCTATTGACAAATTCTTTGAAATAATATATCACTGTGTTTGCACTGGTTTTAATTATATAGGTTTTTGATGTTATCAAAAGTGAGCGATTGTTGAAACTGATATTTAAATAATTGAGGCTTAATAATTAATTGTGTTCCATGCAAAAAATTGATAAGGTAATTAACTGAATCTTTCAACCGTTAATTGATATCCCATTTTTATCAGATCGAATAATACACATACGCTCAAAGTGCAAAATATGAATATTTTTAATTCCTTTTTAAGGTTCGACATAGCATTTGAAAGAAAATATTTATTATGACACGAAATTTTACAATTAATTAGATATTGGCAAGAGATTGCTTCCCGAATTTTTAATTTCTATAATATTGTTTTGGTTGCACCTGTATTGCTGTATCCCGTTATAGAAAAGCCTTACGTTTCGGAAGTGACGCAGTAGCAAAGTCAATTGTGTGATGTGCACACAATTTAACTTATAAACATGACAATATCTATCTGAATATTTTAATTATTAGTCGTTAACTGGTTAAGATAATTTATTATAATCTTGCATGATCCTATTGTAGAAGTGGGAATTCACGAAGACTATTTTTTTAAATTGCATATACTGTTTGGATATAAAGTAAAGAAAAGACTCGCAACAAGCACATCTTGAGGTACACTTTACACAATCCACCAAAGAGTAACTCAACGTGATGTGATATTTTTTCCATTGCATTGCTCAGCATAGTCAAAATTAGTTTCCATTTCAAACTGGTGTGTTCTTAGAACTATCATGTTTCGTGGATCCGACTATAGTGCGAAATTGCATTCTGATATTTGCCATACATTATTCCAGTGACGTACGCGTTAGAAACGCTTGTAATATCATGTCTATGACACCGGCTCCCTTTACAGCAAACCTTTTATTTTAAATTTCACTCATGTAAGATTTTCCGGAAATATTGCAGCCCTGATATAAAACAAGTACAGCTGAAAAAACACAAATAGTAATTTAAATACTTTAAAAATACAACAGCATTTATAGAAAAAGTATAACACTTTTTTTCAAAGTGACGTTGATTAACTAATAAGCAGTATTTTTTTACAAATATCAAGCCCAAGAGGCGTATGTAAATAATTGATAAATTGGTTTCTACAGAAGACCGATTGAAAAAAATGCCTCGTTTTTGGAGTTGTGGGGAAAACGGTGGATCGCTTCTTTCTTAAAACTTAAAATTTATTTAACTGAGGATTTCAACTGAAGGTGTTTGATGGAATTTCAATATCAAATTCAAACTGTTTGAAATTTGTAATTTTCCATGAGTTTTATTTCTAGCGGCCCAGGCTTTGCAGTTCGACATCTTCAGGCATTTCAAGTGCACGCACTAATTTCAACTAAAAATGCCGAATGGCGAAACCCTGGTTCATTAGCGACAATACTCATGGCGAAGCACAAAATTCAAATTTTACCCATTAAATTCTACAAGTGCATAGTTAAATAAAATGGGACTTTAAATTAGATACACAAAGCAGGACCATAAATTTATATTTATGTAATTTAATCGTTACTAGATAATTTTGTAAATTACAAATACACAGTGGACTCATAAACGCGTAAGATTGTATCATAGAGATATAAAAAAAATATTTTCAAATTCATAAAAATGAATAACGTCTTAGAATAAAAAAATAAAATATGGACAAATGAAAGCTGTGACAATTCTATAGTGTAGGTGCAAAACAAATCTTACGCAGCTCCTTGATACGGGGCACTACATTTTATATTAGAAAGGGTGTTATTTATGGGGTGACTACTTGAATGGCATTCGCTACTGATTTAAATAAAAAAATATGTCTGGTTCTACTTTATTGACCTCTCAGTGTGATATACTTCTAAATAATTTTCGCTTCGTATAATTTTGCAACGAAAGTTCACTTTTTAAGCATTTAAGCGTTTAATATCATGAAAAAAATGAATGAAAAAAAAATGACCCATTTTGTTAACTAAGTGACTTTTTTGTAAAATGAAAATTTTTACTACAATAATATTTCGTAATGATTTACGGATTTTTACACAATGGCGTGGATATTTGTGACGCCTCAATCACTTCTTATCTATATGATGGAGATAGTTTTTAAATCTCATCTATTTATTCTTTTGCTCTATGAAGATGATGACTCACGTACAATTTCATATTAATTTAATTATAATGTTACAAAAGGTTATTTTGTAACATATATAATATTCGACCACACAAGAGACGTACGCGCTAGGCGTTTCACTTTCACAGGCCCGTGACGTAAAATTTACGCGCTGCCATTGTGGAGCGTTTCATGAATGAAATATTTTTTCTTTCAATTTTAATATTAACAATACCATCGCTGGATGAGCTTCAATAGTAAAAACATCAATTATCGAATATATCACCGGACTAAATGGATTTAGTTTTAAGCAAAATCGGGGTTCCCGTATTTCATTATTATGTTTCTTATCCAATCTCGTTAGTTTGCAACGCGTGTGTCGGCGAAACACATATCTGTTAATTGATCATGAATCTGCCTTAAAAATAAGGTTTTTTAATTTATTGTTAGTGAATATACAAATAGAACATGAAAAGTTTGTCGATAAAAAAATGCCAACATGAAGTTTTTCGCTGTCAATTTATTGATTTACAAATTATCAGTTAGTTGAAAATTAAAAAAAATGTACGGTTTCGCTCATCAAAAAATAAAAAAAATTGGTTATTGCGTACACAGTATAATAAAATGAAGATTTTGTAAAGCATTGTAGTCAGCGTAAATCTGCGTAATTATCAACATGTATCTTGTTCAGCCAGTAACCGGTGATTGGTGCTTATTCCGTTTCATCCCCACACCAATTTAGCACGAAATTGTTTTGCTAACGCCAATACTAATGAATTATCGTGTTCCAAATAGTAAATAACCGATAATTTAAAGGTGCGTTTTGTTTGACAGCCAAACTAACACCTATGTTAACATACACTTAATGAGAATTAGACAGTACGAAATGTACGGTTAACGATTCAATTCTGTTTCCAAAACAATTTGCCCTCAAATTCATTGAATAAAAACTAAATGTTATCACATGATTTTTGCTATTTACACCCCTCCTTATGTTTATTTTGAACTAGTATCATAATTTAAAAAAGGAAAAATGTGTGTATGTAAAATTTCATGGACTGGATGTATAATTGAAGTATTAAAAAATCAATTTCAATAACATTTTTAATATTGTCATTTTTATAACAATATTATATTCCTTCAGCGTGGACCATGTGGAGCTTCAACTGAAGTTGTTTTGTGAAATCGACTTGTTTATTAAATAAACCTTTCTATTGTATTTAGGGAAGAAAGAGTAAGGATGGAATGAAAATTCTGGAATAGACGAAAGATTTACTTATCGCTTTCATCAGGCTGCGGTAACTGTTCTGCAATAAGCCCGGCTACATTCCATATATACCGAGTAATCCAAAAAAGTCATTTATTGTGAACTGGTTGTTATACAGTAAATAAATCTCTTTTTGTCATAATAAAAAGAGATGGAAGAATGAGAAATAGTTAGCTATTTGGTATATCTGTGCTTAGTTTTACAGCATCACGTGGATGGTAACGATATATTATCTGTCGCAAAAAAGCAAATTGAAAATGTTATATTTTATCGCTTACTGTAGCATGTACGAACTGTTGGTGATTTCATGTTTATGAACTGCTAGTCACTTTAATATTCTCGTTCCCACTTATCGATCAATAAAATAAAGCAGTTTGCCAATTAAACGAAAACCCTGTTAAGCTGAATAAGATGTTTAAAATTTAGGGCTGCCGCTACTTAATAAATCAATTAAAATTGCATTCAAGTAGGAAAATGCTATTACTATATAGCGTAAACTGACAAACACAGTATTCACTTGTAGAAAATCAGGTTAATAAACATATTGATTATCTGCATGCCACCTAACCAACTGTTCAGCGATAAAAAATATGAACGAAAGACACATTTGTTTGCTTTATGTGTCACTTATAGCTTAACTTAATATCAAATTGACATCGTTTGAGGCGTGAACTTTTCCATGCGCTAGCGACTCTTTTATTTAACTTATAATGGTTAAAATAAAATACATTATGATCATTAAATGCACGTATTTATTTAATTTGAATGAACTATGCCTAGGGCAAATTTTTAAATTAAATACAGTAAAAATTGTGAAACACGTTCCAAATTATCTAGGTACTTATTTATGAAGAAATGCAATGATGTTCTTTACGGGTTAAATAAGATATGTGACTAAGCACACATTATTAAGGCAACCATTTCGGGACGGAGAGAAGATTGATTCTTGTCAGTGAAAGAGTTCTATTTGAATATTTCAATACAGGTATATTTTGGTTTGACAAATGCAGGATATAAGCTGTTAATTATTGGTGGAAAGGCATTATATTTTTATATTCAAACAGTACCTGTTTGAATATAAACAATTTGTTTAATTAATTGAATAGCGTTTGGTAAAAAATACAATGCATTGAATACTTTGAAGACGTGTAGCATCCCTGTTTGATGGTGTAGCGCCATAAAGAACACATTTTGTATTGGAGAATAAGTAGTGGAAGGAAATAGCAATTATGTTGTCAGCTAAAAATACCCCCAACTGACGTTATTCCCGCGCCTTGCTCCTTCTGACGCCCGATACCGAAGCCGAGGTTTTTGCCCTAACTTCCTTTCTTAGTGCCGAGTCCGCCCCTTGCGGGATTCGCCCAGGAATTGCGAAATATTGCTTTTAAAAGCATATTTTTTAGTTTGATAATATTTATTCACTCTTATTGATGGTTTCACTCAATCTACTCATAGAGTGTTTGATATAAATTGCGGTATTTGTATCTTTTCATCGATATAGGAGTAAGCTTCTAGCAATATAAACAAAACGAGAGGAAAAAAAATAGCAAATATTTGAAATTATAATAATTTGCTGCTTTTTTAAGGTCTACACTATCAATTCTTGGTGGAATGGCATGAGTTGATAATTCTCGATATTACACAAAACAGAAACATATTATTTACATAAGAAGACAAAAAAATTGAACAAAGCATCAAGTTCACTGCCGAAATTATAATATTATATTAATTATAGTATTATAATATGCTGTGTTGCTAAGCACAGCTTTTGTAATTCAAAATTTTAGATACTTTGTGGAATCGGAAATCGAATAGTATATAGATAATATATTTTCTTTTATATGCTCTCATATGGTTGAAATGTTAGCATGTCACACACAAATTGAAAATTCATAACTCAAATATGTGGAATCTTCAAACAATTTTCCAATCATATTTTTATGAATTTTATATACAATATTTAGACTGGTGCGTTTTGTGAACATTAATTAATTTCTGGGACTATGCACATTTTTCAACCACGTGTTTACAAATAATAACAATGTTTTTCGTGAGGGTTTTTTTCTCTATCGAAAAGAATATTATTCTTTTATGATGAGTGTGAGAAAACGATGAAACTCCCTGACTATGCACCCGGATAAGACTACAGAAAATATTGTTTCCTGTATTTTATTGGCTTTTGAAAACAATATTGCTTGCGTTTCTGTCTTGTAATATAGTTAACGCACCATGAAATAAAATGTAATATGTTTATTGTATTCCAAATAAAGTCGATTATGTTCATACTTTAAATGCTTATACGGCTCTTGTGAATTCCATATACTATATATTGCAACCATACCCACGCGTAATGTGGATTCATATACGAGTGTTATTTTTCTCAATAATAGCTATTAAACGAGAACTGGTTGTTTGACATTCACTGTACGTCTCTTTATACAAATCAATAAGGCTAGGACAGAAGTGGAATAAAGTTCAAAGTTATGACAGAAACCCTTGCTTCGAGCACACAATTATAAATCAAGTATTGAATGTGTCCGTACTAGGATTCGTGCCCGGGCGCCGCAACCAAATAGCCCAACTTTGACCACTCAGTTATATGACCTGACAAGTTGTAACTAATGAGATTAAAAGATCATATTTCTTTTTTGAATTTTGTTTTTTTTAGTGTATTCGTTGACATAAATATTATGACCAGGAAATTATTACAATTATAAATTTTAAGTTAGTAAAATTTAATCAATTCAATAAATTCTTACCAATATCCAGTACGGAACTATTCTGTTTATGTACACAAGACAACTTCATACATGAAAAAAATACAAAAAAATATATATTAAACGATTAAATAAACATATTATGACTATAATAGAAAACTGAAGTAAACAAAAAAGGTTTTTTGAAATTGTTTTACCAGCTACTGGATAAAACGTGAAATGGTCGGCTGTTAATTTAATGAAATATTTTATTTAACGATTCGAACAAAACAAAAAAAAAACAGTCCAAAAAGGCGGTAGCATAAAAAGCAATGCGGATTTAATTATAATACTTTTCATTAATTTTCATTTTTACTGCCTAAGTTTTGCCGGTTGACACAATCACGGTTCGAAAATATTTATTCGTACTTATAATTTTGTTTGAACATTAGTAAATTCGTTTGTAATTTGTATGCAACAATTCGGAGAATTTTCTAGCTTTGTTTTGTATAACTTTTCCAACAATGTGGCTTAAAAGCAGGGCTGACAAAAATGTTCATCGATAATAAAAAGCCTAGAAGCAGGTTGATAAACGATATGAAATGAGATTAGATTCAAGATGGACGACTCTTATCGATTGATATATTTCAATGTGAATATTAAAAATGCTTCTATTTACACATTGAGAATTTCTAGCTGGAATTTCATAACGTACATTTGGTTAAAAAGAAGGCTATTCAATAAATTTACAGTAATTAAATATACAGTAATAGGTGTACGGTATCCTATTTTGGAATAAGTGGGAGGAATAAATGAATTAAAAAAAAATATTTATGCCCTAAGAATTATCGATAATTCACTGTTATCACTATCATATTGGTTGAATTCCATCTACATTTTTAACTATTTCATAAGCTTATTGTATGTTTCAGCTACGAGCAGTGGTTATGCAAGTATTTCGGCAACCCTATCGTAATGGTCTATTTTTAAAATGCCTTTTCCAATTCAGCCAGGTAATTTATTTTTATGATATTCTCATGTGTTCACTGCGGCCGGAATTCTTTTGAAACTCTAATGTAGTTTTGGAAGTTATTTTGGAAATTATTGTTAAGAAAACCTCAAAACACGGGCTTTACATGCGGAGCGAATTCCTCATTATGTTTTTTCTTTTTTTTGGGGAAAACGGTTAATCTAGATAGGAACGAAATAACCAATGACGTGGGTTTGACCTGAATGATCGCAAAACACGCCATCATAACTATTTTGGTATATACTCCTCTCCTTACGCATTTATATTTATGTAGTTCGCTTTCCTTATATACTATCACAAATAGTAATTAAATGTATAATAAAAATCAGAGAATCCGTAGTATTAAATACCCTGTTCACACAAAAATAATGATCGCGTCCTTACTGCTTTCTTGATAATTGATGTGCACACTGTATTTGAGAATCGGAAGCAATAAAAATAATCAGAAATAAAAGAATAAATAGAATTAAATTACGTATAAATGATACATACCTTTTCAGTTAGTAACTGCTATGACTGCTATCATAGTGGAATATCAAATTGATTTATCGAAGTAATGAAAACACATATATACCACTATTAATAAAAATCCATATTTTTATGTTGCTAAGAAAACTATTTTCTTCAAACATTTTTTTACACAATTATTATAGGCTGAGCTAAAAGAAATACTTTAGATAAAATACGAAGAACTTCCACTTAAATTAATTCAATACTTCTTTCATATCATTTAAAGTATCATTTTAAGGTACAAATTGATGTCTTGAAACATGTTTGCTATTTAATTGAACAACTTCCCGATTAAATTGAGTCTTTTTCATATGACGTGACTGAAAACATACAAACAAACAAACGATCAAATCCTTATTATCAGAATTAAGCCTTTAAATAAATATTTTAAAGAGTAAAATGTATTAAAAAATAAAAATAATAACACATTTTTTAGTACTTTTTCCACATCTGATTTATTACATCAGGACCGGTTTCGCTCATGGCGAGCATTATCAACTGATGATGCTCGCCATGAGCGAAACCGGTCCTGATGTAATAAATCAGATGTGAAAAAAGTACTAAAAAATGTGTTATTATTTTTATTATAATGCCTTTCCACCAAGTATTGACAGTGAACACCTTAAAAGTGAGTAAAATGTATGTTTATATATCCTGATTCGATTACGGAATGAAAAAAATTATAAGCGTATTTTTGTATTCAAAAAATAACATTTTCCGTTTTCTCCACATATATTGATTGACTCATTTGATGAAAGAATTACGAATATTAATAATTTATTTTAACGGTAACGCGTATATTAGGGTAGTTGTATATTATGTAATTTGGTTATTATATGCTCCCTTTGATGCCTTTGAAAAAACATTGCGTGATAATCGACTATTGGCATTTTGTATTTTAAAAAGTCTTTTAATGTGAAGGAAAGCATTGATAAAACAGAAATTCATTTTATTTACATAGTTGGGGGTAAAATAAAAAGCTCATATTTTGTTTAATATTCAAAAATATTTTCTAATGCAATAAATTTCGTATCCAAAATTTTCAACAACAATGTTGCCTGCTTCATAAAGCTTATGAAACAAGTCAAAAACGATGTTTATTTGAAAACCTAATCACTTTATTTATTAGTGCACTATAACTTTGAATAATTTAATTTATTTTCGGTTCATAAGCCTATGGGTAGAAATTAAAGATTGGGCACACCAACATGAAATTAACTTAAAAACGAATATGAAAGATGATCTTCATTCAGTTATGCCTTTACCAAAATGTTATATCAAATCGATAAAATAACGAAAAAGACTCTTCTCTATTAAGTCCATTTACAGGTTGAATCTTAAGTCTTTAAACTGTTTAGTGAATGTTATATGACTACGTTGAAAGGTCAAAATATTAACAAACATATATGTTTTACAAACCATAAATCAGCGCGTTGAAAATATATTGCACTTTTTAATTTAAGAATATACATTCGAATTTTCTATCGCTTTGATAACTTAAACATTATTTTTAATTGATTAGAATATTATTTAGTAGCACAATTATAGCACCAAAAGACTATTTGTTGCTAGTAAGCATTCATTTAACAACAAAATAAAGAACATTAACATAGCAATCATTTGCCAAATTAGTGGTCTATGCGTCTATTGGTAACTTGATTTATTATAATATAATAATGGTAAAAATACCAACCAATTTGAGCCGCTTAGAGATGATTTGGTGACAAGTTGATTGAATTTCGATGATTTCTTATGTATTTTGGATACACAGTTTACTGACAGTGTCATATTCCTTGATTTATTTCTCAAAAAAAAAACGAAACAGAAAATGTATTTGTCAACAATTTTACTGTATCTGAAAACCTTTAATATTATCACTCTCACTTTACATATTGATGTGGTATAAGATAATAAAAAGAACAATAAAACCTTATTCAAGTTTGCATAAAGCCTGCTTGTACTTAAAATTTATGGAGGTTATTAGAAATTAATTTTATAATAAAACATCGAAATCTTGAAATTTTATTCAAAATAAAAAAGTATTCACAGAGTAAGTAGGCCATCAAAAATAAGGTTCGATAAAAACCTAAATCCAAACATTTCTTTACTTGGTAAATTTTTCTATACTTGTTATTTTTACTCTTGTGAACAACTCTTGATGAAAGGAATCATTCTATAAATTATTATTTTATGATGCATATAGAAAAATTTACCCTGCTTCATGTGATGTTCGCAAACGCATTTGCTTGTTAAATCCTTGTATACATATGTTTGTAAATATATGGTGACCTAAAAATGATGAAATGTAATTTCTACTAGTAATAGTAATAAAAATATCTACCTTCTATCAGGATACTCTATTAATACATTATTGAGCACAAGGGTATGTTTGAAAATATATCATAAAACTTCCTAAAGCTGACATAATAAAACATAGTTTATTATAAAATTCAATATAATATATTTGTCAACAATCTGATACGTTGATTTAACTATACTATGGTTAGCAATTTGAATACTTTTTGTAAACTATAGTATTTCTTTTATATTATTATTGCTTCAATTATGCTCGAAATGCGTTTCTATGATTTAAAAAACGGTGGATTAATGATATTCTTTTTTTTTTAAATTTGGTGTTCTTATCATTCGTCAATAAAGTGAGTATATGAACATCCTGATCTTCCACACCTATACGTATATAAGGTCGTATATGTAATTCGAAATTCAAAAGAAGTCGTTATTTAAAATACTAAAATATGGTGGGCATGGTAACAGAAAAATATATTGTTAACCACAATCTTAACTAGTTGCATGATGTTCGTATCAGTAAATTCGATTGATGTATTTATTGATTTAGAATAACACGATAAGCATACGTACCTTCCATAATAATATTTGTACGTTTTATAAAATGTTGTTCATTACTTAATAAAAAAATGTCGGTTCGTGTGATCATTTTTCAAATACTGTGAGTATAGGTATGTAGGCGTACATCGAACAAACAAAAATCGACTTTGGTTTGTTTATCTATTGACAAACTGCTTTATCCGAAAGAAAAATGTTTAGGCACAAACATTGTGTTCGTATGCCCTATCGACAAGGAGAAAAGGCCGAAAGACACTTCAACAGACCCTAAAATCCAGTTCCGCCCGGCGCCCTAACAGTTGACATTACAATATTAAATAAAACAAATATATTTTGGCTGTGATTATTATTTTAAAATTTCATTTTCACCTGTGGGTATTTGCTTACGTTCCACAAAAAATATCATATCAAATAGTGTATGGTTCGAGTAAAATTTTAGCATGGCGTACCTAGTTCTTAATCAACCGAGAACGGCTGCATTGTATCGGCCGCCCGCGAAGCCATTTAAGTTCGACCTTGATATGAAGTATAAAGATCCGGTGGTAAAAAATGTAATTCGCTATTTGACGATAATCTTTTGTATTGTTGTCAAAAAAATGAAATCATTGATTGTCTGTCACTCGACATCGATGTTTTTGTTTGACGGCTGGTTAATAAAATGATATGTTAGAATATATGATCGTTATTTTATGCTAAAATTCTTTCGTATATCGATGTCTAAAAACTTATTGCCATTTTTTTTAAATCGAGTTTCAATGGAGATGAACACGTTTGGTACCAGGCAACCTTATTTATTATTAAGACTAACGCCTTGACCTCATATTAAATGAATCACGAAGTGTATTAATAACAGTATTTTCCTATTTATTGTCGTTATTTGAACGGAATTATGTATACTACAAAAAAAGGTTTTTTTAATGGAAACGTTTGCTTATATAGTATGAGAAAGAAAGAGTGCTATTTCTGTGGGAATTTCAATAATTAGTACTAAGCTAACCAACTTAGTTCAACTTGTAAAGTTTAAACAATAGCGCCAGTACAATGAGCAAAGGTTTGTAGAAAAAAATGGTCTCAAACGAAAACGAAAAGGAAAAAGAAAATCCTTCCAAAATGCCGAGGAAGATTTTATGCGATTTTTTTGCTAACCGAAAAAGGTCTGAGAAAATAAGTTGGCCGGCGGCGCACGAAACAAAAGGAAAACAATCGTAGGTTGGGTCGGCGGCCGCGAGATCGCGCCCCGAGCGCCTTGTTTCACAACTCCACCAACAGATGGTGACACGCTCTCGAATAATTGATTCCCGGCTTGGGATGGTAGGTGGGGGAGGGGTCGAGAACCAGTGTGGCGGATATAAAAATCCTCCCATCGAAGTCAATGGTAACGCCTACCCGCAGGCCCGGTGCAAGGGCATGCAGTGAATGACTGAGGGAAATTCCATTTACAGAATTGAGAGGGTCAAAACACCAAACCTCTTCTTCAAAATATATTTTGTAAAATCCATATAGCAAACACATTTATGTCTGCATTGTATATTATTTTCCGATATATCAAATAATCACAGGTTGGCTGTGATGTTAAATTTGTATTAGTTAAAGACTCTTTTTAAGATGAGGTTTTTATATTTACAAGAATTATTCTTGGAATTTTAATAAAACATTAATTTGATTTTTCTACAGTACTTGTGACATTTCAGTTCTACCAAGTAAATGCCTCTTCGATAAATAATATCATTCTTACTACGTTATGTATGAAAATGAACTTTACTCTTTCTAATCAAATCCTAAAATACTCACATATGTTTATAGATGGATGTTGTGTACGTTACGTATTTATTTGAACTACGCAAATGAATGTGAAATCCGGAAAAAAAGTTGACGGGTTATGAGAGTTTAAAAAAGTTTATTTATATATAAATGAATGGCAACATAAAGTATTACCTCGGCTATCGTATTTGATAAGAAATAGAATAAGCATTGGTAAAAAAGTAAAATGCACATCAAATACAATTCGATATGTGAGGGTATTTTTTGAAATGACAGGTCGTAAAAATGAACATTGAATGACATTTTGTAAAGAAAAATAAACTTTATAAAATGATTAAAGTTACAGCTTCAAACTCTGCTTTATTAAATACAAAATATTTATCCAAAATGATGCGAAACATTCAAATACGGCTTGTTCCACATCAGTCCACTTAACCAATAGGAGTCCAACTTTAAAATCGCGTGATTTATGGTGTCTAGTGTATTTTGTAGAAAAGTAAAATTATTTTGTAACCGCTCGTGATTAGTCATATACATATAATGATATAATGTATGCTAAGGCAGTTTTTTGCAATCATAGTTTTGGGAATAAGCTGTCTTTGAAAATAGTTTTTTCAAATATTCAATAATAAATTCAGTTAAATCACTAATAATCGAATAAAATATACTACAATCGTAGCTCATCAATGTCCACTTTTACAAGGAATGCATTAGTTTAATAATTAAATTTTAACTTTAAATTACTTTGATGTTTTTAATTACTAATTAAAATATTGCCCTTTTATCATATTGTTTAGTCCAGCCATTTTTCTCGAGGAAAATTTATTTCGGTCCTGGCTTTTATAAACGCAAGCGCATTATGGTAACCGACACAACCATTTTCGGACGAAGCGCCGAACGAGACGCATCTTCTTATGTTCCACCTTTAACAACTATTGTATCGTGGCATATAACCTTATGAACGATATATATTTTGTCGCGGCTACAAAATTCAGAAATAAACATGATACGATTGCTGCAATTCATATTATCAATGTGTTTAATTTTGCACTCTATGTTTCCAGAAAGCTTTATACGATAAAAGCTCAGCAAAAAAAATTGTCAAATAAGTAAACACTATAAAAACATTTTCTTTTTATTTTTGATAGTCATTTTAGCATCATACTATCATCGTGACGTGTTTCAACGAATATTTCATGACAAAAATCTTCCACTACAAACAAACTCCTCGCGATAATAATTTAATTATATTAGATATTAGCGTGTCAATCACGTACATTTTACTCAATACCGTAAATAGAATAACTGCTGATTCACACTTGTTATTTCTCTTACAAATTCAAAATGTGTAAATATTGAATTTGTATATATTTTTGAAATAAAATTGTGTGATTTTAATTTTAATGAATGTGCCGGAGTAAGATTTTTTTTTTTCGAAACCACACTATATCTTCCCAATCTTTTTTCTGTCCTTCATTTTTGAAACAGCGTCTAAAATGAAGATGAAATAATCTAACATACTTTTGTTTATTAAATAAATTTATACTATTTAATTATCAGCCAAAAATATGATAAGCGTACTTTTATTTAGCCGAAATGCTGTTTTCATGACGTAGTTGCAATCTCATCCAAGTCCACCAGTTAGCATACTCAACTTTTTCAATTCGATAAAGACATTAAAGTTCCAATTCTATAGCTGTAAATGTGTTCTTATCAATCGGTTTATTCATGTCGTATCACTGCGCTAAAAACAGAAATGAATCGCGGCTAAAATAATATATGATTCTCTTAAAGTCATTCATTTTCTCCGTCTGCCTTATATTGATAAAGCACTGTTAGAGAAGGAAACATTTTAATATGTTTTATAAGGCAAACAAGTAACTCGTTCACTTAAAAGATTAAACCCCTGAATTCGTTTTTCTTTCTTATATTTTAAAATTCAATTCAATAATGCAAATAAATACGACTGGAATCAAAATTTTTATCACAAAATGTTTATTTGTATTCAATAAAACAATATACAAATCAATTATTTCTAATATATTATGATATTCTTATTCAGAACTATAATAATACATTAGCGAAAGTATTTTGATAGGTACTAAATAATTGCATTAACTCTCTCAACACTAACGAGAATCAGGTGACATGACTTAATGATCTAAATGGACTGAAAGCTTGAAAAAATCACACGAACTTATTTTGCTGAGCTTAATATCGCTTAAGTCCAGTATTTGTTTCATTATAGTTAATGTGATAGAGTGAGATATCCATATAATTATTTCAACGTTTCAAGTTAGTAAAATGACATGTGAGATTTCTAGTTAACTATTTTAAGAACGTAACTGATAGCAAATTTATTCAGTGGCGTATTAAAAGCAGGCACGCAAATGAAGAAAACAAGTGTTCCAAATTTAAATCTTTATGTCGGAAATTCTGCATAACTCATGATTATATGTTTTTGATAAATTCATCTAATGTCAATAATGTACTATATAAACAAAAAATATGTGCAAGCTGTAGAAATATACTAAGTGAAAGCCAAAGGTTATATTGAGCATTAAAATATACACACAGACAGAAACATAAAAATGTAGGTACATATGTAGTGACACACACATACACATTCATAAAGTACAATAAAAAGGATCATATCTTTATCATAATACGTCCGAGGTGATATATTATAATAAAACCATAGATCTAAAAACACAATTATGTTTTTCTTTCATCGAATTAAAGATAATTTAACCAAAACTCTGCTCATTAGTTTTTTTTCTGGTGTAAGCAGTTAGGTTCCGATCTATTCATATTTTAATTGGATTTCTTTTGATTTATAATATATTTGTACGCTGCTGGATTAATCACTCACTGAGTAGTTGACAGTGTGGCGTGCGTCCGTGAATGGTAAAATGACACGAACATCGTTGTTTGTTTGCCAACAGAGCGAATTTAATATTACTTAGATATCTACGTGTGAAACTAAAGAAGCCACTAAAGGTAAGCTGAATAATAGATACAATGCACTTTTAAAATGTAAGTGGACAATACGACAAAATAATAAAAAATAGTCTTTAATATTTGATGAAAGTAACACACACGTTGCTTATAATTATGCTTTGTAAAATAACCTTTTATTTTATTTGGTTAGCTCATGATTTGTATGATGAATATTACATCAAATATCTATTTTTACGAAAATCAAATATAAATTTATTTCCCCTTTTATTTTTAAGCTATTCTTGAATTATATCCTAGATGATTACTTTTTTCATAAAGTTGAGCTTTAACAGGATCGAGTAGCCACACTGATTACTTGAGGCAGTGCCACATTTTTTAATCACTATTCCAGTCCCAGAATGTTATACATGTAATTTTTAATTATGTACACGATTTTCTAACAAAATTTTGCTTAGTATTTTTTTTTATTTAACTATCATATCGATTATTTAACTAGCGTATCATATAAAGTTAAACAGTTAATGTACAGTATCACTATATCTAATATGTTCTTATTTGATATGAATAAAAGCTATTCAAAATAAAAAAAATAGTTATATCAATCGAGAATAACAGTTTTGTGCAATAATCAAATTTAGGAAACTATTTGTCCTTCCGCTCCGAACTATTATCAAATTGTTTCGCTTTGGAGTACATACACATAAAAAGGTAAAATTCTGGTCAAAGTAAGTCTATTTATCCCCCCTTTCAATTATTTCAAGAGTTTTGGGGGTAAGTTTATATCTCCACGCTCAGTATTCAGAAACAAATAGTTTAACCATAGATTTTAATTCTAATACCTATAGTGGTGGTTTTTCTTTTAAATAATAGTTTAATTATAATCAAGGTATCTTTTACGGTTATTTGGCATAAATTATTCCGGAATTGTAAAGATCAGAAAAATTTGATTGATAAAAATAAACTGATCTATCTATCGTTGGTATTATTTATACTTTAATTTGAGTTGCAATGTGGAAAAACCGTCTTTGAGTGCTTTAGAGAAGCAAAATCATAATTTTTTTGTTTGAATTATAGCATTTTATAAATGTCAGTGTTTAATGAAGCGTCTTCTGTTGTTTTTATTCTTTTAGCCGATGTTTTTATACAAGCGGATTACTTCTTAAATATCTAAATCGTGTTTCAGTAATAATAATGTCAATTAAAATAAATATGGCGAAAAAGTAATAAATGTTTTCAATCAAGGGTATGAAATGTGTTATTGGATAACAAAAAAAAAAGATTGGCGTTAGTCGTTACAATTAGTCACGCAGTATCAGTCGTTCACGTGGAAATTAATCGTGTCAGATACTTAACTCGGTTTGTCTATTTCTAGATTATTATTCGATTAAAATATTGAATGCCGTCTACTAGCTTCGACGCCACTTTTCAATAACTAATTGGCTTGTAGTCGATCAACTTTTTTCTTTATCATTACAGTGTTGTGTAACGAGAAACATACTCATAACTCAACATAGGTTTTGTTGATTACAATTTACGATATCTTTATTATGTATGTAATTAATATGTGTTACTTTTAAATATATATCTGCATATCGAACGCATCAGTAATAAATGAGGTGTATAATCTCGTCATCAAAAAATTGGTGAAATTTAGTCACTCTGATCAATATGATATGCGTAAATTGTTTTGTGTTCATTAGATTCCAGGCATAAAGCGAAGCAATTAGACTCTCTTTGAACTACCACGATGATTAGACAATATGTCAATAAACTTCCTATTGCGCTAGACATTTTAACAGGTCCTCCTCAGCCTATTCTACATTCTTTAAGTGGTAAAAAAGTCGGAATGTTATGGAATCGGCGGAACAAAAGGACACAAATCTATTAGTGATATATACAGTAAGGAAGATGACGGAGACGAATATTGTAGTTATAAGTAATTTCATATACTCTTATTTTTGTGATTTTGCTTTCCTAAAGAAGGCATGACATTTTTTTCCGAACATCTTCTTTCTTATATACACCCACCTAGATTCTATTAAGTTGAAATGTGGTGTAAGTAACTGAGTCGAAAGTTTTGTCTCAGTTAAGGGTGGGAAGGGGTCCAAAGGTGGTAAGGAGTTAGGTGGCACCAGGGGCGCGATAATGGGCTCCATTTCGGCCCCCAGAGACACCTAAACGTAGGGGAGATGTTATTAAGCAAGCGGGGCAGATGTATACAGCCTAATGTGTAGACATTTTTAAGGGATGCAATTCGAGTGTGAGATTGGCGTGGGGGTCGGTAGGTGATGCAGTGTAGTAGATAAAGTCGATATTGGCATCGGTAAACACACGATCGTCCGTATCGATAAGATGTGTAGTATATGTATGTAATACAATTATATACGGTAGTCTTTTCAGCATTCAAATATTATTTTTGCTACAAAAAGAGCTGTTCGAGATGTGTATTTCAATTGAACTGTTACATGCATATAAGAGAGACAGAGATTATAATTTATATATTATGCAGCTAACGTTATTTGGCAAATTTTTAAGTTAAATAAATATATAAAATAATTCAATGACCAGTGCATGAAAGGACAATCGTGCGTAAGGAGAAATATCGAAAATCTAATTCCAGGTACCTTAGTCCTGCAGTGTAGTCTGAATGTAGCTTCATAGTAAAGAAAGTGTTCCAGTTACTTTTTATACGTGCGTCACTGGGATGTAGATTCAGGATGCATATTCGATAGAGTCGCCAAAAAAAGCAAATTATTCAGATGTAAGCGAATTCAGTTTTGTGGGGTTGAGGGTTGATAAAGTGAAAGGTGGTGGTTGCTACTTATACACTGAGCCTATATCTACTTATTACGAGTACGTACGACACGTAAAAGTAAGGAGGCATAAAATTGTATTAATACATATTGAAATATACGATGCGTAATATGCAGAAACTGCAAAATCGTACGGCGTAACTGCGGAACTATCTTTTAAGGAGTTTGATTTTAATAAATAATCACTATACTTACTTTTTTAGTCTTAGGGTGTATTTTTATTAAATGCTGGTGTCAACGGTTTTCAACTACGGATGGAAACTATGTATCATCAATTGATTTGAGGGATTTACATGAATGATGTTTTTATCGCTTTCTTAATCACATTTTTTCCCATAATCCTTATAGGCAATAGAGGCTGACTTACCATCAGCTAACTTTATCATTTTCTGTTGAGATGCTCTGTTAGTAGTGTATAAATACCCTTATGTTTTCCACTCACAGTGTCACTAACTACTTTTTATTCCGATAGATTTTTCGATATTGCTGAATTTCGGCTAAAGGTTGATTATTGAATGAACTTCAATATCAAGTGAGAATTTTTGAATATTCCAGATTTCAATGAGTTTTTTTTAATGCGTTTATAACAGCTGCATGAATACGCCAAGAGGCTAAGCCCAAGACGTTTGTGATAAAACCAATGGAATAGTACAAAATTCAAATTCATTCGATATTTGATCGAAAACAACTTCCATTGGTTTAAGTTATTTATTTTTTTTATTATCCATTAGGTAATTATTAAAGTGTTCCAAATATAAAATTTAGTGCGAAAAGTGTTTTTGCATTGTGCAATAATAAGTATTACAAATTAAAAACGGCGATTGGAAAGCTTTTAGCTTCTGATATAATATGAGGATTCATACACGTCCCTTATTGTAAATTTTATATTCAGTTTGTAAATCTATTTAAAAGAGTATTTAGAGATGGCTAAATCAGGGAGCGTTGATATTTCTCCGTCATTATGATTATCATCAGTCGCGTTAAGGCTCCTCACTTAAGCGATTGAAAAAAATATGTTTCCGGGGCAGAAGAGACGAAGGCACCTTAAAAAGAAACAGAAAAGGTAAAGCGACTCATTCCACAACAATTCACCACTGATGTAGAAAAGACTCAATATTATCGTTGGACATTTATTTTCTTTTCGCTTCAATTAGTAAATATGTAAAATTTATTTTGACATAACTTTGAAATTGAAATAGCTCATTTATACATCTATTAGACCTAATCTTCAGTTGAATCGATTATATCATCAACTGATTATTTCATAACTATTGATCATAATTTCAGTTCATAAATAAATAATGTTCACTAGAAATAGATGCAGAAAACGAATCCTGTTGAAGAAAGTTGTTTGCCGTTTTTATAGTTATTTTAATAATGAAATTATAGTAAAAATATACCTTATTCTACTGTTTCCTAGGATTACAATTGAAAAATAGATAAGTTCTCAAATAGGAAAATTATTCGTAGTGGCCCAAAAACCGAACAAAAATTAAGTGATATTACAACCAATTAATAGGTTTTTTGACATAAGTTTAATGTTTGTATGTTTATCAGAGAGATTTATATCTTTGTCATCACATTAACAGTCCAAGTATGATCAAAACAAAGTTTCTTAAGAGGATTTTAAAGACCTTTTTCAAAATTCAAAATGTAGCCGAAATAAAAAAAGTATTCACTTCTTTTGTGTCACTGTTTACTTTTTTGCTTTTGTTGGAGACGAACTGTTTGCTGGCGAAGATAACTATCAAGGTGACGATAGTCCATTCCGATATCGGAAAGCCGATAACTAAATACAAAAATCGATACATCGGAAAAGTTGCCTTATCTTAATTCTCACATCACGAGTAATGAGAACGAGAGGGTGAGAGAGAGAGAGAGGAGAGATGAAAGTCAACCCTATGACTGCAGAGTGTTTATTTATTTTTTCGCCTTTGCTCACTTTCGAATGACCCTCTCATTATCCAACTGGCAGTGAGCAGTGAGCACCACTCTCGTAGTATTTCAGTGATGAGCTTACTAATGTACCTTCTTGTCGAAGATTGATAAAATCGACCGTGGATTGTCAAACTGTGCAGTATCTATTTCAAATAAAATAAACGTAAAATAATACCTACAAGTTTTTGCAGAACTTTCCCTATTTCGCCCGTCATATGATTTAGTATGCAGTGGCATTGCGAATGTGAAATGTATGAACAGCTTATCTCTCTTGTGACGGCGAGTATTTCAGGAGCGTTTGCACAAGAATTAGTGTATCCCACTTAATTTTGGATAAAAGCATTCGTGCACATCATATGCCTGAAGATGCCGAAAGGTGAAACCCAGGTAGCTAGTGAAAAAGCTCATGGAAAAATTCAAAATTCAAACGATTCAAAATTTTTTGTCATTACTTTGTATGGAGTGGCGGCAATGTAAATTGTATATATTTACAATTGCTTTGTAATTTCTTATGTTTGAGACTGAATAGAAAAATTGTTTTCTTACGATGTCATATGCATATATTTTATTTATATTGAAGATGTCATATGTGTGTATTTTATTTCTCCGTGATAATTTGAACGGATCAAAAACATGTTGCAAATAATGTCTTGGCGTAAGCCATCAAGCCTCATAGGAACATTTCTTATAAATAAATGTCGCCAAATGATTTGTTCACAATAACAAAGATCGAAAAATGTAAAGATATCAGACAGATATTAGTACGGATAATATTTCAAACATGTTGGCATATCGATTAATCTTGTGAGTATTTTTTCTTGCGTAAAAGTTGTGAAACCATTATTCGCGGCTAAGCCAACAGCGGTAGATATTTTGCTACATTCGTTCATTGGTTTGATAAAATGTAAAAATACAATCTCTTGAAGGGCATCGCTAGGCTTGGGTCAGAATGGAGAAGAAGAATGGCGAAAAGAACGAAGGTTCGTGGCGTGGGTTTAGGGATTGCAATACCGGACGAATATATCAATACCGGTATTTTCATGTTTCACACTGAATGCCGGGGTATTGCATACATCAATACCGGCTTTACATAAAGTATAAAAATTACAACAAAACGGCCAGCAAATAAAAACAAAATAAAAGTCAAAAACGTTATGTAAATATTTTAGATTAATTACCATACTTTTAAGGTGTGTTCACTGTCAATACTTGGTGGGAAGGCATTATAATAAAAATAATAATAAATTTTTGGTACTTTTTCCACATAAAATTTATTAGATCAGGACCAGTTTCTCTCATGGCGAGCATTGTCAACTTGACAACAAGTAAAGTTTAAGTTTTAAATTTACTTTTTTCATTACAATACTTAAAATTATTTATTTTTTTAAATAAAAATAATACCTTCCTTAAAATATTAGTAGATAAAAAAAATTCGTGAAATTTTCCTTTATTTTTTCTTTCGACTCTCTAATTATTTGCACTTATTTGAATACCAAAATGTAGTGAAAGAATAAGCATAATTCAAATCAACTCTGTCAGTTAAAAATAAACAACCCGGACGTTTTGGAGGTCAAAAATTATTCATGGAGCAATACTCGGCTTATTTGTCAGCCCGTAACGCACAGTAAAACACCACACACACATTCTGCTTGTTAAAAAGTCTTGACAGGCGGCACTGCTGCTTAGTAATTTCTATGATTAGTACGATAATTAGAGCGGTAGAGTGAAATGCATCCGTTTTACGAAAAAAGGCTCAAAATATTGGTTGAAAATTTGCATATATTATATTAACACATTAATGACTTTTTATCTATATTGTAAATTTATTACGCAGTATATGCTATTTAATATTGGGAACGGATATTATGGTGAGCAGTTTCACTGATGGCCCCGTATGCAAAATGACAATGTTCTAATATATATTTAAATATTTCCTTCAGAGGGTCAACGGGGCTGGCTGTCACTAAATATTTTCCTAATGGTCGCGTCACATTTTTGACGGCCGAAACCCGCGCGGAATTTTCAACCCCTGACAACAGCATATAGAAATATTTTATTCGAAATTAATCCAAGTCGAGCTGACGGAATGATAAATTGACGCTGCCACGTTGGCGGGGTGTACTGCTCTCCTACCCGCAGGAAGACACGAGGGAACTTCACATGTGCTTCGTTGGGTTGACTGTACTCGTGTACAGGCTGTACCCTATACACTGTACGTGTGGAGTGTTTACTCGATAAATAAATTGATTTGATAATATTATATGACTCATTAGGTTTTAATTAAATTACATTCGTATGTGATACTGTACGCACATGGAAGACGAGAAGTAGCAGTGAGGTGCAGTGAAATGGAGGTGCATTAGATTGTTAAATTAATTACTGAGTCGAGCTATAGATAAATATTCATGTTTTTGCGTTTCATTTCAGAACTCGCGAAGAAGGTATTAAAAAAACTTTATTGGAACTTTGCATTACTTCTTTTAAATAATTCCATTGTTTTATTATTTATGTAGGTATACATTATTTATTGATCTCCTACTTATAAGTGCCTGAGTAAGTACAGTAGCTTAAATTTATAATCAATAATACTTTTTTCAATAATTTTAAAATCTTTTTTTAATTTATTAATTAATTACGTGTCTTGAATAATTTCATTGTATACAAAGGAAAAAAAATGTTTTTTCACTAATCAATTTTATTTATTTGCGTTTATATCAAAACTCTTATTACCCACATACATCAATACTTTTGATGGATTCGTCAGTTACTTTGTGATAGTAAGTCTGAAAATATTTCTTGAAGATGTGAAACACGTGTCAGTAGTATGCCTATAAAAATCTTGAATTCGTAGTTTTTTTTAAATGTTCTATGAATAAATTTGCGTAAGGATTAATCATCTCTTGAGATTGAAGATACATACAATTATTCAAACATATGATATAGTGAAAAAAAGGATAGTGAGATTTTTGACATACCTTTCTTAATTGAATGGTCTTAAATACTACACTAACTCTATCGAAATCACGAAAATTATTGTGCAAAAACATTAAATTTTTGATAATGAATACCTAGTTTAAGTAATCATTTATATCTAAATAACGCTGATCATATTTTCAAACATGTTTTCGATGTAAATTATTCTCGATAGGTTATGATTTTTCAACCCTTTGAACGTAAGCCACTGCGTTGAGTTCGTGCAAGGATAGAATGTACCACTCTGGAATTGAATGTACGAAATGGGTTCGGTTTAAGCGTATTATTTGCGTTTGTTTGAGAGGGCTATGTGCTATGTATTTGAGTGGGGGTTAAAATGATTTATGCATTAGTATTCATTCAGTGTATGAGCCGAGGTTGTTATAATCTACATGCAGTCACTTGGCGGTATCGGCTTTAGTGTTTTATCACTTTGAAGGGCATTTGCGTTACGTTTTGCCTTTTGGTCAGAGCTTTTACTCATTAAAGAGATTGATTTTATGCATGAATATGATAAATTAATCCAATTGAAATTATATGCGAAGCAAATTTCACCAAAAAAAAATCTTTTATATAGATTTATAGCTCATTTTCTTGATGAAGCAGCATTTCAACAACTGTCATCTAACTATCTTGCTAATACACTATTTTGAAGTGAGCATCATTAAGGATCTAAGACAAGACCACAGAAAACAACAGAGAGTACCTAAGTGCATACACTTTGTGGTACTATATGTTATATGTATTCTTGGAGAAACTCTTCACTCATTTGAGAAGGTCAATTATTTACAGCCAAGGATATGATAGTTGGTATTGGGAAAGAGCTCTTTTAAATATGAATATGTACAATGTAGGTATAACTGGCTATCTTTATTTGATACAACTGATTAAACTATTCCTGTACTCAAAGCATTTTGCTAGTGAAGGTCGAAAAATTATTTTACCTTTAGAAGACGCCTACTTCGCTTGTGCTCAATTGAATACTAGATAACTTACGTCTTGCGTCAATTTTCAGAATATTATTTTCGTGCATTTTCAAAATAATTGATAAAATGAGAGTCCATTAAAAACATACATATTATATAAAATTGGGTAACTCCATCCATCGATGGTTAAGATTATGACATTACTGTTGATTGTTTGAAAAGTAAAGTTTACGAGGGAAAATTAAAAGAAATCGCCGGCGTACTCACCAGATCACGTTCCGCAAAAAAAATTGCTTCTATACAAGGAACATCGAACTGTATACCATTTCAAGATGACACGCGTAATATTTCATTCAAAGATTTTGTTGGCGTACTTTTCAACACATTTAATAATTAAGAAATCTTGGTATTTTTCCTAAATTCTTTCCAATTGAGGCTTATTCTCAATATTCTCTCTTAGGAATAAGATCATATAAAGATTAAATTATCTGTAAGTCGAAGAATTATATTCATGCAATTATGTACAATTCCTTACAAACTGTTTAGTATGCACTTTTACATAAGTCATTCACTGAAAACATTTCGATAATATGGTTTCCCGAAATTTTGCCCTATATTCGAAATATGATAAAAACATTTTTTTTCTTAAATGTGATCTTATACTGGCGATACCAGATCTGAGCAGTTTGAGCAGAGCACAGAGTTTACCATGTTTACCCTTAAAAAAAATAAGTTTTTGAGTTTGAAAATTAAATCTCAAGTTCACAAGACAAGCACAAATTTCTGAGAAAAGAAATTCTTGAGTTTTGAGAATAGAAGAAAAAGTAAAAAAATAGAGTATGTATATAGATTCATCTTTTTTATTTCGTTTTCTCAATTCTATGTTTTTTCATTGTCTTTGTTATATGTATAGTACACTGCCGCCAGCCGTAATTCCATGCACTATTTTTTTTTTACATTAAACAAATGTATATTTTCACCAAGATACTTCCGAAAATCTATATATGTTTCATGAAAAAGATAGCTCGAATTCTCAAGATCTTTTAAATAAAAGTAATTCTTTAATCTTAAGAATCGAATGTAGTCGACAACTTACAAGCTTTATTCGCAACCACTGCGCTGCGTCAAAATGTATATTGGCATTTATTGAAGGCACATTCGGCGATTGCTTAGTCAAACACACGTCGCGTCGTACTTGTGTCGACAATCGTGACAATCTCACGGTATCTGGGACTTAAATACTCGCTTCCATTATATCGTCAAATATACTGAGTGTTTTGTGTAATCATGTTCAGACTTGAATACACATGACTACCGCTCATTATGTCTGCCACAGTAAATATAACCGCAATCATTGCAGAATTCTCATTCTGATTTACATTTCAAATATAAGAATCATCGGTGACTACTAGCACCTATTGGAAAACGATAAAGTGCAAGCAGCTTAAACTGCACATTCATACTAACCAAAATTAGAGAGATATTTAAAAAATTGTACAATTGAATCGCCAGTGTGCTAAAATATTGCGGATAAAAGCTTCTTACATTTTGGAGTGAGTAACTTTATGTTTTAATCTTTAGCTTACATATAAATCTTCCATTACATATTGCTATCAATATGGATATGCACCAGGGGGGTTTGTAATTCTTGTAATGGTGCACTGGTGCACTGATCCCACACCACTAATTTATATTCTTTTCACCAGCCGCCACTGATAGGCACCAACGATTTGTTTAATGCTGTTCGTTTTGCTTATTTATATAGTATTTCAGTCAAGTGAATGACAGAGATAACAATTTCATGTTTGATTAGGATTGAGTCCCCACAGAGTAAGCTACTAATTATGTTTGTAAAATTTGATCAAGACCGGTTTCGCTCACTTAGTGAACATTTTTTTAATTCAACTGAACACGAGACGGTGGTAAACCGCTGTTTACATAAATAAGCTTATGCTTAAATAACGAGCAGGCGGGAAAAGATGTACACATCGAATACATAATTTAAAAATTGATACACGTAACACTATACAATATGTACATCGGCTGAAACTATATTTAGTAAGTTACTCATCATGAGATTTAAACTGTTGACGAGTAGGGTAATGATCTGCGAGCGTTTGCCACTTAGGTGTGGGACTAGCCCTTCAAGCCTTGAGTCGGTAATCCTACGCTTGACGATTTTAATATTTGGTAATTGAATCAAATGAAATTTACCACTACTGGCGTTTGAACCTGTAATAATATTAAAGCAATAAGAGAGCTGCCACACTTGTCATTAATCATAAACGGCCTCTGTGTTATTCTTGTCTTCTCTCTCTCTTATAAAGCACCCATTTTGTTAGCTATTGTTATCGTTGTTGGGTACCGCGCAACCAAGATTGTCTCAAATTGAATAATAACTTCAAAGATTTTATACAGAAGCTGATTTATCTTTCGGCCCACCCAACATTTAGAAAGCACGAATTATTCGAATGACCTTTTTGTCGTCTACGTCTCACCAGATCTAGAGTTGATTACTTCTTCGTCAAAAAAATCGTTGCTAAAATGTATATGTATAAAATCAAGTGCTTGGTGTCATATTATTTCAATAACAGTAAGTGTTTTCAATTTATTTTTAGAATACATCGTGTTTTAGATTTATAATAAAATAGCATCTCCCGCCGAGAATTTGTTGTGAACATACTTCAGATTGAGATAAATATTAGTTTCGATTAAAAATTAATATTAACGTAGAAAAAAATTAAGACAATAGTATATGAATTATTGTTGAACTGTGAAATGATACCGTCATGAACTGTTGTCAATTCAACGAATGTCGTGGATTAGGGGTAAATAGTTTTAGGCTTTCTTCCTTCTTGCCAGCGCAGTAAAAGACACGCATCCTCGAATGAAAGCATTCAAGAATTTATTTTATGAAATTCTATCTGTTTTAGGATATGAATCTAAAGATATGTATGCCTGTTTTATTTTCAGTAAGCTCCGCCCCGCCCCATTCACCTGATTCTGTTAAAATAGCAATAAGATTAATTATTAGTTTATATCTTTGAAACTGCTTGTGCGACTGACTTACAAACAATTTCAGTTTATGAAACTGTTTATGTTTCACAATAATTTAGAAATGATGGATTTGTTATAAAAATCCTACGTTTAATTACTCTCGATAAATCATAACAAGTATTGTTTGAAAAATGCATATTGATTTCATCAGTGCTAAAAATATAACTCCGAGACCTTTTCATAACTTTGGGAAAGTAATTTTCAATCCGGTCTCAGAGAAAAGTTGTTTTCGACAGTTTGTGCATAAATTGAATACGACAGTCACAATTCCATCCGCCCAGCGTCGGCAAATGTCATTGACTGTCACATTTCTTAGATTCAATGTATACCCTCTCAACATTATAAACACACGGTTCGGGGACGTGTCTTCGATTGATTACATTAGCGGAATATCAAATACTGCGCCTTTGAAGCGATCAAATAGACAGTTAAAAAAGTGATTTTTCACGGAATGTTTTGAAAGAGTTAAAATAATCTAAGACTAGCGAAAATGCTCCAGTTAGGTTTGGATATCTTTATGTTTTTCTCTAACTCAATACAAACACCTAAATCCAATTGCTTTCAAATATCATGCTAAGCTTGTTATCAATTACATGTTGGAAGACAGTTTATATGTATCTGATATTCTCTGAAGTGTTAATATTTTTTTTATCACCATTAAAATAGATGTGTAATAATGAAACATTTTTAATTTAGCAGGTTACCTATTCCATACACTAATTTTGATACGCTTGCCAGTGATCGCGTTGGGTGTATAAAAGTATTGGAGAACGTATTCCTTAAAACAATATGTAAAAAAAAACTCGTATAATATGCAGCAATACACGGCAGCCAGCATATTAAATCACTTAAATGAAGGCATAGAGAGCATAGCTAATGATTTATAATAAATAAAGTGGAAAAACTATAAATATACATATGTATGATGAGATGTTTTGTAAACATTAAATTATTGACTATTTCTTTGTTTGTTCAAGATGAGAGATTTATCTATCTTTGAATTTGCTAATACCACTTTTCCAAGGAACAATCGTGTTCAGGGTTGATGGTGTTTGTCCCAGACGTTTCGGTATGAAATAAGAAATATTTAACTGAAAAAGTCATTCGGGATAATATTTGTGCAAGGACCATAATATTTAGACGATATATCGAGGAACGACTACTAATACTATTTAAAATTGTTCATATGAGTGTTTGCCGGGACTATAAAAATTAACGATGAATGCAAGAAATGAAGATCGTGGTTCCACCTTAATGAATTATTTTTGTGCTTATAAGAAAAATTCCTGTGTTAATATGCATATTTTTTCTAGCCTACTATTGTACAAGCCTGATTTCTGCCTCCCTTGTGAGATTTTCCCCCTCACCTTCAGGGGTGTGTGACCCCTACGCCCCCCGCCCTGTCACTTACACCGGATACTCCTGTAACATTTACAATTCACTCTCCATTCTTCCACCTCCCACCTACACCGAGCAATATTAATTAAACCGAAACTCTAAATGGGACGGTCTTATTTGCTGTACGTGTTCAGCATTTCGATCTCGCTGTTTCATTGACACTCCGCCGTAAGTCTTTGTTTTAACGTAATAACATTGCTACCTATGACTACCACAGTGGTCACCATTCTTGCTCGGCTTTGGTGACACACACACATATAACATATTACAGCTGCTTTAACCCATTGAGCCTAACAGTTTCAAATTAAATGGTATGATTAATATAATTTGACGTTGCACATAATTAATGACAAAACCTAATACATAAAGTATTAAAAAAAAATACATTGACAGAATCCAAGCAATTCAGACTTGAGAGCTTCTTGTGTGTTTACTTATGATCGTTGCATTCTCATTAAATAGGTGTGCATTTTGATTAAACACAATTATTAATGTATTTAGGGGCTGACGTTTGATTCTATATCTAGTTTCCAAGCAATGTCATAATTTTCACCTATTTTACTTTCTTTATTTAGATAACCAGTTTAAAAGATGCAAGACTTAACTATTTTTGAACACACAAATGTTCGAAGTCAAAATCATCGCACAATCACTTTCAATGTATTATTAACTGTTACTTCTCGAAGAAGAGGGATTATTTAAATAAATTAAGCACATTATTTATTATTATTTCCACAGATTTTCTAAAGCAGATCAGGACTGGTTTCACTCATCGCAAGTATTGGATCAGTTGACATTGATCGTGATAAACGAAACCAGTTCTGATATCAAACAAAATATTTGCGGAAATATTAATATTTAATGTGTTTTACATAACATTAAGTTTATCATAATCTGGCTTCGTGAAATAGACCTTATTTGTTGGCAAATGTTTTTTTTTTTTTGTTATTTAAATTTAATCAATACTATTAAAAAGCCTCTTCAGTATAAATATTCATATTCATTCGATGTATATTTAACTTTTATGGCACTTATCAAAATGAGAAAGGTTTATTTATCAATGACACTTAATAACCATTTCACCCTTGTATGTCTTGAATTCCATCAGTATTATATTTGTGTACGGTAAACATTTTACCCTACTCTCTTTAATCCAATGGCGAAACCACGAACTGTAAACCTAATATTGATTACAGAAAGTGAAACTATTTCAATTGGATATTCCTGTTTCGGTTTCTGCCAACACATGGAGGGAGATGGAAACATAATCAAAGCTCTGAATTAGAGGGTATTTTGATTTACATTGAAACGCATGAGTAAAATAAGCCGTATAGATTTTTGTCAATACGACAAAAGGTAATAATTGATGTTTTAATTGTTTACAATTCGTTTTTTTCAAACATTTTTATCATAATAATTCGTTTATAGCTTTAACAATGCTTTTTTGGTAAATAAGTTCATTATCAAAACAGTCTTTCTGTAAAAACCAAAGTTTTTAAACTACATAATAATTCATACAATATTTTGAATATCGAACACGTTCCATAATTTAAAAAAAAATGGCATCGTCTTATAGGTATACATTTTGCAAATTCTCTGTGAATAACTTCATATCGATGCCTATCACAAGACTTTTGATTTTGAACTATTTAATCTTTCCGTTGATTTTTTCTTCTCTTTTCACGTTACATATCGGCAATACAGTGATTATAGTACCAACATTATCTTCTGTGAACAATCATCTTGAAGCGAGTCTCTTTCTCGTCAATTCTGAATTGCTCTCTTTATTGACAACAGGTCTTTCTCAACTCTAACCCATGTACATTTTGTAAGTTGTTAATCAAAAAAAAAGTGCGGGATTAATAAATGACTTTAAAATGACTGGAAATATGGAGTGCATTAAACGTATGTAATTTATTTTTGTTTTAAGTCATACATTCAACTTTTCAATTTGATTTTTTTGAAAAGTATTTTTGTTGTTTATATTCAATTTAAACATACGCAAACGTTTTTAGTATCGCTGATAGTTCTGGGTCCGACCATGTCTTGAAATCAATAAATATACTAATATTGTTTGGAAATTACTTGTATCTTAACGGTAGGGTATACGCAGTGGTTAATATATAACAAGATAAAAAGGTGGGATGGCGGCGCCCCGGCTCATTTCCAGATGCCTTGTTCCACTGGGTATACGCGAAGGGTGGTGGAGGGTTAATCAATTCATGTTCATCTTAGACCAAAAACAAATATCTGCATTCGTTGGGCTTAATATTTCTCAGTTTAATAAGATGTGATAAAAGACAATTTTGTCCCTTTGGGTGTGCAAAGTAATTTGATGTCTACTTGTTAGGGAGTATAACTAAATAGGGTCGTCTTCAATCCACCGTCGGTCGAAACAATAATTACTCCAGTGTGAAATGCCAATGTAAAACGGTTTGTATAACTAAGGCGGCCCAATCCCTCATGAATCTTATAGCAGTTAGCAAATATTACCCATAGTCTGTGACTGGAAATGAGCCACGATAAACTATTCCATTTACGTAGAGGTACTTAGGGTCATATTGGTAAACTACTCTTAGGGAATATTAACGACCTACACTTTATAGCTGTCGCTTCGATATTTACAGATTGCGTTCACAAATACACATTGTACAAATTATCAAATGTTATTAATATAAGTCAGTCACTGTAATGTAAGAACGTTACCATGATCAACTAATATTCAATGCTTACGTTAGTAAAATAACATGGTTATATATGTATATTAGATTATTTTTTTTTGTTTAAAAAAGATATGTACATTATTCATTAGCACGTTGCTATCCACCCATTCGAATTTCCCTTTCGCATAGAGTAAGTTATGTCGATGAAGTTTGTATGAAATTGTGTGAATCTTAATATCTATACGTAATACTTTTTTTATTGTGTCAAGGTATTAAACGGAGCCGGATCCGTGGTCGAGTGGTCAACATCGTTGGCTTACGACGCTTGGGGGCTCCTAGCACGGACAGCTTCTTAAATTGATTTTAATTAAAATCGTGTTCGAAGGCATCGATATCTGGTATATATAAAATATATAAATACGTTTTAACAACCACCGTCCAAAACTATGCAATGTTAAAAAGTTTTTCAAACTTTTAAAAAGTATACGAGTTTGATTAGTACTTTATTGTATTGATTTAATTGACATTTACTTGGTAGAAATCCATTACAATAATGTGAAAAAATTAATAGTTGATGGCTAAATACATATGAAAAAATATTTGTAGAACTTAAATTCTTTTTTATTTTTTCATCTTATTACTTCTCTATAGTTTATAAAAAAAAATGAGAATCAGATTAACAGTAATCGGCATCATAAACGAAAATTAACTTTATTAGTAAAATTGAAATAAATACTCCAATATATTTGTAGTAGGCAAGATACGGAGAAGCTTAACAATAAACAGTGAAGTTAAAGAAAGTGTAAAGCAACACTGATATCGCAATCCTGAACGCAGAAGAAAGGTGTGCGAAGTATCTTGATTGAAACGGGAGCTGATGAGGTATCCACTCTGAACTTGGCCGTCTTGTTCGTCGATAATGCAACAACATACCTAGAAGTGTTTTCTCTCAGCTTAGCTAACCTCCAAAGAACCACGGTTCGTTGTATCTGAAGCAGTTTTGTCAGAGATCACAACCTTGGCGGCATGGAGCAACCTTATATAAACGTCATAGAATATAATTCAAGTTTCGCTCAGAAAAAAAAGATATTTAACTGTACCTACATATGTAAGCCAAAACAATTGTGTGCTACTTTGAAGAAATTCTCAACAAACTCGACGAAAACTTCTTTTCATCGACTTATAGAGTTATCATTTGAAGAAATTGTTATCATAATGCCTGCTTCATCTGAAATAATTTGTAGATATTATATCATTTTCCCAAACGGTAAATGCCCTTCTAGTCAGTTGCGCGGTAATGGCCTTAAGTCATAGATTGAGCACTTCATTCCACAGAATCCATAGATCCCTCATAAAATGAGAGTGAATGCGATTATGCAACTTCCTCACCCCTTTCTTGCCCCAGCTGAATAAAGGTTGTGCGATTGTTTTGTTGCAACAATCAATATTAACAGCGTTAAATAGTTCAAAGAATGTAGAAGAAAGTGTTGAATGTGTATGAAAGAAAAAAAACTACCAAAGAACATAAATTGGTTATTGTTGTGAAAATTCATTCATTGACATTTTTTGAGGAAGAAAATTATTGTTACAATATCACAAGTGGGATATGAGTACTTAAAAATATACCCCAGTCCGCTTTCAGCATGGAAGATATGGACGCCTCGCGGATTTTATCTTAACATATGTTTTTCTACGAGAACTGCATTGTATTCAGTTGATCAACCTCTCTTTTTCCAAGAGAGGAGGGATTGAAAGGATACGAGGATAACACCTATTGCTTTCGAACAGAGCCGATAAATCGAACGATTTTGAGTGAATTAAAATCTGGTCGTACATGAAATCGAAGCCGGGTAGCGGAGTCACGGAAACCAATGTAGTTGACCACTGCACCGCAGATCTGACTCTTTACTAAGATCATTTTAGCGTTAAATTCGGGTTTGATTTAGTATGAGGCTTATATCGAAATGGGGTTTATTTGACCAAATGGTGTTTGGAAGGCATATTTCTTTAGGATATTCGTTACAATTATATTTTATAAAATAAACGGCACTCCATAGTCGTCAATGACGGCAGAACAACGTTGCACCGTCGGGCAGCGTCACCGGCCGGCTCACATTGGTCAGCTGTCATTTGTAGCGTCCCATCAGTCAGAATCGCTATCGCTGCGGCCGGCCCGCGACACGGTTCTGCACTTAGCGCCGGGCGTGCGGTGCGGGAGGGGGGCGCCCGGAGGGGAGGGGCGCACCGTCTAATTGTGCCGCCGCTGGACTCCAACACGAGGAGGGGGAATTTTTTTATCGTTCCTAAATTTTGTGTGTTTCAGCCGTCGAGGTATTATATTGTAGATGAGGTGCTATTTTAGTCCTCCCGAGTCCTCTTGAAGTAATTAAAAAAAATCACCGCAAAATTTTAAATATTCCTTGTTTTAAATAGTGTCATGAATTCACCATGACCTAACATTTAAAAAAAAAGTTACGATGAGCACTATTTTCTCACATTCACAAAGAACAAGAAATTTTAAAAATACTAACAACCGTATTGTTGATTATTTTGTTTGAGACTTTTTGTATCATAAAAAGAATAACCGCAATAACAATAATTTACGATTTCAATTGCAGGTGTAATTTTTTTTGAGACGAAAAAAATAATATCTTTTAGAAGAACATACATAGAAAATGAAATCTTTGTGAACAAAATTAAATTTACACTTGCTAGTAATTAATTATTAAAAATAAGATTTTTCACAAAATAAATATACCTGCAATTTTCTTTTGACAATATTTGCATAAGTTACAGCGGCGCATCTTTGTTATTAAAACTTTGAACCATAAAGCACGGCAGAGGATAATGATTCTGCCGTTTAATGAAAATATATTTAAAGAACCATGTTAAGAGATTGCCATCGCCGAAAAGGTTTTCACACGACATGAGGTCACAAGTGTTTTTTCATGGAATTTTATTGTTTGGGTTTTATTAGATGCTTGAGTAGCTGTTAATGAGTTATTTGTTTTTTTAAGTCTAGCCTTTGTAAAAAGGTAAAACACAAGCCAATAATAAATTAATTTTAATTATATTTACTTACTCGCTGCAATCGGAAACAAAACGCGAAGAATATGTTTAAGAATTATCATTGTAAATAATCAACGTAATAAACGCTTGTAACTGAATAATTGATATTGTTGACTGACAAACATTATATTTTCAAAACGTTTTACAAACGTAATGATATAAAATAGTTTTCGTGATTTCGAATGAGTTTTTTTTTTAATACACTAAAGATTTTCCGTGTAGAATCGTCATATTGAATGTCTATCTTTTCAATAAATAGCACAATAAGAGATAGAAAATCTCCGTAAAGTTAATTCTATGTTAAATTTCTGCTTAATTCAGTATACATTCAAGTTTAGTAGATGATAAGAATTAATTGTTTATACCTTCATACTATCGGCACTGTGTAGTAAATTAGGGAGATACTGTTGTGTTGTGGCAGTAAACGTCGGATTAAAAAAAACAATGCTATCTGTGTTAAATTTGTTAAACTATTATAATTCGTTACGATATACATTTATTTAGATTTTTACGTCTGCGACAACATTTAAAACAATGTATTCAGTTGTATTTTTACGGAAACCTTATTAAACCTAAAACATATGATGTCTTGGCTACATTTCAATATTTTTAAATTCTCGTTTTAAAATTTTGCTTCTCAGTGTTGTCATGCGTATCCCTTTTCCGTATTTGCTTAAGAAAGGAATATTTTTATAACTATAATAAAATGTAATGGTAATATATACGTTTTTAAGTTCAAAGTTCACATTTAATTTTTCCATTTTATCAAACTATTTAGACTATCTTATTTTGTTCATATCTTTGTGTTTTGAAGATTGAATGAAAAACTAAATATGGTCGATTTTGTCACTCGCGTAAGCTTATTAGAGTTTCAAAAATACTTGATAGTGGTGTTTAAATTGATAAAAACTCGGCTCTGTTAATATTCCAGTGTAACTACAATAAATAATTTTCCCATTCATCGTTTTCTCAAATTCCGTTTAAGTCTTCCCACTTTCATTGCTTTCACGCGTTTACTGTGTGTACGTGGATAAACGTTGAATAAATTCTATACATTAGGTTTCCTCTAAGTTGTATTGACGTTTTACTGTGCTAAATAAAACAACACTTAGTAATAGTGTTAAATTTATATTCCATCCTTTTAACGATACTGTGTTGTCCTGTTAAGCCTGGCACGTTCAGCTAGCTTCATAGAAGATTATTTCTGTGCCCGTAGCAAAGAGTTATAAAATTGTCGTTCGAAGCATCATGGCGACGAGATCTGACGGTCGGCAGACACGAACCCTACAGAGTCAGGCTGTTTTCCTTTAAGGTTTATTACCTTGTGTAGTTTTTGTACCAAATATTTATTATTTAGGCCGTTGTTATGTAGCTTAATAGAAGCACGTTAGACTAATTAACTCAACGCCGCGCCAACGGTTTTATTTGCTGGGATCATTTTTGATGTGGCGCCACATCAATTTGACGGATAGGTAGGAAAATAAAATAAAATAAAACTAAATCTTACATACCCACCTAGACAAACTTTTCAATAATACACGATTTTATCTTTAATTTTCATTTTTCCAACATCACAATAAAATCTTTAATATTTCAATTCCATACTTATTCCGAAAGCGATAGAATATATTTTTTCAAAAGATATCCACTCCTAATAAGCAGCATATGAACCCTTTTTGAAGCTTATGTTAATAGAAGTGTTTCTAAAAAAAAACTGCTCGTTACTCATCCGTTAAACATTTATTTAGAAGAGATTGGGGATAGATTAATAGGCCTAGGACAGGACTAATAGTTGACTAATTACTACGTCCTGTTTTATGGATCGGATGTGTGGGAGGGAGTTTGAGACAGATCAGATACATACATACCTTCGAATTCAAAAATAAAATTCAAAAGAACCTCGATTATCCGGACTAATTGGGGATAAAGATAGTCCGGATAAGGACAAATCCTGATAATTGAAAAAATCATAATTGACATTAAAAAACACTTTTATATTCAGCATAAATCATTTTTATTTCTTTAGATTAATACATAGGTTTAATAATAAATTATTTTTTATTGAAAAAATCAATTATCGATTTCTGCTTAAAGCTAGCTTTCCTTTTCGATGCTGCCAAATCACGAATACTTTTAAGACACATACATAAGTTGTCTTGAATAGCACTCTTCTTGACTCTCAAGCCACTTCGTTCCTGAAGGTGTGTCAGTAGAAAGCCTTTCCCAATGAATCTCAAGTTCCCTGATACCATGTCGTCCTTTGAATTTTTCAAGCCAGCCCGAGCTTGCTTTGAAGGTGGGATCTCCATTTAATCTTGTATTGAAAAATCTTGCTTTTTCACATAGTAATGGACCAGATATTGGCTGTCCTGATGATCGTCTTTGTATGAACCACATAAAAATACACTGTTCAACTTCTTCATTTCGTGATGTTTTCATAACTTTACGCTCTGAGATTCCATCTTCTGACAATAAACAATTGGTAAACTTTTAAAAAATTTTCATTTTGTTTTTTTATATCCGAGATCGTTTCGACACCATATTTACTAGACAAAAAACATCCCGATTCACCCCGTTTCAAAGCATCGATTACATCCAATTTTTCTTTTAATGAAACTAAGACACGTTTTCTATTCGTTGACATATCGGTAATATTAAAAATAAATATTTAAATCGTGATCAATTTTTCAAGAAACAAACGTTCAAAGCGTATCGAATTTGGACGATGACTGACCCATATTTTACACAGGACTTATTGTTAAAACAAATGCAACGATCAACATAATAAGGCTGCATTCCATCACGTACGTAAACAGTGGACGCAATTCGCCACATGCATATCAGCAAATTTGTAATATTTTTGTATATTTTGACCAATCCGGATAATTGAGGTTCTACTGTACACCACAAGCACCCATGCCAAAGCTCTCAAATTTTAAATTTAAAAAAAAAATGAATTTGATATTAAGCCAGACATGAAACCGTATTCATCTGATCACTAGTAAAGCTCTGACCGCTTGACCACAAAACCTTAGAATCTCCTCAAAAGATGTAAGATTCACGGCAAGGAATCATAGTTAGCAATGTTAGTAAGAAACTTTTTTGTGTCAGTTTTTCTTATTGTTGTAAGTATTATGAGTATAAAATATTCGTTTGCTTATAAATGACAAGAGTGATGTTCATTAACGGATAGATGATTTTGTAAATAAACGTCTCATGAAGACTTGTCTCAAATAAGTGAACATGATCCTAAGGGATTGTCAGGGGTATAAAACGACACAACCGTATAATCAAAGGACTGGAAGTTTTTTAAATATATTTTTAAAATGCTTTATGAGTCTTGATCGTGGTCCGCACAATTTAAAATAAAATCATATTTTCATCGAACTTCGTGGGTACATTAAGCCATAAATAGTAGATACATGCTGGATAAATCTATCGAATCTTATTAAATATTGACAAAATATCCACTTAGCAATACAATGGTTTTTATTTATAAAAAATGCTTACGTAGCTCCTTGTGGCTATGCGACGTTTGTTTGGTGCAATGATTTCCAAACGGGACACATTGAATAAAAACTTATAATTCAACATCGAATCAAAATGGCATATTATTATAAAACAGATTGAAGGTGTTTGATAATGCGTTTGAAAAGGGAAGTGAAGAATACGAGTCACATCTAACTGTACAGTCAGAGGAATAACAAAGTAATTAATTTATATTTCAAATAAACTTTTATATGATTTTTTTTAGAATATAACTTTTAGCAACCCAATGATCTCTTCCCTTCAGAATTTTGACGAGAAGGCATCAGAGAATCGTTTAGACCGAGAGCCATTCTTCTCGATGACCCTTAATAAGAAAAAACGAAATAGTAAGCTGATAAGAGGTCAGCTCACTCTATAGTTCAAGAAAAACTGTATCGATCGCGCACTCCTGCAGCGTTGGAAGGGAATACAACTTTAATATATATAAAAAAAAAAACTGATGAAGGAGACAAAGAAGACGGGAAGAATTTTGACGCCAACGTGCATTGGAATTTTAATCTACCACAAAAAGATATAAAAAAACATATTAGCTGTTTTCTTTGATTATGTTTCTTTTCTAAAATATTTAGCACTTACACACCTTTACAATTTTTGATGTGCAATAATGTTAAATATTACGCATGTATTCATGCTACTTCATAAATTGAGTCGATAATTTCCTAATAAAACTTTACTGCACGTTGTAAAATTAATATGCTTTCGTCAGTTTTGCGAAACATAAAAATTTCAATACGTACAAGTTATGATTTCGCGAGTGGGGAGTGGGGGGCCCACCCAAGGTGCCAATTAATATTCACTTTTATGGCATAAAGAAAAAAAAATGTATATCATAAATGCTTAGCCAGCGTAGTTTCTAATTTGTACCATCTACAACCTGTGTGGTAATCAAACAAGTTTTTTTTAATTGACTAGATGCTCGTTTTTGTATATTGTTCACAATTTTGAGAGCTCTTATTACTTTGGGTTATTATTTTTGAGAATCTTTGATAAAAATAATGATCTGTGGTAATCACATAACATTTCGAAACCATTGAAGGCTATTTTTAAAAGATGATTTTAAATAATCTTCGTTTTGAAATTACCTATAAAATGCTTAGAAATGCCTGAAATATTACTCTATGTATCAGTCTATATAATTTATATCAGTGGCGTTACTATATATGGGTAGGGGGTTGTTGCAAATTTCTCCCTGGGCCCAGTTAGTCTATCAATAGATATGGCTTAGTCAATGTATTTAAAGAATCGTCTATTGCATTATATCTGGACAGCGATATGGTTGCTTATCAAATTTATAATCTTTAGTTTTTTTTTTATAATTAATTTTGGTATTTTGATAATTAGAATGAAGGATTAAGACTAGAATCGTTTTGAAACTGCCGTCTTTCATAAGTCGCAACATGTTCCTAATCGTATGTATGTATATTTGATAGTTAAAATGATCCAAATAATTATACAATTAAGTACAGATAGTTTTAAATAGTCGCAATCCATGCTTTTCAATCTTATGACTTTCATTGACATATTATTTCATTCGATCACTACACAAAAGTCCTGTATACAATGACTGATACCTTTTGATTTTGTCCATATGAATCATGTTCGCTGTGAATTTATTTTAAGATATAACAAACAGTTCTCAAAGATACAGTCATGTAGGACCTTCCTGTTGTTTTACGATACAGTATAATTCACATTTCAATATATTCGTTATTAATAATAAATACAATGCTTCCGCACGATTTCTTGTAATCAATACAGGACTTTTTTAAATTTAAAGAGACAAATGCAGGTCACTTTGTTTTTTTTCTATTTGAATTTGATATTATTTAGGTGATGTGGTTTAAATATAAAAATATGTAAATCAAATTTTATTTTATTTGTTATTGTTTTTCGATTATTATAATTAAAGTGTAGCAACACTTCTGAATTATATAAGGAGCTATGATTTTAGGTAAATCGATGCTTAATATTTGTGCCCCAATTTAAGCAGTGAATTATTCAGTTGTAAAAAAATTAAAGGTTCTTTGCCTTCAAGTTCATTTAAAAATGTAATATTTTCAATGATGATAGACTAGAAGATTTAAAAATGATTTAAAACCCTAGACTAGATATATAATTTGAAAACTCATTTTTATAATTGTTTTATTCGTAAACAAGACTTTCTACATTTGCAACATTCCGGAGATTGAAAACTTGTCTTATATATAAAAACATCAGTTGTAAAATTTCATATATTAAATTAATAGCATCATTTGATTAAATAAAATTTAATCACATGATGCTTCAGGCAGTGTCAGTCTATCCTTTTTTATTAAAAGCATCTGTAAATGAGTTGTATAAAAATGCAATGCACAGTAAGGTTTGGGTATTTTTTACACTTCTAAATTTCATTTAATGATCTGGGAAATCTTTGTTCTTCGATAGTTTCTTGTTTTACGAGCGTCCGTTATCTGGTTGTTAAATATTCGAGACTTGCAGATATTCCTTTAAATAAAATATTTGTGAATTGTTATTTATGTTAACGATCATTTGAAAAATAATTTAATCCCTCTGGACGGACAAACTG
This sequence comes from Himalopsyche kuldschensis, assembly GCA_028554975.1. Taxonomy (NCBI): domain Eukaryota; kingdom Metazoa; phylum Arthropoda; class Insecta; order Trichoptera; family Rhyacophilidae; genus Himalopsyche; species Himalopsyche kuldschensis. The sequence goes on from JAHFWI010000038.1 coordinate 9,012,309, forward strand.
TTACTCCCTTATCTCTTAAATATAAAATACAAGTGTAGAATTTTTGGGTCAGCGACGTATCATCGCCTTTTGTTTTTTATTAGCGGAATCAAGTAGAAAAGAATTATCTACATCGCCTTCGTGAATGTGAACGGTGACTTCTTAATACTATAATATTGAGTTATAATAATGAAAACTAATTCCACATTTCTATTAAGATCAGGAAAGGTTTCACTCATCACGAGACATCCATCGGTTTATAATACTATATTTGATAAATCTGTTTTTAATGAATATATCTAATGCATTTCCACCATGAATTGACAGGCAACACAATATATTTTCCATGTCATAACTTCTATATTGTATATTTAAAATATAATTCGGTGACTTTCATCTGTATACAAATAATTATATACAAAATATTTTAGCGCTGAGAAAATTATCGTTGACATTTTTACTTTTTCCGTATTAATTTGAGTTTAATATCTAATGAAAACGCTTACATTGCTTGGAAAATTGAATATAGGGGATGATTGTGTAATTTTCTTTAATTCCTTTCATCTCAGGGGGAGTAATGTTATAAATTTGTGATCTTGAGTGTTGTATTGTTATGGGATGGTAATGTTGACGATGGCGTTGAATGGTAATATTTGAAGGTGGCAACAGTGATGACAATAATGTCAAGTTTTTTTTTATACACATAACTCTCATTTTATTATGTTAAATAACACTTTTAAAAAAGAAGATCTCTTAGTCTTGTTTTTCTTCAAATGATAATTTTTCGATCAAACTCTAAAACTGTAGGTATTAAAACGAAAAGCATAATTGACTTCACCTTTTCATATTTTGCCTTTACCTAAATACCTAGCTTAAGTTAATGATGAGCAAATGTTGCCAACAAAAAGTTGTCCAGTGCATAACAAAACAAAAAAAAATGACAGAAAAAGCCCCAACTCGAGTTGGCGCCTTTGTTGCATTATCGCCTCGATTAATGATGCCATGTTATAGGCCTTGTATAAAAATACACATAATTACGTTAGTACTGTAATAAAGATAAGAAGGGATGCATAAAATTCTCGATACCCAGGTTTTTGTAGTCCAGGACAAATAAAATGAAATCGTTTAGTTACATCTTGCCAGCATTTTAGCTTTTGAGGTTTTGTCAGACGTATGTATCTGTTTTTAACATTTGAAATATACATGAATAACATAAAAAAAATAACGTTAACAGATCGGAATACACCGAGCCTTATCCTCAACTCAAACGTTTAATTTATAGTGTATGTGTTTTACTGAATTTTATTTATCTCAAAACAGATGGTTTGAAAACAATTTATAGATTAAAACAAACAACGTAAATTAATAGGATCGATTTAATGCCAGTTTTTTTTACCGTTTATGTTTATACTACAAATAAACTTTATAAATATATATTTTTTTGTGTTATTTGGGACTTGTATTTGAAGTAAACGATTTTTAATCAGGCATATTAAATAAATATTCGGATAGATTAGGTATATTATAAATAAAAAAAGCATTAACGTCTCTACGTAATCGATTTTTATGGGGAATTTTTTCATGTTTCAATTTCACATTAAGTTGACTAAGAAATCAATTAACTAGGCACAAGAAAAGAATATTATAGTATTTTAAGACTACAACTAGCTAAAATAAATACTTATACTACGCTTCGGTGATTTATTGAGAAGAAGTTATGATATGAAATATATAAATAAGATAATGTTCATTGATAAGTCAAAGATTCTTCATCTCTTGAATATATAATATCAACGTGCAGGATTAAATGAATAATTTCAATCAATGATGGCATTTTTAATTTGCTTTATTAAGCAATTTTAATTTCTATACTCAAGTGCCCAAGGGCATTTTATTTATTGATTGAGTAAGCATTTACTTGGTAGAACTCCATTATAATACGGTGAGAAAAATAACAATGTGTTTTAATTCTACAGAAATTATTTTATATCACTTACGCCCTCGTCAATATATACAATAATTTCTGTAGAATTAATATACATTGTTATTTTTCTCACCGCATTTTATTAATATTGTACAAAATGATTTCATTGGTATTTACTTGTCTATTATAATAAGATACTATTTTATTATTTCCAAATGAATCGTATATGATGAGTTGTCCGTTTTTTCGGCCCGGAATCCGAGTCATGTCAATAATATTAATTATGGTTCAAAGAGGAAGTTTTGAAAATAAATCCATTGTGAAGATGCTAAAATTAAGGGTATGAGAACACGTAAGCCGCTGGCGACACCAACTGTGGCGACGTCATCAGTTATGTCATGTCCCAAAGGAAATCTTGCGGGGAAAAGTTAGACATATTGTGTCGACATACTACAATGACCTCGGTTATTACGCTCAAGATTAATATCCAGCAAAATAAAATACTTCTTTCTGATTTCCACGGATTATTTAGATAAAAATATTTTGCCAGGGCAATACACTAATTAGACAAAGTCAAATTTTAGTTGTGTTTTTACCTGAATTTAAATGGCATATTATCGTTATTTTTGCGTAAGCAAAAAATAAATATTTATGAATATGTTTTTAAAGTAATAAATAATATTTAAAAAAAAAATTGTACACGCTACGCATATAAAATACAGCAGTGTTCAAATCTTTTAGGGAACAGAAACAAAACAGCACGGGGAATGTAAGATTTAAAATAATATTGCATTTTGTTTTATTGCCACGCTAAAATCACACAAAAAAATATTTTTTAATTTTCAAATAGTAGCTAATTTTTTGATACCTCCTTCTGGAGTATCATATTTTTTCCACGAGAACGTTACTCAGTCATTCAGCCTCTATCAAAATCGATGAGATAAGGGATAGAAATGACAGGGCTAGTGGCTAGAGTTAGTCGCTCTCGCTATGCTCAGTTTATGGTAAAAATGGTGTTCGTAGAGAGAGTGGAAACCCGCCACAGACGCCAAAGACGTTGACCACTGCACCACGGTCGGCAAAACTATTAAATTTACAAGTGCGTGTGATTAGAGATGGTGGTCGTGAACATTCTATAAATTTATGAAATTAGTAGAAATTAAAAGCATTATTGTTTTGGTAAAAAAGTTCACTTTCCGCCAAGAATCGAAAGCGTGATAAATAAATTGATATCAAATCAATATAATATTTATATTTAGAATTTGACGATTGACAGCTAACATTGTGTTAAGTCCAAATGGTCCTAATAAATGCATGGGCTAATTGACTTGGCTAGAACAGAAATTTGCAAACCAAAGGCAAACAGTGGTTGATAGCCAGTCGCCAGCGCAGTCTGGTTTCTATTGATAACGGACACTCAGCCCATCCTGCAATATGGTTATTACGTTATTGCTATTAGTATCACTGTGTTTAGCTGCTCCATGCAGATCCGTATTAGGGAATTTGCAGAACTTCTGTATAATTTTTTTGACTTTTAATAAACACTAGCATATATTAATTAATGTAGTGCACAAGGCTTTCTCACAAAACATATGAAAGCGATTCAAAAATCTTTCCATTCCATAACGAAAAAAAATATAAATCATACAGGCTTTGTACGCAGCTGTTATTTACTATTTCATATTTAATAATTTTGATGAAAATAATTCAGTTAAGTGCTTATACAATTTTTAAAAGATTGAAATATAATGATCGGAAATATAAATTTTTAAATACGTAATATAATATAATACGTATAAATATATTGTTATTTGAATATAACTTTACTGTATTTCAATACTCCACATTTTGTGTGTACAGGCTCCTCTCTTCTTTCGCAGATAGTTACAAGAATTGTATTTTTAAATATTTAACGAGGCTTTTCAAACATTTTCTTTATAAATTGTCAAGAGTTCGTTGAATACCACCGTTTTTAATTTTTTGCTAAATAGTCCTAAAAATGCTGTGTCTTTCTCAGTCCTATGTGTACGTTCTTGAGATATACATATGTACGTTCTCCATTGGGATTATATTATTCCATGATAGTCAAATAATTATCAAGAAGGCAAGTTTGGCATTATCGACGAAAAGTCTTAATTGTTTTATTTAAATATGCGAAATAGCGAATCGTGTGAAAGTAGAACGTGCGAAAGACGAAAGACACTTGTATCGTAATTTACTTCAGAATGTTCTATTGGCGATATGATTACAGTTTTGTTGTAAAGGAAATATTTTTGGAGCGTTATAATTACTCATTTTTTTATCCGACGCTCACCCGCACAGTGCACCCCTGGTACTGCCAAAACTGTTATTATTAGTGTCGTAATTGTGGTTTTTGGCTGCGAGTAGCGCAAACCATGAGATTTAACTGTGTCATCGTTGGTTTTATTAACACCGAACCGTTTTGAAATTACACGGCCTTGTTGAGTGTATATTTTGTGAGTTCGCGTGGCTGGGCGATTACCACACCACTCCACGAGGGGATAAAATTGTCAATAGCACGAACATAAACTTTTTATACGTGTACACATTGCAATTGAGGCCCGATTTTATTTCAACGCGTTTTTCATTTTCATAATCGGTAGACAATATTATATAAGTTGTAGAAATCCGCTTTGACCAGGGTAAATATTTTTACAAATTTAAATGTCTTTTTTAAGTTGTTAACTGTAATTTCAGTATAAAGATCAGGACCGGTTTCGCTTATCGCGAGCAATATCAACCCAACTCTATGTGGAAAACCAATTTTGATTTTATGTTGACGTTTGTATCGTTTGAAGTTTATATTTATCGGCATCTTCATGCATATCAAGTGCCAACTCATAGAATGCTTTGAAATACAAACGATTCAAATTTGATATTGAAAGTCGATCAATCACCTTCGGTCGAAATTCTTAATTGTGTGGAAGTAATAAAAAAAAGTGTTTTATCTATTTAATACATTTTAATGGTATGATTCATATGAGCACAATGCTCACGGAAAACATAAGGATTTTTTTTATATATTACTAAAGAAATGAAGGTTTTAAAAAATTCAATGGCAGATAATACTTTCAATCTTTGCTATAATGTTCATATTCCTTTTTAGGGATTTGTCTTGTTCGCACAATCAATCTCAAAGTCTCGATATGGTAAAGCTAACCACATAAATCATGTTTTCAATATTCGAGTGCTGGTTCTTTTCTTCTGTTCAAAAGATTCCATGTTCGAAAAAATGTTTTTGTACATCTTTTGATACACAACATCTTTATTCAATATTTAAAAAAACACGTTGAATTTAAGTCAAAGAAGTGTGACTTATTCCGAAACCTATTCAGTCGATATTAACCAAAAAAGACAGTTCTAATATAACAATACTATGTATTTCAAATTATTTTATTTTTGGTCTGATTATAGATTCATGTTTGGATTTGGATTGGATTTAAAATATAATTTATTAGTAATGGAAAACAGTTCGTTCGTATCTGAAATAATCAGAGCTGTGGAATCGGAGTCGGTCGCATTTTGCATATAATATGTAAAATTTGTCTATTGGCCGGTTTGGTAGGGTTGATATTTAATTGAATACACATAAAAAGGAAAATTAGGAAAAAAAGTGACGATGTTAAACGTTCTTTAGTCGGAGTCGGAGTCGTATTTTCGGTCAATGTTGGAGTCGGAGTCGGAGTCGTGGTTTTGGTTAATGCTGATGTCGGATACGAACTTTTTTTTACCGACTCCACAGCCCTGGAAATAATTCTCTTGAAAGCGTTAATATGTTTGGAATTCCATCCATTTGTAAAGCATAAAAACACACTTATATTTAAATAGATTTCCGATATTCAACTGAATAAATGTGCATATTTTATGCATACTTGTCAGTTATTCAAAATAGCTCCACAATTGTTAACATACAGTATAAAGCATGTCAAATGATTAACTTTATAAACGCGCCGAACTATTAATTGCATGATTATTGTTAAGACACGCTACGCTCATGCTGAAGACTGAAGACTGAGCGATCAAACAACATTATCTGATTTTCATCACGGAATGTCATTGAAAATGCGCTTGAAATTATTTCATGCCATCCGCGTATGAGAACAATATTTCTTATGGATATTCATTTATGCTGAGCGGTGCGAAGAGTTCAAATAAATTAAATTACTAAGTAATTATTTGCTTGTAAGTGTAACGCTATGGTATGCTTTTAATTGGATAACATTTTATGGTAGTCATATTAATGCGTATGGTTGCGGTCACCTAACTTGAACGATACTACGGTGAAAAAAATAACAATGTATTTTAATTCTACAGAAATCATTTTATTTATTCGTTGATTGTTATTTAGGCTTACGCCATTGTCAGAACTAAACGTAGTCGTAGACTGACGATGGCGTAAGCCGAAATAGCTATCAAAAAATTCATAAAATAATTTCTGTAGAATTAAAATACATTGTTATTTTTTTCACCGTATTATAATGGAGTTCTACCAAGTAAATGCCAATTCAATCAATAGAACGATATTGCTTGTTATGAACTTTTTTGAAGTACGTGTCAGTACAAATAAAAATTAATGTTGAATGAATAAACGTAATAGGAAAAAAAGAGCGCCAGTATGAAAATAGTAATATTCAAAAACTTCTACATTGATGATATCTGGTTCATCATTAAAAAAAAATCTTTCATTGTTTTACCAGTATCGGCATCATTGGTTGTCAAGTCTGTCTAATAGTGAATTAATAGTAATCATGAATTTAACATATTATGAAATATCTTGAACTTCAGTGGTTCGATATTTAAGTACTTTAAGGGTGTAGTAGGAATTACACGAATAATATAAATTATTTAAATGTGAAACTTTGTAAATGTAAATAAGTTATATATTTAGAAAGACAAAATATCTAAAATCTATTATCGTACGCACTGACAGCTAAATAATATATGAAATACTGGAATATTTAGACAATTTAAAGTTGATAAATACCACCTGTATTGTGTTAATTAATTTTGTTGGCAATTAAAATTCAAAGCTTGATTTCCATATTTGCTGATTAATTTTTAATAGTTTAGCCTCAACAGCTTTATATCGGGGATCGGCCGAAGAAAACTTTGTTTAGCGCAGTAAATTTGTAGACTCAATAAATTAAATTAAATTTGTAGATTGAATAATATTCATACCAGATTGCTTATCGATTTGGATTAAATATCCTGTAGGGTAGATAATTGTTTCAAACACATTGAAGAAAAACAGTACCAAAAGATAAAATGTTGACTAATTTGTAATCATGGCTTGAAAGTCATTTAACGCCTGAATGAATAATAAAGAACGTATAATACGCGTTGGTAAAAATTTTGCTTAAAAAATGTGACAAAATTAAGTTATGGAATAGGTTAATGCTCAACTTATATTTGTTAACCTATACGTATGTATATACGTTTGTCGCTACTGATATAAATAACATCTTTCCTGTGCACGTCATACCAGCTGTCTACTTTCAAAAGCAGCTACCACCTCTTACAAAAACAACTCTAACAATGAACAGTAGGTTTGCTATTTTGGATACAGACGTTTGGTGGGAAATATTCTGTAATTACATACAATTTTCCTATATTCCATTCGAAACATTCACTGGATCACTAAAATAAGCACGAAACTCCAGTTACATGTAATATAACCGACATGGCGTTTTGACTTATGTTAGATAAATTAAATCGAAAAACAAATAATGTACCTATGTATAAGTTACGAGACAATTGAATTTAGTCATCTGGTGTTAATGTTTGATTAATGTTACAAATATATTGACGGATTCTGACAGTGCTGCTTCACGGTAACGAGTCACGGTACTTCATGAAAATTCTAGGTATTTATATAGGTTCGATATTCAAAAAGAAATGCGCGATGAATACCAAAAGTACGGTGGTCTTATTTTGATAAGAATTCGACAATGTGAGAGCAGAACAATCAGTCTCTAATAACTTTCAAAACTAAAAACGCCAATGAACCTTACTTGGAAATCCTCTGTAAATGCTCCAATAAAGCTTAGTTCCATATCGTCTCTCCCTCCAGCTGGATATATTTTAATGTAATGTTTTATTATGATTCACTGTTCACTGATCAACTACAATAAAACGGTGTTTAATGTCCAGTGATAATTTTGTAAAAAACTCAAATGCGGCACTTCTGACAGTGCGTTAACCTTAAATAATCAATTCAACGTGCAACGTTGTAAGCGCATATTGTGTTGCTGATAACGCTACTGGAGGCTTTGGCTGCTCTGTCTTGATAAGGTATTGTTTTCACAGCGTTTTCGCGCTATCTAAAAGTCACGTTTCTCCGTCTGGAAGAGATTTAAAAATTAAATAAAGGTATATCTATAATTCGTTTTCCATAAATATGTTACTATAGCTCTCCGATTGATTATTATTATAAAACACAAGCTTGTCAGTTATGAGCGGTAAGAGAATATTAAAATCATACATTCAAATTCAACAAAGGCAGAAAATTACCAATTAGAAAACAATATCTATGCATGTCAAATTAAATAACCCGTTAGAGAATGGTTAAACTTTTTGTCTGATACTCTCGTACATACATAATAGTTTAATGTATATTCCATAGTTAATTAGGTTTGCATGTGTAGTAAAACTAGTTACGTTTTGCAGCGAAGCGGGTCGTGTTTTTAATATGAGTAGGTGTTGGTGGATAGGTTATTAATTAAATTGTATAGAATAAATTTACTTTTCTGTTTTCGTGTACACCCCGCCCCCAAATTAACACACAAGTGTTAGTTTTAAAAAAATCGAAAATACAAGTAGCCCTTTTAATGTGTCTTCATTATATTCGAGCTTATATTTTTATTTTTTAGATATTTTCAACTAATTACAAATTAGAAGCACACATAATTAAAACACATGCATTATTCATATTTCACATTTTATTCACGTACATATGCACGTGTAATGTAGTAAACTGTTATATTAACATTATAAAATATTTAAGATATTATATTCAAACTGGCTAACCAACTTACTCATGAAAACTTCTTTTATTGTGATTGCAAAAAACAATTAATATTTTTTATTGCTTTCATGAGGTCTCATAAAAATGTTTTATGTTTGTAGTGATAAACTTAAATTAATAAAACATTTGACAAATTATTGATTTTAATAAACTTGCATAAGTTATTTAAAAATCAAATCAATGCAAAAACTATGATGATCAGCAGAAGTAGACAAAAAAACATTTTATAGTTTTCCTACCGTGTCACATTTCATCACAAAATCGTTTCACTCGTGAATGAATTATGTAGTTTTTGACTCACTTAAGTATGAGATCGGTAGATATTTTACTAAAGTATTTTTAACCCTTTCCACCTTCAGAGATGACATCACAAATTCCCTGAATTTTATTTCAGTAGAATTAAAAAAAAACAAAAACCTTCTTTAATTGATTGGCATCGTGTTTGTTGAATGACTTATTCATCGTATTATCAAGTTTCAGATAATTTCTGCTTGTAAATTTTGGTACACCTTGCATTTAAATATATACATTCTTCGTATAAGTGATTACACACGTGATTTTTAGACACGGTGGAGACATATTTAATGCTAAGTGACAGATGAAAAGTATACACGCAGAGGAAACTAGATATAGTTATGCATATTATTGTACCCATGTCATGAAGATTGGTTAAGCCTTATAATAATAGTCTAAGAAGCGTTCACTGTAGGAGGTAGTCACTTAAAACTTTCGTCCCTTAATCCGAATGTTACTTTAAATAATTGCCTTCAATTAAATCCGCTCGACTTCTTCACATAATATTATTAGAGCATAATAATATGGCAGATTATAAAGAATTAACAAAGTCTTTAATGGGTACTCAATATAAGATGTTTTAACAATGATACTACAACTGTTATCGAGAATTCGATAAAAGATAAAACGACCAACGCGTGACTGTACGCTAAATATTGATTTTGTCTACTAGTTTATATCGAAAAATCGTTATTGTGTTTATTCAAAACTGGCATTTCGGTATTGAATAAACACAATAACGGAAAATAAAAGTAGTCTGAATTGAAAAAATAGTCAATAACTAAAAATAAGAAAAAAACAGTACTAATGTTTAGGACGTAAAAGTGATCTGGTATTAATTTGAATGTTGCGAAAAGGGAAAACGTATAATTGCTTAAAAATGAATTTAGCCAACAAATAGAAAATTTGAGATTTAAATAAATCGTGGTATTTTATTCATTATAGTTGACTATTAAAAAAATGTGTCTTTTTTTTGGTATTTGTGCTCATTATCTTTTGAAATTTCATAAATTTGAATAATTAAAAGTGAACCTTTATTACGTTACGCATGCAAACATGTATTCCTTAATCCAACCCTAATGCCTTGGAATACTTATGACGTTAGATCGTCACCGGGACCGAAGTAACATTTCGTATGGCGCATATTTATCACCGGGTAGAATTATTACGAAAGCGGCTCCAGTGACCAATCCCACGAGGTTTTCAAATTAATATATGGCCTTAGTACGGCTTTACGAGGCTAATGTACTACTTGGAGATCGTACTGGTATTCAGGAGATGGAGGGAACATTATACTATGGGAAATATTATGGTGGTAGGTATCCACTTGCAACAATCCATGTAAAGGGGTGGTGTTTGGACAATACAGTTAACAGAGGTAGCGATTAAAAAAATTGATCTCAATTCATTTCTTCGCAATTTTGACTGCTGCCGATATGGCACGAAAATAAACACATACTGAAAGAAATGCATGCAGCTTTTTTCAGAATTTCTAATCAAATATGATGCGCTTGATCTAGTCTTTATTAACAACTTTTATAGAAATCAAGCCAATTGTTTTGTCTCAACAGTACCTAACTCAATATGGTTGTATTTTACACTTTACGCCATGTATAACTAGTTTCCTTTAGAAATATTGATTTATCAATACCTAAACTTGTCAAAGAATTGAAGCAGCGTTTCTCAAACTTTTTTAACCGGTACCCCTCTTTTGAGTTCAAAATTTTTCTGCGCTCCCCCCCCCCCCAACCCAACATATATTTGAGAAAATAATAAAAAATATATTTCTTGTGAAAATAAATGATTTTATATATATTCAATTTTGAAAACGAAGTAAGTAAAAAATTGGACTCCGGAGACTTAGCTTATTGAGATCGAAGCACTTGTTCGCATCACTAACTGACTGTCAATAAGATTGACTGTGTAAAATTCAATGAGCTTTGAGATCATCTGCAAGATTCAACTTGTTTATGCTTACGAAATGCATGCGGTGTTAGAAAACCAATTTTCTTTTAGTTCCATCTTAAAACATTATTTTATTATTAAATATTTATAATTATATTCTGACTGTGGCTCCTCTAGTTTGTTATGTATAAATTTGTTATACCTCCCCAAAAGATGATTTTTGATTTACGCCTCCATTTAAGTGTTCTGTGCCTCCCAGGGGGTGTATGTGGACCAAGGTTGAGGAACACTGATTGAAATTTTTCTCCAATTTTAAATATAGTTAAATGACCATGCGCAGTGTTTCTATCACAGAATACAACTCAAGGCGAATGAGACATAATACCACAAAATGATGGAGAAAAAATCAATATCGGAAATCTTCTCATATACATATGTAAGAGGATGTGATTGGACGATTAAGGTTACAAGACGATGGTGGACGAAATCAACGTTCAATATAACGATATTGACATGATAGACTTTTTTAAACAAAATTTTAGTATTCAACAAAAAATAAGAATTAATACCGTAATTAATGGTTGTTTCCATAATTTATATTTGTGTTGGTGTAAGTGAATATAGTTGCTCCGAGTAGGCAATTATTTTATACTGAAAAGAGGGGGTGAAAACGAGTGAAATTGAAAACTTCCAAGTGACGCTACTGGTCAGACAATAGGGTAACTAAATAGTCCAGCTCCCCCTGACTGAGCTGTTAATGGGGGTGTGGGGAGGGTGGGGATTGGCCATATCATGCCTTGCTTGTTAACTTAGCCCCAACGTAACCCTTGCGCGTTAACTAAGTGTAACATACCTTTTAATACCCACTAACACTATCTCGCTGCCTACTTAGAACTGTGTCCATATTCCACGCGAAGAGCTGTAGCTAGAAGTATGAACTACAATTTGATTATTAAAATAATTTTTCCTTGATTTTGACCAATTTGACTAAGTGAAAACACGTTCGTATGAATTTATAATTTTAAGGTACACATACCTTTAAAATGAATCAGTAATATTTTAAATACAAACGACATGGCGTAAAATTTATACTGAACAAATATGAAAATCACAATTTAAATTTATTGAAATAAGGACAGAACATTTGACTATTTACTTAATACTTTAACACTAAAAAAATTGGCCTAGTCTAAAACCTAGCCTTAAACGTTTGAACGCTAGGTAATTGTGATTAAAAAATGATACACATTTGCATCGATGAAGAAACAATAATTCAAAGAATAATATATAAATTTGTTTTTATAAAGTTTTCATTCGAATTTAATTCCCAATGAATTAATTTGAAAATACCTTCATTGGAAGTGCAAGTCAAATAGTATGTATGTAATTGTAAGTGTTCTTTCAAGAAAAATACTATTATAAATGATTATCAAACTAAGCCGTAAACTATTTCGGTATGTCTCATACTCATTATTATTATAAAAGTTTAGTATGAGTGGAAATAAGATGACTTTTTACCCCACAGTAAATCGATTCGGTGATACATTTGAGCTTAGATTCTTACTCCGGTACATGCATATTTCAGATACATAAACCAAAAATAATAAATGTACTGTAACATGAAATATATATCTTTATTAATAATAACGGAAAATGATTATTCGAATCCGTGAACTAAGTTTATTACGGTTTGCGTTAGTGCTTTGATTGCTGGCAGACTTTTGGGGTTGCTCGACCTTTGCGTATACTCCGGCTTGTAAGTTGGTATTTGATACAAACCCTGGACGCTGCTCTAAATTAATATAAATTTCGTGGGATACTTTCAGGGGATTAAAATATGTCTGTTGGTATGTAATGAAGATATCAAATTTGGGTCTCCACAAGAAGTATTATACTTATTACGGTATTTATGTAATGTGTATATTTTGACAATACGATATTATGAAAAAACTGTTGAATTATAAGAAAAAAGTTACAACAAAAGTAAATTAGCCCCTTAAGTATTATTATGTCTGTTAAATAGTACAGATTTCAAATTTTTGTCTTAGTGAGAAAATAAAATTATTATTTAAGTTGCTAAGATTAAAATGATTATTTTGCAATAGTGATTGAAACACTTCTTGAAGTAAATTAATCTTATTGGTTCTATATTGACCACGGATTAAGTTTCAAAAAGTCGAAAAATAATCTTTTATTTATTAAAAACGGTGCTTCATAATTATGTTAATTATTGACGATATTGGTATTTGTTTGTGACAAATAGTTCAACAAGTACACTGAACATTTAAAATTGTCTAAAAAAGTCAATACATTCCATTTGTTTTGTGTCGATTCTTCTTTTCCATTTCCCATCTAATACAACCATGGAAATGAAAATTATTATTGCCAAAAGAAAACAAATATGGTATCGTTAAAAAAGTCTGCTATACTTTAAATGTAAACAAGTACGAAGTATGTCTTTAAAAGAACACTCACATCTGTCTTAATGTGTGAAATTTATACGTTTATAATTTATAAATGTATACAAATATCCTCCAAACATCAATTCATGGTTGCTGTAACTATGAAATTTATACGCGAAGTGTGTATAGTGTATTCACACATAATAGGTAGTTGGGCGCAAGTGTCGTCCTAAAATTTATAAGCTCGTAGTTTATTATGTGCGTGCGCGGTCTGACAATACCATGTTACGTGTGTCCGCTTAAACCCAACATACAACCGACTTAGGCTCCGCTCATACTGCTCCGCCGCCCACGCCTTCACCCCGCCTGCGAGCGCCCCGCCTATCGCCGCCCACCGGCTGCCGCCTACCCTGTGCTAACTACGAAGGTGGCCAATTTCAGTGTCTCCAAAACCAATGTAAAGCTTCATTCAAAAAATATTTTCATTTATCTTCACTTGTTTGTCAGATTGTAAACGGTGTAAAATTTGTGATATAATTTTATACCCAAGAAGAAACTAGGCCCTTATTAAGAAAGCTAGTCTCTAGAGAATTGGATTACTTCGAATTCTGAATACAAGATTGCAGAGCAACTACTATCTGTTTTAAACACTTGTCCACGTTTGCGTATTATAGCGCGTTTGTCGTAGCAGCAGTAAGGATATTGATTGCTAGAATGGTTTGGTAGAAGATGTGCATCACTAGTCACTACATTAAAAATATTAGAGGCTCAATAGCATATCGACAGACTTATCTGAATGAACTAATACATAGGCCAAAAAATGCTTGGATCGTCAATATTATTCGTAAAATTAAGCTGCAAGGCTTTGAATTGGTTGGCTATGCGAAAAGCTCTCTTGATTCCAGATAGAAAACTGGACGAAGACTCGAATAACATTGAGATTTAGCCACACAGCCATCAATCGAAGAGTTTCTGATTTAATTTCAATATAAACTTGAATCGTTACTCACAAAACTCATTGCAATGTATTAATCTAAAATGATTCATATTTGAAGAATATTCAGTTATTGCGATTCTTTACTTCGTGGTGCGTGTTAGAGAGCTTGTAAATTTCAACGGCAGCGGCCATGAAGTCTTTATGCAGGGTTGAGAAATTTATGGTGACGAATGGAATTCCTGAATCGTCCAGAAATCTACACGATCGTTTGGATTAAAAATAATCTAATATTTGATACGTATAAGGAAAGGAAAGAGTATATCATTGTCAAATGTTACATGATAAAAAGCATAGAATACGATTTTTTATAAGGAAATATATAAAAACAAAGCTTTGCATCAATCTAAATGACTGTCTTGATACAATTTTCCTGTACTAACCAAAGATAATGACAAAACGTGTGAAAATTGAAATTTTATTTAATTTCGCCATCCATTTTAGTCTTTCCACCAATAAATTATAGTGGAGACTATTTCATCAATCAATTATAAAAAAAAATCTTCCATATCTTCCATACCAGAACTTTACTTACTTAAATGAATCTATCGAAATTTATTATTGTAGATGATTTTAATCAAACTAAACAAAGATTTCATTAGTATTTTATACTATTCATCCGAAAGATATTAATTTTAAATCAAGCCAAATTAAACCTTTACTTTTTAAATTTAACTATTAATTTACTATCCATTTAACAACCATTGGTTCAGTGTTTTCATATTATAGTCCTTTAAAAACAAATTGACACAACCACCAAATTTAAGCTTAGTTGAATATTTTGCGACACAGAGGTTGTCTATTCAAATCATATTATTGTTGGGCTTAGTGAGGGGGTGGAGAAATCCTGAATTCAAATTATCCCGTCACAATGATGTACAAATATACAACATCAAAAAGAGATAATATACCTTGTAAATAATAATTCTAATACATGATGAGTATATTCATTTCGTAGCTCAGCGGTAAAAATAAGCTTTGCGTTTGGATGGTACCATATTTCTAGCGTCGTCAAATATTCAATCCGGATATTGTTACCATGGGAAATAATGATTTTTCAGATACTTGGCTCGTTGAGGTCATCTCGAAAAAAATTCAAAGTTTTTAATTAAATAAAATTTTATTAGGTCTCTGTGTAAAATTATGGAGAAAGAGTAGACAATACTTTCAAGTAGTCAACCTACTGATTATTTTTTATTTTAATATAAAAATGTGAAACAAATGAAAATAAATACAAATATTTTAACACTATTGCTATGTTGACAATTAAATGTTTCATAGTTTTGATACCTACCCATTTCTAGTCAGAATATGTTCCAATCATTGTCTCGCTATACTATTTATAAAAACATGGCTTAGTCGATTGACTGACAGTCCGTTTTCTTAAAAACCACGAAACAATATTCTTAAACCCTTCTCCTGTTAAAGGTATTAAGAATAAAATGGTTTTAATCAAAAGTTAAAAAGTTTATATCAATCAAATTAGAATATAAAGTGTGTAAAATGCTATATTGGTCCACCTTTGTGATGGCAGAATATTAAAATTAGTTGAGCAAAAATGTATGCAAATAACCGAGACACACTTGATTCGGGCTAACACGTCTTGGCATGTGCATGTACCTTATATTGTTTGTATGTGTTTGTTTAATGCTCGCTAGGACACCGATTTGAAATTATGCTCTCACAAAGCTAGTGTGAAAAATTGAATATTATTTTATCATAAAAACAAAATTGCCAAATAGCATGTATGTAAATTTCTTGTCGTGTTAAAAACACTAACCAGTTTCAAAGTTGTATGATTGATTGGACATTTAAATTTGACATTTATTAGTCTGCCTAGAAATAATGTTTGTAACATGTTAATAAAAAAATGTAGATGGAGTTGATTTAACGAAACATTATTAGTCCATCTGTTTATTTATTATGTAACTGTTTGGTCATAACTAATAATATTAATAAATAACTAATGGCAGTGATACTATGGAGATACATTAGCTTCAAGCTGAAAATAGTTACAACATATTGTGTTCGTAAAGATAACAAAATTATAATCATGTTCACGAAATAACTTTTTTATGACGAAACAAGTCTTTCTTGTTTCTTCCGACGAAGTTTACAGCTTTTAATGGATACAGTTAAATATTTAAATATTTTGTGAAATGATCAAAAATATTTAAAAAGTAAATGCACTTGTAATCTTCATTATTCAAGCTTATATGTTCTAATGTAGAATGCATTAAAAATGTTTTTTTAGATATCAATAAAAGTATCAACAGAAAAAAATCATTATTAAATAATACAGGTGGCCCACCATTGAAAAATTTATCAGAATAAACAAACTCAACTTATTTATTATTCATTTGTAGGGTCAATGTTATTAGTAGATACTATTATTGTTTGTTTGTATAAAGCCTCCTCCCCTCTCTGTGTCATGTTAAAATGAAAATTCCCAACCTCAATATTGTTATTAACAATTGAACAATATTAGTATCAATATTAACCTCATTACTAATGTATCATAGCAGTAAGTCAGAAGATGCTTCTCAAAGTGTCAAAACTCGTGTCACTATTTGTTGCACAATACATGAAATAAACAAATCTATCGTTTTAGTTTTAGGATAGTGTTTTAGATCTTATAAATAATTACGTGACTATATAATTTAAGTAACATTTATAATTTGAGACAGACAATAATTTAGATGCAATTTTTACTAAGCACGATTTTCAAACCAAGAGATTTGTTTCATATCGTTACTGTTAAAACACAGCAGCGAAATAATCCAAAGAAATAATAAATTTTTAGTCACTTTGGAAAAAAAAATATAAGCGCAAATATCTTTAAAGTCTGAAAATCACTTAATGAATTAAAGTTGTGTTAACTTATAATCCCCTTATTTTGAAACAATATACATTTGGAAAAAAACACTTGTCGATTTTTTAATGATTCCTCCTAGTGTAAACGATTCAGTTACAAGATTTTTTTAAAGCCAAATCTACTTAAATATTACTGTTGACACCTTCATATGGTAAACCGATAAGTTGAGAAAAATAATTAGCGTTGCGATCAGACCAAATCGATGTTTTTTTAACTTTGTGCTATGTGGTAAAAATATTTTAAATAATTTGAATAACACGCGATTAATTAAAATTAAATTGAATGCGACGAAAAAGAAGTAGTCGTTAAAGGCGATTCACTTTAAACTTTAAAGTAATTGACTGTTTTAATGTGCACGATAATCAATGGCGTGCAAAGAATTTGTACCATTTCACGATGGTATTAAAACATACCTCTAAACTTATTTTATTTGTGTAATTTGCGTCTTCTTAAATATAATTTATTGAAGAGCACAACGTTATGAGATTATTTAAGAACACAATTTATCACCATTACATCAGAGTAAAATATTTATAAATAGTTTTGAAAAAATGATAAAAAAAAAACCTTAAGACCTAAGTGGAGTAGTAAGATACTGATGTCGTTCAGGAGAAATCATGTGGGCCAAATGCCCTTTTCAAAGATGAACGAAATCAATTCTACTTTGCATATGTAATATTTCTTCATACATTCAAATGTTTATATAGTTATTCGCATAAAACGCAAAGGAAGTAGTTCTTAACAATTTTACAGTATTATTCATGAGTTTAATTAACTCTTTGATATCACATAAAAATTAAAATGGCAATAGCCAACCTGTCTGTTGGAAAAAGATTCTCATTCAAAATCACAATTTGATGACAAAGAAAAACAACACCGTTATAATATCAAAGGAAATTCAAAATAATTATGGTCTCGTTTTAAAAAAAAATAACCTTGATCTTATATTATAATGCATTCTTAATTTATTTTATTGCACGCCATTGATGCTGTCCAATCCTTCTGCCGAGTTTTTCTTTGACCAATTAATTTATTTGCGACCGCAATCGATAACGAATGTAGCCAATAACGATTTGGCATTCAAACAATTATCTTAAATATTAATAATCTTCTAGCACTCACAATCAGCGGCGTAGAATGGTGATCATTCTACATTGAAACATTGACCATTTGAAACAAACATGTGTAGAGAGTTTTTTATAATTCGATAATTTAAATTAATGTTACTCGGTTCTTTATCATTTATTCAAATACTGGTTTGTATTGCTTACTAATCCATTAGTGTTAACGAAGGTTAAACTGAAAAGAATACAAAGCTACTGACATTCCATTAGATAAGTGATTCTCAAAAATTTCGACAGCAAAATTTATATTAATAATTACAATACACGTCGATAAATTAAATATTGTTTCATGTATGAAATGAGAAAATTGCGTTTCGTTATTTGTCTAGTACGTATGACGGTCTATAAAAATAAAAGTAAAATATTAAGCCACGGATAAAACACATAGTTTTTTTATCATATGTATCGATTTGTTTTCAAAGGTACATGCCTATGATGCCAACATCACGTCATATCAACCCCTTGTCTAATGCTGGAAAACATGAAAAGAGTGATTTGCTATCTACTAGCCTTTTAACCTTAGCTTTCTTAATGAAGTTGATCTTAAACTGACTCTATCGGATTGCTCTATATTTAAGAAGGGTTTATATTTAAATGTCACATAAGAAGCAGAAATCCTCCACATCAGGAATGGTATAGATAAATAACATATTTGACATTAAATTGTTTGCTTAGACGCATTTATACAGTAGCAAAATGCCAGGCATATTAAAAATTATTCCAAATTGACCATTCTTATTATTTATTGAACTTTCTTATTATGAGAAAATGTTTCAGTTGTGATGTATACACAATACCACGTGTGTAGTTACATGTTACCTACGCATTATTCGGGGCTTAAATTTAAATTATGAAAACTATATGAATACTCTCCGAATGGGTTTCAGTTAATAATGAGCTTTGTGGTGACGGTATCAAAATATTTTGGAAACATTATTTTAGATAACGGATTGCGGACACTGCAAAACAAGGAGTGGGCGTTCTGTATCCGAAATAAATAAATACATGGCAGACAAGGTATCTTGGAACGCAAAATTTGAGGTTATCATTTTTAAAAGAAATACTGTTTGTCTAATGAGGTAACCGAATCTTTTTTATAACCTTTTTTCATGTTATTAATGGAAAGACTTTACAACATTTGGTAATATTTATTATTAAACAAAACGTAACACAAAAAGAAATTCTATATTCAAATATTGTTTTGATTATTTACTGTGATATAAATCATCATTAAAATGTTTTGTTTCCATTTTTGTAAAAGATATTTTTTTTTTTAATAATATTAAATATTAATTTAATTTCAACAATATAAACACATTATTTCATTTACCTTATCTGCCTAAGTGATAAAAATACTATTTTGCTATACCTTAAGTATTTATTATTAAATTTTATAAAAATAAATATTTGTGTAACGTATAATCGTATAACAACATTCATATTCCACCAGCTTTTAAAAACTAGATACATGGCGGGATTAGGTCATTATTATTACTTATTCACAGTATGTATAAACATGACATCTTTAATTCAAACCTAAATGTATTAAACTGAACAAAAAAATCACTGAAAATACTGAATATACGATACATTTACTCATTTTTCTCATTTAAGATTTTTCTTTCAATTAATGTTATTCATGTAATGAATTAAAACTGTTAATTTTATAAAGTATAGTATATATTATATAATCATTAAAAAAACTGTTGATCTTAGGATGTTTGTGCTTTCCTATACATAATTGAATTCAAGTGATCACAATGAACTGAATATTTTATGGTAAGTTAGTCACAATATTAACCATCTCTTCTCAGTCAATAAATATATTTATATAAGAGCAAAAAATGTGGTTCTGACAATTGTGTGTAGCCAAAATAGGTATCAAATATTAAAAAAATCAAGGAAATAAATGCATTGATATTTTAACAGTAAATAATCTAGCACTACCAAGTAAGTGATAGCTCGATCTATATAAAATCACCTATATAAAGTTATATTTTTACCATATGAACGTCTTAATTTGCGCAAATGAATAATATTTTATTTAGAGAAATAGGTTTTATTGAAGAAAGATGATAAATGTTCAAATAATATTATCAATTCATTGAAGATTTTAATGTTATGTATGAAGTTAAGATTAAGTTTTTTAAATGAAAAAATAATGAATGCTCCTTGGCCAAATCTATTTTATAACAAACACGTTTGTATAAAAAAAATCTACCTACTAAATATGTTAGCCGAGGCAGGTTAAAAAAATAAATGACATCGATGTGCAATTCTATCCGGCAGTATTAGATAAAAGATGTTTTTTTTTTCACCGATTGGTGACATTTTTTGTGTCAAATACTTTGACACAGGTACCACAAAAAAACTGAAGCGGCTAGAAAAATACATTTAAGGAGATAAGGACGACATAAATGTGTGCATGAAGAAGTTTTACCTGTACGATTAATTTAATGCGATCTAAACTATGAATAATGTGTATTTATTAAGGACATCAGAGAAAAAGAATGTAAAATGTTCATAACAGGTATTAACCCTCTGAACTGATTATTTTTAAATTATATTCAAACGAAATCTATAACCAGTCGGTCCCTGTGGTCTAGTGGCAAGAGCTTTGTCCTAGCGATCAGGGGGCCCGGGTTCAATTCCCGGCAAGGTCAGGAAAAAAGAGATCTTGGGCTGGGTGTATGTTATTTATCGTTGATTTTGTGCACAACTGATTCATTATTTATCATCAAGTTAATCTCGTATGACTTTCACAATTAAGAATATTTGGCACATTGGCGTAAGCTATAATGCCAAATATTTTTTTTTATTTAAAACAAAAAAAAAAACCCAAAAAGTCTTATGTACAATTTTACGCATTGTAGTATCTGCAATATGACATTGGCATATTAATAGATTATAATGATTTGTCTATTATATTCATACTGTCAACGCTCTTGAAAATATCGTATTAATCGATTTTAAAATTAGTCCTCCGATTCGTATAATTGTATTATTAGCTATAATTTGATAAAATCATCGTTTGAATTCATTTATATTCCCGTTTCGTTCCCAGTAAGCGTTCACAATCGTTCACAGTAAATCGTTCCCAGTAAAGACTCAATATCTGCAATAGAATTAAATTTCAAGAATATCTTTAGGTTTCCTAATAATCATGTTTGATGATTGACATCTCCATGATCAGAACCTGATGCCATTCTTCATTATTAATCAGAATAACCCCTGTAGATTTGGTTGGTGTTTAAATCGAGTTTGATCATGCAGGTAATTTTGCTAAATTATTTTTGTCAATACGTATTCATTCAAATTTATAAAAAGCAAAATTTTGTTTAAAAAATGCGAACAGAAATAAAACAAAAATCGTCGCCAAACTGCTTTGCAACGCTTACCCGGGTCTATCAGATTTGGTTTGGGTGATTATCGATATCAGATAAGAAATAACATGGAAAGTACATTGGGTTTGCTAGCATATTAGGTGTCCCAAGGACTCTGGCGACAGATCTCTTTTATATAGCCTATCGTTTCCACACTGAAAAAAATCAGACTTCATCCCAATAAGATTGTTCAGATAAAAACAAAATTATATTTTATGGTTTATAGCGTAAAGCTTAAAAAATAAAGACGATTGATAATTATAATGGATAGATAAGTGTCATATCGTTGTGTTATATTGAAATTATGGTAACATCAACTTAATAATAGAGTTGCACCGACCAGTAGAACGACCAAAACTTATTTTGTTAACGAGAATTATTAAATGTTCCTTCTTACTTAGTGTTTGGTGAATTCGCTTAATTTGTAGAGAAATTGTGTTTTTAGTTTGTGGTAATTTTGCTAACACAGTTGTCAATTTTAAAGAAAAAAATCAATTCATGATTATTATACAGTGAAATTAATTAATTAAGAAATATTATGATATTAAATAAATCTTCATTTTACACGGAAATATCCTATTACTTGCCTTGGGAAAAAAGTTTCAATAAATTTAAAGTAGGCAAAAGAGGTCGATAATATAAAAACAAAGAAGACGAAATGGCGACGACGTTTTAAGGGACATTATTCGATACAGGTCACAAAATCTACCTGTCGTTTTACACTCACTGACACTACAAAAAAAACACTACTCACACAAACGCGAATAACTACAAGAGATAAAATAATACTCGAATGAATGAAACAAAATGATAAAATCGTAATGATGCTCCGTCAGTGACGTCACAGTCAGGAAAACTTTTATTTTAATTAATCCTTCCTTATTTTTTAATACTTAAACAATTATTTACTTAATTACTTCCGGGGTTAAACTGTTTAAGTTTTATTACAGATTTAACAATTTCAAGCAATTTCTACTAAAAAGGACACACTTTTCAATCGTCAATTTTTTGCATCAGCGAGCCGCTTTAAGAAGCATATTTTGAGAAAAAATAAATATCGTTATAATATTTATTTATATGTATTTCTTGCTGGTCTCGTAGTCGATTGATCAACGCTGTTGGATTTTTATCTTACTCGAATTGTTAACGGTTCGCAACTCAGATTGGAAAATTGTATTCTTTGGTTCTTTTGATCAATGCTTGGTTATTGATTTAAAAGCATCTGTGATTCTTACTTATCTTCTCACTCACTCCGTAGCTGAAAATATTGAGAAGATTAAGAGCAAATATACGAGCTATCTATTCGTTCTTACATTGACCCATCCTAATATCCTTACCCATTGTGACGACTGACTTACATCTCGTTATCGGTAAAAAAAGTTCTATTGAGTTGAGAAAATAATTGAAGATTAGTTAACAGAATTACTATATAATTTAGAGCAAAATTACACTGCATAAATTGTAGTGTAAGTATTAACAAAATATATGATAAATAATACACCAATTTAACCATTTATTATTTGTAACAAGTATATTTAATATAAATTTATAAATTATGTAATAGAATTTCATGACATTTGAAAGGATACATGTGTGATTACCATACTACAGTGAGAATTCGAGTGCTTTTTTATGCAAAAAGATTTTTGTAGAAAATTATAGATTTTTTTTCGTTGATGTTGTACATATATTTAGATCTTTTTGTGAGAAGAAGAAACGATTCTCACGCGACGCCCCCGTGTTTTATAGCAAACGGCTTTAAACATAGTAATGTACAACATTTTATTGTTTGTGTCATAAAAACTTTCCACGAATATTGTTTAACTTTGATCAATTTAAGTGTATGCATTTTTATGTTAGGAAATGAACTGTGACGTCTCTTGGAAGAATAAAATATATTTCCTCAGCGTCGGTCATCCTGCGATAAAAATGCGTATTGTTCTATTTTATTAATTTACATGGTTCTTCATTATAATATTAAATAATTATATAAGTTTGTGGTTGACTATAATATTTTCGCTTTACGGTATTGCCAGAAAAATAATTAAGTTCCAACAAGTAAATTTAATCAAATTAAAAAATATGTTTACTAAAATAATATTTAAATCAGCATTAAGTTTTTTCAAGGTTTCGTTTGTTGTGACAGCCAATACTAACCATATGTTTATTATATTAACTAAAATTTATTCCAATGGAAATATATAATATTTAATATGAAAATCTCAACCCGTGATTCAGCTTTTTGAATCACTTACAGTGTCTTAGAACTATTCGTAATATCCACTATTTTGTCACTGATTATTGTGATTTCCTTGAACAGTGTTGAATACCAAACGCTTACATCACAAGCACCTGGAAGTAGATTCTCGGGATCGCAAAGCATGTTGGGTACTATTTTTGTATTTTTTTTTTAGTACTTATTATATCTTATAGCATGTTGATATTTTTACTCTTCGTCTATCAGATCAGAGTCATCGACATCGCATCACATTATCGATAGTTTTGCTGGCTCGGTACAGGTGTGGCACGTGTGCCATCGGTTGTGGATACCTGTTTGCGAGAAAAGAAAAGGGTTCTGCGCCCGCGTATAGATTTACAGTAGGATAATAGCCCTAATGGGCAGCGGCATCTCATCTCATCTCCCGGCGGTTCAATCAAAAGGCACTATAAATTAAATAAACACCAAATTCGAACGAGGCATCCTGCTTGAATTAATCCTTGTTTACACGATCTCTGTTTCGTGCCTGGCGGGCTGAAATTCTATTCGAAATATCTAAGAATTCTTCCCAAAAATCTGTTACATGTCCACAATTAAATATATTGACAGTGAAAAATATTTTTTATACTGCCCCTAATGGAATATTTAAAATAAAATTCAAATAAGAAAAACTTCAAGACAGTAATCAGTACTTTCATTTAACCACCAACGGCAGGGTTTATTACTTTTATTTTATTAAATTCACATGATCACATTTTTTGTTACTATATCCGCTCTCAATTTGGAGTATGTGGACTCCTCCTTATGACGTTTATCGCACCATGCTTTTTATGTGAGAACTGCTAATTACTCATTTGCTCTACCTCTCTTTTGGGAAAGACGACTAGGACAGGACTAGTGGTTAGTTAATCGCTCTTGCTGCGTGCCGCTTTTGGGACCGGAAAAGTGGAAAGGGATTTTTAAAAACTTTATACATAATGTATTGAACATTCTAAATTACCGTAAAGCGAAGAAAAACGCACTTATATTTTGAGAAAAATACAAAAAAAAAAAAAACTTATAGCGAAAGATCTCTTTTTTGTCAATAACCGACTCTACGTATATTTTTTTGAAACATATATAAATTTAGTACCACTCAATTAATTCAGATTTCCTGACTTCTATATAAATCGTCTTTATATCAAAATTTATAGATGTGTGTATAAAAATATAAAAATTATATATTTGAAGAGAAAATAAGAAAAAAAGTTACCGTGTAAACTGGGATCACGAGATGGGTTAAATTACCAAGTACAATGTGGAGGGTATTTCACTTAGTCAAAATGATACGGAGATAGAGGGAGAGGTAAAACAATTTGAATTTTGTTTAGCGATTGGGTAATGTTGATATCCGGTTATTTCAGATTAGAACAGGAATTTCATTCATAAAAGTCTTTTAAGTCGCACAGGATGGTCCAGTTGTTTTTTTATAATTCTTTTAACTGCTATCGGACATTCTTGTTACGATAGAATGTCTTAAAAACACTTATTACACCTTAACGTATTGCTTTTAAAGGTAGCGGCGATCTTTTGAAAATGACATCGTATTGAGTATTGAATCAGATTAATATTTAATGTCACTATTAATGTTTTATTTATATAGAAAAGTTTGCACTGTAAATATACTAAATAAATATTTAGTCACAGTTGTGGGAAAAAATTTTAAGCTTAAAAAGCAGTGTGCGTAAAAAAATTATCTTTTGAATTTATTGATTGAATTGGCATTTACTTGATAGAATTTCACTATCACAAGGTGAAAAAATAGCAATGTATTTTGTTCTACAGAAATTATATGATATATGTAGAACTAAAATACATTGCTATTTCTTTTTAATATGTCGTTTTAAGAAAAAGGATATAGTTTCATTGAAATTTAAAAAATCTCCAAGTCATCATCTCGATTGAAAAAAAATCTCAATTGTGTGTTTCAAATATAAACTTATGGGTACTTACTTATATGCATCAATTGCCAGTCAGTTCTATGTTCATCAATAATTCTATGATAGTTAAAAAAATACATTGCTTCTTGTTAAGCAAACAAATATTCAAAGGCAATTAACTGACAACTAGCATTAACTATATAACGTTGTCCAACACAAAGGTTATGCCATATTGGTATAAAAATAAATAATGAAGCTGTATGGTTCAGTATATACTCAACCAGGTAGATAGTTGAAAAATCTTAATTGATAGAAAATATAAATAATAAATAGATATAGGATATCTATCAAAAACTCGAAAATGATCACTTATTGAAAGGTTCAAGTTTTAGAAGCAATTTTCAATTTTATAATTATCTGGTGCTAATAAACCACTTATTATTCTTGGTGGATACGATGATTTTACATTTTTGAATGATCTGGACCGGTTCGCTCATCACGGAAATTAACGAAAATGCTCGTAGTAAATATAAAAATTGGAGAGGCCTATGTCCAACAGTATATAACCACTTAAATGATTTTGTATACCATAGAATAAACTCAAGAAGAAAAAAAGCTTTTTTTCTGTTGCTCGATGTATACTTTTATGCATTAAATATAAATTTTCATTAAATATTTTTATGTTTCACAGAATCGTGTACTTTACCTGTACGAAAAATATTTTGCTTTTTATATAATATAAAGAAAAAAAAACACCTCGAGTAAGTTTAATAAAACCCGAATTAATACAAGAGTTTGCCCCGTAAAGTACCTTTTATGCATCAAAACGCTATAAAAAGTAAATAATTAATAATGAAAAATTTTAACCACAAAGTTGGAGCTTTCTTTGTCATAAATACCTGCTAACATTTTTAGCGGCTAGAGCCTTACAGGCATTATATCATAATTTTCTCGTTCTAATAAATCTTTTGTTTTATTACTATTGTACTAGATTTAATGTTAAGAAGTTAACGAAGAAAGTTATGCTCCCTTATAATGCATAAAATATTTATCTTCTTTATGTATAATATAAAATGTGATAAAACAACACTCCAGCTCCCTAGTCTTAGTATATTACATAAATTTTCATATACAATACTTAACTTTCTTAACTTTTTTACATAATAATGTCATCTTAGGCTTTCTACGCCCAAGTTTCGCCCTCCTTCTTTCTTATTGCTATTATAAGTTGTATATTTTATGTATATAGGCTTTAAAAACCACCCCGCTTTCAATTCGCCATTAGCTTAAAATAAGGTTTATTTTAAGGTACAAACAGCTTGAAATAATCTGTACGTATAAAGTCATAATTATGATGGTTTCTTTTTAACCGTGAAACATTTTTAAGTGTGTTGTATTTTCACTTTTATTTTTTAATCAAAGAAAAGTTTATATGAAAAGCGCCCTTTTGTATGTGAAATTGTTTGGTGATTTATTAAGAGGTTTATTTCAATATTGTATAAAAACTTTTTTTCTTGTCAAATAAGTTTCCATTAAATATCCATCCTATTTTTAAATAGGTTTAAATATTGTACACAATAAAAAATATATTTTTAGTACCATGTGCTTCTTACTTAAAAATTAAAAAAATATTAACATTACTTTAGCCTTTTGTGAGACTTAATCTCATTCTAAGTCATCATTGTTATTTTCATACTTGGCTAATGTAATATTTTAAAACGGATATCGTTAAAAGTTAAGTATTTTTGACAGGCTTTAATGATCAAATGTAAAATGTGACGTTTTTACAGTATAAATATCGATATTTAAAGTCAAATCATAAAAATCTAAATTTTTCGTGTTAAGTGAACATCCTGTTTCACCACTGTTACAATATGACAAGCTTCACAAATTATAGGTAGAGATTCGGGTAGTGCAGAGCTTTTTTCAGTCAACCGGTGTGAAGACTTTTCTAAAAAGCGCAGCCATGTCATACACAGAATGAAAAGACGATCGCTTGGCGGTTCGATTACCCGAGTTAGTAAAGTCGCGCTACTTTACCAGACGAGAATCCAAAATTACGCTTCGTGTCATAGTAAAAAAAGGGCGTAGCCATTGTGTTATAAGTGGGGATAGATGGAAAAGGAGACTCGTGGTTTTCCGGGAAAATAATACATTTAAATTTGCGGAATCCCTTTGTATATTTTTTGTAATCTGTGTTACACTGTATTAAAATTCGTACATAGTTTCAATTACATGATAAAATACTTTTTCTTTTCTGATGCATCATTTTAAAAATGACGCGTGTTTTAATTTAAGTCTTCAATTCGTAATATTTACTAAACTAGTTTTTAATCATATGAATATCTACTATTAATTTTAAATTAATAAAACACATTTTATGGTACTCATATATTTGTATTTATGTACGAAAGTGATATACTAAATAACTAATAAATATTAATTCATGCGTGCGTAATCGCATGGATGTTGCTTCCTTACATATTTTAATAAGAAATTTTAAACGGCATATTATCCTATATAATGAACTTCCACAAAGTTACTGTCGAAACCATCGAAAATATGGCATATTATCCCTTTACGTAATGCACCCTAGTTGCTATATTCTTTTAGGAGTCTAAGTAATAATAAAAACGGAGGAAGTGTTGAAATATATCTTGCAGTACAATTTATTGTCTTGAACTAGTTAGTAATAGTAAATAATTGACAAGCCTAAATGTAAAAAAAATTAAGATTATCTAGTAAAAAATGTAACCTAATTTTTTCATCTATTTTGTTCTTAAATGTTTTTTGCCCAATCGTGCAAACATTATAAAGTCTCATCAATGAGCAGGCTTAGAAAAAAAAACGACGAAATCTCAATTTTTCCAATTTCAGACTCTTTTTATCGGTATTAAAATGTAAGTATAAAATATACATTCACCGTCTATGTACGCAACTTAAAGTTTCGAAGATTAACAACGAGCGGAAAGTATAATAGGGTTTGTGGCCGTGAGTGAGCAAGTGTGGGGGGAGATTCGCGGGGGTAGGAACGTCGTGGGGGTTGGGGTGGTTTCTTAGGGTGTAAGACTGCGGATAATAACTTGAGAGTATGGTTGTTAAGGGTGGAAAAATATTCACTCACAAATCTTCACCAGTAACATTAGAGAAAAGTGTGAATAATATGATATATAATTATTAAAGTGATAATCAAAGCGATAAAGAAACGAATTTGTTGATTTGAAATTTAAAAAAAGATCCGTCGATAGTACCTTATAGATATTTTGGTGGGTTCTTAAAGAAGTAATTCAGTAAAAAATCCATTGTATTAAATACGTTTTATGCATATCGCCAATTCAGAAGCAGATCAAAATTAAGGCACGGTTGAAGCTGATAATACACTAATTGAATTGTATTGAGTGTGTAATAACAGATAATAGAATATCATACACGTGTGTCGTGTGGTCTATAACTAAATAAGCGGGAAGTCTTTTAGGCTTCTGAGCATGACTTCTTGGCTAAAAATTAATAACATTACTTAACAAGTCATTACTTAACATTACTTAACTTATTGATTATTGATATTTTATTCAGTACACGTGATTGGCTTAAAAACATTAACAGACAAGATTATTAAATTGTCAGATGACAGTTACAATCATCTATTTTTTTTAAGCTTACGAAGCACAGGCAGAGTAAGAGTGTGTGTATGTGTGATCAGTGATTTGCTGTATGTTTCTTACAAATGGACAGAAATGTAGATTATTTGAAGCAAATACAAATTGTAATACAACTTACAAGAATTATGCGCAAAATAATAAAAAAATATTAAATATTTTTGTATAATAATTCACGAACTGTATGGATCTCAGCGGGAAAAGACTAAAAACACCCCCGACGACTCGGTTTTTTAAAATGGAAAGGGGAAGGTAGAAATCTGGCTCCTTCTCGCCGCTTAATACTTGAGCATTAAGTAAGTAAAAGAAGGTGGTTCTTTATATAATAAATGTGTACCTATGTAAGTACGAGTGGGTACTAGCTGCTGCGAGGGGGTGGAGGGTTCTAGATTGCCCTCCTCGTGACAGCCCTCCGAGGAATATTTTTGTTGTACCTAACACGTTTTGGACCGCGCGAAAAACGTCCGCCATGTTTATCTCACCGGATGCACATGAATCACGGTGATCTCGTGGAAAATTACCATCGCGGGGCTTTTACCGTCTCTCTGTAATCTATTTTAAATTATTTTTATTATAATATACAAATTCAAGACAGTGTAAGTATACCAAAGTAATGGTTATTCTTAAGAAAAAAAGATACCTTAACACTTTTACTGCATATTAATAAAGCTACTTATTTGTGTAATGGGGAACCATTCATGGAAAATTGCTGACATTAATTTCAAAAAAATTTAGCTACGCTGAACTTATATGAATACATTGTAATGAAAGAAGTTTATCACCCTCTCCAACAATAATCGAACCATTGCAACATTTGGGTTAGCAAATGGGAGCATACATACATACGTACATACTTACTTCAATATTGTTTACAATTTAATATCGATGTAAATTTTACAATAATTCACACATATGCTTTACAATATTAAATCAAGACTGGTTTCACTCAGCGATATAAAAATCTAAGCCACATTTTACAAAAATATCCACTGTCACTCAAACTGCTACCGTATTCAATTATTTTACGACAATATTTTGTACACCAAATACAAAGGTTATTATATTTCTCTCAGTGGTTAACGTGGACTGTCCTTTCTGTAAAACCACGCACAAATTATGTATGTCTATGGTTTGCCAGTTGATGTCTCACACATTTCTCGTATAACTGTTTATAAATTGTTTACTGGATTTTTCCAAAAAAATATTCCTGTAAATAGTTTTTTTTAAAGCAGAGAACAAGCGAAGAGGTCTTGATAAAAATTCTCGTAAGCAGTCTTATGAAATTTAAGTGAGTAAATAATAAAAAGTGGAAGACGAAGAAAAACGTTATGCTGCGACAGTGTGAAGGTGGGTAATGCGATTCGATCCCTGCTTAAAAAAAATTATGTGCACTAAAAGAAACTGGTAATGAAATTCGAAGGCTTAATTTTTATTGAGCTTTTCTGGGCGCGGGAAAAACCGCGGTTTTAATATTATTGCATTACAGATTTCATTACAGAAATACTTCTGGCAATTTAAATAAATTTACAACACCCTTTTCGTGAATTTTAATAAAACAGAAGTCTTATTCGTGGCTACTTACTTTTTGATTATTGATTTTAGACTTTGTGCAATTAATTATTGCTTATTTCTTGAAGGTCCATTCAATGCTTAAAATACTCTTTAATTATTAATCAAATAAAATACACGCTATATTTTAACACTTCATTGCAGATTTTCAACTAATATTTGTCAGTGAGTGTACCCGACCTTGATAATTTTATAAAACTATGAAATTATTTCTATATGGAGTATTATCACAAAAAAAAACTAATCATTTAAATTCTCTACACGTCACTTGAGATAAGAAAAACCCATGAACTTTGTTCCTGTAAGAAATCATTTCTATTCGATTCTATTGAATGAAAATTGTTTGGATAGAGAAATATCTTATAGAAGACAAAATTATCGTTATAGAAGTGTAATCGATTTCATAGTTATTTAATGTTAATGTTAGTCGATAGTAAATGTATTGCTTGCTTGAAAGATGTTAAAAGAAAATGTATGCATGTTTAAAATGAGATTAATTTTGAACTTGGCTATATTGTCATACTTTACGAAAGTATGAATTTTAGCCTCTTTTTGCTGAATCACCATGATTTCAACATTACGAAGTCTTTACTTTTAACAGTTTTCTTTTGTAAAAATCGTGTCTTACAAAATAATACTAGCATTGTTGTACAACTTCCTTATCAGATGTTTTCATGAAAGGCATAGTATCATTTGATTAAGTCAAAATTGTTGAAAACATCAGCAAGATTTTCCGTATGGTAAGCAGTATATTTAAGAACTACGTACAACTATTTTGCGTTATTAGCTTTGTCCGTAAAAGTAGAAATAAAACTTAGTATTAAACATAGTATAAATTTTCCAGTAAAAATACTTAAATCGATATCAATCGCATGTAGCTTTTTGGGAAATCATTATATTTTAATAATTCCATTTCGTATAATATTCAGTAGACCTATATTTATTTTCAAAAGTCAAAATGTACTTCACATTAATCATCAACACTTTTTTATTAATACACCATGTTAAGGATAGTATATCTTCGATAAATACAATATTTAGATTTCAAACGGGAACTTTATTTTATCTCGAATCAGATTATTACTGTACAATTTAATAAAATTATGAATAAACTACATTTTTCTTAATTTAATCAAATTTTGCTGCAAAATTTTACACCCTGGTTAATACTTAGTTAAGAAAATTTAACGCCCTTATAAAAAAAACTGAGTAATTTGGGTGGTGGTAAATTGAATCGTAAAAGATCCCCTAGATTTTAGCAAAACCACAAAAAACCTAACAGTATAAATGAAATTCGGGATTTACAAGAAAGTGGCCGGCACATCCGAGCGCTTATCGTTCGGTAATAATAAACAGTAAAAACGGGATTTAGGGTTGAAGAGTTCCTTATTACTCGCCTAAAGTAGGTTTATTTAGGTGCAATTTTATTAATAAGAGAAACGCGGCTAACGGAATAGCTAGGATTTCACAATGGAAATGGAATTAGGGAAACGAATAACACTTTTTAATGGATTTCGTGCTTTTCTGTACGTATTTTACATTATTTTTACTTCCCTTAATTTATTTTTGCTTATTACACGGTTTACGTTGAGTCTGTGAAGGGCTTCGTTGTAGGAGTAAAACTTAAGGGTGATTTGTTTTACGCTCGTAATACATGAGATTTTATAAATTTATTATTTTCAACGTTCCAATTCCATAATGCTGATCATATGAGAATCTTTTTAAGTTTTTCAACGATAGTCGTTGAATGATTACTTCTTGTTAGTAGATTTTTCGTTTTTTATTTTCGAATAAAGTAAAGAAACAAGGATTGGGAAAAAAAATAACTTACTTTTGATGTGTTACTGTCAATTCTTGGTTGAAAGGCATTTCATTTGAATATGTTTCTTTTCTAACTATTTTAACATTTTTTATATTGATTCGGACCAGTTTCACTCATCGCAAGCATTGTCAACTGATGATAATGCTCACGATAGGCTTAACTGGTTGTTAATGAGTCACCCTTTGTACCTTTGACCTCTTTATACTTATATTAAATATTAACATGCGTACAAAATAATAAATTAACTGAAATATCAATAAAAAATGTAAAACTGTATCTGGAAAATCCAACCTATAACGGTTAAACGGAGTGATAATACTCAATTATTTAAATTGCGATGGCATTATAGTTATACATATATATATATATATTGATTTATTAATTTTATACTACAAAAATTAATAATTTTGGATTCAGTTACTGCCAAAAATGAAAATATTTAATAAGGATATTCATAAATAAACATCACTTAGAAATTGTTGAACCTCAATTCATCGGTCGCTAAGGATATTTAAATGGGATTTCTATTAAGTATCCCACATAGAATTCAACGTTCTATTTAGGAAAGGTGACGTATAATAATTCTAAATATACAAATAGTTGCATATGACTTTTTGCAATTATTGATATACTCAGAGTGCAATTTGTTATGTATGGTTAATTGTCTCCGCTAGGAAGCAAAAACGGTAATGGGAATTATTCAAATGTTTCATTATATATATTTCATACTTCGATATAAGCTTAATTAAAAAACAATAAGCAGTTTTTGTTTTTAAATTATTAGAATTTTGTACTTTTCCATCCACAGATGAATTTAAAATGCCTGAAGATACAGAAAGACTAAGCCCGGGTTGCTAGTGACAAAACTCATGGAAACTGAGATAAAAATGATATTGAAATTCTTTCAAGCATCTTCGGCCGAAATCATCAATTATTCAATTCACAGAATTTACTCTACAATTTGATGATATGATCAGTAACGGCATTGGTCAGCTTTATCAGTTCTTTATTGTGAAATATTAGACCTAGATTGTGAAAAAATTTGTAACAAATACTACAAGAGCTTGTATTACTACAACGTAGGTCTAATATTTTCACCAAAAAATAACGAATTTTAGAAAGAGTGAATAATATTTTGGAATTCAAAATTTTCAATTACAATTACATGTATACATATATATGTAAATGTCTTAAGCGTTGCAAAAAAATATTCACAACATAAATATTAGTTAAAGCTCAGTTTGTTGTAATTCACCTATAGATTTGGAAGATTTTAAGGTCAGAGAGGGACTGGAAAATCCAAAGGATTATCATAGCGGGTATACAAAACTTGTGCTTACCAGCATTTCACCAAGGAGGTACCTTAAGTGGAAACCAATGGAACGGAAACTAGGCCTACTTGGCTGGTTGGCGTGCTGACGGGTTGGCGGGTTGATGGGTTAGAGACACCGCGTAACAAATGTGACGCAGATTAAATGGATCAAGGATTTTAATGCGATGCCATTTTTAATCATTAATGAAGCCTGCGATAAAGCATTGTTGTTTATTACCGCATTACTGCCGAAACACATAACTTTCGTGCTCCCAAAAATAGTTGTTTTATGAAGTAAGTTAACTATTTATATGTATTAATAAAAAACTGCTGCTTTGATATCAGCTTGGTTGTAAAACTTGTTTACATACACTCCTGAGAATGAAAGCGAGACGATGGAGATTTTGCATAAAATCTGGATAAAAGATTCTATAGTAAATAAAGTACAGTAAAACCTCGATATAACAAAATAATGCGAAGGATTGTTTCCGTAAAAAGCTGAAATATGAATTTGTGCTCTAGTACCTACTTAAACTTGAATATTTTTTTTTATGAACTTTCACAATATTGTTTGTTGAATCCGTTGACGGCTATATCGAGGTTTTACTAAAGTTTTATTAAATTCATCGTTTTAAACACATCGCATAAGAATACGAGCTTGATCAATCGATTGATAAAGGGTATTTTTCCGATATATAACAGTGTGTAACCTTTTTTATTTAATTCGTCAATTTAAAGTTGAAACCTGAAAGAGCCGATCATTTGAAAATTTTCTATAAGGAAGCGAAAGGGAAATGGTGAAATATGTGAGATGAATAATTGTCATATTTTTTTGTTAAGAAATCTTTTCGTTAAAATTTGTATCGATTCGTTTGATGCAATAAATTCTTAAAACTATGAGTGGAATTACTCTACGTATCTTGAAGGACTGTTCGTCGGTAAGTTATTCATTTTGGGGGGATCATCGCATATTAAGAGTAACTTAACAACATTGCCTGGCCGCCAACTATTTCGACACGTCAATACATTGTCGGCCAACATCTACTAGCAATAAAAAATATTATGTGTTCTTGTATATCGTCAACCAATAATTTAAAGCTTGCAGTTTCACAAACTACAACTGAACGGAAGAGATTGAAAACGTTTTAAATTAATTTTTAATTTCCGGTAAGATCTTTTTCAACTGGTAAAAAGGCTGATTTAAAATAATTGGTTGAATTCAATCGTTCGAACTCTTTTTTGGAGAGGGCACAGAGGGAAATTAAAGAACAGGTAGTAATTAATAACTCTCAGTATACTTCATTTCTGAAATAACATGATTAGGATAGAATTTCAACATTACCGAAATCCATATCAGTTTACTCAAATCCCTATACTGGAATGCGAACCAGTATAACTGATCAAGCGAACCAGAAGCGTTGATCACTTGGCTATATGACGGGTTTTTATATTTTGATATGCAAGTTCTGACAAACTTTATCGCACCTATAATTTTTATTTATAACTTAGACATTGACTAATTTTTGCAGTATTTAAGCTATGTCAAATGTATACAATCGTAAAGTTAACGATTTTTATTCTTCGTTTTTAGCACTACAGTTGGAAGTGAACCTTTGCCACTTAAATTACACTAAGTCTTCTTTGCCAGCTCCTGACCTGCTTCCACGCTGATTGAGCCATTTCCATCGCTTTTCCATCCAGTAATGCAAGGATTTTCAAACACAGCTCAGTTTACTTCAGGAGAAGAAGCTCTTTCTTATCCATGCGTGATATAGGTTTGTTCAAGCATTGGGTTTTAAAAAATCTGACTGACTAAAATCTATTATTCAGCACATAGAGATGTCGATGCTGCCAAATTCCATCTTCGCAAAAATATCTTTTGTATGATCTTACGCTTTAACAATTGCAGTTTCTGAGAGTGTACAGAGATGCCTAGGCTACTGACCCATACGCCAAACTGGTCTTTTTAAAAGTGTTATAGAGAAGTCTTTTCGTGCTTTGTGATAAGTGGGAAGATATCAATTGTTTATGCAGACCCTATAAGCATACATCGCTTCTACAGATTCTCATTTTGATTTTCTCACTAAATTACTGCATAAACCATTAAATCAATCAGTATCACAAATTAATCATTATCACTACCACAGGTAATAATGATTCGCAATCACTCACTTAATGCAGTAATTGCCACTTCAATATTAACTACTATTTTACTGGCCAGTATTGGGAACAAGTAAATTTGTATTTTATGTCCTAGTGCATCATTTATCTATGAATTAAGCGAGCTTTGTTGGCGTTACACCCAGTCGGACTAATTAAGCGAATTGATAGGGCCCGAGTGGAGTGGCGTGGGGCAGGGGGCGAAGGGGGCAGATTTAGATTACAATATTGCGACTTGATACACTGTTTTGTGTAAACTATGTACAATTTAACTGTTAACTAGTTGTCGCGACTGTAAACAATGTGTATCAACTTGTTAGTGAGTTTAATGTTAAACGAGTTAGGTACACTTGTTTTCGATGGTTACCGCATAATACAGTATTCATTTCTGAAGTTTTTAGACGACAATATGAAATATTACTGAATCATAATCGAAAGCTTTCCACTTAATAGCGTGGAATAAATAAAAATGAAGATTTTGAAAAAATTTAAAAATATAATTTAATGTTTTTACTGTATGTATAAATAACGTTTCCCCGTAAAAATTGTCTACATGAAAAACATTGTGAAAGTAAAAACATAATCAATGTTTTCATGTTTTTTTTTTGCTATATATAAATACAGCACCATTGTGTGCACGCCTTTGTTAGCCTTTAGTCAAAATTGTAAGAGATACAAATAACTGAAAGCGCTTCGGGCAACATTTCAAAAAATATGGTTTTTTACAACGAAAAAAGATGCTTCTCAATATACGTAAATAAATCCGAAAATATTAATGTTTTTCATCGAAAAAGATTTAGTGCAGTGTTAAGTTTATCAGAAAAAAAAAAAAAATTCTATAAATACTTAGCTGAATACGTGCTATAATTTTAATGAGAAAAAGTTTTACTGCGTTTTGAATGAAAAATAAAGTTGATTTCATTAAATAACCAAGATAGGAGATATTAATACTAGCGCGAACAGTTTTATAAACCAACTTTTGTGTTTTATTTTAAATCATATTTATAGATGCCTTTTGACTGGATAATTCCCTCTTACTCATTCAATCATTTAAAACGGGGTGAAATGAAATCATTCTTTAGACTTACTCTCACGAAGAAAGAAAGGTATCTGAGTATCAAGCAAACTTCGAGTCCAAACGCTCTACATTGGTAGTGGGCATGGTTACAAACTGATTCCGTTCAATAAAATTTGCATGATCTTATTTAAAAAAAAATGTTTTTGTCGATTGGATCGAAAGCTATTTAGCGAGTAAGCTGCATCAATATGCATGATGCAGTTCAGCCTGCATCAGAGAGATCAACCTGCGACTGCATTAAAGCCACAGAATTGGCGTTGTCAGACACTGATTGCATTCTCTATTCCGTTCGGACGGATGCCTTCAATACTCACTCAAGTTTGAATATGCACTCAAAATTTATCCTTTTCCAAGGTTGGCTTTGGGACTTTTAAAAGCCCTTACTTATATTGTTCGAAAACTTTACAATAGGCATAAATAAATTTTAGATTCTAAAAATGTCCAAAATGTTTTAGCTACTTTAATCATTCTAACTAACTTATTTTTTTCATTTGGGTTCTATTTTTTTCATGCAATTGTTAAATGGAGCATCAAAATTTTTATACCTTCCTACGCACATGTTTTTCCTTCATCTGCAAATACTATTAACTGCGTATTTTTAGATTAAGAAAATCGAATTTAGTCCATTCATTTTATCCAGCTTTGAGAATGCTATGAACACTTTCTTGTTTTAATTTTATAATCAAAAACTGCTCGATTAAATGTTTGTATCGAAAGTGTTTAGATTGACTTGAATAACACTTTTCCCAAGAAAAATTCGAGATGAGAAGTCAGCTTTAATTGGTTCACTGGCCTTTGAAAAAAAAACTTTTTGATGATATGAAGATCAATCATTTTAGCAAAATATATTTTAATAAGCTGTCAATTTGTCATATATTTTTAATTATAAAATTTTTCGGAGTTAAGACGCTTTGATTGAAAATAACATAATTCATAACGAATATAAATGTTAAATGCTCATGAATGAGCGCGAGTCGATTTTAGAAAAATAAAACCAAATTTTTCTCAATGTAATACATAACACTAAGTACCGTTAGCAAATTTAATTTATATGATACAATATTAGATAATCACTGTGAAATTCTTGAGAAGACATGTGTGTTTCAGCTGTCCGTTGCACCGGTCCTGTAAGAGCTATCCGTGTAGCCAACATTGCGCCAGTGTTCGGCCGTTGGCGAATGTGTCGATACGGATTGCTCTATGTAGCGCTAATGTGAGCGTGTATCTTGTCGTGTTAACACGTCGACGCCTGTCCCTCGAGCGTCGTGGAAATCCGACGCCTGTCTTAACCACAGCATTCTTTTGACGAGCCTAAAATACATATATATATATAATTGATGATATTAAAATTAATGATAATCAACAAAATTTCTTTGGCTGTGACATACATATTTTGACAGTATATTCATTGAAAATATCAGAAACGATCAACGAATAAAAACAACTATTTTTAATTTGTAATTCAGAATTTTTTTTTATTTTCTTCATAATATATCTTTTTTATAATCACTTATATGTAATTATGTGTATTACACGTATTAAGTCATTGAAATAACATAACACTGATACATTTTAGAAATTGGTGGTACATCCTCAGAAAATGACTTCTTATGATTTTTCAGTTTTGCTTCATCTTATCTCACAGAGCATCTTTAGGCATCTGTATCAAGCTCACTGTCATCTGCGTGAACCTCGTTGCTTCTACCTTTTTTTAAACATTAAAATATTCAATATGTTGACTAAGGTTTTTAAAAGACGCTATTTTTTCAAAAATTGAAAATATATCAAAACTAGAAAAATAGTAAGGTAAAACGACAGTCAAAGATCATCATTTAAAATTTAATACACAAAAAATAGTTTCCACAAATTTAAAATGATCAATAAAGTGATGCACATGTTTTATTCATTTCAGTAGCAACCTAAAAGTAAGTTTACCTAACAATCATATCTATGGTAAATTGACTCTCACTTTGGTAAACGTGAATGAATAGTCTTTTCTATTTTTAGTCCGTTAAATATGTACCTTACTCAAAATCACGCGTGTTACATATAAAAACTATATAAAGTTATCAAGTCTAATTTAACGCTCCAGTGATTTTCTGCTGCAAGTGAGGTGAAAGTATATAATTCTTAGAATTTCCGAATATGAACTGTTCTTATCGTGACGGTGGTAGTGTTAAGGTCACAATTTAAGGTGAATTCCTGCAGCCGAGAGGCGTCCGAGGCGACGTGGCGTCGGCGTCGCCCCGCCCCGACTATTTCAAGTGCAGTTAATCAAACTGAAATATTTTTTCGCATAGCTAAGTGTTGAGGCGTAACACGACGAGGTGATTTGTTGACATTTGTTGAATTGCTGGGACATAGCTGCCTTTTGTGAGCTGCGTTTAAGCATTTAGTCGGTATGTCCAAGCTTGCGACTATGTACATCTATCTTGCAATCACTGAAAAATGCTACTTTTAAAATAAATAGACTCTTGGGCGACTCTCCATCATTGTTTAAATAAAATGTATTTTATTCAATCACGAATTTTACTTTGAAGAACACATAATAAACATACTATAGTATAAGGACTTCTTGGTGCATTACGAGTATAAATTATTATGGACTTTAAAATGAATTCACTTTAGTTGAGTATTAAGATTAATTGATACTCATGTGATGAGCAATCGTATCAAACAAAAAGTATTATTTATGAAGAGAAAGTAGTCTTACCCCTTTCTTTGTCATTCTATTATTTATTCAATGGAAAATAGCAGTATTTTTACACCATATTATATAACTTTAATAATTCATTTTTAAGACTTCTAAAAGAATAATTGTTCAGTTGTTTTATGTAGTTGTAATCAAGGTAAGATACTTTATAAAAAAATTGGGATCATCCAATCAACTCCCAAATCATAACAAAAGGTCAAACACATCTTTGTATTACTTCCATATCTAATCATTTTCTGTCAGTTAAAAATCTTGCGATGAGCAAAGCTGGTCTTGATCATTTAAATTATGTGGAAGCAGTACCTACAAAAAATGTGTTTTATTTATTTGAAAAATGTAATTCTACTTATTTGTGTCAGTTAACACATTAAAAGTGACAACAGATAGTGTTTTATAATAACCGGAAGTGGAGTAAATCTTTCCGTCACTTTTTTGTTAATCACCGAAATAGCTATTGATAACGAACCAACTCTTGTAAATCACGTAGATCTCCTTCTTTTTACTGAAAATGTTTAATATTTATGATATAATACGTCATGATGTTAATTAATCATATCGTTTTAACTAACTTAAAAAAATAGTATCACATCGTAAGCTGCCGAGTTTTGTTACGTCCATATTTAATATTATTTCAAAATACATACCTACCACTTACTTTTGAGAAAAAAGCGTCTTGCGTGTTATGATTTTTTTTATTAGTATCACACGAATCATATTCTAGTTAGGTATAAAATGAGAAAAACTATGAAATTGAATGGCATCCATACTATCAAGTTGAAAATTAAGTGATAGCTATAATCTTTTGTTATATTAAAATGTGTATTAAGCAGTGTTTCTTATCTAAACTTTATTTTATCGTCATTAAAACTAAGCATCTCAACTATTTGCATTGTCATACTATTAATATTCTTTGATAGAACACTCTTATCTATTTTCCACCAGAATTTTCTCAAACTTAATGGGTTCAAACAGGCTGCGGCCAAAATCGGAACCGTAACAATTATTGTATTCCAAGATGATGAAGACAAGGAAAAAAATTAGCCGTAAGTAATTAAATAAATTACGGTTTCTTTCTAGTATTTCATGTTTATGAATAACAATAGGGTATAAGCTAACAAGCAAATGGCATACCAGGATTTCAATTGTTCAAAAATATTCACTTCTCTAGTAAAAAGTTTATTATTTTTTTAAATATTCGTGGAAATTTGAATATTTTTTTTCTATATATTATGAATGAATTCATACGGAAAAACATTTACATGTAATTCTATTCTTGATCTTAAAATAGGATACATATGAGTTTGTAAATTTTATGCCACCCCCAATATCATTTTCTTCAATAGTGGGGTGTCGTTTATCTTTAAAAATAACTAAGACTAACTAATCTAAAATACTTGCACCTTGGGCTTAAAGAGTACATAAGTGTGTGACTTCAAGGAGGCATTATTATACTCATAGTGCCGAAAAGTGGATTAAAACAATGAGGTGTGAGCTAACTCTCTTTGGTTGATGAAATAAGTAAAGATTGTTACTATCACTTTTTCTATGCTCCGTTTTCATGATAGAAGGTGGATAGCAAGAAATACAATTTTCGTATATTTCCCTGTTATTTAACGGAACTCTTTATATTGATCGGAAAATAATACTTCAGTTATTATATGAGTAAGATACAAAAAAGCATATGTTAAGAAGGATTAAAATTTCGACTTACCCTCCAATGCTGCTACACCAACTTCCTGATTATAAAAGAAATTTTGAAAGGGAATAGCGCGAAGTTTTGTTTGTCGTATGGTCTACATTGGAACAAATTGAAGAAGGAGACACATATCTATACTTAAAATATTATTGATTTCAAGCTTAAAGCAGACATCATTAACGTTTTTCTTTTTTAATACTTATGCAAACATAGCTATTTTT
The DNA here is from genome assembly GCA_028554975.1 of Himalopsyche kuldschensis. Lineage (NCBI taxonomy): Eukaryota > Metazoa > Arthropoda > Insecta > Trichoptera > Rhyacophilidae > Himalopsyche > Himalopsyche kuldschensis. The sequence goes on from JAHFWI010000038.1 coordinate 9,054,598, forward strand.
ATTCGATGATTACATTAGAAGTAACGGATATATTCATATGAATGGTATTCAGTCAATTACATTAAGCTGGCAAACTTGGCGTCCTACATATTATTATATCCTGTATGTAACGCGAAGTAATTTATATCAATTACAAGCGGGCTGTGGTAATTAATAGGATTGTACATCGTCGACCTCCCAGCAGATGTCTCCTTGAGCATTGTTCTATTCTGCTATGATTTCTAGTTACTCACTTGTTCACACTATCATATGCATGTCTTTTCACTTTAAGTACCTACTTCATTTTATGAGATTATAAAACACGATTTTAAATTGATATGTCAACACTCCGTTATCACATGTGTAGTAACAATCTTTGAGCTGTTTCTGTAGATTTATGCTATTTTTGGTTCAGTTAATTAATCTATAAGCTCTCGTAAAAATGTGATTGTGAATCAATGATCTTTAACGGCTTAAAATAGTCGATCCAGTGCTGATTGGTGAAATTATCACGATATATGAAACATAATATATTACATGCAGTGGCGGCTGGCGACAGAGTATTAGGGAGTACAAAACAAGATTCAACTATTTTTCCGTACTACGGACAGCCAAAAATTCATAAGACTGGCACTCCGTTGGTATTGCGAACATCTGAATTGAAAGTCCATGTTATAGAAATGTTTTAAAATCCAATGTATAGGAAAGAACTCTTGCAAAAATAGTTGAATCTTTTTTTGTACTCCCTAATACTCTGTCACCAGCCGCCACTGATAACATGACAATGTAATTATTTACAGGATAAATTCGGTTGATTTTCTTTTTATTAAAAATTGAATTTGGTGTATAAATAAAAAGTATTTCAAAACACAGCATTTCAACAAAATTAAGTTAGTTGTTAGTATAAAATAAAATTTTAACTATGTTTAAGTAGACCATAATTATGAAGCTTCAAACCAGGACAGAGCAAAACATACAGGGCCGGGAAACAAAAACTATCAAAAATTGTTTATTAAAAGTATGTATTAATGTCAGAAGTAGACTCCTGACCAAATGTGTTTCATGAGAAAAACGATCCAAAGGTGTGAAAGTTTGTGGTGAAAGTTTTCAGCGTGTCTCAGCGTGACGCAAAACAAAAATCGGGACAAAATACTAAACCAGTCGGGACGCCGGGACCAATGGCTCAAGCCGGGACGTATGGTAAGCCTAGCTTAAAGGATAATTTAATTTAATTGAGTGGATTATATGATGACTTTAAGAAAAACGTTATTATTAAATTATTAGGCTTCGCTTATGAGTAAGAAATAGATAGACTGATTTAAGTTTTTGATTTAAAACAGCTATTTTTGCGCCACACTTTTCAATCTGTGAGTATGATAAAAACTAGGTTATTAAACGCTAAAAAAAGTCTGTTAGTATTAATTAAGTTAATACTATTAAAATATTTTGATGATAAATAATTCATAAGCTAAAATTTGAGACTTATTCAGCAGTGTTGAAGCAGTAATAAAGCTCTTCTCTAAGACATAAGCTGTTAACACAAAGAGCTTTAATTCGCCATGATATCATAGCGAAAACACAAGTCCTTGCTGAATACTGACACGCTGACGCTGCTGTCCCAACTATATCTTATAACAAATAGAACAATGTCAAACAATAACAATGTATACCATGTTGCAATATCTTACTGCAAACCTTCTATTGTATCAAAAATAGTAATAAGGAAACCAGACCTTGTATAACGTTGGCAACATAATTTGGATTTAATTAAATTTTAATTCTTGAAAATTTACAATTTTACAGTGAACTGTTTTTTTAATGACAACAATTGACTACAATTTATAAGTCGATTGATTGATTTTATAAAGTTGAACTTTGTTAATTAGGGTCTTACTTTTTTTAAGTAATAAGCTTGATTTAATTTGTTTTTTTAGTATTTGAATCGTTTAAGTTTTGTGTTTTTCCATGAGCTTTGTTACAAACGAACTGGGTTCTCGTTTGTGAACTTGAATTATAAATGAAATGTTTTTTAATGTTTATTTATAAATATATACTATAGAATGGATATTGCTGAAAATTCATTGGTAATTTCTTATGAGCTACCAAGTAAAAGGTTATGTTTTTACGTGTATTTATTACGATTTAATAATATAAGTGAGTGAATTTTCTGTTGCTGATTTTGCATCCCCTTAACAAGATGTCACAGAAGCAGAAGATATGAAGGGTGAGCTCGGAAGGAGAAGGAGGTGAAATGGGGCTAGGGACAAAAAGAATCGTTGGATGAAGTAAAACAAGTCTTGAGAGTGACAGAATTTTCATTTTGTTTCCGCCATCCTTTTCCCTTTTACGCCTTGTCGGAGCAGGATACGCTTCTTCGTCGATGGGTGGAGCACGGTAACAACAATTATATTTAACATTCATGTTTTTTCTTCACATAAACGCCTACAATATGTAGACTTTCATTATATTTATTTGACGTTGAATGCAAGAAGAGCTTCAAGGAAAAAGAGCAGTTTTATGAATATTTGGAATAAGAATATCAACACATAAAAAGTAATAAAAAAGCAAATTAAAAATATTCAGGATATCAGCATATAATAGCCAAAGCCCTAAATATTCTTAAATCAACTTGAAAATAAAATACATCACGAGCACCGATGCGGAAGGACGAGGACGATGCGGATGCGGAGTTCAAAGACAACTTTGTTTTTGACCCAGCCGTCACTTAGAAACCAGCCTAGAATCATTTGATCTGTATGTTAGAATGAAGTGATTTCCGCTTAATTACAATGGCTGACTTACATGTGAAACACATTTAATTTCTATTATTACGGATAAAAAACGTTTACAAACAGTTTGAAATCACGGTCAAATATTTTTAGAAAATTGAGGATGAAAACAATATCCGTCTCTGTACCCTATGCTTTATAAAGGTTTATTATGAAACAGTAACAGACTGCAACCCTGCTTGTGACGGAGGTGTCAAGTAAGATATTATTGTATCGCAACATTGCAAGCGACGAGTTGTTGTGAGTGGAAACACATCTCCCCATTTTCACCACACCCACTATAAACATGATTAAACAATTTGCTCCCGATTAATGAATACTAAAAGAAAAAAATGCACTTAGTATTAATGCTCAATTGACAAAAGGTTATTTTATATTGCACACGGCAATGTATTATATCTTATCATATGCCTTATTCAACAATATGTACTTATTCCTCTTTTCAGATTAATTTATTGATTTATTGTAAAATTAATCAAAAAATGCATGATTATTCAGCTGAGCTGAAAATGGATACCATGGATTTAAAAATATGAAAAAAGTGAAACAATTCAAATTATAAAATTATACATTTTTTTTTAAATATTTACACCTCTCTTAGCAATGCCAAACAGCCCTTGCAACTGGCTTATCATATGGCCGATGCAAAAAACAAGTTTGATATAAATATGAACTAGTTCTTGCAGTTAATTATATAATTAGGTGCCATCATAAACGTCCTTTTTTTCAAGTAAATATTTATAAATTTAATCAAAAAGGATATAAATTCATCAGAATGATTCGTTGTATTATGTATATAACATTCATACCAATATTTTTATGGTCGAATTATTTGTAAATATCAAATATCAGACATCTTCGCACTACAACATCTTTATTGGTAAATTGTATTTGTTGCTTTGTCTTACGCTTTTTCTTGTCTTTCATAAGCTTATGAGACCGTGACTTGTTGAAAGACTTAAAATAACCACCCCAATGCACCCTTTTAATGTCCATGTAGAAAAAGATTTTTTCGATATTTTTCTAATCAAAGTTTTTTGACCAAGCATACCATATAAATAACATACCTTGACAACCATATGAGTACTTTAACAATATAATAAGAATATTTTTGAGAATCAAGCGTTCAATATAGATTCAGGCATTGATTTATTACATATTAACAAGGGCGAATATAAATTGTTTTATCAAGAAATATTAGAGATAAATTAGTGCTCAGCCTAATAATTTTAGCAGGCATATCAATTTTTCATCTAGTAGCTAACTTTAAATACTTAAAGCTGGCAGTTATCACTTGTTTGTTGATTGAGTTGTCATTTAGTTGGTAGAACTCCATTATAATACGGTGAAAAAAGTAACAATGTATTTTTATTCTACATAAATTAATTGTATGAGCCCTTGCGAATGGTGAAACATTTCTTTTGTTCAATCTCGTTTTTAGTTCAACACTTTGGCATTACGTGGAGGCTTACTAATTAAATGAACAGTACAAATTATTTCATTGAAATAGTGTTACCGCTAACATATCACTTGGGATCTTGAGAAGTGAAGTGAGGCAACTAGCAAAATGACGAAACTTTTGTATTAGCTCAGAGAATACTTTTTTTTTATTACATATAATATATTTCAGTGTGTTCTCAATAATCTCACTTCACTTGTAGGATACTTTAAGACCTGAGGAATATGAATCTGCATCTAATTCATTTTATCTAAAAATACCACTTGGCTCACTTCACCTATCAAAGTCTCATGCCTTTTTTTCACCGTGTCACTTATTTGCTTTACACTCTTTATTATGCATTGCATTCGAAGTGTGAGGTTTTACATTTGAGATGCATTATAGGCTTATTTTATTGATATTTACCAAGCTGCATTTTTTATGGTGCGATCTGCAGCATGCGTCAATAAATGCAATCTCCACGTGTAATAAAGTCATAAAGTAATGCTGGATACGTAAAGCAACGAATGTATTGGACGTGCAATGGTTATTGCGCTATTCAGAGTTAACACTCAACCGTGAAATTTCTTTGGCCATTCAGTGCTTTATGTGGAGCAACGATTATTCAAATTCTAGCCCAGAAAATCATCGAAGTAAATTCTGCTTAATTCATATCGTTTTGGATCGATTGTGTGTAAATCCACGTCACACGGCACGAATGTTCGACTAATTGACCGGTCAATTTTGAAGCATTTTTCTCTGATCACCAAACGAATGATTTATGTTTATAAAATATATAATCGGGAACGGCTGAGCTCAACAAACGTGTATCAATCAATGAATCTTTCCTTCACGAACAACTAAGTTTGGCAATACTTAAGACTGTATTTAAGACAGTTAATGACAGTTGAAATAAAATCACTTAACCACATCAGTACCTTATATGTGTAAATATATATAAAAAATCTTTCTATTAGAATTCTAATGACATTTTTATTTTTATAGCTAGTGACATCTAAGCACTGTCTCTAGAAATAAATTATATTTCTGTCATCAGTTAATCTTGTTGAAAAAAGATTTTTTAGAAGTCGGGCGTAGAAGGCGGTAGATGTGATCAATGTAACCATTTTGCTCGGTACCTAAGTGGTTAACAATGAACTGTTGCGTGTACTAAATCAAACACTCATAAATCACTCCATATTTGTAATAATATCTGTATAGGTTTCTAGAAGCAAAATATATTATTAACAAAAACTGTGGTGTTTGAATCTTATATAATAAGTAAGTGCTTTACTATAAATTAATTGAATTCAATACGAGACCGGACTGTAAGGTAAGTTGGAATATTTCGGTATTTGCTGAAATATAAGGTTTTAAGGATGAGATTGGAAAGGAGCTGGTTGCTACATTCCTATTTCAGGATAGGATAGAAGCTGTGTAGGAAGGAATGAAAATGTCGCAGACTTCATTCCCTGTTAATAAAACTTTATGGATTGATAAACCAATCCGCAAAAGTATGCATTCGACGTTTCGATCCCTCAATCGCAATATGAAGCAATAGGTAAATATATCGAGTAATAAAAAGTGTCATTGTTAAAAAAAGTTTGATTTTACGAAATTACTTGCATAAAAGTTATCGATTTACTTTCAATAAAAAAATTTGGATATGTCCACTCATGTACTTGTATTGAGCACTTCGCTATAAAATGGGTATGGAACATTATGGAATAGGCTACAGTCGTTTGCAATATAAGTTATTATGACTCAGATGAATCATAGCAATAATTTTATTTTATTGATGATCCTATGAATTGATATTTCACTCAAAACGAGTAATAGCTTCGCACAGACACTGCATATTACTATTTATTAGTGTTAATAGTTTTAATTGTACGTGCAGATGGTCTCAAATTTATTTAACAACATCAGTATTTTATCAACACCTTTTTAATGTGTCCTAATAAAATTGAATTAAGCACTCAACACGATTGCTTGCATATATGCAAAAATAATAATAACTTATTGATGGACAATGAATACATGCAAATCACAATCTAGCGATAAGAAAGACTTTAATCATTTTTATTGTTACTCGAAAATGTGTCTTGATGTCTGTTCCCTATTTGGAGAATTCCCGGAAAGTCTTTTTTCTGCCGCCCAGGACATTTTCACCTGCGTAGTTTCGCATATTAGTCTTCAGTGGCCGTCTTGGGCGATAGAATTGATCCTCACCTCAGACATGTTCGGAATATGTCCAAGCCATATCTATAACGACATATGGATGTTGAACGTAAAAGGGGATTGGATAGTCTACTTTCATATCTCTTACTGCTCACAAAATCAAGCCATGCTATCAGTAGTATTTGCTACAAGCATCTGAGGAGTATATTGACTCCTGTTTTTGAGTTTAACGAGAATATGTTATTTGCTTAACATCTCATCTTCGTAGAGTTGGAATGGAAAGGATAAGAATAATACCAAACCAGTGGCTAGCTTATCGCCTTCGCTATGTTTAATTTAAAGAATCTTTTTGCTCGGAATTTTTAACACTACAGATATCCATGTCAACGAACAGAAATAAATTTTTAAAAAAAAGATACCGTGTATACCGCAACAGGAGCCAACACCGTTGGCACTCGACCACGGACCCAGCAAACCTAATATTGATTCACTAGCTTAGCAGACATATCAGAATGCAATCATTGATAAAAGTGCTCCTGGTTTTGATTAATAACAAACGTCGCCATGCCATGGTAAAAGACCTCTAAAATAATTTGATACTTTCAAAAATGATCTCGTACGAACTAGAAATTTGAAAAAATCTTTATTTAAAAATGAAGGAGAAAGGCTTTTGCGACAATCATTTATAATAAGCAACGTACTATTTGGTAGCCCTTGTAGGACCCCAGTTTAGAGATGTAAATATTTTGCACGTGTTACTCGAGAGTCAAGAAATATGAAATTTTGATCCGAGTTTTCTACATGGGTATCATACAATAAAAACGTTATGCGTCGCAAACATTTATGTAAAGCAACGAGACTTCTTTTTATGGCCTCCTTTTGTTTTCATTGTGGAGGATTTTTTTCATTTCGCGTTGTTTTCTAGACCTATAACATTACAGTGGCGCACACATGAATGTATTACACGCGGGGGAGAGGTAGTGTGAAAATGGTCATCAATCCAAAGATCTAACTATGAGGATGCAAAACGTTTTCCCTCGTGACATTTACAATTTGTAATAATTTATGTATTGATCCTTCGATACTACACACTCAATTGAACTTTTAGATATCACTTATTACAACTAATAATCGAAACCGCTCTGAAATTGTTAAATCATTATGTTCAAAATTTTGTTTATAAACAATAGACATATTTATAAAAAACGTCAAAGTTAAATATGTCAGCCTACATTTATACAATATAATATAATCGATAAACATATTTATTGTAAGTTTTCCTTAATCCAAATTAAAGATAATTTATTTTTCGGTAGAAAAACCTTTTAATTCTATGTAAAAATGCTTAAGAAAAAAGTTGTGTGATTTTTTTGGGTTGCTATGCCAACATGTAGCAACAATGCAGCGTCAATCATCTGATTGAATTATGAATCATAATATATCCATTCGATAAAAAATGAACAGCCTTAAGAGGTGTCCCGTGATCAAGATGAGGGCAGTACCGGACAGCTAATCTAAATTAAAAGCACATACAAATAATATCCAAAAAATATGTCAGAAACGACCGTCGTAGAACAACTCAATATATGAAATAAGGTCAATATTAAATTTTCATATAAATACAGTTATTTTATTTGGAAAATGGTTATCTACAATACATTACTAGCATTGCAATTATGTACATATATAGAATTCCATTTGAATGAGAACAAAATAATTTTATTTGTGTTTTGTTTTTGTAGATCCATTTTCACTTATGTACAAGCCAAATTAAAAAAATATATTTTTCCTTTAATTGTCAGATATATAAATTAAAGTTACCTGATCGCCTGTATAGAATTATTATCATCGAGGCAAATCACTTTCTCCCCCACTTCAACACTAATGCGTGAGTGAGAAAACTAATGACTCGCGGAGAACCCAATTAGAATTGAACCACAAGTCATTTATTTCCGTTACGCAGTTACTCGAATGAACGAGTGAGAAAGCAGAGGATTCGACATATTTTCCATGTCTCGTCGGTGTTGCTTTTTCATCTTTGACCCATACTTAGGCTTTCGGGTGTGACACAATGTTCACTATTTATTTCGGTTGGAAATCGTTTTACTCCCTTTCATCGTCACTGCCGACTTTTACGCGTTGATGTCATATTTTTTTACGTATGCTTAAAAAGTTACTACTCGTGCTGAGTTACTGTTTTGTGAACATAATAATCATAGTATGTATACAAGGGAGTCAGATAAAACGTAGGTATTATGTAAAAATGCGAGGTGCTTCATAATATTACTCAATATTACGGGATAATAAAAGAAAGGTGTACATTCTCTTAACACATAAGCATAAAGTCCTTATTTTGCAGTGTTCAGCATGTAACTTTCGTTAGTTTTGAACCGGCGAACTCGTACTGCAGACTATTACTTGCCACTATAAAAGTGTATGAATGTTCTTTGGAATGGCGTAATAAACCTTTCCCTGAATAAATGCATATCAATTGCGAATGCGCTCAACGAGAAAGGTTGCATTGTAAGACCTACATACATCTCCCTAATTATTTCAATTCTTTGTATGGTACACGAGATATAAGTTATATTACTCGCATCCAGTGGCGTTATTAAGCTTTAACTACACACCAAAAGGAGTATTACCTTTGAAACAACGTTTTGTGACATAACGCTTCTAGGTGTATATCATACGTAGATTGCTAACAGAATGTAATGGATTTTCTTTTAGCTACTGAACTTCTGAAAAAAAAAACAAAAATAGTTTACGTGATGACGTTAAAACATCAAATACATTCCTTAGTGGTTGGGGAAATCGTTCTTAATCATACACAGAAATTTGGAGCCACGAAAGTCAGTCTATAACCAAAATAATACAGCTTATCGTTGTATTCTGTGTAGATATATAATGTACATCATTTTTATCTTACTAATACAGCTTCTTCCCTACTAATACTACTTGCTGACACCATGTGAAGACCCGCTTTTGTATACCATCTATCAACCGTAATTATGAAAAAATCTTTCAGTTGAATAATTTTAGGTGAATTAATTTAAAAAAAAGCATTAGAATTCTGTATGTGTGCTATTTTTACAGTTACATTAACAAATAGCTCCTTGGGCACATTGCAGTATGATTTTCTATAAATAATAGCTCATTAATAAATGCAATTTAAGATGGAATGTACTTGACTTATATTTATGTTACATACTTGGATATGATGGTATAAAAAAGGACTGTTGGCTTTATATCGAACAAAGTCTTAACGTATATAACTTTTATTGAAACTGTTTGATTACAATATAAGTCGAAATATAAAGTTCAATTACAGAACTTGGAATGTCGTGGTAGTCTAAGATAAATCAATTTAAAAATTGCAATCTTTTAATTTTTCAAATAATCAAATTAATGACCGTCAATTGTTGATTACTGTCTTGCTTGTGTAGGTAAAAGAATCAACAGTTTCTGTTGAAAATATGCATAACAGATAAATATCGTTCCACTGTAAAAATCATTCCATTTTGGCTGGCAAAAAAGCTTTCTGCTAATTTGTTCTTGTTCTTATACATTTGACGTTTTTTAGTTGTCCTCCTCTGTTAAGCGGGATATATCGTTTTCCGTAATTTGCATATCAAGCGCGCCCTCTGTTTATGAGCTTCATCCGCAGCCATGTTGTTTCACGAGCCCTGAGGAGAAAGCCACGCCACATGACGGAGAAACAAAGCTAGGTGGTGCTGGTGCACCAGTTTGCTGCACTTTAAGGTATCCAAGACTAAAAACCATTTTCCGGAAACGTTTATCAATATCACTACTCGAAACAGTTTATTTTGAAATCAGTCAATGTAAGCTACACACATTATTTTACTTGTTAACAATGATTTTTTGTTTTAATTGATTTTTAAGATAAAAAAATTATCACAGTTTTTCAATAAATGAAACAACAATACATTACTGTGCACATTATATTTTTGATATTCATTGACCAAATTTTAAGAAACACAAGTTTGTCCATCGTGCTACACATTGTAATAAAACGAATATTTCTATAGTGGTACAATTCTTTTCTGTTAAGAGCTATATTTTCGTAATTATGAAGAATTATGATGAGTTATGATTTTAGAAAAATACAAGAATGGTGTCAAATTGCGAGTTTATTATTAAGAGAACACCATGCTAAAATATAACTGTTATTTCTGTTTGAAAATCCTTTATTTTAAATAAATGCAACTCATTTTCTAGCACTACTTCTACACATAATTTTAAATATGTAGATCAACTGATGATCAGCTGTAAATGCTCGCGATGAACAAAACATTTCCTGTTCTTTACTAAATTATATTTTGCAGTCGTTCTTAGATATTTGTTTATTAATTTAAAATACATACTGGAATTAATTTTAAAAATCTACATACTTTTACCTACAGATACTGACTACCGATTTTTAGGAAAATAGAGGGAAGAGAAATGTGAATTAATTTAATGTAGTGATTTTTCAGTTAAAAAATAGTTGCAACGTCTTCCTACTCACAAAGCATTGCAAGTTGCAACGGGATTACACTAAAGGAACATACGCCTCCAACTTGTGCGTTCGTTTTTGTAATTTCGCGCGATGTTTTCTTGAAACTTATAATACCTACGTCTTACGATACTTGTATTACTTGTTTTGTTTTCGAGACTACTGACGCTACTAAGCCTGGCTCGACTGAAGGAAACAGTAGCACACAAGGAACCCATACTGGCATGCAGATTGATTAAAAAACTTCTGCATATAAAGGAAAACAATAGTGAAATGCATAATACTCAGATTTTACTTCACAACTACTGCTGAAGACATCACCCACGCTTTGGTGAAGCCTTTTATTTCTGCTATGAATATGTATCGTTGGAAAAAACGCACAAATTCGTTTAATTTTAAATCATCTAAAAGAGCTTCTACGTCAAACAAATCTAGCTTGAAACAAAATGTTGATTATGTTTGTGGTAAGTGATGACGGTACTGATATTTTTTAAGCATACAGTTGCTTGGAATAATTGTGTTCTATGTATTAAAACCATTACCAATAATAGTTATAATGAAAATCCACAAAGTTGCCGCCAAACCTATCTAAAATATTGGATTTATGGAATCAATTTAAGCAATGCATTCATTGGTTAGTTGTATTTAATTAATATTCATAATTGTATAGTATACATAGTACTAGGGTTCTTTATGTCGATGAAAAACACGACGTATTTTATAGGTATTAAGATAATCAATGAATTGTAATTTTATATTAAAAATCAATACCTTAAAATAATATCTGTTGAATCCACCTCAAATGCATGTTGTTTTTAAAACGGTTAAAGATTTATGTCAGTTTTTAAGGCTCATACACCACTTATTTTGTGGCAAAATGTCACTATGGTCAAAGTGTTTTGACCAGTCAAAAATAACCGAAATATAAATTTTCAAGATTTAAAAAAACACATTAGAATGCGTGTTAGTTCTAAGAAAGAGTTTACATTTCCAATGGAGTAAAAAATTAAAAATCTACTCTAATATTTGCCTTCTAAGTGCGACAGATTAAATGATTAAACACTTTAAAATATACAGATAATTATGCACGTGAATTAAATGTATTAACAGCAGATGCAGGAACGAGTTTAATATGCCGATTATTCTGTGTTAGAAAACATTCAGGTGTGCGGCCACCTGTCAAATTAGGGATTATATTGCATTGTGAAGATTAACCAACAGTGGAATATTGTCCACTCATAATTATTGTCGTAGCCATACAATATATATTTTCTTATACGATATCAATAACTATTTGTTAACGCATCTTAAATACAATAGCTAATTCAAATTGTTGTATGAGGTTATTTTCAATGCCTTCTATATTCCACATTACTAATATAATACGCATGTTTGGCACACGAAAAAAATGAATGGTATTCAAAATAACTTAATTCCATTTTAACCAAATATTGCTAATATGACAGTTGTATACATTTACAGAAAAGGGTTATGCATGTAAAAATAAAGGGATTATATTTGTACCACAGAAAAAAGATATAACTATTGTACGTTTGTCCTACCTGTATACAAATGTGATTATTTTTGTATACGTTATTGTTATACTAATTTTCTTTGATAAAATCGCAAGCAGTTTTTGGATATTCAGAATGATTTTTTTTATTTAAAAAAGAATCATCTTATATTTTTAAAAACTTAATAATATTCTATTCCCACCTGACTTTTTATTATAAACAAAACAATCGTCATATTCATGAAACTTTTCAATATCAATTATTTTTCTAGTTTGATTAAAATTGAAAGTTACATATACACAATACAGTTCAAAATTGCATTTTACGATCAATATATAAATATCAATTGTTTTTTTTTTCTCAACATCTTTACTTTTTTTTACTAAATTTACTTAATTAAAATATTGAATTAGAGTTTTTTTATGAAACGAATTATATAATTAAATTGCATGTGCACTTAAACCCTACAGAGCATAAATTATTTCAGTTTTCTGATATTTATCTCTTTCAGCATGATTTATTCAATTCAGATATTAATTATTATTAGAACCAATCGAGTATTCTCGATTATTTCATTTTAATTTGAAATTAAAAATAACTTTCTTTATTTCACGAATTGTGCTACAAATAGTGGCACGTGCTTCACCCATTTAAAAAGCATCATCAGTCTTACTATTTTTCTTTTAGCTTTAGTAATAGGTTTCAGATTGATTTTGGTATTCTTACATTATTCCTTTTTACAAGACGCAGCGAGAGAAGGGGGGGGGGGGGGCTAGACAATACGTGGAATAAGTAGTACCTAGCTAAAGTCTAGATGTTTTTGAAAAAAAATATAAATAATTATACTATAAATTTTGGAGTGAAGCTATATTTTAAAAGCTAAAATATAGCAATTTAGAGGTGAGAATGTGTTTCAGGATCAATCATATATAATAGTTATTTGAGTCGCTACTGACAAAATAGTTATTTATAAAAGTCTTTGGTTAAAATAGTTAACATTTAAATCTGAAAATGGTTTTCAAAGAAAAAAGTACGTGTCATATACCGTTATACAAACAGTTATGGCATTATTTATAAATTAGTTATCATTTGATATCCTCACGAGATTTTCTGTATCTGTGTTCGATCCACGACATTGCCTATGGCTAGAGACTCCAATTCGAGTGTCGAATACTCGATACTCGAGAATGCTCGTCCATTTTTCAAGTACTTGATACTCGAGTAATACTCGTTGACTATGTATTAAGAAAATTTCTTTTGTTGCTTTTGCTTTGGGCCCTGCTGACATATCTTATCAATGACAAGTTTATGATGACAAGAGACAAAATACATTATTGAAAAATAAAATAACAAAATTTATCTTTTTTAAATTGAAATAAACGTATTGATGAAATTTAATAAGCTTATTTATTTATTTATCATTTATTTATAAACACTCGATACTCGAGTAGTTGAGATGTCGAGTAATTGGAGTCTCTACTTATAGCCATTGTGATAAAGGTGAAATATGCTGCAGATCGAGTCACAAAGCCATTTTACAGTTAAGAGTTCATTTATTAATATACAGCATGCGATAAATCTGTCAACATGCGATCGACATGGAAAGATTATCATAAGGTTAATCTATAAATCTTCAACTAAAGTATGCAACCCTGATACCTGTCGGATCTTTTCTTAGTTTGCGTCAATGAATTCCAGAGGCAGCGATAAATTTAATTACCCTTTTATCATCATATATAAATAATTAAGATAAAGCAACATTAGAAATATTGCTAGTTGTCTATACGTTAAATGTTTTTTTTTTCACGTCGAATAAACTTAAGGACAATTTAAACAAAGCTACTCATAAGGAGATCAAAAAAAAGTCATTTACACGACCTCGAATGTAAGAAATTTATTAATCATCATTTTATATTGACCATGCAATGCAAGGACTTTAAATGTAAAGCTTTTAATCTTCAATTAGAGCTCGTATCATCAGGTCTTCAACGCCGATTGGATGATATGATTAACGAATTCAGTAATTATTTAAGTAATTTCTTCCACCGGAAATCTTTGAAGATAACATTTTCAAAAATATAGGAAAGGAATTATTTGACTCTTAGCAGGAACTATACCATTAATTTTGTTCATTAGTTTTCATACGCTCTGTTTTTATCTAGAGACACCACTGTTTATCTTTTCCTCAAGATTTCTTATCTGCGACGGCGCGTTATCTGGAGCAAATATACGGGGCGTAATAGTACAACTAATAATATTTTTACAAAAAATATCGGTAATAGGGGTACATAGTGACCAATGAGGGGCAACACAAAGCCGTGAGATTTAGCGCGGCTCAACTGGCGACACAAAAAAAAATGTTGCCGACAAAGGGTTGTCTTCTTGAGTGACAAGCCGCTCTGTATAGACGGGTGCATTTTCACAGGGTTTTAAGAAAATCTGTTAAAATAGAACTTTATGTCCAATCTCCAGTGCATGTACATTATACTTTTTAAGCAAACCCCGCTTCCAGTTTGAAGCATATGCAGAATATTTGATTTTAAATAATATACTTTGTGAGTATTCGAAAAAAAATGTATTCCAATTTTATTAAATTACTTTCAGTAATACACACAGGTAATTCCAAACTTTTAGTACTTTAATACATTATGTAACTCGGTTAATCTTTACATATATTAAGTGTTTAAAACTGTGGCTTAAAAAAAATATGATACACTAAATATCGGTGTTGTACTGTATGACATATTAAAAATCATAAGCACTACTCTATTATACTGTAAGGTTGATGTTTCGACAAAAAATGTCTGTTTCAAAACGACATTTGAAAGGGAATAAAAATTGCAAAACATTCACGTTTCCAAATATAATATATGAATTTCAAACCTGAAATTTCAAACCCATTGATATTGTGGATTACAAAATAAGTCTAAGGAATTTTAAGAACACACGGTAAACCAAAATTTAAAGAAGCTCACGTAAAATAGTGCGTTGACAAATATCGTAAAAAAACTTAATATCGCAGAAGGCACTTAACGATCGAATGAGATAAAGGATGCAATACAAATAGACAATAACCCCAAAAAGGTACAAGATAAGTAGATATCATACAAAGTACTAAACACTAATTTGGTATTCTGATACTTCGTTGGAGATATATTATCTCTCCTTATTTATGCTTCACTTACTTAATGTACCTGTTACCTGCATATTTATTTTAACGTTTTATATATGTATATATACATTAATTTTTTTAAGTCACAGTTACAAAAAAACAGCCGATGTTTTTTGGGTTTTGTTGCTGCGGACACTTTTTTTGCGGATTTTTTTTTTAATTAACAACACACTTTTTGGAGAACTTACCCATATATAATATAACAGGTGATAATGATCGCGAAAGGCGAAACCGGACCTAAAAATTATAAAACCTAAAGGGAAATAATACAAAAAATATGTACATGAATAAAATGTAGTAAAAATTATTATTAATTTCTAAAAACTCTTTTCTCGTCATTCTTATATTCGCCCCGACCCGACTACCACCCCAACAATACAACCCGACTATCGCCTTTCAGGCATTTTCATCGGTTAAAGTTCATTCGTGCACTTGAAATGCTTGTAAATGCCTTTGGGTCGTAAGTGACAAAATTCACTGGAAAATACAAAATTCAAACGACATTTTTTTTTGTATTACACACATATATTGCATACAAAAAATTTTATATTTACGTTTACGATGTTTATGTTCTCTCGTTTTCAGTGTTTTGTTATACTGACTCTTAAATTCAAGTTATATTTTTTATCATTCGAAAAATATCCAAATATTTGCAGGGAAGACAGTTGTATTTATTAATTTAAGATTATTATTTAAAAAAAAAATTCTCCATAAAAACCTTTTTGCTCATTAAATTAGGTTGTATAAGAAATTAACACCAGAGTTTTCCTGTTGTTGTTATTTTTTATATTCATTTATGATGGCAGTTACATGTATCAGTATAAATAAAAAATCCCTGTAGGATCAAAGGTATTGTTTTAAGGGGCGGCGTGTGCAGTCCTTATTGTTCAAATTTTCAGTGGTTCACAAATCATTAACACTTGAATAGTATGTTTTTTGCATCGCGCTTATTGATTTTGAAATCTAAAAATAATATTTTATGTGGCTATGAATAAAAATAACACTACCTATATTAAAGCACCAAATTCAATGCATACATAATCACAATTCAGTAAATTAAACTACTAATTGCTGTGAGTGGTTTGGTTTTATAAAGAACTAATCAGGTAGGTTGAATATTAAAACATTTATTCACTTAAAATAATACTCTCTTCTGGTTTTACAACGTTACCTAATGGAGATCAAAATTTAATTTCTCACCAACGACTTTTTCAGTTGATTTATTTATGTTTTATAAATTTTTGGATGCACAAAATATAGCGTTATTAACGTCTTTAATTTGCTTTGGGCAGCACTTTGTTTTATACATTTTCATATAATAATCTGTGGAGATTCATATCCCATTCAATTTTTACATTAAATATAAATCTTATGATCCAGTTTTTAGTATAAAGATTTCCGCTTCTTTGCAAAAACCGCTTGGTATTAAATGTAAAATGACGATCAACTGTACTGTTCACAATCTTATTTTAATATTTACATCGCACAGTGCATAGAGTTAAGCGGCAAATATTATAATCATTATTGGTAACTTTTCTTTCGATGATAATCATGTTCTTTTTCAGTTAAGTAGCACGTTTTCTTGCTTTCAAAGATTGTTCTTTTCTTTTTCTTAAGTTTTTTTCATGCTACTTAATATTTGTGAAGGTGAACTGCTCTTTATTGATTATTTGCGTGCACACATTTTCCAATGCAATAATTTAATAAAGCAAAACGTTAAACGTACAATATGTATGTATTTTATTGTATATGTATATGGCGCCGCGAGGAGAGCCTCAAATTCGTAAAGGTACTTAGTAAAAAGTTTGAAAAGCCGTGTTTTTAAGGCAGCGTTAGTGAAGGCTGTGTTGTCCGCGTCGCAAGTGGCGTCAGGCGGTCCAGACTAGACGCCTCCGGTTTTTACACTCCCAAATATACAACAACTACCTCTTCCGCTGGCATGGGTGGATGTGTAGTCTTTGATTTACCGATTATTGAAGATTCAATCTTCGCCAAAGTATCTCATAATTTTTTTTATTACTTTTTTATTAAAAAAATTGTAAAATATTAAAAATAACAATCATAAACATAATAGCTATGTGAATGAGTCAGGTATACATTTAAAATTAAAATTGTCAGTTTAAGAAGTGTTTAACGAAGCGTGACACGTATTTCGTCTCTTTAAGAAGCTAATATAATAAAGTAACTCATAAATTGGTATACGAAAGTTTTTCGAAATTTTAAATACTCGTTTAATTTACATTATATTATCTTTTTACAATGTCTAGTGACATAATATGTGTTTTTTGGATAAGATATTTATTATTTAATTGGAGCCATGATTTAATTATAATTCATTAAAAACCATTCAGAGTGATATTTAGTGAATCTTAACAGATTTTTACACTGCTCTTAGCAATATTTTATAATGTTTTGATATTATTTGATGGGTTTAAATAATAGGGAGTTGTTAGTTGTTTTTTTTAAGGAATAGTTGTAAGATTTAATTGTGCAGGATACACTCCTGTGTCGCGCTTCCTTTATATTTTATAGGCCAAAAAGATTTAGATCTGAAACCGCGGGATCACAATACCAAAGGCGATGATAGCCACATCACAAATGTCGCTTAATCACCCATTTCTAAAAGTTTTTTGTTTGAGAGCCTCCAATGATCACAAGTATGCAAAATAGATAGATCAAGCAAAAAATGTCTTTTATCAATTACTTTTTATCACATGACATCGAAATCAGTAGCTTAACGTTTTTACAAAAATTGTTAAAATATCTTTTGACGATCCGTTTTTATTGTTATAAATTTAAAGGTAGGCAAGGAGTTATAAATGTTTTGGATCATATTTCTTGTTTAAGATAGCTAGCTCTTAACCGTGGCTTGAAATCAAATTGATTTTTATTACAAGTTTATAAACTTGATAATACAAAATATAATATCAATCAGTTGACAAAGATCGTTGTTTTATATTTAATCCGGCAAAAACTAGTATTTTGTCAACCGTTGAGTAATATGCTTAAAATATTGAAACAGAGTAATTAATACATTTGTGTAATATATGTTTAACATTATTGGTTAAGAATAAATGTGAATAAAAATACGTTTGGATTATATCTCTGAGAAAAATGCGATTACTTTGTAAATATACTAATAAAATACATATGTATGCTAAAGAAATTCAATTCATTAGAACGATTGTGTATTCCTAATTCATATTAGAGCTAGATTCATACATATCAACTGTAATGCCATTTTAATCGTAATGAAACTCAATTTTGTAAAATTATGAAAAGAAAACTTAGTTTTCTTGAGTTGACAGTCCATATTTTAAGTTTTGGGCTTGAAGACAAAAAAGCAAAATAGTGCGATTGAGAAACACTGAATCGGTGTCTGGGACAATATTTTGAGAGATGCTGATGTATTTCGTTTCTAGCGCTCCCTCCTGCGTCCCACCCCATGAACCTGCATCAGATCCTACCGCCAGATAATTAATTATACGTTTAGTGTCGGTGATGAAAAAAATGAGGCAAAAACCGTACAAGTCAACCCGAAAATCCAAAACCAAAATAGCTACCAAAACTGAACATAGTCTTTTGGAAACAATGGGGTGTCACTCGCGAGAAAAGAAGTCGTTCAAATTGAAATGAGTCTAAGGTTTATATACATTTCGCACTTGAAGAAGTATTCAAGTAATCGTTTTAGTTTATAGTACATATTTCACATAATTTATGATTTCGACCCGAAAGAGCTTGCTATAATAAAATATTTGAATCGATGGAATTTTGTGATTTTCCCAGAATGATATAACGAGCGACAAGAATTTCAAGTGAGAGTGAGTGAATTTAAAATACCAGAAGGAGCGAAATTTAAACGACAAAACTCATTAAAAGTACACAATCCAAACGATTCAAATTTATTTACGTACTTCGTTATTAAAATTAGGGACTCTAATGTATATGTTATAGTGGTATCTGGAAGATCCGCAAATGACTCACCTGGGGGTCACTGTATTAATAAAATAGTCAACTTCAGTGAAACAACGTGGCTAAAAATGTTTCATTAATAAGAAGTCACATTTTTCATTGCATTATAAATTATGGATATATGGTCACGGGACAGAATTCCAATCCTCTCAAGCTAAGCTCAAAAAAATTATACATACTGGCTTATAATTTTATGTTTTGACTTTACTCTTTGAGTTCTTGCGGATTATTATAAAATGAGAAATCAAAATGATTAAATCTGAAGAATATTACTGATTATTGTATGAGTTCTGAAAGAAGAAATGTTTTTTTAATATTAGCCTATACTAAAATTATTCTTTTTATTTTAAACAAATAATAAGCTTGTGTGACTGTCTCTATCTGTATAATATTATTATTTGTGTAGTTTGTGGTTGCATTTTTGTTCCTGTAAATTAAAACAACTCGATTTCATACTTATTGCGCAGTATTCTTTATGATCTTCTATTATAATAAATTTAAAAATTAAAGACGAAACATTTCAAAAACAATCGTAAGCCTTACATTCATTTCATTTAATGTGCTTATTTTTCATAAATCTTTACAAAAATTCTGTCCCGTGACCATATATCAACAATTTACCTATATCTTTATACGTATAAATTATTTTTAACAGAGATAAATAATATGATTCAAAATAACTTTATAATAAAAAGAAAATGTTTTCAAATTTCCTATGTTCAAAGGGGGAAAACTTTTATAATTGTTTTTATATAAATTGCTTCTTGGCATTTGATATTGAACCACCCAATGTCCGAAGGTGGATATGGAAGCGGGCAACATATTTGGTCCATTCATAAAATGTGTACATGTTCCCAGGATATAGTTAGACAAGGACAAATGACCATTTCTCGGTATAACGTGTAGAATTAGTGGAATAGTGGAATGGTTTCCCTGATCATTTGAATGTGGGAGAGATGTATCAGACACAAATCGTGCACTCTTTTGATTCTTTCATTCAATTTGGGATGCCCCTTTTTCATTCATCTGGTTTCTTTTTTGTTATAAAAGATAACAGAGTTTTGGCTGAGCTCAGAAATTTAATTGAATAGTATTTATCGAAACTAGATAAATGTATTTATGGTAAACGATTTTCCCTTTGTGAATTGAAAAGGATTTATACTAAATATTCTTATTTCTTTATCAGCCACATCTTATTTGTAGGTGACCAATCATTTATAACAATTAATATACAATCGAGTATCTTAATTAATAACTTTGCTTAGATGTCCTTTGCAATATAATCGTTGTCGTTGACGTTTTATAATTTCAAGCAATTTGAAAAATCCATTTGCCTTTAAATCACATTCCTTATTTTGATACGGACTTATTTACTATATTTCATTTTATCAAGATATAACCGAACAAGGATATATTTTGAAAAAATGGAAAACCTATTCTGTTATATTTTTTTGTATTATTTAATAAAATAAGAATTGCGCGTGTTAAGCCTTAATATTTGCAATATGTAGATGCACGCAATCAATCCAGTGCATTTATATATATATATATTTGCAAAAGCATCATTATTGCACTTTAAAATCCAAACAGTATGGTATCAAAATATGCATTTTTCTACATTGGGAATGGCAGAACGTCACAAAAACTAATACCCATTTAAGTAAAATTATTTTTGCTAACCATTTTTTCTGGTACAGAAATGTGTCCTAATATGCAAAAGTATCTGGATCCAAAAATAATTTGTTTATTGGCTAGATAAGAAAAGCGGTTTTTCAATCATACTTATTTGGCCAACACAAATTGCATTAATTGCCAAATATCATTATGTATATCGTTAGTTAAGTGCTTAATGCATGCCGTTGTAAAATTAGGAGTTAAATAATGTTACTCATACTTAATGATCGTCAAGAGAGGAGTAAATAATAACGCAAAAAAGTGGCAATAAAGGCTTCATAAAAAATTCAATTATTATTTGGCTTCTATTTAAATATCATGTCAATCTAACGAAATCAATGACTGTTTTATTTTTATCAAAAAATTATAACATTTTTTTTCAATTTTTCGTTCAGTATTTTTTTACAATTATTACCCCAGCAAGAATTTACAAAAAACATTGAAAATAAATTTAAGATGTTGAAAGAAAATTAAAGTTTTTCACAAGTGAAAATATCTCATATTTAATCATTATCCAGCAATTAGACTATTTTAATTAAAAAATGGCGAAAAAAATTACATCACCTTGTAAAATAAAACTCTTGGCGATTTGGTTTTTGAACGATTCGTTCAAACTATATAATTATACATTTATTTCAGAGTGGGAACAACTTTTTTGAATATGGGTATATAATATAAGTTTATATTCTTACATAGCCAAAGCTTTTTGTATTCATCGTTCGATTCGATTAAAAACTTTTTTAACATTGGGGTAAATGGATAATTGATACCGTCTATTAGGTAATTAATTGTGAACTTATTATTCCCGCTGGAAGTTTGAGGGAGCTACAATTGGAAAAATCTGTTTAATTTCACCCGCCGGCCAAAATTTTTGAATCGTCAACGAAACCTTAAATCTTTCGCAGACTACTTATTTACTTTTCTTTCGAAAGTAAATAGCCATGTCATAAAATAAAGTTGATCAATTCAAAATGAGAGAAGGAGAAAGAATTAGTTAGGCAAATGATATTTTGGAAAATGGAGGCTTTTAAAAAAATTAAGCAACAATTTTGAATTAATTCTAAAGCGTTAGTATTTAAAAATCTTAAATCGCGAAATTAAATCAAAAAAATTATGTAACAAAATTTATTAACAATATAACTTACGTAGTATAAAAGTTTTTTCATACAAAATAACATGATTTATTTGTTTAATTAAAATATTTTATTTTTATTTTATTTAACTTACAACAATAATGATATCATAAATATTGCAATGGAAAATCTGCAGATTAATAGAATTGAATTTCCAATTGCACTACGCCATTCATTTTTAAATACCCTTAATTGTACTTATATGTCAAAGATCTACAATGTATAATAGAAAAAAAATGCAAATTAACAAGAAGATCCTCAAAAATTCTCATTATACACGAAGCCTTCATAAAAGCACACAAAATACATACTTTCATGTCGTCTTTTCGTTATTAATTTTTGTATCAAAAAATGGTCAAGATACAAGGCTTATATTAAATGTAATTTTTCTTGTACTTAGCGTCAATTATTTTTTATTAAAAAGACATTTTTTACAGCAATGGCTGTAGTTTATGGTAGGCTTACAAAGGTAAAAAAAATCGTGCCCGGTTGTAAAAATGAAATATTAACTAAAAAAACTTAAAAGAGGAACATAAATCTAGTTTTTCTCAATGTTATTCTGATAGAATATTGTTATTTCTAATAAAAATTCAGCTTTAATCTAAAAAGCATAGACAGAATCGTCCGTTTTAGAACATCATATGTTGTGTTTCGTTGAATTTTTTCCTCAGACAAACTGGTCAAATAAATATAATTCATTTGTTTAAGCTAAAATAAATATTCAAGACAAACTAGAATACAGATTGTTTTAACTATTCATATGGAATACGCATTCAAGGTTTGATCGGGTAGCTCATACTTTCAATCTTGTACAAAAAAACAAATGCAAATATGGCAATTGTCTGCATATCAATAATTCATAAACCAATCGATTTAGTAGGTATCTATAAACTAAAAAAAATAAATGGTTAAATGTCTTTCAAAATAAGATATGATACTAGTGACCGGAATAGAATTATAATAGAATCATGCTGAAAATTTATTAAATTCTTTTCTGTGAACAGAGAATTATGAAGAAAAGGATTGATCCTTTAATATTTGTCAAAGCTTTCATTCAGTTTGGGTAGTAAAAAAAATATTATCGAATGAAAAAACTTACACATTGACAGCGGTGATTGCTTGGCTGAATATTCATATCGAATTAAAAGACGTTCTGGTGATAGGTTCTGAAGTGAGCCTTGCTCTTAAACCTGTCGAGGACTCACCTGTCCAAGAGTTGGAGGAAAATTAGGGGACGGGGATTGTCCCTTAAGTCGATTGATCGTATATTATAAAGTAAATGCCGAAGAATATCGCCGCGGCTTTGTAGATGCCGACAAAAAGACCACACCTTTTCCTTTAATATGCCGCGTTTTCTAAAATTTTAATATAATCGCTCTTGTAAGCGCCCGCCCCGACTATATCGACTGTTTTAATTGGTGTTTCTTAATTGGTCACCGCGTATAAACAGAGTCCGTGTCATTTGGATACGTTAACAATCGACCTAAGATATGTTGGGCATGTTCAATTCAGCTGATTCGGTCTATGGTGTATCTATGAATGAATGGAAACATTTTTTTCAAGCTTAGATAGATTCTAAGGAGCGGAAGTGGTTATCGAATGAAGTGGCGTGATTAACATTCGAGAGGTCTTCGTGATTTGAATCTGGTTTGAAGTGATGCCACGGGTGCATGAAATAAATTTAATACACAATTAAAATTTAACAACAAAATCTTACCTGTTATAAATTTAAATTTTACTAAATTAAAAAAAAAAACAAATATTTAGACGGATATGTCGGGTCCGCAGTGCGGTTAAAGTTGTTGGCTTTCGTGACGGTCTTCACGGACTCGAGTCCCAGTACGATCAGCAATTTTTCAATCGATTTATCGATTCTGTTCGAAGGCATGCTTGTGTTGTCTAAAAAAATCACCTATCCGATCCTTTAACAACAACAGTAACTAGCTAAGCGCTAGTCCTCCTATTTTTTCAATCTTTACTCTCTTAAAAAAAAGAGGTCGAGCAATTGAGTAACAAACAGTTATCTTAGAAAAACAAACGTTGAGATAAACTCCGTAAAGAGTCTATATGCTCCACATTGGGATCGGAAATGGTTAGAAAAATCTAAATTTGAATATATTTTAATAATTTTACTTAAGTAGCAATATTTCATTTTTCGCAAAAATATAGTTTATGCATTAGAAAAAAATACATATTTTAACAAAAAATCAACACAATTAAGAAATTTGGTCGATTCTGTCAAAATTTCAATATTTATGGTTCGTCAATATTAGGTGACAATTTTTGAATGGCAATAAATACTTGGCGGAAAAACAGTCGGTATATTGACACACTGCTACCTACTAGTTCTATCCTAGAGGACGTTATCCTTCTATCCCTACTACCGAACTCAAAAGTGGTTGAGCGGATAAGTAACAGGTAGCCCTCGTGTACAACATGTGTTAAGATACCTCCATCATATGCACCACATTGGGAGCGGATATGGATTAAAAAGTATACATATTAAACAGATTTTTTAATAATTTAAAAATCTTCATAATATCACTCGAATTTATTTTGTATTATATTTAAGTAAAAAAAAATATCTTTATTCACAAACTAAGGGTAGAACTGTTTTTTTTTTTAAATTGGTTTATCCTTTATTTTTTGATGCCGTTATCATTTGAAATTGTATGGCGGTATTTTATTTCGACATATTGATAAAATTTCTTATTCAGCAGTGCCTTGTTGCATAAATGGCTTTTATATGTATCGTAATAAGGACGCTTCCGGTAATATCTCTCTTTCGAGTCAATACATCAAATTGCATGCTCACGCGAGCACGCGCTGTACCCTCATTACACACACATACAATTAATGATAATATTACTATTTTGTGAACTTAAAGCAGCAAAAGCCAAAACAGATTTGAGATACAATAAAGTGTAATGCAATTAGAAGTCAACGATAAAAAATATTGTTAGTGGTGAAGAAATTAATTTTGTTTCTCATTTTATTAATATTATATTTTCAATGATAAAATTGATGCACAGTATTATTTGATATAAAATTAATTAATACGAGAAACTCGTTAAGTGTTTGACTTTATTCATTTAAAAACATGCAATATAAATATTCATTTTGATATGTGAAGTGATGTTTTCAATAAAAAAAATATCTTACGCCTAAATATTTTTCACGTTATATATTATTGTTACGCATTTTTATAAGCAAATTTATAAGATATCATTTTTAAAATGCTTTCAATTTATATTAAATTTGAATTGTTTGAATTTCGTACTTTTACATGAGTTTTGTCACTAACGACACGGGTTTCGCCTTTCGGCATCTTCAGGAATTTCAAGTACACTGATGTACTTGAACTGGCAGTCAGAAATTTTACTTAGTGATCTTCTTCTATTTTTGTATATAAACGATACAAACTGTTTACTACGCGTCAGTTCAAGTAAATCCTTACACTTGAAATTCCTGAAGATGCCGAAAGGCGAAACCAGGGTTGTAAGCGACTTTATTGACTTTTATATTGTATTTTGGGTTGAACTATGTCTAATTTTTTTGTAATAATCATGCTTATCGATAGTTATTGTTGACTTTATTCAATATACATGATTAACTTTTGCCTGGCTGAGGGTGAAACAGTCGACCACCACTTCTATTTTAAATATCTATCTTAATATTAGTGATACAAAGTGTAAACTTTTGGTATTCTTAAATCATTGTTTTTTATATTTTGTTCAGTACAAAAATATGATTTTGATCAACTAGTTTCGTCACAATTAAATAAAAAAGAAAGAAGTCGGATAAGTATTGGCCGAAAACCATTTATATTGTTGTATAACTGTAATCTTATTTCAAACACACTTCTTTCAACGAACATTCCAAATCAAATGAATGCTTTTTACATTTAAATGTGTTGATAAGAAGCCGCATTCACCGTTCGCATCGCCAGTGTAGAATAAACAAGATCACGATCAGGTTGTCTCATTCATGAGCGACTTAAAATATGAATAATTATAAGAAAATTATCGATTTTCATTAAACTTTTTTTATAGAACGATGTATAAAGATACTTCAAAGCATAATTAATCATTTTTTTATTGCAGTCTATGCCAATAAGGCCACTGGGGTCTTATTTATACACTTGGGCCTACGAACTATTTTTCATGGACAGTCTTTCGAAGGTTAATATTGGAACGATTTAAAAGTTTATTTTTAGGAAGAGATGCATTTCCGAATACATGGCTTATTTGGTTTGATATTTGAAAAAAACATATCCCGGTTAGCTAAACCAACCGTAAAAACAAAATAAATATATTAAAATTAATATTGTGTTTAATCTAAAGCTAATTTTAAGCGTTTTGAACGAGCACTGCTGTGTTGTTTTTATGCATAATGAAACGGCTTGAAAGTTTTGGAAATATAAGATAAGTAAACATCGGTTGAAAAGATGTATTTAATAAATAACAGAGCGTTGCCAATTCTCAAAATGCAATGAAAAACATGATAAATCGTTAGTGTCAAGCCATGCTACGCTGGACTTGTTCAGCTTTTGGTTTTGAAATGTCACACCCCTGCGTGCCTTACAATAAATGCTTTAACAAATCCTTATCTCGGAAGATTCTAATTCAGCATGGCGTGTAGTGTATTTTGGTGATTATCTGTTGCTCAATATGCAGTTAATTTACCGCATATTGAATAATAATTAAATAATGATGTATAATAAAATCAATCAGATAGCCAATGCAAACGTTTATCACCACAAAACAAGTTGACCAACCCTGCAACTTTGTTGAATAAAGTAAGCTCTGTCACTATACGTTAAATTGTCAGGTGAGTGGGTAACTAGCTATATAAAATTTGGATGTTTTTGTTTGAGTATTCGATGTAAGTTTGGCCATTTTGTGGCCGAAATCCCCTAGTTTTAGTTGTATCGCCCTAGACATATCAGGTTGCATTATCAATCAGGTGCAATGAGTGACAGCGGCGAGTTTGCCGCCGAGGGGGGGTCAATTTTTTCGTGTTGTCGCTGCGTGCCGCCGCTCACCTGTCACCGCAGGGTTGAATATTTAATATTATGAAATGTAAATAAAATGATACGATAGGCGTTGCCCAGCCCACACGGCTAATGGCCTATGGGAGAGGCCAGGGCTGGCCAAGATGGCCGCCGCCGCCCATCATGGCTGCCCGTGTAAAACGTGTTTTCCTTTATCGCGGACACATGTGCTCGCCGCCACCGTCAGCATGCGTTCGCGTCGTTGGATCACCATGCTGTCTAATGGGCATCTGAATCGTTAACTATTTTTTTTTATCGAAGCGGCTTAATGCATGTTGAAATGTTATTGAGTTAATAAAGTAGTTGTTTCGGATGATAACAGATATATAAAAACAAAATTTCATATTTTCGTTTTCATCAGTATGGAGAGGAAGGTGGTGCTGTCCTCTTCACGTGGCAGGCTGTCGAGTTGTGATATAATTATACCCTTCACAATACCTGCCCGCGATCATGCTGGAAAACTGCCATTAGCAAAAATTCCCAAGTCATATTTATTATTTGAATTAACAACACACATCAAATAGTATTACTTCCTCATATATTCTGATAAAGATCAGGTTCGCTTATCGCAAGCATTATCAACCAATAAAAAAATACAGTAAACACAAGGCTATTCATATCCTATAGAGAAACGTGCGACAAGACTTATTTCGCTTTTTGATATAAATACCTTTGTTTCACTTTATATTTTATTTTTGTAAAAATATTATTCTACAATAAGTTGTGTCTATTTAAAAATGCCTTTTTGCATAGGAGTGACAGTTAAAACATTAAAAGTGATAAATAGAATTGACACCAAATGATACCAATCAGTTTCAGCATCAACAAGCTTATTGTCTGATTTATATTAAGTTACTAGTTTACGGTGATAGCAAAAAAAAATATTTAATCGAAACTTTCACTTGTGACTAAGAAATTCATATTTTCTTAATACGTCATGTTTTATATTCATCTAAATTGCATAAACTTTAAGCATTGAGCATAATATTACACAGTTGAAGAAATAAAATACATTGTGTTGGTATTCACATAAAATTATTCGTTATGAAAAATACATAAAAATAGATTGCAACCTATGTATTATAAAGGCTACTTTTGTTTTTAAAAATTGCTCACATAAATGGAAATGTTATTTGAAACTATTTTGCATGAACTACATAGTGGATAGTTGAAAGAAAAGTCACTGAAAATATGCCATGCGATCGCGAGCGAATAGTGGCGCCGACAAACTTGATAACAACCACTTATGCCCTTTTATTTACCTACCTGTCGATGTGTTCAGTAACACGAAAACCGCGGCTCTTTATTCGATGTACCTACCTACCTACCTACCTTTTATCCCAAAACGCTTTTCGTTTGCTGTTTAATCTTTTTAACATTTGTGTGAATAAATGCAATTAAGATATTTAATTTGCTTACTTGCTAAAACAATTACCGGATCGCCGTTTTAAGTAATTAAAATAAAAGGTTTTCCTTTGTAAAATAAATATGCAAAATATTTCTTACTCGTTAAATTTTGATTGTTTTTATACCAATTTGCAATCGATAAATTAAGTTAATTATTAAGATAAATTCGAGTAGGATGAGTTACATCATTTGAAAATTGTTGGTAATTTTTTTTTCAACAAAGTAACTAAATACTTTTTCTTGTGGTATAACAAATATTTAAGCGGAAGTATTTACAAATGCTACATATTATTTTGGTAGATTTAAAAAAAATATTTAATTATTTATTTCTGGAATAGAAATGCAGGTGTTGAATTGATATACACACCTTCACGTCTGTCATGTGCAAATATCTTTCGAATTAAACTAACGAAATAAATTGAACTTTCCCAACAATTAAAGCTAACATTGATAGAATAACTTTCTTTACTTTCTACATATGTAAGTTACCTTCCTCCAGAAATAGTATGTAAGTAAAATGATAAATTACTTACCACTCCTGCTATTTCGTCCCATACAGTTCAAATCATAATGAAGCATTTGACTGTTGAGCTGTATAAGGTGTCCATGCATACATAGGTGTTAATCATTATTTCAAAAAAAAAAAAATACCATTTTTCATACACAATTGATATATTATTTATGTATTGGTGGTGAATATTTTCCGAAGATGAAC
The DNA here is from genome assembly GCA_028554975.1 of Himalopsyche kuldschensis. Classification (NCBI taxonomy): domain Eukaryota; kingdom Metazoa; phylum Arthropoda; class Insecta; order Trichoptera; family Rhyacophilidae; genus Himalopsyche; species Himalopsyche kuldschensis. Next base: position 9,084,141 of record JAHFWI010000038.1, read on the forward strand.
TGATTGTTTAACGATGTATAAAACAATATACTAAACAATACCTAGGTTATTAGACATAATGATGCTATAATTAGTGTAGACACAGATAAATATATCACTCAAAGAATACAGCGGTTTTAATTGCGCTCAATGTATATTAATGTGTACTGCGTCGCAATTATTGCCTGCAATTAAAGTATGCAAACAGAAGTTGAATTAAATTAAATCCTACATAAGTAAACACACTAAAAGTTTTCGCACCAAAGCGAACAAAAAACAGTAATTATTCGACGTGTAAAATAATTAAGCGCGCTCTGTAAGAAAAATAATTTAAACAAAAACAACTTTGTATGCGCGTACCGACCGAAATGATACTTCTGCGAAAACTCGACTCTTACGTATGTCCATTGGCGGTCTGTGGCTGAGGTAATACCTCTTTGTGTGCAACCGTGCTTATAAAAGTGACTTAGTACGTTTATATAGTAACATTATTCTTGTATATTGTTACCGCTTAACCCATCCTGTGTCGAAGATTACTACCATACTAACTATAAATGTATCAACAGATGCCATAGTCACAATCCACTAATCCTAATGTTTAAGTTTAAACAAATATTCTCATGCAAAGGAATTGTGTTTTTGATATTGACGACACAAAAAGATTAACAGTAATAAATATCTAATGGAATTTAAAACTAAATTATCTTGGCAATTTGTATGCCTTCATGCTTTACTCCTTGCCTCTCAATTGATCGGGTTAAATTATGACTCAATGAGATAAAGTCAGTGTGGGTTAAACATCATTTTGATGACCGACGACGATAATCGACGTAAATGAATATAGCTCAAATATAATATGCAAATTTAAATCGGTGGATATTTTCTGCATTCCAAAATTAGCGTTAAGGCATAGATGAAGTTTAATGTTTCAAATTATGAGTAGAGTAAAAGAAGGTTTATAACGAATGTATTATAAACCTATTTTTATGCGTACAATTTTGAATTCATGTTGCTTATGGTCAAGAGCATAATTTATTAACGTTATTTCTTCGTAATTCTGTTCGTTTGTTGTCGGATGTAATGTCATTTTTGTCCATATTTTTTAAAATATTGATCTTTGCTTCTTGTCACAATACAATTCAACTTTTCACGAAGCGTTCGGTATAATATCCATGAAAGGGTTATTTAAATATATATGCATTATTCCCGCATACCGTTTAACATGCTCGAGTCGTCGGTGATCTTACTCGTACATCGAGGATACAGTCTTTTACTTCGTTGGCCATAAATTGTGTTAGGCAGAGCGCTATCTCTTCTACAAAGCTACACTTAATTATTGGCTATTAAGGTCCGGCTTATCGGGGATACAAAGCTGGACATAGAGGTCGGCTGAACGCATTCATTACGGCGATGCTTATTAAAACAAGAAATGCCATTTCTTTTCATTTGAATACTGAGATAGGCGACATGCGCACCGCTTGCGTTCGGATAACGGCTGTCAACCTGTTTGTTTGAATGTGTAAAATGATTGTCTCCGTAAAGGCTGGCTTAGAGTTAACATTATAAATGAAGTGAACTGTTTTCCTTGTCATATTCGTGTTTAAAACTGCAGATAATGTTGGATTTCAAAAGCTCAACTTGACAAATACGTGTTTACACATTGTAAACAGAAAATTAAGGTTGGGTCCGTGGTCGACTGTCAATGTCTTTGGCAACAGTTGCAAAACCCACGACTTCGAATCCCAGAACACGCATGTTCATTTTTAATCGAATTATTGAGTTCTGTTCAAAGGCATGGTTGTCTTTGTTGTATTTAATTCCCTCCCACACTGATCCGCTCCGTCAAACGAGGTAACGATGAGCAATGAGCTAACCACCAAAGTTTTCATGGTTGTATCTTTTCTATTACTAATCTTTTGCAAACAAAAATTGATTTATTTACCATAGACTATTTATTGTCTGGCTATAAGAAATTTATAAAAATTTAATTTTTTCAATATTTCTTATGTAAAATGTTTGCATGCGTATTTGTTATATGAAAGCTTCATTGATTTTGCCAACTATAAGTGTATGAATTCTAGATTGAAATGAAGATATAAAATCCTCTTCGGCAAAGCAAACAAATATATATAAGTTTTTAAGAAAAACGAATTAATGAATCAAAAATTTAGAAAACTACCCTTGATACACGTTTCTGAAAATGGCATGATACCAAAATCACAATCAACATTTTTTTTTGTGAAACTTGTGCGAATATCAATTTGGTTTCAAATCAATCTATAATCTACAACGAATCTTTCGAGATTCATAAAACCATATTCTTATGTATTCGGACAAACCAAGCTTTACTTGATCACAACGTTTTATTTGATTGCTATTTTGTGGTAATATTTCTGACCACTTATCAGCCATTCACTTATCAGCCTCATTTTATATGAAATGGACTCAGTTAAAACATGTTTGCAACTGTATTGATAACATGGCAGCTTCAATGAGCTTTTTTAACTTGCCAGTAAGTGAGTTCAAGATAGAAACATGGAATGCTTGAAACATTAATACTTAAATAATATATTCATTTTTGACTAGTTTTTTAATGCTCTTTAATGTATTGCAATCTTGGACTCAAATCGCATTGATGTCTCTATTAATAAAAAATGTTTTTGCGTTGATAATATTTAAACTCTTCTTATACCTGACATGAATTAAACATGCGTTTTTTGTGACTAATACGCCCGACTTAATTCTCCGTGTCATTAAAATACTACAAAATGTTCTTTTTAGGGATAGTTCCATACACGTGATACTCGTATCAGTATAAATATTATCTGAATATATGGCAAGTAATCAATTACATAATTGATTGAACTATGAAATCATGTGGCTTGGCATTTGCAAAAGAAAATGTTTCAGGTTCGATTAATTTATATCTCAGCTGTTTTTTGTGCCTGTTTGCTTTGTAATCTTGAGTGAAATTCTCTTTTTATATCTTAATCTAACAAAAGTGATCTGAAATATGAAATATCTGCCACAATGGAAAAAAACTCTACTGCCAAATATGTATTTCAAATACTTTATTGATTTTTTTAGTATGAGTTGACTGTTATAAAGAACTTTAAGTGATTTAGTCATATTGATTATATATTTTTTTAAATATCCATTATATTCAAATATTGAAACAAAATAGGTAGATGAATTATTAAAAAAAACATAAATTTTAATATCTATCAAGTGTTCTATCGCTTTACTGCATTACGTATACTTTGAAAAGAAATGGCTTGAATAATTCAAAAAACATTTTTTTATTTTAAAATCAATTCACGGTTGACATTTTACTTCAACGGAAACATGAGCACACTATATTAATGGGATTGAAATGTATGTCTGGCAGACACCCGGAGAGAATTTCTTCTTTGCAATAAAACTTAACCAAAAAATTCCACAAAAGTAATTATCACCAATTGCTTAGTTTAATGTGCGGTTCAAGATATTTTATATCCTCACTTACTGGAGTCTGAAGCAGTCCGCGGGAATACCGAAATTATTGCTTTTAAAGACACGCACACATAAACGATCATTAACTGGCATTAAAACGGCAAGGGAATGCACTAGGAATAATTATTACCGCTAAACAACTGTAGGGGGTTGCGATTTTCAATTTTCATCGTTTTTTTAATTGTTTATTCAAAATAACATTCTCTTTTATCACCACGGCATTGAATTTTTTATTTAAGCTCAACCGGAAAGCTTTTCAATATTTCTTGTTTCTAGAAGCAGACCTTCCTAATTAGCAGCAATAATTAAAAAGAGTTTGCTCCTAATTTTCTTGACTCGATAAATCTTGGCTGCATGTGACCAATCTTTTGCCATGCGCTAAAATGCGATTTGCTCAGCCACTTAATTGAATTAATATTGAGCATCCTGTGTATCCGTATACCGGAAGCCCGTCGTGGTAATAGGGTATAATCTGCAGCGGCTGAACCTCAAGAGGAATTAAGGAAATTGTATTCCTAATGATATGTAGGTGCAAATTAATTTATCGTAATCCCCAAAGTTGGCTATGGTTGAGACCAGGTATGTATGTTGGCCGAATGGTAGATGGGCCGACATGTAGATGCGGCGATATAATGGATGCTGATCACATTCTATGGATTTGTCCTTTTATGCCCTCTGAGCGGGAAGATTTACTCAGGTTGGTCCGACCAGCTGTCGGGCCAGTAGGCCACGCCGACTTGGTAGCCAATAAAAATAATTATTTGGCCTTCAACAAATTTACGGCGTCATACGGTGCAAGGACGGACCTATTCGTATAGGTCCGTAACCGGCATTTGTTGATTGCATTAATGACAGCATTAAATAGCATTTCTAGAATCAGTAACGTATAGGGTTTGCTATTTATTTAGAGTCAGTAATGCACACTTGAGTGCCTTGGCCTCCAAGTCCTGGGCAAATGCTCCCGAGACAACTCTATACTCGCAAACAGAACAGATACGCTTAACGTTGTTTACGCCACGGGACACGATCGCTGATACCGAATGTAAGGCCGTGGCGGGTGGTGGTTGGGAGTAGTTTAGTTTAGCTTAGGTTGAGACCAGGTTTTCGGAATTTATTGAGCCGTATGAGAACGAACCGCAGCTGACAACTCTGCTCGTTTGGCATTCAAATCAGGGCATTCACTGATTCCTGCATCCACAAGAGCAGTCTGGCCTTTTAACCAATTTGATCAGCCCACATAGTTTCTCGTTGAACCTGTCATAGTCAGTTATTTCATAGGTGATATTTTCGACGCTTAAATGCACCATTTCTTTCTAAATTGAACTAATACTGAGCATTCAGAAGGTGTGACCAGCTTGCGGATATCCAACACTCTCAGGTCAGACCATAGAATACTTTATTATTTATGTTCGATATCTAACCAGATACAAGAAACGTTCTAAGAAAAGTTAGAAATATTTTTGTTCTGAAATAAAATATCAAGCCCTTGATTTTGATATCGGAAAACAAGGAAAACGATATATGCGGCGTCACAGGCGAACATCGATAAGGCCACCAAAAAAAATATTAGTTATATCTTTTCCATCGTCTAATGTTTTATGTTTCTAAGCAAAACAACTATGGTGAGTGCAGTAAATATAAACAAAACAAGATCGGATATACCGGTACTGAATTTATCGGTTTCTGTATGAAGTTTCCGTAGTGGTATTTATAGTTATATTTCATTATATAATAAGCGGTATACAAGTATTTTTGCCTAGAAAGGTTACGTATAAATAAGATACATGTATATCAACAAAGTAATACGTATACAACCTTGTTATATACCCACTGAGCAATGATAATTGTCCGTATTATCATTTATCTGTAAATTAAATATATCAAAGTGTTTGTTAGTAGAATAGAATGGTTTTTGTTGACGAAATACTCTGCTTGTCATTTAACTACTCAATGTAACTAATGGCATTATAATCTTTGTCAGTATTTCAGTTTTGTTTACATACTGCCAGACTGAAATAGTCACCGCAAACTCACACTTCACATTTCATACGCAAATGCCGACTTAAAGTCAATAACACCGCGGCAAAAGGATGCAAGTCCAAGCCACGAGGTGTTTGACAATCGTCTTGGTTATAATCATACACAAATTTGTCATTAAGAATTAAGGATAAAACAGAAAAAATCTCATTGTAATAGAAACAATCAGTACTTTTCAAATGTGTGTAAACTAACAAATATTTTTTGTAGTTAATAACATAGACACTTAACTATTTACCTCATTGTAAATTCGTCACAAGCGATATAATTTTGCTTGAGTAAAACTGTATCTTTAGGCTATTTTTTGATTGATAATAATCATCATATATACTTACAGTAATAATATTTTTTACAATCAATGTAGTGAGTTCCTATTGTACTGTCTTCTAGTAAAATATTTAAGGAGCATTCTTTACTGCTTAATTGTTTGTACTTGCGTCCATTTGAATTTGAAGTGGTGAAAAAATATTTCGGTTTACTAAATCTCACGCGAGTGTTGACACCTTTCTTCAGAATTGGAATAAGAAAAAAAAACAGTTATTTTAAACGCTGCTTAAGTTGGATAAACAAGGGATTTGATGAGGCCTCATAGTGTTACTTGAAAATGTTGACACACTATATCGCTTCACACTCGACGTATTGTGATTATCGTAATTATTAATACTATTTCGGCGCCATGTTATAAACTTTCTGAATAAATTTAACTGTATTTGAATTACAATATTAACACACCCGTACTCTGTGTATAAACAAACATTTTCTTTCAAATTGTTTTACCGTGAATAATAAAGCGCGAATAATTGAATAAAATTATTTTTTCAAGTGAAGTATGATAGTCAAATTATCTTTTGGCAAGTTAAGTGAAAAATGATAATAACATATCAACGTGAGTAAGATCAAACCCGCTGCTAGATATGTATGTTGGAGAAATCATAAATTAGTGCTAACAAAAATTTCACCAATAAATTCATATATCTAAATTCAAAATTTTTCTTTGAATCAAATTTCTGCGTTTTAAGAGTTTTGAAGAGTTTTAAAAAAATTGTACCAAACATAAAAAACTTAGTGAATTTAAAATTAACCTTTAACGTTCAATTTTGGCTTGATGGTTAGAACGAAATTACATTAGAAATTTCTGAATATATAATTTAATGTTACATTGAATTTAAGAAGCAAAAGTGTTAAGTGTTAAGTTGTAAGTATAAAAATTGGATTTATTTGAGATTTACATATAAAATGGTGCTAACAAATAAGTTAAATATATGAATATACTACTATTAGAGTCTGTTGCTGATTGGCTAATCCTCATGACTCGTTTCCATCACGAAATCCTTGCATCGAAACTTTTCAATCTTTTTTTCACTCTATCTTATATCTATCGTTTTTTCATTACTCACGTCCTGATCATGAAAAAATAGTCAGTGAGAGCAGATGAATAACTTAAAGTCCATAATCTACCACGCCATTGTTTCTAAAGAGAGATTTTGGGCTAAAGAATTAGCACCATATATATATGTATTTAATCAACTGTCATGATTTTTTTAACTCTTAGTCGGACGCTGAAAAAGTTTATAAAAAGATCTTCCAAATAAAAACGGAACAGTCATGTATGTATGTGATTATATAATATATCTATACAGCAAGAATTTGGCTGCAGAAATAACTAATAACTTTCTTCTCAAATAGGTAAGATATTCAATGTTACCCCTTAACAAGTACTCGAGCTTCAGGGTAGGTAATTTGAAATGACATAGTGAGGCATGACAGACGATTTGGTAATGTTCACAACATGTGGGTCGTGTACATCAGGGACCCGATGGATCTGTCTCGCGATATATCCTGCCTAATTAGTGCCTAGGCGCGTGGCTTTGTACGTCCAAAGTTTTGACACTTTCTGATTGTGGGTAGATAAATAAAAACAACGCACGCGCTTCGAAGGGAAAATCAAAAAACAGGCAGATAGAGTGTTGTCGAGCTTTTTTCAGATAAAATGGATTTTTTGTGTTTTTTTTTAATAATTTCGTAGGCGCTGACACTTCGTCTGACATTTGGTGAACATTTATTTTTTACCAACACACAGTATTTTATTTATTTCTTTTAACACATTTTGCAGAAAAACAATGATAGAAAATTAGTTGAATATGTGCTTCCAACGTAAACCAAAAAAATGATATTTTATTAATTATATTACCCTAATTTCCAACAAAGTTTACAATGATTCAAAATAAGCCTGAAAATTAAAACAATGACGACATATGAAAAACGGTATTTTAAAGTATCACAGATAAATTGCTGGTAATGCAACGATTGATTTATTTACTGTTTTCAAAAATTTCATGTATTAGAAAACAAATGTGTTTTAATGATTTATTTCAGCAAATTTTAAGCCATCGACGTACAAACGGTTCGTATCAACTAAAGTTCATCAACCTAAAGATAGTTAATGTTATTTTTAAATGAGAGTTGTTATTTTATCACTAAATTGTCAGTGAATTTATAGTAGAAGCGTGATTATTGCCCAATAATAAAGTTTTCAATACTTACTTATTTTCTTTGCACCATAATGTGAAAATGTTGGTCGCCTAATAAACGGAAATGTTTGAAGTTCGAATTTTGATTCGAAGAAGTGTTAAAATTAGACGACTTGCTTTTATTACCAAGAAGTGAATTGTTTTGATAGAGATGGTATTCATTTCAGTAAGTGATAAATACAAAAAAGATGAAATATTAAATGATTATTTCTGAGAGCACTTATATGAGGTGCTAAAAGCAAAAAGCCAATAAGTCCACAATTTGTCGAAATTGAACAAAAAATACGTTCATATACTTTTTTTACTAATAATTTCACAAAATATGAAACCGATTATTGTTAATTGACAAAAAATTCTATAAAAGCTGACAAATATTATGAAGACAGTGCATATAATTGAAAGTAATAATGAATAAATAAAAACATTTTTGGAAGTAAAAAAAATCTAATGTCAATACAGAAAGCTCGTCGTTGAAAATATTTTCCCCTGTAGGCTATGCATTAATCAGCAACAAATGCAAAATTTTAATAAAATTATTATTTAGCCTGGATTTCGGCTAGTTAAATAAAAAATATTAAGTATCATGCTTAATTTAATAATGACATGTAAATTTAGATAAATTAAATCATTAAAAGCAGATATTAAAACCTCTTATTTTTTTGATTAATATTTATTGCATTTAATTGTTGAGTGAAGAGTAAAAATATAAAAATATTTCTTTATAAGAAATACATTACGACGAAAATATAAACTATCGTTAAAATTCAATATTTAAGCGGGAAACAGAAAAGAGTCGTTTTTTTTCAAAAAAATGGAAAATGAAAATTTCTCTTTTTGCGGTAAAGCGCATTAAAATATGATAAACCAAAATCAAAAATTTTCATATTAATTCAGGATAAAATCAATAATAAATAATGGAAACTTGTTTTGTAGCTATGATGTATTAAAAATACCTGTTTGTAATAAAAAGCTTGAGCAGTCTATGATTACATACATATGTATTTCTCAGATAAGCAAACATTTAAACATACTGTTCAAACCCGACACCTATGTCAGTCACTTTATTATTCACAATCGTATTATCGTACAATCATTACCGCTAAATTGATTTTTCCCTATTTTCCATCTGTAAATTAAAAAATTATTTATTAGGGCTACATAAGGTTTTATCTAATATTTGTATTGTATCGTCAATTGTAATGCAAAAGCAGCAAAATTTTGAACGATTACATTCACAGATTTTTTTATAATACTGTTAAGCTATCAACATTGTATCGTATTATAATATTTACAATTCAATGTTTAAAAAATGAACCAATTAACTCCAAAATAAAACATAGGTACAAAAATGATACGTAGTTAGGTAATTCTATCATCGTAAGATAAATCCAGCTAAAAATAAGTATTTGATATACCAATAAAAATGCATTGCTAGGTCTAATAATTAATTTGAAATTTTTGATAAAATGAACGTGTTTTCCTGTTCCGGAGATTTTTTATTAGATGTGAGAAACCAATATTACTCCAAGTTAGTCTTCGAATAGGCACGACAAAGGCACACAACTTACTGTTGAAATAATGAACTATTTTCGTGAGGGCACTTTTGTATAAATCACCATCAAAAAAGGGTTAAGGGCGCTTATTCGAGGTGTTTTTATTTTTATTGATTCAGTTGCCTCAGTAAATTTTATTGTTTCTTGGTCGGTTGTGGCGCCACATACAATACATTGTTTTCACGTAAAAGTTGTAAAAAAACAGTAAGGTATCTGGACATGCTGGAATTTTTCGGAAAATGGCAGCGTTCCTTTTTAGAACATAGCTGTTTTCAAAATGCGATATTTTTTGAAAATGTATTATTACATTTAATACGTTAATAGAACTACAAAACTATTTTTATATACATACATCGATAATTTTAGAACAAGATTTTTACATTTTAGAATTGGGTTGCTCTTAAATATAGCTCATTTTGTTCTCATAAAACACGGAATCTATTTTTGTATATTAATTTAATTGAATCATTAGATTTCTGATAATTTCGAGGAATTATTTTGTCGAAGAATCTAAATAGGTTGAACAAATTTAAATAGACATCGAGCGCAAACTTTTTTATTTATCTGCCATGTCTATTTTGAAAAATAACGTATTTATTAATACAGTTATAAAATACAAAAAAAAATATTTCCGGTCACACTTCATTCAACTGTCTACCGAGTATATGCTGAGGGGTATCACGGATATGTTTATCGGTCAAATTTTTATTAGACTCAATATATAATTAAAAAATCTTACTGTTTATGAAAAGCAAATTCGATAATTTGATAATAAGCGTGTGTGTTGTGTGGCATTATTATTGTTGACGAGGGCTTTTATATTTGGCTAGTCACTTTTCTTCATCGGTATAATTGTTAGTTATCTCGTAATGACACCACGAAACCAATCAACGATTAGAGTGATAAGAGACCTTTATGTACCAACGATATGCAATGGTCGCTCAATGAAAACAACACAAAATTGTTTCATGTCTGTTGGAATGTATTTTTAAGCTAAAAAACTTCTTTCTTAAGAAATTTTAATTAACCCCTGGTAAGAATTTTCTTATAAAAATGTCTATGCCTTGTATTTATAATGCTGGATGCAGCCCTCGGATAATTTTTAATTTTCAATGTGGCTTTCGGTTCACCATAAGTTGAGACAGCTCTGTATAACAAACTCTACTGCAAGTTCTGTATAGTATTCGTTTTTCTTTAAGCTCGGAATGATTATGAATAACTAAATATATACACAGATCTAGGCGTGTTATGATCAAGTATTGATATTTAAAATTCCTATCCTTTTTTTAGATAAATAACATTTGTAGCTCAACCAAAACAGGCAATTCTAAGTACTTATTTACTTAAGATTGCTAGATTTGGTTTTATATAAAAATTTTATAAACTTCTTTTGAAACTCTACGACTCATATGAGTACGCCATAATATTAGATTTTACTTGGTTCTTCCGTTTCTAGATACCTAGTATAATAGAAAGGTGAGCAGATACTCGGTTCGTGCTTTAATTCTAAAGCGGAAAGTATTTAAATGATATTCGCAGACTTGTAAGAACGTGCTCTGAGATGTGTTTAAATAAAAGCGCGATCCTATTGTTTCTCCAAAGAGGTAGTAACTACTCACTACCGACTACTCACAAGTACTCAGAGTACTCCAAGTACTCGAAGTACCTACATAACGAGATAACGATTTTCTTCGAAAGCAATCAGCACAGTTCAGATGGCCAATGACAAACGTGACTTCAGGAAAAAACTGCTATGTCCTAACTCACTCAACTCTTAACAACACAAATAAATCAATAATTTCCCTGCATTCATTTTTTTAAATCTAAAGTATCTCATTCGTAACAAATAAAAAAAAATAGAATAAACATTTAATTGAAAATTCAAAATCTAGTTTGAAGATTTTATAAAGTGATCAGGACTAGTTTTGCCCAGCAAGTGAACGTTCTTAAATTGTCAACAATACTATTGTTATAGTTGTAATGTATTTTCATCAAAAATTACTCGCTAACACCAGTGATTGAAAGTATCATAAAAGACCATTCGCAGTTCAAGTTGGAAAGTAATTTTGAAAAATTAAGGCTCTTTACCATAATAATAAAAAAATCACGTTTCATTGCTGCGTGTACATCATGATAATTGATAATATATTTTTTGAAAAATGTCATGTACTTTATGAGTTTATTTCCGATACATCAAGTGTATTATGGCAAAACAATGCCAAAACATATAACTGTTGAGAAAAAAGTATATGTACGTCAGTACGTGCTGCGGTCATTTTTTAATATGTAAAATATTTATTATCTTAAATAAATTTAAAAAAAAATGATATTGCTTAACAAGTAGGGTTTGGATTTGTAGCATTCATCTCGTAATGTGAGACAAATCGAAAAGCAGCTCCTTTTGTAATGAAAAAAGTAGCTATGTCCCATTGAAAATGTTTTTGAATGCAAATCGTGATTGTCTTTCGATTTAATCTGATATAGCAAAAGAAACCGCCGACAGTCACTTCGTTTAGGATTAGGGCTGCCACAGTTTATAAATATAGAAAATAGTAAAATAAATAAGCACTATTATTGCTAATTTTCTCTATTACTGTCTTAAAAACACATGTTTGGAGTTAATATATTCGAAAAAGCTATATAAACTCTGTAAGTGTCATTTCAGTTATCTATGAACAGTATTTTTTCGATGGATTCCGTGCTTATTTTTCAGATTTTCAATTTAATTTTGAAATTAAAATATAGTAATTTATGGTATCACTATTTTTATTACCCTTCTGAAAATCATCTTCAGACATATCTTACTAGTGAATTAACAAAGTGTATAATTAAAATTACATGTTTTCTAGATTTATCAATTGAGCCATATATAACATAAAACTGATTATATAAATTTTTAGAATAATTTTATTGTAGATAGAAGTTCAATAGGTACCTATACACATCAAATTTATACAAACAATAACTAAATCTTGATATATCACTGTAATTGTAAATAATAATATTATTCTCATTTTCAATGATGAATATTTTATTAATCCTTAAGAATCAATCAAGAATTATTTATTTATTATGTGTAATATGTAAGTAACAAAAAAACAATCAAAATTTGACAGCCCTGCGTAAGAAATATAGCTATCCCTTTTTGTTCTCTATTAATTTCAGATGGTGTGAGTGAGATGAACAAACAGAATACCAATCTCCAAACTCCCCTCGAATCCAAGTTAAATCGTTGTACATTTGCTTTTTTCGTTCAATTAACGGACTTACTTACTCCGAACTGCTACCGTATAATTACCACCAACCCTGATCGGATAGCTTATTCCACTAAAGATGGTTATTTAAAAGACCACAATATTTAAAAAAAAATATAGATAAATTAATTTAAATTCATACATGATTCGGTAAAAATATATTTAAAAACCGAAAATAGAAATCACACCAACAATAATTTTACCGTTTGCTTAGAAGAAGTATTGCAATAAAAAAACATATAAATAAAGATAAATAGCAAGCCTGGAAGTCAGAGTCAGGGTTTTTTGGCCGGAGTCGGAGTCGTACTTGCAGTCGAAAATTTTGAAAAGTTTTAACCTTTTATCTTTGCATATAATATGTAAAATTTGGTTACTGGCTGGATTGGTTGGTTGATGTATAATTGAATACACATAAATAGGAAAGATAGGAAAAAAACGTGACGAAAATAATTTTTTTTAGTCGAAGTCGTGTTTTTGGTCAATAATGGAGTAGTGTTTTAAGTAAATGCTGGAGTCGGCGTCTTATATTTTTCAACGACTCCACAGCCTTGATAAATAGGCATCTAGCATCAACCAACTAGGTCTTAGTTTCATGGTTGAGATATTTTTGCGATTCTTCACTTTGCCCAAGCCAGTGACGGCTGGTGACGGGGTGCTGAGGGTGCAAAAGGAAGATTCAACTATTTTTCCGTACTACGGAAGACAAACAGTTGGTATTGCGAACATCTGAATTGAAAGTCCATACTATAGAAGTGTTTTAAAATCCAATGAATAGGAAAGAACTCTTGCAAAAATAGTTGTATCTTCCTTTGCACCCCCCAACACCCCGTCACTAGCCGTCACTGGGCCCCAAGCTATACGATTTTTTTAAATTTTCGACATGCCACTTATTTTTTTGTTGTTACAATAAAGAAACTCCAGGAAACAGACTTTTTATAATTAGTTTGAACTGCAGCTAATTTTGACAAAACTCGGTTGGTTAAAAGGGGATTTTAATAGAATTGCACCCATTCGTTTCATTAAAAATTATACTTTATTAGACTTAATTGATATATATTCTTATTATGTCACTATACAGAGTGTGGATGGTTTGGTATAAGCAGTTGAATTGATTCATTGATATTTACCCAAATCTCGAAAATTAACATTAATTAGATCTAATTTGGAGTTACGTTTTTGTATCCCATTTATTGTGAGGCACTATTAAAAAACCAGGATGAATTTGTCACACTGTCAATCTCTTATTTGGTGTGCTACAGTCGTCCAATTGATATCTCCTCATCAATAGACTCATTCTTAAAATGGGGCTAAAAAACGTAAGGCGGACAGGGTAGGCGGGCGGAGGCGGTTGACTAGAGTAAGTAAGCTCTGAAAGAATTGTCAGGGCGATCTATCTACTCACCCACATACAGTCTACTATATTGCCAACCTTATTTTAATTCAAACTCCAGATAAGGGCTTAACACAGCGAGCACGGAAAGGGCGGATTTAAGAACACTTCGGAGTAATTGTTTGAACTTCTCAATGCTGATTGGCTATCTGCCAACGCTTTGGTATTTGATGTCGCATCTGACGGACAATGGACTTCTTTCACTTGATACATTGACTTCTTTCTTAAGTAGTGGCCAAAACTTGAAATATTCCGTTGACTGAAATTAAGACGCTGCACGATTTTCATAAAACATGAAGTATTTTTATCTTAAAATAAAAATAATTAAATATTTTTAGTATGTTCTTATTCGACATAATTTTTATTGGATCAGGACCGGTTTCGCTCATGGCGAGCATTGTCAACTGATAAGAAATACAACGAAACAGTGATATTTATACAACAGTTAAGTAAGAATTACAAGGTATATTAATCTGTTAAAATAGCTAAGACTTTTTCATAATCAGATACAATAATACCAATCAAATTAATATTATCATAAATTAATAAATCAAAGTTGCTTACAGAATTGCTATAAAAGCCGGAATTACGCTTTCTTAAATTTCATAAATATTCAGTACAATTTTTTATAGTGGTTGATATGGAGGTAGATATAAAAAAAATGTGTATCAAAACAACCCGGTATGTTTGATTTAATTGGCATTTACTTGGTAGAACTTCATTATAACACGGCGACAAAGTAGCAATGTAATTTAGTTCTACAAAAGGTATATAGGTTATAGTCAAATATTTTTTGGTAGTATTCTAACATGTGTTTTGTAAATATTAGGACACATTTCGCAGATCGTGAGCATTTTCAACTGATCGATTGAAAGTTTGGTTTCAATAAAAATTGATTATAACTGAAATGTTAATGCAATGGTAGGTTAGGAATACAATTAAATATACTTTTGCTTTATTGATTTTCTGTTGCCAAAAGGCAGGGCTGTACACAGTAATATACAGCAATACACAGCTGTATTTTATTTTGATGATCATTTATTTAAACATACAATGAAAAGTGTGAAGAGTTGTTTTGTAAATAAGTTCGCCACGTGGCTGGCACGTACTCCAACACAATGTTAGCATACCCTGCACGTGTGGTTCATTAGAAACACACACAGTTGTTTATATTGTAGAATTTGGCATTGTTTAAAATTTAACATTGGAGTTGAAAGCTATTTCGGTAGAGTAAAAAATCTTTTTGTTATGTTTTACAACACATGGTATGTTTATGTAAAATTATAAATAACTTTGTTGATTCTACTTAATGTCACGTATTCCAAGTATCGATTAAAAGGAACTTTAACACAGCTGTCACCGAATCCATCAAAAGTGTCCATGGCATGTTGTTTGCTATTTGTACTAATATGAATTTTTCTTAGATTGACTAAAATGGTTTTCAATTTTTTTAAATTGTACAATACATATTAAAAATACTTTGATCTTCTGATCTAAATAATGTATTTTTTTTTTCATACGGACACTGATAATACTATAGACAATTTTTGAGAATATAAAATTGCAATCAATACAAAGAGACACGAAATAATGTAGATTTGTCATTGAATTCCAGATATTTTTATTTAAATTCAACAAATAATTATATTGCAATTTTATTTATAATATTAGGTTTATAAAACTGCTTTATGAATATTTTAATATCTACATTCATACTATTAATCTGTCTAATAATGATATTCGATAAAATATTGTTCTCGGAAACCATTTCTATAAAACTATTTAATAATTAATACATTAGTAGGTATATTCACCCATTCAAAATTATGTTATCTGAGAAAAACTATTATAAAACAGACGTTTAGATATGATCTGTGATAATAATTCAAACAAATCAGTGTTATAATGAATAGAGCGTTTTGTCAATTACTACCTCTACGATATATTTTTCTATTATAATTTTTACACGATCTGTACCTGAGACCTGCAGATAATGTATGCTTACATTGCTCAAATACAACATTATTTATCTATGCATGGCCATTCGTAAATCACTTCGCCCTCTTTGCATATCGACTTTCTCATACATGATTCACCTCCCCTTTTGACGGTGTATCTTCATTTTGTTGGATTTTCATAATGGTTATTAGACAACTATATCAACACGCACTTCCAAGGGGAGGTTTATTGATTACACCGGGTGATTCAGTTCTAGTGGAGTAAAAAAATACTCTATCCCTGAAGCGATAATTGGATCTTTTCCTCAGACCAATAGAATAACGGCGGTAAGTATGAAATACGTCATATCGTTGGGCTAATTTTATAAATGAATTTGAAAAGGTTAGATTTATGTGTACCATGTTTATTTATGATACTTTATACTTTTAATTGATTTCAATAAGATCAAGGTAAATTTACCAAATCGATTTTATATATGAAAATCAATATCTTAAAAGAATCTCATACTGACAATATGTGGCTTTTTGTCCAAGATAATTGAATGTTACTATTTAAAGTGATAAGTAAAATAGGCAAAATATAAAAGATTTTTTATTTATATTTTATAAAAGTCAATTGCATTTTTAGCTGGTCTCTTATTCACTTATATGTGTATAGATAAGTTTTTTTATTTAGCAATAATTTGTACATGTAGATGAAGTTTAAAAATTATGACGAAAAAAACATTCATTTTCAAGAAAAAGATAGCATAATATGCCTATTCAATTAAATGTGTCATTTTGGAAATAGCGCTAAGTTTTGTTATGTTTCAATTGTATCAAACAATACGTAAATATTATAAATTGAAACACCGTGTGAAAATTTCCCTTTAGCAAACATAATACGCTGAGTATTACGGCTCAACTCACAGTTTTTCGTGTCACCGTTGTTTGTTGATTAAATGTTTTCATTTACATATAATATTAATGAAAAGTGGTAAGTATCCGTCATAGGGACGAGTGCGAATTGTGATTGTACTGTTTGTTTAGTGATATGACAGTATTAAAAAAGACACGTGTGAGGACTCGACGATCTATTCACGAATCAGGATTAGGGCATATCTGCTTTTGTCAGTCGTGTCAAGAAGCGGCGACAAATTTTCTTTGTGTAACGAAAAAGTACGATAATTAAAACGGGAAGTCATTATTTTAAGAAGATTAGTTTTATGTTTATTTTGTTATTGAACTCAGTTGTGTCACATTAATAATATTTAATTTTGAGCTGTAGTCCAAATTAGAATAATAAAAACGTTTTATTTTTATGTTGCTGTTTATATGGTGGCAATAGCGTTCTATTAATAAGATTCCAAATATTAAATTAAAAATAGTTGAAAATTACCGTCTTTTTTATGGATTTTAATAAACCTTAATTTGACCGCAAATTATTGATAACTGTTATGTATTGAAAAATGTGTTTTCATGTATTTTTTTTCTTTTAACTTGTAGTACGCAGGAAGCGCGCAACTCCAATTTCAAGTCTTGCTCGACATTATACAACTTGGTTGGAGAATAATACATATTTTACTAATTTTAAATTATATTTATTTAAAAAACTGCATAAATTGGATTGTGTTCGTTATTTAAAGCTTGTAGCATGTCATAATCTGGTATATTTTTTGGTATTTCATTTTATTATGCTAATAAATACCCAAACCCTGTGATATCAATTTCTCAAATCTATAAATACGCAAAATGAGAGAAATGAGAGAATGAGGGTTGCTGGAATTTCAAAAAGATGCACTGAGGAGTGCAAAGAGTAAATGCCTGATGTAGTTTTGACAATCTATTTCATCATGCTTTATTTTTTTTATTACAAAAATGTTTGATAAAAACCACCAATTGATTTTTCTCACTGCTACTGACATTTGATTTGAGTATAGACTTTTCGATAACCTACATACCATCAAATGGCAATTCCTTGAATGTTTTAATTTATACTGAAATTATAAGTCAGGTCGACGATTAAGTTTAGCATGTCATGTCCAAGAAATCAGTATATCAATTTGTGTGTCCTATTCTTACTAATCCTACAAAAAAACGGGATGTAGCAAGTGCGATCTTTCTAGACATACCTTCTCTTAACCTTAGAAGAGAGATAAGATAACTGACTAACAACTGGCTCACATACATATAAAATATACAATACTGCTGAGACATTACGAGACAGCGAAAATATAAAAATATTGACGATCAGAATGTAGTCATTGAAGAAAACGACAAAATCTACGAAAAATAAAGGTAACAGTAAAGCTTTTACATGACATAATACAATATATTGGTAATATAAGTAGTGCGATCACTAAAAATACAAAGTCGGCAGTTCATTTTTTATTTCACTCGCAGATTGTTAGTTTCCCCATAATGTGAATTGGCAGATGGCGTAATAGGCCATAAAGAGAGCTTCGCTACCTACTCCCAACATCATCAAAGTTTTTAAGCCTCACATAACAAGGGACAATGACATTGTCCGCTTCGTTTTTTTACGGCCCTTATAAGCACAATATGGTGGACAGTGGTCGATTTAGGCGACTTAGTGGTTCTGCCAAATCTTATGACAGTTTCCCCCATGTTTTCTTTCCCAGATGCTGTACACCGCGAGCGATAAGTTGTACACGCACGTGCGTAGTTTCCACGAAAAATCCGGTCACAAAAAGATATGTTTTTTTTTATTTTTCACAACTATCCATTTACCGGTTGCAATTTTATAAGAATGAAATAATATTATCTATATAATTATAAATCAACAACATTTCAATCACACAATTAATTTCAAATAGTTAGTCCTACCAATAAAATTTGTATTGCACTAAAAAAATCTGTATCTATGTTAATGCTTTCAACTTTCTACGCTGATAACAGTAGAGGAAGATGAAATCAGAATCATTTTCCGGATAAATCGATAGTAAAAAGACACATACATATTTTGTCAAAAGTAAAAAAGGCCAATTTAACGTGCTTAAAGCATATCCAAATAAGTACTCGCTAATTTAGAGATTGGAATATTCGTCAAAAAATACTTATCATCGACGAGAATGGAAAGACGAAAAATTAATATATATTTACCAATTCTTCATATTTTGAAAGCTTAAATTCTTCATTTTATTTAAAAGCGATTATTTTCCAGTTTCTGAATTTATGTATTTTGTCTTTCAATATTTAAAAAAATCTATTTTTAAATAGACAGTTGAGAAGCTTTTCTGGCCAAGGTGTATAATCGTATTATCTTTAGTGAAGAGTAAGAGGTCAGCATCGAAAAGCAATAAATAACTACCATAAGGTTATGCCTCCGATAGGCTGAGCTCTTGTTTGACAAAAAAAATAATGGCAGAAAATTAATGAGGTAAGAACTAATGATCACATTTAATATTTATAAACGTAGAATTTTGTAATTATATGGAGTCGTAAATAAAAAAGTGTCTCGATGATTGTATAATATATATGATTTAAAGAATCAACATTGCTTTTAATTCTTGTAAATACCATGTTTTGTTCACCGACTCACTTTAGTCGAAAATAGTACACGAAATTTTGTGGAAAATAATCTATTAGGTATATCTTGGTGTCACTGTAATGAAACAACGCATCACCATCAAAGAAAATAAATATTATTCAAAAACTTCAAAACTTTATTTCAACTTTGAAACTAAATACAAAACATATATCCGTTTATTTTGTATCAAAAATAAACTGTATATGATCAATAATATTTTTATTCTGAAACTATTTAACTGTAAAGAATTTAATTAGTTTAAATATATTTTTTTTTTTATTTTTATTGGTTATTCTTCCACACATTTTAAAGAGATTAGGGCTGATTTCGCTCACCTTGAAAATTTTCTACTTATGATGCTCACTATGTGTGAAACCGGTCTTGATATTTATGCAATGGCAAGAAAACAAAAAAAATGTGTTTTATTCATTTAAAATAATGCTTTTCCACTTTTTCCTTTAAAAGTGAAATATTATGCCAGTAAAAATATCCAATATATGTATTTACCCACACAAAGTTATTGAATATCTCTGAAAATTATTTTGGTGTCATGCTATCAATTGTTTTGAAAATGATGTGATGCTGAAAAATTCTTTTATATTTCACACTCAATACTCTGCCATTTTTGCCGTAATATTATGCCAACGCAGTAGTTTCTCAAATGATTTTTATTAGACGATCTGCTGTTGTGCAACAAATATATATATTTCAATGTTCACAGAAAATGAAAAATCATCAAAGAGTTGGTTTTATGAGTTTTTTTACAGCTGTCATTTGATTTAAATATTAGTTTGGAAATTGTTTCGCGTTAATTTTCAACTCACCCACTTAAATAAAATAAGAAATTAATACGGAAAGAAAAATAGCAATGTATTTTAATTCTAATTTATGTAGAATTAAAATACATTGCTATTTTTCTTTCCGTATTATAATGGAGTTCTACCAAGTAAATGCCTACTCAATCAATAAGAAATTAATCACTAAAAACCCATTAAACTAAGCTTTTTATTCTTGTAATTTATGTACCATCTGTGAAGACGGGTGCTTAGCGATTTGAAAGTGGACCTCATGATATTTATAACTATAGAGTGGAAATTAACGAATAAAAACATATTCACATTTTATTTTTAAGTAGGTATACATTTTTGCATTAAATTCTTGGAGTACAGTGTGAAAAAAGAAAATCAGATAGTTACATTATTCTTTTGAATTATACAATAAATAAAATATAGTTAATATGGTTTTTTTCTGAACACAAAACAAAATATTTCAAATAAAAATATGTATTTTACACGTAGAAAACGTATGTTTTACAAGCTGAATTTTTTATGTTAAAATGGTAAGAAAGTGTCCACTGAAACATAACATCCATATTTAAAAAGCTTCGGACTTTGCCATTTCAGAGTGTTTTTCTTATGTACAAATAAAAAACCATTGATCGACAAGAAGTGGAAAATTAGTTTAGTTATTTACGTATTATTAGCTTGATATTAAAGTAAATTCTTACTTTATCCATAAAATATATGTTTTTTATGATGAATTATGGTGGTGAATAGATCGGACATTGGTGTGATGTCGACACCTTACTTTGAAAAGTTTTGAACTGCTCTTGAGACTGTTTTAAGATATGAGCGTTTGAAATTTCGATTGATTAAAATTCACTTGTAACAATGAGCAAGTAAAAATGTTTCAAATTACTTTTTTTAAGCATATTTTTTCACAACTCTTACTGAGAAATAATGATGACAATCTTAGAACTTTGTCAAATATATTTAGTAAAAAAAGTGTGCAACTCTGGAATTCTGCAAACTCTGTTTTTCAACGATAGATAATTCTGAAATTAATATTTATGATAGAATGCGGTAAATACAAGCTTCTACAACTAAAAGGTAATTTAGGCAATCATTTAGACAAAAATATCAATTAGAACCTTTTCAGAGTAAGGTAACGATGTGGCGAATCTATGAACAATATTTTATAAACTGATGTTATCATTTTTTTACCTTAGCTTTCATTAATTTATAGAAAAACTTTTGTATTATATGAAGTATGATCAATTTTATCATCTTAAATAATATTAAAAAGAAATTTAACTAAAAATTCTGGCGTATTCATGTAAGCCATTTCCTACTGTATCATACAAATTCGTGACATTTTTAACTTTAGACGGCATTGTTTTAAAGGGTTGTCATACGCGCCGATGGGCTTAGAACAATTTCCCAAATGAGTTACTTTTAATTCGTGTAATTTGAGTCAGATTAGAGGTTAAGAGGGTTTTTATATTATTAAATTTACCAACCCCTGGCTTGGGTTGACAGTTATTTGCCAGATCCAAAGAGAGGAAGGTAAGTGGTCACTCCGCCGGCGAATGGTCAGACGATGCATTATGAAGGAGACTGGGTAGTTGTGAAAACGCACCCCAAGGCGAAATGGGCATCTGTCACATGATTATTTTAAGAATGGTTTCCAATATATATAAACCCGTACCTCATTATTTTTAGGTTAAGTACTTTCACATCTATTATATTAGTATATTATACTTAAATCATTTTTGACTTGTTAGCTTTAATTTATTATTAAATATGATAAAAATTTGTCACTTAGAATTTTCAGATTAAAATCCTGACATACATTTATTCCGATTTAGAAAAGAAAAGATTAACTTCAAACCTTATTCACCAAAAGCAGATTTGCTAGAAACAGATATAGCAACCGCCTAAAATTTGTCTTGAACATATAACAAAATGGCAATATTAGTATTTTTAGTATTACTTGCATACATTTATTCTGAGACCAGGACCGGTTTCGTTAATATTGTTATTTATTTCAATATAATGTCTTTCCACTAATAATAATTATTGACAATTTAAAACAATTTACTGATTAAATATGTTTTGCTAATTTGATTTTTGGATCCTTTTTCATAACGTCTGTAAGAAATAAACCATGACATTGACAAAATTAAAGCCTAATCAGTGAGGTGCATATTCAAATGAGGTGACTCATGTTTCAACACAGGCTTTGTGTCAATTAATTAACAAATTGGAACCTCGATCGGGCGAATAGTTAGCAAACTGGCCTGATCCATAATAAATTACTTCGATACTGCTAAACTACAGTAACTATACATGTACAACATTAATTAAATTTGGTAACGGGGGAATTATTTTTAATACAAAATAATTCTTTCCAGAAATTAAGTTACTCTTGAATGATTGGATTGAACGAGGATATAAATACATTATCCAATTTTAAAAATTTTTGATGAATCAAAATTACTTATAAGATGAAAGATTTAATTTAAGTTTATGTTCACTACAAAATAGTAGTTTTTAAAATTGCATTTATTTAAATTGAGAATTTTTAAAGCTATTTTAGAATCATCAATTCTTGTAAAACTAACATCTCATTTCATGCAAACTTCAGTTTTAATGGTATTTATTCAATTACATTAACTAGTCATTATGTTGTAGACATGCTTTGTTCCACAAGCTGATTTATTATAATACTTACAGTAAAATATAGGAAAAAAGTGAACAAATAAAATACCATAATGAGACTAGTGATAAACTTTTTGGTTGAAATTTATTTGTTTATATGTTTTTGGCAACGGCAATTAAAAAATATGTCTTGACACATCATTAAATTGATATACGAGTGTATCTCTCTGTTATAATTTGCAAAATTTTCATACAATTTAGTATCCGGCTTCAAGTATATTATTTTATAATGATGAAAAATAAGCAATAATAATCCAATATAAATTGTAAAGGTGCTTGTAGTGGTATAGACGTCTTTTTGTAACAATCTGCACTTGTAAAGATACCACACCGTGTAAGGCAAACGGTGACACATTGTAACAAAACTTCGCACAAGTTTCGTCGCCGATCGATTACTGAATCATTTATGTACCTTGGGGGAAACTTGAAAAGCCAAACAACTCCTTACAAGTTTCACCGCCACTACAGCACGGAACGATTTTCCTGCAAGGGGGGAGACTTCATTTGCCGACCGCAGAAAGTGGACTAGATCCGAGCGTGTGTTACATACGATGTCCGATTGTGTTGAACGAAAGAAGCAAGTGAGAAGGAGCTTTTCGCCAGTGATTTTTCCGACAGGGATGAAAGACGGTATGAGATGGCGGGCTGGAAAGAGATGGACATGCATCCCGCAGGCTGTTCGAGCCACGTATGGCGTGAAGTAATATTAACTCCTCGCACTTTACGGTTAGTGGCGTAGAAAACAATTCAAATTTTTATTATTTAGAAATATTTTCTGAAATATAACAAATCATTTTACCAAAGAGCAAAAATTTTATTCCTTGTACATAGATACTGTGACCTACAATTGAAATAAACTTACCCTATTGGCATTCAAAATAGTACATTAATACTTGCAGTAAAATTAAACTCATGATTTTTTGTTGATAAATGGTACTCAAATCGATTTTCAGTTAATCTAATGGTACGGAATGATATTAAATTACTTCAAAATATTGTGAGAGCACATAAAGGTTAAGTTCAAAGTAAATATGAATATTTTTTTTCATATATTATTTGTTAACGTATATAACTGAAATGAAATGTTTTAAATTTTATTGGAGAGACTATTCATTTTTTTTTCGCATCATTCATTGAAAATGATTTTAAAAAAATAAAACAGTTTTTTATGTTTGGGTTTGACGAGTGTTTGAACAGTTGTCGACCACTATTTTATATACATTCAGCCGGACAAAAAGATTCCATTTTGTGACAATATTGTGTACACGTTCTGGAAAGATCAGGGGTTTTCCTATTATTGTGTGTAGTATAAGGGCTCTGTGTTTGTCCGTGTAACGCCTGGAAAGCGGTCGGGCGAGGCTAACATATACCCAGCAATACCATTTGGGCGTAAGTCCAGTTTTAGAAATTAAAAGTCACATCGAAAAAACTTAAAGATATAAAAGCTTTAATTTCTAGCAACGAGAACTTGCCAATTTCAGTAATTTAACTAGATAAATTCACAAATTACATTTTATTTTTCCTTAATATGTCACGTTATTTGATGAAATTAAACTTTTAATTTATTGAGTAGGCATTTACTTGGTAGAACTCCATTATAATACGGTAAGAAAAATAACGATGTATTTTAATTCTACAGAAATTATTTTGTATATTTGTTGATAGCTATTTCGGCTTACGCCCTCGTCAGACCTCGTCGAAAATACATTGCTATTTTTCTTACTGTATTAAACTTTTAATTTCATCATCAAGCTGGGAGATCAGACGTGACCCTTTCCCAATATCCCATTAGTAATATTCCTAGAAGAAAATGCAATGTAAATTATATTTTAATAGGATGTTGTATTGTGATGATCTTTAGATGTCTGATGAGAAGAGAGGAGTATAGTAATATTTTATTGATTATCATAACTGTACCAATTTATCATAATTATTGAATAGCCCCTCTGAAGAATTTTAAATTGAATCGATGAACTATTTAGAATTATTTTTTATATCCATGATATTAATAACGTTATTTGATTGAAATTAAATTACATCGTTCGTAAGATAGAAAAATTGCTTACAATTCTCGTCCAACAGTCGAGATGATTTTTTGAACGAAGCGTCAAATACTATTTATAAAAATGTTCTAATATTGACTTATGCCCATATGTTTCAGAGGCGTCACTAACTTATAGGGCTGTCCACTGTAAGAATGGATAGAAGCCGTATCAAAGGGCTGTTAAGATTCTACGTGTTGCAATCAGTAGGAGAGATATTTTCTTAATATATATCTATAGGGTCGCCAGAAAGGCGGGCTTTTATAACATTTTGTGTGGAGTGAAAGAGGTTGGTTGCCATTAGGCGTGTCGCATTTTATTCTTTCCCATTGTTCGTTTTGTTTCAGTGAGTATCTAGAGAATGTAGTTTTATTTTATAGCAAAGGTATTTGCTTCAAAACAATTCGTTTTTTTAAAGCATTCCTTAAAAACATAATTACCTAACTAGTAATCATGAAATGGTAAA
Organism: Himalopsyche kuldschensis; assembly: GCA_028554975.1. Lineage (NCBI taxonomy): Eukaryota > Metazoa > Arthropoda > Insecta > Trichoptera > Rhyacophilidae > Himalopsyche > Himalopsyche kuldschensis. The sequence goes on from JAHFWI010000038.1 coordinate 9,109,872, forward strand.
ATAAAACTATGGGTCTCTTATATAGTAAAGATGTATCCAAAAAAATCACTTAATATAAAATTTTTGCCCAAAAAAAAAATATTCTTACTGATATGTTTTGTAAAATAAAAATAATAGATACGGTTGCACAAAGATATAAAATAGTAGATAGAGAACAATTAAATTAAATAAATCATAATATTATTGGCACCACCGAGATATTTTCTATAATACATGGCTTAATATAAGCCGCGCCACTGCTCGTTAAAAAAATGGAAAATGACAGACAGTGTTCCATTACATTAATTTTCTCTTAGGATTATCAGGAAACAATCTTAGATATGTGGGCTGTACCATCATTCTCACAACCATCTACGGTAAGGTTTGCTAGCTGGTTTTATATCAGGAGCAATACAGTGTTAGGCACAGTTTTTTCCAAAGTTAGGAATTGTTGATATTCCTCTTCTTTCCAATCATTCTTTTAGTGTTTCACCATTTGTATACATTCAAAGCTGAAAATAATGATTTATATAAGTATTTGCCAAGCAAGAGTGTTTTTATATTTATTCCACTTTTTATGAAAGCAATTTCTCTGTAGGTTATTCGACTCTGTTCTAAGGCATGGGTGTTTTTGTTGTCTAACCATTCCTTTCTGCCAATGTGTACTTATAAGAGGCGAGAGTGACTATCTTAGCACTCGCCCTGACCTATCCTTATCTTTTCTATCCCTACTCTCATCAAACTAAGAGATCTTCAGCAACCGAGTGACAAGGAGTTTTTGTAGAAAAAATATGTACTGATGCATATCTGCATCACGAAGCCATTCGTTTGACATTGGGAATGGTCATGGATTAAAAAGGCTTTGTATTTACTGCTTCTTCTATTAATTTTTCCTTTCCAAATATTATAAAATGTTCTGATTAGCTGACCGAATGATTCCTTGTTTATACTTTCGTGACTTCATAACTTGGTATCGTGACTATAAACATTTTCGATTTCGAATGGCTTAAGTTTCAGTATTCCAAGCCGCTGGTTAAGGAAATCCTGTGGCATTTAATCTGATCAATTTACCTGAAAAATAAACTAATCCGCCTTCGCTTTTCTTACTCAAATAGTACTATATTTAAACCGTGAAATCTTTGGTGCAGAACCGAAAAAAAACCTTTTTCAAAGTTAACATTATCAATTCATAATATATTTTTACCGCGAAAATTACAAAATCTTCAATAATCCTCAATAAGTCGGCCGATATCAGATAACGTTTACGCATATCAATCTGCCAAACGCTTTGAAAAGTGTAAAATTTTAACGCTAAGCTTAAATGTAAGGAAACGTTATCAATTATAATTCAAAGAATAAAATTAGTGATAACATTAAAAACAAAAAATTTCAGTTACGCTATTTACGATTACTTTCAGCTTTTTACAAACCATTGGAGGTCAATGTATCAGTGACACGGTCAGTGTCTTTCAAGAATTATTAGTCTGTCGTTTAATGCAATGATAACTAATTATTTGGTCAGTTTATAATTCGATAAATGGTCAGTAAGTATTAAATAAATGGTCAGTAATAAATACATAAAACTGTCGGTAAAAAATAATAAATGGTCAGTTAAAAATAATAAATGGTCAGTTAAAAGTTATAAATGGTGCATTTTTGCTTCTCTTAATTAAAACAGCTTAATTTTTCAAAGCATACTTTGGAATCGTTTATTATAAAAAAATCGTAAGCCTTATTCAAATAATATTACCTGAACTTAAAAAATCATTTCATTTAACCATTTTTTTTAAATGAATGACCAACCGTTTTTAATAAATTAATAACCATTATAAATACATTACTGACCGTATCGTTTCATAACTGACCACATTTACACTGATACAATGACAACTGACCGTATATAATATTAACTGACCATTTTGATTTTTCACTGATTATTTATTTATTTCACTGACCAAAACTTGGGTTAGATACTGACCCATTGAAAACACGCCAACGATAATATATGTACATTAATTTCATTAGAAAATATTATTTGAACTCTTGGCTGCAAAAATATTACAAAAATCAGCTCGTTTTAAAATTATTATTTATATCATGAAGGGTAAAGGTTTTTTTATCGTTTTAATATTCTTGATTTGCCCACCAAACTAATAAATCTTGGGTTGTTTCTGCAATGTCATAAAATCAATTCAGTTATCAGGGTCCACCCCGCAACGATGAAAGATGACAAAGCTCTCCTTCGAAGAGTCTCCAGCGGTCTTCGAGAAATACCGCAGGGTGCCGCGTACGTGCCACCGCTTTCCCATTCCGCCCCTGGCCAGGGTCGCGGAAATCAGGATGCTGGAGCGGAGTAAAGGGGCGAGATCAGTAGCGCCCCTGCCTCTTAGTTCTGAACACATTTATATCGATGAATACGATAAATACTTCACAAGTAACTAACTAGATGTAGCGCAGTTGGGCAATTGTGCATTCATTTATGCCACAACTTTGATTCAAATTAATACTGCGAAATTGAATTCATCCGAGCTCTTCAATATTTTTAAACATGTTATAATTTAGCTGTGTAGGTTCATATTCGGGTCATATTAAAATGTATAGAAATGATCCAGATAAGTATTAAATAATCACATAGTCAGAAGATTGACAGGAATAAAAAAAATACATACATTCATGTCTTTGGACACATTTGTAAATAAATTGAATTAGATTCGTTTGATTTTTTTTACTCCTTCATGAGTTTGATAGCTTATCAACCCGGTTTCGCCTTTCCGCATCATCAAGCATTTCAAGTGCACAAGTGAACTTGATCTGACGCGTAGTAAAAAAATTGTATCGCTTATATGTTTATAAGAATAATAGTAGTATCCTATCAAATAGATCTTATTAATAATCGTAAATTATAAATTACAAACAATCAAAATAAATAAATTCTCTAATAAACAAATTCTCGGATAAAACCCACATTTAATGTTAGTAGCTATTAGCTGGTAATAAAAAAATTTCGATGTCACTATTAAAATACCTGATTATTGTAATTTACCCACAGTATTAAAACTTAATTCATTGAAACTCATTAACATCAACACATTTCTCTAATTCATCCGGATAGAAATAGTAATAATTAAACTTAAACCTAAAAATAATTGAAATAAAAAAAACTTGAAATGCCTGAAGGTGCTGAAAAGCAATACCCGGGTTATTTACGACAAAATCATGGAAATGTACAAAATTCAAAACGATTAGAAATGGATATTGAAATTCCATCAAGTAACTTCTGTCGAAATCCTTAATTATAATTAAATTGATTGAAAATAGTTTCCATGAATGTTGCCATTTAAGGATTTGAGCTTTTGACCGCCTACCAAGTAATACATAATAATGAACACTATTCTTGCGATTTTGGCTTCTACGTGCCAAACGAAATAAAATATACATAGCAAATACTTACTCTTTCTAAATCTTATTCTTTAATTCTTAAAATGAATACTGCGTATTCCGAAAAATATTGGATATATCTATTTTTAATGTAATGACTAACTGTCTTAAAAGTCATTTTACGCTACTGGGATAAGGTTATCCCGAACATTTTTATAAAGCATCCACTTTGTATTCATGGGCTGTGCCGTCGTGTCATAATAACTCTGTCAACACGGATACGCGGTATCGTGACGGAAAACTGATGCTGGCGCCGTTGCCGATTTTCCGACGCCCTGTTATTTTATTTGCGATTGCGGCGGATCCACCTTTGTACAATATTTTTATTCCCTGACTTCGGTATTCGCGTGTTGAGATGATTTGTAAATATTGATAATCATTTCGATATAATCATTGGCTTGGCGACGCTGGTTCGGATATAGTCTTGGTATAATCAAGAATTGGTATACAAACAATTACATGAAAGAAATTATTTAGAAGCAAGTCTTAAGATACGCTGCGTTCCATATAGCACTTATAGACCAACATAAAATAAAACCCAGCCTATCACACGTAATTAAAACAGTCGGAAACCGGTAAAGTTAGAAAATCAATTGTTACATATTTTTGAAACATCAAAATATGTTCAAGAAATCCGTGAATCTTATATAATATATTGTTAAAAAATGCTATTGTCACATCCAATATTCAGTGAGTATTGTATTTTAGTTTTTCGTTAAGTTTTCTTAGTTTATTTTAACTATGAACGCTCTTAATGTAGAACCAAATTATATATACCTTAATGTAGTTAATCGGAACATAAGTTTTTTCTACGACAACTGGTTTTTACTACGATTCTATTTCAAAGAGACTATGGATAAGGGATAGAAAGGATAGGATAACGACAGAACTAATGTTTAGCTGATTGCACTCACTACATTAAATTTTTAGAATCGGATGGATTTGGGTAGTAGTTTTTTCCAACACAGACATCTACATATGACACCGAAAAGAAATTAATAATTTGATTTAAAAATTAAGCTGCCTGGACTGGGACTCGATCCAGAGCGGTTAGCAACCGAAGCCAACGACGTTAACTCTCAACCACGATCATTTGACATCTGATATAAACAGTGCTATATTAAATTTAATCATTGATAGTCTTTGGGTTCAATTAAAATAATAAAGAAATGAAATATGTTACCATACAACCAATGGGGAAACGCTGTGGACTGACATGTATTTTCGAATAAAAATAAACTGTTTATCAAGAATTGTTTCTGTCTCGTCTGAATCAAGATTTCTAGCTTAGCATTTAAACGCCAGTTTGACTGACAGTTGGACGGTTTTAGGATCTTATTGGCCAACATAAATAACCATCTAAAAGCGACGCCCAATAATGTTTGAAGTGAAGATTTAGATCATGGAATGACGCTTTAGGAACATCAACCGATATATGATTGTATGTGTATTTAACGCTGTTGTTACGGTTGTTACAGAACTATAGAATAGTCCTGACGAGGGCGTAAGCTGAAATAGCTATCAACAAATATATAAAATAATTTATATAGAATTAAAATACATTGTTATTTTTCTTACCGTATTATAATGGAGTTCTACCAAGTAAATGCCTACTCAATCAATAATTAACTAAGTGGTTTTGTTTTAAATTATCGGGATTTTTGAATATACATAGTATCGCAAATACTAATGACCAAATAATAACATAGGAATATCTATAATAAATCTAGGGTTTTATCCGACCTATTGTTAATACGTTGAAGTCTTTGAAGACGTGTTTTAATTTACACAGCATTATTTAGGCTTAAATCGCTTCTCTGGCATAACATTGTGATAGGCGTACTAGAAACAGTTAGTATCGTCAATGTTGGACTTTAAAATCTGTGTTATAGATGTATTTTCAAAATTCAAGAATCAGAAGATGGATTTTTTGCATAAATAAGTTTTTTTATTGCACTCCGTAATTTTCTTGCCACCGTCCACCACTAATATGGACTATAGATTATGTTTATCAAACCACTTTTTATTCAATATCTATTTCTCAAATCACTGCACAGGAACGCTTTATCAAATAAGTCCAGTATTTAACTCATGAAGATTTTACGCAATGTTTATGTTAAATTTAATAAATTGATAAATCAGTATTCCATTCGAAAATTCCATACAACTATCTGAGCGATTGTCTCTCAATTTTTTACATATAATATTTATTATATTATGTGGGATATGAATTAGAAATCCTACACAATGTGGTGTAATATACGTCACTGTATCTTGTAGTGTGTAGGATTTATAGTTGAGGCATCTTATATAAACATTGTCGACGCTGAAACTTTGTTTCTTTGAAAAATGTACGATCCTAGTTTTGATAAACGATGACTTGACCGCTACGCCATCTTCCAGATGGAGTATTGTACTAATTAATCTCGAAAGAACCCCTCCATAGAGAGAAGACAGAGTAGAGAATGGATATCGTTCAAAGTAGTCGATAAACAAACAAAACAACACATCATTAGATAAAGAGCAGGGGATACCCCGCTCGTACTTCACGGGGAAGTAGCTCCTTGAGAAACTTCGCCTCTAACATCCGTCCGGTCCGATCTAATTACCCCGTCTTATAAGCGGTCCAGAACAGTAGGGCGCTTGTAAGCGGCTAGTAGGTACGTTTTTACCACATTGAGTATTCAAGGTTCATCTTTTTTTTTATTTAAATATTCCCAAATTAAAAGAACACTCAATGAATTCCCTGGATTAAAGTTCAATAATCTCTTTTTTTTCGTCCGATGGATTCGACGGTAGCTTTTTGGAAGTTTATTTTAGTATAATATTAAAAGATTTAAAAAAAATCAGCTCGTTGTGTAATAATTAGTGACACGTGTTTCGCCACTATAAAAATTATTTTCTGACTAATTATCACAAGGTTACTTATAAGTAAGGTTAAGATTGATTGTATTCTTTAATTATAAATAACAAGCTCCAATTTGTAATCTATCATTTTAAAATATTAGAATAAATCTTGCTTCACATAACTTAAGCAAACTTTGCGATAGTAAGCCCGAAGATACCTCTGAAAGAGGCGAAACACGTGTCAAAATTAGTAACGCAATACGTGGAATAATCAAAGTTATTTTAAATTTTATAACAAACGAGGCAATTACAAGATATAAACAATATTAGTTGGTTAGTTATAAACGCAATGATTACTGGTTTCAGTTCTTTGAAAATATTCTTTTAAACTAATTTAGGATTTTGACTGAGGGTGCTTGATGGAATTTCAATATCAAATTTGAATTGTTTGAATTTTGTACTTTTCATGAGTTCCTATTTTTGTATATAAACGGTACAAACTGTTTAGTACGCGTCAGTTCAAGTACATCCGTGCACTTGAAATAACTGAAGATGTCAAATGGCGAAACCCGGGTCGTTAGCGACAAAACTCATGGAAAAACAAAAAATTCAAACAATTCAAATACAAATTTTCTTTTAAACATTAATCATAGTTTATGTAATACTGTTTCACCCAGTAGAGTCAGCTCTTGATTGTACGTTTACATTTTACGTGAGCGGTAGTGGCACCCGATGAGTTCTAAATTTACGGAGGCGGGGGGTGCAGAGAGTCAGCACGCCGGCAAGTCAACGATAAGACAATGTCAATATTTTCCCACTCAATATTTTCGCAATGCCGCCGCGGGCAGCCAATGCGATCAACCCCCACCATCCCTTTCCCATCACGATGCTTCGGAATTGTCAGTCGGAAAATGCATTTGGTTCCAAGATTATGTATACATCCTTCCAAAACAATGTTGCAATTCAACTTCATTGTTTTTTTTTGTATGTTTTCAATGATGAACATTCAGGTTTATATTATATTAAAAAATTGAATATTATCAAAATATGTATAACCGTTTAAATATTTCAAATGAATAATCTACCTTATTATATACATTTCACTTTTATTTTTTGTCGAGAAATTATCAATTGGCAGTACTAATTAACACAAATTAAATCACATTAAGGCTCTCAAATACGTAAACCCGAACTTGTAAACTTTATTGTGACTTTTACAATAGTAATATTAAACGTTTTCCTACCAAAAAATATGTTACAATGAAATACCACCAATATTTAATTGTTAGACTTTTCTTTGGTTCACAATTATTTAACAATCTAAAATAAAAGTACACCGCCTAAAACTATAACAATATGTAAAAAAAAAAACAATATTCATATTCAATGGTTTTATACTAAACATTTAAACTAATGTACGATACATAAACAGATAAACAGACTGGTAAAAAAGTCGCAATATATTTTAGTTCTAAAATTATATATAAGAAATAGTTCTGACGAGGACATAAGCCGAAATAGCTATCAACTATATTGTATATAATTTTTGTAGAACTAAAATGCATTGCTTTTTTGTATCATCTTATAATAGAGTTCTACCAAGAACATGCCAATTTAATCAATACATATATTAGAATAATCGCCTATATGTACATCCAGAAAAATCTGATAATATTTAAATGTTAATATTATCTTATACAGAAACTTTCAATGTGGAAACTGCCAAATCATGGTGGATTGACGTTTTTTTTGATTACTACTTCTGCTTATATTTTTTTATGATCAGGAACGGTTTCGCTCCTCGCGAGCACTTTCCACTCGTACATTTCATTATAAAACACCCAAACATGAATCATTAACAAATAAAATGAATAAAGTACATTTTATTTTTAATGCTTTAAAAAAAAATATCTCCTAACGCAATCTTATAATACAACTTATAGCCATGTTAGAAGATCAATGAATTGGGTGCTCTTTACGCGTCAGTAGCATCAATCATTATTTGACAGAAAAACTGTTCATCGAGTAGCGAGCAGTATATCCTATTGATTAACAATGTGTGAGAGTAGGCATTTTTTTAAATATAAATCAAGTTGTTATTTAGGCCTGCTGATTCGACAGACAAGTCAATCAAAATATTGCCCTCAAATAAAAACATTCTTGTCAACAGAAAAATTTATGGCCCGCTCACCATCAATCATACTTTGGTTCGATTATTTTATTTATTATTCAACTTCGAAATTATATCAACCAGTATTAGTTCAATGAATCAAAAACGGGATCGAATAGTGATATAAGATTTCTTGGCAATAATAATCAATAAATAACATCAATTTTACTATACAAGAACAACCCTGTTATATGTATGTGTCCTATTTTTGATACAATCTGTAGGTGAAATCTTTTAATTTAGAAATCCAATCGAAAATCAATAAGTCTATGATAAAAAAATGAAATAAAAATGAATGGCAGTTGTTATGGGTGAAAATGTTTCAAATTTATATAAAAACATTGTATACAAATTCTATACAAGGATAAATAAATAATTTTTGCAGTGCTTAATTGTTCATGAAGATTGCTAAGTATGTGGTCAATAAATGCAAGTGATACGCTTTAACCTGGTAGGTGCCGGCTAGGACCACGTCTCAAGAACTGCGTGTTTTGTATAGCCGGCCCTACGAGCACGGAATTGTTTGGCGTGTAAACACGGCCGCGGCATCGAAGAGATTAAATAGTTATTGATTTTTTATAAGAAATTATGTCAAAATAAAATTGTGAACTAATGTCAACTGGAACTTAAATGTCCGCATACCAATGACTGCACTGTAAAAAAATATATTAATATATACAATTGTTGATTTCTATTACAATATTCATTATTGTTTTTATAAAATAACGTGGTATATAAGGGATATCTCGCTTTTATTTGAGTGGATAATAAATTACATAGAGGTATACATATCAAGCACTCGTGATGATCCACAAAGAAAGTATTAACGTAACCCTGTCTGTTTCTGGACCTGAACCACTTGTATCCGACCCGAGTCAAGTTATAAGTACTCAGCACACAGAGTCAACATCCCGTGGGTAAGCCGGGATCACGGATATGCGCGGTGACCATTTTATATTTAAAAAATTAAAAAACAAAACCAAAAAAATATTTAATTTATATTTATAATTTGTATTAATATTTTAAATGAATGACCTTCAATTTAATCAATCTTAGAGAAATAGACTTTAGTTTTCCTGAGGGCTGGAGTTTGGCTCAAATTAAACATAATAATCGCACATATTCAGCTTGTAGTTGAATATCATACATACATATATGCTGATTTTTTAGATGGTATATGATAAGTTATGAACATAAATTGATAGCTTTACACCAGAATAATAACAAATATTTCTACTAGAATAATAACAAAGCTTTCAATAATAATTTTATATTTGAACTGAATTATCTACTATACATTAGTAACAAAATCGTGACCAATTCAACGGTACATTTGTTTGTAATTAAGTTCTGCTAAAGGCTTTACTTTGAAACTGTGTGTGTTTTTATTGTTTGTTTGACTGCAATTTAATCGACAGTGAATATGACCAGTACTGGTTTAATGTTTTCGATTTTTATAGAAATTGTTGTTTATCCTAACAAACACCATCATAAGCCTTCTAGAAAAAATTTACATAAAGAACAAAAATAAATGAAGTCATTTAGACAAGCTGCATTCGTTTTGCTTGTATTCACAATGAAATCCTTTGCAAAAATATTTTTTAATGAGTTAAATTGTAATTAATTGCATTATTACAAATAAAAAAGTTCCATATTAATATAAGTTCACATAAGTCACCCCAAATAAACCCGCATACGATGTTATTATGTTTCTAATTGTATTTTAACATGAGAAGAGGAAATTCGTTGAAACGTCTCCAGTTCCGAAATGTCAGGAACGAGATAAAGCTTCATAGTAATTAAAAAGAATGATCTTAATATAACCTGGATAAGAACCCTTCATAAGCTATCATCCCTTTTAAACGGATGGAGGCTGCAAATATTTATATTCTGTATATTACTTTTAAATGCCTCTTTTTTTTCAACTAAACATAAGAACCAAATAACTATTTCTTTACTACTTTCGATTAATTCGGTGCTAACTATGTGGAAATTTATTTAAAAATAAATTTAAATTGATAACTTTATTAACTCTTGTTTTTTTTATATCGTTAAGGTTGCTTATTTTTTTATCTTACGATAGAAAATCTGAATTTTGATAGATATGAAATACGTTTCACTACTTCTTACTAAATACGTGGAATAACAAAAATATAATTTTAAATTAAAGTTGTAATTTAGCTGATGATTGTTTGGCAGTAACTGATTCTATAAGATTTGAGGTTTCAATAAATCAATGAATGCATTATTATTCACAAACGATGTGAATTTTTTAATATTTTTTTTGTTTTTTAAATTTTAAAGAAAAAATATTTGGCATTACAGCTTACGTCAATGTGCCAAATATTCTGAGTTGTGAAATTCATACGAGATTAACTCGATGGTAAATACTGTATAAGTTGTGCACAAAATCAACGATAAATAACATACACCCAGCCCAAGATCTCTTTTTTTCAATTGAAAAAATCTGACCTTGCCGGGGATTGAGCCCGGGCCCCCCGATCGCTAGGACAAAGCTCTTGCCACTAGACCACAGGGACTGACAATATTTAAATGATTGAAAGCAAACACAGATATTTAAAAGAATATTAAAAATCAACAATGAAGTTGTTTTTATGTATCATCATTAATTAATCGAACACACCAAACAATTTCTGTTATAAGCAATAAATACTATATAAATATTGAAAAATAATGTAATTTTACACAATGCGTGTGATTTGTATTTACAATGGAGAAGGAAGATTTATAGAGATAATTAGTAAAATAGGTTTATAAGTGTGTACGTGTGAAACAAAAATATAATTTGAATGCAACATACTCAAAAGGCTCGTTTTCCATATGTTTTTATAATTACAGCTATTTAGGTAAGATATACATATTGAATAAAGTTATTTTACGAAAATTTTACTCTGTTATATTGCAGATATATTCCATGAGATAATAATTACTCAGTCATAATGAAAATTTTTTGAAATTTGTGAAAGATTGAATATGAAACGTAAATGTAAGGCAGGTGTTATTATTTGTTCATTTGAAGTGTGTTGACTGAATTCAAAACACATTTACATTCCTACATATTTATAAACATTTGAATCTATTTTAAAATTAAAACATTTGATTCATCGAAAGTTTTTGGTTTTTTAATCTTATCTTCATAGTCTGTGTTTTTTGTAAATATTATTTCTAAAAAAATACGCCATAAAATCAATTCACTGTGAAGGACAAAAAATATATATTCTAACAACGATGTGCTCCGTTCTGAAAGCGGACATGGTTGAAATGTGAAGAATATTTCTGTTGCTTATTATGACAAATAAGCCAGGAATAAAACACGTTTTATTATACTGTATGCATTCATCAAGGCAGGATGGTTATCACAACAGTGAAAGAAACGAAACATAGTAAAAAAAAACACAATAAATTATTGTCGATATCGTTGATCAAAGTTTGGGAACATAGAGCTAACAAGGCATCATATTATTTGAACGAGACAAGATCTACGGCAGAGGAGGTCTCAGCAATTACAGATCTTCGGTCAGATACATCATAATGAGCCAGCTACCGGTTCGAATACCCGCCCGACACCGCTAGAGCCTATCTCTACATTCTTCGACTTATACATTTGTGAATGAATGAGATGAACGTTTTTCTCAGAAGGACTGCTTTCGATTGGAATGAAGTGATAAATTTAACCAAGCAATGCCTACAATGCTCATAGACGCTCTAATGTTTCGATGTACAAATAAATATCAATTGAGAAATACTTTAAAAATAAAAGTTTCTAAAAATACAGCGCGCATATAAATGTAAATAAATTATGCATTTTTTTATTTCACTTAAATATATATATAGATAGCTGTTCGTGTAACAATAAGTACACTAGGTACCAAATGGGTTTTAGATCCCAAATGAGTGTATTGTTTCATGTGTGAGTTCAAAGCTAATTATTGCTCGTCTTTGAAATACTTCATTTCATCTCATTGATATATAGAGATCTTATGCAGTCAAACTTGAGAAGGGGTATGCAAAGTCGTTTTTTGCAATTGTTGTGCCAAACAAATGGCTCATAAATGAATCCTGCAATTTTCTTTACACATTATTACTATTTTATATGGCTACATCTTTATTTGCGAACTTCATGTTAATTATGAGGTGGTTTTGTGATCTTTTTTATCCATAGGTTTTGAATAAATACTGGAGCATCGAACAATTTTTATTATTATCAGGACCGATAACAGAATATTATATTGGTAGTGGATTTTTTATTCAACTTATTGTGTAACATAAGTCAAAAAAAAAAAATTTAAATAACTTCAACAGATTTGATTTGACAATAAATATTAAATAATAAAATTCTTATTATACGGAAAGAAAAATAGCAATGTATTTTATTTCTACATAAAATCTACATATTTATGTAGAATTAAAATACATTGCTATTTTTCTTTCCGTATTATAATGGAGTTCTACCAAGTAAATGCCTACTCAATCAATAAATAAAATTCTTATTAACTATGTTATATTAACATATTGCGATGGAGAGTTTTAGTATTATTTAGGTTTTATAATAAATATATATATAGTAATCAAACGCATTATATGGGTTAAAATTTGCTACCGTGTGATGCGTTGGCATTTGTCATTTCTCTTCTCTCCGTCATATATCCTGTAATAGATGTATCTCGTTAAGGAAGGTAAATTATTCATAAAACGGATTTGATACCTCGAGATAGCACGCATCATGTGTTTTTTACGTAATTATGGGACGTATTTTATGTTGTTTTAAATACGTAAATATCTCACTAGACAGACATAAACATACTTTTTCGACGTACGTTATCCTGTGCCTCGCGCATATTAAAGTCATCTCATTTGAATAAGTATGCGGTCATAACAATAATTATTTGTCGAATGATATGCATCGAAAACGAGATGTCCTAGTGGGAATATAATATAATATGTCGTTTCGCTTTTAATATAACAAGGCCTACGTGATAATATTAATATGACTTTCATATCATCATGTCCACTCCCTATGAGGATCATATTGTTGATGTCCTGAATCCTATTCCGCCTATCATTTTTACTTTTTTTATAATATCTAGATAAAACCACAAAAATTATTGTTTTATGTAACTTTTAATTTAAATATATGATCAATTAAATTTAAATCATTTTAATTTTCTACTTTTTTATGAATTTTGTCGCTAACGACCCGGGTTTCACCTTTCGGCATCTTCGAGCATTTCAAATCCACAAATGAATTTTAACTAACTCAAAGTACAAAATTAGATCGATTCAAATTTGGTATTGAAATTGTATCAAGCAATTTCACTCGAAGTACTAAATTATATGATTTTAATAAAAATAATAGCACATTATAGTCGGTATTTATTTCACATTAAATGTATTAGATCAGGACGGGTTTCGTTCAGGGCGAGCATTATCAACTGATCATCAGTTTTTGTATCATTATTTTTATTATAATGCCATTCTATTAAGTATTGACAGTGAACACCTTAAAGTGCTTCTGTGTGAAAATTAACCAATTAAGAAAAGATATCTATTTTTAATTTCAAATGTTTATTTAATATATAATGACTCATATAAAATCATATTAACGCTTAAAAACCACATCTGTCTTCTAGCTTAATTTAAATCTTTTATTGCTAGGAAAAATTAAATCTATTAAGTTGCCTCTCCAGAGATGGCAACGACATATGGATACATCCGTATATTGGTTTTAAAATAATTCAATTTATTACGCATTGACCTAAATAAAAATCGTTTTTCCATTTCATGTCGTGTGAGTTGTGCACGTTTGATACAATAATAAATATATGATATATTTTCTCAGTAATTAATATGGATGGAATACTTAACGGCAGTTTGAAGTAGGTATAAGAAATATGCTAAAATGAAAATATTATATTGCGTGACTATTTTCATGATGGCCGCTTTGATATATCACAAACTAACTAAAATCAGGACCGAATCAAAAATAATATCAACTATCGCTCAAATAATAATTTTGGATTGTAGAGACGCTAAAAATCTACAAAAAAACATTTTAAATTGCACGTCAATTTACCTAAACAAACAAGACAAACAAATTTTTGTCAAACACTGATTACTTGGTAAAATTTACTCACAATATTATGTATTCTTTACAACTCCGACTCGAAAAACAAATTCATATCTTTTTGAGATATATGTAAAACAACAAGAGTTTACAACTTCAATTAGAATATCTTTCATTTCTTATCATTTTTTTTTTACCATGGCCACTCGATCCCACTTTGGAACTTTCCTCACAGAGTTTATATCAACATATGTTTTTCTACGAGAGCTGCTTGTTACTCAGTTGCTCAACCTCTATTTTTCGAAGAGAGTAGGTATGGCAAGGATACCAGGACTAGGACAGGACTAGTGATTAGCTAATCGCTGTCACGATGCGTCGCTCTTTTGAGATCGGAAAGGTGGGAAGGGATTTTCAACAAAACAAACACCCATGCCTTTCAACAGATTTATCGACTGAAATCCGCTCGTACCGGAAATCGAGCCCGGGCGGTCCGGCACGCAAGCCAACACTGCGCCACGGACCGGACATCTCACAATTTACCTATAAATTATCGAACTCTTTCTCATTCAGCTTAGGCTTTTGGTTAACATAAGATAAAATCCATTTAAGCTCTTATCCATTTGGCAGATTAGGCATTTTTTCAATCGATGATTTTAACCATAATATGATGAAATCGACAAAAATTGGTTGCTGTTTCAATTTAGTGGCAAAGCTTACTAATTCACTGGGAATTGCATTTAATTTACATTTTAAGTGTCGTTATATGTATAATATTATTTTTTCAAACAGATTATCAAGGATTCAGAGTGCTGCTAAATAAATTACAAGAAATGTTGTAATTTATTATGATTATTCATATTCCAATAAGATTTTTTTTACGGTGGATTTTTTTTATTTATTTATTGAATTGAAGGCTCTTTTAATATCGTATGTAATGGATGATTCTTATAAATTGCGTTTCTATAAGATGTTTTATAATGTAATCGATATTCAAATTCTTTTCCATTTGGGCTAGGTAAATTCTAATTCAGTCCTGCTCCAAATTCACACCTTGAAGGGGGGTATGTTAAGCGTATGGTAAAATTACAGACGACAGCCATTACGGGAGTCGGTTTGCCCACCTTCATACGATTATTATACCTATTATGTACTCTTTAATAACAATTATTTGACCTCTAATGGCTGTGTGGCATTTTTGCCTTTAGTATACAAATCCTTGTACATAAACAAATAAAATTCCCGCAAAAGGAGGGGCTTGGCTGCCCAATGGATGTAAAAACGTAATAAACAGTTTGTTAATTAGTTTTTTTACATATTTCACTACCTACGCATTACTGAATTGATTTTTTTACCATCATATGTTAATGACTATTGTAATAAAATTTTATGTTACGCAAATCATTAAATATAATGGATAGCAAAGCAAATCCGTGCTACCTAACTTGAACTAGTTTTATAATTAATGGAATCAAGTACATTACGGGTAAGGTCTGGTTGTGGAATAATATTAATAGTGGAAGGGACTACTTGTTCGTGTCTATGAGAATATTAAAGTCGTCGCGAATCACTTTATGGCTTACTTTAGCGCAAAAAGAGTGAGAGAAAAAATGACTCACAAGGAATCCAGTTGGAAATAGTCGTCAGTTACTTGTTCTTATGTTCAGCGATCCGAAGTGACTGAACGAATTACAAATGTCATCAATTCGAAAGATACAATTTAGGCCTCGATGGCATCTTATTTATTATATATCGACCGATGATTCAAATTGAGGAAAAAGATTGCTTGAGGTTTTTTACGCTATATTTAAAATTGTCAAGGCTCCATGCCGGTATTTCATGTTCAACTTAGTACCGGTATCACAAATTTCAATACCGATTTTACAAAAATAGATTGAAATTAACGAATAAACAACTTATTGAGATTGTCATAGAGACAAAAATATTGAAGTTGTAAAAATAGGTGAAACATCTTGATTTTATTTCGTTTTTCAGTATGGATGGTTTATTACTTTTATTTTTACAGATAAATTCATTACAAGCATCAGGTCCCATTGACCATTGAATTCAAGTCTCATATCGCAAAAAAATACTTTCGAAAATCTCATTCAATAATATTACCTTCTAAGTTCAGGTATAAAACGAGAGACATCAATAATTTTCTTCAACACAAAGACAGATTTGAACCCGTCGTGACAAACACTATGTCCGGTTTTATTATTTCCTTTCGAGTCTTTTGGATAAAACGGAGATCGTGAAAGGTTACACGCAGTAGCGGTACGAGAAAAACAAAACAATTATATTTTAATTTAAAAAAAAAATGGTTAAACAGTATTTATTATAAATATAATTATTTGTACAATTACTTTCTGAAACAAAAACTGTAACTTAATTTTCAAATTCACAAACTAGTATTGATTAATACTATTTAAAATATTAGACGGCAGTACCTACCACCTATTGACATTCACTTAATGTACACAATTTTCCAACAGATACTGTGTCAGTGTTGACAGCGATTGATACAGATAAATCGATCTAATATATTTTCATCTTACTATATGTGGCAGTAGTCGATTGAAGAGGACAGGCTTGTAGCCAAACATTATTGTTAGTGATCGTCATGTTACAGCGATCAGAGAATTTGAATATTCAACTATCTCTGTAAGTAAATAACGGGAGAAGGAAGAATTTATTTGCTCGATTAAATGATGACAGGTGGCATTTCCAGCGAATATTTATAACATAAAAGAGTAAATTCTATTCCATAAGAGATCTTTTGAAAAATTGTAAATTTATTAATTGTTCAGTAAAAATGACGAAATTTAGAATAGTATTTTTAAAATAAAAAGTGACATGGATAATAAATAGTATTGAACAAATAATTATGTCTTCAAATTCTAATTCCTGTCCGCCCATGGATAAAATAGCCATTCCATGCCGTTCATCCCTTCCTCCGCACAATGCGTTCAACGACTAAATAGCAAATACCATACATATGAATGGTATTCCTTTTATTATTTTTAATATAAATATATTAATTCAAATGGTGAATTATGGCTGTAAGCCGAGACCCAAAATATTTAAGCGATATTACACAAACAAGTCTGTTGCGATTGACGCATATAGAAACCGATGCAACAGAGAGGGACGAATACTATTTTATAGACACATTTGAGTATTGCATATTTTGCTTTCATAAATAAATTTAGCATCATAACAATGCCAAGAAGCTTGTCTATTTATTTCCTGATTTATCTTTCTCTGTATAAATATTGTCGATTGAAATGTTTTGTAGGATGACAATTATTATTCGCTTAAGGAATGACCAATTTGTTTTCGGTCAACCGTTTTTAATTTTGTTTTGATATGGATATTAAGTGGAACAGGAAACGAATGCTATACAAATATTTTGGTTGCAATAAATAAAAAATTGCAAACATTGCTGAAGTTATCGATGCGACAAATCTATTAAGACTTTTTTTCCCATGAATGCGGAAATAACTTGTTTGTAAACTCATTTTAAATATAAAATCAAACTTGATAACTTTGATATTCTACCCGTTATGTAACAAAGAGTAAGACTAATCGTGAAACAATAGAGTGATTATTTAAATTTTAAATAAATAATACCGCAATTACTATGTATATGTTTTCAAACATTACTTTCTTTATATTATTCGATTCTAAAGTATACGTCAATAATGAAAATTTAAAGTGGTCGGCTAAGGCTACTCCACGGCTTGTCACGATATTTTTAGGATAGCGTGCTACGAGTTAAGTAACTCGATCGTAACGACAATTTGTTTCCGCTTACGTGTATTTTAGTCACAGAAAACACACTTATTTACAAGAAGTATTACAATAGTTTAAAATTTCAATGCTTACTTTAAGTCAAAATTCAATTATATAGAATCATATGTATCACTTTAGTTGATTGAGCATGTACTTGTTATACCAAAGGAGTTTCTATCAAGGAGAGTTGTTTTCGCACTTCTTAGTGACGAAATAAGACCATGCTATCCGGACTTAATGTACATTAAATCTCTGTGTCAAGTGAAAACAATCACGCAAAGAGCATGGTAACAAAGTAGTTGCCAGAAGTCTACTTAAAATACACTCGATAAAATAATATTTTTAAGCTAAAAGTTGTTTCCATTTGTATTTATTTATATGGTTATTTGCGCCAAAAATCATAGGCAGGACTTGAAATGGAAAAATCTGTTTTACTGCTTTATTTTTATCGATCGTCGCATATGGACTCCTCACGTTTCTTTCAAGATACTATGTGTTTTCTACGAGAACTGCTTGTATACACAGTTGCTTATCCTCTCTTTTTCGGAGGCGGTAGGGATTGAACGGATACGAGGGCTGGGAAAGGACTAGATGTTTGCTAATCGCTTTTGGGATTGGAAGAGGTAGAAGGGATTTTTAACAACACAAACATCCTTACCTTCGAACAGGATCGATACATCGACTAAAAAAACTGCTCACACAGGGACTCGAGCCCGTAAGGTCCGCTACGGAGGCCAGCAACGTTGTCCAATGCACCCGACAAAAATATATCCAAAATATTTTTTTAGTTTTAGCCACACGGCGCAGAAATTAATATCCCGCATATTTCACGTTTCAGTGAAACTGCACCGATGAATTTATTATAATTTCCTTTTAATTAATTTGGCTTTCTGGTGGATGAAAATTCTTTTCCAGTATGTTGTGATTTGATCAGTAAAGATAATCTACAATTTTTGATATAATTGTCTTAAAGACACTATTTTTCTCTTGGCATTTATTTTGCGAGTAAAATGTTTGGTATATAAGGTTTGGTAAGTCATCCAAATAATATTCTAATAGGACTTTGTAAAAAAAACCTCTATTAGACTCCTGCACTTTTGTGTTAAAATTGAATAAAGTCATCCAGCCAAGGGTATCATTAAAATGTGCTTAAATACCCTGAAATCTCTTGAATGGCTAGGTTTCTATTTTGTGGACAAAAGTTTTTGATTCTAAACCAAAAGTCAAAAGTGAGTGATAAAGAAAATTCCAAAAACCTAACACTGGCATCTTGTTGAATGCCTCCACCCCTCTATTGTGACATCAATGGGTCATTAATCTTAATTTCTACATGCATTTCAATAAATATATCCAAACATGAGATATCTTTTTTAACCTTAATAGATTTGGCACAAAGCGCTCCTTTTCATTCTTCATTCTACTAGTAATGAAGTCACCACGTGCAAAATTTGATTCATTTAAACAATTGCCAATCACGATTGGAAAAACTAGAAAACAGTTTTTGATATTAAATATTTCAAATAATTTTTTAACGTTTTACCGATTAGCCATGGTTGTTTTTTTTTTAACCATATGCTCAACATTTTGACAACATAGCAACGCATGCCTGACTATATGTATATGATCATACTTGAAACCCTTCTTTAACAATTATTTCTCTACAATCATTAGTTCTTGGATAATATTTGACACATTCTTCGATAGAACTTGGATATTTGATCGATACAGATTCAACTAAAATATTTTTTATTTTTATTATATGAACAGGGTTACATAAGAATAGTTACCGTGCAGCGTTGTAGCGTAAATACACATGTTTTTTTTATGTCAGTTAGGGCGATAATTATTATTTTTCCAACTTAAATGGAAGTTTAATTGCTTTTTGGGACCATATAATAAATTAATCGGGTACACTATGATAAAAATTAATTCTTTAACTGCTTTCTGAAAAGTAATAGTGTGTGTCATAGACTTAAGAATGGTCGCTGCAATAAAAATGTGTTCTGCCGCCCACCCATGCTCGTCCTGACAAAACATGATGTGTAGCCTGCTTATAATACTACTGATACAATATAATACGAGGCTTATTTTCAATATGTGGAGCAAAAGGTTGTAGAAGCCAACACAAATAAAACCATGTCCCTTGATTTATTAGCAAATCCTATTTTCAGCTATGTCATTAACAATATATACTAGAGATTCCAATCTGTGAAACTATTATACTAACCTAACTGAAATGAAAATTCCATAAAAATATTTTTTATTAAGATTTAATTTTGAATGTAATGGTAATCTTCATCATAAAACTCTCACTTCTTTTTGAGTATTTTTTGTTATTTATTAATTAATTCATTGAAATAAAAAAAAATGCCATTGAAAGTTCGCCACTAAAACACGACAGTTGGTATTAACAAAGCATGCATGCCTATTAATCACATCTTTTCTTCATATTGTTTGATTTTATATTAATCTTGTAAATAAATTGTTATGTTTTTATCTCGCCATATAATTCCTTAGTATAGTGAGACTATGTGATTATCTTACCTTATATGTGATTATCTTACCTTAAAAAAGCACTGGAATAATTTTCAATTTGTTATGTGTTCGATGGAACTAATTAATTTTTGATTATAGACTAGAGACTCCAACCCGAGTATCGAATACTCGATACTCGAGAATACTCGTCCATTTTTCAAGTATGTATTCGATACTCAAGTATTTGAAAAACACTCGAGTAATACTCGTTTTAGTAATAATCGTCGAGAGTGTTTTTCTACTGCGGGAATTATAAAAACAAAACTTCAAACCAATTTAAAATTTGGCACATTTAATTCTGTATTATTGATGAAATGTATGATGTATAAATTGAAAAAAACGTAGTAATGATATTAAATAAGCTTCTTTATTTATTTATCATCTATTTATATAGACAAAATCGAATAAATAATATATATTTTAATACATTTAAAACTATTCGAGTATTAAAAAAATTACAACTAGTAGTTGGGTTGTCGAGTAATTGGAGTCACTAGTCCAGACAAGTGGCGGTGGTGACAGAGTATTAGGGAGTACAAAAAAAGATTCAACTATTTTTGCAAGAGTTCTTTCTTATTCAGTGGATTTTAAAACACTTCTATAACATGGACTTTCAATTCAGATGTTCGCAATACCAACGGAGTGCCAGTCTTATGAATTTTTGGCTGTCCGTAGTACGGAAAATAGTTGAATCTTTTTTTGTACTCCCTAATACTCTGTCGCCAGCCGCCACTGGTCCAGACCAACCTGATCGCTTGGGTAAAGCTTTTACCAATGGTCCGAGGCTGACTTATATGATGTGTCGTTCTGATCTTAAAATTATGCTTCTAAAATAAAATAAGCATTTTTCACTGAAACATTTTTGTATTATTAATGAAAGTTTAGGAAGCATTGGCATAGGCTATTCAGTAACGGAGCAGCGGTGGGTCATCTGGGTTATTGTGCCTTCTCAAAACAACTGTCGAGCTAGTTTACTTACAAAATAACATTCATATAAATAATGTAGGCTTAGTGAATCCGTTTTCAAAACAAATAATATTCTTATTGTTTGACTCTTAAACACTACGCCAAATCTGATCAACGCCAGTCTAGCTTTCAATGTGTTTTTATTTCATTTAATAAAGCTAATATTTTAACAGCAAAATTATTCATATTTGTGTCATATCTCCACCATAGATGAAACTGAATAAATCAGCCGTGCACCAATTCTATTTGAAAATGGTAATTTGTCGAAGTTGCTTGAAAAATAACCAACACAACGTCCTGGAAAGTCATTAGAAAATATTTAAAAAAATCTTTAACGCGAGTCTTTATTGAGAAATCATATTTTCGCTATTGTCTTTGTTTTCTTTTCTTTGTATGAAACAAATGAGCACTTTGCGAAGCATTCAAGATTCATTGTCAATCCTTTTGCTTCCGCACCATGTCATGACAGAATCAGACTCAGTTGGAAAAATGATCAAGATCCGTTGAAAGTCCACAAAAAATAAATCTTAGACTGTGGATCCTAACGCCACAAGGTAGTCGAAGATACGTTGAGAGGCTCATTTTCAGGAGTACTTGATACGATGGTGAATAATATTTTGGCTGCTTATATACATTAATACACAACACTTGATTGCGCTACTAGTCATATGAATTTCAGATGTTATTTAATATATATATTTTAACAATAATTCTAGAAATATTATTGGATAATAAAATGCGGATAAGTATTAAAGTAAACACCCAATAAATCGTCAATATTCAATGGTATGCATTCTTTTTTAAAACGTTAATATTAATCTTGGTAAAACCACAAATATATCATAAAACAACGGGCGACTTAAACGGTAGCCCGGTCCAAGAAAGAGTAAATCAATTTTATTATACTTAGAAATTTGTATGGCCGTGCATAATTTTCTTAAGCCACTTGTTCAACAATGTGTAAACTTCCATATATTAGAGAACGATTTTTTAAATAAAATAAAATTGACACATTCTTATCTTTCGATAATATATGGTCATTCGAAAAATAGTAATAAAAGCAATATTCAAGTATAGTGAGCGAAAGCAATAATTCAAGATTGAAAAGTCGACATACAAAGCTTGCCACCCGAAATCGGGAACAAGAAAATTTTTTGTCGAGTATGGAACCAAACTAGTTCTACACAATAATAAAACATTTCATTTGAATCTTGTTATTACTGTTGAATGGGAATTCCATTTGAAGCCCAAAATTGATATATCTTACGGCTTAGGAATGAAACTGCCTTGGTATAATTTAGTGGAGACATTTCAATAATATCCAGTAGCTGCCGTATTGCATAATATTAACATAATATTTAAAAATATATTTAAAGTCTTATTTGAATTACAATAAACATTTATTTATTATTTATTTAACACATTTATTGTGAAAACGTAACTGATACAACTGGTAAGCGTTGGTACTTAAATATTTTTATTTATTAATTTTGTTGTTGTATCAGAGATTTTTTTGATTTTAGAATATTATAAATTTTTCCACAAAATTCTTTATTATGAAACAACATAAACACTATAGCCAAGGGCTTGAATCTTCATATAGACACTTTCATACATTGGTTTCATTCCATCAGCCTTCTGCCAGATGATTTGGTGGGGCATAATAGATAAAACGGTTAGCTAACCACTAGAACTTGCCTCAACCGATGAATCTTTTCTATTAACTAACAGTTCGCTCTCGATCAACAACCTTATTTCATTAGATGTTCAACAAGTAGTCTTTGAATGCGTCCGATGGATTCGGCGGTAAATTTGTGGAAGTTCATTTTAATATAAAATAACTTTGATTATTCCACGTATGAGTCTTTAGCAGTCTTCTAATCTAAATTTTTCTTTTGTTTATGTATTCATTATATTGCCATATGTACATAAATTAGTGCTTTATTTTAGATTTAGACATTTTTTTATATTGTATATTTTCAATGAACTTAATTGGCCTAATTCATGCAATTTTTTATCACTAAAATAATAATGATCGATTTTAGTGTATGTTGATAATGTTTACTTATTAGTTCTAATACATGTATGATAATACTGTATACCTAAAAGTATCAAAATTATTATCTCTCTTTGATCAAATATTACTTATTTGAAATTAAATTATTCATATAAAATATATTTTATTAAGATATCAGCTATTCGTACATTTTTCTAATATACATATTAGAATCACCCTTATCCTCAACGCTTTGCATACTTTTGAAAAGAGGTAACTTCTCTGCTGCATACTAAATAATTCGCACGATCCGTTGTCCAACGTCCGTAATTCAAAAGCGTTTCCCATAAATGAACAACTATGTTTGGATATGAAATATCTTGCCCAGCTAAATATTTCACACCATGATATCCATTGAGACATAGTTATCCCAGGAACATGATAAACACATAGCGGGTGTCCACGTTTTCATTATTGCGACTATGGCGATTGTGTGTCAACCAGGAACACACACAAACAGTTCATCCCCGATATTAATTATTACTCTCAAAAATATAGTTTCATGTTTGACTGTTGGTTGTTATTCGGCCACTCCACTTCTATTCTTTTGAAGAGAGATACGAAACGAAAAATTGGCTAGGACCTTTTCCTACTAGCAGTTGACTAGTTGCGGGTGTCTAATGGGCTTGAATCCTCGATCGAAAACTTAAATAATAAATTTTTCAATCAATTTTCTATAAAATATAAGTAATACTTACATTTCTTTTTAATCATTCCTGTATAGTATATAACATTGAAAAAAAATTAACCGGCGCTCAAGTTTTGAACCTTTCAAAGCTTTCTCACTGATATTATTGTAATTTTATAAAAACATTTTTTTTGTCATACCACAAGAAAAATGATAATGAATGATTATTAAGATTTAAAGAAAAGTGTTTAAATCAAATTTTGATATTACTTAACAAAATCTAGAACACTATCTTTTTGGATAATTCTACGTTTATTTTTTTTTAATCTCAAATTAGTATTTGATTGAATTTATGACTGTATTGATTTGATGTAATATTGGATATATAGAAGCGTTTAGTTCCATACAAATGTATACTGTATTAAATTTCAGTTGAAAATTCACGCGATGAGTGAAACCGGTTTAGTTCTTTACAAAATATTTTGTTTAATTATAAAAAAAAAATATATTTAATTTTAAAATATAATATTATATCATGTTCTTTATGTTATCATAATATTCCTAAATTTTAAACCTTTTGGTATATGCCACCTAATTTTTTGTCAGCTAAGCATTGTTAATTAATGTTACCGCGACGAACTGTTTACTGCCGAATGACCATATGCCACCCCGCACTGCAAAAGAGAAAAGGAAACACTCGTAAATAAAAATATTGTTATAAGCGTAAAATTGTGAATGAATATAAAGGCAGTGCGGTAGATCGGCGGGTTTACCTGGATAAACAACTTATTTTGGCCGGGGCAGAGGTGTCAGGCGGAACAAAGCCGATGCTATATGCTGTGTTTAGAGTGTAGTATTTTCGAGGGACAGACGACGGACGCTCCCCATACAGTGGCCATTTGGATTAGCCTTATTACCCACTTCTTAGACCGTGTTCCGTGAAGAGCAGGTGTCGGCAATGATCCTTCTTATGAATTGAGCAATATGTTTTTTACTCTGTACACGCAAAAAATAATCCAATATAAACCGTTTTTCAAATGAAATGACAAATGACAAATTTAAAATTGTTCTTATATGTTCATTTCGTTATTAAATAGTTGTATTTGCGTTATATAATGTAAGGAGTAGAGACTCCAATTACTCGACTTCTTAACTACTCGAGTATCGAGAAGTAAAATTTCAAATTATTCGAGTAGTTTCAGATGTACCAAAATATATATTTTAATTCGAATTTGGGTATATTTATCAATGACAAATAATTAAAGAAACTTATTGAATATTACTAATACATTTATTTCCATTTATGCAACATATATTTCAACAATAATAGAGAATTAAAGCTTATCGCTATCTCTGAGATTTTGAGAATTGTAGAGATACATTTTTACACATATTTTTTTTTCAATTTCAACTAAAGAAAGTTTTATTGCTGGGATTTACAACCCGCAACTGATTGGAAGTTAACCCACCCCAACAGCGTTTACCACTTGGCATTGCTTTTTTGTCAACTCTAAAACAAGCATAGGATATTTTTTAAAAAACTTCTAAATTGCAGAAAAGTAGTGTTTATTGAGATGTCGCAAATAGTATATTTTGTATAAGTGCATATACCAAATGCTGTCCATTTCTGTAATAAGGTGATTATTTCTCAAATACACGAGGTTCGCCTACCCGACTTTTACATTTTTTCTCGCATAAGGTGTCGGTTGAATCGGACGGATATTTTCATTCAAGCAATTGTATACAAGTTGGATTGACATTTCATATTTTTCCTGTTTTACAAAGACAAGTAGTCTGTCCTTCTCACCCTCACCGCTCAGTGTGGGGGCGTGCGAGACAGGACACCTTTGATCCTTAGAAAAAGTCACAACTATTTTATTTCAAGCAAATCCTTACTCCACAAAAAATATCTCTTTCTCCTATTTATAATCATACAGGGTCACTAGAAAATAAACTATAATACTTTTAAGCTGAACTTGTAATTTATTTTTAAAGTTATAGATTCAAAAAAAAAATTGCAGTGATGATTCGATACAAATTTGATAAGTAATATAGATGAGTATTATAGTTATTTATTTTTGATAGATCTTAGCCATTTATATGTATTTGATTTCAATTCATTTTCAATTTCTGTTGAATTTCGTATATACTTTCACGACTTGCTTAATTTACATTGTAACGTTAGTCATACAACATAAATAACCCTTCCCAAACATATTTTTCGTCAGTTAAAATACTCGTGATGAGCTAAACTGGCAAATGTAAAAACAAAGTGTTATACTTTTTATTAATATATTTGAATATGATGTTGAAAAATGATATTTTTTCTTAGATATATAATAAGGTGTTGGTATATAAAATTTTATTCAAAGCATAAACTTAAGAAAACATTGAGATATTTTCAATACAAAAAAAAAAAAAACGTTTTGAAATAGCAATAGTTAGTTGTTGAGCATTGATAATTATTCTACGAATTTTCCAACTATACTATCGACATAATATAAGTGACAATTGATTGTTTGTTTATGAACACCTTGCATATTCTGGGTACGATAATATTATTATGAATAAGACATTCCATGGCTAGTTACAAATCTGATTTAACGCTACTTCAATAAAGCTGTTCTGAATCAGCTTTCAACATGTCTCAAAAAAGGTCCCTAAGTATTTGGTCCTTTGACAAATTATGCAGCGTATAATCATCTGCCAATCAAATTATAACACGGCGCGCCGGATAAATTTTGTGAAGAAAAATGATCCGTGTTTCACAGTGACATGATCTTTTCCACTTTAATTTCAAAAGTCTTTCCTATAAAAATAGTGAAACGGGTTCCTTATTTAATAATTCATACGCTTGATTGAACTTCTAAGACTCAGCCTCATAGCCTTAGGTATATTTGAATATAGTTTGATTAACTAAAAAGCTTGACATGAAGTGAGTTCAGGCACATTTCTTTCAAAAATAAGCCCTGGTAATATGTATTATTTGGCGGGTTCGGGCTCGATTCTCGGTAGGAGCAGATTTTTACAGTCGATAAATCGATTTTTTCGAAGGCAATGGGTGTTTGTATTGTTTAATCCCCTTTCCGATCCCTAAAAGCGACGCATTTTGAGAGCAATTAGTTAACCACTAGTCCTATCCTAGTCCTCGTATCCTTTCAATCCCCACTCTCTTCGAAAAAGAGAGGTTCAGCAACTGAGTAACAAGAAGTCTTCGTAGAAAAATATATGCTGAGGTAAACTCCATGAGCTGCCTATATGCTCCTAGTAGGGAGCGGACATGGCTAAAGAAAAGAAAATATTATTGCAGTCATTTTCAGCTGATTTGATCAAATATGGTTCAGATATAGTTGTGGATTTTGTACGACACAATTTTGTGTAATTCAATATTTTTGTTTAATACAAGAGCAAAGCTATTTAGTTATTAGTATTTTTTTTTAGTTATTCCACTAGTGGTTCTACTGTGTGTTTTACTTCATTAGAAAGCATTGTTTCACTTAGATCAGCATGCGTTTTTAAAAAAGACGTCTACGCTATAATTGAAAATCTTACAATTTATCACTTTTATTGATTGAGTAGGCATTTACTATCACTTTTATGGTGGTAACTGTCAAATCATGGTAGAAAGATATTATATAGAAGGGCGTTATGATTATGAGACATGACAAGGTATAATAATCAACTTTTGTAAGAAAGCTGATAAGAGTTTACAAAAAATCGTATATAAATGGAGAAAAAAGAACTTCTAAAGGAGTCGATACTATTCTGGAATCGTAAATTTATTCCACATTACCATATATAAAGTAAAAAAATCGCAATAAATTCTAAAATTATCATTAATATGATTGAATATGAAAGTTTTCAAATATATCTAAAAGCCACTAACAAAATATAAATGAGCATGAAGAAACTTGAGAAAATATTGAATTGGCATGAAATCTATGTTATTCGATATAATTGATTGAAGAAAATTAGAAGGTACATATAATTCTATTGCGATGAACCAATATTTGCCGTTCCGAGACGTACATTTTCCATAGAAGGAAAAACACGAGCGGGAAAAGGCAGCGAGCATATCTAACAATAGGAAGAAAATAAATAATAGATTACGGCTGGAAATAAAGAAGCCACTTGAGAGATACCTACCTATCTATCTACCCATCCAAAACAGGGTAAGAAATTTATTGTTTTTTAAATTTACGAGATGGTATGAATGGGAACGTATCACAGCAAGTCTCGCAGGGTATATTTTTATATACATTATGTTTGCATTTATTTTGTTTTGCTCAACCCTTCTCGCATAATGTCTCGCAAGGCACTGGTAAACAATGTCATGATATTTATGTATTTTATTGACATATCATTTTCCTATTTCGACTATACTGTAGCAAATCTTATTATAAACTTTATCCACAGCAAATCTTTTTATTTATTATAGCTGAAGCCATTTTATTTCGCATTCATTATTTACTGTATATGTTTTCTAAAAAGATAACTAATTGTTTCGTTCAAATTATTTAACGAAAAATAATTGTCATGCGGACTTATTTTGTCATAGCCGTTTATCAAAGGATGTGTTTCTTAAGAAATAATAGTTATTATAACACATATTATTTTTCAGGGTCAGAAAGGTGGGAAGAGATGTCAACATCACAGATGTCTATGCATTTGAACACAAATCCATATATTGATTGAAAAATGAAATATCTAACTAAAAATCTGTTCATGGATTCAAAACCGCGGACACTATAACCTTATAAGAGGTCGCGCAATAGTATTTAACATACGATCAAGGGGTCAGAATGTGGTAGAATTGTATTATAATAGTTATAAATGTGACAAAAATTATTCGAACAGAATTGAGAAAACAAATAGTATATTTATGTTATACCAGTAAACAAAATACTGAAAATACAAAAAAGCTGAATTAGTCCACGTACCTTGCAAATGCACAAATCACTCGGGCAGCCCTTGCAACTGTTGTCTCATATGACCGATGTCATATTGAACTATTTATTGAGTGTTTCAACATAAATTATTTATTTGGTTCGATCAAAAATCTTGCTGTTAGAGGGTACGAAATTGGTGGTAACTCTGTGACAATCCATTTTTATTATATTTACAATTAAAATTTTTACTACACTGCTTGTGTTACAAAAGGTGACACGTGATCCGTCTTTTTGAGAATCATAATCAGACTTTATTAATGATTGTATTTCTTAAATCGAAAGGTGTTATTAAAATCAAAGTTCTATCGAAATATAACGCAGAAATATCTATCAAAAGTGTGTTTAGAAAAAGATTATTTTAAGAAAAAATAAAACCATTTTATCGAGATGATTTAAATTTGTTATATTCTATGCAAGATCTTGCAGACAGAAATGTTCGACGGCTTGGTCTCTGCGCCATATCTTTTGATATAAGGAAATATGCTGGTTTACATGCTTCCGATCAGTTATTCATATTTATATTTTTAGGGAGCCGCAAAATAATATTTATCTTCTTTCGCTAGTTTATTGAGTTGAAACGAGCGATATATTGGTCAAAAGGGTCCTGCCTAGTGCAAAGTGATATGTAGGTAGATAATAACCAAACGAAATAAAAACAAAGATTTTATTTAAAAATCAATCGATTTAAATAAGCATTTTCAGATAAATTCTTAACAACGCGAAAAGTAATTTTATTGTACATTGATTTTATTTTACCAATAAAATTTATATTAAATAGGACATTTTTATACAAAACGGTTCTATAATTGAGTGGTTAACCTTTTTCTTATTGGGATGCAGCTAACTAGGGTTCGGATAATTTAATTTATTACCTTCTAAGTCGAAGTGTAGAAATCTATTCAAAACATTTAGGACACAAGTAACTTGTATATTTCCTTCCATCAATTCAGACTCTTAAACACATTCTTATATGTTTACCCTTACTGGGAAAAAAGAGATTAAACGACTGAATAACAAACAGTTCTCATAAAACAATTTTATCAGTATAATCAATTATGAATAAATTTGCAATACATACACTGCCAGTGGGTGTGGTTGAAAACAAAGGACAAGGTTTTTTATATATAATTTTAGCGGAATGTATAGAACGAGAACTCCCTGTAAGAATCTCAGTAGTGCATAGCAATGGCGTTATCAAAAGAAAAGTAGTTGCCTAATTTTTGCCTTTCCAGGATTGGATTAATAAAATTGTAGTAGAAGCTTATTTGATTGGACAATAATTTTCTAATCACAAAAATAAACGTCTGCTTGTTTCCATAACTAAGCCCCAAGAACGAAGTTTAATACCCGTTTAATTTACCAACAAATTGCCGGTCAATCCATATATAAAAATACAATATGTATGTTATTAAATTATTACCTACGACTATGCTCTTGAAATCCATTAAATACTTTCGCCGTGTTATATTGAACACAAATAATACTTCTTACAAGAAAGTGATAAATGCGATTCTCAGGTAAACGACATCAGAGACGAAAGTTAAATAAAGAATTTATGTAAAGGAGGTCTAACATCATATGTTTTCATTTGCACGAGACAGTTGCTTATTTTGTATTGACATTTTTATTTCGTACAGAAGCTTTTGTTGATTTATTTTTGGTTTATTTTAAATTTATTAAGACATATTGTTATATCTTTATTGTACAATGTACTCACTAGCATTTTTAGCACATATGATTTATTCAAAAATGTATAATGTTTCATTGAAAGTAACTATATAGCAGTTATACAACAGTGTATCGCAGTTTAAAATTCTTAACTTTATCAAATAAATGATTTTTTGCTGTATTACTATTGAGTGATTTTAAATATTTGAATAAAAATATAAATATAAATGCACATTATGAAGTGCAAGGGAATGAATATTTGTTGTGTTTTGAAACACTCCGACACTTGACTTGTCCCTTTGAACACCTACCTAAAAAAAACAAATTGTCATTAATTTTCATATGCATAATAATATTGCCAGAACATTCATAATCTTCCAAGCCATTAGGGCAATATTCTGGTCTAGAGGCTGAAATTTTAGGTGTTTTTGCAAGTGCTATAGAAAAAAAAGTAATAACAATTTGGTAAATTATGGTCACGGGACAGAATCCCAATCCACTCGAGCTAAGCTCAAAAAATGTATATATACTGGCTTATAATTTTATGTTTTGACTTTACTCTTTGAGTTCTTGTGAATTATTATAAAATGTGGAATCAAAATGATTAAATCTGAAGAATATTACTGATTATTGTATGAGTTCTGAAAGAAAAATTTGTGTTTTAATATTAGCCTATAATAACATTATTCTTTTTGTTTTAAACAAATAATAAACTTATGTGACTGTCTCTATCTGCATAATATTATTATTTGTGTAGTTTGTGGTTACATTTTTACTCCTGTAAATTAAAACAACTCGATTTCGTACTTATTGCGAAGTATTCTTTAGGATCTCTTATTATAATAAATTTAAAATTTAAAAGCGAAACATTTCAAAAAAAATCGTAAGCCTTACATTCGTTTCATTTAATGTGCTTATTTTTCATCAATCTTTACAAAAATTCTGTCCCGTGACCATATATCCATAATTTACCAACAATTTTAGCGTCCATTTTTTAACCAGATTAATATTTAAAGAATATACAAAAATATATTCAACCAAAAAACTAAAAATCTAAAATGTTACAGGCTGGTAAAATCAGGGGGGGTCTCAAAAAAATGACGCTCTAAGGTTGCCATGATTTTAACTTTTTTAGTAACATGAAATAATAAAAAAAAATTATATTCGAATTAGTAAAGATGCAATTCTGGTATATACTAGAATAAAGTCAAAAAAATATTTTTTCGCAAAATCTTTTTTTTCCGTTTTTTTTGATTTTCCGATTTTTTCGAAATAGTACAAATTGATTTTTTTTAATCCTCATATATAATATAATAGAATTTATTAAAAGAAATCACATTAAATTTCATCTAAATCAGTTGTGTAGAACTTGAGATATCATGGCAACTATTTTTGAAAAAATCCGAAAAATAATTCCAAGAAAAACGTGTTTAAAGTTTCGGTCAAAGTTAAAAATCGGAGATATTGGTTAGATTCTACGCCACTAAAGTAGCTATATCTCTAACAATAATTACAATTTATTCAAAAATCTTGTAAGGACATATTTTTAAAGAGTTGAACATTGAAAATATGTAATAAAAAAAATACGGCTTTTTCAGAATCCTAGACCAGAATAATGCCTTAAGATACATTGTCATTGTTGATACATGTGATTTTATAACAGGCATACAGTCACAACTATCAATTAATCTTAATAATTATTTAAGATATTTATAAAGAGAGTCGAAATAAGCCAGTTATTTAAAAATACAAACCATTCCACAAAAAATCACGCCTTAATTTCCTTATTTCGATATTCTGTTTACATACATATGTATGTACATATATATAATTAATTGTACAGTCACAATACTCAGTACGCGAACTCGAGAATTTTTTTCTTTAGTACGTACTTAAGTCCAAATACATTTGAATGACAACAAAACGTTTCAATGAATAAATATAACTCATATAAATATAGTTACATATTCCTCAGCATGTACAATATACCCTCAGTTTTGAATGAACACATCACATTGGAATTCATAAAAATTCAATACAATAGGTGAATGACTTTTCCAATCTTTTGATTTTTATATTATTAAGTATGTTAAATGAACAAAGAATGTCATCGTTGAGGCAGCATTAAATCTTTCCAAACACGCATTTCAAGATTGTTATAAATCGACTTTCAAGTCAACATAATGATTTGGTTTATTTTCATCAGCAAACATAAATGATAGAATGACTCGCATTTATTCGCTTGTATTATTAAAATATTTTTCATGCCAAACAATGGAAGCAAAACGTTTCAAATTCTTTTCAATATAATACAATATAACCATGTCATCAAACTATCGAGATTATGTGTTTAGTATCATTCGCCATTAAAAGCCAATAATAATTTACCTTTGCAGGAAGGTGTTCTTAAGCTCTTTTCGTTGAATATGAAGGTGTACTATTATGATTAGGTCAGTGATTGGAATCGTTAGATAAACTAATGGCGGGTTTATTAATTTTCGATAAATAATAAAAAGTTTTGTAGGTATTTATAGATTCTAGCTCAAAATCGTTATTGTGAGTGAAACCTTTGCTTTTCATTCTCAAATGAGAGGTTATGCTTCATACTTATACACTTAACGTTTAAAATATGTTTCATATTGAAATCTAAACCAGTTAAAAAGTTGTAGCCAAACCAAAAATATTT
The DNA here is from genome assembly GCA_028554975.1 of Himalopsyche kuldschensis. Classification (NCBI taxonomy): domain Eukaryota; kingdom Metazoa; phylum Arthropoda; class Insecta; order Trichoptera; family Rhyacophilidae; genus Himalopsyche; species Himalopsyche kuldschensis. The sequence continues at coordinate 9,143,671 of JAHFWI010000038.1, forward strand.
GAATTTAATTTATTCATTAATTGACCGCTAATAAAAACAGGCACGTTTTAAAAAAAACATAAATTAATCAGTGTATAATATTAAACATTTATTTGAGTTTCACTCTGCACACTATGAAGAATATGTGTTAGTAAACAATCGTATTCACTCTTACAACTTGGCACCAAAGCTCACAGTCATCAATGAGCCCGATATTTTACCACACACTCATATCCGAGATCTTAAAGTTAAAATCTAAAAAATCCAAAATTGATCTTGCCAAAACTTGAACCTTAATCCATTTGAATGCTACGGGAAAGATCTTGCAACTTTACCAGTGTCCATCCTGCTCACACATATACATAGTATTCGATACCAAAAACCCCTCCTGTACAATCCAACCGCCTGAAATCATTATTTAAATTTGATAGCTGTAAAAAGCTTCAATGCCAATCATTATTTCTGTAAAAAGATGATGATCCTTGTATGGAAACTTTTAGCTACCAATGTCAAATATGTGTTACAGGAAAAGCTAAGTCCTGCACTATTGTGAAAACTTAACAGGGCTGTATCTAAAAAACGATTTCATAATAATTTTAAAATAGTAGCCAATTAAATAGATGTACAAATACCTGTTGAATATTAGTTGAAACAGAAACTTGTTAATACGATAGATAATTTTAGGTCGTTTGAAATAATACTGTCAACGAGCATTTTACCCATAGTCAGACGGAACGATAGACTATCTACCGAACCGGAAGATGCTTTTCAAAGAAAAAATCTCATGTCAAACCTGATAACATAAGCAGTGGATTAACAAAATTATCAATATTCATTTAGTATTTTTATGACGGTTAGATCATTTATTTCCATTCAATGTATTAAGAAGATATTTTGATTGATTGACATGCAGTCATTCCTCGTAAATAATTGATTGGATGATCCGCATTGACAGCAGATATGGTTAGTTAAACATAATGTATATATGTAGTGATCATACACTTAAAGTTGGTAGATAGATTAATAACCCGTATTTAATTATGTTACAAAACCAAAGTCGTTGCCACCAATTCTCTCAGTAGCTCAGAAATAAGTTTGGGAAAATTTCGGAAAAACTCCATTCAAAAATTAAGCTGCAGCCCTGGCCGAAGGTTTGTGTTTACGCACGTGAATGTATGTTTGCATGTGTTAGTGTTCACACAACACCAACAGAGGCCGGCCCTATCTCGTACTTGTTCCGGCATAAAAGGGGACAACTGAACACAAAGTGTTACCAGGACTTCATTGCAAGTCCGCCCATTTCTTGTAGGGACGTTATCATTTCACGTCACGACACCAGCGGGGTCGGGGGGGACGGGATGGGGGGCGAACTTGTACAGGGTGTGGGGGTTTTCTTTCACGGACCATCGTTGACCGCGATGAAAAGTCGAAACGCGTCGGGTCGAAAGGGAGTGTACAAGAAAACGATGACAAAGTAGCTGTGAGGATACGTATGTTTTCTGCGTTGGGCTGTTATTATTTTTTTCGGTCGCGAATTTTCTTTCAAAAGGTCATGTTTTGCAAAGTGTAAATATTTTGCTGGAAGTTAGCGACGGACAGTGACGAAGTAACGGTTTTATTTTGCTAATATTAAACACAAAATACTGTTAAATTGAATCGTCTTTAAATTAAACACAATCTTTGGCTACCTCTTAGTCTGCTCAAAAAAATTTCGACACTTTGAATTATTATATAATTGGAAATTATACAGATAAAATATCTGGAATAGCTAAGATTATTTATCACTTTTAACTGTCACTTCTCGGTGGAAAGTCATTAACATTTTTTTTTGTTCTAATTTCACATGATATTTAAAAAAATCAGAATCAATCTTTATGATGTTATTTGTGAAAATGTTATATGAGCTTGCTGGTGGTTCAGCAATGTCTGTATAGGAAAGACGTGGATGATGATGAAATCGAAGATGTTCGTTATGGCTTATTTTCAAAGCTCCGTGCAGCTCTACATAATTCAAAGAAAGCAAGTATCTTTCAAAAAAGCGATCTAAAAGGCAGTTAATAGTTTATATGAAGTAAGTATTTGAAATTTAAACTGAAACCGTTATTAGAATTTGATAAACGTGCTTCATTTTCATAATAATTAATGTGCTTTTTATATGTACAACTTTTGAAGAAAAATAAGCGTTTATTGTATCGGTCGATAATATAGCGGCGGTGTAATGTTGGTTTAAGAATTATATGAAGAAAGAATCTAAAATAATTCCGAACAAAGTATAATTTTCCAACAAGAAAATCTTCGTCACGACTGTACCCAACAAGGAAAAATAAGTAACACTTATAAAGGTTCAGACCTAACAAAAGATAGAGTGTTACTTCAGATGGACATAACTACTCAAAATACGATGGTTTGGTTCTGTGTTTTACCATTTTTACTGCCTACTTGCCGCGTTACGACGCCATGGAGCGCTTGTGTATGAGGCATAAAAACATTTGCCACGGCGAATCCAATTGTATCCAGTGGCGCGCACTATAAAAAAGCAAACAATACGCATGATCTATCCCAACAAATATTATTTGATTTATGCCGTCACCCAGCTAATTAAAAAACACTCTCATGTGTTATATTTTGTTAAGCTAACCAGTGTATTTTGAACAAAAGAAAACACACTTTTAGTTATATTTTCACCAGGGCTGTGCAGTCGGAGTGGGAATCGTCGTGGCAATTTGACTGGAGTCGTACTTTTTACTGGACTGCGGAAATTTTGAAAAGTTTGAACTTTTTATTTTTACATATAATATGTCAAATTTGGCCTTTGGCTGGATTGGTAGGATTTATATTTAATTTAATACACATAATTAGGAAAATTAGGCAAAATAAAGTGACGATATTCAACTTTTTTAGTCGGAGTCGGATCGTGTTTTTGGTCAATGTCGGAGTCGGAATCGTGGTTTTGGTAAATGCTGGAGTCGGAGTCGGACTTTTAAACCGACTTCACAGCCCTGGTTTTCCCATCTAATTGTGTAAAGATCGGGACCGGTTTCGTTCATCACGAGAATTTCCCACTGATCAATTGTTATTTCAGTTGAAAATTCCCGCAATGAGCAAGCCTGGTCCCTAATCTTTAACAAATTAAATTTGGAATAAGTACTAAAAAATGTTTTTTTATTTTATTAAAATAATGCCATTCCGCAAAGGAGTGTCAGTTAACATCTGATTTGGTTTTAAAACCAGCCCCGTGCAGCTCTGCTAGGGCCATGAATGTGACGGCTGAACTTGTTTATGTCAAAAGCGTTGTGAAAGTCTGCCATGAAACATTGGCCACATATGCCAGTGGGAAATTAACTTTACTCCTCATTCATGATTCAATGATATTTACAATTAATAAGCATGAATTTTTAAATACCGAGAAGTATCTACCTGCTTCTTTTTATCTTTAGTTTTTTTGACGAATTAGAATTTTGCTTTCATGCCCTGGTGCCGAGCTTACTTCCTAACTCCTCAACAAACGATAAGTGCATGCAAAGTCACGAGACGGTGTAAGTGAACAGTAAACACTTTCACCAAATAGCCTCAGTTTCATCAAGCTTCTAATTTATCTTTAATCTAGGTATAAAAAACAATACACTCTATGAATGTGAAAATAAATCAATAATTTCACCACGCCGATATTATTTATTATCTGCGCGAAAACTTTTAATTTTCTTCACCCGCTACTGATTGTATTCCTGAACGTGTCACTATGAAAAATATACACTTTCGATTCACTGCCAACATCCTCCTACCAAAGAAGGCCTTTACGCACTTGCTTATTTTTATTATTTTCTTTACTGGTAAATTGATTTCAAATATAAAAAAGTGTACAACAATGGCGCAGAAGCCGCGGGGAATTTTACCAGTTGTGAAAATAAAATGGCGATAATGAAAGAGGGGAACCTTATAAAAGAGGTTTCAATAACGTTTTACAGCTCGATAAAAAATGATTTCCGTGACGGCTAATTTTCAGGAATTAGAATGCATCGCTTTTTATTGGTACGAAAATCGAGTATCAATCATTATAAGTTAATACAATTTTCGTGTTATGTAATTGTTGTAACGAAGACCGGTGTTGAGCCAATTGCTCAACCTCATTTTTAAGGTAATACTAGTAATGTATGGTTCGCTTCATGTACATAAGAAAGAAATCTAGCATAGAAAGGGTTTAAAACACCACCGTTGTCTTTGAGTATAAATTTATGATTTCATTTAAAAACAAAATCACAGAAATCGTTATTAGGTGATAAGTACATTCAATTGTATATGAAAAACGTGGTCAATAAACAGTTTCAAATAAAATAAAATTGTTTGCTTCGTAATTCCACGTATTGTGTAACAAATAGTGACACGTGCTTCGCTTCTTTAAAAAACATCTTCTGTCGTACTTTCGTGACACTGCCTTGGTTATAAATTTAAGATGAATTAATTCTTGCGTTATTCTTCTTTTTTAACGAAAGAGGACATGGGCCACAATCAACACATACTGCAGACTATCTTGTCTTTATTTTGTTGGTTATATTTTGTAGTCATTGAGTGAGTACAGTTCATCTGTAGAGTTAACTGATCCACCACATTGAATTCCGTAATATTTTTTTATCACTATTAGAATATACATAACATTAATCACACTTAAATATGAAGTCAATATTTTTCCAATTATGCAGTAATTCTAAAATATTAAATCAAGTCAAAGTTTATCAATTAAACCGTTTTTTGGGCGAACATTATCAATTGATAATGCTTAAAACACCCTAAAAGGAATCATGATTTGTTTGATTAATTAGATTTGATTTCTTGAAATACGTGTTTATTTGTCCTAGTATAAATTTTCACATCTTTCAGTTGAGTCCGAAACTTAGACTGAGCTTTTAAAGGCTTGTCTGTCCAAGAGTCCAAATTGTCAATCCGCCCCTGTAAGCGAAATAAAATATTTTTATTTAAATGAGATCCGTGGTTTGTTCCAAAACTACAAGACACAAAGAAGAAGAACAGGCATCCCGTCGCATGCTGAGGACCATCTATCACCAATCCGCTAAGCCTCGTCGACAGTTTTTGTACATTTACAAGGAGCATGCCCCCCGCCATATAAAACATAAAGGGAACAATATATTATTATTTCATGCAGTCGCGGGGGTGGATAAAAAAGACAACAAGACAAGAGTATGAAGACTGGAAAAAATCTAAGCAAAATATTAGCCGTCTACCAGGTCAAAGATGCCACATTTAATTAAAATGTTTGAAACCATCGAAAATAAATTATTAGCCGTCTACCAGGTCAAAGATGACACATTGACTTAAATTCTTTTGAAACTAAATATTTCTACTAATAATAATGAACACAGTGGACTTAAAGAATTACAATGGTCACATGTTTCACTCATTTGCAAAGTGAAGATAAAATGAGCTTGCTATATATTTATGTTGAGGGTGTACTATTTTTTGCAAGCTATAAATAAGCTTGAAAGAATAGAATACAACTATATTTATGAAGGTTTGAAATTGCTTTAAATGCTTTTTTAAGATGTGTGAATTTTCAAAATACTTTTGGCTAGATTGGCTTTCAGCAAATAGCCCATTCGACAGATATTTTTGATTCACTTCACGACTTTCTCGGGATTTTCACGCAATACCTTGCTTTTGCAATCCGAAGCTCTTTGTCAAAAGAAGTCAAACATCTGTATCTAGTCGTTAAATAAATTATAGTGTTTTAAATTGATAAAACATAAAAGATAAAAAAAATTGAATTGTTTGAATTCCAACAATTCAAATTTGTAATTGAAATTCCATCGGGCACTCCAGTCGAAATCCTTAATTTTAAAAGAAAACACATTATCCGGGAAACATTACATACATAAAAATCCACTCAGATTGTAAGTGAATACTTTCACGATGCTTTTTTATTGTTTTACCTAAATCATGATGCAAACTTATATCCTATTGGACAATCCAAATTTTCCAATATGAAATTTCTATAAAAAAAAATATGATGGTTGCGATTATTATTTATTTTACCACGAAGCTACTTTTATCGATTAAAAATAAATTATTATGCTTTATAAAACGTATGAAATATTCGGACGTCTGTAAATTGAAATTATATTTAACATTCATCAAGTAATAACCTCTGCAATGCCCTCATTCTCATTGAATGCCTTTTGACATTATTATAATAAACAATTTAATTTCCAATCAGGTGCATGTGTTCTCCATATAAAATATCAGCTTCTAAAAGCATTGTATCTAATTAAAATGCAAATAGTGTTTATCTCAAATCAATTGACAAATGAATAATTGATATTATTCAAAAGGTTATTTATTGTTACCCACACATTTGTATTCATAAATGTATGCATTTTGTGTTGAATAAATCCGAAAAGTGATTAATAAACCTCAACCGCGTACGTAAGTCAGTATAGAGGAAATAGAATTTGATATTCATTACAATTCTTTCCAATCCAAACATCAATTTCACACCAGATGGTTTAATACGAATTTTATGCATGACTTGACAAAAATATTATCCTCTCGCAGTTTGTTAGTGTTAGTAGGGTAGCAGGATAATAGTGAATAGAATTTCCGTGCAAATAAATTCGCGAAAGGTGGCCTCTGCTACACGGTGAACATATTCATTTAAACCAAAGATATAGTTTTAATGTGAACTGATGAGTAACGGGAATAAATGATGAATTTTAAAAGGACATGTAATTAGCAAATGACTTTCATTACGCCATCAGAACGCAATGTTTGAACGGCTAAAACAAAAAATATATATTTTTTATTTTAAAAATGGTTGAGTGACTTTCCCCTACACATGAATTTGTGGAATTCAACTGATAAGTAACAATTTTATCTTTATTCTGAAAAGTGATTCAGGTTTCGTAAATTTGGTTAAAATAGATGCGATTCTTTGCATGTATTGAATATCCACCCGTACAAAAATTGGGATTGTGTTCTTACCTTAATACAAACATACATACATACTATCACCAGATTTTTTGCCTTTAGGGAGAAAAACAAAAAAGATCAATGTGAGATGATATTTTTTGTGCCATTTTGAGGAAACCAAAGGAACATCCACGTTTGTAAATAAAAAGTGAAAAAAATATCATGATTTGTTATGCGTTCTATCCATCAAGACTGCTGACATTAAACTTGCCATTTAACAGATTTTTTATGTAAACCAAATAAGCATTATACAATCATAAAGATATTATAATTGCATCGTTTTATATTTACAATATCATCTTTTTGCAAAGTGGCGCTTTTGTCAGCCGAAGTGGTTCAAAATCGACTTTTTTTTTAAAATTAATTTGAGTAAGAAGATTCGATAACATATGTATTTATAAAAGTTGGAATATTTTTCCAACCCTCGTATATTCGTCGCCGGTATATTCGTTGGTGTAATAAATCAGTTGATCATTGATAAAATGCCTGACAATTTAAATGAATTTCTAACGGATTTTCTTAAATTGCTTAAAACAGAAGTCGAGCTTGGAACTAAAGTTGAAAGATTTTCCAACTATTTTCGGTGGTTGGTAAAAAAATAAATGCCACATAATACATACATTATTATACTTTACATATATAATTTACTTATTCAAAATATGATAAGTATCTTTTACCCTACACTCCCTACAGTATTCGATTCAGCGATAGGCAAGAAGGGCACTTTTGTCAAATCAAATGTTAAAGACAGATTCAAAATTGATTGCAAAAACATTACATCAAAAAATGGTCCACGGCTATATGGTCCACGGCTATATGTAAATTATAAATATGGGAGGCAGACAACGGGCGTAAAAATAAATGTATATCTTATTTCCTGTGAGAGTCGGCCCAAATGTAATGAGCAACCATATATTAGTTTATTGAAATACGGTTTGAATAAGAGTCGACGAACATCGTTTTTTTTAATTCAACTTGGTAAAAAATGTCACCACTATTACTGTAAACGCTTAACGGTGGCAGCACTATATAATGATATTCGTACCTCAATTATTAGGCGGCCCTGACTGGTCGGTACCTAATATGTACCTTAGTTGAACACGGGTAGTGTCGTTGACATGCTAATTACACAATCACTAGTTGTTCCTCGAGTGTTTATAGTTGATACCACATCCGCTAGGATGCTGTTAGAAGCTCCATACAAAACACATTACTCATATTATATTGTCGAATCGTACAAACATAATTATGATTGTTATAACACGAGCATTTTCGCTATTAAAACATTTGTGGATAAATTGTTTAAAATGAATTAATATAAATATGCTTTCAACGTATTATTTATGGGAAAAAAATGTTTGTTTGGACAAGAATCAATTTGAAATTATGAAAATGTAAACTAAATGGAACAAATCATAATTTTTTAATGTGTTTACCAGAAAATCATGTAATTTAAGTGTATAAATCTTCTATGAAAATATGGGTCCCAATTATATTTATTATAGCCGCGCCGCTATTTCATCATTTCTTTTTTCGAGCAACTTGGTTCCTTAAAAATTTAATTTATCTCCAAACAAATTCATATTTTTGTTTTATTACTTTGTTTAAAATGAAAATAAAAATTCTATATAATTTCTACGTAAAAAGATCATGATGGAAACATATATGTACTTCTTACGTGGAGCAATTTTGAAAAATATATCTACAATCTAAATTTAAAAATTAATGATAGAATACGAAAGTATTTTCTCAATTATTTACAGATGTTTTAAATAAGAATTTTCCAGCATAATACCATGAGGCGTTTCTCCCTTACAGACGTGACTTTTTCGTTTACAAATTGATGATATTCCTTCGCGTGCGATACATGAGAACTGACGTCAAATTGACAAAAGAAATGCCACAAAACGTAGGCACGCCGTAAAACCCCGACGCGGATATCGCTCGAATAAAATATAAATAGACCATATGAATACAAAAACATTTACGCCTAGAAAGAACTCCCAATTTAATTGCTTCCCGATGCTTTCTCTACATTCGTGATCAGTGATGGCCCAATATCGTCAACAACAAGTTCGTTCGAGCCGCTTGATAAGTTGGTCGCCGATGTAACTTAATTTTCACAAAAGATAGTCACGAGAGTATATTGTTATGTAAAAATACAATATTCCGCAATCTTTCATAAAGAAGTAAACAATTTTTTGGAATTGATAAACATGTTGTTTGAACACGTATCTTCATGGGTCGCGTTTGCGCAATTTTATTGGAAATTTCACGAATATAAATAAAAATACTTTACTTTACAATAATTTTGAGTCGAGTCTTCTGAACGTTTAGTAGATATTTTAAAGCTACATAGCTACGTAATATTAGTAGTTTTTTGAGAATAATAATTGTATTTCATGTTACACTGTAAAAAAGAAAAAGTTCAACTGATGCAATGAAGAGCCGGATGATAATAGTATTGCACATCTCTAGTTGTAATAGAAGCTGTCATTGATACGAATTCCCAAAACACGTTTTTTCCTCTCACAAAGGAAAAAGTTACCCGGTTTCTCTGCTCGTTTTACAGCCGAACCCCTCCGGGGCTTAGAAATACTTGCTGTACCAATCGGTGCGCGGTTTTTTCCCGTCCGGATAAGGTAAAAAAGCGAGAGAAGTTAATGGTAGGACTTCATAGGGATTCTCAATCAGACCGCTTTGCAAGTGTGGGTGATGTTTAGCTACGTAACGAGAAAATCCAACGCTGAGAATGACTCATAGATACTACAAAAAGATATGAAATCTATTTTATCCATCTTTAAATCTTATGTTTTGTGATTCAAGTCTTATTTGATATAGATTTCTTATTGATCATTATTAAAACAAGGATCTAACGAAGAGTAATTATTGAACTGCTTGCTTTAAGTATTTACAAATATGAAGATTATGTTTAATTAAATAATTAAATTTTCGAAAATAAATGATTGTACTTTCGAAAGGGATAATAATTATATCATACACCTACGAACTTAAATAAAAGATATTTTAATGATAAACATCATAACTATGAATATAATAACGCAAACAAAAAGATGAAGTTACAGGATTTAAAGTACAGCGTCCTCCATATATGTACATATCTAGTATTGGTAGAATTGTCACTTCAATTGAAATAATAGTAAGCTATGTATCTCGCATTTTTATGAAGCTGTAAAACCAAAAATTAAAACACCGACTTCTTTTGAAATTAGAATATTCTTGATGCTATGTTTTATATCATACAGTAGCGTGAATGACAAAATTATTATCTTATTTTTGCATATCTTTGATATGGAGACATTTCTTACGGATTCTACTTACGGGAGCACAGATACAAGGTTTTATTGTAAATCTGTTTTCTTCTAAGTATTATTTAAGACTGAATTTTATTTTACTATCAGAAGTGACGATGCATACAGAAGGAGCGTTGGCGAAACCTGTTACGCAATCCCACCGACGAGAACATTCTGTTTCCCTGTGTTTTCCCCGGGGAGCCCAACCGGGGCCCGGAAGTGCGGAGCGGGTGTCCGCAGCGCCCGCCTGAAATACCGCAGCCGTCTCACACGCTATTGATATTAATGAGCCCTTCGGCCGGCTTAATTCCGAAACCTGACGTCGGAGCAGCCCGATCTGATCGGACACTGACCGTTCACCCCCCAACCCTTCCAAACACCCCAATCTCCCGGTGGGAATATTTTACTCCCACTGATGTGCATTTACCTTTCTTCACTTGGTTAATGCTGAGGATCATAGACTACTAAAATTCATATAATCCAAAATCTATATCCGTTCCCTATGTGTAATACACTGAGAGTCTATGAGAGTGACTTATTATCAAGCCGCTAAATCGCTAATGCGCTGCAATAACCTAAATTGAAGTTAGTTAACAAGTTTGAATTTTTTGAATTTTGTACTTTTCCATGAGTTTTGTCGCTAACGACCCGGGTTTCGCCTTTCGGCATCTTCAGGCATTCCAAGTGCACGGATATACTTGGCCTGAAAATGCTGAAAGGTGAAACCCGGGTCGTTAGCGACAAAACTCATGGAAAAGTACAAAATTCAAAAAACTCAAATTTGATATTGAAATTCCATCAAGCACCCTCAGTCTAAATACTTAATTATACTTAACAGTTAACAAGTGTATAAAGTAATTTTAGACTTTATACATCCATGGCATGACAATTAATATATCGCCCATTTTGTACTGTTAAAATACTGTGAGTTAAAGATACAGTATTTATATGGAGATGGTGTTATTTATTCCTATATCGCTGTTCATAAACTCATTTCACACAGTACAGTGCAAATACTGTTTTAGTCTGTTCTACGTAGCCTTGCGTTCTAGGCGCTCTTTGAATTGATTTTTCTTTCACTATAATTCATTCAAATTAAGTTTAACGAGACAAAAGGTAAAAAAAAAACACTACTAATGAAATAGATTGGTATGATTTTTGTGCGAGGTGACATTTTACTTTGATGTTTTCAGCGTGACTATTGATTGTCTATTATAAGTAATACATTATTAGCACCAAGCTTAATTAAAGTAATCATGATGTATATTTTATTTACCTTGTTTACGGTCGTCTTGAAATTTCCATGTATAAAATGATCGTTTTATTAGGACTTATTCCTTTATGACCCGTCTTAATCATACGCGATGAATACGGATTTCAGTTATTTGACATAGTCACAAATAAATATTTCATAGTCTTTTAAAGCTGTTTATATGTGTGTGACTCAAATTATTAGAAGTAATTTCACTCCCTAACACCAAAACATACCATCCTCCCCGTCTCAGCGAATCAATTCAAATCTTGGAAAAGGATTTACGTGTATTCTTTGACATCATACATCAATACCAACAAACAATGCTCATTGTATGTATCAAAACTGAACATGGGAAAAACATTGCATCTTATTCTAATCTTAAATAAAAGACAAGGACGATGCGACTTTCGCAGTCGAGATTCACGCGGTATTTTGTCTCTAGATGCGGTGGGCAAGGGTTTTGCCCTAATACTGACCGCTTCCATCGTACCATCCCATAATGGGTGTCCGAAAATAAATCATTATTAATGATGTCCTGAAAGAGGTGGCTTTGTCTATCTGGACTCTATCTTCGACACAAGTAAACTGCTCGTTTACTTCTCACCCCTGATAATGATAATACGGCGTTTGGGGAAATTGGGCGATCGATGAAGCTGGACAGAAGGTAGATGAATAAATGAACTGAGATAAGAACATTTTAATGCTACCACAATAGTTATACTAAAAAAACTTAAACTATAAATTATATATCAAAATAATAATCAATTAAATACATTTTTATATATATTGTGTTATGAACTATATCTTTAAGCGTAAATGTATATAAACAAATTACCAGTTTTTAACATAAAAAATTTGTAAAATGTAGTCAGTCAAGATTCAAGAATAAATTGTATCGAATGACAAATAGGTAATTTAAAAAAAAAAATTGGATATTTATTTTTAACTGTCAATTTTAAGACATACATTAAAAAATATTTAAGGGCTGTTTTTGGATTTCCTTAAATTGGTTATGGTTAATATATATTTAGAACAAATAAAAAACGACTTTGTCAGCATAGCATGACTTATTCGGTGAAGTGCAAATATTTTATGGATAAATTTTACCTAAATTTTAAAAAATATTGAATGCTTTAGTTCTTAAATCCTCGAATCCAAATAACACGTATATATATTGAAGTGTGTTAAAATAAGCAAGATATTTATATTTATGTAGTCATTTACGAAACAAGATTATCGTCAGGTTCATAAGAAAATATTTTGGCATCACGTATTCCAGAATGCAATGTGAAAATAGGTCTCAACGATATTGATGTAAGTCATTTTAATTCTACATATGTCTATCATTATCATTCCTGGTCACAAAAACGATCAATGCTATTTTATATGGTCTAGGTACAGATTTGTGAATAACATGATATGGTTATTTAAACAACAGTAGTTAATGCAACTTATCTTCAAAACATCGACATAAATATTAAGACTACCCAAGAACCCGAGTAATATTACTTTATATCAAGATTTTTGATGAACAAATAGTAAAATGACACTAAACACCTAAACACCTTAAAATCATGGCCAAAATGCGGAGCTTTCACCTCCTGGCAGCATTTATCGAATCCAAATAACACTAAAACAACTATGAATAAGTTTTCTGCCGAAATTACCCAATAAATTATGACATAAATTATTATATCTTACATTATTGTCTAGCAGGGAAATATCATAGAAAATAAAAAAAAAATATTAAAGATAATTTGTCGGTCCCCATGGTTTGGTGGTAAGATCAAAGTCCTAGAAATTGGGTAGGTCTAGGTTTTAATCCCGGAAAGTTCAGATTTTTTCAATTGAAAAAGAGATCTTGGACATGGGTGTATGTCATTTTTTTGTTGAATTGTTCTCGACTGATTCATAAAAATTTCTCACCCAGCTTATCTCGTATGACTTTCAAAATCAAAAATAATTGGCGCATTGGCATTGCGAAAATATTCAAACTTCTTTACTTTACATAATTTAGTGAAAATTTAATTGAATTGTAAATATTCAAATAAGTACTTATTGAATATGTAAACGGCTGAATATAAGAAAACATAATAATTTGTACTTGCTTTAAAAAAAACTCAGAACTAATTACATTCTTTTGGCATCCGATAAGACATAGCAAAATAGTACGTTATTTGATAGTTTTTACTTTCTACTTTTTACTAAACAAGCATGGTGTATGATATTGAATACATATTTTGTGTTTGTATCAAGATTTTGTAATCCCCCTCCGTACAACATTGGTGTTAAGTTATCTGAAAAGCATTAGAGGACGGGATGCGGGTGGATTCCCCTGGGACCCTGGTTGATGGATGCTACGCTACTCGTGGTATATCATCATCCTCCAAAGGTGTGAGTTAGTGGGAAGTGAATGTTTACACAATACAGAGAGCCGCATCGTTTACAATAATATGCGACAGTATTTCCCTGCACTATAAATAAGCAAAATATTTTGACACAACGTTGGCAAAAATCATAAAATTTCAATTTTTTATATTATATTACGATGCATGAGACTATAAGATATTATACTGATACAACAAAATATATATCGCGTCTCAAAATAGTATCAATAGTATAGAAAGAAAATTTCCATGAAGCCATCGCAATTTTACTCATTATTCAAATTTCAACGTATGACTATTAGCTATCAATTAGTAATCATAAAAATATCAATGAGTAATTTTTCTATCAACTACATCAACTGATAATTTCACTATGTCCAGCTTCTATAATGTAAAAACTGAAATGGGCCAAATGAATTAATAAAAGGATCACAGCTTTCCAACGAACAGAAGTGAGGAAATATTCCAAGAGGAATTCATTCAATGGGAGTGGAATCTTAGTTTTATCGAATTGTTTGCTCCTCTAACGATCGGGCGTTTCCGGGTTCTGCTCTTCAAAAGTGCTCCTCAATTTTTGAAACACTAGCAAATTTGGTTGTGTAATTTATTTTACAAATATGTACTACTAGCGCAATAAATAGATACTAAATGCTATTCCTACCTTTTAAATTTCAGTAATCATACACGATGTGACGATAAAAAGAGAGTGTGTATGTGAGCTAGAGTTATTATTTTTAATGATATTTTAATAAATAAGCTACTCGTTATAATCTTATATTTTAATAAACTAAAATACAGAAGAGTTTCAATGATTGGTCGTTTGATACTGGTTGTCAAGTGTTTGAAAATAATTGTTCATCAGAATCGCTCTATGTTATTTTGTATTATTGCGGATGGGTTGGAGAAAGACGTTTTTATTCATGCAAATTTCCACTCCTCGCATTCATAATTATTCAAGTTAGTAATAATATTTGACGATAGTATGTTTTCCTTGACAGACAGATGATAAGATGGTTGATTATAACACTCGACCGCCACGCAAGGGAGTCGTGTTAGATTTTTTCTTAAATTAATATCATTACTTGTCACATCCCGATGTCAATCAACTGTGTGCGCATATGATTTTTATGTATGTTTTAATGACCGAGCCAGTGTCACTTTGTACTGCCTGTGTGTCGATGAAAAAATCTTCGGTGACTAATTGCTAGGCACATGTCTCGATGACTGATTGTTTTGGGCAGACTTGCCGGTTTTTTTTTGCTCATCAATGCAAATGAATTTATGAAAAATATGTATAAAGAATTTCGGTTGACATACAAGAGTGATGAATTATAAGAATCACCTTTCACATCAAGATTTCTTAATTTTATTCGAGTATTGCATCGTTAAGAATATGTTTACGGCTAATTTCACCGTGACAGTTATTCGTTGTACTCCCAATTTTCAGTCATTTAAAAGGTTAATAAAGAAAAAGACATCCAAATTAGGAATCAAACATCATTACTTGCCTTACAAAACTCACAAGTGAAAGATATATAATATGAGAAGTTTTCTTTATTTGAATTTTGTCGCTGTATCAAATAGTATAATATAAATATTCAAATAATTTTTAAATTAAAAAAAGTAATTCATTAATCACAAAAGCGCGAATTTCGTTACGTCTTTATTTATGCAGTTCTTTTCAGTGAGCGCCTAGCTACTAAATCAGCTGTCATTATTCATGTCTAATATAAGATTTTTTTCGCACTTTCTTAATACATTTTAATACATTTAAACGTTACCTTTAAATAATATAATGATTGAAAGCAATATCCTGAAAATAATTAGTATTTTTATAGGTACAGTGAGTGTACACGACAGTGGATTGGATTGTTTTATTGCATCTGATAATTTTTGTTTTTAGCAAACGTTCTAACTATATTTGTTCATTTATATTTTGTACGATGACTCATAGTATTAAAAACAACACAAAATAACGTCAATCTTTTAATCAAGCTGAATTAAAGTCAGATCTGTAGAGTATTTTTCATTGTTTGAGGAGTCATATTTATCGTGTTGTTATTAAATATAACAAAATATGTTTTTTTATTTTCATCTTAAAATACTGAGCTATTTTTAAAGGAAAATAAACAACAAATCGATTCTCTCTACCACTTTGAAAGTAAGATATACTGAGACAAACAAATACAGCGCTAAGTATATGAAACAAGAGTTGATAATAAGCAACAACCAAGTCATGAGATTTCTTTGAAACCTGGAGTATTCAAGTGGCTTTTATGTACTTTTTGTCTGCTTTTTCCGCTTTGCGACATTTGCGACTGTGCTGAGGTAAAGTGATATTAATGGGTCTTTGTAGAAATCGGCTCCATTTTGCGTCTTCTGTAATCTAATAAGAAATGAGATTTTCAATGAAGAGAAATGAACAAAAGTCCATTATGATATGGATCTAAGTTTTCAAGTAATTGATAAGCCCTACTAGGGTGTGCTTTGAATATTCTGAGTGCTTTTAAAAAATTTGTCACGAAGTGACTTATATTTTATAGAAATAGGATGCTAGAGTATAAAAAAATCTCGCATATAATTAAATTTACTAAGCTTATAAGATACAATTGTATTTGAATAACATTCATGCACGAATAGATGCATGTATGACATATGTTAATTGTGTGACGAAATAAAATTTATTATGAAGGTTATATTACTTAATCATAATCACTGTCCCCTTTGATGAAACAAAATCTGGAGACTTTTTGGGGTAATAAATGAAAAACTTTTTCAAAACATTGTCCGTTTTTTCAGATATATGGGGAAAATAATGAAGCAGTTAAGAAACAATGGAATACGTTTGTTTTTTTACGTATTACTGGACCTTTGTTAACACTTGAGTACTAAGTGCAAAGAGGGTATATGTGATCCAGACATGTGCGATTGACGGCTAAAATTGTTTAAGCTTTTCTAAGCGGTAATTTAAAAATCGTACACATCACGTCTTACGGACTGCATAAACAGTACTAGAGAACCGAATATGGCATTGTAGTTATAAATATTGCCGTTATTGCAAAGTGGAAACAAATACATTTAGAACGGTTATTGTAAAATTATAACATTAAGAAATGATACATCTGCGGTACCACCTATTTTTAATTAGCACGATTATTTAATTTAGGCGATGAAAATATTTGCGAGAGATTTAATTCAAAAATATGAAATAATTTATACATTTTAATAATGCCAGTAAATATCTTTTTGTAAGAAATGTAAAGAAAGCTGTAAGAATAATAAGTGTGCAAGCAAAAGTATAAGCCAAAGATTCATCTCGACTTGTCAACATTTTATTGGGTTATGCTTATAACTTGAAGGCAGTTCAATTTTACGAGAAGATTTAAAAAAAATCACGAAAACCTTTATATTCACTCTTTAGCACTAGTTTTTTCGATGTGTCATTATAAATTTGATGAAAGAATATTTGCCTTCTTTCCGGTAAAGTTCATAGTTTACAAATACTTTCAATGTTATTTAAACTTGAAGCAAAATCAATTATTTTGTTAACTTGAAAACCTATTTTTTTATTCTAATTATTATTTTATCTAGCTGTGAAAAATATTTATCAACAACATTACAATTAAATATATAAAATAATTAGACATATAAAACATTGACACTTGAGTGGTTGTTTTCTGAAAAATATACTTGATTCAAATAACAATAAGCGATGAAAAACAAAAATTAATGTGTGGTCAAGTTGAAATTGCAATAATATCAAATAATCATTTTAAATAAGAATTCTTATTTGTAATCTACGTCATTTAATCTATCTTTAATCAGATGTATCGTTTAGAAATAACTTGCAAGTAATAAAACACAGAGACACAAGATTATTTTGTATTTTTGTAATGGGTAACTTTTATATTTTTATTTGAACATCATATCTCCCCGACTCAAATATCGGTAAATCAATACCTTCTTGTGGGACAAAATAAATACTTGGAAATTGGTATGTTAGTATTAATATATTTATTTCCACATTTTTATTGCAGTAGACTGCATATATTCATAATCATCTATCACAATTATATCTATAAAATCCACGCATAGGCGTCAGCTGTATTGTCATGGTTTGATTTTTTGACGGCTGTTTTTGCAACGTTAGAAAATATAAGGCATACATATTTGAAATGAAGTAATGTTAACAGCTTGCCAAATTAATTACATATACGAGATATTTTATAGGAATGACAGTGTTTTGATTTGTCGTAATCATTCAACTTTCAAACCCGTTGCACGTGGTATTGTCAAGGTCTGTCATCAAACGTATTAACATTAATAAAGCGTAGTATGTTTCAAAAGAGTATCTTTTAGAAAGAGAGAGTCTTTGTGGGAACTTAAAATTAAATGAAATGGATATTTGGAACTATACTTTAAAATTACCCAGAGGAATCGGCTGTATTACCTGTAGCCGTATTGCAGTGTACATGCCCTTAAGCTTCTTTCTGTGACATCTATGATTTTGTTATACTTTGTACCTATTTATTGTAAATAGTTGCGTTGATTCTGGTCCTAAGCATAGCGTAATATCTTAGTAAAAATGTCACAAATAATAAAGTAAATTTTGTTAGCATATTTTCAGTCATGATAAATTCTTCAATTCAAATTTAATGACCTGCATGAAAAACAACAAAAAAACAATTTTAAATTACACACATGCAATGTTTATAAAAATATACGACGAAAAACCGTTTATATCGATTTTACTATATAATATGATGCTTGGATTGTGTGACCGATTTTGATGAAGCTAATTTGAATCACCCTACTAAGTATATAAAAGACGGTAGCCCTGAGTACACATCATCATGCGATGGCCAACACAGAGACACCTCATCGTCTTAGTTACCCACACTTTGTGCCAGGATAGCAATGTAGCGCTACTCATAAAAACTTCGTCTTGGCATGTCGGAAACTAAGGCGTGGGTCGGAAGATTAATTACAAGTTTTCTCCCGCCGCTTCCAGAAGGGCGCAACCGCCGGCGACACCTTTCCCCCTGGTAGCTCGTTCCCTCTCGATCCTCTTTGGTCTTTGTTTCTCTGGCACACTCGGTCCTCCTTTCGCATCTTTTGATACGATACTGGTACTAGCTAAGTACCTAGTTACTAACGCGCGGCTTTAACATTAGTTATCGGTGTGTACGTTTTGGATGACAATCTTCAATCTTAGTCAATGTTGCTCGTGACTATATTCAAAATCGTGTTTTAATGTGTATAATCACGACGGTATATCATCATCGTATAGGAAGAAAAACATATTCTTGAATACGACTAGTGCAATATAATACAGATGCGATATAAAAAATAAAATACAATCTAAGCATCTAATTTATCAACAAGCAATCAATTATCGTAAAAAGATAGTAATGGGTAGTTTTACGAAAGTGATTATCTTTACCACTACAAATATTTATTTTAATGGGATGAAAAAGAGTTTTTTTAAAGAAATAGTGAAAAAAGCAATGCTAATAACAACTATGCAAGTCCCAGCAGTTTCAGTATAATTACTGTGTCTTGAATAATTAAAGAACATTGTAGAACACAATAAATATATTTGAACCCATCCCTCACGGGTGAAGGTTTCATTTTCTTTTTAGAAATAGATATTACCCGTTGAACCTACCTAAGAGATGAATATAACCAAAATATATGAAACTTTCAGAAATAATAACTGTGCTTTGTAGGAAAATAAAGTATACTGTACAAATAATTCTTCAAAAAACATGCTATACATATTGGCGCTATTAAGACTATCTTTTTGTGGCATTTTTAGCTATTTTTAGTATAATGTGAATCAATCGGTCAAACTGTATCTAACTAAAAGGAATAAAATTAGTAATATAATTTGTTTACATACACGAAGGCGGTAATGATAAAGTATCATATAAATTAAATAAAATAAGTGAAATTATTTATTCCCGCAATATATAGGAAAATCGATGAAATATCTACGACATAATAAGGTTTCTTTTTTCAATCCGTGTCGTTCAAATATCGTTCTTTATACAGCTTTTTAGTCTTTTCAGTTCGCTCGTTACACATAGGTAAATACATTGAACGGAATAAATCGCGATATTAAACGATCCCCCATCTTCTAACAAAATGTGCCTTTGAATAACTGACGATGCAACCATTACTTACGTATTCACATCTCTCTTTCTGTTGACTCGCTTTCAGCGTTTACGTAAGACTCAAAGCGCGACCTCCTACTCGCCTAATAAATCCGCGGAGTACGACCCCAATCGGTTTGACTGAAGGCTTCCGAAAGGCTTTGCATGGTGGCATGGGGTGAATCCACCGACGGAGATAAAGATATTTTCAATTGCGAAAACCGCGCCACATAAGTGCCTAAATCACCCCCCACACATAAAAGTAATATAGGAACCAACTTGCGTTACTAAAGGTAACGTTTGGTATTGTCATTGCATATCAATTAGAATTATTCAATAAAAAAATATTTAGTTTGTAATTGGGAATTATAAAAAAATAAATAATGCGGCAATATCATTGGCAGCAGCACATTTACTTTATATGCATACGTCATTACAAACCAACATGCTTCCAATTTGTATTAGACAAGCCTATAACCAGTGACGGCTGGTGACGGGGTGCTGGGGGGTGCAAAAGGAAGATTCAACTATTTTTCCGTACTACGGAAGAGAAACAGTTGGTATTGCGAACATCTGAATTGAAAGTCCATGCTATAGAAGTGTTTTAAAATTCAATGAATAGGAAATAACTCTTGCAAAAATGGTTGAATCTTCCTTTGCACCCCCCGACACCCCGTCACCAGCCGTCACTGCCTATAACATAACTGTATTTAATATCAATTACATATTGGCGCCGGTCCTGCCAATCAGTTTGAATTTATGTATATTAATAAGTTTTTTGTTTGATTATTGTTAAACGTTATTTCATGTATTGTTAAGAATGAAAGTAAAAGGCATCAGTCAGTCTTAAAATCAAAATTGAAATATTTTAACAAGGAATAATAAGTATTAAAATAATTAGCGCCGACTGCTTTAGTAGACTTGTGTTTAAGTGCATGAGAAAACAACATTTCCTTGCATAAACATTTATGTTAATTCCTTCCAAATAATGCTATTTTATTCACCTTTTTCCATGAGTCAACTAACGCCGGCCAACGTATTGTGAATATGCTGAATAACAAAGCATGACTAGAATATCCGCACACCGGATATTAAGGCATATATGTAAAATAAATATCTTACAAAAACAGGAGTTATAACTTATGAAGATGCCTTTATTCGACTGAAACTAATATAATTTGTCACAATTAGTATAATATTATTCCCAGTTTCAACGATTGAAAGTTTCAAAGTTGTAAGTAAGTTCTGTATATTATAATATAGCGGAACTACCAGAACTGATTTTTTTTTATCATTTGTGCATTATAAAATATATTATTATATATTAATAAAAGCGAAAGCGTTTTTTATGCCTCGGTAAAATGTTAAATATAAACTAAATAACAGTTTTTTATGCTAAAACTTTTAATGTTATTTGATCAAATATTTACTCAAAATTTTTGCCTGAAGTAATAGACATAAACATCCACATCCAATAAATTAAATTTTCGCACTTATCAGCGATATAAATATTACATAAATACTTTTTACATTTAGTACACAGGTCGACTAGAAAGAAGTTGCAATAAGTCGAAGAGGCTTGCTTGTGTCTCAACATTTTGCAAATGGTTATATCCAAATGTACAACAATAGCGTCTGGAAGACGTATAGCTTGAGGAAAACCCAAATGATATGTTTTATCCAGTTCGACTTGCAAATATTTGAAAATCCCATTCAATAGGCAACGGATAAGATTGATCTACAGTGCTACTAAAAACTTATTAAAAGTTTTATTAAATAAAAAATAAATTGATATTTGGGTAGGTACTGATCACAATGCGTGTCAAGAACTTGTAGTTATTAATTATTATTCAGAAAATAAAAGATTTTTTTAAGTCAGAATACAATAGCTTCAAGTTCAAGACATGCATTCTTGCTATACTGCTTTACGGCTGCGAGTCTTGACACCACGAATAGCTACTTACCTTTCTGGCGAAAGAATTTTCTCGGTAATACTAGAAATATATTGAGAGTCTGATTTCTCCGTTTACCTAATTGAATGTTTTTCTTCACTCTGGTAGGCTACTCTCGATCATCCTCAGGGTGTATTCGGCTGATGTTAATTAATGGCGAGGTCAATGATTAAGATTTAATATTATAATTATTTTTTAAAGACATATTATTTTGCACAGTACATTCATGAACAGGATTAGGATTGACTTACGTATCAATTATTTGTATGTACCATTAGCATTTGGCTGAAAACAGAGTGACTGGGGGAAAATTTTATCGAGCCAAATTTATTTTTTGTTTAAATTATTATTTAATTAATAGTAAGATAATTGAAAAGCCCTCCCCCAAGTCAATATTTATAGCACTTCATACGTGGAACATTAAGGGGTTATTTGTAGGATACATATTTTGTTTTTTATATGCTTCATCGAATCATATTGTTATATTATTAATAACAGATTGCTCATTTGTTTTGCATTGTTGCATACAAAGAAAAATGTATTGCATGCAACTATAATGTTGATGATACAAGTTTTAGATAGTCAAAAGCATTTCAATGTTAGTTTGAAATTAATATTTTTTCGTGCTGTGAATAGGAAAGACTTAATCTTTTTTCCGAGTCGCATGTCGAAAGTGCATTTGAGTGCACCGTGTTTTTTCACTCAAACTAAAGTACGACACAAATTATTGGCACGATATTCGATAAATTTATATGAAGGCTTTAAAAATATGATCAATTCATTAGTTAAAGCATTGAAGCTGTACTCAACTTGGCCATTTTTAAATTGAATATCAGAGAAATGAAGTAAAACCAATTTGATATTTTTTGTTCAGCTGTCTATCTTTTTATATACATAATATCTGACCTACATTTGAGTTCAATCATTCATTCAAAAAAAGTTATAAGCTCTGTATGTTTTGATTACAATGATTTTATTTTTATACGGAAGTGTATGCAGTTAAAATTAAAGAATTAATTAATTATGAAACATAATAAATATGATCGTTTTAAATGGCATTTTCTTGGCATAACCACATTACTAGGATCATCAAAGATATGTTTGAATCTTCTTTTCTTACTAATCGGTTTCGTTACACAAACGATAACGCAATACAAAATGTAATGCTGTAATGTCAATGTAATTTGTTTTTAAATAAACGCTTTTAAAAGTCTTACTATTTTAAGTGAATTTTTGAGCAAAAAAGGTTCATCGTAAATTGAAATTAATTTTGTAAAGATAAATACAACATTAAAATGAATATTCTCTTTGCCACGATTGTTTGAACTGATATTGCATAGAGTATACGCTTTCTTGATAACTTTGCTTCTGAAAAGAAGAAGATAAACTCATCTATTTGGGTGTGGATAGCAGTATGCAAAATAAATGTAATTTAGTCTAGAAGCAATAATGTAAGGTTTTTACTTACCCGGGAAAACCATCGCATACACTCGGAGAAAGAATAAACTTATATCTCTGCTCTACTCTAGGTAAGAACGTGGGGAGATTGAAGGTGGAAAAATACAGGCTGGCCACGGTATTATATTGAAATATAATAAAAGTCTCATCTTAAGAACTAAAAAATTAAAGAAATTATTCTAGGTTAAATTATTCATTTATTTCTAATCATTTGCTTTATTAGCAATGCGTTAATTTATCAATTGGTTTGACCCCAAAGTTTTAACGAGTTGTCTGGAGCGGTTTCACACATCGCGAGAATTTTGGTAGTTTGAACTTGTAAGCAAAAACAGCCATAATTAATAGAGAAAATTATTTATTTGCTCTATTTTTCAAATTATAAATACTTTTTACCTATTGAGTATATCGCTCACTGTTAAATTCTTAACATGATTCACTAATTGTAACAACAGTCGAGAATAATATTCCAGTAATGTTTTCAATCATTAGGTGATTATTGGCCATACCACGATGTCTTGTCTAATCGTTTTTTTTGCAATTTATCATTATTTAAAAATATATTTTAAAACGAGCAGCTTATTGTCATTTCATAAAAGGTATCCTCTTTTCGCTATAGATATTTCACTATGTAAGTGAAAACGAAAAATGCTTGCAATTAGCTGTGTTCTTTATTTAACTGTCATAATTAATAATCTGATATGTATGTAATCAAATATTCTATGACGATCAATATTCTGGTGTACAAAAAATTTCAATCACTCTGTAAGTAAGTGTACTTTGTGAGATTTCATTCAGCCGCTTGAAGTTTGTTTTGTGACGGAAAAGTGGCACCAAATTGTTTTCCGGTGGGTGACGTTCTCTTTTCTTCATTTTGTTAGAAAATTTCAATATATTGAGCCGAGTGATGACTTCGAATATATTATTATCTATTGATGAGAAGAAGATGGCCGTTCAAGTGTGGGCCTATACGTTTAGCGTGCGAGCAAAGTAGATACTCGCGTACATTAATACAACTGAAAGCTTAATATATCCGTTGAATATATTTATTTTGTTTTATGTCAATGATGGATGGATGATTTTTTTTAAAGGATTTAAATATTAACTCATTTTGATGTATATATGTATGTACATTTACAGCACAACATCATGTATAACAAAACCGAATGTGTTTACCATTCGACTGCAGGAAGGATTATTCGCATATTTATATAAGTTCATGTCTGATAAATAGTTCATTTTATTATACTGTATCAATGATCTGATATAGCGATCCTTTTGATTATCAACAAAGATCATCATTTCCGGCATAAATTTATTTATCTACGACGTGTTGAAATGAAAAAAAAATGGTCTTTGAATTCAGAATGCGAAAGCGCGAAACTAAAAAAATGTGCATTTTAACAAGGCTATAAATTATTGCATGGCAGTCAAAAAAAGCCGATTACTCTTGGAAAAATACCCATTGTGTTAAAAAAGTCAAATCCCTACGGCGACCGATAAAAATCTTCTCTAATAAAACTGTTTCCATCACGTCACATTAAAGTGACATGTTAACTTATGGCATATAATTTCACTAAACGAACATTGGCACATATGCCTGTGTTTAATCCTCGTTTGTAGGGAGCAGCGTACCAACCACATTGAAAATTCACAGATAGGTTATGTTACACTGCGATCAGTGGCGCACTTTTTTTATTGTTAAAAGGGTTCCATTAGAAACAAATTTAGACAATTTATAAATTTTAAAAGAATCATTTACGTTTGCGATTTATATCATTGATCTGCAGTTAAATTATAGATACATTATTAATTATACTGAACGATAGAATAATATATTTTCACAACGGTTACTTTTATTTTAATACTTTAATTTTAAATTTTGTATTTTGCATAGTGTAGGATTTTCGCCTTCTTTTCCTATTTCTAATACTAGGGTCAAAATCACTTTTTTATACCGTTAAGGCAAACAATCATTGCTTTATTAGGAGTAAGTTTTAAATATCAGAATGTATAAATAGTAGTAATCAACATAATAATATAGAACTTCTCCATCGTGTAACTAAGAAACTATTAAAAATAATCAGATTCGATTATTAAGAAAACAATAAAACCATCAACAGGCAAGAATCACTATTAAATAATATTGTAAATATAACAGGTGGCTCACCACAAATATATTTCCGATGGAATTAATCCTTCCAAAAGCAAATCTTTAGTTAATATTTCGTTTGTATCTAGCCACCCCTCTTCCGGTTGCTTGTAAAAAGAAAAAATTTCAACCTCAATTTTGTAATGTGTGTATATGTTTAAGAATATAAGAATCAATCTAAGATTAAGTTATAAGGTTCAACATAATTAATCAAATAACCTTGCGACAGTAAGTCGGAAAAGTTGGAAAGGTTTAACACGTGTCACTATTTGTACCACAATCCGTGAAATAATAGTTATTTTTATTTTTATATTTTACCCCTTTTATCGTTATTGGACGTGATTAGCAAAAATATCGACTGAAAAAGAGTGGGATTTTGTGTATAATATCATTAAAATCTATGCGAATTTGGTGAGCCACTGGTGATAAATACTATTCTCTGCTTATTATGATATTATAAAATATATTTTTTAACATATAATTGTGTACCGTATTAGTGTGACATCTTTTGCAAACATTATTTCATTAGTGATACCATTATTTAGATTAATGTGGCACCCCGCGGCGCCATTCAACCAAAATGCTCACATTATGAATCGTACGTGAAAATTGTGAAGCGTTGAATAAAAGACTGCCTATTTGGAGCCTGTATGAAAGGTCTACGTCTCATCGAACCCCTATTATGATGCTACAGTCATAACCAAACTTTTGGTCGTGGCATAATTCTGATATCAAGTAGCAAACGTGGCATCGGACGAATTTAAAATTACTACAGCAATTATTTAGCTTTAAAAATGTAAAGATCATTCAATCAGAAAGGTTTTTGATTTTCAGGCAATTTAAGTGGAATTTTTTTACAGTTCTGCAAATAAATAACGTCCCGTCATAATGAAGCTGGTTGGGAAAATGGCAGCGAGGTATAATTATATAGTGTAAATAGCTCAATTAAAGATATAACATTCATTCAGGAAAGCATTGAGTTTAATTATTTTTTACGTATCACCCGTTATTACGAGTTATAATTGTCAAAAAAGTACTTCTATAAATAAAATTGTTCATATAAAGTGAGTAGGAGCTTTTTCATTACTAAGACGTCGCTCGCGTTGAAAATCTCATAATATAATATGTCGAAAAAAACCTATATATGTATGTAGCGTAGCTATGAAATATAAAATACTAGAGTTCGAACCCGGCTTTGCTCGGACCAGTTTGGGGCTATGTTCACCTCGGCGCGTAAATTCAGACGGGCCAAGTTGAAACAACTTTTTTCAAAATTCAAAAGTCTAGGTCAATTAAAATGGAATTAAAATGAACATTTCAGACTGGCATTGACATTTCACAGCCCCTTTCATATATTGACAGCCCCATTCTCGCCCATTAAAATGTCCAAATTCAAGGAAAAAATCTAATTTGCTGTCAAAGAAATGTCAAATAATACCTTCACGTAAATAAAAACATTATTATATTAATAAAAGCCGGGAAAAGTTCAGTAGAAGACTAATTTATTACATTTTGACTAAATGTCTTCGCCGATAAAAATATCAAACATATTTTCTTTCATATTCGTTTTTATGGCAACTTAATGACCAACAATGCAAAAGGGAATTACATACCCACAGACATACATACGCCGTTTCGGTTTTATATATGTACTACTCGATACTCGAGTAATTGGAGTCTCTACACACACATTGATAACGAAACAAATTTACCGTCGAAACTTTCGCGAGCGAAATCAATTCGTTTGTTTGAACTTGCAACAACAATGCAAAAAGGGAATTACAGACATACATCCCCCGTTTCGGTTTTATAAATAAGATTTTAAAATTAGTTCATTATAATTTATAAAATATTAACTGATATTTGTGTCAAAGTTTTGATATTACAATCTGATACACAGAAGAAGATCAAAATATTCCTTACAATGACAAATCAACTCTTTATATACAAATAATCTAAACAATTATTGGTGTATCCAATTTCATATAGCAAAAATAAACATTTTTGAAGAAAGTATTCATTTGTAATCAACGAACCAAAAATCAACAATAATGGTGCATGATTTATTTTGGGATCTTAAACTACCATAAATGTGAGTATTATCTATTCCATATTAATACGATTATATTAATGTCAAATATTTAAAATCGTGAGAGTTTACAAACAGGTATAATCCTAGTCTTATGTGTAAACTTTTCTACAATTTGTCGCTTTCCCAGTTCACTATAACTGATCAATATTATACTTATTTGGATATCAGTGACTGGTTGAAAGCTACAAAGGAGAAAATAAAACGCGTTTACAGAATGTTTCAATTTGGAAATTGTCAGTGTGTGTTTTATATTCATATTATCATATTAACGTCCTGTGGGGATTTTTAGTCTTCTGTTGGTTACACATAACTTGCACATAAATATTTACGAGGGTAATTGCTCTTGGTAGGTATATGAGATATGTAATAATATTATCATTTATGCTATAAAGATTTCAAAGAAATAAATGCAATGACATTAATTTACAAATTTAATGGCGTACCATGGTAAAATTTCTGTCAAATAAATATTTATTAATATCCCAATGAGATATTTATCGATCGCAATATACTTGAATATAAACTTTTAAGAGAAATGGAGGATAATATAACATATAAGTATAAATAAATAAGTAAAACGATATTTTTTATAAAAATATTGTGAAATACAATCAAATCTTTAAATCATTCAAAAGCAATTAGGCAGTTATCACATTGGCCATCATTGATATGGATGTTGAATGTTTTCATTTGTCACGTACTTTGTCAGCGAGTCAAATGTAATCGGCCTAGGTAGAAGATAGCTGAATTATTTCTTCCTGAACACTTACTGACGGTGTATTCTATAATAGCTAAGCTTTTAACTTGGCATACCAATTAAAAGTAATATTTATGTCTTTGTGGTATACCTTATCTTATTTTTATTCCATATCTATCCCATGTGTGCTTGAAAAATGCGTTAGTCGAACATACTGATTTTGAAGAAGCATATTTTCAATATTTTGTCCTGTATCAGAAACATGAATGAAGTTGTTCATTATCTTAACATTTCTCGATGTTTTATAATTAATACTATTTTTCAACTTGACATCTTTGATGGAATTAAAAACGCGTCAAATGTTCCTTCTATTGTGTAATCTAAGTTGTACCCACTTCTATCCGCTACGTTTTAACACATATCTCACAGGATGTAGTATACGTTATAATAAAGCTCAACGTATTGCAAAATTAGCCTTAATTCCTTGGGGTGAACTAGTTTTCTATAGAAATTTGTAAATTTTTAATCTGTAACTTGCCTTACATGCGACCGAGTTACCATTACCTATCAAATTTAATTATATGCATAATCATAAAGTGGTTTTTGCAGATGTATAAATATGACAAAGAAAATCCGTTGCGACGCAGAGAAAATTTAAAATCCGACGCCACTGAAAGAGTGCGTCAAAAAATCAGCCGATTCAGAGAGTGCGTACATTTTACAGATGTAACAGATACAATTGTATCGTAATATTCGTATTAATTTAACGCGACAATGGTCGGATAGTGACTAGGTCGTTGTATGGGAAAGCATTGTTCGAAGCAGAAGCCCCCCCATGGTCTCGTCATCCGTCATGACGTACCACGTACCATATACTAGGGATGCCTGCCAATTTTTTCATCAATAGGTATTTTTAAATGGCGATATTCAAATAAACTCAAACTGCCATCATTATATCAAACAAAAAAAGCCAAACGAACTATTTTTTTAACGTCTTTACGAATTCGTTTGCAAATAACTATGTAAGTTTACATTGGAAAGATTACTTTTTAACTGCTGTTATAAGTTTTCTCTCATGTTAACAGTTTCCTCTATGTATCAAACCAAAGCAATCGCGAAAAATAAAAATAGCTTTGCTCAATGAATTCAGTAATAAGCAAAACGTACAGCCAAATAATTATGATAGCCAGCTTAGTGACTCACTCACTTTAGTATTCAGTTGTAATATGTCGAGTATCACTTCTTCGTAGATAGGCGTTGTATTAAATAAACGTATTCACAAAGCCTTGTAAAAAATATAGTTTTATTGAGATTAGGCCCGGTTTCGCTAATCACGGGTACTTCAAAAAAGAAAAAAAAAATGAATTATTGTTATTGGTATCGTCAGTAGTATCCAATATTTGTTCCTTGCTGTTTTTATTACATCATTACTACGGATTCCAATCGAATATTTTAATATATCCAACTATTTTTCGATATTCAAATATTACGGTAACTTAAGCCACTAGGCCGCTTAAGAAAGTCATTCGGCTTCGTATTTTATGCATCTCGTTTATTTGGACACCAATGTATCCAACTAATGTATCCACTAATGAAACACATGCACGTTCTGAATATTCGATATTCGAATACTTGTGTTCAACGAATATTTGAAATCCCTCATCCATACACATCCCCAATACTTCGCGTGTACTTTACATCCTGAACTCGATGTTACTACAGCGTCGCATTGAAAAAATGAAATAATGGGAGAATGCCGAGTAGTACTGCCAGTGTTCGTAGCGTCCGTTTGTAGAGATTTATGAATTTCATTTCAAAGGGATCTCGAACAAATGATTCATTTTTTTGCTTTTCAAAATGTCTGCTTTAATTCTTTATATCATACGCGAAAGCATTGGCGGGGAGGTGAGGTGGCAGTGTCATCTTTGTGGTGTTGCCATCTATGTTTTTTTTTTATGCTTGGGAAGTGTTAAAACGCGGTTGCGTTAGGGGTAATGGTTTTTTTGCACAGTGCAATAAAGTGCATACAGTTAATTCTTAGCTATATACAAAACATTCTTATTTTATATATAAGCGAAATTTTTGATCAAAAAGGGATTTGATTTCCAATTATTTTTGAATTATATTACTTCTTTTATATATGTATGTATATCAAAAAGTGTAAGCTAAAAAAAAATATATTTTAGTTTTTGTAATTTTTCAAGAGTAATTCGTCACGAATGACTCAGATATTTCAAGTGCACGAATGAGCTTGAATGAACTGACAGTTCAAGCTCATTTGTACACTAAAAATGCCCGAAGATGCTGAAATGCGAATCCAAGTCGTTAGTAACAATACTCAATAAAATGGAAAAGTACAAAATTCAAAATTGCTATAGCTCATTTCCACCAAGCACTTTTAGTCGAAATTCTTAATAAACCTACATTTGATCGATCAAAATTGTAGTTTCTTATTAGAATTTCATTGTATACTTTGTCTTAGATTGTATTAGAACAAGTAATTTATTGACACTGAGCTACAAAATATGCAAATTAAGTTTTAAGGAACTATGTACCATTTAAAATTAAAATAATTCTTTAGATATCTGCCATAAATGTAGGGTAAAGTACTTAAAATATTGATATTACTAAGGTTTTAGCATTCTATCCAATAATTTATCATATATTTATACTTATTTATTAAATTTAAGTTTTTTTTGAAATCTAAAATATGAAAAATCAAACAATAATGTCAGAAAATATAAAATTCATAAAATAAAACAATATTCGAAAGAAAAGAGTAATTTTAAAAACCTTCACACAATATCGTATAATTTAACATAGTTGCTGTAAGAACGTGTTAACGAAGATCATTTGGAATAATATTTGTATCGCTAAGAGAAATTTCCTCAAACAATTTGCATTTATATTCTTGTTTAAGTGTCAAAATGACGCAAGAATCTGCAATTAATTAACTAAGTACAGCAGACTTGGAAAACTTCTGTGTTGTAGAGATGTAGAGAATAAACAAAAGGATGCATAATTTTAACAAGTTAAAACAAGACGCAGTGAAATATGTAGCTTTTCTGCAAATTATTTTGCATTTATGTATTTATCTAAATACCTAAAATCATTGCAACCATGCAACATGCCTGCTCTGATTCATATAGTCATTGTTCTGGAAAATTGCGTATGTCCTTCATAATAATTTTGAATATATCGTGCAGTTAATGATATATATTTGATCATTACACTTTTTTGAGATAAAAGATATTATTTTTATTCCAGAATTTTATCAGATGATCGGTACGACTTCGTCGTGAGAGTTTGCAACTAACAGGTTAAATAATTATTAAAACTATAACATTTTTATAAATATTTATAATGTAATTTTACCAGGAATTGAATGTTTTGTAATTTTGTTTTCATTCTTTAGAAATCCGCACGTTTTGCAACACGTGCGTTCCTATCAAAAGTTGTTCAATTAAAATTTACAGACACATCATATTTATATGAAAAATCAAAGATGATTTTTTTAATAAATCCATTTGAAATCCAATTTGATTGTTTATCATAAGTTTTTAGATGAAGTGCGCATTGTGTTTATTCACTTTCCGATCTAGCGATATTAATTTTATTCAATAATGCTTGCTCGAAAGAAACTAAAGACTTTACATTCCTCCATTTGCAATGATACGACATTCAGTCTAACGCGATTGTATCGGGAAATGCAGAAAAGCTCCGACTCCGCATTTTTGGCGTAACTAATAAAGTTATGTGGGGTAACTTGAGCGGTAACCGCTCGTAAATGTACCTCACTTTATAGACTCCAATGCACGTGGGAGGGGAGCGAGAGAATATGAGGAGATTTGCATTCGGAACGATCACTCTTCGAGCTTCGTCTTTCCAACAGGAATGTATCTCTCACATGCACCATGCTCGTAAATGTGTGTCCATAAAAGTTCACGAAATGAAACTTTATTCCACGTGAATTTCATCAAGCCAGTGTATGTAATTTTTTTCACATACAGAACAAGACTCAATTCAAGGGTTAAACCTACACATCATGCTTCGTTGACCATTTATTCACATATTATAAAATATAAGTATTTAATAAGGACGAACTTTTATTGTATATATCAACAACCATCTAAACAGTATAATTATATAATCATGAATAGAGACTTGAATAGTCTTGCCTTTTGCACAATCGTTTTGTAAGAAACTAATGAAATAATTATGTACAGCTGATATTAACTAACTAGATGTGTTTGAATAGGAAAAGTTTTGAATGAAAAATTCTCCAAAACCTGATGTCCATCAAAATATCCTTGCCGCTGTTATGAAAATGAAATATTTTGGAAATTAATACAAATATTCACAAAGATTATCTGAAACAGATAAATTTCAAAACGCCCTTTGGTAATTACAAGGGAGTTACTTTGGGTCGACGCATAAACACAATTATCGTTAAGTGTTTCCGTTTGAAGTAATGAGCCGCCTCCTGCGAGAGGAAAAAAATGGGAAAATCCGAGGGCTGTGATTTTCCCTGGTAAAGATCCGAAACCCAATTCGCGATGGTGGTGCTTACTGGTGGCATATCGGGGGTGAAAGAAGTCGAAATGAGGGAGTTTGCGATACAAATTACACGCAGTTTTATTCGACACGCAGTCATGTGCGAGTCGTTTTCATTATTTCGCTCGCAGCAACAAAATATATAAAGCGTAACTAAAGAATGTTTATCCCGATGGTTATTTTGCGGCGGCGGCCGGAGGGGGCGCGTGGGGCGTCGGGCGCAGCGCGTCTCCGCTTCAAACAAATATAGGCAATCAGCCTCCTGTGACTGTATAATAGGAGGGTGTCCGTTGACTTGGAAAATAAATAAATAAATTTGTAATTTTCTAGTTGGCGAGCGAATTAGGTACCGAGGCGGGTAAGGGGTATTTGTAATGTTTGGATAACGATACGCGTCGAATTGGATACTAATGAAACAATCATAGGGTTCAATGATGCATCGATATAGAAACGAATCGCGATCATTTTTCACAATACACATACGATTTTGATTTTCATCATATATATACATGGCAAATCCTTAAAGAATATTTCTATTGAGTCAAAATTAGAAGACATATTTATATATCACTGTTTAGTTGTTAACTGCCACTTCTCGGTGTAAAGGAGTTATTTTGATTATGTAAAACACATTTAACTTCACTACCACCACGTTTAATTGTAATAAGCACAGGACCGGTGTTCCTCATCGCGAGCTTTTTATACCCATCAGCTAAAAATGCTGATGATGATCGAAACTGGTCCTGATCTTTATGCAATTCTATGTGACAGGAATACAAAAAAATGTGTTTTATCTATTTAAAATAATGCCTTTCCACCACAAAGTGACAGTTAGCACATTAAAGTGTCATTTATGAACTTGACTCCTTATTTGGTGACAAATAAAATTATGGCTTATGTCATATTTTATATTTTATATTTTAGTCAAAGTTTCACATTACGTATTATGACAAGATAACAATTATTTATTTCTATGCACCCCGGCTATCTACACCATCTACTGTGAGGCAAACAATTTCGTAGCAATACTTGATGATTTTATCGTTTATCAGTTGAAAAATGATTCATTAACTAAGCTGTTCAACTCATCCAACCACTTGACTCTCACTTGACTCTCCATCGCCACTTGAGTTATCTACTAATAATGTTAACTGGTATGGGTACCTATCTACCTAAATTCATATAGAATGCTGTCAATCATATCACACAATGTAATATCGAATAGTTAACAAAGAATTTATACTACACACTTCACAATGGAAGATATTTTTAGTAATCCTTTTTTGGTATCGAATTTTAAGTCGTAATATATGGAAAAAGTGCAACCATTTTTATCAAAGAATGTTTTCAACATAACTAATCTGTATTGAATCGTGAATTTAATGTTTTAATAATGTGTTAAGCATCTGAGTATTTTTGAATGCTGAAAATTTTTTAATTTAAATATCAATTCTAGTGTCAAACAAATAATTAAAACGAAGTGACCATTGATAGTATGGCCCCTTAAAACCCTTTTCTTAATCTAATATATGAAAATCAATGTTTGTTTGTTTGCTCGTATTGCAAGCGTTGCCATACCGTTCATGCTCATCAATTGCGATAAAACTTTGTCAACTTATTGTTTGCACTTGCGCAAAGGTTACAGGCAAAGTACAATTTTCAAACTTTCAGTAGGTGGCGCGTGTAGAAAATCGGCAAAAGACAAACAGCAAATGTCGAACGGCAAATGTCATCAATACCGATCAATGTAAGTAAAATTAAATCGAAATTATTTATCTAAAATATTGTGCATCCGAAAGCACTTCAAACATAAACATTTTCTTTCTTTGAGTGACATTGCAACGCATGCCGGGTACTGGCTAGTTTCGTATAACATCCGAATCCAACGAAAATAATACGTTATTTTCTGTTAAACTTGTTCCCATCATCATTTTTAGTGAATTCAAAAAAACAGTGATATAAAGTAATAATTATTTATTTGTATTTCTTGATAAGCTTAATAAACAGTGCATTTTTGTTTTTGTTTATAGCCTAGATTGAATTCGACCGATAAAATATTTAATATCCAACATATTGTTGATGATTTATAGCGCACGTTATATTTATTAATTTTTGTTTATTACGTTAAATAAATATTGACACGAAGCACTTCCCAGACTGATAATAAAAATATAATAATGCGATGAATGATGAACTTGCTTATCACATTTCACGTGTTGAATAAGCTTGCAAATATCCGCTAATAATAATAATTAGTGTATGAAAAGATATGTCTGTACTTAATCCCTAATCTATTATTGAGAAATAGAAATGTATATAATGCATTATTATTGTTAAAAATAATTACGTTATTAATTCTTGACAAATGTGTGAATAGTTATATTCGTAAAACTACAAAAACAATTAAATAATATACATATTATTATGCATTATCATCTGTACTTATTTTAAGACTTACTCTATAATTATATACGGTGTAGGTACATAATTAAAAATTGCCAATATGAAGAACAGGAGCAAAATTTTTGAAATCTGACTTTTAAGTTTGATTTCGAAAGTTTGTAAAATAGACAGATACTTCATTCAAACTGCCCGTTCTTACTTTTTTGCCTTAAGTTAGCAAATCTAACAGTTTCCTACAAATATTTACATAGCTAAATTCGTGTTTGACCTTGGCTGTCTAACTTGACACCCTGTCGCATTTTATTCGTCACTGAAACTATGGTGGCAATGTAATGAAACTTTTATATACAAACGTGTTTTCGAACTATTCCCGTAAATATTTGCCAGTGAATATCAAATTTCAAATTATAATCAATCATCAGTATAATTAAATTGATGATGTGGCGCCAAGATTTAATGCATGCTGAAAAATGAACATACAAATATGGCTACAAATTGGGACTAAAACTGAGATGCGACGATTGACTTATTGAATAATGACCCTCCGTCGATTAACTCACCTTTCAACATATGGATTTGAGAAACGTGCTGTTTTTAGCATGAGTTGTATCGCATTTTTTTTGTGTATAATTTAAATAACGTGATTATATAAAGAAAAAATTTAAAATATTAAAATTCTTAATTGAGAGTGGAAGATTTTAAGAGAGGTGGAAGAAGGAAAAATAACTAAATATTTTGTTTAAGATAATAATTTTATCGAATATGACTTTACAGCGTTTGTCTGAAGTTGTTGATCTTGGTATAACATTTGACTCTTCTTTCACGTTTCATTCCCACATTTCTTCAATTACCCTGCAGGCTAGTAAACTTCTTGGATTCATAGTTCGGCAAAGTAAGCCATTTGAAAACCCTACTGTGTTTCGTACTCTTTATGTTTCTTTAGTTTTAAGCAAACAAGAATATGGATCTATTATTTGGGGTCCATATGAATTTAAATTTAAGTCGCAACTGGAGCGAGTTCATAAAAAATTTCTGCGTTATTATTATTTCAAAAAATTCAACTATTTTCCGTATGACAATTCATTAATGGAATATTATCCAACCAAGTTTCTTTTTAGAATGCTGTCATTTCACTCACTTGAAGCTCGAAGACTAATTGCAATATTAAAACATTTTTCTCTTCTTCTTCGGGGCCAAGTTGATAACCCTGACATCCTTGAAAATTTAAATTTGCATGCTCCCAGCTTTTACCTACGTGGTCGTAACAAAGACAAATCAATTTTCTTTGTCAAAACTTGTTTGTCACGTAGGTCTTTTGAATCTCCAGTTGCAAGGGCTATTCGGCTGATAAATGCGCTGCCTATTGATGTTGACATCTTCGGCAGTGAACTTGATGCTTTGTTTAAAAATTATGTTTTCTTATGTAAATAATATGTTTCTGTTCTGTTTCTTATTTTTGTGTAATATTTTATGTAATCTTTATTAATTTCTCAAATGCATGGCGCATTGGCGCTTGCTGTAATGCCATGTATTTTTAATAGTTTTTTGCCAATAAATAATTTTAATAATTGATTAAGGGTTTTGTTTCTACGTGACATATAGTATCATAAGCTTTTTAGAAATAGTGTAGTACAGTAGACGATAAGCCAAAAACAAGTAATTTGGGAGCATCAATGCAAGGGGAAAAAAGACCTAACATTGGAAATGATATTGATGACTTCAAGACTCTTTTATTATTTTTGATGACTTTTCATGAAAGTCATTAAAAATAATATTGCGTTTGTAATGTCATATATTTAGAAGAAGAAAAAGCATAATAGAATTTAGTTTTCACAGACTAACTTTTAAAACTAGCCTTAACTAGATTAACCGACACACATATCATTAAATATCATTGCGAAAGATTATATTCGGCAGTGAACGAAATATAATTAGTTATTCCATATATAATTACTATAGGAAGTGTACTTAATGGCACAGTTAAATGATTTTATATGATAATATCACTTATTCTTGTAGTAGAGTCTTTAAATATTCATTTATAAGTGGTTGTCGCGTTAATCCTATAATACGTTCACCGATTATAATAGTCTACACCTAGTGCTCCAGGTTGGCTAAACTCCAGAATTTCCATACGCCCTTAGGAGACTTAGGAGCAAAGTGTACATAGTCCTAGAATCTAGATATAGTCATTGGGGTGAGTGTGGACCGCCAACAATTTGGCTGTAAGTAAGGTGCATTATGGTAGATGCCGCTTAAGCCTTTGAACATTACCTGAGCACACCAAATCTTACGGTAAGGCGCTAGACAACAAGTTTGTTTATTACAGGGAACACTACTTATCGTGCGAGGGGTGGGTGGCTTGCCCATTTACTCTCCGTGCATAGGTAAACCACCCTTAATATCTAGTGGCAGTGGCATGCTTCAAGCCAATAGGTAAGCGAAATAATTCGCTCTGCTTAAAGCATGATAGCTGGCATAAATTTTGTTCGCTTCTATATATCTGTTCCACGTTTTTCTTTTTTACATTTTCAGACCTAAAATTAGTTGATAAACAAATATATAATATCGTACATTTTTTAAATTTTAGTTTCAAATATGTATTTTCATTGAAAACTTTATAACGTAAAATTGTTCCTTTTCATGAACAGCTCTCTTGATCAGCATCTATCTAGAATCGCCGCTGGAGCAAGGAATCAAGCGAATCACTTCTAAGTCCGCAAACTTGTGCAGCTCCACATTAATCCTCAGTCAGTGTACAGAAAAATTTCCAATGGGGGCTGTGGTTTAAGAAACACTGATTTATAGGACGATGCAAACGTAAGAAATACCTGTAATTGATATTTTTTTCTATATTGATAACACTGTTAAATTTCATACTTAATTTTAAGTATATATATTAACACGGAAAGAAAAATAACAATGTATTTTAATTCTACATAAATTATTTTAAATATTTGTTGATAGCTATTTCGGCTTACGCCTTCGTCAGAACTATGTTTAAAACGTGTATTAGAGATAGCTTATATACCCTTTGCTAGACAGGGTCCCTCCTACATAATCTCTTTCTGTTGAAACCATACCGACGTCACATGAAAGAATTTAAATAAGTTTGATTTATTGGTCTAAAGTAATGGTGGGAAACAATAATTTGGGTATTTTGGAGGATCGTGTGAAACCACTTAAAATCTGCAATTTCTAAGTGCATCTATTTTAAATTGTTTTAGGTTTATTGTTTGTTAATGGTTTTAACAGAGGTGAGCTATTAATTGTGATCTGATCGTTAAGAATTCTAAAACAATTTAAAATAGATGCACTTAGAAATTGCAGATTTTAAGTGGTTTCACACGATCCCCCAAAATACCCAAATTATTGTTTCCCACCATTACTTTAGACCAATAAATCAAACTTATTTAAATTCTTTCATGTGACGTCGGTATGGTTTCAACAGAAAGAGATTATGTAGGAGGCACCCTGTCTAGCAAAGGGTATATAAGCTATCTCTAATACACGTTTTAAACATAGTTCTGACGAAGGCGTAAGCCGAAATAGCTATCAACAAATATTTAAAATAATTTATGTAGAATTAAAATACATTGTTATTTTTCTTTCCGTATTATAATGGAGTTCTACCAAGTAAATGCCTACTCAATCAATATATATATTAACTCTTTACTATACATAAGCACTTACAAATTTGATGAAAAATAATGCATTTAATAAGAATTTCAATATACAATCAAAATTGATACAAAAAAAGGTGAAGTAAATTCATCAAAAATGTGTCTGGAAAGTTTTTTGCGCTATTATGTATTCCATGAATTTATAATAGTT
Organism: Himalopsyche kuldschensis; assembly: GCA_028554975.1. NCBI lineage: Eukaryota > Metazoa > Arthropoda > Insecta > Trichoptera > Rhyacophilidae > Himalopsyche > Himalopsyche kuldschensis. The sequence continues at coordinate 9,182,878 of JAHFWI010000038.1, forward strand.
GACTACGCCACTGCCAAAGGGATGAAACTGTATAAATTTATCACGATAATATTAAACAATGAGGAAAGTGTCAAATACTATCAGCCAATTAAGACCTCCACAAGGGCAGCTAAGCTAATAACAATGTAGAAACACCTCAATCTAGCGCCATCGTGGTGTCGATTAGGTAAATAACATTACCGACCTATTGAAGAAAATTTACTCAATTCATTGGAAGATTACTTATGAATGTTGGCGTTGCGGTAAAGTGCCAATCCGCCAAATATATTCGGGGAGAAAATACATTACTAGCACTTATTGCCTTTATCTTAAACCTGTTTCAAAAATTACATTTGCGTCTTCTGATTGTTGAAATCTAACCAATCAATTGTTAATGTCGATAAAAAATATGCTTTTTTGAAATAAGGTTTTCTTAAAATGTAAATTAATTAATCACTTTATTTATTTGTATTATTTCTGCTAGGCTCTGAGTGATTCTCATTTCCATGTAAACAACAGTATGTATTTTAATTAATATTCAGTGGTACGTGCACAATAAATTACATAATATATGTATAGGTTATTTCAAATTTGAATTGATCACAGCTAGCGCTTATATTTCTAGTTGTAAGTTAACGATTTTTTTGTTTTATTTAGCACCCTACATTTAAAGAGGCCGGAGTCTCGGCACCAGTTAAAAGGTTCACAAAAATAAGCTTAGAAATTATTTTGTATTAGATAGTATTTTATTTTTCAATTTGTGATTTAAATATCGATTCACAGAAGGTTGTTTCATAACGATTTATCACTCATCGACAATAGCATGAAATAGTTAATATATGCGACATGTAACTTCAATGGGTCTATATACTTTTTTGCGCTTATTATAACGTTATTGGTAAAAACAAATATGGGCTTAATTAATAACTGAACATTGCTTGCACATAAAAACTTGCACATAAAAATCAAAGCTTATATTTCCGAAAATATGATTTTTAATCTATGAATGTGTAGACATAATATATTACACAGTAGAAGCGACGGACAAAATATTGCACAACTTACATTTTTAATAAATACAATATATGGATTTTACTCGTCACGCGCAATCTAATCCATTTTTTTAAATTATGTATATTCCGTATGTGGAGTATATTGATATTTAGTAGATAGTTTTAATGGAATAACTAGATGAATTGATTTAAATAATTCATATATTTATTTATATATAGTGGGGCAAGAAATATAGTCTGGCAGTAAAATAATTATAATATACCACTTTCAAAAATTTCAAATTCAAACATTTTTTACAGTAGAAACATTGATAAATTTGGATACAAATTTATAAATCGGTTAGAAATCCACGGACGAATACGCATTCTGGGATTCCTTGTTGTAGAGCTCTACCACCCGGTTACGATGTCAACATCAGACAATAGTCGAGACTTATTGACAATAAAAACACTTATTTATACATGTGCATATTAAATAATCGACACCCCGACATTAGCGCGCCGACACCAGCGCGCAATATAAGATTATTTTGTATAGTTGGCTGCTCATTTAAAGAAATTTACTTACCATAGACTTTTCTGCTATAATTTATTCTTTTTAAAAATAATTGATCCTTTCACAAACCTATCCATAAAAATTTTACCGATTGAAAGGAAAATAATAAAATACATTACACTATGTGAAGTTTTCAAATTTTATTTAATTATACATTATTTATGAACGTTTATCGGCTTTAATTTAATTTTATTTTTTTTCCAATTAAAATGTGAAAAGCTATAATTAATATTTTATGGTAAAGTCGGCGTGCAAATATCCCGCCCGCTTACGTCTCTGCACCAAAATAGTCGGTCCATTTTCATAGACTAAACAAAAATATTTAAATTGGATGCTGGAATTTTAACCTCAATTGCCAATCCACCGTTAACCCTCAATGATAATTCCTTTTTATGTTTTATGATTAAAAAAATTTAACAGAAAAAATAACAATAAACTGTGTGTTGATTAGAATATCGATGTTGGTATTGTTAGTGGATTTCGCAATGAGTGAAACCGTGTACGCCCCGAATCAAATTCAATACAAAATGCGTCGCGGGGAGGCGGTTGGTTGTGTTGGTCGAAAACAAAGAGCTGTTACTCTGCGTTTCAGAAATAATAGCGCAACGCTTTAAATCAATAGCCTTTATATCGCTCGCCCATAAACACGTCATTGATACCAATTAAAATCAAAAACATGGTTATGACGGCGAACGCCCCATTTTCGCAGAATTATTATATATCAATAACTGGCATACATTACTGCGAATTTTGTCGGATACGGCCCCGTTCGGAATTTCTTTTGAATACGGTTGTGGTTTTAGTTCTTCAAACCTTTATGTATATCAAAAATGAAAACTTGCGAAAATTTCCATGAGCTTTTTCGCTTACGAATCGGGTTCATCTTCAGGCATTTCAAGTGCATGAGTGGACTTGAACTGACACAGTTTACATAGCATACATATATAACATGACTGTGGAGTCGTTAAAAAAAATTCGACTCCGACTCCAACACTGGCCAAAAACACGACTACGACTTCGACCAATAAAAAAATTGTTTCCTCACCTTTTTTTCTACCTTTCATATTAATGTGTATTCAATAATATATCAACCAACTAGTTCGGGCAATAACCAAATTTGACACATTATGTGCAAAAAAAAGTTCAAACTTTTCAATATTTCCGACTCCAAGTACAACTCCGGCCAAAGCGCCGCGACGACTCCGACTCCAACTCTACAGCCCTGATATACATATATTAAAAGGCATATTCAGTAATTATATTACAGGGAGAAAAGACTTAGTCTGACGCCACTTTAGCAAAGAAAATAGCCAGGAAGCAACGAGCTCGATTTCGGAGAAAGTATGAATATAATTCGATTGAAAAATGAATCTGCCCGGATTAGGATTCGAGCCCGTGTTGTCCGCAACCGATGCCTACGAAGTTTTCCCTGGATCACGGGCCCCATAGATAAATATGCACGGTACAATATGCGTATATATACGGGACATTTACATATTCCAACTTTTGTGTTTATCCACGATGTGTTTGTGCCGTGTCAACCATCTTTTTTATTACAGAGTTTCGCAGAATATTGAACATAAGCGACAAATAAATTGATTTAGTAAAATGATGCATTGCGCCGCGGCACAGCTTGCTTCACCTAACGGCACACTAATGTGGCGCGACACAGTGGTTGCGGAGCACTGATCTAGAAAACGCGTGTGAAAAGTGTAATCCAGATACTGGCGTGTATGGCTAAAAATATGGTAGACAGGCATATTATTGTGAATCGTGATTATTTTCACATATTCAAATAACATTCATTTCACAAAGCCAATAGTCAATTGGACTTTTATTTAAGTATTTATTGCAGTTTTTTAGGTCGGCCAATTAAATAAAGGGACTTCTAATAATTAAAAATAATGGAATGATTTATTTTGTTCTATGAACAGATATTGTTATGCGAAATACAGGATCAATATTGTTTCTATGCTTGTCGTATTTTAGTGCCAATTGAATCAAAATAAATTAATGAAATTCGACATTTTTATTTGCAAAAATCGTACGTTATACATGTGAGTACGTTAGTACTCAATTGTATTTCATCGAGGGTGGTGAATACATTATAGAAAAGCTGGTAGATAGTTAGATATTCGCTCTTATTGTGACTTGTTTTCAGGATCAAATTTGTCTGTTGACAACCGTTGATTAAATCATAAGATGCTACTTGTTTATTATTTAATTAATCGATAAAAGAATATTTATACCCAAATGTCAATATTTGACTTGTAACTAATCTTTATTCTGCGTCAAAATATGTGACATTAGTTGGATATTATTTGCATAAATGATATTATAAATAGTTCACTTTTAAGGTGTTCACTGTCAATACTTGATGGAATGGCATTATAATAAAAATAATAAAACATTTTAATACTTATTCCACATAAAAAGAATATGTGGATTAAGTACATACTAAAAATGTTTTATTATTTTTATTACTATAAATAGTGACAATACCAGGCTTTAACCAAGAAACCGTTTCATTTAAATATTCCTACTTTGAAACCATCTCTATAAAAAACATATAAATGCTTAACTTTTAAAACTTAAATAAAATAAAATGATTTTTTTTAAACATTATGCAAAAATCATTTAATTCTAGCACATATTGAGTGCAAATGAAGCGTTCATAGCAGGAAGTACATAATTTAATACGTCCTTTAAATGTATGATCACCAAGCTTAGCTTGCCTATATCAAGGCTTCAATGACTCAACCCCTATTTTTTACCCTATATTATTTCAATTGTTTTGTCCATGCGAGTAATAAGTGATAAAATATTATGATTATCTTCTTGCGACACGAGTTAGCAATTATTTGCAGACAAATTTCGTCCCCCTTCATATTACACTTTGATTCAGCATTGTTAATTTTTCCTTTCTAGACAACTTTAACTGCTTACATCTGTGATTGTCATTTACAGCGGCAGTATATTTTTATTTAATTGATGATACAGCTAAAGAAATAGCCTCTCATTTTCAATGCGGAACATATACATACATATGTAATTAGTATTGGATTTTGTACAATAATAACAATACAAAAATAATTTTTAATTTACTTAAAAATCTGAAAAAATAAGATCGGTATGTTTAAATTTGAGGAGAAAATCCAAAATTTCATACATATTAATTCTTTTTATTTAAATCATTTACAGGATTTATAAAGCTGTATGCCCAATTATAGAAACTTGTATCCATTCTTTCTACTCTACCACATCTTGATATCATGAATCAGATAAAGGTTATCCACATAAAACTAATCCTATTCAATCTTCGTCCTTAAATCTTATCGTTCTTATTGAATAATAAATTATGCTGTTTTATAGACTCTTAAACTCTCAATTGAGACTGAATATATAATATATGAGAATGATGATAAATTTGAGTAAAAATTGTAATTGAGAAATATATAGGGCGTCATATTTCTTTCTCACTTGTATTCAAAAACATTCGATTAAGTAATGCTGGTAAAATATTTTCCGAACTTTTAAATACATAAGTCTATTTATTGTAGTGGTCCTAATTTATTTGAAAATTTTGTAGTTAGCAATTAAGTGCAGACTGTTGAAATCTGTTTATATTATTAAAATAAAAACCATAAGACTTGGCAAGGGGGGCATTGAATAACATGATCTTTTCTCAAAAGTTATTCGAGCATAAAAAATAAAATCACGCCTCATTAAACAAGCATGAATGGGTTTGGGAATTATTTACTGACAAATTAGCATTGAAAATCTTGCGTCATTGTTCTTCGGCAATCTATTATTTTAACTCTTTCCCCTTTTTTAATTATTATTTCACCACAGAGCTGTCGACGCGTGAACTATCCAAATCGACGTTTCTATTGAGAAATTTATCGTATTTTACTAATCGGTTTGGCGATGCGTTCTAAAAACAAGAAAGAATGAGCTGTTTTTGTACTATGGCCTTCATTCATTCATTGTTGGTGACTAACAGTACAGAAATAATACACACATCGACACGGTAAATGCATATGTTTTCTTTTGTTTAACTTTGACTGGTTTCTCAGAAAACACCATGTCAAATAAATAATGCTGTGATTTTTTTGTAACTGACGTTTCATCCAGAAAAAAGTGTTAAATTATAAAGCCCAATTTGATAGAAATAATAGATTTGATACAATCATCACTCTCTCTGTTTATCAACATAAGCAGATTCTTGGAAACGATTGTGCAAATAATTGATTTTTACGCGACTAGTTTGATAAGAATCAATGTAATCAGAAGTCATCTTAGATAAATTTATTTTACCCCAGCTTGACAACTTTACCTTCATCATTAATATTTGTAATTTGCACCACATATATAATATATCCACCAAATTTGTTTTCTGAGGAAGATAAATAAATTGGCACAAAAAACCCAGTGATCCGATGTATAAACAATTTATTTCACCGATGCTTGGCGCAATATGCACAATGTACCATCTTGAATTTGAAAATAAATACAACAAAAATTGAAACCAATCATTTAGGTAAATTACCAATTTCATTTATTTGTTGACTTTAAAAGTGATTATAGATTTCCAGTATACAAATGAAAAGATACAGATTAATGGATTCTTTTATAAGAAGGCATATTTATATGCAGCGCTTATTGAGTGAAACATCTAAAATTGACATAGTATACAAACTTTTGATTGGTTGGGCATCGATATGCGACTGGTGGATTCAAAAAGAACCTATCCGAAAATAAGGTGACATAAAATCTCAAATAGGCAACTTTACTTATTTTATAGATGGTTATAATTATTGTTAATTTTGGATTTGAATACATTTCAGCAGTGAAACTAAAAAGCTACATATTCTTTTATCCAGCTATAGTTTATTATGTCACTAGGGTTATTTACTATTATATTGCAGGGCCTTGATGGCAAAGTCAAAATACATTGCTTGTTAATTTTTTAGTTACTGAAATATGGTCTCTTCAATTTTTTTTGTTTTACTTTTAATAATAACTCACATCCTACAGTTTTTTATAGCTGTCTAAAATACAAAAATATCTACGAATTTAATACACGTATAAAGTTTTAAGCTACATGGATATCTTAACAAACGTATCATTTTGGTAAATGCTGCAACAAATATAAAAAAAATATATTTACTTTAACTTTAACAATATACTATAACTTTACAACAGAGTACAATTTAGTGATTAAAAGACAGTTTGATATATTGGAAACGTTCTTGAAATTCGTGTAGAAAACGTCAGTTCACCATCAAGGTGACGATTATAGACTCCAATTCGAGTATCGAGTACTTGATACTCGACTAATCTGAAAAATATTCGTAATATATAAATGAAGATTTATTTCTAAATTCTATTTTGTTTTAAAAAGCGGACAGAAAAACTAGATAGCACAATTGAATTGATTGTTAACTTTAAAGCCGAGGTCTACTGCAACAAAGAGATTTTTCTACTGCTGGAATAAAAAAACCAAACTTCGAACCAAATTAAAATTTGAGACGTTTAATTCTCTATTATTTGAGAAATTTATGTTTCATAAATTTAAATAAACGTATAAATAAAATAAAATAAGCATATTTATATATGTATTATCATTCATATACACGAATTTGAATTAATAAAATATATTTTGGTATATCTGAAACTACTCGAGTATTTAAAAAATACTACTCGATACTCGAGTAGTTGATATGTCGAGTAATTGGAGTCCCTAGTGACGATACTTTAAAGCCTTCGTTACATTTTCAAATCAATTACGGATAATATTATGAAGTATATTTTTCGTTCAAAAAATCTGCAGTGCTAGCAGATTTTGATTTATTATTTCACTAACGCTTAAGTGTAAAACAAGCTACCACTGCCGTGTGTTACTTGCCATTGGCGGTATCCGCATCGATTTTCTCGTCAGGGTTCGGAAAATGAGAAAACTTTTTGTAGACAAACATCAGGTAACCTGCAATATCCGTACGAGAAATTTTCAATTCTTGTTATACTAATATGTTATACATACCCTATTCAGATTAAAACTAATGCAAATATATAAACACATCAAATTTTAGCTGTTTTAAGTTTGTACTTTTCTATAAGATGTATCCGAAACGTCCAGATTCCTAGTCCACGAATGAGCTTGAACTGTCAGTATTCAGTCACTTAAAATAAAAACGATACAAATGTTTGATATTAAATTTTCGTTGAGTACCTTCAATCGAGTTTCTAAATTATATAAACACATCATTGATATATTTTTTCAGAATATGTGAAATACTTTCACCACTAAATTATCGCAGTTGTCGATAAATCAAAACCATTTGATGCATAAAGATAAGTTGTTTAAACATTTCGTAAAGCTTTGTTTTCAAACTATAATTTTCATATTTTTTTTGAATCCTGGTACGAAAACTTCATAAATAAATCGATGTATGGATTTGTTTTCTAATGCAGGATTTATATGATATTTAAAATTCTCTCTCGCCCATCCCGTCATAAAAAGCTAAATGTCTTGTCCAAGCTCACACTTCTATCCGTGCTCTCTTTGGAAAACAGAGGTTGAGTGAGTGAATGATGAGTACTTTTCGATTTGATTCGATTTGACACAAGATGTTGTACATTGCAAAACAATAATACGCCCACGTCTAGTTAATTAAAGACGTCCAGATTTGTGGAATATAATGGTGACCCTGTAAGTAGAATGTACATCTGTCCGAGTGTTTCGCGGACTGAGATTTCAATTAGATTCCCACTATTTGCACAGCACTCGGCGTCTATGTTAAAGACCGGTTATCATTTCATTTCATCCACAGTGTTTGGCAAACAAGTGGAGACGGCCGCCATGATGAGCAAACGATTTTTATTACGTCACAGGAGAGGGAGAGAGAGGGAGGTTAAATAATGAGAGTTTGTCTGACAGCGACAGCCAGAGACGTATTAGTTAATATTTATGGTTTAAGAAAATTAATGGAACGGTCAAAGATTTATTACAACGTTATTAACAGCAGTCAAAGAAAATTAAACTTTTTTTTATTAATTCTTATATGATTTTTTTGAAATAATAATATTGTACAACATGAAAATTAGTAAAAAAAATAGTACACTGTATGTTGCTCAACATATCCATTGCTGTTTTCATTGGTACGCATACGAAGCAGTTGCCATCAATGACTTATTAGTAAGTACTCATTATTAGTTAAATATGTTCTGTTTAGCATTACTTCTATTGTAAACCAATATTTTTTCATGATTATTTTTAAGGATAGTCACGGGTAACGTTATCATTGAGATGCGATGGTATAATTATTCGTAATTAAATTTATTTATCGTTGACTTAAAACTCATTCATGGGCCAATTTGTATAAACAAAAAGTTTAAATAAGTGTTTTGTGACGTTGTCTCATATTTTTTACCTACAATTTCATTCCTTAATTTGTTTGAAATTAAACGTTAAACGCAACTAATGACGTCATGCATTATACCAACAGAAAATTTTGAATAATACTGATGCTAACCGGTAGTATTTATTATGTTACAAATATTTTTTTACAGTTAATCAATTGCTCACGAAAATAGAAAATTGTAATAGGTTTTTTTTTAAATTCATGATTATTATTTATAGCTCTCGGTAATTAAGTAATTTCTCTTACTTTTTCATGATAGCAAACATTTTACTCATAACAATATAAATTCAGTCGAGTACGGCACTTGTGACCTATCTCTAATTAAAAGCAAGTGGTATCAACTGCGATACATTCATTACCCATGGAATTAATTTGCAGATTCAATATGTGTTTATCGGATAATACTAACTCGTTTTGATAATAAACGATAGATAAACATAAATAGTTTTCGAAATTATTCTATTTTCTCTCAAACTCGTTTTTATTATGAAGTGTAGGCAATATTCAATACAAAATAACGTTTGGCAAGAATATTTATTTAAAATTCCATATTGCTTAAGCAATGAAATAAATTTGAGTTAAAACTTTTTTTTTAATCTTGAAATTTGACAAAGTCGTTTAAAATTTTAAAAAATTTCTACGTGGAACTTATTGTTTTTGAACTTATGGCTTATCATTACATAATCAATGATCAGGTAGTGTTAAAATTTGTTTAAGTGCAGAAGGATTTGGATAAACTTAATCAAAGCAACATACTACGCTTATATCTCAAAAAATTACAGTTTTCACTCATCACAATGACACAATCGCTACCAAATGTTAATAAAAATTCATTTATCGATTTATTCGGTTTACAATTTTCTTTCTAGTGAAAAATATCCGTTGAAACTTGATCGATGCTCATGGTTATTTTTAGTATTGAAGTCATTCTAAATAGACATTGTGCTGCGTTCTAATAATTGTGCAACGTGTTCCATTACACGTGTATAAAATAATTAAAGAGTTCTGCCATAAATTTCTACACGAGTCGCTTTCAAGTAATCATTTTATGTATTCACCACTCTGCTTAAGTAATCAAAATTGAATAATATTCTGACTTCGTTTCATTTACAGTAGTAACTAAATAGGTTCATAGTTCAAACGATATAATTTATGTTATGCAGATCAATTATTTTCTTAGAAAATGTGTTCGTTTAATCAATTGTATGATTGGAAATTGCAATTAATAAAAGCTGTCGTCGTCTCAAGAATTGTAATAAGTATTTGTTTCAAACAAATTATTATTTGTTAAGAATCAGAATCTTGAAATTGTATTAGTTTTATGTAAAAATTGTGACTTTTTATAGTCACACAAGTGTTGGAATCTGAAATAAATATAAATTTAAAATTAAAGGAAATACACTTCATATCTGTGCTATAAAAAGAATCGGTTTATTTAGAATCTTATATTGTTTTATAAGTGTGGATATAAAGATAAACTATCAATTATAAAATTGAAATAATAAATTTCTTAGATTATATAGTATTCGTTATATCAATTTTTACACAACTACATATGTTATACATACCATGTATGTATATGGACTTAGAATGGATTTTTTTTTCAGCAGTTAATAGTAAATCAGCTATGCGATTTCTTCTTGGAAAGTGGTATGATAGATGGATGAGAAAAAAAAGGGAACAGTGGTTAGCTTATCAATTTCTAACGCCCTACACATACTTTTAGATATAAATTCAAGTATGGAAGCATAGATTCAAACCACCGACTGCATAACGAGTAGAAAGTCAATTATTGTCAACTACTCATTTACATAATTACATTACTACTCATATTATGAAACTTAAATCATAGTTGGTACGGATAAACTTTTATATGTGTCCCAAAGAATTTAAGATTCTTAAAGTAAGATTTCAACAATGCATTTGCATGCATGTCTTGCTATTGATTTGCAATAAAGCTTAAATTTAATGTTAGGTATTAGCGATAGATCAACTGAAAATATGCTTTCTATCTATCATTGGTTCACATATAACATGCAAACAGGGTGACGCAAACCTTTTCAAGTCTAACATTAAATTTGTATTTGAAGATAAGTAAGTGTTCACGCACATTTATGAAATATCAAACAATTAAACCAAACTTCACTAACTTCATTAATCCATGCCTTACATTTAAGGAACAAAGGTATTACAAATCAATGAAATAACAACTTCGAAGTGTCTTGTCAAGACTTTTTGATACATACATATATATCTTACCTACGTATTTTTGAGTTTTGAGATTTTTTAAAATCGCTCTTACCACTCTTTCATTAGGAAATCCGGTAAAGGTGTCCATAAAAAGGATCTTCATGACTCACTGTACTTCTTATTTTTTATAAATCTAAGTATTTTGCCATGACAACTGATACGACAATACTACTTTTTCTGAATTTCTTAATAGAAAACGTTAATTTTTAGGTGTGATTTTGAAATTGACTTCTTAACCGATTTGTCTGTATATAAATTCAGTGACAATACTATAAAAATATACATACCCTCGCGGTTAAAAGATCGACGGTTAAATTTTTTGAATATTTTCATTTACATTCACTGTTTTCTCAATCCATTTATTATTATTAATTTCTATACAAACTTACCAACAACCAAATAAGACTACAACAAACAGACGCAGACCGAGTGATTAACTTTCAAGAATCATATTCATACTTCTTTTTTCCTTTAGCAAGCAGACATTGCTTAAAAATTCAGTGTTTATACATGTCAATTTTTAGAATAGTAAATATTATATTACAATTTTTTAAGCCATGCCGTATGTATGTAAATTAAAAATAAAACGATAAAAAAATATTTAAAAAATGCGTCATAGCTTTTACTATGCTTTCGTTGCTTTAAAATATTTTTATATGAGTAATGCACAACTCTGGTTATTTGATGTTTGGTGTCTGCAACATCGCCCTCGATGTTATTTAATGCACCAAATGCAAACAATCACCGGTTTTGTTTCCTTAATCCGCAATGCGCAACGAATTTTTAATGTCCCCGGGTGTGTACAATACATAATATTGTATGTGCATCCGTAATACAACTCATACAGCATTAGTCTCGTACATAATATCAATATGATGAGAGCATAACATATGAATCTGTGTGTATGATTTTCTCACACTGAATATTCCAGGGATAGTGAATTTATTATGACGATTGCCATAAAAAAATTTAAGTTGTATTTTGTCTCAGTACAACCATAATATAGTTTTGTTTATTGCTTACATGTTTTACAACTGATTAGCAACTGAAATAAAAAGAAAACCGATTCATGCAAGGAGAATATTTTATTTTTGATTTATGAGGAAAATGATCTTCACAATAAAATGTGTTTTATTTTTATTCAATAGTGTAAACATAGCGTAATAAAAATAGTAAGAGTTATTACAAAGTATTGTAGCTTTAAAATCATCAATACAGGTACGTTTTTAACTTAGATTAATTTTGTTCTACCTAGTCAATACCAACAGAATCGATATAAAACGGGTACGTACAAAGAAATTCTTTAAGAAAATGTATCGAGTAAATAGAAGTATTTAAATTGTAAAACTACCCAAAAAAAATCGGTAGGTGCGTTTTTATAATAAAAGATAATTATCTAGATATATTTTTGTTTTGTTTGATTGTAACATAAATAGAGCTCGAAGTTTGCTTTGCGTTACAATACCTGTTGAAATGGCATTATAATGAAAATATTAACACATTTTTACTATATATTCCACATTATATTTATTGTATCAGGACCGGTTTCGCTCATGGTGAGCATTATCAACTGATCCATTTATCCATCAGCTGATAAAACTCGCTATGAGCGAAACCAGTCCTGATCCAATAACTTTTATGTGGAATAAATACATAAAAATGTGTTATTATTATGTATATATAGTCATATTTACTAGAGATTGAATTTCTATCTATAACACATGAATTAAAAATATTGTTTGAGATTTTACATTTGTATTTTTTTTAAGTTATCAACTATATAAAAAGGTTGCCCACTTCTTTAAAAAACTGCCACCGTTCAAATAGAAACTTATTATTTTATGTATTTTATAAGAGACATAGTATAACCGCCCATAAATCAAAGTATTCATGTTTATAGTGCAAACATACAAATGTATTATATTTGTATCTTCCATTAACCGCTAAATTTGATACCAAACAGAGGTGTAAACATAGAATAATTGACAATACGTGAATGATAAAATCGAAAGTATCTCAAAAGTAATGTTTAGATTTCCTTAAAAAGAAGATTTCTTTTAAAAGTTGGACTCGGGAATCACCTTAGCAGATAATCATTAATTTACGTGGTTACGTGACAAAACATGATTTTTATGAACGAAAATAATTATTTCTATAGAATTGGTATTTCATTTTTGAAAACGGGATAAAGAATGATTTGAGTAACCGGTCATCGTAAAATATCTATAGTGACTAAGGTTCTACAAGAAATGCAAGGCATATATGGATACAAAGCTCCCACCAAATTCATCTTAATTAACATTCACTCTGTTAATTAATCAAGAATTATTGAATTTGAAATGTTTGAAAAATTACAAAACTATAACAAAACAATTCATTTTTCTCAAGTTAGCTTTATTTATTATTTATATTATCTTCATAGAATTTGTCATCATTGATATTTCAATGTTTATATATATATATATGTATATGTAAATAAATCCTGTATAACTTATAATACTAAATACATTGTTAACGTTTCATATTGCTTATGTTATTCATTGTCTTATGGTACAACATTTAGTATTAAGATCACAGCTCATCTTTTACAAATAAGTGTTCGTGCGGTGTACACAAAACTACAAAACTTTGTTTATACAGGATTGTCAAAACTTTTGTGGTTTATATTCAGTCATGCTTTTCTAGATATAATTTATTATCCCTTATTATTTTGACAATTTCTGTGTCGGTGAATTTGGTTAGACGTTAAACTGCAAATTTGAGTTGAATCGATTAAACTTAACTTATTATTAAATGAATCATCAAAACAAGTCTTTACTAAGCTAAGTAATATTTACTATCATAAAAAATATTATATTGTTTTAATGTTCACGATTAAATCGCATACGGGTTGTTTACTTACCTTACCACATCTACTTTCATATATGTAGTAAAGTAGACATATTAGCGGTCACTGATTAAATATGAGTTAAATAAGTAAATCAATCTTTAATTTAAATTGTCAAAATTTGTGAAATTTTATTTAAATTATGAAAAAGTGTAACACACAACTACACAACTGGTGGAATAAAAATGTGATCAATTATAATTTTATATTAAGAATGATTTTTTACAAATTCACTGCGGAATCCATCGTTAATATAATTTAATATTTATTTTATCGTTGATCAATATATTTTGTATTGTATTTATTTCATAACCATCCCATACAAATGTTAAATTTAACAAATATCCACGATTGAATGAACCTTAAGCTACCCGTGTAAACTTATTTATTTTCCAAAATAAATATTTAATATTGTATGCTTGCTTTATTTGAACAGGGTTTAGCCAATATCAAATAAGGATGGAACCATTTTTTAAGTGGTTTATGATGTATATCATAATGTATACACATACAACAGATGTTTCAAGAAAAATACAGGTAAATTATTGTAAAACAAAAAATATTTAAATTGACAAGCTAGGTATTGGAACTAAACACTTCAATTATCTTTTTTGTGACCATATCCGCTCTCTATATTAAATTTAAGCTAAGCTTTTACTGATCCTTTATTTTTGAGAGAAAATCATGATTTAAAAATTACGCTGGGAGAAGACTAGTGGGCGACTAAAATCTTTCTATGCCCCTAGTTAGGAGGATGAGATGCGTGACAGAGAATTAGAGATATTAAAAACATCCATAACTTTTAACAAATATCCGAGAAACCATTGAAAAATTAATTAAAAAAGGTATTCCGTTTCCACGACCGAATAATACGAATTAAACCACTCAGTTACAAACGAAGTTAAAATATTATATAACACTTTGTGTTGTATTTTATATAAATTATGCTTCCCTTTTTCATTTCATTTTTGTTATTTATTATTCATATGTTTGTATTCAATTCAATTCATGTTTCATTTATAAACGAATAGTCATCGTTAAAAGTAATGTCAACTAATAATTTGAACGTTAAACCAATATGAACACTGATATATTATTTGAAGTAGAAACTAATGTATTTTTTGTTAAAACGTAATAGTGCTTGATAAGTATAATATAAAAAGATTTTCTTACCCATATAGTAACCCAAGACAATTGGAAAGTATAGATATCATGCTTTTAACAGATAGGACTTATCACATTTGCAAACATCAGTGCGTTGTCGAGAACACAATAACGGGATTACACTTTTTTCGCACATTTGTTTAGTGTCAAAAGCAACTCTCGTCAGTAGAAAATCTTTTTCCACAGGTGACGTACGTGTCGATGTGGTTGTATGCAGGGATATTATTCTGCACCTCTTTGATTTTGTGTTTACTTTGTATTCGGTTGATGTAAAGAAACTCAAACACGAGGTGCGAATGCGAATCATTATTGTCAACATATCAACTTGCATGCCGTAAAAATGGGTGTGCTCTATTTTTTGAATCCCCGTATTCTCTGCCTTTATGGAGGAAATCCTACACTTTTCTTTCGACATAAAATTTTCAATCAAATTTATGATATTATATTTCGAACAATAACATTTCTGTTACGTCAAACTTAAAATTAATAATGTTCCTCTTCTATTCCCATTTACAAAAAAAGGAAGTAATATTGTTCCACAGAAAGTTTTTTATTGCGAAAATATGTTATATGGAAGGGCATTTTTTTAATGTTAAGAAAAGTGTTGGAAACAATATAAATCGCATTTGGAAAAAAATTAATAAATTTAAAATAATAATAACTGATTTTTTTACTTAACACTATTGTATTTCATTAAAATAATATTAATCAATTAAATCAAACTTATAAGAAGGAATCTTCATTTTTACGCAGTGTGCATTCAAAGCCATATAATTGTGTATTAATTAATATCAATAATTGCGAGAGGACTTCCAAAGAAAAGCATATGGACTTAAATAGCTATTTTTTTCAAAGCTGTGGAGTCGGTAAAAAAAAGTCCGACTCCGACTCCAGCATTTTCCAAAACCACGACTCCGACTCCAACATTGACCAAAAACACGACTCCGACTAAAAAGGTTGAATATCGTCACTTTTTTTTGCCTAATTTTCCTATTTATGTGTATTCAATTAAATATAAACCCTACCAATCCGGCCAGTGGCCAAATTTGACATATTATATGCAAAAATTAAAAAGTTTGAACTTTTCAAAATTTCCGACTCCGAGTAAGACTCCGGCCAAATCGCCGCGACGACCCGACCCCGGGCGAAAACCTCGACTTCACGACTGCGACTCCGACTCTGACTCCACAGCCCTGGTTTTTTTTATTAGAAATGCTAACATACCCGGTTTCTCAAGTTTTATTTTCCAAGAGATTAAGGATATAATATTTCGACTATTATAGAACAAGTTGTTTTTTTTTTATTTAACTTTTCTTTTATTCGAGCTCTTAAGCACCACAACTGAAGGCAATGAAGGAAACACTAGCGAATATATCATATAAATGTGAAATTTGAAAAAAAAAAATTTGCAACGAATTGGTCTCAGTTTGGTATTATTAGTTTCAAAATGCGTATTCGTATTTTACGTTATGTGTCATGTCGATGTGAATCCTCTATGTGCTAAAACGTAGTCAAAAAAATCAATAAGGGTGAATAGACGAGGTAATACTTTTGTGACATTACCACAAACCATTCTGCTATCCATTATTATTTATAATAACGTGTGTAAATGTTTATTTAGGAACCATAGCGTATAAGTACAATATGTGTAGCAAAAATCTACTTATCGATAGAGTCCGGCCTTATTACATACAGAGCTTTTGGCTTAAAATAATATTCTTTCCGCTTTCAAACGACATTGGTTTTAAATAACGTCGGAAGAAACAAACCACTCCAAATACATTTATAAAAGACACGTTTCGTTAAAGAAAAAAACAAATTCACAATACGTACCATTTTTAATTTCAGTCGTACAGCTATTTTTTAAAAAAAATATTAAGTTCACGTTGAATCGCAATAATTCATTTAATTTGGTGATGCGATAAAACAGTTAGGCCTATCTGATTTTGATGAGGTATCTGAATAAAACAATTAAATTATATGGACGGTACGGTATTCAAAATTTTGAATTAATTTGTATATTTATTGATTATATAAAGCTATGCTATTGAAATGAAAGTAATATGACTTTTAATTTATACTATTTGATATGACTGAATTTGGCGTGAAATATGTTATAAACCTTTTCTTTGTATAATTTCTGTTTATAATTCTTAAAAATACTCCAATCCGTGTCTCCGTGAAATGTGTGTACCAATTTTTCACGGTTAAAAAAATATCGGAAGTGGCCGAAATGAAATAGGATTTCAGACGTGGTATTCCTGTCAGGAAGCGAATTCGATACTCTTATCGGTAACTACAGCTTATTACAACAATTGACTTAAGTAATTTCAAAAGGTGACTGATCATGAACTCACCAGAGAACAAATATTGCAGCAGAGGAAACTTTTATAGCAATTATTAGCATCGGTGACTTAACAGTATAACCGTCGACTTAAATTGGAGTAAAGTCTTTTGACATAACTGATAACTAAGCCATGACAAAAACTGTAAAAATGCACTCACATTTTAACTGACCACTAGTACTGTCTTAGTCATATTCTTCCTATCCCTGCTGTAATCAAACTGAAAACAGGCGCTTAGCGACTGACTAACAAGCAGTTCTCGTATACTAAAATGTTGAGATAGCTCCATTAGGAGGCCGTATGCTCGGCATTGGGAGTGGACATATATACATATATGTATATCTGTATTTTTTACTTGAAAAAATTCAATTTAATTGACATAATAAATCTGCTAGATTACTTTTCATCATGTGATTCTCCTTCCTGTCCGTTCTGATATTTTATTTTTATATAATTGCCCGTGATTCAAGATTTTTTTCTACTGCGGTTTTTCATCGTGCTAAATATTGTCATTGATAATAGTAAAGTTACTAAGCATTTTCATTTATTATGCTTAACTTAAACATTAAAGATATTACATTATATTATAATAGTGTCTATCCACCAAATTGTCAGAGTTTAGCTTGAAATATGAACTTAATTAAAATCATAGTTTCACTATCGCTATTGTATTGTAAAATTGTATCTAACTGTACTTTTGGGATCAGCGCTCACCTTTATTGAATGATATTTGATTGTGGATATTAAGGATGGTGTGGTGTGATGTGGTGTGGTGAAGCATGAGAAAAGCATCTGTCCATTGACGGCAAATCCGCACAAGCCTATAAATCACACGAAAGTAAACATTCCACCAACTGGTATAGTGCGACAGAGAAGCCAACTCACAAAGATTGTTTACATTTGTTCGTTTGAACAGCAATGCCAGACTTTTGGTGTATGAGCCGGCTAAATCGTTAGATTCCATCTGAAAGCGAATGATTGAGAATTTTCGAATGATTGATAAATCATTGAAATTAAAAATCCTGATAACTGAGAGTAGAGTTTCTGTTAAACTTAAAAAAAATAAGCGGAAGTAAGACTTTATTATGAAATAAGTTTCAGACGACTAAATATCGGTAAGTAGCTTTAAATTACAGCTGATATGATGTAATATAACCTTTCTCATAGTTGAATGAATCATAAAACCTCCCGTGAATGCAGCTTTTAATATAATAATACAATTATAAAACCATACTTGGAAATATTCACAAGTGGCGAAGAATATAATTTTTTACAAATTTTACATTGAAAATTAATTATTCAATCGTCGTATAATATTTTACACGTAATTTATAAATTATATAGCTACTCAAAGTTATTGAACATGCTTTACTTACGTATAATATATTGTATTTCTTTTCAAAAACGATGGAAAATCGTACTAATACCGATATCATAATATGTAGCAATAACTGAGCTTTTGTTGATACCTCCTCACCTGTGTTTATCTTATAACCAGCGATTTCCTTAACTACTTGCTTTGCAACAATTGTTTATTAGATACACAAATGTAAAAAAGTGATTTGATAGGCGTAAGAAAAGAAGAAAGATATGTTAATTAAAATTTTGAGAATATCACAAAATCATAGAATAAGTTCGTTTTGTTACCTCTGTTCTGTGATAGTTGGTATTTGATACTCTCTGAGAGTGGAAAATGGTTCGTTCGTAGATAGTCTTCTTTAACAACGTGTCGAAATGTATTTTCTCTTCTCGCATTTATCGAAGCTTTACATTTTTGACACATTGTATCAATCATGTCAAATTTTGTTGAGATATCATGTACGGTCCAGATTTTGGGTGTTTGTGTGCGTAAGATCACAAAGTAATGCGAGTTTATTCCATAGGCATCAGTAGTGAATCGAAAAACCACAAACTGGCAGCATATTTATTACGCCTTCTATAAAATATTTTTTTACGAAAATTGGACTGAATATTTGAAAAGGGTTTATATTATTTAAAGTTGTGGTGATTTAACATTCGTCTTACAATCGTATATGGCACGTTCACAGTTGAATGTAATTAAAAAGACATCAGGTGAAATCATATTATTTAGCAAAGATTTGACAGTTACAGTATAACGCTTATAGTTATAACGCTACATGGTACAGACGTATATAAAAAAATATTTTAAGAGGCAAATAATATTTATATTTGATATTATAATTGGAAATATTCTAATTGGAAATACTTTCTAAAAAGACTAAATGCAAAATTATTCAAGATAAAATAAACTCATTAATCATCTTTGCGTGTAATACATCGTTTGATCAGATTTCTATAGATTTTTTTTGGTTCTATGAATAAAATGATACAAAGCATATTGTACGAAGTTTATGTCATATTACAACCCAAATTATTGTCTGATGTTGCACAAATATTTGAGGAGACATTACCTCAATTATAAAGTCAAAAGTTTTGTCATTCTAGTTGACAGTGGTATTCTCTGAGACCCGAGTTAATTGTTTACAGAGCACCCAAGCAACCTTTGCAATGGCTAGTGTACTTAAATTATTTGTGGCCCCAGAACTTTACTTGATATTAATCTAGGCTTTATTGAATTGTTCGTGTAAGGTAATTTCCATACAGCTTTCATCTCAGCGATGCTTCTTTATTACTTTATAGATAAATCAAGATAGTTATAAACTGCAAAACTTTACCGATTGCACTCCTGAAGATATTCTACCGTTACCACAGGTTGTGAAAATTGAACTCACATATAAAATATTTTTGTATGAATTTTGAACAAAATTTTGCATTTTTCGATATATTTCCGTGTCATCATACAATTTTCCATGGTTCGATTTCCTAGTAGAGCATTGGTGTCAAGTATTAACAATAACTACGCTATCAATATAAAGGCATAGAATTCTTAAAAGTGCGGAGTGAATATTGTGAAAAATAGTATGTTCAATGATATTTAAATAGTTTACATGCTTGTTTAAATACCGTTAAAGGTACGATGAGTAAATAAGCAATAGCCAATACTTAAAATAAATAAAACAGATTTTTTGTACTACTTCCAAATTAGTTTTCGCTCATAGCGAACAGATAGGAAAAATACGAAATATCGAAATGAAATATACATCCCACAATAATGTTCACGAAATACGTGTCTCGTATTGAAATAGATTGTGTACTATTTTTCTCTGCTACATTATAAATCAACTGTAAAAAACGGATAACTTAATATACCATTTAATCAAGTATTTACAGGATATATTTTTGTTCTTGTCGTAGTAATATTATTTCTAGTAGTAGTATATTCTATCTTTCAACATTAGCATAAGTATAAAGAAATTATATATAATACCGAATGGAGAAGCATTAACCATTTAATTATATAAAAAGATCAAAGCCAAACCTGTTTAAAGAGCGGATTCAAGCAATTGAAAAGATTATCCCTAACAGCAAAAGCTCGTTCGAAGAACATCAGAATGGCCGACCGAAAACGGATGTCGCAGGGGTAGGTTGTAGATAAAACAATTCTATCGTCCAAAGTACTCCGGGAATATTTGCGTTTTAATTATGTTCAATCCAGATGACGCTAGATCCCTCCTTTTTATTGTACGGGCGCCTCTTAGTCTTTTTGAAATGAACCCGACCGCGTTTGGGACGTCAGACCCTCCGAACTATACATTAAAAATTATCTCGTCTGGCCTGGACCACTCGTAGAATACATTCATTAAATCCGCAGTTTCACCACGTTCTAATTGCCGCGGCAAGAAAGAAACTGGTAAATGCTCAACATAACGTGGGATGTAATTCACACCAAGTCAGTACCAGTTGTCCATACTAACCAGGCTTAAGTATCTATACTGAATTGGTATTATATGAACCTGCGATACCCAAAGTATGCTACCTGAAGCCCTTAAATTTTTATAAGATTTTTATTTAATAAAAAAAAAAATCCTTGATCGTCTCGCAAGGACTGAGTAAATATTAATATAAATGGCTGACTTCACCATAGTAATATTATTTCATAACCCCCCTAAAAAATTTAATAAGAGTTAAGTTTTGCATGTATGATTGATTATGACTAAGACAGTCCCACAATCGGTGATTCCCGAGACGATGCTAGGACCAAAAGAAGAAAAAAAAACTTAGCTTTATATAAATATGTGCGTCGCGTAACTGTTACACCTTCATTACTAATTGATAATATAAATTTTACAGCGATACGCACGCAGGTGGACATGTTATCGACGTAACCATGTCGGTATTCAGAGAGATGATATCATTTTTCATTGTATCTTTCCTCGCTGATTGATTGTTATTAACATTTGCTATTTACTGAAACGTAAAGCAAGCGGGTTTTTTTTTATAAAAAAACTTAATTTACAGTAAATAAAAAGGAATCAATATAATATTTTATATGATATTCCTACATCTTTTGAATTTTCACAGAGTTGGTTTTCATAAACCCCAGGCTTATCGTTAATACCAACAGTGTCCTTTAGCATAAAAATTGCTGCTGTTAAATAACCAATAAATAATCACTTACAAAATAAAAATATGGCCTAGGAAAATTTATAAAACTGATTCGTAATAGCCCGAAGGTGCATTTTAATTAAATGTAATTGAAACAAGTATATATAAAATAAAATACTTACTTTATTATTAATAGTTTTATTATGTTTCAATAGCCAATGTCTATTTTCAATTCTAAATTCCAATAATATAACTGCAGACATAATTACTAATTTCATGAATTTAAGATAATAAATACTAATTGGAAGAATGGTCCGTGAAATTTCACGGGCAGTTGTTATATTTTTAAAAAAATATCGACAAATTTTTATCAAGTACCTATTTGCAAAAATATGTGAGAGTCGATTTTGCTGTAAGATTTTTTAATATCAATTCCGAGTTCAGTGGGCTGATGAGAAGTTCTGTAAAGTTCAGCTTTAGATTTAAATTAAACCTTTCAACACTACATATTATATTTAACGGTGGTTTAAGTATGCAAAAGAATTTTCTAATACATAAAAATCGTAATAATATGTTTTATCAAAGGATTTTAATAAGATACTAAACAAATAAATCTTTTCACAATAACACAAGATTCACAAACGATGGTTTTATAAATAATAAAAAATACATGTTATAACACAATTTTACATTACACAATATGTTATGTTTATTTTGGTCTCGATGTGACGGGAATAATGTCAGTCAACCGGTGTTAGTGGCAAGGTCTGACAACGATTTGCTAATAAAAAATGGAATAGTGTTGTTTTATCGTTATTTTAATGTCTTTTCCCTATGCCTTGATAAAATGATCAAACGAAATTCAATGTTTTTCTTGGTCCCAGTGTAATTTAATTTGTCGTCACCTCACTTTATAAAAAATACACTCAAAGATCCAAATAGCATTTTACATATCACTAGAAGCATATTAAGTTTGTTCACACATATGTATTCGGTGCTTATTGATGACAAAGAAAACTGTTGTTGATTTTTATTCAAATAAATTACGTTTATATCTTTGGTATGTATTTTTAAGCCGGTTTAAAAATTGTAAATAATTCTTGCAACCCAAGTAAACGGCAAACGAAAACATATTTTGGCATCAAAATCAATCAGTTTCTTATTTCACTGGTTGTCTTGCTAGTTGTGACACGTGTTTCACCTCTTCATCGAAGAATTAAGAGATTTTAGTTTAAAACGCAGAAAGAATTAATTTACTGAAATTATAGAAGCATTCAAATTTGACAGTCGATCGATTTTCCAAATAAAGAAACTTAAAACATTAAATGTGTACATTTAAATAGTGTTTTCTGTGAAATATTACAATTCTAGACTAGAGCTTTTTTATCGTGTCTTGTAATACTTTGGTCTATAAATTTAACAAATCATTTAATATTTGTATGGTGATTGGCAATAGCTTTGCAGCTGTAATCAGAAAAGGCTATGCTAAGGAATCAGGAGGTAAATCATACCTAGCTATCGAATATGTCCTTCTTTATTTCGTATCAACGTTTATTTTTATTTGAGCATGTAATGACAGGACTATTCTTCATCTCGCTTATTTTGATAGTTATTCTCAAAATATTTCTCAGTCTACCACTGCTGAATGGTCAGTTTACTTAGTTCTATCACACGTTATAAAAATTATGCATGCTTTATATAAATATTGTTATTATTAACCGGATAAAAAAATTCTCACTAAATATTGTATAAGCACTTGAATATATAACAAAACACCTTTGAGGGTCTACGTTCGTTTAATAGGGTCCTTTTGTACCTACATGCCCGTTAAACGGTGCAGCTATGTGTAAAAACTAAAGACGCAATGTTCATGACAGACATTATTTCCGCAAAAGGGGTTGTAATTTATTAAATTTTTATACGTGAAAGTCGTTAAAAATATTACATACCAACTGTGCATTACGCTCAGATTTATAATGCAAACGTTTATGATATCTACACTCTGTCAAAGAAATATTGTAGCCGTTAATAAGCTTAAATATTTAATTGCTGTTTATTTTCACAGTGAACAAATCATCGGTCAGAAGATGTTTTGACATAACTATAACTGTCTTTAAAATTTTCCCATTTACCAATTTGGTCAACAATATTATGTTGGGTCAGTGATCTAGTGTCAACGTCATTGGTTTCGGTTACGGAGTACTCAGGCTCGAATCCCGGTCCAGAGAGTTACATTTTTCGATCGAATTATTGATTTCTGGAAACATGGACGTCTTTGTCGTGTAAAATTTTCTACCACACCCATCATAACAAGCAGCGATATTGATAAGTTGACTTCTGGTACGTCTTTATACTATATTATCTATCCCTTTTCTCTTCGATCAAATAAATAAACGTTGAGCGACTGAGTAACAAGTGATATACTCCGTGGACTTGATAAAAGAAATGAAATTAACCCAATGTTCGTAAAATTATTATTAATAACTCCGAAATTTTGCGATTGTGAATACCCATTCTAAATATACTTCAAAGAAAAATGAATCTTATTTTAAGTAAAAGATTTGATGAATGGCTTTAAGCTTGTTTCCACGATAAAAATAGCTGTTATTGACGATAGACATTATAAATACTTAATATCAGTAGGCCAATAGCTCGACAAGGTTGTGAAGCCATTATTACATATATTTAATACGTTGGATTCTGTCAGGTGAAATATATGGTTACATCAAACTCTTTTAAAGTTTTATATACTGTATTATTTTCATGCAAATATGCGTAACGTCCAAGATGTGTTCTTTGATATCTGAGATCAGAATGACACCAGTGCTGTCCCAATAACAAATTACTCGGTCGAAACACTAACACCCAGGCTGTAAAGTCAATTTTTGGGACGACGATTCGTGTGACAATGCATCAAAATCTGATAAAAAAAATGAACAACCAAAATCTAGACACTTGGATAAGAGTGTGTTGGTTTTTTATGGGCAGCTTCCACGCAATGCTTTCAAGCGGGTTTGAACATTTAGTCATATAAAAACATTTTGATTTCATTAATGACATTAACCCTTTAATTTCGGATGAGACCAGCTTTCTCGTAGAAAAATTAAAACCATTTGCTATGTATTGAAATAGAACATCCATATTGTGAAATCATAAAATATCCTTCTGTCCGTTACTCAGTTCCAAATATTTAAATGCTTTGGTACAAAATTCGTCAAAAAATAAAGTCTACAATTTGATTTTTCAATCGATTTGAAAATGGCCAACCAAAGTTTTGCACGGATGGTTGTGAATAATTTATATATTTTTTGTAAAATCGAAATGAAAAATGAGCCTGTAGCTACATCTAAAAAATCCTTTTTTCAACAAAATTGACTGATGACAGAAAAATCATTTTTTCTAGAAACAGTGTATATGTCACAGTGAAAAGGTATTGCATGTATTTTAATATTTGCTTGGAATTATCAGTTTTGTTGTCTCAGAGTTTTCTATGAAAGCCGTCGATTATATAAATAAGTAAGCGTAAGTAAAGAGATATGAACGCTGTGTAGTGAGGGTTAATGACATTAATAGAAATACGTATTCGGGAATGGAAGTCGATTTGTAAACGTCTATTTGAGCGGACATTTGTAGTAGTGGGCGTATTCACAATCAGTGCCTTTTATCACAAAAGAAATTTTATTTCAAATAATGTCAGCCGTTTCTACCACGGCGAGATAAAAATAAAATTGTTTAATACAAAAAGAAAATATCGTCGATGACAAATCGAGCGCTTTGTAGAAACAAAGTAATTCGAAATGAATATCCACAATAATTCAAATAGCATGTACATTATAATAGACACTTAGATACTCGTTTGAATAATGGTGAGTTTGAATAGACATCGAAATGTTTTATTATGCATGTACGTATGCCTAGAGATTAGGTGTAATATTGTATAGATAGGTTTTATACACTAATAGCTGTATTATCTGCAAGTCCTTGTGGATATAATACATGCCAATTTATTTTCGTAAGATTCACAGATGTAAGTAAAATTGAATAAAATCTATATAACAACTTAAATTATATAAGGATTTTTAACAGCCATTTTTATTTTACTACAATTTTATCACACAATTTCTATAAAAAGTGTTGGTTTTTAGGCTAATGATTTACGACATATTTCTAGCAGTAGGAAATATTTGCATTTATTATTTGAAATGTACTAAGAAAAATATTTACGTTGTAAGTCTAAAGAAGAAATTGATTGTGTCCAATGTAAGTATTTATAGTAAACAATCGACAAGTAATCTTTCGCCGCTAACAATTCACCTGCGACATTAAAGTATTCAATTTAACACTTATGATTCGGTTGAATCTGTTTGTAATAAATGTCTTTAGGAGGCTAAGTGAAAATATATTTAGATTCAATAATGTTATTAATTGACAATAAAATACGTCCCAGAAAGTAAATCTTTTTATTGTTGTCAAGCTTAAAAAATAATCTTGCTTATTACCTACAGATTGTTTATATTTTCAAAACTTTATGTGACATATTCACTTTTTGTTCACTGCTTGATAGCCAACATATTATCTCAATTTCAGTAATTTCCAGTATATAATTATGAAAATAGCTTGCTTTGGAATCGTTTAAAAGGAAGCCGCTTGTGATATAAAGATTAAGAGAAAAACACTTCTTCCTTGGTGTATCTACTGACTAACTACATATAGGATTAATTTCAAAATCTGCTACCATGATGAGGTTACTGGTCTCAATTTTTATTGCTCAACAACGGAATATGATCAAATACAAATATCATATATAACTTAAGGAAAGAGTGAAAGGGGTACTACATTACAGTGCTAGTATTCATCAGGGCTATAATTTTTATAATAATCGCACTGACAAAATTTTCATTTTCCCTCAAACGAAAAGGAGATAAAATGCTGTAAAAATGTTACTTTCATGAATGGCAATAACAATAAACCAATCGATTAAATTTGAATAAAATAAAAAAAGAAAAGTCGAAATTGTCTAGATTCTCAAAAATTATTTTATATCCGAAATTACTATCAACAATGTTTATTTATCGCTTCAAATGTTTATCAAGCTTATTCACGGCGGCGAATTGTCGAGCATTTCTTTGGATGAGGGCCGCACAACCAAGCCAACAGGCGCGATAGTGCATAAACAAACATGCAACAATTAGTAAGACAATGCATTCAATTAAAACTTTTATTCTCTTACAACTACAATTCTGCCTGCGAAAGGTAATCAAATAATTAACAAAGTCTTGCTTAAATTCGATATTATCACCGCTAACAATTTCACATAAATGTCCGTGTATCTTATTGATATTTAGTATGTATGAAATCGTCTTTGTCTATTTTATAGTAGTTTATTATACTACCCAGATAGTCTGAAGATATTTTTTCTATAGGAACAATATGTTTCCTAGTCTTTACAAAATATTTTCAAAAACATAAATTATTATTATAATTATTCAAAACGTGTTTTTTTTTACCTTCTCTTGTGTTATCAGAAAACTTTTGATGCTATTCTATTGCATGTGCGAAAATAGTTACATACATACTTATTTCTTAAAAAATATTTAGATAACATTTATATCAAAACCACTATTATTAATAGACTTAGAGTCAGGTTCGTATTGCATGTATTTGATGTGCATCCAAATAAAAATACCGAAACCAAATGGTGTGAAGCTCAAAGATTTCATCTTGTGATCAAATTTTTGAATAATTTGTCATCAGTTCACATGCAATTTAAACGATTTATTAATTTTAGTAAATGAATGGAGACATCTTCTACTATTTTACTATTTCCTTGAGTTTAAAGTTAAAACGAATGTTACTTTGTACAAAGAGGTTTTCAAAATAATGATATTTATTTATAATTGACTACTGACCATCAGTGGTGGCTGGTGACAGAGTATTAGGGAGTACAAAAAAAGATTCAACTATTTTTGCAAGAGTTCTTTGGATTTCAAAACACTTCTATAGCATGGACTTTCAATTCAGATGTACGCAATACCAACGGAGTGCCAGTTTTATGAATTTTTGGCTGTCCGTAGTACGGAAAAATAGTTGAATCTTGTTTTGTACTCCCTAATACTCTGTCGCCACCGCCACTGCTGACCATCTTTCATCTTCTCTATCACCTTTCTTATGCATGAAGGGTGAAGCATATAGACCTTAGTAAAGAATGATAAAAGAATGTGTTTCAGTAAAAACTAGGTGTAATTAAAGTTCCTCTTTCAAAATCTTTTTCTCGAAAAGGTCCATCCAGGCGTTTTAAAATCAAATATAAAGTCAACACATTACATTACAATAAAAATAATAATACATTTTTAGTACTTTTTCCACATACAATTTAATAGATCAGGACCGGTTTCGCTCATCGCGAGCATTGTTGACAACGAAACTGGTCCTGATCTATTAAATTGTATGTGGAAAAAGTACTCAAAAATTATTATTATTATTATTATAATGCCTTTCCACCAAGTATTGACAGTGAACCCCCTAAAAGTGAACATTACATTACCATGGATTACACACTGATCGAGTGCAGACATGTTTATGTACAAGATGTTTTGAAAAAGTCGATAAGAGAACACAAATAGTCAACATCGATTACTCAAAACTACTGATGATACCAAAGAAACGTTATGCCATGAGCATCTCATTGAGAAAGTTTAAATTTAAAACGTTATCAAGTTAGCCGAAGTAGCAAACTGCGTGCGAACAGAACGTACAAAATACAAATAAATTTAATTTAATTGGATTTACCTCCTTGTTCTGCGCTGTACGTATGTATGTTATATGTACATAGTCATGTGGTACAAAACAACACGAGAGAGAGTGAGAGCGAGAGAGGAGCTGGTGCGGATTTGCAGTCCTTCGGGAGAATCATTTTCACGTCGGCCAAAAAAGTCGTATAACAAAATTACGCTTTTTCAACAAAGTTGCATCAGCGCAAAAACGCAGTCAGGCGCAAAATGGAGACTCTTCTAGAGAGAACAAAACGCGGAGCTTTGATTAAAATGCAAAATAAATTTAAAAATAGACGTCACTGTGATGCTTGCGTTTTTTTTATAAAAGTTCCACGAACAACTTTGGATTTCGGACTTTAATTCTTTACTAAGAATCGAGTCAAAAGTTTCAATTTCTGATGTAAAAATTTACAAAAATACATTATTTATTTTCATGCTCTTGTTACAAAAATAAATATGGGAATCGTTTTTCTTATTGATATTTATTTTACCATTAATTAATTAGGGCATTTATTTTTAAGAATTTAAAATAACCTGAATGCTATTAATTTAAAAATCGGTTTTTACGTATACTTTTAACACATACATACTTACAAATGTTTAAATTATCTAGTACTATATTAATAGAGATTTAAAAAAAATTGTGCATTGTAAATAAGTATAACCATAATTACTTCTAAAATCTACCATATACAAACACTATTTTTTGTAAATCCATCTCTGCATCTTAGCAGACTTGTATAATTTGAACAAGTTGTTATTTAGCCGCTCAATCACCATCTTAGAAAATTTTACGAGGTTAGAATAGGAAAAGTTTAGTAGCGAGCGAATCATGTTCTATACGCTCTAGTTTCAGTATCAAAAGTGTTCGGAGAAAGAACGCATTGCACAAGTATAAGCCTTTCACAAAAATCCATAAATCGTTTAAATATTTAATTTTCAAAAGTTTCTACTTAATAATTTCGATTGTTAGAATCTTCACTCCAAGAATCTAACAATCGACTGGAAAAGAAACTGAAATACAAAATAAATATATCTCTGGATCAATGCAATTTCAAAGAAAACAGTATGGCTAATTCATTTTAACGGGTTGTTATCATGTAACTTTGAAAGATAGCCTATGGTGACAACAACTTATATTGTTGCTCTGAAATACATTGATTTATTTATACAGCGGTAAAACAAAACACTATTCTGATACTAAAATATTGTCTTTTTGTCTTACAAGAAAATATTAAAATACTGAACAGAAGTCAATAGCACTTTTCTAAAAATCTATGTTACAAAACATGTGTATGTGTATGTTATGTCCAGCATAATCATTTTCTCAAAACAAAATTTTTACATTGTCCTACTGTTGCATTGTTGTAGCGATATACACATAATATATATATATGTACATTTTTTGGCCGCGAGTGCTATATTTTATCCACTGTGCATCGAGGCTAGTCAAGAACGCATCAGTGTGCCAGTGTACAATTAAGAACCGGGAGGTGCTGCGATAATATCTGACGTTATCAATTAAGTCAGTGACAGATGCACGGTCCCGCGCACAACGCCTCTTTTTTCTCCTTTTGCGGTCCACCCGAATACTACACATCCTCTCTGGACAGGAAATAACCTTGTCCGACACTTTTTTAATTTACAATCAAAGTTTTTACTCAGAATCAGAAACACAATCAATTATAGTCGCTCATAATAATAATTAATCTTCGATGACAAATAATGATTCCATCTATATTATTATGTATTTTAAAGAAATATTTGATAAAAAAATCCTGTTCTGTCTTTTAACCAAATCGCAATAAAAAACAAGCTTTGTATACATGTTTCAAATTATGAGTGAACGTGGTTTTATATAATAAATAGATATATATCACCAGCCTAAAAGCTCGCGAAATTATAAAAAAGTGCCACCTAGAAGCTAAGCGTTTCTTTTTCGTATGTACACTTGTTTCTTTTCCTATCTCTTTAAAAATTTACCAGCGACACGTTATAAACGCCTCACATAGTCAATACAAAATCATTTTTTTTTTTAAATATGATCTAAAATACAATAATATAGACTGGGATTTTTGTGTATAATTGTCTTTTAAATTTAAACCTTTTTCATGTGTTAACTGTCACTTCTTGATGTGAAGACATTATTTTACATAATTAAAACACATTTTTGTAGTACGTAGTATTTTAGATTTACCTGTTACTCAAGGATTATAATGATAATAGATGGGAATCCTAGATAGTGAAAATACAATAATTGTAATATTCTTTTTTGATGATTTTCAAAATGAAGTTACAGTGTTATTGTAATAAAATGTCCATTTAAATAAGCGATCTAAAATCTGTTTTGAAGTAAAGTTCAACTGTGGAATGTTAGCATTGTCCTGCTCATAAAATAGCTCAATTTTCAAATTGAAATATAAGCTATGTAGTGCGATATAAAATTTGCGATTCTATATCCGTGGACCGTTGGCAAATAAGAATGCTAAGCTACTGTATGGATATCATATCGAACAAAAGATATAAACCATGCAGTTAATATACAGACAATGAAAACTGGCTTATTCGAGAGAAGGCACACAATTAAAAATTGATTTATTTTGTTTGTTCGATGCTGTGTTACAAAATAAATAAACAGCAGTTATCGCCTCGTTGGAAATAATATGCAGGAACATGTTACTACGAAAGGAAAACGGTAAGATTCAGTGAATGAACATCGTTCTTATGAGTGACCACACTTTAGAAACAATGATATAACAATAAATATCAACTGACACAATTTTTCAAAAGTATTTAGTCAAAAAGCATCGATAATTATTAGCAGTAGTATCATCTGTGAAACTAGACATATGCAATCGTAATTAATGAAAAAAAATAGTAATTAATTAAATGTGATAACTTTTGTAACATGTTGGAATTATTGGTGCGTCACGGGGATTTTTTTAGTTCAGATTTGATTTTATAATTGTCATCCGCAAAAATGGGCTATAAACACTAGGTTTATAAATAAGATTGTCAAAAATGTGAGACTTTTTGAGGAGTGGCAAAGAAAGCTTAGTGATGTCAATAGGATAATAAGCCAAGATGCCAGGAGTTGTGCTAAAGTTGCACCATACTACAATAAACTCAGTGAACATGCTTTCAATATTTTCTCTTGTATCTCAGTATGCTCTAACCTTCATGATGTCAACCATCAAGTGTAGATAAGTAGACATTGTATTAAGCATGTGCCTACTCTACTAATGGCTAAAACTGAATAAAGTATATGGGACTCTTATACAATTTTGTAACAGAAATATTAAGCGAGAACTATTTCTTTTGTAAATGAATCCTTTAACCTTCCTCTTCGAAGAAGGTATTGAAAATTGTGCGAGACTAGCAAGAACCTACAACAATCAAATCGCACACTCCATTACACATTAAAGAATTCTTATGAATTTATCATAAGAATACTTTATAGACGCCTTAAATTATAGACGTTTAAGTCTCTTCGATACAATTGGCAAAAGTCCACTGAAAAATTAATGAATTAAAATTTGCATTTTCAAATCTGCACTGCAAAACTAAGTGGGAATTAATATAAAATTTAAAATAACTTTGATCTTTCCACGTATTGGAATACGATACGTGGAATAATCAAAGTTATTTTAAATTTTATATTAAAATGAACTTCCACAAAGTTACCGCCGAAACGATCGAAAATATTAAGAGGGCATTATTCGCTCAGGCTGACTAACTGAGATTTCTTAGAAATGAATCACATTTAAGAATACTCAAATATGAGGAGATTTCATAAAGGACCAATCGCAGAGTGAAATCTGTTCTCTGTTCATTGAATTTAAAGCAAGACACTGGTAACGAATGTAAGCTTTTTTTTATTAATAATTATTTCCCAATGCCCACGCATGGTCAGCCGAGTTTCGGTGGGTCATTGATAAACCTGCAGACTCCGCGAGGTGTCGAATAAAAATCTTTCGCCTCCTACACACTAACAAACAAAAATAAAACCAATACCAGGTTACACGATCTAATAATGTCTTGGCCAAACATGCTAACTCGGTTTTATGTACCTGGATTAAGAATTATAATACTTGGCTCCACATGTTGCGACTTGCAATATTTTGTCAATCAGCCCATCAAACATTGCATTTTTTATGAGAACTTTATACAGAATATAAACAATTCTTCAATCATAAGTTTATACAACTTTCAATTAGACGGGTCGGTGCTCATAATAATCTGTTTTTGATGATATTTTCACACTTGTTATTGTTATTTTTACTAGTGCTGATATTATTCTATACTTATATCTTTTCCCGCTACAAGCAAATGGGAAAAAATACGAATATGAAAGTGAAAATTATTAACACTAGAAAGGTGCCATACGCTTTTATTACTTAGCCTTACTTACGCTGCTGTTGGAGACTTCGTTACAAAGAGTCCTAGCTTGCATATTCGGATAAAGTTATGCAAATTTCGAACGAGTGTTTGTGTGGTCACAAGTCTTACAGCGAGGACATATTATGAAGGTATCATTTGACATATTAGATAAGAAAAGAATAAAATTAAGTTTATTTTCACTTAACATTGCAAAATCATTTATGTCATAGTAATTGATGGTATTGAATTGATATAAATGATAGGAATTGTCGGGTCCGTGGTGCAGTAGCCAACGTAATTGGCTTCCGTAACGAACCTCACGGACTCAAGTGCCAATACGAGAAGCAATTTTTTTTGAAACCATTATCGAGTGATATATTTTCATTGTAAATGAAAATTTAAATCACATGGACGTAAAACTAATATACCATAGGATATCTTAAATGGAAGGTTAATGTATTTAACGATGACCGACTGTTAAATTAATCTGCTGCTTAATGTCTGTTTTTAGATTCGGAATAGTTAACGAAATGATTAGTTGTGAGTCAATACCAATCATGTACTAAGCAATGTGAGTATTTAATAAACAACATCTTCATTAAAAAAATATGTGTGAAATTGGAAAGACACTTGTGTTTCTCTATACGATTCTATATAAATACTGAGAAATGATAAAAAGTCAGCAGTAACTTCATGGAATTTCATTTTTATTACAGCATAAAATTAGATAACTTCCTTAATTCACGTGTGTGCTAAGTGCCACATGTTTCACCTCTTTAATAAGCATCTTCAAACTATGACAGACTTCTTTTTATCACACAAAACGTGGAATAACAAAACCATAATTTTCACATGGACAAATGCCTCAATCCAAACATAAAAACGATTATAACAATGTGAATATTTTATTTATTCGATTACATTCAGATTCACGCACAAAAATTTTGTTGAAAATATTTTAGACTAAAGAAATATTTTACTTGAATTTGTTTTTGTGGGGTAGGAAATTTAAGTTTGGAGATTGAATATTTTGACACCCCAAACGAACAAAACAATTACTCACATTTGAAAAAATTTCAGCAGAGTTAAAAAAACTATTTACTGCAATTGGTTTTTATAAAGTCTTTATATTATTTTCTATAAATTATAAGATATTTATTTTCATTCTGTTCATTTTTAATCGATATTTTTTTCTAAAATTGTTTTTCACTCTCGTGGAGAATCATCGAAAGTGAAATCCTGTTTTCTTCGTTTAGGATAAGGATAAAAAAAACTTACTTTTTAATATATTTAACAACTACTGATCGAAAATCTATTTAAGGGAATTATTAAAATAAATTTAACATTAAAATGCTTTCGTCCGTAATTTGATTTTTTTTTACCGACAAAATTTTATTCGTAAATTAATGTTTTTTCGTCCATAAAACTCCTCACATAACCGAAAATACTTTGGTTCCAATTATTTCTGATTGCAATAACATCCGAATGGGAATTCCTAATTCTTTTTATAGTCAACTCATCGTTTTGTAAAAACATTAGATCGTATTTGAGATTGTCCGAAAGACCGAATCTTAAATTAACTTTTTAATCTGTTC
The DNA here is from genome assembly GCA_028554975.1 of Himalopsyche kuldschensis. Taxonomy (NCBI): domain Eukaryota; kingdom Metazoa; phylum Arthropoda; class Insecta; order Trichoptera; family Rhyacophilidae; genus Himalopsyche; species Himalopsyche kuldschensis. Next base: position 9,217,711 of record JAHFWI010000038.1, read on the forward strand.
ACTCCTTCCTTGTGAATGCAGCTTTACTTAAATATACCCATTTGAATTTTATTAAGCCTCTCACTATAAAAAGCTTTCATAAAAAAGTAGTGTAATATTTACCCACTGTTACACGTATTTTATTTTTTGCGGATTCTCTCAAACATAATTTTGTCTTTGATTTGTGGTCATGGTTGGTGATTCCCATGTGAGTGCATCGATGCCAATAGATGTGCGCATAGAAAATGATGGGAAATATTGAACCCAGCAAGTCCATCTGCTGGCCTCCCCGCGGCGACCATCGGGCAATGCAGCTTAGCTGTAGCTAACAGCAGGGGGCGAAAGGCGAACCATCCGGCGCCTCAAAACCGGTCTTCTGGCTAAGGGAAGGAAATCCCCGACAGAAAAACCGGGTTGAGCCAACCTGTAGAGCCCTCGTGACTCAGGCCTCGGAGGCGCAGGGTTAATCACCCTGTCCTCTTAAAAAAAATAGATTACGATACCACCACCGCAGAAGCCTCGGGCGCCCTGTTCTGCTCTTCGACGACCCAGCAAGAAAAAGGACATGATACTCTCCAATAACTGCTCAATGCGCATAGGCGCATATAATGTGCGTACTATGCGCTCCCCAGGAAAGGACTTACACGCCACCCGCATCATGCAAACCTACAAACTTGACGTTTTAGGGCTGAGTGAGGTGCGTTGGAAAGGCGCCGGGAAAAAGTTATTGGAGGGTGGATACACAATTTTATATTCAGGCCAGGAGCAATACCACCGCCAGGGAGTGGCAGTATTGATGTCGGGGAGGGCAGCCCGCTGCCTTGTCAAATGGGAACCCATCTCAGAACGACTGATACGAGCCACCTTTCGGACGTCTGATAGCTCGGTAACTGTCCTTCAGTGCTACGCCCCCACCGAAGATGCCGACACACAGGTGAAGGAAACGTTTTATGACTCTCTCCACGCTGCAATATCAACAATCCCTAACAGAGACCGCGTGATAGTAATGGGGGATCTTAACGCTAGAGTCGGAACTGACCCTTTGCTTGGCCCAACAGTGATGGGCAAACATGGCCTCGGTGTAGCCAACGACAACGGTGAGAGACTCATCGAGTTTGCAACTATGAATGAGCTCACCGTTGGCGGTACAATCTTCCCCACAGAAAAATCCACAAATACACGTGGACCTCCCCGGATGGTCGCACCAAAGCGCAAATCGACCACTTCCTCTACAGCACGAATCACCGAAGGGAACTTCTTGACGTACGAACCTACAGGGGTGCCGACATATACAGCGATCATGAGCTGCTTGTCGGCAAAATTCGTCTCAGACTCAGACGCCCCGCAAGGCCTCCAACTCGGAGTAGAATCGACGTCGAAAAACTTCAATTTCCTCGAATTCAGCTGAACTTTGATGTTGCTATGAGGAAAAACGTCGCCAACAGTGCCAATGATCGGCAAAACCCACGACCCGACGCCATAGAATCAGAATGGTCCAGTATTAAGAATACTGTCGCGTCAGCCGCTCATGAAGTGCTTGGAATTCGGAGAGGTGATCAACCAAAGTGGATGTCCGACGACACGTGGAGGAGTATTGCAGAAAGAGCTCGGCTTAAAACACTGAGGGACAGTGAGACAGACCCAAACCGGATCGAGGACCGCCGGACTGACTATCATAACCATGATAAGATAGTTAAAAAGTCAGTGCGACTCGATAAACGCCGATTCTTAGATCGCCAAATTGAAGCAGCAGAGGAAGCATCACGCAGAAGTGATACGAGAAAATTATTTAAAATCACGCGCGAAATTTGCGGGAGACGACCACCGACCTCCGGGCCTATACGTAGTCCAAGTGGGGCAATAGAGTCGAGCGCGGAGCGTGTCAAAAAGATCTGGAGAGATCACTTCTGCGGGTTGTTAAATCGCCCTCCTCCCTTGAACCCATTTGATATACCCAATGAAGCCTTACTTGTAGATATTCCCCGAGCGTCGAATATACCCGACCATACGCCTACGCGTGCTGAGATCACCTCAGCCGTGCAGCGTTTGAAGAATGGGAAGGCGCCCGGTGTAGATGGTATACACCCAGAGTTTCTCAAGTACGGCCTGGAGGCGCTTCTGCACCCCTTATACCAACTTATTAGTAAGGTGTGGGATCAGGAGCGCTGCCCAAGGACTGGGTCAACGGTGAGATAGTCACCATCCACAAAAAAAGGTGACCCACTATGCTGTGACAATTATAGAGGTATAACGCTGCTCAGCGTGCCCGGCAAGGTTTTGGCACAGATAGTCTTGGCGAGAATAAGGATCCCAATAATGCGTATCCTCAGGGAAAATCAGGCCGGGTTCCTACCTGGCCGATCCTGTGCGGACCAAATCCACAACCTTAGATGCCTTCTCCAGCAAAGCAATGAATTCAATAGCTCGCTTGCGTGTTGCTTTGTCGACTACGAGAAAGCCTTTGATAGTCCGCATAGGCCTTCTCTATGGGCCATTTTAAAGCTTTATGGGATCCCACCCAAGATAATCGCCATCATCAAATGCTTGCACGAGGGCAGTGAATGCTGCATAAGAATCGGTGACGTAACTACGGAATGGTTTGGCATCACTACCGGCGTCAGACAGGGCTGTGTTCTAGCTCCGTTCCTCTTTATAATAATCTTCGACTTCATCCTGAGGAAGTCAATTCCACCTGACCGAGGAGTAGCCGTTGCTCCCAACCTGAAACTATGTGACCTCGAGTATGCCGACGACGCTGTCATCTTTGACAAATCAGTTGCGGGTATCCAGGAAACAATGGATAGACTGCAGAGCAACTCGTATCGCGTTGGCCTCAAAATCAACGCGAGTAAAACCAATGTGCTCTGCAACAGCGCCTGTCCAGATCCAGACTACTCTCTGTTGAGTGCGGGGCAAGAAATCGAGAGAGTCGATGGTTTTAGGTACTTGGGAGTACACATCACGGGAGATGGCAACCCGCGTAATGAGCTCGCGATCCGATTAGGGATAGCTGGAGCAACATTTAATTCAATGCGGAAAGTCTGGGACTCACGGCTGTACTCGGTCAGAACCAAGTGCCACTTGTTCAACGCATGCATACTGACTGTGCTGCTTTACGGTTGCGAGTCATGGCACATCACAAAAGCACAGGGTAACCGTATACTGTGCTTTGAAAACAGATGCCTGCGGCGAATACTAGGAGTACAGTGGTTTGACTTTGTCAGGAATACGGAGGTAAGAGAGCGGACAAACCAGCCCCTTATTACGTCCAAAATTAAAAGGCGACGATGGACCTGGCTTGGACATGTGCTGCGGATGCCCCAGGGGAGCCTGAATCCTGCCTGCCTCTTCTATCAACCTGATGGATCCCGACGCCGCGGAAGGCCTCTGATGACCATCCATAGGATGTACTCAGGGGAGCTGAGGGACGCCGGGATGACCTGGGAAGATGCGAGGAGGTTGGCGGGAGACAGAAAGAATCTTGGAGGCACCGTGTGGCGGCCATATGCTCCGAATAGGGAGCGGATATGGGAAAAAAAAAAAGTACAGCCATTTATTTAAATTTTATTGTGATTCTTTTCATTCCCATTCAGCTGACAACTTCGTAGCGGATCGTGTAAACGGCTCTAAAATGAAAATGCCAATACTTAAAATACCTTCAAGAGATGTGCCCTTTTTGATTTCACAAAGCCGACGAATGGTTTTAAGCTATGGCTTGTAATTTTTTTTGGACCTTACCTTTCTTACTCCGCCTTTAAGTTTCTTGTCACTAACCACTAAAACGCTGAATTATTCGACTGCAAAATTATAGCCGTTCATCACTTTTTTTATCGGTCAATCTATGAAAACTGTTTGTGTGCTTAAAATGATCACTGTCCATGAAATAATTCACTTACATTCAACTCAATCAATATTCATTATCTAAAAAAAATACTCTTGTTGAAACATTACGTATCCTGCAAAACATGATCTTATTTTCTTTGCTATTTTATCTTAGAAAGCTTCGAAATAATGTCTAGCCAAGTCATTTATAGTTTTTCTATGAACGAAACAATTAAAAACAATCTTAGAGATACGAATAGCAATAATTCAATGTTCAGAAGTCTTCTTAAATACAAATATATTCCTTGATATCATCAAAAATAAATATTGGTAAAATATATAAATAATACAGCAAAACGTTATTAAGATATCGACATAGTTAATTGCAAATTAGAACAGATTGGTCAAGTCACAAAAAATTACCAATGATTACGATTACTGTACAGAAGATGATTAGATAATAAATTAGCTAACGTTCGCAAATGGGTGCTAAAAAATTATCTAGCAGAACAAAAAAAGTTTTTTTTAATTGTATAAGTGTTTCTCTAATTAAGAAATTACCATGTGCTTTGTGATGTAGTAATGATAGGTGTACACTTCATTTATTTTTGTCGGTTCTTAATTCGTTTGTGAAAACAATTAATAAACGTTGACAAAATATAATATGGGAAATAAAAATCTTTATTTTAATGACGCAGACAATTAAGGGTCGCAAAGATTCTTACATCCTTGTACATTTTATGCTACTTGTGGGTGAATCCAGAAAGTAATTATGCAAGGATACGGCAAAGAGAAAAATACCATTATTATTTTGTAACAAGAATGTTGGAATGGAGAATTCTAGTTACATAAGAGCGTGACAGATAATGGAAATAGTATAAAATATGTTATTTACTGATACCCAAGTTTAACACTCAATATCAACAAATAATTGATACATTTAATATTGTCTCCTGTTATCGTTGGTGCACTTGCACCAACGATCCATACGATGTTTACCTCTTGAACTAGCATCACTATGGATGGCTAACTACTACAGCGATCACACCATTCTGTCAGCAAAGATAGGAGGAGAATGTTAATATACATTAGAATTATACAAGACTAATAAGATGAGGGATACGTGAAAACTTTTATCCGATATCCACAAAAAAAGGCAAAATAAACACTGGAATATCATGGGAGGAAGGAAAGGGATTGGCGAATAAAATAATAATACACATAACCACTTATTTAAAATTTGTGCAGAAAGATGAATATTTCTGCTGTGTGGCTTCTTTCCAAATAATTTTCCAAGCCAAAGATGGCCAAGTGTCGTATCCTTTCCCTGTAGCATACTCGTGGCGAATATTTCTGTCGACTCGGTGGAGAGGAATAAAATCGTGGCAAGATGTCACACCAGTGGCGCCATGGCCCGCGATCAAAGATATTGCCTTACAATAGCCATTTATTTTATTTCCGATTGACATTTCGTAGCCATTGTATATTTTTGTATGGTGCACCCAAAGCGCGGCTGTACTTTGCAGCGCGTAATTTAGCCGCGTCAACTCGTCGGCTATGGGGGTTGGTTCAATTTAGAAACCATTATTTTTAATTGTTCATTCAGAGTATTGTTTCGTCAGAGTGAGTTATCAATAAGCAATAATTAATAACAAAATATTAACGACGCATCAGTTCAAGTTCACTCGTACACTGTAAATGCCTGAAGAAGTTGAAAGGCGAAACCCGGTTAGTCAATCCAAATTTCACCAAGCACCTTCAGTTGAAATCTTCAGCTGTATAAATTGTAATTAAAGCGGTCAATATTTAACATTTGAACTGTCAATTATCGGTGTAAAGAAATTCTCGATGGCTTCGCCAAGTAAGTATGTATTTTCAGTGGCAGACCAAAACATGCATTCTTAATTTCAGTATTTAAATTTTCTTTTCTACCATTATTATGCTGAGGAACAGATTCTTACCTTCAATGCACGCCCAATCACGGATGTTCCTCAATCAGGACACTCGTTTCTGCTATGTTCCCTGTATCCGTTGATAGATTATTATAAGGCTTGCGTCATATGTGTTTTTGCCAATTTTTTATTTTAACAACTCCATAAACAGCTGGAAAAGTAAAAACATTGTGATTTGTTCTTCATGGATTGTATTTTTTTTTTTGCTACTGGTGATTGTCTCATAGACTGCAGTATTAAATTTTAAAAATAAATGTCCATGACTTTAGACGACTACTTGCAAACCAATATAAGATTTTGGAACTGATTACAAGACAGTAAACAACATCTACGGGATAAAGTGTAATACGGCCTAAAAACAAAATGGTCAAAGAAGATCAATTTTGTTGGATTTAAATGCATATATTTATTCAATCATCAGACTTGGTGACGTGTGATCCTTTGATTGCAATAAAAATGAACAACTCATTGAAATATTTCATCAAACGAAAATGAAAACAACAGCTTTTATTGAGGACAGTGTTGTTTGAAAGTATGTTTATACTATCCAGTGACGGCTGGTGACGGGGTGCTGGGGGTGCAAAAGGAAGATTCAACTATTTTTCGTACTACGGAAGAGAAACAGTTGGTATTGCGAACATCTGAATTGAAAGTCCATGCTATAGAAGTGATTTAAAATCCAATGAATAGGAAAGAACTCTTGCAAAAATGGTTGAATCTTCCTTTGCACCCCCCAACACCCCGTCACGAGCCGTCACTGATACTATCGCTACACTCGTATATTAATAAATGTTCAAAGATGCCACTTTTGAATACATTTCTATTTTCAATAAATAGTAGCCATTTGTTTACGTATAATGGCCACTCAATAAGGTTATTAGATTGTGTGTTATTAGTAGCAGATAATTGAAGTGTCTACAGTAATTTATATAATTTGACAGATTCAACTTGGTGTTAGATTCAACCATTATACTATTTATAATATATGCTTAACATTAGTGTTAGACAAGCTCCATACTTAGCTCTTATGTGTAGGTCCAAAAAACGCCGGTGCTAATAGCCAGACAAATATGGACACCGGTGACTAAACGCATCTAAGAAACGGGGAAGTTGACGTTAGTAGACAACTGGGTATATCAATTTTTACTAACGACAAAATCACAAAAAAAACCATAGTAAAAAACTTGGTAAATTATGGATACATACATGGTCACGGGACAGAATTTTTGTAAAGATTTATGAGAAATAAGCAACATAAATGAAATGAAATGTTTCGTCTTTAATTTTTAAATTTATTATAATAGAAGATCCTATAGAATACTTCGCAATAAGTATACAATCGAGTTGATTTAATTTACAGGAGCAAAAATGCAACCACAAACTACACAAATTATAATATCATACAGATAGAGACAGTCACATAAGTTAATTATTTGCTTAAAATAAAAAGAATAATTTTATTATAGGCTAATATTAAAAAACAAATTATTATTTCAGAACTCATAGAATAATCAGTAATATTCTTTAGATTTAATCATTTTGATTCCACATTTTATAATAATCCACACGAACTCAAAGAGTAAAGTCATAACATAACATTATAAGCCAGTATGTATAATTTTTTGAGCTTGGCTCGAGAGGATTGGGATTCTGTCCCGCGACCATATATCCATAATTTACCAAAAACTTCTTACATGTAAGATATTTTCTCATAATTAGTAAATTAACTTCATAGCAACATTCATATTGAATGGCTTTCTTAAATCTATTGAGGTGTTAATAAAATCGCATAACAAAAGAGTACTGTTTATTGAATATTTCTAAATACATATGTTTTTTCGCATTTTTCTATCACATTCAACGGACTTAATTTATTTTTAATATGAATCACATAATATATAAACTCTTGCTACATAATATTAACAAGCTTTAGATGTGTTTGAATAGAGAAGGGTATATGATTATATTTCCTAAACCATCGATATGTGAGTCAGTGTCCGATGATATTTTGTCATCTCCAATAAATTTGGAAACTACAGAATTGCGAATAATTATTTGAATAAAGAACTGACAACTTTTAACGCTGTGTTTATTTTTTGGTTTTTTTCAATTCTAATACTTCATAATAATATTGATTCGTTACTAAATAGATTCGTACTTAACATGTTAAATTATTTGTTTGTTTTATAGTTGGAAAATATTCACTTCATTATTTCTTCATACATTTGCCTCATTTGAGCTTACCTAGTTCAGTATTATATTTAAACAGCTCACAGAAATACAGAACGTAATTTCGCTGTCAATAACCTTAAGGTTTCATTTATTTTTATTCATTAGCTATTTTCTATTTATGATAACTACAGATCAATAAATATTTTTTTTATTTCCGCCTGTTCGTGTAACGCACACATCCTCTAATATTGAACACCAAATATGGCATACGCCTTGCGAGGAATATTAATTTAAGGGACACATTAATGATATATAATAAACACCTCCTTTGTTCCTTACCTGGCGATAAATTACCGGTGTCTTATAGCTCCAACAGCTTTCAAATACAATAAGTATTTAAAAGGCACGACTCCGTACTTGGCGGAGAAAACATTAAAAATTGTCAATTCATTATGAAAAACATCATACGTACACGCTTACAAAATAATGACATACATATTTATGAGTAATCAAATATTACCTAAGTAAAAAACTTGTTATTCTCAAAAACAATTCATTGATTTTCATTCACTATTTTATTTTGTTATAATTATATCTGTACAGTCCTGACAAAAAAACATTCAAATTTAACAATACTTATGACGTTAGCGTCATAACAAAATAGCCATTAAATTGGTCCAAGTTAAATTAATTAGTTTCATAATGATCATATTTATATCGCAATTATTAAGATGTCGTAATGTCTTATTAGCTTCCAAATTAATTGAATAGTTCATTTTAAACTTTTATTAAATCTTACGTATTTCTATCAAGAATCAAGAGTGTTTAAATATTAAAATAGTTTAACAATACTCAATTGTAAGACTTCATCATAAATTCATGGTTTAAAAACTCATATTCCAGTCTTCCTGTTCACGTACACGGCTTTAGAACCAACAACGGCACTTGTTTGTTTGTTACATTTTTGACGTTGGACTTGCTATCCGATGTTTTTCGGTCCGTGGCGCAGTGCCAACGTCGTTGGGTTGCGTGCCGGACTGCCCGGGCTCGATTCCCGGTACGAGCGGATCTTTCCAGTCAATAAATCTGATCAAAGGCATGGGTGTTTGTGTTGTTGAAAATCCCTTCCCACCTTTCCGATCCAAAAGAGCGGCGCATAGTGACAGTGATCAGCTTATCATTAGTCCTGTCCTAGTCTTCGTATCCTTTCCATCAATACTCTCTTCGTAAAAAGAGAGGTTGAGCAACTGAGTAACAGGCAGTTCTCGTAGAAAAACATATGTTGAGATAAACTCCATGAGGAGTCCATATGCTCCAAGTTGGTAGCGGACATGGTTAAAAAAAAAAGTTTTTCTCCGTAAATATCACATTGTTTTCTACCTTTATATATTGGAGTTCTACCAAGTAAATGTTAAAAAATACTCATAATAAATCATTTCTTCGTTTACGTCCGCAAAAAAATGTTCGAGCGTAATTTTTTGACACGAATTATTGCGTCATAAAATCTGCGGCTGAAGTAGGTAACGCGTGTTCGCGAAGCATCATGCAAAGGATGAGTTAAGTATGCAATACCGCGAATGCGCTAACCTGCCAAATCGAGTATGACAATGAACGCGTGTCCCATTCCATCGCCGAAATCGGCCGCGGTTCCACATCGGCCGTTTATTTGTTCGTTTGTCGCGGCGTGTCATGCTCCGCGACTTTTAATTATTATTTTTTTGCGGTCGACATCAGATTCGGCACATTTCATTGCCAGCGTTCGAAAGTTTGCAACGCAAAATTTCAGGGATGGCCCACTGTTATAAAGCATATTGAAAGCTCAATATGCAAAACGGGGGAAAAGCTCAAACTCTAATCGGGGGAAAAAAAACTTAATAAACAAACCATCGAGCAGAATTTAGCAATAAAGCAAAATTAATTTAAAGTAAAAAAAGTATTGAAGTGTATTATTTAGTGTCCAATGGTAAATTATGAATCCAAATATTATTATTTAAAATAATAATGTCATTTATTTAGTTTGAAGCGTTAATTAAAGTTTATTCAAGTGTGCTAAATAATTATAAACAAACCCACTTAATTCATTGAAACTCATTTACATCAAATTTTCGCTATTTCATAAAGATTACGTTAAAAGCAAGTTAACCTATTAATCTACTTTTATTTTGTATATTAACGATAGCAACTGTACTACTACGCGTCAGTTCAAGTACAGTCGTGCATTTAAAATGCCTGAAGATGGAAGGCGAAACCTAGGTCGTAAGCGACAAAACTAATGGAAAAGTACAAAATTCAAGCGATTCAAATTTGTGTTAATTATTTTTTTACCCTTGACTAGTCACGAATTGTGCTTACGTGATTACTAAAGCAACCTTTGCGATATTGAGATAGTCTGAAAATGCTTCTGAATGAGTCAAAACACGTGTCACGAATAGTAGCACAATACGTGGAATAATTAAAGTTATTTTATATTTAAATGAGCTTCCACAAAAATACGGCCGAATCTATCGAAAGTATGTTTTTACCGATTGATTGTACATCACAAGTGATTTAATACAAAACACGTCTGAGAATTTTAAGAAATCTTTTTCACTGTCTTTCAATATTGTTTTTCATTTAAATGATTCAACTGTTTACAAATCCTTTACCGTATTCAGGTTTCATTTGTGCCATGGTTGCTTAAGATGTCCCTAGAATTGAAAGAATTAATTGGTACAATTTTACCTACTTTATACGATCGATGTCAATAGGTTGCACATTATAGTGAGCAGAATATCGGGTGATGTCGGTATGCAAAAAATTTTACAATTCCGACATGGATTCACACAACCTATAATTATGTCTTGAAAAATTAATATCCTTACCAAGTGTGTGTTTTTTTTTATCTTTCAGCCCTGTGTTGATATCGATTCGACTCCCACATGCGCGTATAATTATTATACATATATACTACGTCACACGAGTCTGGTGGCTGTTTATCAGCCTTTTGAACGCGTTTTTAATGAGTTAGGGGGTTTGGTTTTACACATTCCCTCTATTGTAAACGATTGGAAACTTGCTAATGTGTTATAATGGTTTTGTTTCAATTATATATCATATTTTGACCGCTTGACTCATTGAAACACATCTTCGAAAATGTATGTCAAGTTTAAAATACAACCTTTTGTATTTAAATTCGCTAAACAAGTTTTCAATACTAATTAATGCGCGCGTACCAAAGTAATAGACAAAATATCTTTCTTACTCTTATTTTCATACAACCTGTAACACCAAATTTATTATTTAAAACTAATTTAATTTGTATGTACATTAATATAACTGCAATATATTGAGACAAGGTGTAACCATGAAAATCTCTTTATACACATAAATTATCCGAATATTCATTCTCAATTTTCCAAACCATTACTGTAACGACGGTAACTCAACTGTATTAGATATTTTGCATCTTTTTGAATAAGATATGTATTTAATATATTGTTAGCAAAAATATTTGGTTGGAGGTCAGTGAAATGATTGATTAAGATTCCTATTCATAAATAAATCTTGTTGGTAGAACAGCGGCGTGTAAAAATGTAATTACAGTAGAACCTCGATTATCCGGATTGGTCAAAATAAACAAAAATACTACAAATTTTCTGATATGCACATGGCGAATTGCTGTTTACGTACGTACGTGATGGAATGCAGTCTTAATATTTTGACCGTTGCATTTGTTCTACAATAAGCAATATTTTTCAATACAAGATTAAATGGAGATCCCACCATCAAAGCAAGCTCAGACTGGATTGAAAAATTCAAAGGACGACATGGTATCAGGGAACTTGAGGTTCATGGGGAAAAGATTTCTGCTGACATTCCTTCAGCAAACACTTTCATTGACACATTGAAGTTGTTTGTGGAGAAGGAAGGATTCGGCGAAGAATTTATTTACAATGCTGACGAGACAGGTTTAAATTGGAAGAAACTACCCAACTAATCTTTGGCTTCAAGACGTGAAAATACTGCAGCAGGGTATAAAACTAGAAAAGAAAGAGTCACCACAATGGTGTGTGCCAATGCAGCTGGCAGACGTATACTTCCACTGTTTGTCATTGAAAAATCAAAGAACCCCAGATGCTTCAAAAATATCAAAATGATTAATACTGAATATACTTGTTTTTTCCTGTAAATTATGATTTTTTCGATTATCCGGATTTTGCCTTATCTGGACTACCTTCATCCCTAATCAGTCCGGATAATCGAGGTTCTACTGTATATTTTAAGATACAAATTTGCATGCATTATACAGCAGTAAAAAAATAAGACATTGGTCTGCGATGAAATGTGCGAGGAAAAAAATTCTCGTGGCTGTGAACGTTACCGTTATAAATTGGTCTACCAGAGAAGTCCCCGCTCTAGGCTCTGGAACCTCAAACTCAAAGAAAGTTGCCGGCAAGGAATACAACAATCAGGTTTGACCTTAACACCTCCAACGAAAGAGAAAACTCTCTTCAAATTCGTGGTTTCATTATTGATGTTGATTTTTGTTGATTGCCTCTGAACAACATTCTTCGCGTAATTAGTTCGCATTGTATGTATCTTTTTGCTCTCATAAAATTCGTCCAGCCAAATAATGAATATCATAACTATCTCAGATTTCTTTCTAGTCTCTTAAGCTTCGTATTGTATACATTGTATGTCATGCATAGAACTTATTTTAGATATAAAATTTTAGTCATAATCATTTGAACGATGCTTATATTTTCTTTTAAGGGGGTCCCCCCATGTGACGGTCAGTTATTTGAGCTTTATTGGGATTTTTGTTCGACGAACCTTATAAACGTAGAAGTTTGAAAATTTTACTATATGTTTATTGACATTTTAACAGTAAGTCAAAATATTTTCAGACTAAAATCTTCATCACAATGTGTAGTGCACCACTCCAAACGCATCCATATCAAAAAAGGTGGTAAACGGCCTCCATCCGACCACCTGATTGGCTAATTGGAAATCAAAAAATCTAACGGCGTTTTAATCTATACAACTGTAAAAATCGTTGTAAAAAGTTTGAACTAGGATCTGTTGAAAATTGAACAATCGACAAGTTTTTGAAAAAAAAAGTTTCATGATTTTTTTCAACTATTTGGATACGTAAAAACAAAACCGCTGGCAATTTTTTCACTATCCTAGCTTAAACGATAAGAAAACATGTTTTTAATCTACCATTAAAATTTCAAAGCAATCAGATTACTTGTTCTTGAGATATCGTGGAGGCCAGTTGTGAGAAAAACTCGTTTGAAAGTTCAAATACGATTTAAACTATGAAAAATTTACTCCTCATTAAGCTACTCTGCCTAGTCCATAGATACTTCTTTTTTCTTCCTGTTTTAAAACTTTTGAAGCTGCTTGCTTTTCTCTTGCTTAAATTGTGGTTTGTTCCATGAATCGAAATTACACGTGTATTGACAGTTCTCACGTAACAAGCCGAAGCGTCAAAATGTGACCGATGTCCCACCTTGAAACAAGTGTAGTCTAACTGCAATAACTTTCCAACGACTTCAAATATTGTAAAATCACCAGCATATTCTACACGTGTTTAAGAATCATTCTATGCAAAAAAAAAAAGATTGTTTCAAAATATCACATTGGGGGACCCCCTTAAGAAAAGCTCCTGCAGAGATTATTAACATTTATTAGGCACAGTTTGAATCAATTGTTCTTAACATTAAAGAGATGTCTATATCGATCATAATAATTGTCTTTATTTTTCAGATTAAGACGATTTGAAACAATGGAAGACTCTTGGCGTTAAATAAATGTATTGTGACATTTCCTTGTGGGCTTAAATCGTTTGTAAGAACGGATTGGACGAAGAGGTGCATATATATATGCAGGTATATCAGTAGTCAACAGCACGAACAACTTTTGCTAAATTGAGTAAAAATCATTCATAAGAAGGTGCCTATGAAGTCTACAAAAAATGAACAGTTAAAGGATTCCATTAAACATAAAATGAAAAAACACCGAACGAAAAAACTAATTTCGAAAGGGTGCTGAAATTTCCTTGAATCATATTGATTTATTTTTCAAATTTAGGCAATTGCAACTGTTGGTTGCGTATCCGAGTAACGAAACAATCTTTTAAAATAGAACACACCGAAGTGCTTAAATCGTTATTGATTTATGGTCGTCGGATTCGTTTCAGAAAGGCTTAAATTTATCAAAAAATCAAACGAATTTAGTTTACGTTTGTACATCACGACAGAATGATTTCATTAAAACGGATTACATGTAATTCTGAGCGAAGCTGGGTGGAATCACTTGTTTGTTACTAAAAGAGGATCAGCTAACGATTAAGCAATATAAATATTTAGTACGTCGGGAATCTTTACATGCACTGAAATAGGAAACAGTAGCAACTAAATCCCGACAAGAACGATATGAAAATATTTATGAATTACCAAAAGATCTAGTAGCACTTCTTCATTAGTACATACACAACTTATCAATTTTACTTGCCAGCTAGTGTCTTCGTGCTTGCAAGTTATAGTGCTCGCTTAAAAAATGACTGACACTTGAATGGTTTCGAGCAGAGATAGCGTGGAAGACCGTCCATATAATTTTTCACTCAAAAAAACAATTTTCCTGCGAGATATATTCACCCGTCTTGTACAATCACACTTACACAATGTTCAATGTTGTTTTCTACCAACGTGTTACTAAGAAATATTTCAACTAAATCTCTCAAACTATTTTTACCATTTAATTCTTTGTGATTCTTTAAAATTTATGAACTCTGTGATCTATTTTAAATAAGTCGACGTAGCAAAGCGATCAGATTGGTCTGGATTTAAGTCATATAGTGAATATCAAATAAGGAGTTTATCAATTATATTTTTCAGATGTATGTATTTTTTGATGTATTTTCTCGTTTATTCAATATTAAATGTTTTTCAAAAATATTAAAATATCTGGCAAACGTAAGTCCATACACTTTTTCTCTCCAATTGTTGAAAAATAATAATTATTAGACACCAAAATGTACAATACATATGGCTCAATGTATAATGAAAAGAAATAAATGATAATAATAAGATTATCAACATTTGAGTATTACCATTTTATTTTTGCACTGCTATCATATAACATTATTTAAATAATCAAGATTTCACTTAAAGCTTTACGCAAAGAATTAGTTATGAAGCAGTAGGATATTTTAATAGCTAAAATGCATTGTCGCAGATTTTTATCAATGATATATTCTATACTGTTTCGGCTTGACAATGTAAGAATGGTACTTTATAGTGATGGTTTTCAGTAATAAAAAATTATATGGACCTTGAATAACAACTTATTAAATATTCATTTTTATTTTTATGGTCCAAGAAATTAGTAAAAGTAATGATTTTCAAAAAATTAAGAAGATTTTTTCTTATTTAAAACACCAAACCAATGCAACGGACACAAAAAACGAAGAAAATATTTTGAGTTGAGAAGGTATGATTTGCGCAGCTTGTCCGCGTTAATTTCGATACATAGCGATATTGAACAAAAATGACAACAGTGATATTAAGTCAAGAATCTACGAGGCTATAAAGAATGAAGGTGTAACAATTTCAGTGAGTTGTGATCTCACCCTGCAAGCTGAAGATACAAATCTTGAAGAATCTAATTGACCCACGATGTATCATTTCTCAACCAAGAGCTTAATATTTCATTTCACTACTTTATGAGTTTTTGAATGACGTAAATATATATATATATATATTAATTTTGCTGTAGTTCAGAACAAAAATGAGGATGGTATTTTACAAATGCACTTCGTCCATGAAAAAGATTAGTGCATTATCAATACTAATTAAATCCTCATTTCTTCATTATTTATATTTGTGGCCATATAAATATCAACTCCGATTCATTATAAACATTTAAAGAGAAAAAAATAAAGGTATACACCACAAGACATGTAAAATACAGCATAAAAATAATTAACTACCATCATGGTGATTGTAGGTTTTTCAGAATGTTAATCTATGAAAACCGGATTATCATATTAAAATCAGTAAAAAATTAGTTGTTCTAATTCATTATCAACTTGATAAAAAAAAGCATTAATATTTTAAAGAAACGTGCATTTATTATGATAAAACGTTTTCTTAGAATTATAATATCTAATTGCTTCTTCTGCCGGTTTTATAACTAAGCTCACTATTTTGTTAGTAAAATTTATATGAGTTAGATTAATTTGAACATAGGTATGACTCTTATATTACGAGAATAGTAAACATTTACTATCGTTCTAAGCTCGTGTATGATTTATGTATTCAATTAAGTATTAGTTGTGGTGCTTTCATATTGTTCGAGCATTTTAACTTACATTATAGTTACATATAAGCATGTGTAACAAATGCTTCTTAGGATTTCAAAGGGAAACTGAGCTGTGAGCATTTAATGAAGATATGGTTTCTCAAATATTTAAGTTTCATAATAAATACATCAAAAATTTTGAAAAGTACATATTCCATTAGGCTATTATCTAGAATGTATTTTTTTTTAAATTGAAGTGCATTAAAATAAACTTTTATACGCATACATTAAAAATAGTTTATAAATATATTATTTTGATTGGTAGGTCGTCAAAGATCGAATACTATCGATGAATTGAAAAACATCAATTTTTAATTTAGTGCCCTTGCACCAAGTATTGACAATGAACACCTCAATTTTTTTTTTTTTGAACATGAAGTTTTTCATTATCTGGAGTCAGCATTTCATTCGCATTCATTATTATATTGAACTAAAGAAAAATGTACTACTTACTGAGAAAATTAAGTATTTCATTTATCTGAAAATTTTAGCAAACAATTCTAGGTTCAGTGGATAAATATGACAAAATGAGAGAACTGTAAACTGTACATGTGCTAAATTTAAGGAGAAGTCATAAAAGAAGAAGTGACTAAATTTTAGTCAAATATAGAATAGTACTTATTTGTCCATGCAAAATTACATCAAATCTTCTGCTATTTGCTGAGGCGTAGTATTATTATCAAAAACATAGTATAAGTACTGGACAAATTGATGTCTTCATACGTGTAATCATTTTGTTTTTGACACAAAAGTTTGGGAATAATTAAAATAAGGCTTTGCTTCAAAGACCCACCCTCATTTTACCCTTGTCTCAATATTGTGACTACATGTGGCGATCAGTGGCGTGCACCAGATCGGTTAAGCATCGATAAATATTATATATCGAATATATTTTTTTATATTTTTAGTGCTCTTAATGATATAAGATTATAAATATTGTAAATGATTTAACGAATTGAATTTGAAATGCCATTTAACATTTATTATACATTCGAGCGTAATCAGCTTCTCTTAATTATTCGTTGCTATAATAGTGTAAAGCATTTGCCAATAACTGCCAACACGTTTTTGACAACAATACAAAAATTACATGTTCCGTAAATGTATATGTTTTCTCTTTATTTGTTACATTTCCGTTTGCAATATATGCACTCGGTAAAGAAACTATTTTTATCGAAGACGGTATGCTAAAAAAAGAGTATTAGTTCGCAAATCACTCTCTTTAAACCTATTTTTAAGTTTTAATGAGTATAAATAAAAGTAAAAAGTTCGTATATCGATATATCCTTGCAGACATACATTCATAAACCGATTGAAATATCAATGTCTGTCCAAGGGATTCGAGCTTATGGCCATCGCAATCAAATCATATTTACGCCCAAGAGCGTCGGCTTATCTCATTACAAACTCCTTTAAACGAATTACACAATTTTTGTTTGAAATAGTTGGCAATTATATGTATTGAACTTTGCACCCGGAAGTTTTCTCCCACCAAATCTACCCCTTTCGCGCCACTGCAAGGTTAGAGTCTTGGTGTGCATTAATAGTTGAGCTCTCCAAAAGGCTTTGTGCTCTGAGGATTCGCCGTCTGGAGCTAATTATCCTGCTCGACGTTATACGAGTACCTAGTATATACCAAGCAGGCATGTACAAGGAGTTCATAGTGTTCTCTTAACTGGTAACAAGCGGGGTGACACTCACGCAGTATTGTTAAGCGTTGAAACAACACATGTAGTCGAAAGATTATGCTCCGCGTGGGGCCCGCCCGCCCGCCTGCCCGCTCCACATTCTATATACAATGTTACACATACGATATTATGAGTTTACATTATTCAAGTACAGGCCGCCATTTAAGTTTATTGAGTTAATCAATAACATTTGATCTTTTCGAATATTATATATACATAATATACCCCGCATTCAAAAGTGGAAAACGAAAAATAGAATGTTTTATATCAAACTCACTAACAATTATCTATATAACATGAGCTATATCGCTAATGACCCGGGATTTTCCTTTCGGCATTTTCAGCCAGAATGAACTTGAACTGACATCTCGGGTCGTTAGTGACATGGAAACATTCACTCATGGGAATGTACAACATTCAACCGATTCAAATTTGATATTGAAATTTCATCAAGCACTTTGTGGTTTTATAAAATCGTATTACTCTTTTGAATGCTTTGAATAGTATTTACAAGGAAGAAAAGATCAAACCTTCCAGCATAGTTTATTTATCTTGCAATATGATTGAAGATACACTTGCCATACAACACTTCTTTTAAAATAGCCAGGAAGTCTTTCGAGAAAGTATCCTCAAAATATACTTTGGCGCATAGAAAATACACTCGTTTTAACTTACTCGTGTCATGCGGAATGTGTCGACAGCCGAAGAAATACCGTTGAAAATTTTCAAAGCTTTTCCCATATATTCTCAAAAGAAAGCTAACTATTTTTATGAAAAAAAAAACTCCCATATACAATGTCTGTATTTATTCGTTCAGTTTTATAATATCATCAGAATAGATTCACTTTACTTAGAAAAAGAAAATTTAAAAAAATAAAAAATAGAACAGGTTTGAAAATTTATCTATATTACCTTCTCGGACAAAACATATAAAATAGGCTATAAAAACACAAATGCGTCACGTTATTTTAAATATGTTGTACAAATTTTCTTCGAACATAAATTTCGCTATGAATTGAAAAATGTTTGATTTGAAAATTTTTCGAATATACGAAAGATTCTGTTTTTAAAGCATATTTTTTCTAATACAGCTTTGCAGCGCTTTTCTTCTGGATAAGAGATAACAAGCTAGCAGTGCAGCTGACTCTGTGTCGGTGCCAGTATAAAAAAAAGCACAAGTTTATGAAAATATACCAGTGAATTATGAAAACATTTGTATTATAATGCTATGCGCTACGTTTATTTAAAGTGCGTTTGTGAAAACATGTACCAGCGCTTCAAGTCTTTTTTAATGTGTTACGTCTTGTTTTATGAATTACATTACAAATTAAATTAAGCCATTCGATTATTTTTCAACTTATTTTCATATACACAACTTAACACTGGAAAAAAAATATTTATCTAGCTTGTTTCTTCAAATAGAAAATTGACTAAAGAAAAAAATATTTTGTACTGGCTTATAAAATTTTGTGAGTAGAATTATTTTAATAGTGCATTACGTTGCCGTAAACACACATTTTTAATTTACAGCAAGTGTTTATGATAATCTGTTTTTTTTTTTTTTTTAATTTTTCCCTTTTAAAATTTTGTGTTGGATGAACAAATACATGAACAAATTTAACCACAAAATTTGCATGACAGCCAAGCACAGTATTCACTAGCCCACGCCATTTTACAATACGAGCAATTAAGTCAGTCAAAAACCATTTAACCTTGAAAGCAACATTTTTATACATTTATATGAACCGTATTTAGTATTAATCAAATGATATTATAATCTTCTTGGTCTTTTATCTTTTATCATAGTCATCATAGTTTAAGCCCAAAGTTTTTCTTCATTCAACACGAATAATCAATAGCAGCCTTCCATTTTCCGTAGTTGTCTGCCATAGCCTTAACTGGAATATCTATATTTCTATTAAACATATAATCGTATTGTTATCTAGAAAAAAAAATATTTCCTTGCAATTAACACCTTCCAGATTTGTTAATTATTAATATTTGAATTAGTTGGCATATTTGGAATAAGTCAGATTCTTTATTGTGTTATAGTGAAAAAAAACATTATTTTATCTCAGTGAGAGTCGGCATATGGACTACTAAAATATTCTTAAATGAATTGGATATTAAATTTATGAACAAGCTGCACGTGTACTTTATATTTATAGATTTATTAGTCACAATTCAGGGCTTATAACATCATTAAATATGAGGATCACATTTATAAATTAAATGCATTTTAGAGTGTTAAAATGATTGTTGGAAACATTTTTTATGGTATGATTATTAACTAAATGTCCTCGTTTTCTAAATCAATATATTATATATTTGCAGGTAATTAATACAATAATTATCAAACAGACTATAATTCTTGCGTTCTCAATTTTTTTTTATAAATAATATACATATATGATATGAAAATAAAAAAGTAGTATAGAAAAAGAAGCGAGTAATTAAATTGTTTTTGTATATCTCAACAAGTCCAAGCGGATATTTTTTTTGCTCAAAAAGTTCGCATTTTTGTTCAATTTTATCTAAATTATTTGATGATAATATCCCTGGCTTTAATAATCACACTAAAAATTTTCTAACGAGCTCGTTTGACGAATGAAAATACATGTCTTATAATATAAACGAAGTTCAATGACAATAAAAATCATAAACTGTTAATGAATAGAGCTCAAAAAGTGGAAAAGGAATCCGGCAAAATAAATTCTTCGTTTTTTAAGAGCGCAATAATTAGTAGTGGAAAACAATTAGGCAAATTCCTTACTAACAAGCCGAGAAGTAGGTAGAGCGACAGTGAAAAACTCTAAGAATATTATCTCTAAGAAAAAATATAATGGGCCATTCAATTTCAACAATAAATAATTATAATTATAAAAATAATTATTTCGATCAATATTTAAATATTTTTGAAGCATTTTCAAAAGCTTAAAGTCTATCTGATATACATGGGTAACATGGGTACAAATTTATTACTAAGACACTAGTAAAAAGAATTGATAATGCGGGTATTTCCACGAATTGAATTCGAATATTACTAAAACAAAAACATTTTTGTATCTAACCCGGAAAATTGAATAAATAAATAAACTCTTGCACTACTCGATGCACTATTTTTTCCTTCGAGCAATTTCTCAATAGATTTGATAAATTTATAAATAACATAAAGTAAGTTATTTATTAGATGTAAAACAAAAAATTTACTACATTCTGAAATAATGCAAAATTTATCTAAGGCACACTATGTCCAATATGTACGGTTTGTAAAGAAAGAATAAATTAAAATTAATAAAACAAAATCCAACCAGTAGCACGGTATGTCAAGTTTGTCACGACAAAAGAGTTCTATGAGTTAAGTATGCTAAGTAAGTATATAAAAAAATAAACTCAATTATTTCGCGCAATTAAAAGTTTAAATATTTTACAAAATAATCGATGTTCTTTTTCTGAAAAACAGTAAATACAGTGGAAATAATAATTAAATGTGGCGCTACGGTAATAATTAATATAATATGTTATATTATTTAAATTAGTGACTGTATATACTGAATCACCTGTGTTTTTTAGTTACTTATCGTTTCTTGTTTTCTTTAGTCTTAAGTGAGAAAGACATTCAACAAAATGTATTTGTATTGGTGTCGTTGGTTGTCTCATACGTGTTGCCTATGTACGAGTATACATACTATATTTTTTTTCCATCACTGTTTAGTTTTCATACAGCTAATTGTGTACGGATGTGTAAAATCTTGTGAGAACTGTAAAGCCAAATATGATAATAAAACCGTTTCAACTCATTTTTAAAGTCTCGATAACACGGGTCATATTCAGGCTTTATAATTACATATTATACTATGGGATTAAAATACTGTTGACTAAATTTCACACTAGGTTTTTATATAAAATCATCAAAGATTATAATATCTTATTGTCATGATATATGAATTATCATGACAGTTAATAAAACAGTTATTATATAAACTTTCAAATTTTTAAGCAATGCTTAACTATATCTACGACCATCGCAAACTAATACAGTGAGAAAAATATAATTTTATCAATTATTGTCCATTATATATTAAAAATTATTTAACATGTAAAAGGGCTACAAAATGGGTCAGCATGTTGTATAAAAGTGGCATCGCTTAAGCAATTCGTGAGAAGTTGTCAAGATCAGAGTAAATATACCTTTAAAATATAATGTAACTTAAGTCATAAAGTAACTAGGCACCCGGAATAACTTCAGCTATGTCACAAACTGACAAATGGATGTTTTCACTAAACAAAAACGAAACAAAACGCTGAAAAAGCTGACAAAAAAGCTCCAAATGCTGCGTCAGTAGTTGACGAAAAATAAAGGATATTTTGTACAAAAAGGCGAAATCGTCTGCAGCGCTCGCGTACAATGTGACTTGTTTTTATTTTTAATGAAACATTTTTTTGAAATTTTATTTCGCTGCGCTTATTTTTAATTTCAAGTAGCAAGTAAACATTCACGCGAAAAAGTGATTCTAAAGGATTATTAATTGCTTTTCGGAAACTCTTGTTTATTGTGTCATATAATGTAAAAACTTCTTGGCATACAGAAAATTTTAAATGAATGATGACGTCAGCAATCTACACAAAAATAATCTTAGGAAAGTTCAATTTCTTATATTAAACCATTTATTTTGAAGATTGAAGTAACATATGAATCCAAAAATGATAAAAAAAATGTATTCGGCAACAGGAAAGATTTCATGAAGATTCTTAAAAATAAAATAAAATTTTCTTTTTGCAGCGAAGTATCTGGCTAAAATTACCGGACAAAATATGTTACACGGAATGCCGATGATTGTAAGTATGAAAAAATAAGATAGATTTTTATTTGGCTGTAGGCCCTTTTACATTTTTACATCCACTCTGATTGAATGATGATATCCACCGATTTTTTATTAAATTGTATTCCGCAACTAAGCGAAGAATAACGTTTTCAATGTACCTTCATCATCGATTTTCATTTTTAGTTGCTTTAGAACGAATATATTCAGCAAAGCTTTACACAATTTTGATTAATTTAGCCTTTAATTTAACGAGTTTCCAGAATTATCTGATATGAGTGTGTTTTATTTTTTACACAAAGTGGCTTAGAAGTGTAGGAATGTGAATGACTTTTTCTTCATTTCGTGACACGTCTGTCTTTAAATAGATAGACAAATGGTTTATCCGAAATATGAGTCTTCTGATACACGTTTGAAGTCCAACATAAATCACTCATAATTTGATGTAAGTCTGAATAGTTTAAGACTCGTCGAATTTGCCTCGCAAATAATCACGGCTATTGTTTGATTACCCCTATCGTAAAGTGCACTCTCCGCAGCATAATAACATTATAGTGGGCTTCAGTATTTGTAGAAGAGAAGTATTACCGCTCTCCACTTTCGCAATGATAGATGACTCTCCGTTTGTCTACTGCCTGTTTGGCCGCTCGCTCCCTTCCGGTGCGATGCAGGCGTCGGGAGCGTCGGCGTCGCACCAACCCGCGGGGCGCACCATCCGCACAATTTGCGGTTGAAGCGAAAAAGAACATTTTACTAGCAGGATGTTTTTTATTTTTCACATTTTATTTTTAGTGAAGAAAATATTAAATTATTAAAGTCTTATTAAGTCCCTTTAAATCTGTCTACCTGATGAAACGCGGCACGGTGGAGTTAATAGCCTTATATCAAAATTTTTGACTATTTTGTCTCATATAGCTTTTCATGGATTGTGGAAAACTCCAACCAACATCGAGTCTGTTTTTATCAGATAATTGCATGGTTCAGATTTAATTTTTATTTACTCAGAACTCACGACACTATAAAGAATAAAGCGTTATTGTTAAACAATAATAAATTGAAATCAATAAATAAAATGTCAGCTTATTCAAAAAAACTGTTTCAACATTGAAATAAATCATATTTGCTAACTTATAAAAATAGAACATGGTTAATAGGTTTTTACATATACATAGATAGATATATATGTAAGTATGTTAAGTTATGGAACTATCGCGATACTTTAGTTCGAATAGACAAACTCGCAAATTGTACCAACCGGATAGAGGCAATTTTTAAAAGCAATTCAGTCGCGTCAAATCTTTTTATTGAATAAAGCACTTTTAGGGTTGTGTGAATGTAACGGTAGATAATTGATCAGTTTATATCCGACATTTTATTACCGTTTGCATGATTTACTACTGTTTTTAACGCTTGCACGAAATAAATAAAATGTTAAACTTTATCATAAAAATAATATTTACACCTCTTCTCAATATTTTATTGGAAGTGCTCATTTATTACAATAATTATTGGCTTGTTTCCATAAGCCACAAAAATCACTACAAAAAACTAAATTATTAAGTTTTTAAAAATTTAGGTACTTTACTCTTCTTGTAATAAAATGTAACTAACAAAAAATAAATAGCAACATTCGTTGTAACTAAATTTAGAAACTCTTCTAACTGACTGATTTCAAGTCATATATTCTAAATTTAAATTGAAAATTAATTTCCATAAAAGTTCCATCAAAAATAATAAAATAAATTTACTCAGATTACTGTTTTATTTTTATTCGAAAGAATATACAAGTGTGGAAAAGAATTAAGAGGTTGAAATAGTTGTTTATGTTTCTTCGCACAAACAAAGCTTTTTGCCATCAGCTCTCTTTTTACTTATGACGGTATTATAGATTATATTGTGTTGTTATCAAAGTTTTATAATGATATTCTGCCGTTAAAAAAAATCACCATTAACATACCACTATCATCTGTATTATATTAATGCAAATTATTTTTGAATGCTGATCTAATGCAGTGTTAAGCCAAACATCTTCCACGTAACCTTTCTATGTGAACTTTTACGCCAGTAATAATGCAATAAAAAACATCATCTATTTTTCACTCTTCATAAAAGTAGATAACATTAATAACACTGATAAAATAATTCACGACTTGGTGACGATATTATTTGTCTGTCATGTTTTTTTGAGGCAATAAAATGCACATACTTGTCGCGTGTCCTGTTTTGTTGCCTAGGGGTCACCATTTAGAGTGACCACACATGAATTGAACATACACTGGCAGATTTATTAGAGACTCGGTCTTTTATTTTTAATACGGTATTACTTTGGGCTATATACTAATATTACTTGAAGTCATTGAAATGAAAAATGAAAACAATAATTTTACATGTATTATAACACTATTAGGTGCATTCTGGATTTCAACGGGAAATCCCAAAACGGAGATTGCAACTGACACATCTTCAAAGTACATATTCAATTCTCAATATTTCAAAGTTGAGTTTGTGATTTTCAGTTTTCTAATGTTAGAGCCGTACAAAGATTCTATGAATTAACTGAAAAACAGCCATCGGAAATAGTGATTTTTATTTGAAAAAAACCGCTGAATGAATTCAAATGTGAAACGGTCAACGCTATACTGCCGTCCCAAGGAAGAAGGCATTAACTCGCAAAATTTCTGAATTTGAATGCCATTTGCTAATAATTTTTGAAAGCTATATGTGGTGTTCACTTTAATAGTAGTATAGTAAATAAAATACTCATTGATAATCCCTTTTCAAAAAAAATCTTGCAACAGCCCTTGTTTTATTAAAAAAGACAGTCAATTCAACTACTTACTGCATTTTTACAAAGATATTAGTTAATTTTTACATCAACAGCTTTTTATAAATTCCAAATACTAAAACACTTAATTTAATTTTTCTCAAAAGTTTATCAGTCACTTCCTGTCTTTTTGCGTGGGACGGCAGTATAGATATAATCGTTTTTTGGATTTTCTCAATTGTTAAAATGAAATATCAATTCATTAAAGAATAAGCGAAATTTGTACAAAAAACTCATTTGAAAAAAGCGTGTACTCTATATTGTGCTTATGCAACCAATAAAGACAAGTTTATGTGATAATACTAAATATGACCGACACTTTTTTGTTTGTATTTTAATAAAAAGATTCTGCATAGGATTTTGAAAATCTGGCAACCCTGGTAGTGACTGCAAATGACAGGGGTGGACACGGACTATTGTCGGTAGAGTTTGTGGCGCAACGTCACCCCACAATTGGCGATATATCATCGGCGAGCGACTGTACCACTCATCGCACGTACTGTATTATTTGATGATCTCAAAGGAATCACTGAGAAATATGTTCAAAGAGCCAAGCTACTTCTCTTATTTTCCTAACTGCAATTTAATATGATTGAAGGCCACAAAATAAACGCACGTAAGTATATAATTGTTTTGACTAGAAATGTTACGTATAATGTATTAATCTGCTATATCGTGTGTTTTCGACGCGTTTTGCAAGCTTTATTTCATTACAAAAATATCATATGAAATGAGGTATTTCACATACATATGTATGTATGTACGAATTTTTGTTAGATCATTATGTGAACTAGTTGGTTTTAATATTCCTCAAATCAAATATATGAATTTTAAAGCATTATCGACTTTAACAGTGTATTTAAAAAAAAAAATCTATTATTGTGTGAAAAATAAACTGAACGAAGATCAAAAAAGAAAACACGAAAGAGGTTTTATAGTTATGTTACAAAGAAAACTACCGTAAGAAGAGTATTTCCGTCATATTCAAATATTGTTTTGAGCTATTTATATTTATACAACAATGAAAACCATTGCAAAGGGAAAATAAAAAAAAACGACTTCATTCTATCCTACATTAAATTTGAATGGTTCCTTATTTTATATTAAATTATTGCAAGTTAACTCTGAAATTTTCAGGGTCATTCATTTCAAGGTCGCAAAATGAACACATGTAAATATAAGTATATTAATTTCTCAACTAGAAATGTCATATAATATAATAATTATTCACTTTTAACGGCGTAAGAGCGTAGCAAAGCTTAAAATAAGTATAATTATATTATACTTATATAACTATTCTTTTATAGTTATATCAAGAATATTATGCTTTATATAACCAAACAGTTATTTATCAGTCAAAAATAAAAACAAATTGCAATGTAGTACTTTGGAATAAACATTATCAATATAGCCGACGGTGTTCAAGAGATTCTTAATCTATGTGTTGTGTTAAGTAAGATCGCTACATAGTGGTCAGAATGTTCTGCGTTCACGCCCTAAGCCAAATGCTGAAGTTAACAATTGCTAAATTTACAATTCTTGTTCTGCTATTTTTCTCATCTAGAGTCTAGCGCAGGTTTGCCTAAACCTTGGCCCGCGGGCTATATGTGGCACAATTCAAGGCTTTGTGTGGCCCTTTCGATGCTTTTAACATTATTACTGGGAGAATACATAAAAAAACATTTTTCTCAATTTCTGTCGAATTATAATATAATACAAGAATGTTATCTAAAATATATCCTTAATGATAAATTTCCGGAATTAAGTCAATTATAAATGTGCATTTAGCTGCGTTTGGCACTACATATCGATGCGAGTCATTTATCCCAAAGTTAAAAATCGTATAAGCGAAGTGTTGAGACAGGTTGAATGTTAAAAAACATACTTATCTACTGAGATGCGCAGCGTCCATAAAAAAAGCATTCAATAACAATATGAACGTTGAAACAAATGTCAAAAAAGGTTTAAAATATTTGTGTGGGCCATTAGAGACATGGTTTATTTTATTTGGACCACCGAGTGATTTCAGTTGGGCATCCCTGGTCTAGAGAGTTGAATTATAATGTTTGACGTGTGAAATGTGCTTTTGATTAAAAATTGTAATAATTTAATGTATCTCAAGAATCAAATGATTTACATGTAAGTGCTCACTTTTATCTATAATACTTGTTATAGTTTTAAAACATTTATATATGTTATTCTACGGCTATGTTTCCAACAATTGTTATAGTAAAATTGTAATGCAATGAATTGGTTTTGGCAATGCGTCTAATAGACGCCGCTTAATTGCTAATTGAGAACTGTTTATTTTTATAAGAAAATCAAAACCAGGAAACGGAAAATTTGAGATGCTCTTATTTGGCATAGGAGGGGAAAATATATTATCAATTGCGCGCGTTAATTTCGGCAAAATTGATTTCATATGCTGAAATATTTACTTTTGCATTTTGACATCATTTTATATTTATGCGAAGGTCGAAATGATTATTTTTTTATTAAAGAAAATAAAACAAATAATAATTTTGAATGATTTATGGGTCATCATAATTCATAACATCAAAGATAATTTAAATAAAGCAAAACAGACTTACAGTAAAATTAAACGTTTCATTTAAAAAACGTCGCCATTACTACGCAATTAATAAATCATTTACATAAATCATATGTAGTAAAAAAACTATCGGCTTTAAACATATCATAGAGCAATTTCAATTATCAAAATAATATTTTCATAAACCAATTGATCAAACAAATAATATTTTACCTTTAATTCGTTAAAAATAAAATTCGGCTTTATTCATGTCTTAAAAAATGCGCACAATAGTTTTAGTTTATATTTCATACATTGCAGGGAATTAGCGGTTATATAATATTTTTAGATTGAAATAAATTATATCGTTTGTATAATATTATATTTTGAAATCTGTTTATAATAAATAATATGGACGTAGTCAATCCTTCATCTCGTGTGTGAACTATCCGAGCTTGAGAATTGTTTGTGCTTATTTTTGCTACGACTTGATTCAAGATTTTCAAGAAACTGATTGAAGCTTCTATGACTTTTGCACGACTTTTGACTTGACCGAATATTATTTTTGTTGTATTATAACTGTGATCCAGCTTTTAATCTAACATAAGACACCATTCTAATTTAGTATAGTTTACAAAGTGGTCAGTTTACAGATTTTTCGCTGCTAGATGTTTTCGCTATCAAATACATAGCTTAAAAAGTATAAAAATCTGTTATCACTATGTATTCACTTAACATCATATTTGTATTAGGAAATATAATGTGAAAACCCGGCCAAAGCACAGGAATTAATATTTAAAATATTTAATTTGATAAATTCCACCATGCCTTGGCAAATATTAATTTGGTTATATAATATTTATAGAAATAAGTGACTGATGGCAAATAGGAAAAATCCACTTTATTAAAAAAATTAAGCTCAGCCCTACTATAGCGGGAGGATAGGGAGAACGCTATAACAAATAAACGCTAAATGAATTTAGGCACCCATACAAAATTTGGGCTTTGGTTATTTCCATTGTATTTTGTGATTTGCATTTTTCCAATTTTTATATTTTAAATAAAATTATAAGTGTTTAGTTTGTAAGCAAGCGACACGTGCCTTGTACGAAAAACCGCCGCATACGCTCTAGCAGGGCTGACTGTATTACTTAAACTTGAAACTTACAAACACTTGACCTTAATAGCGAATAAAAGAAGTAAGTTATATTAATAGAATTACAAAATTGTGAAGATAATCCAATTATAAGTTACATTTTTGAGTTCAAATATGAACATTATTTTTACTCAACAGATTTTTATTTAAAATGGCGTAGTATAATATTGCGAAAGAATTTTCAATAGAGAATAAAATTTAGCTGCGATAATTTTTCTTTGACCGTATATCCGCATCCGTTAATATTTTGCTTTGAAAGCAGTACAGTGGAGAAAGTATCACTTCTACAAACTACTACGTTTCCTGCAACAATCCTTTGATGTTTAAATTCTGTTTCTCCAGCTAGCATTAACATTTTTCAGCGAAAATTGCCACTAAATATATTATATAAAGTACGTATGTGTAAATATACTTTTTAAAGTATTAACAGTTCAGACTCGTTAAGATTTGAATCAGCCATTTAATCATTGTGTCATCAACAGATTTTTTTTTCTTATTTACTTGAGAGTCAATACACCTTTTATCAATTGAAATGTTTAGATTTTAAGTCACATAAAAATTCAATCACTCGCTAAATGAATATGAAAACAAAGCCACAAAATGACTGGTTGTATCCAATGCTAAATAATAAGCACGATTAGTATACGGAATGCATTTTTTTTTGCATGTCTGGATGTGTTTTTTCGGGTGCAGCATAATTTTAATTGTTTGTATGTGCAGCCATTTTAATGATTTTGGTGTGTTGCTATTATATTAGTCATCAAAATTTTGAAATGATGATGGATGTTCAACATTTTTTTTTATCATGTCTGCTCTTAATTTAAAAAATATAGACAGTATAATATGAATAGATTTTTTCTGCGAAAACAGCTTATTACACAGTTGCTCAACGTATATTATTCGAAAAAAGTAAAGGTATACTGAAGGTGACTCCAAAACTCAAGACCCTAGATTAAAATAATATCACTTTAATTATTTATTGAATATTTCTCTTATTACGTATAGTTTTATTGAACAACTTTATTTTCTCTCTAGTAATCTACTTTCCATTGTGCTATTTGTCATCTTAAAATAATCAGTATGAAACAAGAGCAAAGATAAACCAGAGATGATTCAGTCCGGTAAAGAAGCCAATAGCCACACTTCCATATAAGAAATGAAAATATTTCCGTGTCATAGTAATATATACTTTTTACTATTTTAATACATAGGGACTACTGTCAAAACGTATGTATGTATGTATCTTCGTCTTTGTGGTCATGTGTATGTGATATTTTGCTTCGAATCATAGTAAGTATTTTTTGGTACGCTTCCAATGGTCAACATTTTCAATATTTTTTATAAATACTAGAAAAGATCGAAAAATACCCTACCAAAATAACATATAAGTAAAAAACATTTTTTTAGAAATAAAAGTATTTTTTTTAAAATATATTAGATAATTTCCTCTTCTAAGCGAGGGAGCTGTAGTTCAGTACGGCAGAATACGCTCGACGGCTTAGGTACGTAATAAAAGTTGTTTGTAGTTTTACTTTAAAGCTTAGTCGGCGATATCTTAATTAAATTTCAACTTGGGGTTTTTACTTCCATACCCTATTTCTGTAGCCGACTGTAGCCGATGTACTAGCCTGTGTAGCTACATAGATATGTTTCACGGGATAGCGGTAATGGTTAGTACATAGAGCTGTACGCCGCCAATAGAATAATTCCATTAGATTTGTGTAAATATATATTATTTTACATAAATTCATTAATAAAAATTCGGTAATCAATAAAGTTTTCTATTATAAAAAAAATCACATTTTTGCTTTCTCTTGATGTGATAGAATTTTTTCAATTAATCTGCACTCACTGATTTTTGAAAAAAAATGTTAATGGTTAATCAATTTAAAATTTAAAATATATCACATTTGTATCCAGACCACGGCCGCTCTTTACCACACAGTATAATCAATCGAAACAAAATAGGTTTCACAGAAATATGCCTTTCTACAAAGAATTCATGGATAGAACCATACAATTTAGTAATTAATGTTTGATCAATTGTATGGGTAGTTTTATTGTAGAAAGGTTATGGCGTTTTTGTATACAAACAGATTTGTAATTTTCTTAAAAATGCCAAAAAATTATCGCTAGAATAAGGGTTAAAAATATTGGTCGCTTAATTATTTCGACTAATTACCATACTTTAATCGGCACCGATTAACTACTTTAAATGCAACCAGTATAACAAACAACCGAGAAACCTCCATTTCCCTCCAGAAAAAAAGATATCAAAACGTTCTTTCGGCTGTTTAAGGATTCTTTTTATTTAAAAGTTAGACAATAAGATTTTAAGCTGCTTTGATCTTTTAAATATTGATCAATTACTATTACATTTATAATCCATTCTCAATTAAGGCATTGAACTGGTAGATAAATGAATTTTGAATTTGACTTAATATAAATATATATTCCGAGACAAGGTACCTAAAATATTTGCTAATATGTTGAATAAATTAATAACGTGGTGACCAGAATAGTAAACGCAGCATTAAATATTTGATAGACACATCAAGTCAACGGACATTTATGAGCAGAGCATATTAAAATACAGGCGGACCTCATCTTTCGCACATTTGACTTTCGCACAATTTGCTATTTCGCACATTCTGGAGAAATCTTTTTTTTTTTTTTAAATGCAAAAATGTTTTGTTTCCGTGCAGTTATTTCCCTGTCGTACAATGAAACGCATATGAGCCAAGTCCGTACTGTGAAATGTGTTACGTCCTGTTCGTTCATATGCATTAACATACGAGCAGTAAAACATTATTCTGAAATTAATAATTTACCGTTTAAAATATTATTAATCTTAGATAATGCTCCAGGACACCCAAAATCTCTACATAATTTATACCCAGAAATCAATGTTGTGTTTCTTCCCCCCCCCAATACCGACCAAACGACCCCCCGACCAAACGGTAATAGCTACGTTTAATCGATATTACACGCGGTCGATAATAAATCAGGCTATCAAGTCAACTGACATGGACGGTGGGCCTACATTAAAAGATTTCTGGAAGAATTATAACATATGGAACGCAATAAACAATATTGGAGTCGCATGGGCTGAAATAAAAGAGTCGACAATGAAAGGTTCATGGAAGCAATTATGTCCACAAATGATGAAAGATTTCATAAATTTTGGATGAAACTCCAGAAACCATCACACTTGAAATAGTTCACCTAATGAACGAACTAAACCTAGATGTTAACAGTGAAGATATTAACGAGATGATTGAATCTCATTCTGAACCCTTGACTAATGAATTTCTAATTGACCGACAAGAGAAGGAAAATAGTATACAAATTGAAAGTGAGGAAGAAGAACCAGAAGAAATCATCAAGACCTTAACAATAAAAACCATGAACGACGCTTTTACGCATCTCGAGACAATTTTGAATATTATGGAAGAATGTGATCCTAATGGAGAACGCATATCTCAAGTGCGTAGGGCGATCCATAATAGTACGGCATGTTACAGAACTCTCTACGAAGAAAAAAAAAAGTAGTAAAATACAACTAACTCTTGACAAGTTCATTCAGAGAATATAATTTTTGACGTGACAACGTCTTATAAATCGATGAACGCCCGCTGCACGCACGAAAAAACATGACTCATTGTCCCGTTTGTCGCGTTACGCCGAAGGCAAGCGTGCGAGCGAGAGCGCGGATAAGCGATAGAGAGGCACGATCGGCCTACCGTTCGGATTGTGCCGCATCTATCTCTCTTCCACTCGATTGGTCGATTCGTCTGAGTAGAAAAGAGACAGCGGCAGCACACAACTTATACACCTACAGTACCTACACGTGATCTGTTTACAACTGTTTATGAAGTGAAGTGAAATGTTAATGTGGCTTTCATTGTTTATATTACAACAACAATTGCGGCAATAAAGGTAATTAATCCTTGAATTAATGAGTGCGAATAAAATATATCAATAAAAAATTGTAGATTTCATTTCACTCCTTCTTCGTATCCATACAAAATAATGATAAATCAATAAAAATGATTCCATTTTATTCATAAAAGTATGCAATCATTTCATCAATGTTTTCTTATGACGTTGTCACGTTAAACTATCGTCCGTAAACCGACTTTACAGACAACCATTTTTATTTAGTAATTTTTAATAAATAAAAAATTTTAAGTACAATTTTTGGTGTTTTTTTTACTTACCTTGGCTTTCGAACATTTTATCTTTCGCACAAAGTTCAGGAACGAATTAGGTGCGAAAGTCGAGGTCTTTCTGTAGATGTATTGACGCAAAGAAAGGTGAGTAGTAAAATATGCTTTTATGTTTTTAGATGTCGACTGATATTTGTTTTGAATATGTTTTGTTATGAATTTGATATTTGAATTGGTTTCTTTGGAACGCTACAATGATTCTTATAGAGTCATTCAATACTGTACCTACTGTCGTTATTATCATAGTTGCAGCGCTTATTTATTTATCGCCATGACATGTTCCACAAGACGGGTTGAAACGATTCAGAGACGAAATTTGGTAACGTATTGGCGGTTGGGTTTTTTAGAAGTGCTTCTATACCAGACGTCCATCATACGCATGGGAAATAGAAATCTCGAACAAAATTCGTTTATGATAAATAAATACTTTAATACTACTATCTATGATGTATTATTTATATCTACTAAAATTAACAGTTTAATAATAAATTGTAGTCAAAAAAATATCGATTAGCCCAAATAATTCCCATTGAATAATTAGAGTCTGAATAGAGGATTCTATAAAGTGGTATAGAATAGGGTATGTATCACGTATCACCATCACCTCAATCACCATTTTATTTACAAAAGTATTGTCTGCTTGATATTGAACGTATAATTTTTAGTGTACTTCACTCACCTTCTTCAAATAATTAGCCACGTTCTGTCCAGTGGCATTCATTAGTTCTATTGGCTCACAAAATCGAATAAGCAGTTTTCTCTTTGGTCATTATAAGCTCAAACCACTAGCTTTTTCGACTTTAAGCTGACTGTTTTCAGAGATGACAAAATACAGGATCGGACACAAAAGTTTCATCAAATCTTTATATATATGTACATGTTAAAAAAATGTAATAAATATAACGTTTTACTTATGTAATATAAGACTATTTTGAATGATAGTTAATCTTATAAACTATTTTATATTTTATTAACTAAGAATTATAGCACATTAGATACGGCAAAGAGTTATGGAATCTACGAGAAAATTTTATGCTTCAGTACATGGCATTTTTTAAGCATTAACAAAACATAACATTTTTTCCCATTTTGATCTCAATATCAAACTTCAAATTACAATAATAATTTCATGAATATTTCCGTTGAATCAATATTTTAGCGGGAAAATTCAAAAAGATATTTCCGTCGCTTTTTAATAGCGACCTTTTCGCTTTTAATCCGTATCTGCCCCCAGTGGACAGAGTGTGGGAAAATTTACGAGGTGTCGCACTCTAGTTTCCTTTGCTTCTTTGATTACTTTCGCCAATCTGACAATATACATCAAACATGCCTTGAAGATCAAATGAATATGATATAAATTAATCAGTGAGCACATTTCGCAGAAAGAACACGCGTGCTTGTGGTCTTGCCTTTGCACTGAAAACAAGTACAGAGAAAATTGGCCAAAGCGAGAAACACAAGGAAAAGAAATTTTGTTTGTTAGGTTGAATATCTAATAAATTCAAAATGAGAGTGATTGGTGGAAGGCAAACTGAACATTTTTTTAATTGTAACCAATATTTTGAATGAGTAAAAAACAAATTATTTCAAACAAAAACATATTTATGAGACTGCTAATTATTAAATTAATTGTTTGTTTCGTTAAACGGGGTAAATATAATATTTTGAGATGCTTAAGAACTATCGCTGAATTTCGATTATGTCGACGATGATTTTGTACCAAATTAAAGCTTTTCCCTAGTAAATAATTTACTTTTCTAAGGGCACCAAGAGTTAGATTTCTATATATTATAATTACGATGTTATGCGGGAATATTTCATTAATTAATCCCGAAATAGTTAATCAAAATGATCAAACGTCCAACATACTATCTAATTTCACAGCCCAGATGACGTATTATTATATTTTACACTGCTAATTTGGAGCAGAACGTATTTGATGCAAAATGTTGGGTTATAAACAAGAAATGTCGTTTTGTCAAATGGCGTCACTAAATCTTCCGAGCCAGATGTTTTCATTTTAAAACTGTGGCACTTCTCATCAAAAAAACCATATCCTACCTAATTTCATATTCATTGGCGCACAATTACTTCTATAAATGGCTTGCCCAGGTTAAAACCCTGCTATAAATATACAAAAAAGACGAAAAACAACGCCATTTCAGAATTTTTCAATATTTTGGACCAAATTAGTACTTTATCGAATAAATTTGTAGGAATCGATTTTAATGACTAAAAATTCTGAAAATATACAAATGTGGGATCGGTAAAAGAATCATTATTTGTACTCATATTTCCTTCTATATCACATTTCAATTTACATAATTGTTTTTATAGATACGATTTTATACAAAACGGTTCAAGTCATATTCAGGTACTTTGTTTTTAGATCAAAGTATTTATAAAAGTTAAATATCTGTATTTTATATAACTATTTTCATATATATTGTGTTTTATTTATTGAAATAATGCCTTTCCATAAGTGACAGTTAATTAACATCTTAAAAGTGACCATTTTTTTATACTATGTATCTATCACCAACGGGTATATTTTGGTTTTTATCTTGTAAATATTTTTTACTTTACAAATAAACACAATGTAATTAGATATCATTTCGGAAAGATTATTTTAAAGATATATGGCCGTCACACAAATATTTAACATAAATTTACTCGAAAATAGTGTTTCAGATAAATTTGTATTTCTCGAATAGTGAGAATATCATGATTATAAATCACAGATTAGCTCTCACCAATTATTCATATATTATAAACATATTTTTATGAAACAAAAACAAAAATGAATCTTTCGACTGCTAATTATTAGCGGTGGCCAAAACTAATACAGGATACTCTCTATCTAAATGTACATAAAAACGGTATTTAATCAAAGTTATTATTTTAATGACTAACGATGTTTACCCTCCACGAGGCGTCATTGAAACATGTTACTACTTTTGTTAGGGAACATTCATCCTAATGAACCATGGAAGACAGGTTTATTGACAAAGTTGTTGAAAACATAAAATAGGAAGTGTTATGAAATGTGACATGTATGTTTACAACACGGGATATATATTTTTTATGATAGGGATATTTATACTTTTGAAACCATAAATAAAATTGTGAATTTAATGCTCGCTGAATACATTACTCGTATCTTCCAAAATATCAATAATTTAATGCATATATATGAATAAGGTTAGCAAAAATAACAATATTTGTATGGCAACACTAAATTCTATTTTAAATCAGTAAAACGTATGTGATACAAAAATTCAAAATAAATCATATTGGACCAACAATATTTTAACGAGAAGTTTCAAAATAAAAAAAATTGAATAAATATTTCTTTTATATAGTTCACCTTTTATATAATACTACGTATATAAATGCTGTCAATATCAATTTGTCGATCAACTATTTTTTTCATACTTCCGTGGCTGTTAGAGATACTTCCCAATATGGACGGAGCACAAAAAAATACCAGGATGACAGGTTGCAAAACAATCAAGATATACCTAATATCTATGCAAGTGAAATAATTTTATATTTTATTCAAAGATAACTCAGTGAAATAAAGACAGAAGCTTTAAACCCTCAGCCAAGTCTTTTTAGAATATGTCACGCACCTAATTTAAATATGAAAAAAATGATCATTTAAATACTATCAATATTGTTTTTCGTGGAAAAATATAACATTTACTTAATTCAAAGAAAGGACTCTGTGTGTGCACAATTTTTTACAGCCATTATTTTTTTATATAATGATGCCGACAAGTCTTATTTTTATCAAATAATTCAACCGACATGAAATCAAAATAGTAAACAAGAATTTGCCACAAATCGAATGACTAATTTGAAGCTGAACAGAACATTAAGAAAAACTAAAATATGTTTATTTAGCTTGTCAAGAACAATATAATTCACACAAAGAAAGATTAAGCACGTAGTTAAAACTTCAAATATGTATCTTTAATGTGAAATAAATCCGTAAAATGCTCGGTTAAATGTCGAAATACCAACATTAATTTGACTGAGTTTTCTAAATCCACGCATTGTTTTAAGAAATAGTATCGTATTACTTTACATCTTAAATCTCGATGATTTATTGAATGTATACAAGAAACTTTCTAAATAAAGGAGCATTTAGGATTATTTGTGTCAAAAATATTCAGTTAGTGTTTTGTAAACTTCCGCCATTACTTTTGATGGTCCCGGAAACTATGTGTTAATAGATGTTCCCCTCTTAAAATTATTGCGCACCATTCTAAGTATTTATTTTATTACTAACATGAGCCTGGAAAGATTTTTTATGCGATAAAAATAACCAATAAATATACACGTTGGTATATCTTACTCCCATTTTTTGAAAATCTAAAATAGTTTATCTAGAGAAGAATTGGTATTCAATGTAGAATATTATCCGTTTGGAATGTGCCAGAGATATTTCAACAAAACTGTCAGTTAAAGCACAGTTGGAAAACAATTTTATTAAAATATTACATTTCATGATGGTTAGTGAAAAAATAAGTGGTTATGGTTATTTATGACGAAATATGGAATGAAGATGAAACTATTATTCCGTATAAGTAATTTAGTACTATATTTTAACTTAACTCCGAAATATTATTATTGTATCGCCACTTTCGCCACAAAGCTGATATCAAATTATCACAAATATATGTATACTGTGTCACTGTTGAGTGGCATTCTAACTACGTGATATAAAAAGATAGTCACATTATAGTGAAAAATTGCTTTATCTGCCTATCAATAAATTTAATTTTCTGTTACTGACAATATTATTGGAGTAAGTCGTTAATATTATGTAGTATAACAGGCTCAAAATAAATTTTATTTCTCGAGCAATGAGTACTTCCGTTCTGACAACGCGTTTAGTCAGACGAGTTGGCAGTATCGGCATATTGGCACATATGCCGGGTTATTTGTCGTCTGTAGTAATTTTATGACGCCAAACAACAATAAGAAAATGTCGCGGTTCGCCAACAGTAAAGAGTTGTAAATCATGATCATTAATTTTTATAAAAGGCGACGTAGTTCTTGTCAAATTATTCAAAGTGAACCACGGTAAAAGGGCAGGTAAACTCATGCCATGAGCACACGATATCAACGATGATATAAATTGAATTTTTGAACATTTTTTTCATTGTTGTATATTTAAATATCAATAAATTTTCATGTTTTCGTGAATTTGATGTGAGTTCTTTTGCTTGTACACAAACATGACATATTAAAGATAAAGAGTGTATGTTTTTTTAAATTGAGATTTTTCCTAATTAATATACCAACGCTCATTATTTATTATATTTTGTGTCATCATCTATCTTTGAAGTATTGAAATTCGTTCAATACTCCATGTTCCATGTAATCCAAAAGTATTTTGTATAAAATTTGCACATAAATATAACATGAGTAATGTAACTATAATAATCACATTACGTATTTGCTGGTAGATTCATAAATAATTGAAGGTTTTTACTGTCAATACTTGGTGGAATGGCACTAATCAGTTGATAATGCTCGGAATGGTCGAAACCGGTCCTGATCTCATTAAATCCAGTGTTGAATAAGTAGTAAAAATGAGTTTTTACATTCATTATATTGCCAGTCACCAGTCAATCGATATTTACTACTAATAATTATATATTTTCAGACTTACAATATGGTCTACCTATTTACCGACCATTAAGATTATCACGTATACTTCTTCTTTAAACTATATGGTACTGAAATTTTCAAACATGACGAAAATAATGTTTCTGATTTTCCGATTACAATTGACGTCTCAACTGCAGACAATCAAATATTTTATTATTAGTTAACACAGGGGGGGCAAATTTTCGGATGGAGGGCCGATTCCAAAAATTCTAAATGAGCAGCGGGCCGTAAGTAAAAAACCATTTTTAGATATACACCCGATTGTTTTTTACGTGAAACATTTATTTACAAAATGGCACAATTAAAAAAATCGCGGAAAAAAGTATCCAAAATACAAGAAAAAACAAAAATTGTTTTTCAAATTCGACCGAAAAAAAGAATTGCACAAAAAATATACCTAAAACATTCCCATTTTCATTCAAAAATATGAGAAGAATGTAGCTGTTTCAAAGATTGAAATTTTTCAACATTTTCTTAAATTCATGTGCATATTTTGTAGTTGATATTTTTAAAACTGCTTGTGAATGGTCATAGAAGAAGATGGAATCAGAATTAAGCTGAGGTTCATGATCAAAAATGTCTGTTCACATTTTTCGTACAAAATCTTTAAATTGGTCGAATTTGTCTGAATTAATATCATTGTAAAATTTGCAGACTTCGTCACGACGGTGTAATTCTCATAATCAGTGTTACATTGCATATCAATAATTTCAAGTTGAAGCTCTTTCAATACAGTTTTAATATATATTAAAAATGGATCGCTTACTAGCGCCAAATTTGTCTCAATTTTTTGGAAGTCACCAAATCTTTGTGAAAAATCGTCATTCATAGCAGTATTTAAGTATTTAGTAGAGTATTTAAGTGTGGCACGATGTCCAGAGTAAATGCAAAATAATAAATCCCAAATCATCAGTATCGGGAAAGACCGTAACATTCTTCATTTTCAAAAATAAAATTAAAATATTTTTTATATCCCGAACTCTTCGAAGCACTTTTTCCAGGCAAAGCCATTGAATTTGACTGTGCAAAAGAATATCTGAATACTTACTCTTGTATACAACTTGAAGAATTTTTATTTGATTTTCAATATTTTTTTAAAAAATATAACAAAATTATTCTTACTTATAATTAGGATTTATGATGGCGGGCCGCAGAAAACACTCGGCGGGCCGCAGTTTTCCCGTGTCTGCGTTAACATATCCCAATGATAAATATTTTAACTATCAAAATCAAAAGTATTTAAATTTAAGACACAGTTCGTAAAATTAGTTTAGTCATGTATTTTACATTGTGTATATTATTTAAGCATTAAGTATTCTTTTCTGCAAAGCTCGGCTGTAAATGAACATAGCCAATTTATATTGCGAACCGCGTGTTTTTCTCATGTGATATAAGCTTTATTATTATTAATGTACATGGCAGTCAAAGTTCTTTTCCTACGCCTCTAGCAATTTTTATCATTAGTTGAAAAAGTAGAAGCCATCTGACATATCCTCCGCGAGTTACAACAGCTAGTTTCATCTTTGAAAAATTAACGAAACCTTGTTAAGGTATCGTATAAACTAACACAGGTGTATGCTTTTAACAGACCGAAGACGTGGCAAATAAATATCACCGAGAAAATAAATAATATTCAATCAAAAATTTTCAAAAGCGAGACGCATAATTATTTCTTATGGGTAGGTATTAAATATCAAGCCATTACTATTGAACTTCTGCATTTTTTGAGCAAAAACAAAATCAAATATCCAGTATGTATGCTCTTAAGAATCCCTGTGACATTTGCTTGGATATCAAAAAATAGGTATATCCACTTAAAATTACTATAACTCAATTGAACCTAAATAAAATCACATACCCATGTATGTATCTACTTTTACCCATTTGGTACGCATCTATTATACATACGAGATAGTTGCACACTATAAACCCACACTGTATATATTCGCATTATCAAAAATTCAGCAAATTAATGAAAATTCGAATAATATTGTATTATGTTTCTATCTTATCCTTTTGTAAAGTTATATTTGAACGTGAAATTTAAAATAGGAATTAAGTAAGGTACTTAGTCGTAGATTCGTATTGAGCCTAGTAGTAGACCAGAGGTATATATTTACAGTACTACTTCTAAAATTGTTAACTGATAATAAATACGTCTCTGAATGAAAATATGTCAGGAAAAAAAGCATCTTTGACAAAGAAAAATCTTTTTATATGTGTAAGATATATTTTTTAACAGATGTAATCAAACGATTAAATGTGTGTTTGAATGTTATTGAACTGCAAATATTCTAAATAATTTACTCATATTTCTAACGTCAAGTCATGCCATAACGATGACAATTGTATGTGGTATGTATAGTATACAATTTTAATGGGTATGGTGTTGTTTAAAATACAGTAAGAAATAGTCAATAGAGACAGTCTACCAAAAAACTATGCAATTAGTATTTAGTCAATAATAGAGTTCGCTTTTGTGACAAATTCGGAAGCTTGGTGTCATTAGTGTCGATTGAACAAAACAGAAATGAATGTTGTGGGAAGTTTGTTTTCCTTTCAAAGTTTTTTCAATACAAAATATTCACATTATAACTAAATTTCGCTAACCCGGTTCAATCAGTTCACACGATTTGTAACGAACTAAGGAATTATAGCATGCTCTCAATATCGTTTCCGATGTTTTTTTTTCTAATAACAATCCAGCTGCACTACTCGGCTTTTTACCCAAACTGAAGAATCTGGTCACATCTTCCTCATATTATAATTTGTGAAGAAGCATCACAGCGAGATGAAAGTAGGTTATTTCCGGCTTTAATAAGCACACTAGATAATTATTGTAAATTTTGCGATGCCAGAGTTTGCAACTTGACAGTTTTTGTGAAAAATAACTGAGAAGAATGTGTATCTATCAACAACAAAAAAACATCATGATGTATGATAGTGCTGGCCAGATAAAACGTCTCTAAAGTGCATTTTGAGACAATATAGAGGTATTAATGACATTTTTTTTACTGAAAATATAAAAATAATTAATCAAAGAGGATATTTGAGAAACTGTAAATAATATTAAAACTATTTTTCTTCTTCTGTTTATCTGCATTATTAGTTTCAGTAGCAACAGCCGTGAGCAAAACGTCGTATCCATCTCAGCTCTAAATGAGTTTTTAAAATTTAAGCGTCCTAGAATACTTTCGGCTCAAAATCATAAATAATAACTTGAGGTAAAGAAATGCATACTTTAGAACCGGTAGTATAATAACTAAATATGTCGGCTTCAGAAGTCTTTGATCTCTCTTGCATATTGTTTGTATACCTTTTGTGTCATACAAGACATTCATTGCGCTCAGCTACCTTTTGAATCACTTCTCATTAATGTCGTTGGTTTTTGTGGAAAGAACACAGTGATGGATTAGTGAGTTTTGTTAATATCATAAATAATCATTACCATCATAAGTTATGTTTTATAAAAGATATTCTTGTATGATTTTTGGTTACCGTTCGACATCTTGAAACTTTTCTTAAAGGTTGAGACGCTGTCATTAAATGTTTTTTATTCTTTGATAATAAGTAATAACCCTTGACTTTTAATCTTGCAATCTTTAAAAAAACGGTTGGTGATAAATCTTAAAACAATATCATATTAATTTTATATTGATAATAAGCAAATAAATTTGATTCTGATGTTATGGCGTGATTCCAAAATCTTCAGTTCTATTTTTAACTAAGTCTTAAAAAATTAACCTCTCCGCGATTAAAAGACTGAAAATAACGATTATTTTAAAATACTCATTCGGGCCAGGAAAATCATTATAACATGCAGTGTTTTTTCTGCTCACGATAATTACTCATATGTTCGATGATTACCGAAGCAGTCATTTATTACTAATGACACATTATTTTGTTTGATTTTCTGAATTCTAGTACAAAACGCCGCCAAATAATTAGAAGTTAGTGTCAATAGAAGAAGATGCTACCCGAACGCCGTCCGTTGACAAACACGATGGCTGTTCCCATACTCATACCCGTCCCGTGTCAAGTAAGGTGAGGTATGCCTTAGTTACTGTGACCAAGAAATGTAAAATAAGAACACAAAATATAATCATTTTTTTATTTAATTCTTGAAATCATTTATTAATTTTCCATCTTTACTATCCCCAAGATTTATAGTAAATAAACTAACGCAATTTGTATACCTTTACAATAAACTTGGTTAAAAAGACTAGTTTGCAGTGGCTAAAATTAATGCTGTTTCGATGCACTTACAATCTCCAATCCTTCTACACATAACCGGTAGTCATCATAATAAATCGAAGTATTATTGGCAATCTTTCAAGTTAACTAATTTTAAGTACATTTCCTCGTATGAAAACATTAAAAAAATATTCAGGCATGCTTAAAGATACTTTTATCCAATAGTTTATTTGCATTTAATAAGAGTTCCGATTGTATTGTAATTGGATATTGTAAGATTTGGGATTTTTTTTATCATTTCAAAAATAGAACAACAAACTACAGTTGATAATAACAAACTAATCATTACACATAACCATCAGTTTTACTTTTACTTTACAGACGCCTGTGACGAGACACGTGCGTGCTTGGCGTTCCACTTTCACACGCCCATGACGTACGATATACGCGCTGCCAATTTGGAGCGATTCTCGGAGTGACAAATCTATTTTTTCATTTAAATACTAGCAATGCCGTCTCTGAATATGCTGATGTGATCTCTGTATGGTGATGTGACAATATTAGCTTTTGCTTAGATTTTCGCACATTTTCGCAAAATTTGATAGGAAGAAGTATTTTGACCATATTCGATTGATGTATATTATATGCAAGTACTTGTTTATCATAATTTTACTAATGGATTCTAGTTTTAACTTCATTAAAACTTAGACCCTG
The DNA here is from genome assembly GCA_028554975.1 of Himalopsyche kuldschensis. Taxonomy (NCBI): domain Eukaryota; kingdom Metazoa; phylum Arthropoda; class Insecta; order Trichoptera; family Rhyacophilidae; genus Himalopsyche; species Himalopsyche kuldschensis. The sequence goes on from JAHFWI010000038.1 coordinate 9,261,822, forward strand.
GGCTGTATACCAGCTGTTTCAATTTTGGCAGTTGAAAGGTTAATAAATATGGTATACGAGTTTGATAAAATCACTTTTTATTTAAATAAAATGTGTCACGCACTTAAAGAAAAGAAAATTAGAGATTTAATAAAAAATGCTTATAATATAGACTCTTTTCGGTATAAAGGTAAGATGTAGACCATTAACTATCACATTAAGGATACTCACCCTGGCTGTGTGAACCAAACGTTAAATATTCATTAGTATGGTTTTAGCTGGTTTAATTGAACTTTTGGCATGTCAAAAGGTTCTAAAGCACATTGCTTTATTAAAATAGTCTAAAACTACAAAACCGTCGACACTGAATTGTGGCCGTTACGCATTGTTGGTGTTCACCGAGTAAACTTTATCCGGTTTTGCAATTAATTAACCCTTGGAAAATTACAACATGTAGCTGGATATAATTTTATGACACCTACATTATAAGTAACTATTTGGTGAAAATAATAATAAAATATGTAAACGAAAACATTTGACCACTGTTAGGACCCTACATAATTAAAGTTTAATTGCACATTATTATAAAAGTGATTATTAATTCGAATGTTTTTAATATCCTTTTACTTGACATGTGAGGTGGTCAGAAAAATGTTCGTAGAAACTTGATCGCGAAAATCTAGCGGACAAATTTGCCGGATTTGGATTTTCTTTCGCTTATTTTATCACATTTTTTTTTATTCATTGATTCTGTGATATTTTTTCATAGCTTTATGATATTCGTCGACAACCTTTTATTTCCATTGAAAGCTTTGTAAACATAGCATTGACTCTAGTGACCCGAGTGACCTAGCTTTTTTATATATTAAATCACAATGGTCTCCAATTTAAAGTAATTTTAATTCAATAATATCTTCCATTTAATTATTATTAAGCGATAATAAAAAGGAACATTATGTTTGATTAATGGAGTGGCAGGGTTAAACCACGGGACACGGGACACGGGACACACGGGACTGTAGGAGATAATTTTATACGGCTGTAAATGACGAAGAAAACTAACGATGGCAACCTTTAGTTAGTAATTTTCATCCATGCTTATTGTCACGATACATTCTCGACAATACTTAAAAGGTTACGCTTAAAAACACTTTAGGCCAAATGCAGTGGAACGATAAAATTATATGAATACATTTTTATAGCTAGTGCAGATTTTCGCAAGGTCAAAATGATGTTTATTCCGCAGTTTGCGTTAGGTTGTCAGCCGCTAATCTAGCAATAAAGAAGTACGGGCTCTGCAAGCAATAAATTTATAAGATGTATCGATTTTTTTTGTTTTTATAAAAGAGCAAATACAACCAAATATGTACATTAAGACTCGATTAGTATTTGGCCGCTGAGCAATCTCAGGGCATTATAGTAAATATTAAGAGATGTTGTAAAAAATATGTCTGCCATTCGTTTTATTTATGAAAACCGATGTCTGAATGTCTGTCGGACTTTTTAATACGACATCAATAATCACAACGTCCTCTCCGCTCAAACGTCAAAAGAGTGAAATATTGGAATATTTCAACGGTATGATCGCTACTAAATGAGAAACAATGTTTTTGACACTAATCTACTCACTAACGAAAGCACACAAAGTTAAAATTTTCCTTAAACCAAATAAATACACTGATAAAAATAATGTTTTTCATAAGATGATAATTCAAATCTATAGAAAATATTTTTTAATGCAAAGATTCTATGATTGAATTCGTCGGGAGATATTGTTTTTCTTTGGTAACAACGTGATGGTTAGGATAACTTTCTGATATCCATTCAATATTCAATGCTCGAATAAAATAAGATCAATTTACTCTTGGCAGAACATTTCAAAATAATGGGCATTCACCAAGAATTTTGTTTTACGCTTGTGGCCTTGCAAGTAAAAGCATAATTAAATTATGAAATTTAAAACTTTTTACTATGCACCCTGTGATGATAAAATATTGACACTTCAACGAGCATGTATTGAGAGCTAAACATGATATACCAGATTTTTCACAATCGTAAAGAAACTAAATACAATATGTACAACGGCAAGGCAATAAAATAGCAATTAATACAAAGCAAAAAAATATGTATTTTTTACGACGCGCTCACTGCAATTATTTTTAATATTATATTTCTTAACATCATAATCGATTCTTTATCAAGGGGAGCGGGCTTTCAAAACTGCATTCCATATATTGTACATTGATATGTTACAATTTTAAACAGTCAAAAATAATTAAGGTAATTTTATACCCTTTAAAAAACGTCCGGCATTCATTCGAAAGGGATGCCGGATTTTTGATTAATGTCCCTTTAACCTTAGCGTATGAAATGAAAAGCCACACAGATAATATTGCAATGAAAGCTTTCGAAATAAACAACTAAATCATTACAAATCTGTACATCCACCATTTATATATCCATATATAATAAGCATGCCCGAGAAAATCTTGATCAAAGTATAATCTTTATCGAATATAATTAAAACTACTATTAATTTAGTTAAGTAAATAATGAAAAATTCGGTAAATAATATTTTTAAATATCGTTAAGATTCTTCTTCGCATATCATCAAACTCGATCTATAACTTCAATAGTAAATTTGGCAAGTAATGGTTTTACATAAAATATCAAGCAAGTAATTGACTATAAAATACTTTCGATTAAGAAATCGACTTTTCTAAAAAAGAAAGACGTCAAAATGACAGAGGAGAAATTTGCTTAAGAATATTGGTGCATTTAAATGTTTAAAAATGAATTGTTTTGAATGTAATGGAAAGTGTGTGAAAATTATAATTAAATCTGCCAGGCCTCTACCTGAGTGTTCAACGTCACTGGTTTCGGGTGTGATGTTCATGCGCTCAAGTATCCCGATGGAAAACTTCATTAATTGACTTTTCAATCGATTTATGAATTTTTATTCGATGACATGAATGGATGCCTGTGATTTCTAAATCCTCTTCCATCTATCCGGTCCTAAAAATCAAGCTTAGCTAGAGCGATTTACTCTCCACTCGCTACTCGTTACTTAAAGAGATCCATAGAAAGGTAATTTGATTCATATTGGGTGTGGATATGGTTACTACAATTTATCTACCAATAAATATTAACATTTATAGTTTGTAATCTGGCACAGGTTCTGGTCTAGTCCAGAGATCTTCCGCATGCCAATTGACTCAACCTTCATTATGCACTTTCATGGTGACTTTATGTTATTGAACATTACAAAATGTGGTGTACAGCATAACATATCAATGTATATTAGAACTACACATTTTTTCACTTCTTATAGTTGGTCAAAATTTTAAGGACCGATTTCGCTCATAATAAGCATTGAAAATTGTGTTTTATTTCAATATACATATATATATAATACCTTTCCACCACGAATTTACGGTTCACACCTCAGAATTAGTAAATTATAATCATATTTTTTTTGTAATTACGAAATTGAGCTAAACTGAATTAGCTGTTGATCTTAGATACAGTTGACTGTTAATTAAATAATAAAATATCAATTATGGCTATGTAGAGAATAGTTTTGAGCCCGCAAAAAACAAAAGAGCCAAATTGCATCGTGGGAACTGCATTTTTTAAGACCTTTACATAGGTCATCACAGTTTGCAGTAATAATTGATCATTCTCTGTGCATATTTTATTTGACGATCATTCAAAAAGAGGCTAACCTATTCTCACCCAAATACCGTGATGATATATTATGTCTCATATCTCAATATCACGGCTTTGTGCATCAGGTTTGATTAAAAAAAATATATTTATTATTCTTTAATAAAATAATTCAAGTAGGTATCTTTAACCAATACCACTATCACTAATATGTACAAACCTTTTTTATCATTAGTTTGTAAATACTAAATGTGCAACATTTATTAGATGTTACTATTCTTCTCTAGATAATATATATTATACGATCTCGTGCTTTCAGCTTTATGAAAATTAGTGTAAAAAATGTAAATAGTTCTAAAAATAAAGTATCTTTTTTAATGTCATCTTAAAATAGCTAGTGATTTTTTGGTTATATAGAGTTTTATTACTTTCGATGGATTCGATGGCAGCTTTGTAGAAGTTAATTTTAATAAAAATATTAGAGTTTTACTAATTTAGTGTGTAACAATTTAAAAACAAGCTTTTTTCGATGAATCACATTTTTACTTTTAATGTGATAACGCTTCTTGTTGGAAAAGTATTATTTTAGATAAAGAAACACTTTTTTGTACTTCTTTGCTTCCAATAAGCGAAATAGGTCTTGATATTTGCTAAGCTATATGTGGAAATAGTAAAAATAAACATGTTTTATATACTTAGATTTATATTCATTGGTAAACTCACTTATACGTTAAACTGAACTGATGAACTGCTGAACTCCATGAACTGTTATTTTTATAAAAAATGCATTTCAATAATATTATAATTAAATTAAATATTATGTTTGAGAGAGTTGTTTTGGATCACACAACCAAGCTGTCGTATTTCTAGCATATTCTTTGTAGCAAGTGTGCACGGTGCAAGTCAAAGAGGTGAAACATAATAAAAAGATGTTCATTTATCATATTGCTATGGCTACAAATTTTGTATTCAAATCTAGTGTAAAAAGACATCTACACACAACCAACAACCAACATAATTTTTTTAATACTATTTGTTCAAACATTATCGTCTTGATACTTGATTACTTTAAGTATTACTAAAGGTTTTTGGTATCTATCGTATATTTTTTTATTTTCAATTGTCAATGTCATAATACATGTGAGTTATTAAATATTAACTATGCCGGTTTTATTTGCTTCATCTTAATAAGAGCACCATCATTTTTTTTTTAAATCAACGACACAAATTCTATAAACATATTTTGCCATATTTTTATTGAAAATTCCATGAATTTGAACGCTTTATAAACAAATGATTTCAAACATGTTTTACGTATTTAAACATGTAGCTTAATTTATATTTCACAGCAAATTAAATTTATAAATTTATATTTTATTTAGTTTTATACAATAAGTGTAAAAAAGACGATTTCGTAAATATTTTATATAGTAAGCGATTGATGGTAGTGAAGGTATTCATATCAAATGCTAAGCAAACCGTTTTACGATATCATTATCTTGAGGTATGCTCGCATACATATTATTATTGTGTATACTAAACCGTTTGGAAGAACTGAATAACTTAATTTCTTAGTTGCGCTTTCTTAAATACCATCACAAAAGTCGTCAATCAATCATCACACCAATAATTTATTCAACATACCAACAAATCGTTCTCAAACATTTAACAGCTCTCATTTTTTTTAAAGTTTAACAAACATCTAGTATTATTTGATCCCTATTCTAACAAAAAAGCCGTGTTGTGAATTATGTATGTATAGAATTTTTAAATTCATAATAAATTCAGTTACTAGCGGTTCTATTCTCTATGGAACTATGGGATAAAATTTTGTACAGCCGTTAACATGTAATTGCTAGTCTTAGTCAAATTGGGAGCTGATGCCTTTTTAACATGAAACCAATGCCAAATGACTGGACGTTTCATCACAATATATGAAGAAAGCAACGGCGGTTATCATTTGTATTATGTACAGCATTCGGTTAGACTATCTAAAGCTCTTAAATGTGACATCTGTTATGTGGTCATAGCAACACAAATTGACTTCATTTTGTTGTGGTTGTTCGCATAGCAACCCAAAATATTTCAAATCAAAAATAAGAAATTCAGTTTCAAATTTCGAACAATTTTATATTTCAGTTGAAAAATAAGCCAGTTTTTTTTTTTAAAAATTGTGTAGCTATTGTAACCCACAATTTTTGCGAGAAATAAATGTGTTTCTCATCTCATAAGATGCAGTTGAATATTTAACCATGACAAAAATAAATAAATAATAAAGATTGATTAGAAATTAAAAACACCACTTAAAATTACAAACAAGTGCTAGTGCAAACTAAAACTTTCATATGAAACGTTCATTTTTGAGTGAGATCAGTTTCGGATATATTGTAAAAAAATATATATATAATCAAAGTTATTATTTTGTTAATTTTATAAGCCACACAGTTTGGTAGCGAAATATGTTTTCAAACAAAACCACCGAAAGATTGCACGCCTGTCTAGAATCTGAATCGGGTGCCCCTATAATAATTTCATAAAAATATGATTAATTATTGTGTCTTGGCTAATACAACAATTCAAAATGCCAGAGATTGACAACCAAAAAAATATAACAATGCCTTTTACAAAGCGAAAGAAATATGACGAAATTCTTAATTAAATAATTAACGATAACAGGGCTCACAAAGAGAATAAATTAGGGTTGATTTGGTGTGTGTGTGCTTTTTTCATACTCCTTGTAACCACAGTGAAGGATCTCAACATGTATTTTTATTTATTTTCAGTTCGTAATTTAATGCTATATGAAAAATGAACATTTTTTTACCATGTCCGCTCCCAACGTGGAGAATATGAAGAACAAATAGAGTTTTTCTCAATAGAAGTTTTCTACGAGAACTGCGTGCTACTCAGTTGCTCAACGTCTTTTTCGAAAAGAGTAGGGAAAGAAAGGATTAGACGAGGACAGGACTAGTGGTTAGCTAATCGCTCTTGCTAGATCCTGTTTTTATTATCGGTTGGGTGCGCAAAGAAATTTGTAGACAAGTCAGACATCTGAGTCTCCGAGCAAATATCAATTTCTCGATTGAAAAATAAAAATGCCCAGACTGCAACAGATGCCAACGACATTGACACTCGTCCACGGACCCGACATGCTTACTTAAATAAGCTTACTTACGAAAAAAACAAGCAATTGCATAGACCCTAGAATCTAGATATACAATAATATTGGTCATTATGGCTTATTAGTCGGTCCATTTGATGATAAAGTTTATGGTTCAAGTCATTAGTCTTACATCATATATATTTGGCTTTCAAGTCTTTTCTCCTCGAGTTGATTTTTTATGTCATTGCACAGCAATGCTGTGGGATATAAATTATTTGCTAGTTTATTTTATTTATAGAACTTTAAATATTTGATTTCATTGAAGTATTATTTAGTTCACTAACATTTATTATTGATTTCAGTTGGTTAAAAAAACTAACAAAAATACTCATGTCACACTCAGTATGTAATTATACCTAGTATTAATATAGTCGTCCCAAAACAACTCTAAAAACAAGCGTATCGACTTATTGATGTAAAATTTTGTGGTAGACTGAGTTAGACCTTTAGCTTTATCGATTTGTTTCTTTGTCCGTCGTTACATTTGCCTAATGTATGCGAACTATTCATATTTAATATAAGGATACAAACGAGCTCGTCGAATATCATTCCCTTTCTATTAGCCGACGGCGGCTGAAAGGCAAAAAACTCTGCGATTCGAATAGCGAGGCAAAACGTTTACGCCGTGTCCCATATATGGGGACCATAAAGATATTGAGTCCGATGACATATGCGGCCCACCACCCACCTTATAAGTAGCGCCGGACAACATAATGAAGACATCAAATGATGGAGCTGTGCTGTGGTCAGTACCGGCACGCCCGGTTACGGCGCTTTGTGCAACGTATGTGTGCGCCGCGTATTAGGGGCGGCAAATTTTGTGAAAAAAAATATCACATTTTTTCTTTGAAACTCGCTCATGTATCGAAAAACATATTGTTAAGAAAAAAGAGCTAATAATTTTGTAAGCATTAAAAGTATTTTTATATTTTTTTGAGACAGTGTCACATGAGACTATCGATAGTATCATTTGAAATCCGCTTAAAAAGACATGGATAATAGAAAACTTTTATTCAATGATCAGAGAATTACAAAAGATAAAACATTATTAAATGACGCAGTGCTTACCATGAATGGGATCTTTTTGAAATGCCCACCCTGAAAAAAATCACTCGTATTTTCTAGAAAACATACTTAATCAATGATTATTTTCAGGCGATGTTCTCAGTTCTCAAGCCAAGCTTATTCCTATCGGCTTATTTTGTATTGCTTTGTCAATTCTCGCCATATAAAATAAGTGTCAAAAAAATAAATATTTGAATATATTTATATTTTAATTGGAGTGTTTAAGTTATGGTTCAAACTTAGAAGAAGCGCCTGTTGGTGGCCGGGCCGCCACCCTAAGATGGTGAAGCTATCATTGTTAGCTTATGAGCCCCTGAGAATTGAAGTGAGCCAACTGGCATGTTTTTGGCATGGCAAAGCACAATAAAATAGTGTTTTTTTATAAAATAAAAGAATGCCACTTTTTCAATCTTTATTTCAGTACTAATAGTGTTAAAACGTGAAGATAGTTCCACAAAAATACGAAGTAAAAACGTAAGTAAGCTTAAAAGGCCGATAGAAAAGTTTCACCATTTTTAGACTTGGCTCACTTCATCTCTCCAGGGCTCATGTATAACCGATAGAATCGTTGCAGATTTTTCAAAACCGAATTTTGGAGACCGCAACTTCATCATAATTTTTTTTGATCAACAATCTTTGATCCTGTTTTTGGGCACATTTTTTTCTAGAGTCGGTCCTGTCAGCTTGTTTTGTGCCTACAATCCAAACTGTTCTTGTTCGACATAGTTCTTGTGTATGCCCCATGCCATGATGATGTCGATATGCCAGGGACGCAGTCCGCGACCTAAGTGCACCGCGTTCGGCATAATGAAAGATAGATTAGTAATTATTTATAACATCGAAACAAAGAAACATGTTGTGTACAATCATACACATCGGTTTATTCTGATGCCCTGTTGCTTAATGAATTGCCCACTGCCATAACCGATTCGATACTTTGTTTTTGTGCGACTGGTGTATTAATATCTCAGGTATAATTAAAATGTTCCGTAGGCTTAATGAAGGCATGGAAGTTGTAGATTACTTAACGATGTGTCGATCCAAGTAAAGCATCATTTAAGAAAGTCATTCGAATTTTAAAACGCACTCGTTAATATAACATAAATTAAACACCGGATACTTTCGATGGTTTCGGTGGTAACTTTGTGGAAGTTCATTTTAATATAAAATTTAAAATAACTTTGATTATTCCACGTATTTTGCAACTAACTGTGACACGTGTTTCGCCTCTTTCAGAGGCATCTTCGGACTTACTATCGCAAAGTTTGCTTAAATAATGAAGCAAGATTGATTCTAATATATTAAAATGATAAAATTACAAAGTGGAGTTTGGGATTTTTCCTTTTTACGGGAAGCAAGGAGGGGGTTATAGAATCGAAACAAAGCAAACAAATAATTATACTACTATAATTAGTCCGAAGATGCTCTATTTATATTAAAACACCGGATGCTTAATTTCAACCCGCTACTTTTTTCAACATTGAACACAGATTCAGCAAATAAATTATAGCAATACCAAATGATATTACATAATATTGTTCAAAATTTGTAAAAGCTGTCGCGAATACAAATATAGTAAAAAATAGTGAACAAGTTTCTATAATCTTGGGAGAATATTAACCTACTCATTTCTCTTCCTCAAAGCCTACGATTAGAGGCTATGTTATATTTTTAATAACTAGTACCACTGACGATGGTGTGATGCCAAAATTCCTACCATCTGTGTTAAATAATTCACATGGAACGTGAACGTTTGTATCATTTTTGTGAACATCGACCAATAAAATTATTCATTTTTTACCAAAATATCGTTATCGGTTAGTAAAAAAACTTAAGGTGCCTTTACGATGTTTTCTTTTTCAATAATAATGGTTACAGCCAATCTGTAGTTTTAATTTATTTTAAACGACATGGTAACTTTCGTACAATTTGATGACCATGTGCATTAAGGTGCACTATTTTGTTATGATCCGTTTTTGCTAAGCTCCGTCCCATGAGACCAGTGAGGACGGATGACAAAATAAATATTGTTAGAAGTTTAAGATTTATGGCTTAATGCGTATGTTGTCATCACTTGTCATTGGTATTGCTCAAAACATAGCTATCATGTCAGGAGTAACGAGTTAGGAAATTCTACGCTTTTCATTATTGTAGTAAATACCATTGCTGTAGATGCCTTCCGATTCAAACTACAACTTATACTTGGACTATCACTTCGAAATTATCAGTAAGAAAAAATTGTCTCCAATCTTTTTTTTATACCTTTCTGGTGAAGCTTTAAGTTCTAAGTCTCTTTAGCGACAAAGTTCTTCTCGTTTCCTTCGTCTCTAAGCTTAGTGTTAATAATATATAAATTATATGTAAGTTACATTCCCTTCCCATCGCTTCTGGCAGGAGGGCGCAATCGCTAAAGTTCAAGAAGTCATCTTACTTATTCTTGTTACCTACGGAGGGTCATCGAGAAGGATGACTTTAGGTTTATAACGATTATTATTGTCTTAATTATGCAGGAAAAAGTAGTGAGGAAAGGAAGTGAGAAATTTTGAGAAAAAGACGATTTTTATCAGAATCGTCACGATATAATAAATACATCAGAGCATTAAATTCGTTATATTGAGGTTTCGACAAACTGGAAATATGTGATATTTTTAAAATTTAAATAAGTATGCTTATTTAAAACCCAGCCAACCCGAACAGTATAGATTTTGTCCCAACAGCTACTTAACCTTAAATATCTATCTTAATACTTGTGATACGATGTCAAAACTTTTGGTATTCTTAAATCATAGTTTTTTACACCTTTTGCAGAATAAAAATATGATATTTATTGGCTAGTTACGCCGTTATCGATTAAAAAAGAGAAGAAGACGGAATTTTTCAGTCTAATAAGCGATAAGAGAATGTGACCATAGTGAGTCATTGATAACATTGACGGAGTGTTTCATATGTGGCAACAATAAAAGGCGATAAGCGATAAGATAAGAGATAAGGTAATGTGAATGCGTGCACGGCTATTGGCTTGTTAATCCTGGTTAGTCCGCCATAGCCGTTGGAGTGGAAACGTCGTCGTTTTCATGCGCGACTTAAATATGTTAAACATTATAGGAAAAATAGGGATTTTTATATGATTTTATTTTTCAGAAAGATTTATAAATATACATCAAAATTTTTTTAATGCAGTCTATGCCAATAAGGCCAAAACACTGGGGTCTTTTTTTAACCCCCTTCAGTCTGAGAGTCATTTTTCAAGGATAGTCCTACGAAGGTTAAACAGTGAACTTATTTATACATATGGGAAGATTTGAAAACTGGACTTCGATCTTAATTTAAAAAAATGTGACTTAAAAGATCATATTTGTTACTACAGTATAATATATATAATAGTTTGGAGTATTGCTTAGATATAGAATTTGTGAAGGAAATTCAAAACGCGATGCTGTCGATAAATAGAGTTGGTAAAATAATCGTATCATAAACTCCAATGCATAGTTAGAAGAAGATATCCGCTAACATTTTATTGTAAAAATAATAATCACAAAAAGTCTATACAACATGAATACTGATTGACCAACGTTCTACCTTTAGTTGACGTTTTGAATAACTCGTAATAATTTGACGTATTTATGGACATACATAATGACTTCAAATACGAATGAAGTCAGTCGATATGAATAAGCACGTGAAGCTGTGGGCCAGAGACTCCAATTCGAGTATCGAGTACTCGATACTCGAGTATACTCGTCCATTTTTCAAGTACTCGATACTCGAGTATTTTGAAAAATACTCGAGTAATACTAGTTTTAGTAATAATCGTCGAAGTTTTTTCTACTGCGAGAATTATAAAGAAAAACATCAAACCAATTTAAAATTTGGGTCGCTTAATTCTCTATTATTGTTGAAATATATGTTGCATAAATGGAAATAAATGTATTAGTAATATTCAATAAGTTTCTTTAATTATTTGTCATTTATAAATATACACAAATTCGAATTAAAAATATATATTTTCGTACATTTGAAACTACTCGAGTATACTCGAGTACTCGAGTATTTTGAAATTTTACTACTCGATACTCGAGTAGTTGAAAAGTCGAGTAATTGGAGTCTCTACTGTGGGCCAGCGATTACCAATATAATATTAATTTCAAATTAATTTATATACTATGTTTGTATTAAATAACAGTTGTAATATATGAGCCCTTGAGAGGTGAAGTGGTGCAGTATTATATTCTTCAGGTCTTAAAGTATCCTACAAGTGTAGTGAGATTATTAAAAACACGCCAAAATAAAAAAAAATCATTAAATAAAAGTATGCTGTGAGCTAATACAAAAGTTTCTTCATTTTGCTACTTGCCTCACTTCACTTCTCAAAGGCTCAACTGATATGTTAGCGGTGAAATAGTGTCACTATTTATATAACACTATTTCAATCATTATTTTTCTGAAATATTTTTTATTTATTAAGTAAGCTTCCACGTAATGCTAAAATGTTAAGTCAATTCAGCAAAAAAACCAAATGAAAACGTGATTGAACTTAATAGTCCAATAGAAATGTTTCACCATTTTTAGACTTGGCTCACTTCACCTCTAAATGGCTCATATGTGACATTACTTTGATAGTAGTTTGAGTAGTTAAATAGCTTACTTTTTAAGCTTCCTATGCTCTACATTGAAAACGTTTCTCAGTAAAAACCGCTTATATAGTAAAACATTATAATTATCAAAATATTGTATGCAATAATCATTTTACAAAGCCATTTGCTTCATTGCTCGTCCAGCTTATACTTAATATAGTTTGTATGATAATTCAGCTGAATCAAATATTTCACTTATTTTGAAATCTTAACTGTTAGGAATGTAATTATCAAAGGAACGAATGTATGTTCATCGAAACGCTAGTGATCCAAGATTTTTTTTATCTCTTGAATATATTATTGAGATATCCATTATTATATAATAAATAACTTTTTTATCCAATATCACCCGGAACAAGACTGGTGGAGGAAAGGACGCGGCAAGCTGAAAATAGTTAGTTTACATGAATTTGTAAGGTACAGTAAAGTTTGATATCATTACGCAAGACTTCATCTCATGATAGTTTTTTTTAGCATGTCAATTATTCAAAAATTTGCGATGTGCTTTTGGAACTATCAATGTCTTTAAAGTATTATGGTTGATTTTTTTCATATTCCAAATTCAAATTTTGATTAAGCAAGACACCTATAATAACACCACTTCGACGCGTTTCGTACGTGTGCGTCCGTCAGCAATGTGTGCGTGTCCGAACACAACAATAAAAATTTACGATGTCATCGCGGGGTATATTGGCCCAGATGCGAAGAGAGTTGAGATGATGACAGACGAAAATATTCTGATTAACCGTGGACACGTCTACAATGGACTTACACGTCTTTATTCCGGGTTAATCGTGTGCAGGTACCGTGGCCATGGATCACGACTAATTGGACAGTGGAATAGGCGTCATTGTAGCATTGCTGTTAAGCTGGGTTTACACGAGACATTACTGGTCAATGCACAATACGATTAACAACTCTACAAATGTACCAAAAAACGCTCAGATTAAACTATTTTTTACCATAGTGGAATATGTTAACCCATTTATACCTATACTTTTTAAATGGATTACCCGACATAACCGATGATTTTTTACCGGTGTTTATATGTTTTGCCAAAAATTATACAGATTAAAGATCTAAATAACATCATGTCTTACACATAACTGTATTTTTTCTTTTTTTAAATAACGAGATCAACCTGTAAGCCTGGGGTCGATTACATGAAGCGTTATCAAAGAAAGTGAAAAATCATCGCACGGTCGTTTTCGCACAAGCGCCGCGCACTAAAATGCCTTTAGTTGATCGATTCCACTATTTTTGTTTAAGCCCATGTCCTTTCCCCATGTGGATCATATGGCCTTCTAATGGAGCTATCTCGACATTCTTTTAAATGAGAACTGCGTATTAATCAGTCAATCAACCTCGCTTCAGTGAGAGGAGATATATATTGGATAAAGCCAGAGCAGGACTAATGGTTAGTTAGTAGCTCTCGCTACGCACCCGCTTATAAGACCGGATAGATGAAACACGACACAAACACACATGCTTTCGATCGGAACCAAAATTTCTCGAAAGACTCGATCCCATGAAATCTGTCACAACGTTGATCACTCCACAACGGACCCGACCATTTCATCAAAATAATTAAGTAAAATATTTTTGTTCCGGAAATAATAAAGAAATACTGAACGAATGAATCGAGAATTTCATTGAATATAATGTTTGCGTGTAATTATCACTATTTTTATACTTCTTGTTATAATTGTGATTCTATTTAAATACGTTGCTTTTGGAGCGTTCAGTAGAACAATTTTCTTGGAGCGTGTACTCCATCCTTTACAGCAGGAGTTTAGATGTTAGCCCGAGAGTAGTGTGAGAGAAACTTGTGGCAATCAAGGTAGTCTTGTTATGCGAGAGCTGTCAGCATCATCGTCAACTCTGCATCGGAGAGAACAACCTTCGTACTTTGATGACTCTCCTTGTTGCAGGTGTTTTACACTCATCATTTTAATGACTCATAGCTTATTAATTTTTTCCATACAATCTAGAGGTCTGCACGAGCTCAGGTTTGGTTCGCGGTTTTTACCCGGCCCGGCCCGTGGGCCGGGTAACGAAGGTTTGGATTCAGGCCCGGGCCGGGCTCGGACGCAAGCATACAAAAAAATATAGCAAAAATCGGGCTATTTTCGAATAAGCTCACCACTATCGTAAATCTCAATTTAGTACTATAATAAACTTCACGTACTCGTTATAAGTCATCTTTTCGACCCATTCGAAAGAACAAGATGCATTGTTTTGAATTTAATGACTTCTGACGCCATTATTTTAGTATTTTTTAATGATGTCCGCTTCATAGGAGTTTGTACAATACGCATAATGAGTTTCATAATATGATCCTGACTTCAGTATTTCTTATATGGTTATTTCGATCGAAAATCGGATTTTTTTTTTCGGGCAAGGTTGCAAAATGTCGGGCTCGGGTCGGGTTCAGGTAAGATTTTTGGAAATGAGCCTCGGGCCCGGGCCGGGCCGGGTCGGTGGTCTTCGGGTTCGGGCCTGGTGAAATTTTAAAATTTCGGCTCGTGCAGATCTCTTATACAAACACATAATAAAGTTAATATCAATGTATGGTATTATATTTCAAAAATCAATATAATTACAACACGATTTATTAAAAGCCTGATTTTTCTTATTCTTATATAAATTGTTATGCTAAAAATTGCAAATTATACATTACACCAAGCTTCTATTTATTTTTATTTATTCATTTAATCATTCAACTTTGAATCAGACAACGATTTTTGGTAAACTGTTTTCATTTGAACTCCTACCAATAGCCTAGGTAACAAAGAAAGACACGAGTTTTATCTTATCTTTCCATAATTGCTACTAATGGCTAATATTTTTTTATAAATAAATAAATAAAGTATGCTATAATGTATTAATAAGTTTAGAATCTAGATTTTCAATTTTGAGATGTATTAAAATCATTAAATAATTTGTCGTTTTAAATTCATTATTTTATTCAATTTGAATTTACTTATAAGTCCCGTTGAATGATAATTCCGCTGACGTACTAAGTCTCACAAATGTATTTGACTCTTTCATCGTATTAAGTACTGTTTATATTATTGGCCCCTCTTGATCAAAAATATTCAGTTACAATCTTGAACGATGATGACCAGATATGTCAAAGAATTTTAATCTTTTCTTTGTCGAGTGGAGCGATATAACGGATCCGATCCGATGAAAATAAATATAACCGCATCCAAGAAAAAACATAAATCGTTGATAACCCTAGCATTTAAATATTAATGAGTTATATTGTGTGTCATTAAACTGTGTCAATTTTATTATTATTATTCTACCGAGAAATAAATGTTTATTATTTTCTATTAAACCTACATACATAAATTGTTAACAGATTGCTATGCCCACTCCAATCTCGAGGAACAAAACATTGATATCTATACTTCCATATATATATGAAGATATATATAGCTTATCTGTTAATTGAATATTATTTTAAAATCGTGACATTGTTAATCATTTCACATACAATATTCACAAAGCCCATAGTCAAATACATCTGAACAGCCGATTTCAAAAAAATGCTATGTTACTATTATATATCTATTATGTTGGCAAGTGGTAGATTAGTTTGTAATGCACTATTAATTTTCTACCGGTGTAATTATGTTTTATTTAAATATTCATTAAATAAAACCGCAGGTTTATGGCTTTGTCATTGAAGGCGTGTGTAAATGTATGTAAAATATGATTTCAACAAGTCAATTTTTTCACGCAATTAAGTTTGCTGTATAAATATTGAGGAAAAAATGGCGAGCGCCTGACGAGCGTTATAATTTATTAATGTTGGCATAATTATGCATGTATCAATGGCCTCATTTTATTTTAAATGAATGCAAATCATCTCAACATATTTAAGAAATGTGAAAGTCTTACATTTCATTTCAAAATATCGTATTTGGTTTTATAGTAAGTTTTATTTAAATCACTGGTTGATTACATTTTAATAGATTGTAATTTCAATTATAACGAAGAAGCACTGTTTGTATAACTACACTAATATCAACACTCGTAAATTTACATTAAAATACAATTTTAACTCATAAAAGTATCTTCATTACACATACTTTTAACTATATTTCACGATGAATATCCATTGTACGCATAAATTTCATAATATAATTTCCATCCATAAATAGCCTTGGCCTGTCAAATTGAAACTCTCCATCTTAGTTATTATAAAATAAAATAAAAAAATGCTATAATCCAAGTTAAGGTGGAAATTGCCATTTAATGCATAATCTCCCTAATATATTCACATAATTTATTGATAAGTTGCTATGAGATAGGCTAAAATCTAGATACCATTCAATTGGGAATATTCTTTTTAAAAACAAATGTAAAGCATTATCTTTCTTGAATATTAAATCATCTTGAATTTTAATTTAAATAACATGTATATTGATAAATCAATATTTTATTCATATTATAAATTTAATTTAATATTGATTTCATCTCCAGTGATTTATGAAAAGAAAAACGGGTTATTCAAAACATACATCTTTTTAGCAAAAAAATGTCAATCTGTAAAAAAGAATATCTCAATTATCATCATAATACCATATCCACCGAATGAGGAAAGCTAAGTCTAATTGAAATTTGGATTGTACACGTCAAATCCTTTCATATAAACGAAATCTGTGACATTTTTTTTTCTTGTTTTTGTTCCTAGTAAGAAAAATAATATCAAAGCTTAATCAATTGTATATTGTTTAATACAAATTTTGAAATAATAATCCAAACAGTAAATAGATGAAGCCTTCAAAAGAAATTTGCGGCTGACGGGCATTCACTACAAACGTAAATATTATTATACAATTGATTTGTTGTGTTCGTTATAAATGTACGCCCATGGATCGGAAGATGATATTAAGAAATGAGATGTCAAAGAGTTGAGGTGACTCTTCAATCTCTGTTATTGAATGTCCAATATGAAAATTAAGAGTATTATTATGAATCGAGATGCTAATAAAGTTTACTTACGATGACCACTCATAGCTTTATAATCTCGTGTGGAATGTGCTTCATGTTTGAAAGCATTCTCACGAAATGTGTTGTCAAACTTTTCTTTGATTAAAAGTCAGCTAAGAATTTTATTTACTTAACATTTTTTTAAGTTACATAACTTCATAGCATATTTATTTCAATAATATAAATGATACATCACTCAAAAATACGTAAGCAGGTTGTTAGCTTATAGTGACATTACGACATATTTATACTGTCCAATGGCTTATTAAAAAAAAAAACACTTTTTTGGGACCGGTTTTGTCCATCGTGGGCGCAACGATTTTATCTGGTCTTATTATAAATATAGTTGAAAACCATATCCACCACTGATGTGAAACATATTGACTTTTAACGAAAATTCTCAATAGAGCTGTTTGCTCTCTTTCTGAGCCTCTCTCTTTAGAACGGAAAGGATACAAAGCCGAAGCTTAAATATATTGAAAAGAAAACAGTTAATCATAAACTCCCCATTTTCAGAATTGGATACAACTTGTGGCAGCACTATTGTCTTTGGACAAAAATCAATAAATCGATGTTCAAATGTGTCCATTCCGTGACTCGAACTCATTGCCTTGCAAACGAATAGAAATGGCACCCAAGAGTGTTGACCACTCGACAACAGGAAAAACAATTGTCCAATAGCTCATGATAAGTTTATTCAAATAAAAATAAACATAAAAATAAAACTCTATTTGGAATAATAAGTAAATCAACTTTAATGCATGATGGATTCTTGTTGTCTTTCGCATGAATGTTCGTTATGAGATTATTTTATTTGATCTATTGAGACTATACAATATTGTAAAACAAGAAGAACATGATTGCAAAGCTGATTGCATACAATCTTTGTTTTTGTGCTATCTTCGTGATTGGTTTTTTCTTCCATTCTTGGAAAGGTGATATTTTGTACATTTTTCAGTCGAATTCGTCATCTTTTACCGTTTTTAATAAAATATGATTCGTTGACTCATCCAAATATCCTGGTTGAAATTAAATTATAAAATACCTTCACAACCAAATTCGGTGAATATTTTTACACAACTTACGTCATCGCAAAACTTTGAGTTTGGTTAATTCATGTACACTACTTTAATAATTGGCGTAAGGCATATATTTTGCTTATTTATTAATTTCTACTGAAACTCTGTGAAACCTATGAAACTAACTTGCAGTTTCTTAGCTTATAAATCGCTAGTGTGAGTACATTATTGACAGCATTGTGAGAAAGATTTTTTTATACGCCTTGCAAATACTGTCATTGGAAATGTTATAACCGTTTATTATCAATACTTTTGATTATACTGGATCACCCATTTTTATATTGTTTCTTTACTTACACGGCATATTTGTTTTTATTTCAAATCAGAGATTAATAAATCATTTATAAAGGGAGTGTTAAACGTTTCTAATTCTCTCAGTGTTCCGAATACATACGAATATTTAAAATTGACTTAGAACTACAATCATATCTCATAAGACGTTTCTCATGCAAATTTTTCGAGAAAATCTAAGTAGATATACGTAAAACAATAGCCTGGAGTGTGAATTTCATTTCGAGGACTAAATTTGATTCCGCCTCAGACTTTATATTTCATTCTGCATAATCTCTGGCCTGTTTTTGTGACTTAGTTGCGAAACAAAGAATTCTGCCCTCTCGTTTTGTTTTCTTTCCCCTTATCTAAATATTAATCCATCCAACAAACTTTATATATATAATATAATCACGAGGTGTTTTGTTGAAAATATTTCTTGATAAATTGTTTTAAAAGCGTCCTCAGATATCATTGCATTTTACCATTATGATTAATCTGTTAATTCACCAAAAAAAAAATACTTTTCAATAAGCAGAATGACGTAATTATTACTTAAGATATACAAAAACGACAATTCCATTTACGTAAACTATATCTTATAATATCATTTGTAACATCCAGTTTTATCGTATATCATATTTATATTACATATAAAAATATTGAAATACTTCTTTCAATGAAATTGTACTGATGTTTTAAATTAAGAGGAAGGTTCTGTATACAATATCTTTGTGACAATATGGACATAGTAAAACGCGCTTGGAAATAATCAAATAAGATGCCTTATCACAAGCAAAATATTATATCAAAATTTCCAGCTGGATCTAAATATAAAAATCCCCGATAGCCAGCTGACAATTTTCTATACATCTTGAAAGTTCAAATATTGGTCCAATTTTTATATATAACGATCTTTTTCAATTGAGTGATGGATGGTGGTTTTTGATAGAATTTTATTACTTTGTTCACAGATGACATTTGAATAAAAATAAATGATTTTTTATTTACTTATTAAGTACACTTCCCTCTTACATTTTAACATAAGAAAATACATAATAAGTGGTTCATATACTAGCTATATTCAAATATTCAGTATGAAAATGAATCACTTTTTCAAAAAAAGAACATAATGACATAAAATGACAGCAGGTGAACTTGGTCGATGTATCAGGATAATAGAAAAAATATGCATTCATACACCAAGTTTACATTAAAATATCATAATTGTTCGCATCAATTACGTAAATTTAAGCAATACATTTGAACAGTTAATTTCTAATTATTGACTATACGGTCGTACAAACTTCAATCACTGAAGAAATCGTTTTATTAAGTTTCATTCTCTCAATGCAGTCTTATTAAAATACATTTATTTCTGTATAAATTGACACTTCATTATATTAATATTTTTCGTGAGAAAAATTGTTTTCAATACTGTTTCAAATTTAAATTAAAAATAGAAAACCATAAAAATTTACTGTGATAGTCTTGTTAAAATTACTGACCGAGTCCAAAATATCCATCAAGAATATGGTTACTTGATTTGTAATTTTAAAAATTTTGCCTTTAAATTTAACAATGTGTAGTAATATATAAATATTGTTATTAAATTGAGCGTGTGCTCTTTTTGAAACATCGATTAAATTATATTATCATGCAAACTCAAAACTTTGTCGTGGTATTCCTGTCAAGGATAAAATCCTCGTATTATGTCTTTTGGTTAGGAAAACTTTTGATGAAGCCCGCCTGTATACATTGTAAAGCTTGTTGAATACCGAAAATGGCTGTAAAGAAGAAATTACTCCGTTTATCATATTATTTCAAAATGTCGCGAAGCTCTCCGCCTTCATTGTTTCAGTATAAATTCTACTTTGGCATAAGATACTTATTTCAAACATCTCAGAAATTTAATGAATACATAATTCTTTTTTCTGAATAAGAACATCTTTTACGGGTGTATGGTGTTTTGTGAGAATACGATAAAAGTTTTTTTTTTTTTGTACGTGCCAGTCGGAAATTTTAATTATATTTATATAAATCTTGTTCTAGAATTTTTTATGTTTATTATTGAATAGAACAATTTTATGGTTTTTTAATAAAAGCTTCATTAGTGAAATAATTTAAATATGTAAATTAAAAACGTTTTCACATTTGATTATTTATAAATACATTAAAATCTCTATATAATGCACTTCGATGCAACTAACAATGATTATTAATATAAACTTAAAAATAAATTAGATTAATCCACTATTCGTGAAACGTGTTTCACCTCTTCCAGAGGCATCTTCAGACTATCTTACTATTACAAAGGTTGTTTAAGTAATTGACATAATTAATCATTTATGTATTAATTCTTCTGCTTAAATTCTGTAACATTATTATGTTTTCGCTTACTATATTAAAACTTTTATGACTCTTGTAAACGTTTAAAGCTTCTTAATATGTTTTTATGAATGCTAATAATAAGTCGTCTGTTCCTTAAATAATTAAGAAATATCTATAACCGGAGAACAGTTATGGGCATCGAGTATCAAGTATTAATTAAGCAAAACGAATCCGTATATTTTTTTTTATTTATATGACAACAGTACATAAAAATTACCACCCGGCGTTTAACTGTGTGGGTAATAATACAAAATCAACATTCTGTGGATTTTAGCAGCAATCTGTGAAAACGTTAATAAAAAAAATGATAGATCGCCCTTTAGCAGAGATATGAAATATTTTTAGAAATAATATATAAACATAAATACACAAGTTAATTTAAAGCACCTATATATAATATTTATAGTACAATTTTGTATGTTTGTATTGATTAAAATAATTTGTTTTTTTCTAACGAAGCACAAACTCTCCGCTTGTCTTTATCTTCATTTCTATCTTTATTATTCTAAGTGTATCACTGAGTGAATTTTAACAGGCGGCACTAATTTTTCTTATTTTTGTTAATATTTAAATTTTCTTCTTTTATTTCACACGAAGCTTGTGAAGCTAAAAATATATTTATATCAAATGACGAATCATTGCGCGATTAATAATATAATGTTTCGCAACCCAATATATTGTATATTAATAATTTATATAATATATTTGATGAAGTGTGATCATTTCATAATAGACTTTTTTATCAACAATCAATAGTATCAATTATTTTTTTGTACCAGATTTTCAAATAACGATGTATTCCATTATTCAACAACACAAAAACGTTTTTTTTTAAATAATCCGACTATGGCCCGAATTATGTGATCATCTCGCCGAGATGATTTGTTCGTTGCTCTCTGCTTCTCAATGGTTCTATAAAGAAGAGAACGAAGGAATTACTAACAACCATTCACTGTTCATTCAGATCTCCAAGATATATACATTTTTACACAGATATTTAATAAAAAAATATAAGAAATTAATAAATTCTGCAAGCTACACTTTTGATCAAGAAGAAATACCAATGGTTGGCCACTTGTGTAATATAAGCTCATTTACCTTCAAAACGACTTGGCGCCATCTCTAAAAAGGATTGTAAATGTTACAATACCTTTAACACGAAACCATGTAACAGAAGGTTTTTTTAATTTATTTTATTACACCGGTATCTGAGCAGGAGTCATTGGCACCTTTGTTTTATTACACCTAGACGAAAGGTTTGCCACCTCTGGGATGCGAGCCATACGATAAACCAAGATTCAATTAAATCGGATCATATCAATATTTGAGAAAGATAATTCTTACAATAATTTCAGATGACTTCTTAAGTCAGTGCATCAAATAAAAATAAAGATTCAAAGTCTAAATAAGGTTCATCATACTTTCTCTTGTGCATTATAACGAATATTGATTATATGGTACTTAAAGATAATTGTGTTTTCATTTATTATTAAACAACGATGTATTTTGAAACGTTTAAATTTTGTACAACTCCATGAGTTTTGTCGCTGACCACCCGGGTTTCGTCATTCAGCATCTTCAGGCATATCATGTGTATAGTTATAAATAAGCGACGCAAACTATTATATTGACTACAAGTCAGATCAAGTTCATTCGTGCACTTGAAATGCCGGAAGTTACCGAAAGGCGAGATCCGGGTCGTTAGTGATAACGCTCATGGAAAAGTACAAAATTCAAATGATTCAAATTTGATATTAAAGTATTTATTATTTTTCATAATATAAGAAAAACTTCATGTTTAATAAAATATTGCATACAATTAAGCCGCACAGTAAACGTAAGTATTTTTTTATTTTAAACTATAATAGGCATTTAAAGTTGTGTACACTTTTTCCAGGTTTCAATGGATAATTCAAAGGGGTTTCAAAAAAAATATGCTTGAAACCAAAGACATTAAACGATAAAGAATTGTGTTAAGAATTCTTATCAATGCACCTTAACATATTTTTTTTATATTTACCACATTTTTACTACTTAGGTGTAGACATCTATACAAATGGAACAATATCGAACATATTTAACTGATTTTAAAAGATTGTAACTATTTTAAAAGTCAGAAGTCTGGCAGGCTACCTCTGCGGGATGAATATTTGAATTGATATGTATTGAAATGATATCCCGAGCACTCGTCACCGGTCGCGACTGCAGGTAACATTGCGTTCGAGTTGCACAGTCTGCCCAATAATAATGGGCAAAAAATTTCACATATTTATGATATTCAAGACTTAATATAGTACGAGTTTTTTTTATTAGTTCACGTGGCTTAAATATTAGTCTAAAACATTTTTAGTGTCGTTATATACTATATCATCAGCAAAATTTTACTAAGATAAATGTGAAATATATTTTGATCGCGTTTCAATAAATTGTATTGAATTTTGTAAGGCAAAGATTTGATCTTTATAAAGTGTAAGCTCAACTTTTGAAAATGTCAAAAACAACACGCATATCAAAAAGTCGCTTCATTTTTCAACATTTCACATCTTGGTGGAAACATTATTTTAAATGCATAGAACACATTGTTTAAGTGCAAAAATAAATAGAATATTTTATAATTTTAATACATTTCATATGGATATTGAAAATGTAAATAATTATTTATCTTTCGTGGTCAAAATCTTTACTACTATAATCAAAATATGGCTAAAATAGTTTTTTGAGTTTACACAGACAAACAAAAATCCCTACTTAAGGTCCATCGTATGAATTTAATTTCGTCATTGATGAACAATAATACATTAACTATTTATGTAATCTTTAGCAGAATAATATAGTCGTATATATACGTACAACTTAGATATAAATATTATAGCTTATAAATATTATAGTTAGTAACACAAAATGTTTATTTTATAAAAAAAAATTTCGGCCGCTTAATTCTGAATTGAAATACTGTGTGCGTCGCACTGCTGCATTGTCTTCACAAACTTGCTCCCCGCGGTGACTCTTCGGGCTATTAAATCAAGAGTGCATGCTTTCGAGTCTTCGTGCGATCTGAATCGATACACGAGTCTTTGAGTCGGTATCTAACTGTTCGGCGATGTCGCTGTGTGTTTGAGTCCACGGACTGCTCCCGCGGTATTATAAATAAGATCGATCTCGACAGAGCGGGCGCAATCGTTTTTGGATCGCGCAATTTCAATTTGTATCAATGCGAGATTAGTTGCTATATTTCATATACATATTCAAATAGCTACATAAACCTAAAATGTAAGACAAAGAGTAATAAAGATTTACTTTCAAACAAACTTATGCACCATTTCTACTCTGCGTCTTTTATGGACAAACTTGCATTTTTTTCATTTACATCTTATAATGAAAAATAATACAAATATTTTCTTAACTTTTTTAAATCCCAGTGTGGGTTTTAACCCCATGGTGTTCTTTCTTTAAATGAACTATAATTATCTAAAATAAGCAAAACTCTATTCACACAGATTCTTCTTATTATTATCATATCTTGTTATGTTATATCATCAATGGTAATCTTGACCACAGAAGACGCAATCTGAAAAATTGGGTGTGCGAAAGGGTGTTCCAAGAAGTTTGCGTTGTGTATACAAATGTATAATTGAGAGGAATAAAAGAAAACGTTTTTTTTGCAAGATGACTCAAAGATTAGAAACTATGAGGCAAGACGTAAATTAACAAGGTTTTTAGGGATAGATGAGAGCATCGGCATTTTGAACTTATCAAAGCAAAGTTGTGCAGAATAGATGTTCAGATGTCAAAGCGAATTACTCAATTGAATGCACGACCGTTTGGAGAAGGATCGAAAAAATAGTTAAAACACATCTTTGCCACAACTGTGATTATCGGTTTTAACCAAAAATAACAATCCAGTAATGATTATAAGATATTTATTTAGGCGTACTGCCAATTGTTCCATGACCTTATGCAACAATTTAATTGTGCTTTGATCAAACGCAGAACCTTTCATTCTTCTGATAATGACTGCTTTACAATATTGAATCATGACATGATGCACATAAAAAATATATATAAGAGAAGAAAAGTTTCTCGACCCTGAGAAAGATACCGAGTTGAAGAAACGGACCAGCCTTTCTGCAATTTTGCTGCTTCCGATGTTAGTGTCAAAAGAGAGGCGTAAGGATTGGCTGGCACACGAGCTGCGAATGCTTTCTAAGAGTCTACTACCTACATTGATGGAAATTTCTGCATAGAGCGGCTGGTCCGTTATCCTGAAATACCGTAAAGTACTGTCAATCTGTTATGTACCTCGAACAATGATACTAATTAAGAATTTCGACTAAGGCTGCTTGATGGAACATCAATTAAATCGTTTGAATTTTGTACTTTTCCATGAAATTTGTCGCTAATGACCCGGGATTCGCCTTTCGACATCTTCGGAAATTTCAAGTGCACGGATGTAATTGAAATCAAAGATATTGGCGAGTGGCATGGAATTCAAAAATGGGGCAGATGTGATGGAAGAACAAAATACATGATGATAGTATTGCCAATATGAAAATTTCGTCTTTGCTTATTTAAGGTTGATTGGTGCTTTATTTATAACAAATTACACATTATAATTCATAGGCTATATTCTCCGCTTTGACAAAACTTTATGAACCCTGAATTTTATGTTTTCAAAGTAAACTATAGAAATAAAAGTTCATTTAAACACAAATAAAATAGCTATGAGTGCATCTTAAAACAAACTAAAAATAACAAGTTGCGCGCGATAATCTTTAAGTAGCACCCACACGAAATGACATGATGACGGTGTGGTGTAGTGTGACTATCAACAACGTGTCTGACCCTCCCCGCCGCGGGCGCCCATGACCTCCGGCCTCAGGAGACGCCAACACGAGCTGCGACAGCTCGACTCCTGACTCGTTTACTCTCTAGCCTGTCCGGTCGTGTAAGACAGTGGCGGCGGCGAAATTGACACTCAGCTGCGATATTGCCGATAACTTCACCACTTTCGGAATGTTGCCTATTGTTCCAGGAATCGAGCAATGGATTTTAATGTCGCTCGGAGTGGTTGGCTAGGTGTTCGCACTTCATGATTCGCTCAAATCGTATTTTAATACTTAGTTATTATGCAAAATAATAAATTAATCATTATACGGTTGGAAAACTGAAAAAACGAATGAATCTAGAAAAAAAATGGATATATCAGAAAAACATTATTCATAAATAAAATTTCTTTGAAATCGTCCAAATCTTTCATTAACTGTAAATATTGTAGCTTCCCTTTGACAAAAAAATAATTTAATTTAAAATTGCATCTTTCATATTGTAATATGTCGTGTAAATAAAATTTTACAAATCATTTTTAACTGACTTTATATTTGTTTTTCAACCCTATCCGCAGGGTGGAGTATGTGGAATAATTTTAAAGATGTTGTTTTATGAGACTTCTCTTGGTCTGTTACGGTTAAGATAGATGGACGGAAAGGGAAAAGAATGAGAAGTTAGCTAATCGGTTACTCTTTTTCCTATTTTAGGACGGGATGAGTGGAAGAGATTGGATACATCCAATAAAACTTATTCTGGGCACATGCCCACCTTTTTTTAGACATAAAACAAAAAAATCTAATATATGTATACCGCAGCCGAATCGGACAAACCCCTCAGCATATTGACCACTCCGCTACAAAACAAAGATATACCGAAATGATAAACTTATACACTTTTGTAATTTTTACTATATTCAATATCTAAAAACATCAATTTGCAAATACTATGTTTTTATTACATTATAATAATCAATGGCAATCTTTTGGCAGTCTAACACACAAATAAATATTTTTTGTTGGATGATATATGTACAATAAGTGATTCCCTGTGATATTACCCTAGCATGTTTGGTCATTTTTATCTTTTCAAAACTTATCCATACTAATTTGAGCAAATCAAAACTTCGATTAGATATTCTGTGGAAGCTACAAATCGACTCACTCGATTTTAGTGGGATGAATATAAATAACGAAAGAAGAGTGTGTCTTAATAAATAAAATTTATTAATAATTTTCTGATTCAAAACGATTGCGAAAAGCACCACTGCATTTCTTACTTTTGTCAAAATTCTTACATTTGGAATTCCTTTTTCAACCATTGACCACACTTCTGCAAACATAAAATACTAGCTTGGTCACCCTATAGACTTTATTTTCAGAACTGCAATAATTTATAATTTATGTTTTTTACAATCGTGTTTGGGTAAATTAGTTTGACTCGCTTATTTAAATAAAAAATTCAAATATTAAAAATAAATTTCAAAACACGACTTTATTTTTTTAATAAACTTATCAACGCTCGATATTTTTTACTATCGAAATAAATGAACATATTAAACATATTATATTATATTCAATTATTTACAAAGTTGCATGGATTTGGGGAAGGAGATTTACGTGGATTCGTTGCTCATTAGTTATTATTTTTAATATAAAATTGCTTTTGTTTGAGGAGATAAATATTTAACATCGATTTTCTTATGGTTATTTCAATAGCTTCCCAGCCTTTAATGTTAGCGATAAGCAAAACCAGTCCTGGTAAAATAAATATTTATCGTATATGCGCATCGTATTCGAACGGTTTTTATTGAAATATTTAGAAACATTTTACAGAAAAAAAAATATTCTTAGAAAAACTGTATTTTCAAATGCATTCTAAAATCATACATGTTTTCATAAGTTTTACCAGAAATAAAATAAATAAGTTTGGATCAGGTATGTACGTAAGCTTGTGAAAATATCGTGAATTTGAATCAGTGGAAAGTATTTGTTGAACCTCGGCTGACCTTTTGGGAGTAAGTTTGTTTATCGGCAACTTAGTACTTACATGACCAATCATTTTGCGATACCAATAATAATTTATACACGATCTGCAAACCACACAACGCCGAGTATTGTTTACGTAAATCCTGCACATATATTATATACAACTGACGTCAAGTGCTATCAACTTGTATTTATTTATGTGTTGCATTGTTCCAAATTCTATAATATATTTTACAATTATTACTACCAGGTATTTATGTGAAGTATGTAAAACTGACATCATCATATCGATAAGCAGACCTTTTATCGATAGGCTATAAAGCTCGAAATAATATTTAAAAAAACTTCATTTACCTAAAATATTTGTGCAATTTTGTGCTTTATTGATTGATATTTCCAAATACAAATGAAAAACATTTTTACACTTCATTTCAGGTACCTGGTTATTATAAAAATATTCAGTAATATTATAAAAAAAAATCATATCCTATATTATGATATCATCATCTGTATTGCCACTGATTATTACTGCCTATTTTTTAACATTGACATGTCTTCTCTAAATCTATATGGATTCCTAATGATGCATCTTATATTAGTTTTTCTCCAAGAACTGCTCGTTATTCTGTTACTCCTATTTTAGATAATGTTACGATACGATACTGAGGTTGGACTATAATAGAAGTAAGGTAATCGCACTTGCCAGGGTCGGTCTTTGGATCTGGTGGTAAGGAATGAATTTAGACTTCCACTCCTTTCAATATAAATTAATTAATCGTTTGAAAAATCAATTTATGAAAGTGTTCGTGCTGAAACTGTGACCGATGAATACTACTTTGGACCTCAGGTACAACCTGGTTAGATATCTACAAAATATATTATTTTGTCGAGCGGTTTAATAAGAATAACTTTATCAGATTTAAAATTCAGTTTTAAGATCTTGGAGTGTATGATGTAACAGGCATTTTATGTTAAATCACGAAAACGTTTGTCGGCGCTCGATAATATAACATTTATTTTCGGCCGTGTCTTTCATGAATTGACAATCAATTTAATGTTGATAATACATATAATAAATGGACGTCAGATTTTATGCATACTCTTATATTGGTACAAATTGTAGTACACTGAAATTTTAAAATAGTTTATCAAGATCTAGAGACTTTTGTCATCACGGATTTAAAATTCCTCGTTTTATGCATTTTACCGCAAGACTTTTAATACTTGTTTATGACGAAAGTGTGCGTTATTATAATACGTCACGGAAAAAAATGTTTTTAAAAGAGTGTGACGTGTGTCCACTTGATATGAAAAATGAATTTTTACATTGTCTTTAATATTATATAATACATAGCAACATAAATAATGTGGAAATGATTTTCTTCTTATACGGTGTTTATAGATGTATAGATTGAGTAGGCATTTACTTGGTAGAACTCCATTACAATACGGTGAGAAAAATAACAATGTATTTTAGTTCTACATAAATATGTATTATATATCATAAATATATATTATGTAGAACTAAAATACATTGTTATTTTTCTTACCGTTTTATAGATGTACCTTCAGAAGTGTCTCCAGTTTCCATGAGTATTAAACTATATTTGGTTTTGTTAGTTAGTCTTTTAAAAATCTTCTTATATAGCCAAAGGTATACATTTATATAAAAAAAATAGAAATCTTCATTTAAAAGCATTCATTCGGTTGAAAAAAATGCCCGAGTTTGGATCCCTGCCAGGAATGCTAATTTTTTTGGTAATACATACATAAATTTCAATTCAGTTCATTAATTTGGTTTAATTAAAAAAAATTACCTATTTTTCGTATTTAACCGACCAGTCGCTTAAAAGTACAGCAAATTAGTGGCTATTATTCATCGAATTGTTCACACAGCACTTTGTATTTTATTCATGAAACTAATTCGATGATAACGTGATTACGTTGCATAAATTGACATTCGTTGATAATCAGGTTATACAGTACTTTTCCTGCATAAATTGCAACCCATTACATACAGCTTCAACGCTTTGAACAGAAGCCTCTTTAAATCAGTCGATACTAATTTTAATTGACCAACGAGAATTTAAGCAAATATATGATATGTGAAATTAATTTAGATTATTTTTAATATTTATCAATGAAGTCAATTAAAGCTTAGGAAAACTTTCTTGATGAAAAGCTATATCAGGAATCCAAAAAGATAGATAAATACATCTTTTCGAATTTAAATAATGAAGCGAATCATGTGACACTTTTGTCACCAAATCAGAAATTAAATATGTCATCAATTTTAATTTTATATTGGAAATGAAATTTCCACTAAGTAACTTAATCCATAGAAAATAATTTACTGTCATAGAAGACTAATTTTAATATTTATGATTCTCCAATAGCTTTAAACGAGTTGGGTTAGCCGCACAAAAATACCGCAGTGAGCCCCAAGTCTGCACTTGGCAATAAATTATATATTGAACAAAAATATTTTTTCACAACATTATAGATCACTGTTTTATAAGAACGAATCAACTACAAATATATGTATTTATTTATTGGAATAAAATAAAAATACATGGAATTACAGCTGATGCCAATGCGCCATGGATTTGAAAATTTTAATCAAAATATTACATAACATATTACACATTCTTTTTTTAAATATATATGAAAAAGAACAGAAACATATTAATTACATAAAATGAAAAAAAATAAAGCATCGAGCTCACTGCCGAAGATGGCCACATCAACAGGCAGTGCATTCATCAGCCGAACAGCCCTTGCAACTGGCGACTCGAATGACATATGTTTTATGCGATGCAAGTGTTGAAGAAAATACAGGTTGGTGTTATTTCAAGGTAGTTGAATTGGCGTTTCAGTTTTGAAGGAGGAATCAACTGAATTACTTGATGCCTCGTCATCAAATTTAAAGAAATAATCAAACAATAAGTCGTATTGCACCTCAAATAAAGCGTTAATGGTTTAACGAAATACAGATTCGAAATTATCAAATACGTATCTACAAAATCAGTCATGTATGTATTCGCATTTTCGGACTTATTTCTGCTTATTCAAACAAAAAAATACGTCACTGGATTATACGATAGTAAACTAAATTTGTTTGTTTAAAAATAGTTTATATGTGTGTTAACAATCGGGATTACTAATATATAATAGTATTATACTCTGGGGCATCCTCTCCTTACTCTGTTGCAGGTTAACTTGTCCCACGTGACTGAAAGATGTATGGAATTGGACCATCGTTGTTATTCTTCCCGTGGATAGGTGGTCTCGAGGAGTGATCCAGCAGGAACTTGCTTCGGTGAAGTTTACAGCATACATTTCGACAAGATATTGCAGTTTACAGATGACTCGTCGTCAACCATTTGTATTTTAAATGAATTTATTAACATGCGATACCGTAACATTAATTCATATTAAAAAGATAACGCTACGTAGATATTTTAAAAAGCACTAAATCTAGAAAGAATTCTCGTTTTATTCCATATATTGATTCAATGTGTCGGTCTTAGTAAGCATGAAAATTAGTGATACAAAAATTTGGCATTACAAACGGTTAATATCTTTTAAAATTATGAGGTAAAAAGTGGGTCATACATTTATTTATTAATAACCAGTGTCCATATACGGGTATAAATGTATATGTATATGGATTCAAAAGATTGTGGATATAAATTTTATGTATCGTATTAAACACGTAGTTGCAAATCAAATGTGGACATTTTCATTGAATGTATAGTTGAGTTCATAGTAAATAAAAATTTTACTGCAATACTAGCACGTAAAATCATATATACCTATGATAAATATTTTTCAGAGATGGTCAAACTAATATAATTTCACATTGAAAGCGAAAGTCATATAAAAATATGGAACTTTTTTAAATTTGGACGTTTACTGAGAATCAATATATAATCAGGCCTTTTTAAAAACCATGCAATGAAGTCATTATATTTATCTTTGAATTGCCAAGTGGCTTTAAGCCTAGAAACGTATAAATCGATGCATTGCCACGCTAGATCAATACTGAGTCAATCAAAAAAATATTCTCTGCGTTTATTTTTGTTCTAGATTACTATTATCAATTTTTAACTGTTAAATAAAATATAATTGTAGCATTGTATTGCGTTGACACTCAATTTCATTTCTTATTTTACGATATATCACTGAATTTATTCATTTATTTACATTTAATATTTTTTTAATTTATTCTATGGTACATTAGAGTTGATCATAATGCTTTGTTTTGTCATGTTAGTTCAATTATAAAAAAATCCGTGATGTAATATATAGATGCCATAGAAAGCTGGTACACATTGTGCAGCTACCCCGCGAGGAATTGATCTGTGTCATATCGTATTCGGCCACCTAGCGAGAAAAATTGATGAACTCTTCACGCGGCTTGACTCGCTATGGTTCCGCGCGCAATCTATATACGGCATATAAGTTTTGTTTATTGCTTAAGAAAATTTAACCTTGCTAAAATTGTATCACTCTCATATGTGATAAATGTAGAGTATGCCTTCGAGAATTTTTCAGAACCTGGCAATAGAAGTATTATTAAATGTAGAATCAACTAAATTTGTCAGTCATTAAATGGAGTGGTCACCGCTTTGTTAATCAGTTTATGGAGCCATGAATCCCGACATTGAATACTTCAATCATTGATATTTCAATAGAGGATTTGAATCTTAATGCATGGATATGTCTGATTTCCATCGTTCTTTTCTCCAACCGATTAACAGTTTCAAAACATTTTATTTTGATATACTCCATAATTACATGATTTTAAAAAGGGTGTAAATATTTGATAAAAAATTAAATTTGCTTTTTCCCTGTTTCTCTTTTGAAACCACATTCGTTTAAAATTATGTACTATTACTTGATTTGACAATGCATTTAAGATATCGTTATCTGTGATGTCATTTTTTTATCGTAACTTATATATATGTATGTACCTAAATTGGTCCTGCGGTTGATATAATACACATTGTATGTATGCATTTTGTCGTATTATTTATAAACAACTAAAATATTTATAATTTGAAATCGGTATAGCAAAGAAATAAATGAGAATAATCATATCATGACTTTCTTGAGTAATTGGTTCATTACCTTTTTTTTGACACACATATCTGGCTTTTGGTAAAGCAGATACAAAGGGCATAAAAAAAAATTGTTCGAAAGAATAAAAACATAACGACAGCGTTTATAATCAACCAAGCGCCCGTAACTAGAAAATAGCTCTACTCGCAATAAAAGAAAAGAGTTTTTACGCAATTATTCCTGTCTTATCAGTGAAGTGCATTTTTTAAAGTGACCAAATCGATTTTTTTTAAAAAAAAACACGTTTTAAAACCATTTGGTTCTTATGGACTTTATCTAAAATTTTTATGCGAGAACTATTTGTTACTTAGTTGCTTAACCAAATTAACTCACCACTCAAAGGGTTAAGCAGTCTTTTTTGAATAGAATAGTTAGCTAATACCTCTTGTTGCGTCTCCTTTTTAGGATCGGATGAGTGTGAGAGGGAATTTAAGACGTGCCTCCATACATCCATTTCAACGAACAGAGTGAAGAGAGAACAGAGAGAAGCTGCCCGGACTGGGATTCGAGCCCGTGCCAGCCTCCACCGAAAAATTACAAGCATTTATAAACTCTCTTAACTTTTTATAAATCATATCAAGCTGCGCAAATTGTTTTACCTTACCCAAAAATGCGACGAAATTTACACAATTTTCAAGGAAAGAAACTCATAAAATGTTGCCAGAACTTATTATAAATCAACCATTCGTTATTTTTTCTGATCACCTCTGAGTCGTTAACCTTATAACGAGAAACACTTTCTTGTAACAACTTTAATGAATCAACCTACTCTAAAATCTTCATCGTACAAATAATTTTCTTAAAGAACGAATTTCAAAAATTTAACACAAATTATTTAATTATTTTTATGTGGCACCCAGAGAATTTATGTTGGTGAAAAAATTCCTTCACACCTTTCCGATCCCAAACAGCGACGCATAGTGAAAGCGATTAGCTAACCACTAGTCCGGTCCTAGTCCTCGTATCCTTTCCATCCCTACTCTCGTCAAAAAGGAGAGGTTAAATGAATAACAACCAAATCTCGTAAAAAAACAAATGTTGAGATAAACTCCGTGAGGAGTCCATATGCTCCAAGTTGGGAGCGGACATTTAAAAAAAAATGTCCAAAAAACAGTTCTCTAAAAAATTTTACATTCGTTCCTTTCATATTGTGTTTATAACAAATTATTAATTCATGACGGGAAATGTATGTACAGTTTAACATGAAGTTTAACCCTCTTTACAGCTATAGTCGGGCACGTCATATAGTCCATTGCCTTACGAAAGAGTTAATCTCATGACAACGTCCGTTTTACATGTTTGTTATAAAACAACGAACTGGTTTGTTGACAGGTTAAGTGACTCATAATGACTGATCTTCTTTTGTGCAGCATGAATATTGAATCCCGAGTGTTTTATTTCTACAAAGATCTATATGTACAAATATGGCAGTGACATTTTACTAAACCCGATTGCCTCATAATTAATGTCGTTAATTGATATTTTATTAATGCTGCTTTTAATTAGACCTGGTGTAACTTTTACATTAACGTAAAGCCGTTTATAGCATTGCAAATGAATCCATGTCATATTCGGTCTTCACAATTGACCAAGATTTATCACCTTCATTTAATCAGTGCGGTGATGTAAGTTTTTCTTTCAATTCGATGTGCATTTACACTACAGAAAGGGTTCATGATAAATTAATTACCATGCAACAAAAACTAAAATATACAATCTACTTCTATTTTCACTAAGCAACTGAGTCTGAAGTGATGTGTGTTTGATTTTTATTATGAAATAACAATCACGCTTATTATAACGACGATTTTTACGAAATATACTCAACTATTTTTTTATTCAGTATTGAAATAACACGGTTCACTTAAAAGAACAATTATTATATTAGTACACGAATAATTTAACACAAAAAATGTGAATGAGCCAAAGTTTTCATGTCACAGCCACAATCGTCAGTTATCACTGGCCTCAGTTTGTCTCAGTACAGTGAGGATGAGCGTCTTTAGTGCAACAGAGACAGAGGTTTCTAGCGATGAAAGTGATTCATATCCAGACCTTCATAAAAGTCCCCGTATATAATCAAATAGAGATGAGTAGTATTGTTTTTCCTAATTAAAATACATATTATGAAATATATTTTTTGTAATTCACTTCTGGGTATATATTATCATTTTTTGGCATGATTTTATACAAAATAGGATTGTTCTTTCATCAAATAACTTGGCTTTAAAATTCTATCATTTTTTTACCGGGTTGTTTGTAAAACGTTATATCAAAAAGAATCGATGCCTAAGTATGAATTGATAAATAAAAAACCTAATACTTTTGAACTTTTTATAAAGTAATTGAGTTGTATACTCTTACTTCGCAACGTTTTAATGTGGTGTTACTTAGTCTTGTATGGTTAATAATCTATTCACACTCAACCGTGGCATAGAAAAAAGGAATCGCTATTTACTCCTAGTAAATAATTGCATTGCTTCCGATGAAAGATACGCCTGCATCAGGAAAAGATTACCCATCGTTTCATAGTAAATTTTCTTTTTGTCTTCATTCCTATATGTCTTTCGTTATTTTTGTCACTGTATCCATATTGATAAAAGCTCATTTGAGTAGGAGGGAATAATGTTTTTGGAATGTGGGGTAATTTTTATAATACAGTAAGAAAATAAAAAGAAATTTTAGATTTTTATCATCTTCAATTTATTGCAACTAGTAACACACGATAATAGGAGGATGACGAGAACGGAAAGTGATTTCTTGAATATTATTTTTCTAGTCTTTTAAGCTCTGATGAAACATAATAAAATAAATCATTTACACTGTGTTTTATGAAGGTATTATTTATATAAATATAAAACGATATTAAATAAAAGCAATATTTTTTGTGATATGTAGTCAGTTTTACAGATATTTTAAAATTGTACTCTAATAAACGATTTAAAACACAAATAAAAACATTCGGTATCTTAAAAGATTTGTATGGTTTATTGCATGAACAAACTATATTTTGAGATCGCTACACGATTGATAAAATATAAGTTTTTGAAAATTTGCTACGAAAATGCAATCCGTCAACACAACATAATTATGTGAAAATGCTATTTTTATATTGCATTTATTTTTAATGAGAACATATTTTATTTTTACATAAACTCCATGACTAATATAGAACAATAATTACAATTGATTCGTCACATTTCTTAGGGTTAATACATCCATAAGAATACATTGATAGCCATAACAGTTATGTGGGTGTTCCATGTGTGTGTTTTCCATCATTACTACTCTTTTACATGTATATGTTATTAATTATCAATTTACTACAAATACAATACAATATACGATACGTATATGAATTTTATACTGCATTTAATAAGAAGTTGACTCGGTTTCTTACGCGCAGTTTCTACGGTAATTAATAATAGTAAGTCTATTTAATATATATGTATTTATATACAGGATATATGATAAGAATTTAAATATTTTTCAAAGATAACTATAAAAAATGAACAATAAAATATTTATATAATTCGTTGATTTCAAAAACCATTGTCTCTCCCAGCCGTCGGGCCCCGCCGACGAAAACTCGGCCGACTCGACAGCGACGCGACGTCCGCTCCGCTCTCGACGTCAACGATTGCGGACAACTCAACAATAATAATTAAAAAATAAAGGAACCGTCAAAATAAAATAATGTGGTGTTTATCACAATTATAATTTACAACAACAACTATTTTTTGTTAAGGGCAATACTTAATATGTCGATCGGTTTTTGCCATATGGGTACCCTGATGCGATAATTGTTTACGCTTATTCATTATATTATAAAAATCACATAGTATTATTGTCCGTCATCTGCGACATTCTTCCTCCACGGCCACTCCGATTGTTCGAGGCGCCACCAAGACACCGGCACCGGCCTCTTTACCGTCCATACACACATTGAAATTCCGCACTGCGCACACTTATATCACGATCGGTATATTTATATTTTATAATAGTACGTTACGTACGAGGGTACATTATTTTGTTTTTTTGCTCATTGAGTTTTTATTTGTTCCGTTCAATGGAGCATCGGGTAGGGCCTGGTCGGGGGCAGTCAGGCCTTATGCATCGAAGGCGGCTGCTCCGAAAGAGACGACGTCGACGAAGAAGAAGGAGAGGCTCTCGCAGGTGTCGGAGTGTGAAGGGGCCCCGCCGAAGCCAAACCGAGTGCTCCGCCTGCAGCCGCTGCCGCTCGAGATAATACAGATAATGGTCCGCGCTGAGCTCCTAGTCTTTGATATGTTTCTAAAATCGCCATATCTGGAGGAGGAGGCGGCGGAGGCCCGTAAAGCTGTCTGTATAAATCCGGTCTGTACGGGTGGGCGGGTAATAGTCTCGCTGCCGCTGCCGCCACTGAAGGGGGGCCGTCCGAGTCTTTGCTGGCCATGTCCGCCAAGGACCAGATCCTCGGCTTGGTGACCACTGGTGGGGGTGGACGTCGGGTCGGTAAGTACGCGGCCGGTAAGTATGGCTCCGGTGAAGCGGGACCGCTGCCGGGCCGTGACCCTGACCATGAACCGCTCGCGCCTCTGGCTTCAAGTCTGCTTCCTCCTGTTCCTCGGTCTCCGTCTTCGCTTGAACCGGTTCCTGAATCCTTGGAATCTGTTGGCAAAGAAATGAAAATTTCGTTAAAGTCAAAACTAGACAATGAATGGAACAATGAAATTCAATTCATATTAAATGAAATCTACGATCTTGAACTATGTATATGCATATTAAAACAAAAAATACAATCTGAATCAAAATATCTTTCAATATTCATAAAGTATTTGAATGCTCGTAACTTTATATGGAAATATATAGCTTACCTAAAACATCTTTTCCGTCGGTACTTTTGTGGTCGTCATCATCATTATTATTGTCATCGTCTTCTACCCGATTTCTTGGTTCCCACGTCATTTTGTTTTCTTTCTTCAACCTCCTGCGAGCGTTGGCAAACCACGTTGAGACCTGGGTGAGCGTCATCTTCGTGATGATAGCCAGCATAATCTTCTCGCCTTTGGTCGGGTAAGGGTTCTTTTTGTGCTCGTTTAGCCATGCTTTGAGGGTGCTCGTCGTCTCCCGCGTGGCGTTCTTCCGCCTCGCTCCGTTCAAGTCCATTCCATATCTGTGAAAGCAAAGAAAATATCGTAATTGTTTCAATTGTTTTTTTAGTAAATATTATTTTTTCTGTTCGAAAACTTATACGTACTACTCGCCGCTATATAAAACATTGACAGATAAGAAATAAGTGTAATTGCAATGCATCATTAGGAATCATACCAATAATTGCTAGCAAAGAACAATGAATCCCCTACATTAGTTTTAATATTTGTATTATTTCATGGCTATATTGTGTATTCACAGTCATTGTTTCCTAGTACAACAATAAAATATATAACGCAATTGATTCCTTTACTACTAATTTTTATTTATATAATAATAAGTAATATTGACAATAATCGTTAATAATTGACGGCAGAACATGTAAGTTATAACCCATAAATAAAAATAGCAACTATTTCATAAACTAAGCACAGCCTTGCCATCAATGTTATCTGCGATGAAGCGAAAAAATCACCAGAAGAAATATGTCTCATTTTATCCGTAACAGTATTAGGGAAGCAGCGCCGAAAAGGGACAGTTCTCTATGTTCCTTTTATCGTAAAGCAATTTCCGATCGAAAGGACCGGCACACCTACGCGGTCCACGACTTCTGGGACTCTCATTACTATAGGATGGGCACTTAGATTTTATCTACAGCTTATGGAGAACCCTTTTTTTAAAGAGGTCATAATTTTCCCGTGTCCATTCCACCTTTTTAAGCATCGCCGCGGCATCTGTCTCTAAAGGTGCTCAAAAGAGATTTGACTTATGCTACTGAACTCAAATTACTCACAAGGTTTTGTAGATGTACACAAGTTTAATATAATCTTTGTTTTATCTTTACATTAAAGCGGTAGAATACCTTTGTATTCAGGAAATAGACATGTTTTTTTAAGCTCGTGCACTGCTTTAAAAGACATAACGGAAAGCGTGGAGCTATGTTATTATATACTTTTATTTCACAAAGCTTTATGATTTATCTCTTTCTACAATATATATAA
The DNA here is from genome assembly GCA_028554975.1 of Himalopsyche kuldschensis. Taxonomy (NCBI): domain Eukaryota; kingdom Metazoa; phylum Arthropoda; class Insecta; order Trichoptera; family Rhyacophilidae; genus Himalopsyche; species Himalopsyche kuldschensis. The sequence goes on from JAHFWI010000038.1 coordinate 9,301,143, forward strand.
TTAATATAAAGTAAATAACAATTAAATATAAAATTATCTTATTCGGTAATGTCAAAATTTATTAAAAAATACGAAAATAATACAGAAGAAACCATTGTAATAAATAAATTTAATTATAAATCATGTTATACTGATAAGTTCATATCCGGTACCAGATAAGTACATGTTTGCCGAAATTTATACGTAATAGTTTGTTCATGCTTTGTATTATTCTACGTTTTACGATATTATGAGTGTTTTATCGTTAAATCCAACCATATATTTTTAGTAAATATTCAAAGTAAATCGTAAGAAAAAGGTGAAATAAATTGTTATTTAGGAAATTTTATTTTACCCATTGTTTATATTAAACCAAAGTCAACAAGCTGGTAATGTGAATAAGTCACCCCTGGATAATACGAGAGTGATGAAAAAAGAAAAAAGCGCAAGGGAGGAAGTGAATGGAAAAACGAGATAAAATTGATTCCTTAACTTTGTAACCGGCGGAGGACATCTGTCGTCACGAGATGACATTATCACTGTCCTGACTACTGACTACAGCCTGCTGCCTACTCGCCGAGGGTGGAACACTTTATGGTGCTTTAAGCTCAAACGCGTGCGATTAAGCTCTCTTTTATAAGCGGTGAAAGAAGATTTTGTCGTGTATTTAAGAGTCAATTTTCTTTTTATTGACCGTGAATTGTGTGAGATAGCTTCTAGTAACATTTGTTTTCTTTTGCAAACCAATAATAAATTGTGTGAAACATAGAATATAAGGCGGATAATGACAAATGAAAAACATCACAAAGATTATTTCAGTAAATTTCGTAGTTTATTTTTAAAATAATCGTAATAATTGAAGGCAAAGTTTTAAAGTACCTTAATAAGTTAACATATATTGTACAGTATAAATATCAAAACATTCCTTGATGCGACAAAGTTAAAGAAAGTATGATTTCATCACATTAATTAAGCCTAAAATTATTCCCTTAAGCACATTCTGCTAAATATTTAATTGGAAATTACATGCGGGGGTATAAAAATAAGATAATTTAACGCTTGTGATAGACACTATAATAATAAAAAACATATCGAAATAAATATTACAAAATAATCTGAGTATTTTTTTACTTTTCGACGCACGGTTTTTTCAGAGCCTTACCGTTTAAAAAATATGATGCAGCAAAGCCTTCAGTTAAATCGTCACACGTGACTGCTGTAAGCGCCGCGGGGGAAATTAATAAAACTGTCACTTATTTTCGCTTTGGGGGTGGAACAGAGGGTTGCTAGAAAATAAGCACAACTCGAAAAAGAGACTTGGCACCTGATTGATTAAATAACAACACTGACGTAGCTTCTCGTATTTCGTCCCTAGAAAACTGTTCTGAATAAATATTTTCGAAGCTTCTTTATTCTGTAACGAGGAAAATTTTTACAGAATTTTTGCTTAAAAAATTTAGACACATTTATATCATAAAAAAATATATAGCGTTTCGTTTGTACAAAATAAATCTTATAATTGTTGTTTCGTATAGTTATTTGTAGTTTTACATTTAAATTATTTAACAGTTAAAATTTCAGTTTTGATCGAAATAAGTAGTGAAAATAGATTTTATATTTAAAGAATTGTATGTTGTCGCCTTACAGTTACAAAGTGGTAGGTACTGGTAAATCCATTTTTAATTGAAACCGCTTTTGTCTATTTTACGAAATGAATACGTCCTCATGCGTTAATGGTAATTTCATCATTTGTTTTTTTGTGTAACTAGAAAATTCAGAGCTTTCCTCTTCTGTAATTGGAGAGAGTTGAGCTTACGGGGTATTGGGTTTGTGTCAAACGTACTCTACTGTGCGCTCTGGCGTTCACTCACGGGAGATGGACAGCCTGCCTGCCGAACGGAGGGTGTCTGGATCGCTCATCCTCAAATACTCGAGAGAGAAACGCTTCAAAAAACACAAAATCAGAGAGCGCTAAGAGTGCTGTGTTTTTTTTTACATTTGTTTTGGGTGAAATATAACTTCAATCTCCGTTTTCAATTTAATGAATACTACCAAAATTCAACTGCGTATTTACGTAAATTACAAAGAAAATTCTTTATTCTGAATTGTGAAGCAACCATACTCGAAAAAATCCAACAGTTTGTTCAAAAAAAATATTAAGTGCGAACTGTATTCGTGTGTATTGTTTATTTTTTATAGTTGAAAAAAATGTAATTGAAACGAATACGTATTTCTTTGAAGTATAGCAATACATTCAAATGAATAATTTGCTTTCAATAAAAATTGGCACAGTTTCGGTCGTATGAAAATAATAATGAATGTTAAATGGTCTAAATCAGTCAGACTGTGATAACATATAAACCATAAAATTGTGTTTAGAATATGTGTTTAATCTTAATAGGAGTTTCAACCAGTTCAAATTATTGACAGTAAATATCCAGCTGTTGAACTCATATAACAATAAATTCGCTGGCGAAATAAATGTTTTCGCATACATGGAAGATCAAAGACTTATGAAACGTCATTTTGGCATCATCCATCTGCCGAACGAGTGGCGCAGTACTGGTGCCCTAAGCTGTTGGACATCCAACGTCATCCATGTGTGGAACAGCATCCCTTGCGTCAATCGAGGGATTTCAAAATCGAAACACAGACGGGTGTGAATGAGATATGACACCCTGCGAGCAACGTTGTCATCCGCTAGACTCGGATACATGGATTAAATAATATGATATTTTTCGTGAATTCGGATCGATACAAATATAATCTCGCTAAATGTAACGTATGTCAAAAATCGAAGAAGATACATACAACATTTTTTTTCTATAAATATCATTAAATATATTTACGTTTTATTTAACAAAATGATAATGCTAAAGATTATTTCAAGATATCTCATAAAAATGTCACATGTACCAAAAACTTTTTCCTTTTTATATAAGGTTGTAAAGATAATTTGAATACCATTATTCTTTTTCTCCCTTCATCGTTGTTGTCAAATATATACTTGAGTCGACTTTCCTATCCGATCGATGTTCACAAAAGAGACAATTCGTAAAAGAAAAAAGGTATCGTGAGATACAAATCACTGCCGTAAACTGCACTTATCATAAGTCAAATCCGAGCCACAATCTCCACCTATCGTATTAAGGGGTAGAGAGAGAGAGCTAGGATGGGATTAACCCACAACGCTGACTGGGTAGAATTTCCACTGTTTTGACTCCTTTGTGAAACAAAGTCACTATGATTGTGGATTCTCCTACGTTTTTGCTATATAACGTAAAGCATATGGTTAGATTATTAATTAATTTAACAAATATAACAAAATTACATAGATATATATATATATAAATGAAATAAAGTTCAATTTTATCATAAAACAGAGCATACCGAATCCTAAAAGATTTCAACTAATAGTGTTCACAAAGAAAAGCTTAACAAAATAATATTTTTTTTTCATAATGCTAAAAGAATTACTTAAATTAAGAATAGGTTTTTTTAATATTGGGTTGAGCAGTGAGCGATATGAAAAATAAATGATTAAAGCCTGAAAATATGCGTCGCAATAGAAATATGAACCCGTGTCACTGAAAGCCATACATAAATACACTGGGAAAATCTTAAAGTTCAAGTCAGTATGGACAAAATTGATGAAGATAATTTCGCACTTTTTCGCAATAAGACGTTTTTCTATGTTGACCATCTATAAATATCTTTATTATTTAAAACGCAAAAATATTACGTAATATTTTACTTCAAAGGTATAAAGCGTAACTAGGAAATATGACTGATACCATATTAAACTAAAAACAAAAGTTTTATTATATATTAATATTCCAGTCTCAGATAAAACTACAAGTATCTTATACCTACGTAAAGAAACTGATACCTACAAGTATTTTTCTACCAATGAAAAGCGTAGAGCTAGACGTACATAAATGAGTACAGTTACATAGCGATGCTACGAGAGATCGCAGCCCTAGTGGATAACTTGGTAGGTACTACGCCGTTGCCATGACGACTGGTAATCGAGCATCGTAGATATATAATACTGCTTAGCAGATGTCTACATCTACGGCAACTCGTAATGGTTACGCCATACCAGTCAAAAAGACATTGAATAATTGATTTAGGCACAAACATCAGCAATCGTGAGTAGACATACCATTGCAATGTTATAAAGATTTTTTTCAAGACCTATATTTGCATACTAACAAATAATAAATCGGTTGCTTACACTAGTATGCACAGATTGTGTGGTACTATAAATTGGATTATTACTTTTAGGATAATTATCAATTTAACCTAATCCAGTGTTAATGTATACTATAATTGCAAATATAAAGATCTATCGTCATATGTATGTATGAAACAAAATCTTCAATTGTTGAGTAATTCTTCGTATGATTTTAGGATAGTATACTTCAGTTATATTTCTGTTCGTCATTAACATTGTAATATAAATAACTCACTCTGTAAAATATGTTAAATGAAAAGTGTTCTAATCATTAGGCATAAGTATTGAGCTGGCCACATGCTTCATAATCATGTTGTTAAATAAAGAGCTTATATTCACCATTGTAAATTTGTAATAAAATTTTATATGTAAACATCAATTATCGCTGGATTATAATGGTTAATAATAAATGTCTTAAATATCTTATTTTTTTTTGTGTAGCTATAAGTAAGATTGCATTTAAATACTTGGCATATTAGCAAAAAATCCTGTGAGTTGTATTCAAAATTTATGTAGAAATTTGTGGGATTAAATTTTACCTGATAACATCAATTTGCTGTAAATTTCTTACTCGAAGCTATCCTGAGTTTCTAACTAAGATAATGACATTTTATTATGTTTCAAGGAAGATTGAAAAACATATAAACCAATGATTTACGCGTATTGTATCCGTATGTATATACAAACCTTGTATCTTATTAAATACATATTCCAGATAATTTTATGCAAATATGGTAGGTGAAATGATTGATTCAATGTGTGCTCTGTACTCAAAAGTGATTGATTCTCTTTGCTTTAGTTGGAAACGTGTAGATAATGTTTAATCCCTTTGTCAAAATATATTCATTCATATTTTCGATAATGATATTAAACGTCAATAAAAGTGTCATTTTATGATTTCAGCGTGAAAAGTCGCTGTGCGTATTAAAATGATAAATTAACAACACTTCATATCATGCGTAATAAAAATTAGCTTCAAGTGAATATTCAATTTTAAGCTCGTCAATAATAGATTAAAACGAATACAGATTCCACGAGCTTCTCCATTACTGATTAAAATTAAAACATTGCAGGTATGTATAATAAGTAAAATAAAACTTACATGCTTTATTGAAAACTTAAACTTAAAACAAGAGTATTTTTCAAAAGAAAAAAACTGATTGCTTCGGTTGTGAAAGATGCAACCGTTTGAAAATATATCTAAATATACAATCAGTCTACAAATATAACATTGCTCGGAATTTGCCTTTGGCTGTCATTTTTACAATGGCAGCACATTTGAAAAATACACATAGTAAGAAAGAAAACAAATGCAATTCTATTATTACATATAAAGGCTTATTGCTCCTGATTTCACCGCACAATTTTTTTTGTTAATAACTGATTTAAATCTTTTATTAAATGTTGTCTATTAGACACATTTTTAATCAATCTGTTCGTAATTTACTTTATTCTGTATCAATTACATACGGTCTGTCATGGTTCCTAAAAGCCTTGTAAAAGAACGAAGACAATCAATAAATTTGACTACTTATTCACTAACGAATATTAAGTGGCATATTTTTTTTTATTGGTGTATTCAATTAACTTTCTTTTGCATCATCATAACGCAGATAAAATCCACTTAGTGATACTTTTATTTGAGTACTGTAATAAAAAAATGAATACTACAGCGAGTAATAAAGCCATCAATATCATTATTTCGAAATACACAAGAGTGATATGTTAAATGTGGAAAATAAAGAAAATCTATGAATTGTAAACTTTAATGCATTGCACGTAAAACAGCGATGTTTTCATTTGTTTTTACACAAACGCTGTTCGTAATGAGTCTATTAAAAATGCAAAGTATCCATTTGCAAGTATCACGGACAAGCTTCGATTTGATAATAGAATAACGTCGTATAGCGACCGGTACCGTGTTCCTCGCTAACAAAGCGTTATTGCAGGATAGCATCACGTGACAATAACGAGGGCCGGCGCTTCGATAACGGCCGCTAACATTGTCGACGGCGCCGCATATTGTTTTCAAGTGGTCTCGTTAGCCGGTCGGCGTCGGCATCGACGCACTGTGAGCCCCGATACCCGCTTTCACTTCAAAATCCATCATCTCATTGTTTTTATTCAAATAGTAAAAATATCACAATATATACATATTTGTCTTGATTTATCTATGTGTCTATTTAAACCTACTTGGAACGATTCTGGTAAAAAACTGTGAAATATGAATATATTTTGTAATGTATTACTTTACTTTTACGGTTTACCGTTTTCAAGCGTAAAGCAAATGCACATATTTATTATAAATAAGTTTGCTATGTACAGTTTCTTTAGTAGAAAACGTTGCAATATGAAAATCCTAATTATTGAAATATTTCAAAAAAATTTGCATGATTATTTATTTGGCTTAAGATCTTGTTTTGTAAAATGTGATGCCAACTTAACGCATATTTTGACATATTTAATACTGCTAGTATTACGGTGGCAGTACTAGAAATTTTCAAAACATTTTGTGTATTATCTTTGGTCAAATCAGATTTAAATATTACAGTCTAGTTACGATAATATATGCTGCCACCTGGTGATGTATATTACAAATTTTCATTTTGAAATCATTACATATGCCATCCATTAATTTTGATGATTTTCATTGATTAACGTGCGTGAAGTTGCATTTTTAAAGCAATTTAATTTTTTTAAATCTAAAGATATATTAAATATTAATTATGTAAACAAAATATCTGAATAGATCTCTGCCAATGTGCAACGCTTCACCTGCAAACGCGCATTGCAAAACCGCCACGGACCCTTTCATAATATTTTCAACTACATACACGTGATTACGACAGTACAATCAAAAACTGCAACATGCACACAGCGAGTACATAATTTTAATTGTGCGATATTATTTATGACTATTGAAACCTCAGACATCAATAAGTAAAACAAGCTTCAGATATTTGTAAAGTAACATTAATCATCAAAACCACTTGGACCAATATAAAAGTCAAAAGTATTATTTTTGGCTCGAATCTAATAACGAAATTGTTAGTGCTTATAAATCAATCTCACCAAATCGTATGAAATTTTGGTTTTAATTCTAGATTAATGAATTATCTGTTTAACAGTGAGTAATATAAATCACGGGAAAATTTTCATTATTAGAAGCGGACGTTGTGAATAGCTTAAGATTATTCAACTACGCATGTTTTTAATAATCGAGTATTGTGAACAATTTCAACTAGCATATCCCATCTTAACCTAATACAACTTAACGCTGGATTCCAACTGTAAAATACATATAATTTTTCGTGGATGGTAAGAATATTTTAATACATGTAGTTATTAATTTCATTTGCGGTTAAATTACTGTCATCATGAACATCAGATTTCATGAACGCTTTAAAAATACGCAAATCATTTTTTTCTAGTTAAAAAGTATGCTAATATAAGAGTTTTTTTTATGATGTGTGATACATTTATTATTAGCATTACAAAATTTCTCACACTTTTACTTCTCATGTGATCACTAACCATTAAAATAATATTAAACATTACACGTTTGTATGTAACGAATAGTATTATTAACTTTTTTAGTGAACTCTTGATCTTTTAAATTGAACCATTTATAGGCAAGTGTTCTGTTGTGTTCAGGTACACCTGTGATATAAAAGTCTTTTGTGTGAATTGATGTGGGATGGACGCCGTAAAAAACTAAATTTTCTAGGCAAACTTCAAAAAGTGTCACTAATAAAAACCCTACGACCTTTCTCCTGTTTCACCTGAGAAACTTCTCGTATTATTCCGAGTGACATGAAATAAAATACTCGCCAAAGGAGGAGCGACACAAAAAATAACACTGTCGACATTTTGTCAAGCATGTATTTCTGAAATACGATATCAACATTATATGTTAACATTGTCGACGGGTTAGACATTTTTTTAAATTACGTCTACCTAGGTATACTTACTAGATAATGTCAGTAACTCACTAATGTTTCATTCTGTCGAAATTTCAAGAGACAAATAAACAAAATAGGTTTTCTTTTTTCGTTTGTTTTTCTTTTTTTTTGTTTAAATTTGGATTTGGAATATGTTGAAAATGTGTAACATGTATCGTGTTCGTAAAAGATGTTTACTGTGATTTCTGGAAAATAAAAAATGTCAACATACAACCTAGTAGGTAGTCATTTTAAAAAAACGTGTGTTCATCACACATTATGACCAAAAATAATTTATCATAGCAATAATAGCAAAAATAGTTTTACGAAAAAAAATTAAAGAATCTTTATTCTATATTTATAAACACATGTATTAACTAATCAGTTATTTTTTATATATTATATGTGGGTATATATTATTTATTAAGGCTACCGTATTATTCCTATTTATTTAGATGATCTTCATAAATTAAAAAAATATTGTACTCTTTATTAAATATATTGAAATATTTCTTGTGCTTTTAATCGAAAACTATTCAATAGTTGATATTAATTCAATTTTATTAACTGATTATTGTATCGATAGCACTTACCTATATAGCTATGTTTGGTATTGATTTGAAAAGCATTTTTAAAGAGAGGAGCGTAAAATAAACTTGATGTTAAATTTCATTTCAATTGTACCGAAGCAATTTCCAATCACCGAATCGAATGAAACCTTTTCGGCAGGGTCGGGGGAGGGGCTCATTCGCTCGGAAAACGATGTTAAAACAAAGGCAGGGATCACTCGTTGATATTATTATTGATGCTGATGGGATTTAAAATTTTCCAATTAAACAAGCCGAAAAGAGATCCGAACCCCTTCATCTATTCTGTGCCCCCTACCATCGCTCCCCCTTCGCCCATCCTACCTTTGCAAATCGCTTCATTCGCGGCAATGCGACTGCTCGAAACGTTGAATATAAAAGGGAATAGTGATACAGGCTGTCTCCTCGATTCATTTTGTTTTTACTTTTGGACTTTTTATAATTGATAGTATGAAATATTTCATAATTAACTGATCATCGATCTGGATTACAACTATTTTACTAGCATGGAAAGTATTTATGTATAAATTTTATGAATGACTGATATTTCTTAATAATATATTATCTCCACATCGATCAACCTAATCTCAAAAGATAAAATCTACGAATATTCAATGATTTTTTAAAACTGTTAAACATTTATAAATTATGAAATGCTATGCCAATAAAGCAAAATTTGCGTTGTGCAATTTTGAATTATTGAAACATATTTCAGATTGATAGCCGTTTACCTAATAAATCTTACCAAAAAAGTTCCGCAACAAGTCAATGTGTAATGGTTGTAATCATTATAATGCATTTCAAGACGTTCATGCAATTGGGTATTCATATTGTATGTATAAAGCGGACGGTGGAGGATCAACCAACGTATCCGCGAGGCTGTCGCATCGGATCAAGGTGATTATTGACAAGTCTCAAAGCACCCTGTAGGAAAGTCGAACGGGCATATAATATGCTAATGGAAACGAGGAGAGAGCAACCGCGGCGTTTCAACGAAAAAGGGCGTGTAACGATGTCAGGCCGTATAGTGATCATCCTTGTCACGGGCGCAACGATTGTGCCGCCGATGTCACTGCTCACTGCTATGTATCGACGCCATCTTGGTTCCCCCTTTTTTTAACGATTCAACGAACAACGACTCGTTTATGTCACCTCGTATAACGCTCGGCGCACAGCCCTTACTCCAGAGGTACCCAACATGAACACATAGATCGCAAACTTCTGCAGTGTACTTCGACATAAATAATCACAACTAACAACAAAGCACAGCGCGCACTGAAAACTATCACACCAGTGCATATCTTGTAATTCCAAAATCTATACAAACTCAACAAGCAATATTAGGAACAGAATTACTTAATAACTTGGATTTCATAATAACCACCAAAGAACCGATTTGATTATTAGCAAGCACCTATACTAAATTATTTATAGATAACTGCTGTTTAGGTTATAAAAAAATATAAAAAGTATTTTGACACGAATAAATATAGAAAGACTTGATGTCTCGTTTTACTTACATTCAAATCATATGACAACTAAATCACATTTCAACTAAAAGAGACCTAGCCTTAGGTTGGAAACAATCATTCATCGATACTTGTTCGATAATTGAAAGTTAACCCATTATTTTCTTGGTTATTTTACAATCTTTATTGATATTCTATAAGTTGATATCAACATTATAAAACGGCTAATAAAAAGATAGATATGATTTTTTTCAATTCAGATATGATGGGCTCATATTGTTTTATCTTCTTAACGGTATTATCGCATATTAGGCGTATTTAATTTGATTTACAATTTTAAAATATCGTAATTGGCTATATTTCGTTATAAAAACTCGTAAAGAATTCGTCATACTTATATGCAGCGAAGGAGGTGTAATCATATATATCAAGAGTCCAATCTATCATTCTCAAATTGACCTTTGGAAATAAACGCATGCAATCGCCATGTTGCTACAACCAATAAACATACGGAGATAACTCGAAAACCAGATAAAAATAAAAAATTATAAAAAACGTTATTTTCACTATCTCTTAAAGGCAATGCGAATTCGTCGGAATACAAGAGTATCAAAAAACGTGTGTGCTAAATAATTTGAAGTACGCTTTGGCTATAATTATTTGTTTGTAATAAAATTTGTAAAAAGTTAAACAATCATTAATCTTGAGAAAAAAATGCATTTCTGTGCTGGTTAACATCCTTATTTATAAGATACAGACACTGAAATTTTTATTTGAAATTATAAATCAGATTAAATAATGTGTACATTTTAAGAGACCGCGGCTCTTTGTTTGGACGCCTCAATTCCATAGCATTTGAAAAAACAATGAGGTTAAAAAATACACTTTAGGGCTTTAAGATGCTTTTTTCGGCATAATGACTAGCAAGCGTCACTAGACGCCTCCATATTAAAGGAAGGCGTCGTTAAGGCTTTGTTTACTCGAGTGTGTATTTATAGTTGTGAGAATGTAGGTGTATATGTATGTAGATGCCTAGGTGAAAAATATTTAAAAAAAAAACTTAGGTAGAGCTCATTTTATTTATATTATCATTTTTAAGATTTTTGAGTACCATGGAATCGTTTTATTTTTCACTTATAATTATCAAACTATTATTATGAATAAACAATAATAAGATTTTTCATTCGTTAATTTAATGAAACTTGTTAAACTAAACTAAATTTGTAACTTCATCTGTGAAATATGTAGTTAGTAGCATTGTACAACAACGATTATCGGCAAGTTTTCCATTATAATATTAATTACAATAGAGTGGACAAAGTCATACATCAGTTTTTAGTAATAATGAAATCAAATCAAACATAGTAAGTAATCTATTGATTTTATCCCAAACTACCCAAAATCATAAAAATGATTTGATACTTTAAAAAACTCTAGACATCCCAAAAAAAATGTGAAATATTTTTATATCGCAATCAAAAGAATATCGTAATTTTATATAAAAGTATATTAGGTAAAGCACAAGCGCGTAAGAATAGTCTAATTCAATATTTTATGAGCATTAGAGCTTTTGTGAACTGGCACGTAAATTATTCACGAAATTGATATTTCAAACCGCGCCGGGAAACGGAATGAATCGACTCCATAAATAATTAATCCTTCATTTTGATTCCGCTTATATTTTTTGCCTTTGTTTTCAGAACTTACCTATGCCTTTGAAAGTAAATCATCTGCAGACAGAGCCACAGATCAATTTAATTTTTTTTTAATCATGTCCGCTCCCAACTTGGAGCATATGGATTCCTCACGGAGTTTATCTCAACATATATTTTTCTACGAGAACTGCTTGTTACTCAGTTTCTCAACCTCTCTTTTTTCGAAGAGAGTTGGGATGGAATGGATACGAGGACTAGGACAGGACTAGTGATTATCTAATCGCTATCACTATGCGTCGCTTTTTTTGGGATCGAAAAAGTGATTTTCAACAACATAAACACCATTGCCTTTCAACAGATTTGTCGACTGAAAAAATCCGCTCGTACCGGGAATCGAACCCGGGCGATCCGGCACGCAACCCAACGCCGTTGACACTGCGCCACGGACCGGACTAATTTATTTATGTGCATACAAATGCTTCAAAGCACTCACTTACTTCACTTCTTTAATCAATATTTAAAACTCTTTGACATAAAAAAAAAACATTTAGTCATACGTGTAGAATTTTTGATATCCAATTTTTTGAGTACGATAAAATTTCCAATAGTATACAAATTATACCGGTCAGGTTTGAGTGTAGTAATTTCAACTCCCATAGAATGAAAATTAAGAATTTAAGCACAGAATATATTTATGACGGATTCAAATCAAAGGTGACTTTTACTATGTATACTTTTTACATAGTATCAGTACCTAACCTAACCTAACCTAACCTAACCTAACGTATGACTAAATACAAACTGAGAATATTTAGGAGCCTTAATAAATCTCTACAATATATGTATATGTTAAATTAATATTTAAAATGTTCGATTGTACAAATGTATATTTTCATATATCATAGAAACTGTTCTTAAATTTTATTGACTGCCGAACAATTTAAAATGAAATAATAAAACAGCCCCAAGGCAGAAATGGAGCGGAGCTACAGCGAATGCATTTGTGCATATTGCTGTTATGCACTGCACAACACTTTTATGCAACGCGAAAATTTCCTCTTCCTTTTAATTTTTAAGTGCACGCCGGCGAGACAAAAAGGTTTCCACGTTAGTATTTAGGCATCGCCACTAATAGGCATCGGTTTTCCAACCGCTCAGCGCATAAAACGATTTTCTTTAAAAAAATCTTCCTATACATTATTCAAATGTCTATGAATTTTACGAGATTTCACATTTACAAATATACCGTTTTCATAGCAAAATTCTACAAAATATTAACATTTTTTACAGTTTGTATTAAATAATTGAACTTAGTTTAGCATATGTGTTTTAAGATTTATACAATTGCTGCATTAAAAAAATATCAATTAAAATCCAAAGAAGACAAATTCATAAATCGATGTAAAAATCATAACCGTGATCACCAAACGGATAAATTACATCAGACTTATACTATTACCACCAAAGCAGAGTGATCACCACAGTACAAACAACTTAAATATTTTACATTTAAACTACATTAATTTTATAATTATGCAAAACATTTTTTATATGTAGCAACCATTTTGTTGATATTTTGGAGAGGATTGGTTAGTTAAAAAAACAATTTGTAAAAATACTGTTCATTGCCGAGGTAAATATTTAAGCTTGAATAAATTAAAGGAATAAAATTGTGAATGTGAATTGTCTAGTATGCGTATAATATACAACATATGTACCTTTAATTGTTTCACTAACTTTTTTGGATAAAGTATGAGACCACTCCGAATCACCATGGAGTAACGTTGTAGAAGTATTAATTTGTAACATATAATTGTATTATGTCACGGAAAAAGATATGTTATCAAGCGAAGGATAATGTGTAAAATACATATATTAATTACAATATATGACAGCATAACGAAACAAATGTTTCAACTACCGCGAAAAGCGTACCACCCACGAGCTCGCTTTATCTTGTCAAACGGAGAACTAAAATACCAAGAATCACTAATATTTTGAAATAAGTTAAATAATACTAGCTTAATAATCCATCTGCCAACATTTTTAATTTTGATAAATCAATGCGAATTGAGTAGGCTAACGAAAAGCGGGTAAATGTTATTCTAAAAAAATAGTGCTATATTTTATCACCAGATGTCATCATTTTATAATTTATAGAATGTTAAGAAATATATCTTGGACCTAATAACAACAGTTTATTATTTTACCGTGCTAGCGTTACTTTACTATGTATGGGTTTAAATATCGAAAAGCTTTCAATGTGTACTTTAAGATAAGGTCTCTTAAAAACATATTATATGAAATTGTTTTATATTGAAAAAGTCTGTAAATGAAACAATAAAACAGCTTATCTCGCATCAGAAATTTTTATTATCGTGTCAATGTTTTACATTGTTGAGCAAACCATCAAAAGCCTGAACTTTTTTAAAATATGCATATATTGTCGAAGATTAAAATTTTCACGTGCTGGTAATGAAACCAATGTTTTAAGGTGAAACAAAAAAATTATATCTACCACTTTACAAAAAAATATGTACTCTAATGTAAAAAATTTCGTTAGTCACGTCGTTGACTAATTTATATGTTAAAAAATTCGTTATTTGATCAACAAACTTCTGTCGTAGATGGCTCCGAAAGACGAAGTAGAATAATTATCGTGAATTTTAATTAAGTCAAAAAGAATATTTTTATCATAAATATTTATTGGTTTCTGATGAAATATAAATATGCGGACATTTTGAATTCCGTTTAAATGTTTTTTTTATCTATTTACTATTAATACGTATTGTTAACAACGAGATCAAGAAATATTTGACCCGTCGTAATGGTATTCTACATAAATTATTCTAATCAAATGTCACTTTATATCAGTAATAGTTTGACATGCTAATGACAAATAGATATTTGTTTTGATGGACAATTTGTTTTTCAAACCAATTGGCATGTTTTCGCAAGCGCAACAACCAGTATTCAATAATAATTTATTGCAAATGAATTATTTTCTCGTAACTATTAGTTATCGACTCGATTGCCGGAATAGTGTGCCTGATTTCGCTGCAAAGATGTTTTTTAAGCACAGATTACATAATTGAATATTAATGAAAGCATTTCAAAAAGATAAAATTTTACACGCTAATGTTTTCAAGATATTTGGCATGAATGATAATTATTATATATAAGTTAGTTTCATAGTTAAAAAACATTTAAAGAAAATAATTTTGTTTCATAACAGCAACCATAGAGGAAGCCATAGTAACAATATTAATAACTAGGCTTCCTATCAGTCTTTGTAAAAATGTTTTAATATTTTTTTATAACATCGACTAATTACGTATTTTTCAACAAAATTATTCTAGACCACACACATTTGGGTAAGGTAAGGAACATCGCGACATAGAGGTTATCACCTAGTGTCAAATTTTTAAATTAACAGTTATAATTTTACGAAATTGAATAAAGCAATAATCATTATTATATGTTTACAGTTTTGTGTTACAAAATTTTAATCAATTAAGAACGATGTTTTTTTCATAAACGAGTGTAGTTTGTTATCAATTCTCATAAGTATCCTCATCAATGAAGAAATATTCTTTATTTTTTCAATATTTAATTAAATGACTACCATATCGCTGACCATTAACTATAATAAAACCTTACTGATTACAAACGACATGACTTCTAAATAGAATTTCGTTTAAAAAATAAAGAGTTAAAACAAAAAGAATCAGCATGTCTAGTTGTAAAAAGTAATCAAAGATGTTGTAGTATAAAAAAAACAACTCGAAATCGATTTATGCTGTATCTTGACCAAAGTATTTATTATATTTAATTTTATTTAATCACCAATTATCTTCAAACTTTTTGGTACGTATAAGAATTAAGAACACTTATGGTTGCTAGTTTTAAAATTTTATCAAATTACACAATTATGTCAAAAACTAAGGTAAGCTTTGTTTTTTTTCTATTGAAACTGTTGGTTCTTTATAAAGTATGAAATAGTTTTGTAATATTATTATTATCAGCTAGTGATTAGATACAAAGTATTGCATTTTACCTATTGGTATTCTTGGTCTCCTAAATACGTAAAGCGATTACGCATTCTTGTCGTGTCAACAGAGATGCTACAGCCGCGTTTAACAACCATTTTTGGTGGTTTTGGCGAAACGTGACCGACGAATATGATCCGTCATCGCTCATTGTTGATTGTTGGCCAGAGATTACAATGACGTGCCCAGGATTTAT
This sequence comes from Himalopsyche kuldschensis, assembly GCA_028554975.1. Lineage (NCBI taxonomy): Eukaryota > Metazoa > Arthropoda > Insecta > Trichoptera > Rhyacophilidae > Himalopsyche > Himalopsyche kuldschensis. Next base: position 9,317,256 of record JAHFWI010000038.1, read on the forward strand.
CGACAACTCGAAAGACGCATAGAAAGACGTAAAAAAAGTATTTCAATCAAATCTATCATGCTAAATATTCTTGGCGGCTACTACTATCCGTGCGTTCGTAGTTGCGCTTTTAGCTCTACAATCTTCACATGAATAACAAGTGAACGAACAGTTCCTGCGGCGCTGCCTGAACTAATTTGAAATATTAACGTTCAGTTAATTAGACTGAAGAAAGTGGAAAAGTTTTATATTAAAACAGATAAATAGATCAGCTGAAAACTGGTCTCGCATTTTTCACTAAAAAAATTGGTTATAAAATTTGATGTGTTAAAAAATACCCTTAAATAATATGAAGCAGTCGTGTTTTTACACATTGAAAAAACAATCAATCTTAAATTATTCCTTGGCTAAGGATTTAAATAATAATTAATTAAACTTGTATACTATGTCACTCAAAATTGTCTGTTTATCTAAGTAATTAAAAGATTAATAGTAAAAAATATACGAAGCTATTCTACGGCGACTTAAAAAAGTCGCATACATCCAAGCGTATTAAATTAACGATTCATAATCAGTTCCATTTTTTGCCTCTGGATTACAAATAAAAAGGGCCAATCCAATGTTGCTAGGTGGATTAAATTATGCAGCATTTGTAAGTCGAATAATTCTCGATGTGTTCAATGGTTAACGATTCCTAATAAATTATTATTATGAGGTTGAAATAGCAGGCAGGTGTTTTTTTCTGGATTTACTCTACAAAAGCAAGCGACAAAGGTGAATAACTTACGCAGGCCAAGTTATCGAGTATATCCGCTCAATCCACGAAAAGTGAACTACTATCTTTATTTCTACCTTCAACATAATACATAATTTTTTAAATTAATAAAATAGTTTGAGATTATGAATGTAAGTGTGTATATCATATTCAAAGCAGAATTCTGTTTTATAAATTTTAATTACAAAATATCTTGAGTACCTAGAGCTTAATTTATTATTATTTTTTGTGATATTAAATTATGCTTTTTCATTCAAACAAGTAAAAAAATATGAGATGTAAGCGTGAAGTAACTTTTCATCATTTATTAAGCAAATATTTAAAAAGTCTTCATCACAAGATATAATATTGAACAGATAATTTATAAAATGTGTACTTGATAAATATGGAATAGGCACTTAACTCACAAACAGATAAGATGGCAGTTAACACATTTGTGCACTAGCCCATCGCAATTTAATGGACTGAAAAAATAATAGCTCGCTTTTGGTTTACAGAGCTGTAGGTTTTGAGTTGAAGCGACACGTCAGAGGATATCCGCACACACGCACACGATTCCAATATTTTGTGTATGGAGCATGTAACACGCATATTCTTGCTTTTAATTAATCGTTACAAGCTACACTCGATTCCATACTTTTAAAACACCAAGTATTGATAATCTACCTCCTACTCATACATGAACGATGATGTCATGGTATACATGTATCAATGTGTATTTTTTTTTATTCATATTACCAATGCACCAATCAATGTTTGTATAGTAATGAATCGACTTAATGAGGAAAAATGTCTGAATTCATACTGAAAAAAATCATGTGGAAAACGCAGTTTGTTTCATATTTTGTAATAGATTCGAGTTCAATCTAATATAGGATATTAGTATTTTTTTTGCATCACCAATATTTAAGTTGATTGCCTTCACATTACAAGATTACAAATCGACATTTTACGTAGCTTTTCAGTATTTTTCCCTCTCAAAATTCATGGAAAATTATTTATTTGATATTCAATATTTTTTTTATTCTGACGCAGTTTTTTTTATTTATTTAAGTCCCGTTTTTACATGTCTCAATTCAACAATTTAGAATTAAAAAGATAAATCTCTGAATTGAGAGAAATCTTTTTCATAGTCAGCAACAACATATAAAAATGTATATTAAGATAGATAGATATTTTTTTTTTACAAACTTGGTGATATATATATTGCTAATAGATATTTATAATTTACGAATATTTTTTTTGAAGTATCTACGTCAGTTTATAAATGTTATATGACTTGATATGCATCCATTTAAAAAAACCTACGCAAAAAGGTGTAATCCATTAAATGTCGGATTTCTCGACACATTATTTCGGTAATTACTAACGGGATGTTTCGGAAACTACTGGTTTTGATTATTTAATCGATGTCGATTTAATTCTGATTACCATTGAATACGATAAATGCCAAACATTTGTCAATAATAATTGTATCTTGTGTACAACCATGATGCCAACGGAATAATAAATCCTTTTGTAGGAGTGTATTATACATCCTTTATTAGGAAGGTTTACTTTCGAAGAATGAGCGATGCCTTCAATGGAAAATGATTTTACATCAGCATCAGTTTTTACTACTTTAAAAAAATTCAGACAGTGGTAGTTAATGATTTCAAAATATTTCTTAAAAATATATTTGTTTATTGCGAATTTACCCGCAAAAATAAGTTAGTTACAAAATCTAAAGATTGTCCGATACTGCTATTAACTCGCATGGTGAAATCATATTAATTTTGGTGATAAACACATGTTTTTTTTTATTATTTTGAAAGTTAATCAATATTTGATCCTGTAAAACTTTCTAAAGATTGACACTCAAGGCAGACATTAAAGTTTATTTATTTGAATATCCAGTGATGTTGTGGGTTTCCATTTTTCTATTCGGGTATTTGTGACAATTTTTCAATCAACAATATGTTTTTAGAGAAATAGGTTAATACAATATTCTATAATATTCGTATGCAACTTTATCTTATCAAAATTTAACAACATCATTTAATCACCCGCTTCTATGGAAAGTAATAAAAATGCTTGCATATGGAATTGGATTGTTTAAATATAATAAAGTTTCATTCATCTTTTCGGAGTCGCGTCTTATTTCACAAAAGATGTACCTGCACAGTGTGGAAGTCACGTTATGACGAAAAAAATAAAATTTAAACGGAAATAGGAAACGTTCGCTCAACACTTTATGAATGTCAAAGTACCAAACGTGATCAAGTAAGCAAAAACATTTCTCAGCAATATTATTTCTGCTTAAAGAAACTACCTCAAAATCTTACAATTTAGATGACATGTAATGTTTTTAATACCCACTTCCTGACTGTATTGAATGAAACTTGATTGCTATCCATGACGAACTTTTTTCAATTTGATTGCAAGTTTAAAATTTTTACATAAGGTATCATTTTAATAAGTCGCATTCGGTCAACTAAAACTTACATAAACATGTTTAAAAATTCTAACATACCTCGAAATGAGCTGTACTTTATGAATTATTTATTTCCATCAAGTATCAATTGACCTGGAGTTTTCTAAAAATAAAATTAAGATTTGTTCCAATTCGTTTACGGCTATTTTTTTGGATGCTATTTTAAATTAAAATTTACAAAAAAAACATCCATATTGATTGCTAATGTTACTCAATTTTAAAACAGAGAAATTAACATATAATTTATAACTACAAAGTATTTTATGATAAAAAAATCTCTTATCGTAATACCAATCGGGCCCTATCTCCGTGATATAAAATAAATTTATTGAATGAAGGAATGTATTTTAATGTAAGTATTAGCTACATAAATTACCGTCTCATTAAAGCAAAATCAAATCACAAATGGCAATGCTCGCAGCATATTGTATGGCTAAATAAATAAACATGCAATATATTTGCATAGTAGAAATATTATCCAGAGTCTGATAAGAATCGATATAAACTATATGCTCAGTTAAAATTTTGCAGCCATTGCCATTTCGTTACAAATTACCTAATAATAAAAACTGTGTACATTATGTAGGATTTTGTTTATCACGAATGTCACACTAAGCTGACTTTTTTCTAGCATATAAAAATGATAACATTAACGAGAGACTTAATAATCTAAATAATATAAAGGAAGCATTGTTTGAAAATGGTTCGCTGCACTTTTTATCATACATAAAACATTATCTGTGATTTTTTATGAAATCAAAACTTTGTATGAGTTCAATATTTTTTTAAGTACCATAGTAAGTCAATAATTAAATAACGATAAGATCAAATTGTTTTAATTAATGTTAAATTGTGGTTCTATACGTACGATATTATTGCTTCGAAAAAAATATTCAATAATTATTTTTAATATCAACGGATCATTATTGCTTTTTTTGAACTAAATTTAATGATATATATGACCGCTAAGTTTTGCTCTCGGTTAATTATTTTATTTGCAGTTTATAATTGAAAAAAATTAAGCATAAATCGGTATGTAACTTTTTTTTCATCGAAAACGATCTGTTTTTGAAATCTTGCAATAAATCTTTGGAGACCTAAATGTTCTAAATAATTTGTTGAAGAATCCGTGTTGCCCCTCATATATCGTTATGTAAATATATTTCAAATATGGGAATTCGATCATTACAATTTATCTTCATCAAATTTGTTTTTACTTAGTATAAGATATTGACTGTAGTATGTCGATAAGTTTTTTTCGTCTCTAATAAATATATCAACACAACAATTTGTCACGGCTTGAACGGTATTTATTGGTCTTGTTTTATTTTAACGTATTGCTTCGTTTTTTAATTCAATTATGAACCATAATCATTTAGCAAAAACCAAACACAGTTCCACTATTACGCAACTAGTGATTTATTTAACTAAATGTAGTGTCATACCATATAATTATTCAATTATTTGGCCTAGAAATCCCTAAATAAAAGTAAATCATTTGTGTTTGACAATCAATTTAATTTGCGTGGTTTTTAACTGACATTATATCGATAAAATTTAATATTGCAAGGTGTGTGTTACAAGATACAGATTTAATTTTTCAAAAACCGTTTTTAAATTCTTTTTGAACTTTCAATTATATTATAATATGTAAGCAAATGTAATTTAAAAAGAAGCCGCCATAGCGCTGCGGCATGTAAAATGACAGCGTTCTCGCAAGATGGCTTCCATTTGTTTAATATTTTATAGAACTAATCGATGTCAGAATAATCGCTGCGAGTTAGAGACAATGAAGAACTGTGCGCTAATAGTGAGGTCGTGATAATATGCACGCATCAAATTTACCTTTACATGATGTTTTCCAAGCCGCATGCGAAATTAACAACGATGTCCCCGTTATGCATTATCTACCGGTTCACTTTATCAACAAATCACGATACAATTACATAAGGAATAAATAATTTTAAATTTAAACAACTGCGGAAACCTGAAATCTATAAAATTAATAAATTACCAACGAAGTTTAGCCATATAGGCAATGAACTATTGAGGATATAATAACTAGGGTCATTCCACGTGAAGTTATATGGTATCATAAGTTTACTCAACTACTTACACTAAAAAATGTAAACACTTTTTTTGGGCTGTGTAACAATATTATCCCTAAGTCTACAACACGATTTTAAACCAAAACTGTTTCGTATTTTTAAACCAACCCAAGGTTTTAAATAACACGCCAAAAGCCAGTTGACTGAAATTATCCATGATTGAAAAATGCGCATAGATGCATTACTCGGTAATTCGATTTGCTCAGCGTTAGTTTGTCTAACATAACGTTAGGCAACAATTTTAGTGTCATTATTAGATTATTGAACACGAAATATATGTTTATTGGCTGCTACTAGTGCCAGGTTGTTCATAAAATAATGAAGTTTTGGAATATTTTGTGCTGGACGAATGGCTCGTTGGCGATGACTTAAAATTGCATAAAATGAATAGTAAGAGCCGGTTCATATCCATATATGAGCATCACTACGAGTAGATAAATACTAATATCATATCTGTTCAGAGTTTATACACCTGACTCACTTCGTAGCGATCAAATTTCCTGGCACGTACAACAAACATGTGTGTTTCTACGTTGGTGTGGAAATTTTGCAAACGTATCGCTTGCATGTACACGTACCTGAACGAGTGTTGGTGAAAATCTTGCAAAAGTAGGCGCGCAACTTGCCCATTCAAGTTTGCAATTTTTAAGCGATCTGCTAACTTAATGTAAAGCTCATGCAACAAAACGAGATCTTCTTTAATTTAATAATAAATAAAAAAACAAGTACAAATTAATGTAATATTTTGACCCAGTGGTAGATAGATATATACAATTATACATAATGGAAAATCTCAGCACACAATATTTTTAAAGGGACTCGTTATTGTTATTTATGAGGCTAGTATTAAGCCCCCGTGGATTTAAAGGATAACGTTAACATTAAAGAAATTTAATACTAATCGTTTTACATTATGAAAATTTTCGTGCGAAGATTTACGGTTTATCTTATAGTGCAGTGGTTCTCATGTGCGGCCACCAGAGGTCTCAGCTGCGGCCACCAACAGCTTCATAGAAAATATTTATATTTAAAAAAATGTAGTTTTATAAGTTAATTTGTCAACAAAGACTCTTAAAATTTAATATTTCGGACGTAATTAATACTAATGGTAAATTTACAAGCATTTTTAGGTCTATTTGACATACCTAAAACACAACAGACTCGAAACAAAAATTTGGTGCGGCCAGCAGACATTTCCTTGGGACCGCTTATGCTTACGATGCGGCCACAGTGCAATTTGCCGTGAGAACCACTGTTATAGAGCCACGCCCGCGTTATAGCGTTGACGGTTGAATTAGGTAAAGTTAAATCTAATATTACTAGTCATGTTTTTAAGCACAACTTGGCATTGTTAAATCAATGAATGGTTAAAATTGTGCAACCAAAATGTTATAAAACAGTATTGATAAAATGTTGATGTAATGCTTTAAAATTATTCAAATATCTCAGACATACCTTTTTTCATAGTACTGATCTATCATTCGTTTTTATACATGTATTAAATCTAAAAAATACTGATTCTACTGATAAAAAAAAACGATTAAAGGGTTATCCATCTCGTATTTTAAGTAGTGCTACAAACGAGCAGCGGTTGTTCGTGAGTGCACTGCCAAAATTAAGGTGATTATTCTCAACACCTTGCTTATTTTAAATTGCCGACTTTGTTGAATTTTTTTGACAAGGCAAAGCATATCACGCTATTTATTTTTAAATCTCCACCGAAGTTAACGTAAGCCATTATTTTGCAATAAATAATGTGAAATACCTGCTGCTTGTATGGTGTAAATTAATTCAAAGATTAATTCTATTTATTTCCCACTTTTAATTAATGTAATACATTTATTTGCTTGTTTTATTGAAACGGATACGTCCGAATATGAACGAGTTTGTCACACTTATTAAAGACGCGCATTTTTAATTTCATATAAATTGGAAAATAAATTTTACAGAAAAAAATCTACTCGTGAAATCATTGGCATTGTTTTATTATGTCAGAGAGTAGTTTTTTACTTTCACGATCACGGTAAAAAAGCTGACACAATATTTTTCATTCATCGCCGGCAGATTGTAGTGTTGTTAAATGAAGGTTTGATAATATGATAATAGAAAACTGGAAACTTTTTCTAGCCCATCCTTCCATTTTTATGCTATCGGAAAAGGCTTTGAATGAATTAATATAAGTCAGTTCTTGCTAAAGCAACTTCTGTTTAGATGCTCCATTCGTATTATTGAAAACGGACACGGTAAAATATTGCCGTTGGTAATCAGGGTTAAATTAAATAATTAATATCCAAACAACGCTGTACGCATATCATCTATAACTTATATTAGAATGTGATGTTTTTTTCCACCATGTACCACAGCATGATAAAATGAGATAACATCCTTATAATTACGATTGTGAGTGTACTTTGAGACATATTAAAATGTCACATTATTATCTTAAAACAATTAACTCTTACAATATAAACCGCTATGCCGTAATAATTTATTTATTGTCATACTATTTTACAATTACGGCAAGTCCACGACAGTGGGAGACATTGCTTACAACGACAAAATAATCATTTAACAACATAACATCTTCTCGGCAATATCGCAGCAATTATTATTAGTGAGCATTTTTCAAAAATCTGAAATAAAATTGTGGGTCAATCACATTACATTACATTTTATTTTTTAAAAAAAAGCATTGTACATTAAAAAAATAGTTAAATAACAACAATTCTAGATCTATTGAAATAAATTATGTTTTAAAACAAATTGTGTATCTACCGGTTGCAATTTTTTTTTATATATAATCAGAAACGGCTCAATAGACGATTTTGATAAAATACACGAAAAATATATTATGTACAAAAATATTTCAAAATTTGATTTGTATGTCATAATTTTGTGAGAGAATAAACAATAGCAATAAAAAATTGTATAAAGTAAAAAATACCTAGGCGTTTTCATAATTTTATAAACGAGATGTTGTAAATTTTATTTTTTTATTCACTAATCAATTGATAATGAATGATAGCTCTGTTAGCCTCAGAAATGATTAATTTTATCTTTAAATAATAATAAATACAACAAAACTAATGCCGATCACTGTCAATCGTTCAAAGAAGGCCACCATACAAATTCAAATAAGACATTGTTGATTTATTATAAATCTCTGATTTTATTTCACTGTGAAATATGAGATATTAAAAAATCGGATTATGATCGTTGATGTAGGTATCTTCGTCTGTATTACCGATACAACTTTAGTATTGTAATGAATGAAGTATATGTGTAAGAAACTTTGTATTCATGGTCATCCTTTGCCTACCGTGGCTATAAGCTATACTGCATCTGCCATCATATAGTATTTAAAGCTCGTATGGTATTACTGAAGATTAGCATTAGCATACCTAATAAATATTCGCACACGTAAATTCGGTACATAACTGCACGATTCAATTCTATGAAATAGGTCGAATGGAAAAAAAAATCCTTGCAATTTTTGACTGCCTTTTCAACCAACCAATTGCAATAATATATATGAAAAGAAGCACATCTTCTAAATAATTATCTAAATGGCTAATATATTTTAAATTCAATATTAGGTATCCATATTCGAAATTTTGTCAATCGTTCGGCGGTAAATTGACGATGGGATGTGAATAAATAACTATCACAATAATAGCACTCCCATATATTGGTTTAAAATTTTGAAGACGTTCTGAGTTAGCTAATACCTGCTCAAACACTATGTTGGCACGCTTTTCTAGCGCCAAATATTGACTTACACAATACAACATGCATACCTAACTGGAAATGCATTCATTGAGAAGGCAGTAATGAAGTGAAATTCAATTATGTGACAAAGTATTCGACGCAATTGAATTGAATACAAATTACGTTTTTTGTACCGGGAAAAAACATTCAAACAAAGAATATGACTCCTTGCAGTATATTCCTAACAGATAAAAACGTTAACAACAACGCAACGGGAAAAGATATCTTTTATTTTAACCTAGAATTATCACAAGAAAAAATATTTTACCGACTATCGAGTAGAGTTCACTAATAAAAGTGAATTCTTCGTAATACTTAACTTTTATTTGATTATATTAGAAAAAATATTTCCATGGATGACAGAGGAATAATGATTTATACCGTTTGCTAACATATAGTTTTTGATCATAAATATTATTTAGCTTATTTGTTTCTATTGCCCGTCGGTTGTCTACTCTGTTATTAATCAAATAGCTTTGGCTGCAACTAAATATTGATGCATTCATTGCTTTAATTGCCACTTGTAGAATTCGGTAAAAGTAAAATATCTGATTTCTTATACATATATGAAATTTATACTTCCTTGCTTGCCAGAAATATTTATATTTCGTATACGAGCGTAATTATTAATTAACAAAGGCGGTGATAATACTTTGATGTGAATAACTGTTTTTTTTTAATATTATTTATGGTTACATTTTAATTAACCAATGCGATGAATAAACTTTAACATTAGTTATACGACTTCTTAAATGTGAAAAAGTTTTGTTCACGAAACATGAGCTATTTCATATTATAATCTAAATATATCAAAAATAGATTCAGCTGGCACTTGACTCATAGGCAATTCCATCTTAAAAATATATTATACATATCGACGTTATAAAGAGACATTTCGGAAATGTGTGAAAACATTACTATATGAGTACATGGTTTTACTGAGATATTGTAAATTATTTATCCATATACTAAAGGCTAAAGATATCATTAATGTTCAACATATTGAATTATTTTTATTAGTACCCATATCTACTAAGCATCTTTCGTTATATTGGTCGCGCAGTTACTGTTTTTACTCATCATTTGTTGTCGTACGTATAAAATGTGATCGTTCAAATTCGTTCTTAAAATTTAAATGCTCTTTTTTCAAACCATTTCATTTTTTTAATCACTCACTTCTTGTGGAAATATTAAGACCGTGGATGTCTTATCCTCAGAGCTTAATTGTATACTAAGTATACAAAACATCATTATTTAGTACTCGTTTTAACGAGATACATACATAATTTTTAATATTATTTTACTGCCACTGTGCAAGCGCGGCGTCTTACTAGATACATAAGAAATATGTGAATTGAACAGCAATTTTAATATATGTCTATCAATCATTCATATGGCAAAAATAATACTGATTATCTCTGAAGCAGCTCTTTATGTAAATTGTTTACGAATAATTATTTAAAAAAAATATTTTTTACGATATCTAATATTTTTAAAACATGACATGAGATTCGAATTTGTAATAAAAAAAATCGCAATCAGTGACGTGACATTCTAGGAAAGTTGAAGAAAATATTCTGATTATACATATTTCACGCCACATTAAATATGATTTAATTGTTGTAATTATGATAATTTTTCAGTTAACATCATTGGCATCCGCTGCAAAATTGGACGAACTATTTTATAAATCTTTATTTTTTACTCTTGTTCTAATTATTGGATTTATACCATGAACAAATAGTGATAGCGATTGGCTAACTATTGATCCTTCCGTAGATCGTATTTCTAAATCCATTTTCTTTTTAAAAAATGAATGTTTATTTATTGTCAAACCATCAGTTTTTATATGTAAGCTTTGTTGAGATATTCACGTAAGGAGTCCATATTATCAAGAATGAAGGAAAATACTTTTTTTATACCTGTTAATTGAGTTCTATTCTGAAATCATGATTTCGTATGATTAAATTATGAATAACGGTATACGTACTGTCTTATACGAAATATGATTTAAATTTAATATGATATTTGGCTTAGGGTGTATTTAGAAATGAGTTTCAATACCAGAGCTACGGCCCGATGTCATTAATAGGAGCTGTTTCAGACGTGCACAGTTGCTGCACAAGATAAAGAGCTAACTGTTGTGTGTCTATTTAATATTAATATAATAATACAAGACACATTCAAAACAGATGCGCGTTAAAAATGTGATTGATGACACTGCCACACCAGGCAAAAGTGAAAAGTACATGTCCGCGAGTCGTTTTTTTTTTGTTTGTCCCCTAACTCTTATTAGTTCCTGATATTAAAAGCAGCATCCTCTAACCCTTGTACACAAAACTCATTTGTGTATTTATGAATACCCTTTTCTAAAGATCATATGGCAAAGGCAAAAGCCGAAGTTACATATTACCCGCCGGTTTTCATTAAAAACTTTTCTTTTCAATTAACTGTGAATATTTCAGTAATTTAATAGCAATTCGAATGGATTGAAGATGTGTATAAATAAATTCACGACACGACAACATGGCGAAATGTTACAATTTCATAATTATAATACTAGACTATAACAATTTAATCAATCAGTATACTGCTGGTGAAATGCAGTTCAATATTAAAACATTAAATTACTATATTGGGCAACCATTTAAAGTCGCAGATCGCATTATGACATGAAGCATAAAATAGTTCTTTCGATCTTTGTCAGTACGTTCACACATTTAAACTCATCTAACCATGCAAACCAGTCATGCGCAACCTTTTTTGTTTGTTTCCCACCGCAATTTATTGTTTTAATTTATGGCATTCCGGCATCATTCCTTTGCTAAATTTGATTGCAATATCTTTGGGCGAGTGAATAATAAACAGCCGTATTTTTGTGGTATTTTTTTAAAAACTACCATTCATTGAATTAATTCCTCTTGCTTTATACAGATCAGTACTGGCTTCGCTCACCATAAGCATAATTATCGTAGCATTTTAACTTACAATTGACCAAAGAGAATGTAGGTATAATTCATTAATGTATTTATTTACAAGAGTATAACAAAACTCATATTGTAGTATTTTGAACCGTATACTGTGCAGAACAATGCTTCAAAGGAATAATTCTCTTTTATTGGGTGGATTCTAATGGCCTAGGAATAAAACATATTTAATTAGTCATAAGTTTATTCAAAATTCGTTTTGCGCGTGTATTGAAGCGCTTTCGTGATGTAGTATTTAGAATATTAAAATTTCTTCGATTATTAACCTACTGTAAGAAATGTAGACCATTTCACTTATTGCAAACTAAGTCACCACTCGCTCTCGATTCATCTTGGTATAAGCCATCTTAAAACGGATTTCGAACTATATTTGTTAAATAACGATATTACAAATAACTGTATATTATGATGCGTGCTGTATACATAAGTTGTTTTTTCTTAGCCTTTATATTTAATATTACTCTACTGGTCACTATGGCCGTTAAGAGTTTGAGATAAAAAAAAAATATTTAGTTTTAATAAAAAATACGTATAAAAGAGATAGTGTTATCTTCTTCGTCGCTGAACGTTCGCAGTCGCCCGTCCAACGCATACATTCGTCCGCCTCGCAATTAAAAATGCATAAATCATGCACAGCGCAACCCGGCGCGGTACTTCGCAGCGAATACTGGCGGCCGGTGCAGCGGCTTGCCTCGTTACTATAGCCCTCTCACCCGCTAATGTCTCGTCTAGGGGATAATAATATACGGTGGGGAAAAAAACGCATAAATGAGAGCCGAAAAGTTGACACGTGAAAAGCTTGACGAGGTAAAACTGTGAACAACTCAAGACGAAATTATCAGGCAAAAAATAATACCTTAAAATATTCATCACGGCACCAAAAAAACTTTCATAAAATAGTGCAACTCTGTTTTATTAAATATACTTCATTGACAACAAATATATCAATCACGCAATGCAGAAAAAACACAACTATTCTATTATACCTACTGCCGTCATACTTTCTGCAATTTCAACTTCAGCAACCGTTTTACCAGCTTTTTTTAAATTGCAAGAATACCTAATACTGATAATGAATGAATAGGGAAGACCAAACAAAGTTTGTATTAATATAAAATTTAAAATAACTTTGATTATTCCACGTATTGTGTCACAGTTAGTTACACAATACGTGGAATAGTCAAAGTTATTTTAAATTTTATATTAAAATGAACTTCCACAAAGTTACCGCCAAAACCATCGAAAAGGTTTGTATTGTCTAAAGATTCCTTTTTTACAGTACAGCTAGACGTACATATGGTCGATTTTTAGACACTTAGTTTCATATGAAAATTGTATTTTAAAAGTCGCCGTGAATTGTAATTATCTTAAGTTAGAATACACTATATTATTAACCTATGAATGTGGGTTTAAGTTAAAGATTCGTGTTTTTGGAAACTTTAATGTATTTATACTAATATATAATAGGAAATATTGTTTGCCTTTACTTCAATCGTTATTATTTAGCAACACAATTAGATAAAAAATAAAAAAACCAAAAATCTATTGATTGTTTAAGTGATAGGTGTCATCTATATTAGTTGATTTCCTACATTGAATACACAGTTAAATGCACTTATGATGTTTACTGAAACGCTTGACTTTTTCAATCTATTATGTCACGTCAAAAACATAAATCCAGTCAAAATCAACTTTGGTTGAATATAATTATTATTGACAATAATAGTCTATGTATTTTTTTTATTTTCGTTGATATCACAATTCGACGTGCGAAAAACTAACAATAATTGACGTTAAATACTAAACAAAAGTCGCGTTCAAAATTTACTATAAATTGTGTTAAATATATACATCACTCAATAAAAATTCTATCGTGATATATACCATGAAGCTGTTGACACGTGGTTTAAATGGTATGCTGGGATAAAATATCACACTATTTCATAACTTATACATTGTATGTGTATTTCGTTATTGGCATACAAGTATATACGATGAAAAATCACATATCCTTTTTACAAGTAATAAATAATGTATGGATGAATAAATTAACTCTACAAATTTAAAGTTTATGACACTGTTTTGATAGGTAACTAATAGGTTTGATTAATTTATAAAATTATAAAAAAACAGTTGATTTAAAAAAAAATTATGAATTTAAAAAATGCAACACCACAACATAACGTCCAATGAAAATCGATGACAATTCATGCTTTTATCTTTGTTTATTCATTAACTAATTAAATTTAAAGATCTTAAAAACCAATATTTATGGTCATGATCGTATGAATTTTATTTTATTTTTTTTAAATTTGTTTAAAAAAACAATGCAATTGAAACATTAAAAGCATTAAAAAAAACATAATTATTCAATACAGTGAAACCATATGAGATATAAATCGCACGCAATCAATTTAATGTAGGGAATCCGAACAATAATAAAAAAAATGATTTAACTTACCAATCATACAATTTTCAATAGTAAATTTCTTAGTATCACTTGCATTTGACCAAGTTCAATTATTATTAGTTACAGCGTAAAATAATTCGAATTGTTAAATTTCAGTTATTAATATAATCTCGTATACAAAATTATTTATTTTATAAATTATCGTTTATTGCATCTGAGGAATAAATATTCCTTTATGTTTAAAGTTTAAAGTTTAAATTTATTTGTTTTTAGAGTTCGTTTTAATTATAAAGGAAAAGTTTTTAATCCGAATATTTTATATTTTTAATCATATTGCTTGCATAAGAATGTTTTAAATTCATTTTTAAGAGGACAAAAAATGTTAGATCTGTCTATAGATACCATCGGCATAGTGTGATTTCATGTTTCTTTACCAATGTGAAAAAAGCAATCTGATTAATGTGGGTGTATTCGATACATAGATTGACGATGTGATGGTGTTCATGGTAATAAACGTGTGTTTTTATTGGCGTCCCACTGTTATCATTGCCACTAACACAAATGAAATCCGTATTTAAAGACATATAATAATATGTGGCTATATTATGCACTTTTATGTATCACAGTGCGGTACAAAAAAATAATTCCAAAAATATTCACTTTTATGGGAACAGCTTGGCTGGAAACACACACAGTTTTTTGAGTAGTAAGTATACATTTTTATAGAGATCATGACTAGTTTTGCTCATTACAAGCATTTTGACTTTAGAGAAAAATTACTAACATCTGGTGAATCACAAGAATAAACAATATTTTTTAATATAGGGATGGATTCGACAGAAACTTTGAAGGCAAATGTCACTTTTTGTAACATAATTAGAGGAATAACAATGTTTTCAGATTTAATTTTATATTTGATTCTTGTGACGTTAGGAACATTGCTATAACATGAAGATCGTATAGTATAGCATTAAATAATCCTGTGTCAAAAGAGTAGATAAATTGTCATTATTTATAAACTCGTACAAATCATACATTCGCTCTGACTCCGCTCAACTGTTTTTTTTCAAAACTGCACCTAATTCTGCCAAATTCTAAACTTAAGTTTACCCCATAGAGTAGACATCTTCAAAACCCATTAAAATTATTCTGTTTTACTAAAAATTTATCTACATACAAAAGATTTTTTTCATTTTAAGCTTGCTTATTTAAATGTGTGAGTATATAAATAATTTTGAGTATTGCACATCAATTCGCTAGCGGTTAAGTTATAATAGTGCATCTATAGTTAAATTATTCTATGAAGAGTCAGCAAAATATTTTTTAATGTATTTTTTTATGACTTTATTATGTTAATTTTTATAGATGCAGATACATTAAAATAAACTTCTTTTTAGTGCGAACACCACTGTTTTATTGGACTCTAATGAAAGCCGCCGCTTGAAATAAAATCAATAAAAATTCGTGTCCTTTTTTTAGTGTCCACATCAATGGTCACCGAAATAACTTTACACATTTGATGAGTTGAACTATTTTCTTCAGAGAAACCGAAGCACCGACGTTTATCGGAGAATCAGATATTCCTTTAGATAAGTGAAAGCCGTTCGATATTAACATGTCGGCGCTTATGTTGTTGAAAATAACACACTTTTTTATTTATTTTTTGGTATGTCAAGATGGAGTACTGTGATAAAAGAAAATGTTACTCAACACCGGGTTTACAAAAGTATCATTATCTTATTTTCCATGCTTTACCACAAAAGCATTTTAACTATATATTTTTCTTCCACGGAGTTTTAAAATATAGAACATTGCTCACTAGGAATATACAAAACAAAGTGCACAAAACTGTATCAATATTTTTTGACAATTGTATTTTATATTCGATGTATTATATACGTATACAAAATGGTGAAAATCTCAATTAAAAATTAGTCTTAGATGTTTAATTAATTAATTCATTCAATTCGTGATGAGTTTATTTTGTTTGAGGTAACGTTTTTATTTTGAAACTTTAAATGTGTATTTAAATGTAACTTAAAATAGTATTTTTTATCAACAATAAAGAAAATATAATTTTTTTTAAAGACAAATTTTGCAAGCTGAAATGAAATTTTATATATTTGTCATCACTTTTCCCAGCCATGACCTAATATATTATATGATAAATAAATATGCAATACTTCATTCAGCAGCCGTAGTAGTCTTTTCGAAAGCTTTAGAATGCACAAATAATATATAATGCATATTTATTGCATTACAAGAATGAGGCACAATTCTGAAAAAATCCCAGCGATCAACTAAAAAGCGTCTACAGAAAAATCTTGTGGCTGTTAAGTACCTACTCTAAGTGTTGTAGGCATTTGGTGTTTATACAATTCAATTCAATTGAGAGAACATTAAAATGTACAGCAAATAACTGTCAGAATTTACGGTCGAATTCCAGGCGGAATAAAATGAAAGGTGGAATTTTGGTGGAAAGCCGTTATAAGGGTTGCGGTTTGATCATTGGCCAACTATGGCTCCGGTAACCGGTGGCACCCATTTTGGTCCCATTAATAATTCGCGGCGGCCGGGACTGCGCCGTGGCAGGAAAAACCACCCTTAGTACTTAGGAGAGGAAGAGCCCTCGGCGGTCAACGGGATGGAGTCGGGATTTATGGGACCGGATGGATTTGTTTTGTCTCTTTCTATTAACTGAACTATTAACAATTATTCAAATTATGCGTCGTGAATTTATTTTGATTATACAATTAATATTGAGAGAATAAATTGACTAAAGTCACAATAATATAAATCCTTTCAGAAGGTTGATTGATTAAAAGCGAGTCTCTCTTAAATATTTATTCCACAAATTTTTCAGTATTAGCAGATATCACAAAACCGAATATACAATACAAATCAAATGTGTTTTTCTCAAGTTTGAACAACATAATAATAAGAATAATTGCGACTATATTCTTATAATAAATAAATTATGAAATTATTAAATTATAAAAATGGATAAAAATATATGTATAGAATTAGTCGAACTCCACCCCAATGTCCAGCCATAAAAAGACATGAAAAAAATCCCCAACATTTTGCGGGCGTAGTCGAGGACATTTTAAATTTTAATTCGCCAGAAAATGTTTGCTAAATGCGACAAACTCGAAACTCAAATGAGGTGAAAGCGGTGGCTTATTTTTAAGTGATCCTGGTCAAAGGCTTTAGGCGACAATTATAATTATTGTCACGCACGTACAATGCTTAAAAATACATATACATAATTGATAAAAAAATAAATGAAGACAAATTGATAACGTTTCCAAGTTAATGTACGTAGAATAATGTGTTGTCTGAAAGCCGTTTACTAATAATTATTTTAAGTTTGTACCGATACGGCCAATAATCAAAATCTTTTCCGCTAGTTCCAAGACCAATCAATCTATCAAAGGATTCGTATAAAATTCATTTAACAATAATCGCAGGCAAAAAATGCAAAAATAAACTAGCGAAAATGATGTGTGGTTTCAACAGTAGTTAACTTTAAAGTATATTTTTCGAATAAATAAAATTTTCGAGAAAACTCTATTTGAAAGGTTATATTATGTACAAATAATTTAATGCACAATTAGTCAATTTTATTTTTATATACAAAAAATATGAATACCAACATGGTGTTCAAATACATACAGAAAATATACATCTCATATTTTCTACGCGATTGCAATATTCAATGAAAACAATTCAAACGAAATGTTGCGAATTGCCAGAATTAATAAACCACATAGAATTGAATGATGAACGACACAAATAGTTACTTGAAGAAAACAGTTTTTACGGCATAATGTAATTTTTCATGTAAATAATCTTTAAAGTAAGCTTTGATTTTTTTATGATTTATTAAATGTGGTAAGCATATTTTGATTATTGAAATACAGAAATATTGATTTTCATTGATGTGGCTTTAGTAAAAATATCAACCGCCCGCCTATGCTACCTGATTTTGTCATAAGTAAATAGAGTAGACAATTTAAACCTTCATTTGATGGATATGGTAACATACAAAAATTTCAGCCGAAGTATTGTTCAATCAATAAAATTTACTCACCCATTGAAAGGATAGCCGGCAAATGCAGTGTCGTATGGATGGTAAACCGAAGGATACGGCCAAGAGGCTGCTCCGGCGGCAAGATTTTCTTTCAGCTCAATTCCAGCAGCCTGTAAAAAATATAAAACACTGATGAGTGATATTTCATTATTAAATATATATGCAGAACGGACAATGATCTAATGACAGCACTAAGAGCCACTATTCCATCAAACCTGCCACTAAATTAAACAAGTTATTATTTTACCTAACGAGAAAAAAAAACAATGTATTATTTTATACGGCTTAAATTAAACTTACACTACCAAAAATAACTCTTTGAACACTGAGGAAAGTTACAATCCCTTTGATAATTCTTTTGCATTTTTAAAATTTGATATATTTTCACATATACAACTGAAAACGTAAACCTGAGAGTGGCATTGTTCTCAACACTGGTAGTCGTGATACTGACTTGACATCATGAACGGAATTGTTAATACATAGCTAAACGATTTTTCACGTAAAATACTTACCTTCAAAAATCAGCACCTTTGTGCAAAATTATTCTGCCAAGACTTTGCTGCATTCGTGGAAAATTTTAATTCACTTCTAATCTTATCTTTTATCTCAAACACATTGTCAACATAAGAACACGTTAAGTAGTTTCACTTAGGATCATTTCGCATTAATTATGCTATGAATTTTATATTCAATAATTTAACAGTAGCCCATGCTTAAAAAATACAAAAATACAAAACACTGGAAAGATATCGATTAATATATGTATACCAGTACAAAAACGACAGCTTATATACTAGATTGGCATTAATCTTTGTATTTTAAAGATCTTTGTATTTCATCAATATTTACAAATTATATTATATTTTACAATCGAGTTAGCACACTTTTATTTTAGTTAACTAACTATATTTGATGAAAATAAAATTAGTAATTTCTAAACTACCTCCACGTGTTAGTTCGTAAAACTGCATTAACTGTCTTGATTTATATCACGTCTGTTTGTTTATAATTAACTGTGTAAATGTAGAAAATTTATTGTTATCTCGGACGACCTACAGTCCTACAGAATTGTCACCGATTACAGTGACACGTATTACAGTAAATATTATATAAAATTCACAATTATTATTTTAAGTGATAAAGAAAGCGCATGTCGACACAATGTATGAACACATTGAGAATCAATTGTATTACTACAAAAAAAATATTTTTTTTTCATAATTTCAACAATTGCTTTAAATATATTAGGTAACCTTTAGCAATTTATCAAGGGAAATTATTAATGCCCTGACATTTTCAATTGAAGAATATTAAAATTATTCAATTATGTTCATAATAATTACAAGCACTTAAATGCTGGTAAAAGGGTGAAATAAGTACATACTAATGATAGGGTGGAAAAATAGTTCTTGTTGGTATGAAATATATGCTCAATACTTCATTAAATATTTTTATTATATGATTAAGAACGATGGATGAGAATGAAAGCCATCACGGAAGATCAATTCAAATAAAAAAAAATATTTTTAAAAACACAACGTTACATACGTATCCCGATTGAGTTTTTTACCAATACAGTTATTAAATAAAAAATATGGTATTATATTAGCATTTGTTGCGCTAAAGCTATAAAATAATTGTACCAAGTAATTGCCTGTTCAATTAATATTGAATCCGAGGCTTCAAAATGCTTATCCACTCAGTCCATTAGTAATATTTTGTATGGTAAAGAAAATGTACGAGATATAAAAAATGAAATAATAATATTTGATGGTTTTATGTGGTAAGCAGTCACAATGTCTTTTCAAGACTGGTTTAGCTGCCTACACTAATATGGTGGTACCCTGATAATGTTAAACCATTTACTAACCACGTTCATTTGAATTGCTGTCGAATAATTGTGATAAATCACCAACTGTTTGCCATTGGTTCTATTCTATCATGTAAAAGAGAGCTTTTTGATCTCTTAATAATTGATATACATACATATATATATATATATCTCTATGACTACCTACATAAACTTTTGATTATTTATTTTTGATTCAAGATGAACTTTAATGGATCAGGATTTTTTATAGCTATATAATATTTATCGTGTTACTTTACATACATTTCAAGACTTTTTAATACTGATTGAATAATATCGTGATGTGAGTGTTGTTTGCTGCAAGACAATATTTACAGACTTTATTATTTTATTCAACATAGCACTGAGAAACATTGTATTATGATTACTCTTTATTATATCATGTTTGAAAATCATTTTAAATTCTTTCTAAAGGCGTGGGTTATTAAAGAATGTTAATTTCTTATTTTTAATTTGTATATGTTATATTTTATATCTATCAAGAATTGACTATAAAATGTGTTTATAGTATTATGACAATAATTAAGTCATCTGTCAACTGAAAATAATTTGCTTTAATAATGTCAGAGGTGCGTATTTTTACGATAAGCCTTAACAGTTCAGATTCATCATAAAAAACGAACAACAATGAAAAAAATCTTATATTTTCGAAATAAGAGATTGAAAAATTTTCTTAGTAATATGACCAACAATCCATTATTATTTAATTACAAAATATGTATACCTAGCTTATTATGACAATTTATTTAATACGTTATTTTACAAAGCATATAAAAAAAATAATTAATAGTGGTAATTTAATTAATGAATTCATTTGAAGTATTTTCTTGTGTCGTACGATTAGACGATCTTACGAATATCTCAATACATTATTATGTTGTCAAAGCAAAGAATGTTTTATATAAAATGCAACATTTTCGGTGCAGTATTAAAAGTGACAGAGAATTCTGTAATGATGACTAATTGGTCGACAAATCTATCCACCGGCCTGGTGCGAGAAGTTTTTTTAATTTAAAAAAATTGTTTTCAAATATTTTTGTTTGTATAGAATGGTTATTTCGAATAAAGATATAAACTCAGATTATGTCTCATGTATGCAAACACGACAACGTTCATTTATAAGAGAGGCGTTTAAGCCAAAAGCGATAAATTCAAAGATTTGTTTAGCTTCTTTGGTGGTCAGCAGTTCTCCTCGTTGTATGAGCAACATTAAGGGGGATTATTATATGAAAACGTAGGGCACAACCGGGATAACTTGTTCCATGGGGTAAATCAATCGATTTTTTATTTTAAAAATAAATATAAATAATAATAATGAATAAAAGATACAATTATTAACAAATACAATCGTAGTTACTTAAGAAAAAACATTCTTTATCACTCATATTTTATATTGAATGTGACTCAATTTCATAAATAATATAAACAATCTCACCATCACAAAATAATATGCTACTTTATTTTTTTTTAATTTTATATTTTTTATGTGTCATGCCTTCAGTGGAAGATTTTTATTTATAGTATAAGTATAAATTCATTAAAAAAAGACATTTCTCATATGGTTCACATATTATTTTATTTTAAATTATTTTATTTTTTTTTAATTTATATTCCGTGAAACCCCTTTTTTATAGTAATGTCTTAAGAGCAGTTTTGGAAAATTGCGGTTTCATAATTTCATTTACATATTATCATCAAGAACAATTTTGTTGTTATAATGCTTGCACGTTTCCTCTGCTGAATCACTTTCTAAGATCACAACTGACTTGTTGCATCAAAGACCTCGTGAATGAGTTTGGGTTGCAACTAAAATGCATCGGATCAAGAAATTTAGCATTCTACCAAAGAGAATGAACAAAATTCAAAGAGTTGAAAGAATCTCAGAAAAAATCATGTTGACGTCTGGAGCATGCACCATCAACTCCAAGCGGAAGTGTTGCTTATAAGAATGAACGAATAATAAAAATGAAGAATCTAGTTTAAAAGGGTTAGCAAATTCTTAAAAATAAAAAAATCTGATACATTTATATATTTTATTAAATAATTGTATTTATAAGATATTTCCACATTGACAGATATTTTCAAATTCCGTTTTGACATTAACCTATGAAGTAATCAATATTTTAGCTGTACTCTGCAACCCCACTCTCCCGGCTGAGAAATAAAAATGTTTTACAAAGAAAAGCGTAAGATGTGTGTTTGACCATCCATATGGCTTTGCAACACACTAGCCTCAATGTTGTTTACAATTAAGTATCGGACTTACCAGTGTGTCTTCGGGAACGAAATCCAGCGAGCAAAATATTATTTAAGTACGTCACCTTTAACACTTTCATGCGTTGTCCTTTGAAATCTTTGCTTCTAAATTATGATAATGACTGAAAGAATAAGGGTTTTGTTTATAGAGGTGGTTCAAAAACTTTAATTGATATAATTAACGTTTCCGTTTATCCGAAATCTGTAAAATACTATCTCATTGGTGCTTGATTTTCTTGAGCACATTACACAAAAAACACTATATAATATCTTTGTGTAAATAACTATACATTCAACCAAATAGTTAATTGAAAAACGAGTACAAAAAATGTGCTATTTTTCAGTTGTTAAAATTTAGTGGGTACATTTTTTTATCGAACAACCTGGAGAGCCTGTTTTTTAAGTAACTGAATATGAATTTTAGTTAAATGAAAATATTATATGTTATAGCCAAGTCGTTATATTTAAAAAAATCACATTTACGTATGATATAATTTAGTATCAACTATAATTGATTTTTTTATCCGTCTGCTATTTTTAACACACGAATTTATCATTCGCACTGATGTATTCAGATGGGCGTGTTGATGTGCGAATGTGCTTGGACGTATTTTGGCAAAATTATGAAAAAAAAAGAATTATCAAATATGACACGTTAGGATTTTTTAAATGTATGACGTACGTCATTCACTTTTCACAAATTAGCCTGCACCAAGTAACCCCTTTGCGGAAAAGGGAAAAGGGACAGCGAAATAGAAAAAAAATACCAGAATAAATCCGACACATGTGACAATGAGATTCCGACAACGTCAAAATGAGATTTCCGCGTGTCCGAAACGGAGATAAATAAATAATTTCTATGGGATTATTTTGTTTTCGTGCATCAACAAAGGTAATCCGTCGGAGAGCAAGCCAGATCACGTCGCATACTGAATGAAAAAAAAATGGCTTAAGTCAAACGAATTTTTTGATGGTTTGCGATCTTATGCTAAATATTTTTTCCAACTGAAGGCTTAAAAATGTGGATAAAAAGAAACAATATTTAAACATGTTTTATACAATACATTTTATGTGGAAGTTTTTGTCAGAATAATATTTAAAATGTGAAGTCTTTTGATTGGCTGTGTATTTTAAATGTATGCACATTCGTTGTGGCATGGAATATATTTTAATTAACACAAATAATCAGTTATTGTAACATTTGTGTAAAATATATCCATTAAATATCTTAGTCAATATTTTCAATTGAACAACAGCATTTATTAATGACATCATAAAAAAAACTATAATGCTCTCATGTAAAAATATTATTTCTTCTTTAGATAGCGAATGAATAGAAATAAAAGTAATTTTGCTAAGTATCATTTTCGGCAACAAAACTACTTCTTAATGCGATCCTATCCAAAAATTCTTCATGTGATTTGTTGTACTCCTCTTCAGTTGACAATGGTCATGATGAGCGAAACCGGCCCTTATCAATATATAATATTTCAAAAAGTAATAAAAACTGATTGTTTTATTTGCTTAAATTATTTTTACCAGGAGTTGATGGAAAACAGATAATAAGTGAAAAATAAATCTTATCGCTTAGATTAAAAGTAATATACGATCATACGATAATCGAAAAAAAATTACTCGGTTTCTCTCAATCATATCAGTGCATTTTTTCATGTTAGGGATCGCATAAATGAAAAATAGAGACCATCGGCCATATAAATAAATATAAGAATGTAATGTAACCACGTAATCCCTGTTTTATAACAGCAAATCGATTGCTGCAATTAGAGCTGATGCAAGGAAGAGTACCCGAGCTGGATTATATAAATATTTAATTAATTAAATACAAAAATACCACACCGATGCTCTTTACGAAATATTTTTTTAGATCCATTAGCTTGCTTACGTGAAACTCGACCCACCTATCTACATACACATGTTTTCATACTTGACCAAATGGTACGTAAGTATTTAAGAAATGCTAATTCGATTTGTGTTGCAGTAGTTAATACTAAAACGTGTATTGTTCGCTGCTCTACTTTGGAGTGTTAACAAATTCGTTTCGATGACACAGCACCTCACCAATATCCTCTTATGTTTTCTGTATGTCACAACTGGACTGAAACCCCAAAAGG
Source organism: Himalopsyche kuldschensis (assembly GCA_028554975.1). NCBI lineage: Eukaryota > Metazoa > Arthropoda > Insecta > Trichoptera > Rhyacophilidae > Himalopsyche > Himalopsyche kuldschensis. The sequence goes on from JAHFWI010000038.1 coordinate 9,342,110, forward strand.
TCTGCCCTTATGAACTACAATATTATGTAGCTTTAATAAGAAATATGTATCGTGTAAGAGGTTATTAGTTACCGTCGTGTATTACAGTCATTATAATGTATTCTAACTAAATACATATGTATCTAAATCTAAGTTCTTATTATATTTAAAATTTATATATAACTAGTATTGCTACCCGGCGTCGCTCGGACTAAGCGATCAATAATTATTTAATGTTATATCATTCGACATAATTATATCACAAAATCTAACATCGAAAATAGAGTTAAAATAAAATCACAAACTTTATTTAATTTGATGACAGCTCCGCCCCATTCTCGCCCATTAAAATGTCCAAATTTAAGGAAAAAATCTAATTTGCTGTCAAAGAAATGTCAAATAATAACTTCACGTAAACAATAAACATTATTATATTAATAAAAGCCGGGAAAAGTTCAGTAGTAGACTAATTTATTACATTTTGACTAAATGTCTTCGCCGATAAAAATTCAAACATATTTTCTTTCATATTCGTTTTTATGGCAACTTAATGACCAACAATGCAAAAGGGAATTACAGACCCACAGACATACATACGCTGTTTCGGTTTTATATATATATAATATTACTTTAAAATGCAGCCTAAAGTAAGAAAGGGGAAACGTTATTTCATTCGTGATATTGTAAACATTATTTATGGTTTTATAAACTTCAAGTAAGCAGAAAAGGGTCCTTAATTGATTGTTTTAGCCATTTTCATATAACTATACAATATTTTAATTATTAAGTTTTACTTATCAGCTGAAAATATTACAAATGCAAAAATATTTAATACTTAATTTTGGGTATCAAAAAACATGATTTTAATATTGTTTATTTTTATTGAAAAATACTAAACGAAAAATAAATCGACCTTTAAATTTGAAGAGTCAAAAATTATCAAGTGTATGAATCAATATATTTGTCTCGTACAAATCCATTGATGTATTGAATTGAAACAGATTAGGTAAATATTTAAATTATTTGAAAACAAAATAATTATAAAGTAATGAAATTGTAAACGTAAAATAGTATACGTCCGCTTGATGATGAATATTGATTTTAATAATTTTGATAATCAAGCATTTTAGTAATACAATGATTACATATATACGTTTACTTGTATGTGGGCCACTTACTTTAAAATTATATAATCCTCTGTAGGTATATATATATAAGTAGTAGAGAGGTGTCATCATTCTATAAGTATCCAATAACATGGAGTGCTTCGCTTGTTACGGATTTCGTCGACGAACCAGAAATAAGTTGACATTTGAAACACACCTTAACTACAGCGTGACATCGAAAAATAATACTAAGAATCTAGTGATTATATCCAAATCCACCGTATGATACAAAAGTTGTCGCATTATAAGCATTCAATGAATAAAAAAAAAGTACGATGTGAAACAGTTGTATGTAATGTATCAAAACTTACAAAATTCCGATTACATTAATCGTAATTCAATACTGAAAAAAATATAAGCTTGAATGACAAATTGTAAAAAAAAATTATAATTTACTTTCGACTGAAAAGGGTTAGAGGAATTTCAATATAAAAATCGAAACCTTTTAAACTAACGGTTTGTCATTACCGGTTTCACCTTTCGGCATCTTCAAGAATTTCATTCATGTGAAATCTCAGAAGATTCCAAAAGGCGATACCGAGGTCATCAGTGTCATAACTCATATAATAAATTCAAATTTGACGTAATTATAATGTTTTATACGAATGTTTTTGTTTCATAGTAAAATATCAAGCTAGACTGTATTGTGAAATATTCTCATTAAAACTAACTTCATGTTGATGAATTTATTATATGAAGTGTTAAATAATTTAAAATATGGTGAATCACTTTTCAGAAACCGATATTTCTCATTTTTTATTGGTGAATATCAGTACCGGTTTCACATGTTTAATAAATGTTATTTGAAATAAATATTGGCTAACTCTGAATTAAATTTCAAGCCTTAAAATAATCTTCAATACAGTAGATATTTATTTTACAAATATAATTTTTTAATATTATTTATTATCTTGAATTTGATCGATGTTATTGCTAACAAAATATTGGTAAAAATGTTACAAAGTTTATTGTGTAAATGTGCCGGATGTAAAATTTTACTTATTTTCTATCTGTGTGGGTGTATTGTAATTTGTATGTATTATGCAAATAAAATAATTATTATGAACGTTACAGATAAAGCGTCGTCACGTCATGAAATCAAAGTATGCATGTTCACTACGTATTTCTAGAAATTTACTTAAAATCGAAATATAATTTAATAAAACCCGCTTAAAAGCTTTTAGTAATTTAACAATCTCGTTGAATAATTTAAATTTTATAACCTGTTTACACAAATTAAGAGTTTGTTTTAGTGTAAAACATAATCATTTCAATTTAAAATTTCTAAAGTTATATTTTGATTCACCGATTAGCGTATGTGCTCCCAGTCTCTTATAACTTTCATGCATAATTAATATACGTCTATAAAGTATTTGGAGTCGTGCTGATAAGAAATATCAGCGCATTACTGAATACTTAAAAAGATTTAATCTCGAAACCATTCTTAAATTAGGCACTTAAGTTAAAAATATCGTTAATGTGTGTTTATAGCGGCTGAACATTTATTTTGGATAATTTTGTTGAAACTATCTAATTTATTATAATCCCGCCCAGTATTGACAGCAATCCAATGGCAAAGTGGTGTTATAAATTCATAAACTTTTGATTACAAATAATTGTAGTGTAATTTATTATATGCTCAGGAATGTTTTGCTTCCATATTCATCCGCGATTATACACAATGGAAATTTAAATCTTTATTAGTATTCTGTGAAATATTTTATATTTTAATCAATTTCTGACTAAGTCAAACAAAACATTTTATTTGTCTTATTAATTTAGCCAGATTCTCTACTCAAAAACTTTCTCTATATATGATTTGAAATTTTTTTCATTTTAAAACTATATGAAATATATTACATATTCGCCATCCGATTTGTGAAGTAAAACTTTCTAAATTCATCAATTAGTCCAATTTTATATTCATTATGAAACTAATGATTCTAGTATAATTCAGTTGTCAATTTTATTATTTATATGTATTGTACAATTGTTTATGTAATATGAATAATTTTTCACGATATAACTTTACTTTAAGGATTTCGACTGAGGGTGCTTGATGGAATTTCAATATCAAATTTGAATTGTTTGAATTTTGTACTTTTCCATGAGTTTTGTCGCTAGCGACCCGGGTTTCGCCCTTCGGCATCTTTAGGCATTTCATGTGCACGGATGTACTTGAACTGACCTTCAACCGCCAGTTGAGCGTTAACTGACCTTAAACCGTCAGTTCAAGTACATCCGTGCACTTGAAATGATTGAAGATGCCGAAAGGCGAAACCCGGGTCGTTAGCGACAAGACTCATGAAAAAGTACAAAATTCAAATAATTCAAATTTGATATAACTTTACTTTGTGTATAAATCTTCATTCAAAATTTTAAATTGATATCAAACAAAAGAGGCAATTTTTCGTACGTAGACCGATTGAAACAAATCGAGGATGATTCAGCGAAAGCTTTTAAAAGGCTAGATCCGTAACGGTGTATGTACTCCGGCGAGTACATGTGTTCCATTATCATTCGACGCTTTCTGATCGCGATTTGAAAACATTACCACGCCGAGGAGACTTTATAACAGATGTTAAACATTGTCAGTTGAAAATTGTGAATGATGTTTTTCATCCTCCACGCCGGAACCGGAAGGAGGTGTTCGTTCTTTCTTTTCTTCCTGTCAGGTGAACGTGGATGAGAGTAAATTTGTGAGAGCTTTCAACAATTTTGTGTGTGTGTAGAAGTTAATACAGGTGTATGCGATACCCGGCATATAGACGTTTTGAATACCAAAATCAAAATAAAAAGTACCAATTTTAAAACGTACTTTGAATCACGCCTTCTATTTTTTTCTTCACAGCATGGATAATAATGTATATGTTCATTAGATCAAGATAAGTCACATATTGAACGAGATTATTACTATAAATTAGTCAATTTAATTTTTTTATATCATGTAAATACGACTTATTATGTATAATAATGAAATACTCCTAAGTCGATTCGAATGATGATGAAATTATAATAAATCAATACCTTCCTTTCTCATCAATCTTACTAATTTTTATTTCCAATAATAATAAATAAGCAATATCGTGTATTTATTTTGCATTTTTTTATATAAATGCAATGGATTATAATCATTTCTAATGTTTCACTTGTGCTTAAAAAATTTACCCAAAAAAATAAAGGTATAGATAGAGATGTATTTATCCTGAGACTCAAAATCGATAAAAAATATTGCACAGGTATCCTCATATTGACAGTTTATTGTATAATAGCTTAGATTTTATGGTAAAGTTGAACACATTTCGTTATCTATCTGTTTGTTCTGTGCTGCCAGTAATGATCAACCATTGAAACTAACATTTCGAAACTATTTCCACAGTGCTAGTGTTGCGAGAGATGCAAATAATTCGGGCAGAGAAGAGAAACTTGAAACATAGCCGATTTCGTTGCAGAGAGTTAGTTAAACACAAACGTATACCACTTATTTCCAAGCCCACGGCGGATTGTGTACCTGGTGCAACATTAAAGCGAGCGAACTACTCTCGACAGGGGAGTTGTTCGAGTACTGCTCGCATAAGAGCGTAACGTTGTCACACCTGTCCTGGTACAGAAATGCGGCCTTTGCCTACCTAATCTCGATAACGCTCAACTTTCAAGTCTGCGATTTTCGACGGATGAAGCGGTGCGGTCTTCGCCTCAAGTACTTCGCCTCAGACGCGTTGAATAAAGATAAAAATGACGAGCATCCTATAGATTACAGCCACAATCATTTATTTAAGATAGTTTCAATAAGCGTAAATACTACCTATATAATTATTGTTTTTATCACAACAATACATTTTTTAACATTAAATTACTTTTTCGATATACATAATTTTACATGTAACTATTTTCCGTATTCCGTTTATGTCTATAAATCTGATTTGCTTATTTTTAATAAAACCGATTTGAAGTTTTGAAAAATGCACTGTAGCACAAAATATTTTCAATCATGTATTGCATGTTTTTTTACTATCGGCTTAGCTGATTTTTAAATGTGCTAAAATGGAGTGATTTTTTTTTTCTGAGTCGCTATTTGAGTTCACTTTTTTATTGAAAATGAGCGAAAAATCTCAAAAACTTAAAAATTAAAATTTTAGACTATTTTACTGAGGGTGCAATGTACATAATGAATACCAATTCAATTCAAAATTCTTGCACTGTTAAAGAAACCGGTCTTGATATCATCTTGTATGATAATGTAGAGCTACCTTTAATTTGTTTATATAAATAAATAACAAAATTAAAGACAAGTATATAACTTTTTTTAAGAAGACATCATTGACGACACGTTCTTTTTAGTTTATAGAAATCTCTTTAAAATTCATATCAACATTTTTAATTTATCTATATATAATCGCATATGGAATAAGGCTTTTATAAAAAGTGATAAGTTTTAGTTATAATTAAAATTCATCCATCTAGCATTCTAGCACATTATTAATTTTAGTAAAATGTTGATTCGGCTGTATATCAGGAATGCCATTCCAACACGTTTCGAGTGTGAAACTGACTGCGTTAATCGCAAATGAACGATCTATTCTTGTTTATAAATTCACTTATTTCTTTATTGTATTATAATATGAATAGTCCAAGCTTTATAATAAGTCCTCGTGAGGTAGGTTATATTTATTAATAACTGTACATAACACATTGAACTTAACGACTATTATAATAATATGCGATATATGGAACCAAACCAGTTTCTCGAATATTTATTGCCTATTATTGAATTCAACATCCTCTCGTAAAGTAAACTGACTTCGAACGAATTATGTAACTTCTAACACTTGGATCTCATTGTATTTGTAAATACGCTGTGATAATAATATTATATTTTGGACACCCAAGAGTTTCCGATTCTCGGATTATTGTTAAAAACATTTGCTTGAAATGCTACTGTAAGCTATTTTCGTGCGAATATAAACACACAACGAAAGTTTGCGTTTATTCCTCTCTTGTAAGTGAACTGGTTTTATAGCAAATAAGTGGGTACCCACTTAAGTATATGTGTTTATATCCGCTTGAAACGATCATTTGTAGAATCAAACAATTTCTTTTTTTTAACAAGAAATTTTGAATGAGTTGTTTGATTGCTTCTTATAATGAATTTTCACTAACAATCGCCGTTTGTAATATAAATATAATAAATGTAATAGAAGCATGCAAAACGTTAATTAAAAAAACGATAAGTCTTCCTCCGGTATCTATTTTTCAATTATTATTTATATTAGTGACCGTATTTTCACAGACATTCTACACTAAATGAAGTTATTACGAAAAAGTTGACGTATAGAGTTTTTTTTGCTATAATTAAAATCAACATGAGTACAAGAATAATTATGTTGTTTTTCTTCTTACCGTGTTTGTGTAGAAGGGTGCCTGGTCTCCCGCAAGTGCTGGGAAGTAGGCTGCCATTCCAGCGGCGGCTGCAGCGTCAGAATATGGTGCACTATACATTGATAGTGGAACACCAGCCGACGCTAGCCTTTGGTAACTCAGCAACTCGTACTGACAAGAGCAGACCGTCTGCCCGGTGATGGGATCCTGGAAGATCGGCCTCCCGGTGTCACAGCATCGCGGAGCTGATCCGGTGGGGGGCGGCGGGGGAGGCGACGAGGATCTCGCACCCTGCGGTACATTGGCAGACGCGACTCCTGGGGGTGGAGAGTTCGACGCCGTCGAGATGGCACTCTGTAACAAGGACAAAATTATTGTGCCTTTGAGCGCGCTCCTCTTCTTCGGGTATGAAAGGAATTGGAACAGGGTTAAAGGGTAGTTGGAAATTCGCGCTTGTAATATGAAAAAAATAGTATAACATATTTTAATAATATTACATATCATACAAATGATCGCAATGCAAAAGTGTAGGATCCTACTAATACTACTACATGAAACAGCAAGACGCGGTCAATCATTAAATATGTTTCGCCATTTTAAATAAACACGTTACATCAATAAGATAATTTATGAATAATTGAAGCAGAAATATATGAAAATAAAGTAGATGAAAAAATTTGTGTATAAATAAAAACTATTCCCCGATGAAGTAATGATTTATGTCAAGCCATGAAGATTTTCTAATAATTCATATATTACCTTAATCATTTTTAGACTACCCTCAAATGGTATAATAATAATTTAGGTTCCTAATAGTTGTATACTGAAATAACATTGTGTGTCCCCACCACTTTATTATAGATACAATTTTTGGTTTAACCCTTTTGATACAAATGCTTTCACGCAAGATAAAACCCTCCACAATAGATGCAAGCCCTTATATACCGAGCGTTGTAATAATTCCTATCATATACTGCAGTTAAATTTACATTTCACGATTGTACAAAGCAGAAAGAGGCGTGTTTAGATATAATATTAAAATGACATTTAAAACACATTAAGGATATGTAATAATCAAAATAGAGTAGACCATACACATCATATTACAATGGAAGATATTTTTTTCTCATTATGCTTCGTCTAATGTATGTAGGTAGCGCATTCAAATTAATATATTCACCGGTGAATGAAACCGTCAAACACATTTTAAGTAGCGTCTGAGCCGACTTTTAACCATTGAAATTAATCATAAATTGTATCTTAACGATATACAGACCATTCAAATACTGAGGAGTTCAAGATGGTCTGTATATGTAATGACTTATTCTCTTTATTTGTTGCCCAAATCTCTTAAGTCAGAATAAATTCTTATAAGTATAACAGTGGCTTATTTATCAAAATAAATTGTTCGCGGTACAGTTGCGCACATTTCGAATACTTACATAGCGGTTAAAAAAACTCGAGTAAAGGAGTAGACATTTTTTATTCGGAATTGCTTTCGATGCCGTAGTAAAAATGAACTTTAAATTGGACTTTTAATGGAATAAAATATTAAACCTTTTGCCTTTAAGGTTGGTGGTATAGTTAAAATTCAAAATAAAATTTAGTTTACATCCTTTTTTTATCAATTTTGTTTATATTATTTTTTATAACTTATATGTATATGTTTAGGTGAACAATTTGTTTGTCCCACCGCATTCCATTATGTGTAAGCAGCCGTTGTTAACAGCCGCCTTCCATGACGCTATACGACCAAGAAAATAAACGAATTATTCTTCACTTACTTGGCCTGATGCAAATCTGCACATGAATCAGTAATAATAAAAAATCCTGATATATTTGACAGCTCTTAAATAAATAGATCATTCTGATATAAGCAAACTATATAGCTATCAAACCCCCGATTGAATGTAAATAGAATTTGTGTACGGTGGCGTACCGTAGAGCTTGAGTTAAGGCTTAATTCACTTTGTTGGTCGTACAGACTTGTAATGTAGGTGTTTATTTTAATTATTGGACATCACTGCATTAGTTAACCGTCATCAAGGCAGCTCTCTGAACATGTGACGAATAAAAAAATTACGTTTTTCAAAAAAAAAATATTACAGATATTTAATATAGTCAATAATATTTAACTATACGTTATAACAGATTAAATTATATTGTCATTATTTAAATTGTTATCATATTTTTCTATCACCATTATTGTAGCAACGTAATAAAAACTATGATCGATTAAACTGGTCTTTCACTATTTTCCAACAATATTTATCAGTTTATAAAACAGTTATAAATTTATAACTATTTATCTTTGATACTCTAATGCTTATGACTTAAATTGAAATATATTTATTTATTTTTATTATAAGGGTATAGCATGATGGCTGAGTAAAATATTATTACACTATTAATGAAGTTCTATTAATGGTTTCTTTAATGTTCGAGCTAGTACAACAACTGTCGCCAGTAAATTTAATTATAATAACATGAAATATTGAGCAGTGTTGAATGTTTAAAAAATATTTTTAATTTACCCTTCCATTCGCGAACATGGTTTAGCGGTATTTTTAATATTCGCAACTCACGTGTTCGAAAATACATGGAAACATAGAACAAACCCGACTGCTAATGCTAAAAACATACAATTTTATCCGCACAGCTGCTTGTCATAATAACTCTGTTTCCGCCTATATTAATATACTTACTGCTTGTCAAATTTCATGATGGGTACACAAGGGTAACTTTCGACAAATACGTAATATGTCCCTTGAATACGTATTATTTACCCAGAACCACTTCAAGAAAAATAACAATAAAAAAACGGACGAATATGACAAAAGTAATATTTCATCCCCTACCTATATGACTCAAATACACAAAAGATTTTAATATTTTTATTAAAGATTATAATGACAACTTTAAAGAATATTACCTTTTAATCGTAAGAAATTATAAAGAACAGTTGAGTAAATATTGTTATTAAACGACCAAATCATGCATAATTGTACCGGATATTTTTGTTCGCATGTAGATTTGAAACGTTATATAATATTATATATATGCAAAAAGTAGTAAAAACAAAACACACATTTATTTTGATGTACCTACATATTTTTGTATTGTAAGCGATATGATGTTAGCTAATTTAATTTCTGTAGTAAAGTTTTTGGGTATGTAAAAAAAAAAGCGACTGATTTTTTTTTGCCAAAATCAATTATGAAAGTACTGAACCGATGTTGTAATTTATTCTTACATCATTTTATTACAACGCTTTATATAAACCGTAAAATAAATAATTGTACCAATTTTCTTATGATTTTAGTTCAGATTTTTTTTGATTGCATAGGGAAATTGAAAATTTTTACATCGTCATAAACAATGTAATGCGCTTATTCAAGCGAACGTGGCAAGTTGTAAGTTTTAATGCCTTCTTAGTTACTTTGTAACGGAATATTTACCTACCTACATATATATTCAAAGATCAGGAGAGCACAACATCCCGAACCACTCATTCTTTATTGCAACATGTATTTATGAAAATATTCACCAATTTAAATTTTTAGTAATATCAAATATTCATAACAATAAAAGGCTTTTTTTTGTCTGTCATTATTTCAGCAACAAATTAATTGCTGACTATAATTACCATGCTAGTTTTTTACGAATATTATTTATATGCTTGATTTATTTAACACAATTAATGAGCAGTATGTATGTATATATAAATGGACAAGATCCGGGAAGTTGATCCATATGTTTATACTGCCGTTATAATACTATAAAATCTAGTTGCGATGACAATTTCTATAGGATAATGGACAATAAAAGTTCTATTGGATATTTATTATCACCTAGGAAATTAGTAGAAATAAACATACAAATAGACTTATTCCTTTTTACATAAACATATAATAAACTGTTAATCAAAAGACAAAAATCGTAAAAATAGAAAGAAACGTATTTTTATTAAATTAATCAGTTTTTCTATAAAATTTTGCTAAATGTATTTATTATATTTAACAAATAATTACAAAATGATCCACTTTTTTAGTTCGAATAAAACTCTCAAAAGGTTATCAACCAAAAATTAGTCTTATCTAGGCTTAAAAACATGTATTGACTTATTACTTTTAATTTTAATATTTATGGACTAAAATATAATTTAAATTATTTTACTGAACGATACGTGATATTTGTGACTTGGCCAGAGCCCAGTTTTTGTCGAGATGCTTTTAAAAAGTACCGAGTTGTCTTAATACTATTATAATTATTTGTAAAGTGATGTTTTTTCCTGTTTTAAATGAGCCGTGAAGTGAAGACGCGTCATACGATACTGCCTTTCTAAAAGACCCATAAAACTTTTAGGTGTTTTACCCCTGATATATATTAAATATATCGTATATTAAGGAGAACAGGGAGAAAGTTCGCGTGAAGGAACAATAGATTGAACTTGCATTATTGTTGTTTATATTTCAATATTGGCCATTAATCATATTCGGTTGTCATTGTGCACGTTTTACTCAAACCAAAGTTTTGATGAAACAAGCAATCTTTGAAAAGTCGATTTAAAGTTTTTAAATAACCGAATGAATTTTTTACCGCCACGCCATGAAAAATATCAAACTTTAAAATACCGGCGTCGCCATTCAATTAATACTTTAACTTTATTTACTTTTTGCAAATAATAGTTTTAAGCTATCATGAATTCGATTAAGATTATGTTTTTTACTTAAAAAATATCTTTTTTTATTTTTTAACGCTCAATAAAAATATTAATTTTCAAAAAAATAAATAACACGATAGAAATATAGTATCATAATTTTTTGTCAATATTAAAAGCAAATTTGATTGAAAACATTTTGAATGCGTATGCACAATTTCAAAAGAGTAATTTTTAAATGAAAGTAAGAAATTAATGTAACCCAATTTTAAAAACACCGTCACCTAAGTGGAATAATTTATTTTGTGTTGTATTTATGATTAGTTTCCATGATTGGTGTCATTCTGATAAAAATATATTTACATTTGAATGTTTAATGTTTCGTTATCAATAAAGACATTCAATTATTAATTACGTTTTATCGCGTAAGATTTTGAAGATGTAAGTATACAGATACAAGTAAATGTTTCTTTTTGTTTAGAGTGCCGCTAATTTTTACTTCTACAAAATGTTATATTACACCATGATAAAAATCAATTACCAATTGATAACATTACGCAGATATATGATTAGTTTTTAGTTCATATGCGAAACTAATTTATGTACACTCATATACCAAGAACAAACAGTCTGGCTAGTCTGTATGTATATTTTAGTAAAAAAATGTTTTTCTATATTTTGTCTGTATAACATTTATTAATTCTCCATTTTCAATCGATAAATTATTTCAATACTAATAATAAAAAGTTGCTTACAGTTTTATGACGTTGCCATAACATAAATTTGACGGAACAACTGTTAGTGTCAATCGATTTAACGTATTCAAATTGAAAAGACGAATAATTCCCATACCGATACTTAACATAATTAAATTCGAGCCTTTTACAACTATCATGCTGTGTATTAAGACTACGCGTTTAAAACTGGATAGCTTTTTCCACTATAAAATAAAAACATGCTAGACCAGAATTAAAAGCATGAGGTCATTAAGAGACCAGGTAAAATGTTAGTAAGTTGATACATCACATCTTGAGTCAAATAAGAAAACGCTAGTTTAAGATTTTTTTAACCTCTTCTTGGGGCTTCACTGTTATGTCAAATCAGCTCAGTGACGGCTATTGTTTTATTCAGATTTCAACCTCTCATAAAATAATAACCAAAATAATATTTACTACTAATAATACGGTTAAATTACCCAGACAGAGTTGATGAACTATCAAAGTCTTGTTTATTTTTACATGGACCAGTGGTAAGCCCATCGCTTCAACTAGAATCGTAGTAAGAACTGGGCACATAATCATTGAAGGTGCAATACCTTCGATCAAAATAACTTTTAAGTATTTTACAGTGATAATTGCCATATGTGAATTTACAAATAAAATTGATGCCATGAATACAAATACTTAAAAGGAGAACAACAAATGTAAGAAGTACTGAAAGAAAAAATAGCAAGTATTTTTTGCATTAAAAGAAAATCCGATGAGGCTATTTCCATATCAGTTACAGATTTAGTGAAACCGGTCATGGTCTTTTATAAAAATTGGAATACATTTGGTGTTTTAGTGTTCAGATTAAAATTAAAAATATTTATCAATTCAATCATGTTTAAATAAATAAATATTGTTCCCAATTGTTTCCGGGCACGTCCCTGTTATAAAATTCGAGTCCGTTACTCACAATTGAAGTGCTGTTGGAGGTTAATAGAAAATGTCGAATTTCTAAAGCAACTACGCTATCTTCGCAGTTATCTTGATGAATTTAAATTTATAAGCAGAAATAAAAAAAGAACCACGAATCTCCGAGTGTAAAATCATTTTCGCATTCCAATTAAAATATTTATACCGTATTTTTTTATATTTTATTCAATGATACGAGTTCTCACATTTAACATAATTAATTCTGCGGTTTTAAAAAACTTTCAACAAAACCACTCCAATATTTGGGATATTTCTATGAACATTTTGTTACTAATAAACATGATTCACTAGTGACGTCTCATTTAGTATTTTGTTATTTGCGATAAATTTCAAACAGATACTAAAATAGTTCGTGGTCAGTAATCTCATTGAGTTTCTTTTCATATTGCGTAAATTAAATAATATGTAGTTTTAATTGCTTGATGATGTATTTTATTATGACTCCGATATATTTTCTTATTTTTTTTTATTTTCATTGAATATTATTACCACATTAACGCAGTCGAATACCACGTTAGTGATTCAGCTTTATTCATAAAAAAATATCCAATAATTTATTAGCCAAGTCCTTGATAATATTGTATTATATTTTGGGTATATATTATTCCCATGCAGTTATAAATGACAAATTTAAGTTTGTCTTCCTCGTACTATCTATACTAAAAAAAAACATTTTTCCATTACATGATAAATCGCGAATATCGTTCTTGTATCGAGTATCTATGGTAATTTTTTACATCACCTTTTCTTTTGTAAATAGTGGCTCTAGTTATTTATTAACGACTTAAATAAAGTATCGCAGAAAAACAATATAAAAATGTGATTTTCGTGGTAATATTTTGTCTAAAAAAAATGATATTTCTGTGGCAGTCATTTAACGAAATAATAGAAATATTTATCACAGGCGCATTTTTTCATTGCAAAATTGACACATTATTATAAAGTTAGGTAAATATCTAATCTGTTTATTTTAAGTGTCTGAAAGCATATTTTAATGCTATTCAGTGATTAATGATAATTTAGTTTTATCAAGTATAGTTATATCCTTTAATTATTATTGTTAGCATAAAAGAAGACTTTAATAGCTGTAAGATTGGTATAACTGAGGAGATGGAATTTTTGAGATAAGGTTGCCGCAACTACTGCAACGTTTACAAGTATTGATGTTCTTTAAGAAGTAATCTACCAAAAATACGAAATCCACGTTTTTATACAACGTTTATACAAACCCTTTTTACGTATGCTATTGTTTGACGGTGTCTAAATAATTGGAAACAGCTGATGATTTAATAATTTTATTTATGTATATGCTTACCGTTAATTTCATTAGGATTTACGATTATTTTTAAAATAACCTATGCATACTCTTACGACTATAAATTCTTTCCTAAAAACGATGGCTACAATCTAATATAATTCAACCACATTAAAAACTTTTTCAACACTATTCAAGGAACAGAAATCAAAATAATGTACCTAACTTTAAAAAAAACCATTGATTTTTATACTTATTATAATGCTATTTTAATTTTAAAAAAGCTGCAGCCTAGAAACGGAAAGATAGATGAATTGTAATATATCGAAATTTAAATATAATAATCAATTTTGAAATATCTTCCGTAAAATCAGCAGAATATATGTTTTTTTTATTAGACAAAAAGTGGTAATTGTATGGTTTGGTATTGTACAAGACAAATGTTTTACGACTTTGATAGCGGATACGGTGATACCACATAAAAAGTTTTATTAGTTATTAACTACGAGTTTTTAGTGTAATTTAGCCACTTATATATTCAAAACATTGCTATTATTTCCTTGACTGCACTAAGTATTATCTATTTGTATGATAGGAGTAATCTCATTTCACATAATTGAAAAGCAGTATTCCAAAAACCTAAGTACTGAGAAAAATAAATAAAATAATGATTGTAAAACTAATTACCTAGCCCAGCCAAAGAATATAATACACTTCTAATATATGTATGTGACTATAAGTGAACATAATCGTCCATACTGAAAATACAGAATATAAACACTGAAAACTTATTTTTTCGCAAGCATGTAGTCTGGTACGTAACATGAATTTGCCTATTTTTTTATAACTTTTTAAAAAAAAAAATCGTTGAATGTTATTCCAAGCTCTCGGCTTTTTATTCAACTGATTCAGTTTTCATACCACAGTGGTATTTTGGCTTATTTTGAAATATGATTTATAGTAACCTACTTACAAGCTTTCAAGCAATTTAATTCTATGGGTAAAATGCATCATCGTCAACCAACAATAGTACCATTTATGAAACTTATTAACTACATATATTGGATTGATTTTATTCATTATATTCATCAAGCTATGCAGTGAGGGCTTATAATTACAGGGTACAAACAAATTTTCTAGTAAAATTAAATAAACAAAATGATTCTTGTCATGGTAACATGTACTGCACAAGTTTTTGTCACAACCATGAAAATGCATTTTCGCAGCCATGATTTTTTTTGATATTAACTCGTATCATTTTCTTTGTGGTTTTACAGCGCAGGAGTATGATTATATTGATGTACGTGAATGTATTTCTGCGATAATCTGTCTTACTTGTCACGATTCGTAATTGATTGTAACTCGATTCCAAAATAAGTAAACAAGAATATTTATAAATTACATGCACCTTTATGAGATTTCTTATCAAAATTATTTGAAGCCGCCGCGAAATCATCGATCACTTACTTTGACCAATATATTAACAAAATACACCCTGCGTACAAAATTACAATTTGAAAAAATTTACCTGACTATCAAAAATGTTAATTTAATTAATTTAACGTTACGATGGTAACGTAAAGATCATTACAATGATATGTTACAATGTTATTATGAACCAATGTTAATATGAAAATGTTCATTGTTATATCGAATCAATAAATATTTAATGATATATTAAAGTTTTCCTGCGTTTATTTTATTGATGACTTCGTCGTGGTGAATATCTGTTGACAACTATTTTAAAATCATTTCATACACAAGAAAACCATTGGTAAAATACGTTGATTATAGCTGTGAATAAAGTGATATTGACGTATTTAATAAGTATCGTGACAACTGTTAGTTTATAACACATTAAAATAACTAGTTTACCATTCAATTCGCGCCCTAATTATTAAATTTTGAAATCATTCACCGTTAACGCACACAAGACTTCTACTTAGAACTGCTTCATTAAAAAAAATCAACCGAGCATATTAAGCGAAGATTTAATTCAACCTCAAAATGAGAATTGTTTATGTCGACATGATAGTTATGTTTTTTTCAGTTGTATATTAATAAAATAAGAATTAATTGTCCAGAGACCGAGTGTTCGTTAACACTGTGTTCTTGTGTCACTCTAATTGACGTTGCTTAAAATTTTGCAACAATAATACACACATTTGATGTTGTTGGTAAATATGATTTTAAAAATAAATATTTTATAATTAGTCGTGACTCACGCAACCATGGTATATTTGAAAAAACGTTGATAAAGTATATCAAATTAAGACTCACTGCCTTACTATCACACAACGGCTTTTTTAAAGAATGATACATAGTCATTTTTTTTTTTTTTTAAGATTATGAATTTTTCACATTAACAAATTCACTGTAAAATGTAATAAATTTTCTTTTCACCCTGTTTTGATGCCGCACTGATTTTGATACGCCAATATGTAAAAAGATAAGTGGTTACATTGCGACACCATTTTTACCAATAATACTTGTTTTCTATTTGACGCGTGAATGTTCTTTCGATTAATATGTTCTGATTGAAACACCGATTTACTTATCTATATAGCTTTATACAGCTGTTCAATTGATACATTTTAAGAAGCACGAAACATTTAATACATTTTATAAATTGTGATCTACCGTCACATACATATTATTATGGATAGATTATTTATCGTCTTGAGATTTACACAGAAGTTTTAGTGGTCGAGTGATGAATTAAGGTACACATATAGTTGACTTTTTCAGTAGAAATATCAAAGGTGTGAGGTACATTATTAAACGTCAATTTGGTTAGAAACTTCTAAAAAAACCTATGTGTGTGAGATATCAATTGCCGAGGCCCTCCGAGTCTTCCAGCACGATTTCCAATCCACGGTCAATTAACCGAATCACCCAATGAATATTTGCACACAGATATAAAAACGAGGCGTCAAGAGAGCGATAAAGTAACAATTAGTCAGTAATTAATTTCACGAACTTTGCTAAAAAGAGCGGTGGAGGTAATGACTTACAGCCAGTACCGTTTACCCGTGCAGTATTGTCAATTAATGATGTATAATAGACTCAAAGCTCACCGTCCATACTTGATGGAAAGGAATTTTACAAGAAAATAGTAAAAAAAATATTTGTACTTATTCCACAATTAATTAAGTAGGATCAGGACCGGTATCGCTAATCGCGGGCATTTTTGACTATCTCAATATATTATTGTCTGCTTATAGATTAAAATAAAATTGAATTAAATATTTTAATTATTATTATATTAACGACAAGAAATTCTTTAAAAAAGCTTTATGTTTACAATTTTTTTTTATCTTTAATCAGAAATTTTGAGGGCGTTAATCATGTTTACAAAGCAGGTGTTAATATTTATTTATAATTGAGTTTAAATACATTTGCACCGATATGTTTACTGAGGGGAGAGTGAATACTTTCTGACAATTTGAGTAGAATGCCAATAGGTGGTGTATAATAATAACCGGTTTGGCGGAACAATAAAAAGCAAACAAGCATTCTTAAAAAGACTCTTTTTCAGCTTGTCTATCTTAGTCCGTATCTCAAAGTGATCAAGAGATGTTTCGATCGGATTTACTCGACAGTCACATATACTTTTACATATATATCTATGTATTGATTGCAGATTATAACAAGTAATTTCGTTCACCGCGATAAATACCTACGCCTAATGTCGCTATATGCCTATAAAAATTTTGCAAAAAGAATAATTCAATAAATTTTATTTGTTTTTAGCCGCAGCAAAATTTTGGTTGACAATAAAAAAAAAATGGTTTTTATCTGATACCATTTCTGAAAAGTGATGTTCGACGATTGATTCATAACCTCAAAACCTGTCATTAAAACCGCAGTGAGATGAAAAACTCCTTAAGTCTACGTGCCTCAAAACCTTAAACAGACATTATATACGAAAACGGCATTTACTACGCTGTTCTTTGAAGCATAGTTACGATGTCTGACAATTTAAGGTATTTGGACTTAAACGACTTTGTCTTGCGATTGATATTTTTTTTTTATCATATGATTCCGAAGAAGGAGGTTTTAAACATTAATATTATGAATAGTGAATAAATAGTTAAAAAAACAATAACACTTTTTTTGTACTTACTCCACATTAGATTTATTAGGATCAGGACCGGTTTCGCTCATCGCGAGAATTATCAACTTTTTTTTTTTAAATACAATTCTATTCCACCAAGTATTGCCGGTAAACACCATAAAACTGATCAATAAATAGTTTCTGATTTACCACTTAAGCTACATTAATTTTGCAGTAAAATTATTTCCAATAATTTGGTACAACATTCACTAGGAAACTTGTAATATCGTCCGCTAAAACATACATTTGCAAGAATAGAAACAGCGTGGAAGAATATATATTAATTATCCTTCCGGTTGTTTTTGTTTCTTGAAGCTATTGGTCAATTAAATCGATCTTATAATGAAATATTTTTCGCTCAATGAAATTGTTTGCCAATGTAATGTTTTATTTGAGCTTGTTCACTATTAAAATTTGCTAAGTAAATCGTAGGCCAAAGTTGAATCGGTGGCTTATATTGTTCGTGGCTTGTGTTGAATGGAGTGGAGAGCTTCTTTACCGCATGGATTGTATTTTAATATAATTATTTGGTTCATACAGAATACGAGGCGAGGTCAACGGCACGTGTAAAGAATATAACGATGTTAAGCAAATTGACTTCCGTCCCTTGGTCGGACTTTTTCCTGGCCAAAGCCGATTTTGCGCGTGCATGCCTGACTACGTGAGTGAAATTTACAGAATACAATACCACGTAACAAGCGTTCAAATAAACACACCGTCGAAATATTAAATTTACGCGTCTCATTTTAAGGAAGTTGTAAAACAATAATCGTTAATTTATCCGTTGTGAAAGTTGCCATTATATAGGGATATCAATGAATAACGAAAAAATCTACACGGCTAAAAACGTACAGTAATATTAGCTTATAAATAAATAGATATAATATCGAGATTTTTTTTTTTAATGGATTTAAATAAGCGTTATTTTTTATCGTTAATTGTTCAATTGATCAGCGCTGTACTGCTCTTACAGACAAGAAGACAGTACATGACTCTGGCAATCTTTTGAAAAATACTGAGAATTAATAAATTTATTTTTCTCAGTAACTTAGCAGTAACTAATTCCTGCTGTTTTTATAAGAATTCAACAATTTAAACATTTCCCTATACGTACAATCCTATCTTCTTTTTATAACTACAATAAATATTTGCATTTACTGCCTCTTTGCCAAGAAAATTAGTGAAAGGTTTATACTTTAGCAGATCGCATTCATAACTCAATATATGAGATTTTCCGAGTGTCTGCCTTCTTCCTTGGAAGGGCAGTGTACACTTCACCATAAAATAAGATTTAAGTCTGGAAAAGAATACAAATATAGTTTTAATTAATTTTTTCAAAATAACTTAAGTAACTCATACCTTTTTTACAATTGAAAATAAGTATCATAGAAGAAGTAAAATTTCTTATACTAGTTCTCGAATTCAAAAGTATTCGGTTGAAATAAAAATAACATTTTATGTGTACGCTCAAACCATATTTGTAACTGAGCATCTGTGGTTGCTTTGTTAATCGAAGATTTATTTACAAATCGAATGAAATTCAACGGCACGAAACGGCAAGGGAAAAACTGACGGAATGTGCAATTAATTAATTTGAAATAAATATTTATAATGAGGGGAATTGCGTCTGATAATTGTGATAGTTGTTGGGATGCGTGGCTTCCGACGACTTGTCACAAGCGCAAGGTGTAAGGATTTTAGTGACTGAGCGCTGATGATAACACGCTGGATCCCGTTAACATTTTTTCAACCATTTAATTTACCAGTATTAACGTACTCATTGTCAATATGTGGTGGAATGGCATTATAATATTAATAATAGCACATTGAATTTATTGAAATTAGGACGAGTTCATCGCAAGCATTATCAACTGATACAAAAAGACAACACAATTTATACATAAGGACTTAAAGATATGACAAACTATTTTAAGCCTTGTTCTTACTAGCAATGTGCTATTATTTTTATCTGATTTGTACAATCGTTCAATAGTGAATGCATTGGCTCTAAAAGTATTCTTTAATAAATTATTTAAGAAATATATTTTCACTTGCTTAAAATGTATCGTTAAACAATCTTTATTTAAAACGTTATATTTTCCTTCTAATACACACTTAAATAATACATTTTTACTAATGATACTTATTACTAATACTGCTAAAATTGCAGTATTTGGTATCATACTTTTATTCTTAACATTGAAACATATTAAATATGTTTTAATTTTGACTAAAATAATATAAAACTATTTTGTAACCATAATTAAACATTATTAAACTCATTAATAGCATGGAGCAAACGGTTACTGGTAAGAGTAAAATGGTCTTCCTTCATTTCTTACTTTTTTTTAAATCTGTAAATTTTTGTATACATATTTCTTTTAAGGCTTATACAGGTTCGCGAGTGTTCTTTTACGTTAAGTTATATGAACGCTTCGTCAAAACGTTCGCGGAGCAAAAAGAATATCATGCACTTAATTAAGAAGTGCTTTCAGAAATGTTGCATGTGATCAAGGGTTTTAAAACCTGACGTATAAAATAAAACAAAACTAAACAGAATTAACGCAATGCATGCATTGATAAAAATAATTATTCCGATGGAAATTTATTCGCTCTCAGATTTACATTATTAATTCGCTCAATACCCAGATACGAGATTGAATTGAAAGTTGGAAATTACTTAATAATTTACTGATCATTATGAACTGAATATTTATTTTAAAAATTTTAACTGAGACTTTATATAATCCAGTCGAGAACAACTCAAGCAAAAATTACATACACCTATGTTCAAGATCTCAGATATAAATTGACTTGAACCAAAATAAACCTGATCGCTAGAGTAAATCTCTTACCCCTAGACCAAAGAGGCCGACTAGAAGCCGACTAATAACGTATATTAATGCTGAATTATTATATCTTTTTATTTTAATTTATGATAAGCGGTTTTACAACAAAATAATAATTTTGCATACTATATATTGATATAACTATCCCTGGAGAATTTTCAATATAACAAAACATTCAGCTATCATTTTACTTTAATTTCAAGAAAAATAATATTCAATTTTCACCTGGTAAACTGCGTTATAAAGGATAGATTTTTTCCCTTATGATGGAATAATTATATAAAATCTGTTGCAAAGAATAAAATAAGGCATTGCCTTTCATAACTTATTTTCTGGACATGATTTCTTTCTCATATAAATGTTACATCGATTGCAAATATGACGTTTCAATACAGATAATGATAAAATTTTAAATACTTGTTAACTGACTAATTGATTGCATTATTAATATTGCAAAAATCCGACAGACAATACATTTTATTCAAAGATTGATAAGCAAATGCATCACCATTCCTCACGCACGGATACAAAATTTCTTATCTAGCAATAAGTACGTCAGTCCTGCGCTTTACAAATAATTAATTAAATGTTTTTTTTATAATTCAAAAAACGAATATTGTGCTGCCAATATTATAACATTGTTTTAAAATATATATTTCAAGACTCTATATGAGTAATTTTTATCTGTGTTCAATATGAAATCATATCTGAAGTATGAAAACAAAGAAAGAGCTATCACTTACATAGATTACATATGTTTTAAAGAATTTTATGCGATGGAGTTGGATAAAATATCGATTAGACCACATACCTCTTCTGAAAAATTATTCTTTATTCAGGTATACTGCAGGAGGAACTAATCGGGCAATATGCGCAAAACATATGGTGAAAGCTAATAATTACATTAAAACATGAGAAAAGGTAAATTCTAATTTTGAAATGTAAATTTTGAAATTTGTAACAATACACATACGCCTATACAGTTTTTGATTTTTTATTGTTTTATTATTGAGGGTAACGTCGTTCATGTTGATGGTTGAGTGAATTATCGTTATAAGTTTAATTTAAATATCAATCTGGTTACACTTATATTATAGATGTAACGGACATAAAACAGAAATGCATTCATGGAAAACATTGACAAATAATATAGGAAATAGGTAGGTGAAAAGATACCTATTCAAGCATGTCTGCTATACGACCATGCGTTCTTCCGCCACTAAATTCCGTACCAGTGGCGCTAAAACTTTAAAAAATAGCGGCTTCGTAATAAGTACCTCGAATAAACAACTTTTTAGAATCATTTTCGGGAAAGTGAATATTAAAAATTTCCGAAAGATAGTTAGTATCACCTTAGGAAATACTAAGAAAATATTATTTATTTAATCGTTGAATAGACAATTTAAATTTAGTTCAACTTGTAAGACTGTAATATAAGTTTAATTATAATTTATTTAAAGTGATTATAATACTGAAAACTGATGAATTTGCTTTATTCTCGATTAAGATTTAGGCTAAGAGTAAAATAACAATTGTCATAAATTATTAATAGTCATAGTGGTGTCACTATATGTACGTTGTATTTCAAAAGTATATGGAACTGGCAATCATCGAAAAATGTATGGTTTACCAAAAATATTTATTTCATAATAAACCTATTTCAATGTTGCCATATCATCGAATACCATTTTGGATGATTTTCAAAATTTTTTATACATATCTGATATATGCTAGAAATAAATTATAAAATGAGTTCAGAATGAGATTGAAAAGTTTGAGGGCCATTTCGACATGATTCGCCCAACGTAAGGTCATTGTTCCTGTCAACCGGAAGTGATAATTGCCAATACGTAAACGAACATACCAATATACTAGGTATTATTGGCAGTATGTCGGTTGTACAAGGGTGATTCAACTCGAACACAATATCTACTCAAAAATAATTAAGTAATCGGTGACCTTTATTGTTTTAAGCGTAATTAATAAAACAACGATCGTTTTCTGTAGCCATATACATTTTTTAAATATGGCAACTTTTAAGTCAACTGCCAACAATACAAATCTGAAGTGAATAGTGAACACGTTGCTTGTTTTTTTCAATTAACATAGTAGTCAATAATTCCAATGAATCTTAAATTTGTTCTAAGCTACATTCACCATCATATCTTAATGTCGACAGTTTATTTAACTATCTGTTCCTAGTGATATGTTAACGCTATTCTTCTTTATTTAACCTAGACGATGAAAAAAGCTGAGCGACTGATTTACAACCATACCTTATTAATACAAAGACTATCCATTACTTACTACTATTGGTACTTATTCTTTACATAAAGAACGGATATGGTTGTTAAAAATGTTATAATTATACATGCCATGATATGGAATTTTTCTGTTAACTTGTTTGTGTTATTGAATGAATGATTATGTTCGTTTTTAATATCAAACCACTTGTGTTTCTCATCAAGTTAAAAGCGGGTTTTCACCCAAACCGCAGCTCCGTGTCCTGCACATTTTGCTTTACAACACTGTGCACACATAATATTTAATATCACCGCGTTGCAATAATAATTATTACACTGTGACGCACATTGGCTAATTGCGGTCAATCTCTTTCTGTATATATTTATCCTCGTAATTCTAATATCGCGTATCGCAAACGTGGGCGCGACACTAAAATAACTCCGATTGACTAAATATTATCCTCGGTATGACGAGTTATTCGCTCTCCAACGCCAATTATCTCAATTCTAAAACGCATTAACAAATCAATTCAAACAAGTAAATTCTTGGCTAAATTTATTTAATGAAATCTTCAACGAATACTGCACCAGCATTCAGAATGTTTCTAAAAGTTGTTTATTTCAAACTGTGAAGGATATATTCGGGGTGTACATACATATGTTAAATACATGATTATTGTTTGTATTTCTTTAGAACCATTATTATTCTCAGATTTAAAATTTGGTTGGTTATATTGAAAAAAGTTGCCATGCCAACGACCATCAACAACGCTTGTATTGACATGGTGACGCTACAGATCCCCCAATAAGTAATTTTAACTGTAATTTTAACTGGAGTAATCATTCCTTATATCTTATATGAATATGAATCAGCCTCTAATCATCTCCAAGTTTCCAATTTGACCGTGGCTGGCAATAACATATTATGACCAACAATATAATATAGTTGGTTAACGGATTACGATCTACTACAATATAACTATTGATTGACACTTCAGCAAATAAACAAAAACCGACCAATCATAGCTTTAACAATGACATGGTGCCAAAAATAGTAAAACAAAGATGAGTTTGAAAAAAATTAACTAAATTTTCATGTTCTGAAACGCAATTATTACATTGTATTAGTATATTTTATTCGTAACTGTATATGAAGATAAAAAAGTATTTATTTACTCTAATGGATAATACTTTTTAGTTGTCAAGTAAAGTGTTTTTCCTGTGCAGGGTAGCCAGCCAACAACATGAATGGACGTTGGTATAATATGCTGTGGTGATAAAATCGTAATTAGCTAAAAATCTAATCGGTTGCATGCATTTTTTTCAGATCGCATGAGCGGCTTTAGTGACAACCTCGCAGGGTCTCGTCGATTCTTGTTCGCATGTTTGTTATACACGGTATCAACTCGATTATACTAACCACTAGGATATGATAATTTTGCTCGCCACAACACAGGTGAACGATAACTGCATACGATTGAAATACTGATTTTATTCATCGAATAGTGCTAACTAACGGTGAATTTTTTTAATGGTAAAATAGCCTGAAGTGGTTTCATCAATGCCATGGCTCAGTTTCAGTGAAAGTTAGTTATTCAGCTCAAGTCTACGCTTCAGCTCTGTAAGAACAATCGTATGATTTCAATCCAGAATTTTTCTTATTATATATACTTACATTTAATGACAGACTTGTAATTCTACTTTATAAAACAATTCAGTGTGGCACTTTGAAAACACTGTGTCATTATAAATTGGCAAATATGACACGGTGAATATTTTTATCCATCAATGAGAAAAGTTATATATATATTGATAATATTTTTTATTTTAAATTTAAAGACTGATCTATTCATCACTTCATCCCTTAATCCAAAGTGTCACAAATAAATATTGACGGTTGATGAATCACTTTTGCTGAATAGTGTTTTTTTTTGTGTGAAATGTACAGATAGTTGTAGAAAAATATGGTGTTTTATTCCATCAGAGCTATTTAACATGCCTTATACACTGTAGAAATACAAAAGTACTTGTTTTAATATTCATTATTTGTATCGCTTTATATATTTAAATTATCAAATAGTAAAATGTCTCATTAAATCGCAAATTAAAATAAATTACACAGTCATTTGAAAACGCCTTTATCAATCAGGCAGTATTATGATATTTTGTACGTAACATAAAAGGAAATTTATTAACATCCGTCATTGGGTGTTTCAATTGTTGTCTACAAAATCTCAATTAATTTGGAGGCCAGATTTTTTTGTTAATTGCTAATAAATATGAATTTCATTTCTGGAATTATTATTGAACAGAATATTAACATTGATGTCAAGAAAAATACTTCACATGGTCGTCGTGGAATCGGCTTGGGTATTGTAAAACATTCGTTTCGTTACAGTTTGCTGATTGTCGGGAATTATCAATGTTTTGCATATCGTTGAATCGGCCAGAGTGGCAATCACATATTTAAAGAAACGTCGAAACAATGCATTTTATGCAGGTTCCGCAGGTTCCGCAGCTCAAGCACCTAAATTGATGTATAATTAATGCGAACGATAACAGTTTACATGAGACGGTATCGAGCTTTAGTAGATGAAACACCAGGAATTACTCGAACACAATACGAAAGATAAAACTGTATTAAAACAAATTGAATAATACATTTTTTTTTAATAGTTACAATACTGGGAAGCCTGATTATTAGAATAGAATAAAGCAATTATTGACTTGAATCATCTGCAAAAAATAACATATATTATATAATACCTCCCATATTAATTAACGTTTAAAATATTAAACCTTTTTTCAAAAACAGATATAATTATTACACCACACAATTTCTTATTCAATAAATTAATCATTTGAGCTATCTTTTTTTATGAATAAAGAAATAAATAAATAAAATAAATCTTTAAACACTCATGATTATATCTGGAAGTCGTTGCACATGAATATATTTTCGAAAAATTCTTCATAAATACCGAATATAAGATGTTAATTAGTTACTGCAGATGTTCTGAGTATTATCGCACACATTATTCGTATATGAAGATATAATATAGTTAAATAGTGGCCGCATACTAAATATTCGACAGCCAAGTAAATCTAGTGCTTTGAATAAAATAATAAAAAATGGTAGAAATGTTGCTTTAATTACTCAATTCTTCGCTGTATTTAACGAGGAGCTTATCTTCGTGCAGCAAAACCAGAAAATATTCAGCATTAAATGTCTCATTAAATCAAATTTAGTGAAGAAATAACAGAAATCACATCTATTTTATGAGAATTTTGTGTGTATGCAAGTTGCAAAATAATGTTTGTAATATATATACATAAGTATAAACCTATCCGCTTTTTAATCATACGATTGTTCAAATACTACCAACAGCTATTAACTAGGTACGAATCAAAAATTCTTTTTGTTCAAGCAATGGTAAATATGAATTTGATATAGGCTTAGCGGGATTTTACTTTTTAACATTTATTTGATACCCAACGCATTGTTAGAGGTCTGAATTAAATATTTTTCTGTGTCAATTATCAAGCGCCGATTTGTTCTACGTAAAATGTTTCCATCAAGAATGACAAAAATATGTTTACAGATAAATGATATTTTAATTTGCAACGGACAGCTTTACACGTGTTCTTTCTAATGGATCGTATTTTTGTACATAAATAATGATTTATTTATATGGACATATCATCAAAGTAACACTTTTCACTTATCCAGTGAAAATAAATTTGTGTTTTTTCAAATTAAAAACACAAACAATTTGTCACAGAAATTAAATATTTTCAAACAATACAGACAAATTTCGTACCGTAAATTTAAACACATCATTATTATAAAGAAGTAATTCTGTGAATGGTTTTCAATTGATCGTTTACTATTTTATTCTTATGCAAAAAATTTTAAACATTATATAATTCTTAGCCAATGAAGAATTATAAAAATATATTTTTATACTATTACATATTCCCGCGGGAAATCTACTACTTCGGTTTACCCCAGATCTTTGTTCCTCACATGAAATGACCATTTTGGTTGAGAGGTATAATGAATACCCCATTGCGTGGGTATAGTCTGTTCACAGATGTTGTAGGTACTAAGTGCTTGTTCATAGGTGTAGTCCGTCCACGGTACTTAATACGAGTTTATAGTGTTCGCTCACAGAAGACTTCGTCCATTATTAGTTTAATGGCACCGTAGCAGGTCACTCCTCAAACTACGCGTTTGATACAATAAAAATGGTGGGATTTTTTTTATATTTAAGGAAAGCTACCCAAAATACGAGAAATATTTTTTCCGTTACAATTTTCAACAACCCACTTTTAATTTTCAAATTTACAGCGCATCTAGAAAATTATCACCTTATTCAATGACTAAAATATAACAGATTTTTTATGCCGTACAAATAATTTGATAATTTATTAATCTTGATATCATTGATATTTCACTGGTTGAATAAAACAATATCAAGTGTAATAACAAAAAAATTATATCAAATAAGACTTGAAGAAAGAATTAGATTTTAAGGATTAATGATATTTGCTCACCACTGAATGTGTTTAGTAAAAATGTTGAAGTCAATAACTATTAATCATTATAATATTTACTGATTTTTCATTAATAATTTATGACGCCTTTATTATTCTGTTATTAGTGAAATAATTGACGATTTTTTTATAGAACAGTGCATGAAAAAGAACTAGCGTATGTCAAGTAAAAATTTGGAATGCAGTGTCCAACTAAGTTTACTATTCATAAGAAATAATATTTAAAAATAAGTGTAATTTGATTTTATTTTATCAGAAAAAATCTCCATCCAATGTTGATATTTATTGTTGGTAAAGCTCATGTAATTAATAACATACATTTTGCAGCCTGATTTATATTTGAACAATATTATCCAGTAATGTGAATTCACAGTTTGGAAACTAAAGCAACTTATTAGTATTATTGTTAGGTACATATGTCTGAATTCTGTATCCCAATTCCCATTTCGAAAACAAAACGTGTCAACGGTCGTTGCATGCGTGTTTGATAGCGTGAACCTTAAATTTGCCAGCCCACTATTATAGTGAGCAATTATTATTGTGATTTTACTCCTTAATACGGCAAACACATGTAAAGTATAAGTAAAATCAAATCGTTTTGCTTTCGTATTTCCAAATCAGCTACGAGAAAATTCAGCTGATATTAACATACAAATAATTCTTACTTATAACTTTCATTAGTGTGCATTGGTTTTAACAAATTTAAAACTTTTATTTACATTTTTATTATGTATGCATTTTCCTTCTCGTAAACAAGAATATAAATGCTCAATTAAATCAAATTAAATACCATCAATATCTAACACATTTGTAATTAAACATAATTATAATTTGTAAGGAAGTAAATACATAGATAGCTCTCAAAAAACACTAAACTTATTACCACTATTATTAGAGCTGCTATATCTTTATAAACTCTATCTACATATACCAACTCTTAAAGTTTACTGCAATAACGTAAACATTTTTCTATGTATCATCCATAAGTGTCATAACGAATGTTTAATTTTTATTTGTTAGACCTGACACTGTGCATTTTTTGTGTGATGTTTATAATTTTCGCAATAATATATTTTGTTACATCAAAGGCGAATTTTTTATTCATATGAAAAGAAAATTTCAAAGTAAAAATATTTATCCGCGTGAAGTAATATTATAAATTTCCATTTAGATACCTGAAAATAATTTGTGTATACGTTTCAGAAAATTGACTTTAATTAACTTCTAAGTTCTTTAAATGCCAAGCGGGTGAAGCTTTCTTATATCACGACGTTGGTCATTCCATAAGATTTTTTTTATATATTCTTTTGGAAAAATAGACATTTACATAACGACAAAATAATGTTCCGTTTATTATCAGAATATCAATTTTTACTACCTTATTATTCATGTTCTTTATTTAATTTTCCATATAAGTATTTATTTTATTTGCCACTAATTTTAACCATTAGTGTTTTTTAAATGCATAAATAAAAGAAAAAAGAGCAGAATTGCTAATTGATAAATCCAAAAACTGTTAGTTTTTACGATTTTTTTAAATATTAATATGCATGTTTGATCTAAATATTCAAAGGTAATAAGTATAATTTTCCTTCATAATGACATAAAAAATAAATTGTACGATTTTAATGCGAGCGCTGTTGAAAGTGTTAAAGTGCTCGTCGCACTGTGACGGACATAACTATAGACATCAAGGCTAAAAAATAAAAATAACAGTTCCATTTCCTTGTAAATACATAGTAAAGAAGCCGCCAATTAGATATCACAGACATAGAAACAAATTTTGAAATACAAAAACTGCATAAATTTTATCATCATCCGAGACGATCTAGATTCTTTGGTCTGCGTTTGGGCTTGCTTCACCCGGCAACGGATATCATACATTTTATCAGTTAATTATACTTAAGTTCTATATAATGCATAACCACCTCGTCAAAATATTTTTGATCCCAAGAAATAATAAGTTCTTCGAGCTTTGCAATGAATTGAAATTCACATAAATATATACAGTGGCTAGTTCCAAGCCGACAGTCAAAATTGTTATATTAATAAAAATTATGTATTAATTAAAGTACAAATTGACGTTACATAAAATAATTTTAATACTTACATATTTTTTTGAAAAATTAAATTTTAAAAAATGAATTGGCCGTTGAGTCGACATTTACTTGTTATAACTGCGGTAAAATATAGCTATCTGTTTATTTCTTTAACACATTTGTAGGAACTAAATTAAGGTATGTTATGTTTACTCTATCGATCAATTTTAAACAGATATTATTAGTCCTACCATTTACAACATACATAATTAAAATTATTTTACGTTCAAGAAAAAACTGGGCTAAGTTTTTTTGTATTTATAATCACGTTGTGTAATAAGTTAACATGTTTTATAATTGTTTTAGACTTATAAATTTTAGTACAGATGACTAATTTTATAATAATTCTCAATTACTGATTGTAAACTAATTATCAAGCCGACTATACTTTTACAGATATAACGAAGAATGCTGCTTTCATAAACAAAATAATGAAAGAATACGATACAAAAAGAATCCAATAAAAATTGCGTAATTGAGTGATTATATTGTAAAAAATAAAAAATATAAATATATTCAGGATGGCAAATTATATTCTTCTAATTCTCATTAATTTTGTTTATTCAAAACTCTATTCGAAAGCAACGACATTTTTTGAATAATTTATGACCGGGTCAATAAAATCGGATGACTTCTTCAAATTCTTTCTGCATAACTAATGATGTTATCTTCTCTGATTTACAAAAAAAAACAATATATTTAATCGCATTATTACAACGTTTGAATCACCGTTGCAAATGCAAAATTCTTAGGTTTGTTTATGAAGGGATGAACTATTAACTAATACTATTAATTAAAATTAATTAATTATCATATAATATATAGATATCAAATTAGTCTAAAAAACAAATGTAAACACTATAAATATTTTACGTAGCTTAAAAATGTATACTTTTCTATAATTAAACTTTAAAAATTAATCAATTACTAACTTTGCATATCGTATGTACTTAACAAAATATTTTGGACTATTTTCAAATGATTGCTTGGACTTTTGCCTAATATGTATTCAATGTAGACTGCAGCATTCAATTGAAGTGAAAAGGATTCCCAAATTTGTTTTTTGTTTCTAGAATACCATAGAATTATTAATCACCTTTTTATTAAATTACATTTCAACCAATCTACTTAATATCTACAACCAAACAACGTTTATAAATTAAACTTAGGAATCTTTGACTTGACAAATATCATTTATTCGGAACTATATATATATATATATATACAATACACAAGTGTACAGTAATTCAATTATATACGTTATTTTGTTTACTTTATAAAATTAGCACTTTTGAATAGACTTGATTAAGATTTAATGAATTCAAATGTCAAAATAAAAAATGAACAAAATTTTTGGTAAAAAACATATACGCCTGTTTCTTGGATGCAATATTCGCAATACACGGAGAACACATAGTTTAAAAATATTAATATTTTGATGTGAAATAAGCTTTCAAATGGTGTGTACCTAAATAGATACATACATAGTTAATTATCGATTTACATGCAAATATAATATATATATTGCAAATATATTTGATAACAGGAGGGTTGATCAATAAATTGCATTGCAAAAGTTTGTTACAAAAATTTGTAAAAATCGCCCCAAACATAGCTAACAATATTGCACTAACATTGAAACACTTTTATTTGTCAATAATGAATGTGTTGATTATTGTTTGACACCTACTTCAAATGACTTGTTGTCATTTATCTGAAATGCAATTGGACTAACCTGGTTCGGAGGTGATGCTCTGAAAGCAAATTGTGATGACATCTTCGCTGCGTCTTCTATTTCTTCCGGGTAAACAGTGTTAACGAAATGTCACTTTCTTAAAATGTACAACACATCATGTTTATGAACAATCAAATGTACCTCGGCTTGTTTTTTTTATTTGGTCAGTAATGAATGCACTCAGTTAATATTATAAACAATCACAGTAAAGTATATTTGATTTGCACAGTTCATTCGTTATATCGCAGACACTATTGTTTTTTTGTTAATTAGACACACGTGAGATGACGATGTTGTTTTTCCCGATTGATGGATTCGTTCGCAGGGATACGTCAGCACGACGAGCGCGACATGTATATTGTGCACGTGAACGCGGGTTTGTAAAGTAATATTCAGGGGCGTCACGCGCGGGCCGGGTCCCGCCGAGTCGATTAATTAGCGGCACGCGGGAGCGGGAAGCTCCGGTAGCTGTCGTCAGGTGATCGTAATTGGCACCTCTGAGGCGACGCGACCGTTCCTTCGCAGCGATGACCCTGTGGATTTTTGCGATCGGGCGCGCGGCTCCGGGTGGGGGTCGACGCCACCGCGGTGGGGGGTGCGCGAGCGAAAAAATGGAGGGGGGGGGACGAATGTGCTCGACCGCGCTCCGTCGCCGCCCGGACAAACATATACCCACACTCCTCTCGCCGCCGCTTCTGCGATTTTTCTCGAGGAAAGCGAAAAAAGTTTCCCCCCTTTATTTTTCCCCAAAATGAGATATGAAATGAATTCTTATAATAAACTTTTGAAATTATTTTAATTGTATTTAAAAAAAATAATAATGATTGATTCTTTATAATAATTTAAGAATCGGTAAATTTGTGAATTTTTATTGAAATCGCGGAAAATATTCGGGTGCAGACGTAGCGTAGCGTAACGGGTAGTGTATTGCAGTTCGACCGGCGTGTGACGCGGTGACAAATTGAATAGTAGCCGACCTATCGGCAGCGTTGTCGGAACGCGTTTGTAAAACAGAAGAAGAAACAGAAAAAAGCGGCGGCCGCGTCGTGCGCGGGGCCGGGGGGAAATCGTCCGCCTCTCCCCGCCGCCCGAGAGGGAGCGCGGTAACCCCCGATTGATCTCAGTCTTTCCACGGTGCATATAAAAATGTTGATTGTTTTTTGTTTTTCTGTCCCCACCGCGGGGTGATTTTTCCCTACCTCCGAGGCGGGCTGGCCACGCCTTTTTATAATTCCGGCCAATCGGCGGATGGAAGACGCCTTCGTGCCGCGCGTCCCTCGATTAGACGATCATTCGGGCTGTGGACGCGGAGTTGCGCGCACGTGCATCAAAGTGCGCGCAGCGACGCCCGCCGCTTCACTTCACATGACTCGAGTAGTTAAAGATAGGCGCCGCTTTTCAATGAATATTTGATCAATTAAGTGTCCTCTTGTTTGACAATCGTTCATTTACACATCTATCTTCGTAAACGGTAGTTATTACAATTAAGCCACATGATAAGAGATATTAACCAATAGTTGTGTCACAATTTATATTTTATTCGGTTGGTACCAATGTATGTTTTGCTTTTAGGATACGGTATCTATATCAAATCGGGAGATTTCTATTTAATCAACTTTTTTATCATTTTAAGTGTCACGCTAAATTCAGTTAATGCCCAAGTATATTATCTCAAAACATTTTAATTGGCGAATTAATAGCCTCATCTAGATAATTAATGTAGCTTCAAATGGATACCAACACATAAAACAAAGCATGTTCATTATTCTTCGTGGGTATATTTCAACACGGATTTAAAAATACTTTTTATAACTTATCGCACACTCAAAGAAATTTCTCTCTTTTGCAGGTTTTTTGGTACAAAAGGCAATAAATTCTAGAAAATGTTTCACTCTAATTTAATATTTTGAGCCCGGCTAAAATCAGATAGGTACAGCATTAATATGATGTTTTAACTATATACATTACCAATATGGTTCTCAATTGAGCATTACAACAAATGGTGCTGGATGTGAATTATTAGAAATCATATGTGGAAAAGCGTTATATTTAAATGAACTTTTTTTCTATGAACATATAGTGATAAACTGAAATAATACTTTTCTACGAGTTATTTTCGAGATCTCAAAGGGTAAAGATATGAAAATAAGTGTATTTTTGAAATAGCTTATCCATGGAACTTAAATCTGTAACGCGTATCTTAGTAACACAAACGCTCGGGTATTCCTGATGGTCTGTGTAGGTTTCTCGAAAGCTTTCAAGAATCAGCAATCTAAGATGACATCCTTTTGGAAGACAAAGTGAGCGTGTCAATAATAATTATTGCAAGTTGTTGTCAATCATATGTTAATTGAACTTAATATTCACGAATCTAGAATTGGTTGTAAGAAAGTAAAGAAACTAAACACTAATAACTGTTTTTTTTTTCTTAATATATCATACATATTTTTGTGTCAGCTCTCAATGTAGAGCATATGAACTCGTAATAGAGTTTTCTCAGCCTCTCTTTTTCGAAGAGAGTAAGATAGAAAGGATATAACAGGACTCGAGAACTGGTCACTATGTCCCGTTTTTAGTATAGGGTGGATGTGGGACCGAAATTTTTAACATAGCAAACAGCTGTCTTAAAGTAGAAATCAAAAATTTGATTAAAAATTAAAGCTGTCTGGATTTGTACTCGAGCTCGAGTGGTCCGCAACCAAATCCAACGACGTTGACACTCAAACACGGAAATTGTTTATCAATTTTATACCACTTGTTGTGAAACAAAAAATAAAGCGTGACACATACTTCGCTTCTTTGCATTTAATTAAAAATTAATAATTTGTGTTCATTCATGGACAATATGTGTACATATACCATAACACTAATGGTGGCAATTGTACATTATGTAAGTAGATACATGTTAATATCTTTTTCCATAATAGTAACCACATAAGAGCGAAAGACTGAAACGTAGGTAGATACCGATTACTAGTTGTGTCTTGGGCTAGTTTTAAAAAAAATAATGATCAAAATTTGATCCACATCTAAAAAAGGTTCACCATCACCGAGCGATATGAAAGTAATTTATTCAATGATAACGAGTACTTGATGGAAGAAGCGAAAAGTGCTTTGTTGAGTGATATAAATTATGACTTAAACATACATTTTTATAGAATTTCCTATTACGATATGATTAGCTGATAATTAACAAATAACCTACTAATTCTACATTGGTGATAGTACTTATCAATTCGTGCAACCAGTCCTGATCATTAAATTCTTTGACTTTGACTTACGCCATCGTCAGAACTCGTCAGAAATAGCTATCAACCATGTATACTATAATTTATGTAAGGCTAAAATAAATTGCTACTTTTTCACCGTATTATAATGGAGTTCTATCAACGTAATGCCAATTCAATCAATACCATTGATGTCGAAAAAACTAAGGTGTAATAATTACATATATTAATTACAATACACGGCATATGAAATAGTAAATTTGTTTCATTTTTAGAACTTGATCGCGTAAACAATTGAGGCGTCACCTCAAAACAGTGATTGATTATTAAAATAAAATGATTTAACGTGCAAAATACACAATACATAGAGAAATAAAGACACTTAAAATAATCTACAATACAATTGAGTAGGTACTCTAGTATTATTGATTGCCAGCTATCAGATTTCTACGGCCATTTTTTTACGATTCATTTAATACTCGCGATAAATATTGTAGGTATGACATGTAAAGTAAACGTTTAGTTATTATATCAAATCGAATCCATGCCACTATTAGATTGTTATAAGGTTTACGCAAATCTAAAAGTAAATATATCAGGTGATTAACGAAAAAAAAAGTCATAGAATTTTAGGAATTCTGAGATCATGAACAGATTTATAATAATGTAAACTTAGAGAAATAAAAAAATAGCTTTACTCCAGATAGGTGAATTGTGATTCTTATTTCTATTGCGTTATTGAGTGGGTGCATATGTATGAAGATGTTTCCTATTTATAGACGTTAGATTATTTGAATATTTAAATAATTTGTCAATCGGAATATTACGTTTATGAATAAGCTAAAAAAATTGTAAATAATATTATTATGAAAGTAATGGCTTTGGTTACAATTTTATACAAATTGAATTTTGGGAGTACATAATACATTATTTCTCTATTATTTTAAAGTAAAGAGTAAAATGAATTACATTGGTTTTGGTTTCAGGACTGAATTCGTATACAACTCTGTGAATTCATTATATTGGGAACATGAACGCAACATCCGACGGGAAATCTCTTGCCAAGAGGGGATCGACGCGTCGCTATTCGACTTTTCCTAAAATGAAAATGGCAAAGTTACAACATAGCTAGTATATTTAGTGATACAATTACATTGAATTAAATATCATTGTTAAAGTATATCATGTTAGAAATATATTTAATTAAATTTACAGACTTGAATTATACCACTGTGCACTACGAAATGGGTAGGTATTTTGACGATTATAATACAATAAACTAAATTTAAAGATGGAAATGTACTCAAGGTAGGCTGGAAAAGCGCGGCAACAGTGAAAATTCGTACAATAAATGCAACAAACACGTACCTACTTACCTATTTTAATACTTAAAAAGCCTTTAAAAGAATTGTTTTATAAGTAAATATATTATACTATTACCGACTAATCAGGAACATCACAACATAATTATTAAATCAATGGTATGCTTTTGAGTCCAAAGATACAAACTGTGCTTATTATATAATTTGTATGTGTAAAAGAGAGTAATTTTAACTACTAGGTACTGAAATAAAAGTCCGTGTTATTATTGGCAGTAATCAACCGGTGTTTTAAAAGCAGCACACTTTTCCTTTTTATTTCCGAAAGAAAACTACATCAGCACATGGTGCAAAATGGTGCTTTCCGGAAAAACAATCATGTAATGAAAACAAACCACGTTGGCATTCAAAAATGAGGAACTTAATAAAATTAAGCTTGCTTTAAAATTTCATTTTAAGATTCACGAATGTTCTGTTAATGAAAGAATGAAAGAAGATTTACCGAAATCATCTCTATCTACTGAATAAACTATATATTTACAAGAAAGGGTTTATTTACGCATGTAGGTAAAATGATTTGCAGAGGTACTTCCTATCCACGTACTTAATAAAAGAGATAGTGCTTGACGATAAACGCTCCCTTAAATAACGTTAGACAGAAACAAAAAACTTCACCCTGCACTCTCTTGCGTCAGAAAGAGACAGCAATAATTCTCATGGTCTTTTATAAAACGATTTATAAACGTTGAAAAGAGAGAGAATGAGAGAGATAGATGACGTTATTTTCACGGTGCGTTTGTGGCAGATGTGGCTCATGCTAGCGTATTAATTCGTAAAGGACACTTCACATAGACACTTAATACTCACACATGATGCTGGACCCTCTTAAGGCGGGAATCGATATCAGCTGATTCATATGCTTCATTCTATACATGGATTCTTACTGTCACAAATGAAAATATATTTATTTTAATCGAAAATCAACACTTTTAGGTACTGTCGTTATTATAGTTACTAACACTGCTGTGGCAATAAGCGGCGTAACTGAATTTTAAGAGGCATCTAAAAAATAATATTTAGGTTATTTTGGTAATGATTCACTGGTTCATAAACTGTTTGTGACAATACTACCAAAATATTTTAAGCAGCTAGATTTATTTTAAATAATGTTCACAATAGTGATTGTTTTTTTCAAATATAATGCTTACATATGTATTTATAAGTAACGCGAAAATTAAATAGACTAACAAAGAAATAGTTATAAAAAAACTAAGACTGGCTGAATTATTATATAGTTAAATTTTCGTTATCCTCCTTCACTTAAAACTTTTATATTGATAGAATCCATTGATTCATAAAGTTTTGGTACCTAACAGCTTAATGGTTAAGTAAAAATGACATAAAGCTTCCAATAAAGATTTAAGCCAGCGTATATATCTAAACAACTAATCATACTAAACGTTAGTATCGAATATTAATTGAAAAGTAAAATTTGAGAACACGGAAATTCTGAACGAAAAAAAAATCGGTGTAGATATAGAAAGTTGATCGTGGACAACTGAGCCCCAAGATTAAAAGATTTTTTTTTTACATATATCCCTTTTAGGAAAAAACTTATAATTGTTCGACAGATAATGTGATCAATTTAAATACAGTATGGTGATATTAACACATTTGCACACTTCTACTTATATTATTCTAAAATATTATAAATTATGTTATATTTTATAATATTATAAATTATGCTTACATATAAATAAATGTATGAAAATGAGAAAGAAACATTGAAATTAAATGAGAGAAAAGCTTTTTATTGAATAATCAATTAATAATATTGAATTTCTTTAGCAAGTACTGGAATTATTAAAAAGCATACATTTCTTTTATGAGCATCACTTTTTTTCAAACAAAGTTTAAGGATTATTGAATTGAAACTCATACAAAATAAAAGTAAAAGTAATATTTAAATAGGATTAGGCCTACAGCCCAAGTCCCCGCCCAATAAATACAATTATACCGGAAATAAATAAAAGTCGATTTGAAATTTAAATATTTGATAATTCAGGGTTGATATGTTAAGGCTTTTAAGAAAATTCCATAACTTTTCTAATAGATTTTGTAAAGTCCTATTTGTATTGTGATGTGGGTCTTTATTGGATTATGAACCACCAACTCTACCACCACCTTTCTCCGAGAGATAAAGAATATCTAATTAATATCACTATAGACAAAAGATTTGATGTTGGTAGGATATAAATTTCCCAAAGCAAAAAAAAGAAAATGATTAAATCTACAGATATTTTTTGAATATTCTTTGACAAAAAAGATTATCGTCACGTGTTATCTCATCCAAAATATAAAAGTATTATTGGATTAATTCGTAAATTTTCTCCAAAAATCTAATGTACTATAATGCATGTATCCAATATAATAATGTGCAAGGAACATGATTTATCTTTCATAAAAGAAAATATAAGTTAATTGTTTTATTTTTTATCGATTAACTGGCTTAATTAAACGGACAAACAGCGTATGGTTTACGAGCGGATCGGAGTACCGCACCTCAAAAACCGCTCGGTTTGTTTTCGCAGCGAAAATTTTTATTCACGGGCTGTGAGGTATGAGGTAGGCATCTCGGCAAGAGGGAGCGAGACAACAGCACCGTTAAGAGGATCATATTAAGAGGTAGTTAAATACTACGTAACGGTGTAGCATTCAGTTTTAGTTCGAGGAGATTTTGACAGAGTGCGCCAGCGGTCGGAAAATTTAACTCAAACGGCGAACTTTTTTGAAAGACTTTTTACCGACTGTTTCGAAACTCCCAAAGTTTGTTTGAAGATAATTAATTATATATAAGATAATCCATCGACCCGACAAGTTAATAATAAATGCTCATTGTTATGTACATATGTTAATCACTTATTTATCAACGAATTGTAACTCATATTTAATAATATTTTAATGGAGTTGATATTGAAAAGATTTCATAAAGGTTTGTTATCTCAATATTTTTAATTTTTAGAATTAATTTTTAAACGCACTATGGATTATAATTAAATATTTTATTTTTGGAATTATCATAGTAATAAAACAGAAACTGTTAAGCTCCACAAGAATAATTCAAAAGATTTTTCCTTTCGTGTAACTGAATTTACCAATACGGAAAGAAAAATAACAATGTATTTTAATTCTACATAAATTATTTTATATATTTGTTGATAGCTATTTCGGCTTACGCCTTCGTCAGAACTATGTTTAGCTATCTCTAATATACGTTTTCAACATAGTTCTGACGAAGGCGTAAGCCGAAATAGCTATCAACAAATATATAAAATAGTTTATGTAGAATTAAAATACATTGTTATTTTTCTTTCCGTATTATAATGGAGTTCTACCAAGTAAATGCCTACTCAATCAATGAATTTACCAAGTTAATCACTCCTTGGTTAATATATGTAAAAGTAATTGAAACACGTCGTCGTAAATTACTTACTTTGACAAGATGCCAAAATGAACAATATTTTACAATTCTAGTATCAATAGAACTATTATAAATTGTATCTCTTACAATAGTAATATACAAAGGAATCTAAGTAATGTTTGAGTACTTTAAGTCAAATAATTCGGTTAAAATAGTGTCAGTTTAAATTGTAACAATATTATACACATCGTCGTCTATCTGGCAGTTAATGCTTTGGGGCGAATTATAATTATAAACAAATCAGGCACAAATATTTATGTTTCAATCCTTACCAATTAAATATAGTGACAAATATATTCTTGACGATATATTTCCCAAATTTATAAATATATATAATATGTTCACCGAAATTTATGCACTGAAAAATACTTGCACAACATTTAAAAGTTAAAACTATGTTGTTGAGTTTTGTATACTGAAGTAAAAAAAATATGAATGAATTCATATATAAATCTCTGTCTTTTTCTTACATAATATTACAAACATGTTTTTACTTTCAAAATAATATGACAAACTTCCCATACTTGCAGTCAGTGTGTAATTTTTTTATAGACGTTCTAATAATCTATCCAACGTTGATTATTGTAGCTCAACGGGTGTCGTCTTACCTGTATGTGAGGCCCAGTATTCGAATTCGCGGAGGACAGTATGTATATATTTATATTTGATATTTTGATTCCTTTTTACCGTCCTAAAAAGACTATGTAAACAGGTCTTAGAAATAGCGAGTA
Source organism: Himalopsyche kuldschensis (assembly GCA_028554975.1). Classification (NCBI taxonomy): domain Eukaryota; kingdom Metazoa; phylum Arthropoda; class Insecta; order Trichoptera; family Rhyacophilidae; genus Himalopsyche; species Himalopsyche kuldschensis. Next base: position 9,382,604 of record JAHFWI010000038.1, read on the forward strand.
CTTACCCTTTTCTAACATCATCCGCATATTTTTGCTGTCATTGCAGAAGAAGTTGAGTGATAAGCCCTCATAAAAGATGTCTCATTAAAAGACTCAATACACCAAGTACGCAGTGGATATAATAAGAAGATAAAAAATATTGTTGCATACCCTAAAGTATTTCTTTTCTTTGATTTTCGATATATGTAGCTTGAAATGTATTCAAAACAAATGATACTCTACTGCAATGGTCAGCTAAGTACGGCCCACGGGCCGGATCCGGCGCGCCAAAAATTTTCATCCTGAACCTGCAAAAATTCTCGATTTTTGAAAATTAATTATTAAAATAAGAAAGATATTTTTTTTAAAATTTCATTATTTTGTTGTGAATTCACAACTATTTATTTCAATTCATCATTTTTTACCTATAAGATACGACACCGTATAGAAATTACATTTGTTTACATTGTATAATTAAATTAGAATATATAAATAAATATTCTAATTGGTTTCCAACATGAATTAATTTTTCATCCGGCCCGCCAAGTTTTTATAAATTTCAATCCGGCCTGTTTCTCAAAAAGTCTGGTGGCTTTACTGCTTTAGAATCATAGTACTATAATCTTTAGCTACAAGAGTATTATCCATTATAAATACAGTAGATGGTAAATGAAATAATAATACCTTGCTGAATGTTCTTAATATTCTTCATTTTATCAATTACATAACTAGATGTCAAACAATAATTTTTCTTTATTTTCTCAAAAGCAATAAAAGAATCTTTACTTTTATCATCGTCTGTTATAACTTGCGGCAGTTGGTATAGAAAAAACATTATCGATAGCCGATGCCTTTGTCAATACTCCTCGTGAATGCAGTTTTGCATAATTAATAATACATAATATTCATTGAAGCAATGTAATGACTTTCCGAATGCATAATGGCCGCAATATTCATTTGGCCTATTCAAATTTGAGTCACCTACGTGGCAATGAGTCAAGTTAGTTATTCAAAGTGGCCATTAGGCGTGAATAAATACATGTCGCTAATGTTTACAACAAACTTTTCGTTGTAAACATCAATCGCATTCATAGCGATGTTATACCATATTTGCATAACTTAGTTTTAAACTTTGAATTGTATCATAAAAATTATCACAATTTGCGATTCATTAAAAACACATTGGATAGTGAATAACTTTGCATTTTGCATAGTTTGTCACAATCTGAGAACTTTAAACATCGTTTATTGTTATCATGGTGAACTATCAGTGTCAGACCATTTTAAATTTGACATTTATAGTAACATTCTTTTGATCAAGTTAGAAGTGAAAATTAAGAGACAACTTTCTAAGAAATATTTTTTTCAACCACTTCCATTCCCAATGTGGATCACGTGGATTTATAGTGTTATTGATTATTATTCAGTCACTTAATCTCTCTTTTTCACAGAGGGTAAATTGGTAACTAGCCGCTCTCGGTACATTCCGTTTCTTAGGAAAGGATGGGTGAGAATGCACTACAGTTATCTATATCTCTCAACAGAAATCGATTGAAAAATCAGTCCAAGATAGTGCTTATGCAGTATTGAATTCAACACGGAGTTGACACAAGGTTTTTAAAGAAAATTCATTAATTATTTTGGGTCCTTTTTTTACTCACTTTAACTCATAACGTTACAAAATATTTAGCCCTACGCCCTTGAAACACACAACATAAATATTTTCGAACGATATATTCAGTGAGTTTGTGTCGTCATTTTTTGACGACCCCTCTTTGAAGGTGACATCGTTAAGAGTACGATATAATTTGGGTACATAAATAGCATGGAATAGTCCTGTTTTCGGCCTGGGAACAATTCGATAAAAAAAATTGTCTTAAAAAACTTCAATAATAATGTTTCTTTCAGCTTTATTTTTGACCAGTACAATCGATTTTGCAAAAAACCTCGTCTTCACCGAGCTTAGGCCTACTCTTGGGTTTCAGAATATTTTTTTTTAAATAATAATCTTTATTGTGTTAATATACTTTATATTTGAGTAGCCCTACGCTAAATTGAGACAATCTAGGTTTTTACAAGTACCCTTTTCTCATGTAATTGGCATCTCTCCTGGAAAGCAGCTCATTGCCGTTTTATACTTTCCATATATCGATGAGCTCTATAAATTCATACTATTTATTCCTTTCTTTGAAGAATAGCTATTTAAATACTTAAGCTGATATCGGTAAAAGAAATCAACGGTTATTAATGTATTAAAAAAAAAACTATATTATTGTTACAAAATATTGAATTTTTCGAATATTAAAAATGTCAGCAGAATCGTTGAAGAGGGTTTGATAAGAATGAATTTGTTCCATAGCATAAGACGCTTGATAATTGATCAAACTACCATAGTTTGTTCTACCTTACTAAACTATTCTGATATTCTATGCACGTAGCAAATATATTCACACAGAAATTGTCTGGTGCTTAGTGAAACACAAATCCTTCTTCGTTTTACGATACCATGAATCAGAAACAAATTACGTTTAAAATAGACGTTTATATCTCATTGCTCAAAATATGAACAGGATTTACAGGTGGATTGCATATGCATTTAAAAATATTTTTTAGTATATTTCTATGGCTTAAATGCCATATTTGACTAACAATGCCTAGTCTTTAACTAGTTCACTGCGGCGTACGCTATTAAAATAGTCACACCTTGAATATATCGCGCTAGGCGTTTTATCTCAATCACAACAATTTCAGTTTCACTTAATACATAGTTGAACATTGATTCCTAGTGTCTTCAGGTCTCTTCGAAAAACTATGTACCTTCTTGGTCGGTATCTTTGTGCACTTTGGAGCAACGTGTATTTTACTTATTTTTTTCCGCAGTGAACGTGTTAACCTGGTGATCTTATTGCTTTGCTAGAAACGGGTTGAATACGGGGTGAAATATTTAGCCATATATTAATTACAATATATATTTGTTAGCTATTTCGGCCTCACGACATCATGAGAACAATATTTATAGGTAGTTGAAAGTCTATTAACCTTATTTAAATATTGTCTTCAAAAGAGTTCGTATTGCTCGTAATAGATCCACTCAATACTTATCGCTTACGTCGTTTTTTTCCGTTTCCCGCCAGATGAATGAATTTACAAAATTATGCAACTCTCCATAAATGTTTTCCCATAAGTGGGTATTTTTCGGAAAGTCTAGACAAAACAATGGATATCGTCTGGCAACCCTGCAGGATGTCCACGTCTAGCAAGGTGATAAATCTTTGCGCTGGTCACACATCAGGTCGGAGCACCTTCCCACTGCAGCGAGCCGGCCAATCGCAGGCTTCGCCATCTCCCATACTCGAGATGATGCTTCTTATTCTTGTTTGTATCTGGCCGATTACGACGCGTGATTGCGGGCCTGCAAAAAAACCGACGCTGCCCAGGAAAACAACACACCGACAAAAAAAAATAATTAAAGAAACTTAATGACCGCATGGATCAATCTTTTAATTAGATATTTTATTTGTAAACACAAAAGATTACAATGTGAAAAAATTTCAATGTATTTTAGTTATACAAAAATTAAATAACATATGTATGGTTGATAGCTATTTAGACCTACGCCCTCGTCAGAACTATGCACTTTAAACATACATTTACTTACCCATACATAATGGTGTAGAATGAAGTTCTACTGAGTATTGCCTCTTCGGGCCCTGGGTATCATGATACCCATGGTTTTAATAATATCAACCCAGCTGTTGAATTGAACGTACCAACACATTTCTTTCATGCCGCATTATAAAAAATATGTTAGTAATTCTAATTGAAGCAATAAATTTAATAATAATGTATGATGTAGAGAAAAAAATTGTTGTATTTGAATTGTAAGTGTCGAAGCATTTTAAATGCTAAAAAGAACTTTCCTTCAACATTAGTGACTTCTTATCTGTATAAAAATTGAATATTTCGGATATATTGAGTTGGTAAAACCGTTACCTTCATTATATGATACTTTTGGTTTTGGTGCGTTCAGTTATACGACTGATATTTTATAAAAACTACGAGTATCATAGGAGATACCCGAGGCCCGAAAAGGATAAAATCTAAATTTTTAAAGGTGTGCAAAATTTAAGGGCATTGCTAAAAATAATTGTATGTATGATTACATCATTATTAAACATATTTTGAATAAAATAAACTAGACAGTGTTGAATTGTTTTCTATGAAGAGTCCTAAATTAAATACAGTGTTGAGTTGCGCTCAGTTTTCACAGCGTGGCCGATAGCTAACGCAAACTTTATTGGCACTAAAATTTTGATGGTAAATTTTATGGTTTTGAAACAGTTGACGATTTTACGACACTTGACTTTTTATAACCGCTTAGCTCGTTTGCAAAATTCCTAATGTGACAATGCACCAATCGACTGGTAATTAATTATATGGGAATATATTTCATTACACTCAACAACAAGCCGCAAGAGCATTATATACATTATCTGAAAGGATTTTTAAAAATTAGATAGTTAAACTTTTTACCACTGCAACTTTTAGTGTCATAAAAAAAAACATATTTTTAGGAACGGCCTCTAGTCCTAAGCCGTGCCGTTTCATTTTTTAATCAAATTATTGATTTATTTTCTAATACATATCTAATCTCTGTGTTGTCTAAAATTCCTTCTGGCACCCGTTCAACCCTTGACATGGGATGGCGAGAGCGATAAGCTAACTACGAGTCTTATTCTTTCTACCGTCAATCTTTTCAAAAAGGAGAGTTTGAACAGTTATCGTTCAAAAATTTCTGATAAACCGCCAATTGGAGAGAGTGGAAGAAGGTTTTAATATTAATATATAGCAATGCAAGAGAATTAATTTTTGCTATGGAACCCTTCATGGAAAGATGAAAGTGCTAAAAAAAATGTTTATTTCTTCATCTGAATCTTTCCAAGTATAAAGGCTGTATGATTTAACTAAATACAGGAAAATCACTTTCAACTTACAACTGGGTATATTCTTTACACTGGATACACTAGATCTGTTCAATGTTGTTCACTGTGTAAAGCTAAATTATAACTATCGGCGATGGAGCCGAAGTTTTGCGTACGATGAAGAATTATCGTACCATACTACGACAGTTATAATTTGTATGAGAATGGATTATTAAAACAAACATGACTAAATTCACAATCGAACCTTTAGATCCATTTATGTATGCTAAATTACAGCGCTTAACAACGAAATAATTATGCACTGGAATTTAGCTTCAAATATGAACTGTAAGTGACCTGTTGACATACAAATACATTATTATTTATTTTACCTCCGCTTTTTAAATTTTACTAGCAATGCAAAAATTATGCGCGTTCACGAATCGCATTAAAAGAATTATATCATTTGACTCTTTGTTGAGTACTTTTTAGATGGGCTTAGGGCAAGTGGCTTAAGTTTTTCTGTTTTCCTTTACTCTTATATTCACATGTAGCATTTTTCTATCAATTAAGTGATGTGTATCCGAAGGATTTGACGATTGCGATGGCTTGAATCTTCCTCTTATTCGATCTTGAAAATAACGATCGGCTTACTATCAATAGACCTGCATAGGAAATTGAATTAAAAAAACATTCTAAGAACAAAATACTATTATTTATAAAAAAAACATATGTTTTTCACTTTTAACGGACACCGTGCTATGATTTAAAATTTTCCTGACCCTTAGAAACCATTACAAGCTACATTCCTAATGATTATCATACAATTATGAGAAAATAATATTTAATACTTGTTAGGTGTTTTAGGTTGCTTGGCCAACAATCGCAGCATGGTTTATTCATAAAATAAGTGCATAGATAAAACAACCATCCTTATTTTTTCTTCAAAAAGTTTGCTGATATTGTATGTTGAGTGTTTACATACTTCAGGATTTCATATTTACTTCACTTTAAATCGCTTGAATATATTTATGCAGATACTTATTCTTTTCCTCATGTTATGTGAGTTAGAAAAGATCAAACGTGCCAATCCTCAGCGTGTCAATCAGAGATTACTTAATTTACATTTAAATAGCGATACATTTTTACATTAAATTAAATAGCGATAAGCTCGTGATTCAATTATCAATGAATGCGTTGAACGAACTGATATCATTATGCACCGCGTGTCCAGTAGATTAGTTACCAATGTTACCATGGACTTCATGGATTCCGATAAACGTATTTTTAGTCTGATAATTATTAAAGTTGGTACGTTTTAGCACGGAAAAATCGTATTTATTTCATTCATAAACATTACACAAGTAGTGGTACTTTTAGTGTACTATTAAGCATGCGCTGGGTCGGAGGCCGAGTGTTACCATCGTTGGCTTTAGTTGCGGAGCTTAGGGGCTTGAATCCCAGCCAAGGCAGCTTAATTTTTCAATCAAATTATTGATTTCTGTTCGGATACATGTTTGTGTTTTCCAAAAAATCCTTTCCACTCCCATTTATCTGATCCTAAAAACGGGACGCAGCGAGAACGATTATCCAACCACTAATCTTGTTCAACAGTTCAATTTTTTCTATCCATAACCTCTATCCATAAAAATTAGGTTACGCAACTGGGTAACGAGCAGTTCTTGTAGAAAAACTTCAGAAGTGATAGCGGATAGAATAGAAGTCTATTGTACACTATTATATCAGACAAGGCTAAAAAAACATATTTCATTTGACCAGTGTAACTCCTATAATAAATCGTCGGCATACAAGAGAAAGTAACCAACTGTTAAATAGTAATATGTTCAAGGTTCAAGATAATCGTTTAAACATTTGCTATCGATATAAAAACTCTTTTTGCTGAATTAGGTGGGTGCTTTTTGTTGTATAGGCTTGTTGTATTGTAAGATGCTAAATAGCTATCACGTAATTTTTGTTCAAAAACCATTAGATCACTATCTTGTTATCAAATTGTCTGGAATGTTTGATAGTTGTTTTATCTATATTTTGTGTGTTCATACAAATTAAAGAACAAATCACCATGAAAATCATCAATTGAATAGCGTATCTTTAAACTGCCATTCTAATTTGTTAATTAATAAACAAACAAAAAAACTTCGAAGAGTTGTGTCAACGATACAAATATGGTTATTTTTTTTTATTATAGTTGCATGTTACATGATTTTTCTGGTGTGATATTATTTTATATTTCTCTTTGTTGTTTTAATATATTGCACGGTGCCTTATTTTGAAGACCCGCCCTTTCCACGTTTAACAAAACCAGGGCTTGCCTCATTCATTTGAGCTTCGATTGACGATATTGTTTTTCTATTCATGCATATGAGTTTTTTTTGTATGAGAAACAGACTTAAGCTGAGTAGCTGTAAACCAAATTAAGCTAATGCTTTTTTACTTTAAGCCATATTACATTTCCTCTAACTAAATTTAAATGCATTGTTATTGTTACAAATAGTAACATATTAAATCAGGGAATCTTAAATAATTCATTTATTTTTAACTTTACACGTTTATAATTGAATTATCATAAAAATTCCTCAATATTTCAATCGCCATTTTTTTTGCTGGAATATAAAAAAATATGTACGATGCGGCTTCATCGCCACATTTTAACCTTTAATTTCCGAAAAAATCTTTTCATCAAATAGGTGAATGATAATCATCATAAAATACAAAGACACCATTTGGCAAACATGATAAAATGCGACATTTATCGACACAACTAAAATATTTTTCTACTTATGACTTCATCTTCAACAATTTTCAAGGATTCGCATAAAGCACCCACTGTGCTTACTTATATGGGAATAAACATGTCAACCATAATTCTTACAGGATGTTTTTAATAATTCATATTTTTTAATAATGATATCTATTAAGAGTTCATATTAATATTATTGATATATATTGTTAGTGTGGTAATTTTAATCAAAAATTCTCCGTGAAAGTAGATTACAGTCAATCCTCTTATGGCACCTTCTGCTATAAAGCGATTTTTTATAGCCTGCGCTGCAGTCTTCAGGCAAACTATATGTGTACTAAATATGTAATATTATATATAAATATGTGTATTCGTATAATATTTATCAGTAGTTCTACATTCATTTACTTTTGATCAAGTAATTCATTAAAAAATCCCTATCTCGGTGCTGTAGGTTTAGACTGCATTATAAAACACCAATAAAGTAACCAGAATTTAATCTATTCTTTTTTCCATGGCTGTGGAGTCGTTCAAAAAAATACGACTCCGACTCTGATTCCGTCTCCAACATTGAACAAAAAATGACTCCGACTCCGACTAAAAGACGTTTAATTTCGTCACTTGTTTTCCCTAATTTTCCTATTTATGTGTATATTCAATTAAATATCCAAATTTCACATATTATATGCAAAAATAAAATTTTCAAACTCTATAAAATTTCCGACTCCGAGTAGAACTCCAGCCAAAACGCCGCGACGACTCCGACTCCACAGCCTTGCTTTATTCATATGATGGGAACTGATTTCGTGTCGTTTTTGTATAGAATCTTAAATTAAGTGATAATATCCAATTTCTGTTTTCGGTGTTCGTAATACAATGCATCCGTAATATTTAGCAAACATATAACCGCTGACTTCGATGACTGGGCATTTATTAAGGTTTTATTGCTCTGTTGGGGTTGTTTTTATACCTGTTTAATTCATCTGAGCCGGTTGAATTATTTTTATTGAGGCGTTTAATGCGCTCGAATGTCCGCGGACATATAAATGATCAATGATCAATGAAATGTTTATTCATAAACATTCAAAAAAAATCTCCATTGGCCCTTTCCGCCCCCATTCTTTTTGTGAATGAACATAAAATTGGGCTAATAAAAACTTTAAGCAATGTATTGCACTTAACAAAGAGTTTTATTTTATTTGTAAAAATAATATAATTATATTCAATCTGAATTGTAAGTTAATACTTCACTTATTATAGATAGAATAAATATGTTTTTACACTATATTTTTTAACCATATCTGCTCACAGTGTGGGGCACATGGCCTCCTTACGGAGTATATCTCAATATATGTTTTTTTCTACGAGAACTGCTTGTTGCTCAGTTGATAAGACTCTCTTTTTCGAAGAGAGTAGGAATTAAATGGATACGAGGACTAGGACATGACTAGTAGTTAGCTAATCGATCCCTCTAAGCGCTACTTTTGGGATCGGGAAGGTGGGAAGGAATTTTTAACAACACTAACACTCATGCCTTCGAACAGGATCAATAAATGCTGAAAAAATTCTGCTCGCACAAGGACTCGTACCCGTGAGGTCCGTGACGGAAGCCATCGACGTTGACAACTGCACCTCGGTACCAGTAGATATTTATTTTTTAGCCATCTCCGCTCCCAACTTGGAACATATGGGCCCCTCACGGAGTTTATCTCAACATATGTTTTTCTATGGGAACTGCTTGTTACTCAGTTACTCAACCTCTCTTTTTCGAAGAGAGTAGGGATGGAAAGGATACGAGTACTAGGCAGGACTAGTGATTAGCTAATCGCTGTCACTATGCGTCGCTTTTTTTGGGATCGAAAAGGTGGGAAAGGATTTTCATAACACAAACACCATTGCCTTTGAACAGATTTATCGACTGAAAAAATTCGCTCGTACCGGGAATCGAACCCGGGCGGTCCGGCACCCAAGCCAACAATGTTGACACTGTGCCACGAACGGGACGGAGTAGATACTAGAAAAGGTAAAATAAATATAGGATAAAATATTATTTACTAGCCGGTACCCGGCAAGCGTTGCAATGCCACTCAAAAAAAGACAGTGTTTATGTTTATTGCAGTACTTTCGGATGCACAAAATTTTACATAAATAATTTCGATTTAATTTCACTAACATTGATCGATATCGATGACCATTACAGTTTGACATTTGCTGTTTGTCTTTTGACGATTGTCTACACGCGCCACCTACTGAAAGCTTATTTTAATATGCCTATAACATTTGTGCAAGTGCAACAATAAGTTGTCAAAATGAACGGTATGTCAGCGCATACAATATGAAAAAACATTGATTTTTTATAAAATACCTACTGTAAGTTAATTTTACTATGCCAAAAACATCCGCGAAAGAGCAAGCAAAAAGTTTGTCAAAGTTTCATTGCGATCGGATGAACGGTATGGCAGCGCATAGGGTACGAATATACAAACAAACAAATATTGATTTATATATGTATTTGATCAGGGGCTCTTAACCTTATGCCCGCTGGCACAATAGCGCCTGCAGAGCTATTATCGTGTCAACTGTTTTTCTTAAAATTTGTTTAGGTAAATTATAAAATAGTTCATGAATGTAACACATATGTATGTAAAGCTTCCCTGGAAACAATGATAAAAATTTGTACTCGGTACTTAGGATTTGTTCTTTTATTAAAAATCTGGTCCGCGCCCGTCACTAGTCTTTTCAATCACAAATACTTTTTTAAAGTTTTTATTTAATAATTTACGTCATCCAACCCAATTGATAACTATCACTCACTTGACCAGCACTTTTTTTTTTTTAAATCAGAGTAGCTTACCAGACATGAAAATTTTGTCTGAGTGCAAAAGGTTAAGAACCCCTGTATTAGATAATATCAATTAATTTGCAAACGGTTGGTAAGTGATTCGCTGTAGTTTTTACAAAAAGCATACTTTTTATAAGACCGAGCAATATTTTTATAGTAAAGTACAAAGCAGCGACTAAACCGACACATTAAACCACCTTACACAATGATTATATTATTGTAAGGCAGTGTACAGATTGTTATCGGCTGGCGAGCGCCCTCCGCTGACTTTGTTTATTTAGCAGTATAATGCCAGGCGATGCGACGCGATGATGTCACGAGATACGGAAACAAGCAATAATTTTTGTCGCGATATCGGAAATCGCCCGCGAGTTGTCGGCATTGTCACCCCGCCGATCGCACGAAGGCTTTTGAGGTCGCGCCGAGGCGCTCGAACGAATCTACTACCCCATCACAAAGGGTGCTTTTTATATTGCAACATACACTTAAAACCGTCCTTCCTTTTGCTTCCGGATTTTAGTGTACCGCCCCGAATGACTGGAAGCATTGGTTTAGTCAATATTTTTTGAACTGAACGTAATTTTATCGTGTAACATATATATTTTTATAAGCCAAGATATCTATTTTAGGTAAGTGAAATAAATAAACTTATTTGTATTTTATGGCAATTTATTGTGATATGTAACCTTTGGGGATTTTCACTGAAGGTGCTAAATGGAATTTCAATATCATATATGAATCTTTTATAATACTTCGGATAAAAGCCATATATTGTATTCGCAGGCATTTCCATGGTTTTAGCTAGGAAGTAATTTTGACGATACTATACACATTTAAAATCCATGATAATTATGATTTATCCTCACAAACTTATTAACAACAAAATTTTCGCTAATTTATCTAAATAGTAACAATTAAGCTCAGTGATCTACTAATATTCTTATAATATATAAGAGATACAAACTATTCACTCAGCGTCAGTTCATATTTATTCGTGGACTTGATACGTCTGAAGATCCCGAAAGGCGAAACCCAGATCGTAGGTGATAAAACTCATGGAAAAGTACAAAATAAAAATGATTCAAACTTGATATTAAAATTCCATCAAGCACCTTCAGTCGAAACTACATATTTTTGTAAAAATATATGTTATCAAATTATTACTATGCTTAGTAGGTAAAAACATAATTCTAAAATTCTTACACACATTTTGGCATATTTTTTTAAATTTTGGGTTCTGGTACTGGTACCGTTAATTATTTTCGACAACGGGGACGAGGGTGACTTTGGGTAAACATATTTCTATCATGCTAACCTATAAAAATTTATTACTAATGCTATAGTAAAATACGATTTTTCAATAAAACGCCACGCTGTTAATACACAATGCAGTATTACCATAGTTGACTTGGATGTAAGGCAAGTTATCGATGTTTTTTCTTTGTTTACTTCCGGATAAGCCCGCGCTTATTTTTACGAGCCACCTTTGTGTAGTTTATTAACATTTGAATGTTTATGCAAATGCAGTACAGAATGCTTTTGATCAAATGTATAGTTAACGCTACACGTTTTCATATCGTAAATGCTGATTTTTTCAATGTAATTCAGGTAATATAGCCGAGTAATACAAAATATGCCTAATATATTCAAAATTAAGTAAATAGTTTTATGGCCGCCTTTGAGTTTTTTCGTCGTAATCATCCGAAGTAATGTGCGCGTAAAAATGATTTTCGAAAGTTAACACAAATAAAATAATTAAATGACTCAAGCAGGTTGCGAATACCATGTGCAATATATTACATTATGATATCGAAATTCACAAAAGAACGATTTTAATCGATATCACATCGTATTAAAGATACATAAAAAAAAATGTTTTTAAACATAAAAGTTAAGTTATAGTTTAAATGAATCGAATTCAGTGTTTTTCTTTCAAAACTTCGCTTGCGTGATATTAAGCTTTCTTTCTAACGGTAGGTTTATTCAGAAAAATAACAAAACAGTGAATTTTTATTGAATCTGGACAGATTTAGTCTCAACAAAATACATACCTGTACAAACCACAATTCACAATATTTTTGAAATATGTAACTATTTAAGACGGTGTAGACATTATTTCAGCACTTATTTGTTACATATTTGTAGAAACTTTTTTTTAAATATTGTTTTGGTGAGTTGCACAATTAATCAATTAATCTGCAACGAAATAGTATAATATTTTTGTACTTACTTGTTTATGCACTTCTACGTTTATCAATTTAGTCCCTGATGATTGATTGAACGTGATTTTTGCGTTTTCAATATTGCTTACAAAAAATTTCGTATGACTTCAATAGTAAATTTTAATCCTGCATATTTATTTTCTATGCTAACCATTGCTGTTAGATAAGATAATCCATAATTGCTGCATTTAAAATAAATGTTTTTTATTTGACGAATATAAATTTAATATATATTTAACACCTTCGTATATATGTATAGTATTATATAATTCACCGAACTATCAAGAAATAATACATAATCTATATAAATAATCGGAATTTAATCAGTAATATCTACAGTAAGTAACATTTTTTTTTGTTGGAAATATTTTACTATTCGTTAAATTCAGAGTTGTATTTCTATTGGTATCCAAAGAAATACAAATAACATTTTTACCATTTCTATGGTGTTGAAATTACACAAAAATGGTACATTTCGTAACTTAATATTTTCAATGCACGTCATGCGTGTATGACGCTATTAGTGTTGTGTTTAAAAGCGAGTTTACTATGTTTACATTATTAATACAATACACTGACTAGGTAACACAAAATAGGGCGTTCATTTTTAAACGTAACGGAAGCTTCATAAAGAAACATAATTTTTTACAACTATCATTTTTCTGCTGTGAATTCAGAATGTACAACGGATCTAACAAGAACTGAATAGAGGACAATTGGCGTTAACGTAAGAAATATAGGTTGTATTGATTGAAAACTAATTTTTGACCATATTAAACACTAACAGTGTTCTAAATATAATTTCTATCAACTATTTTACTTTTAATAATCATTAAAAAAAAGAAAATAAGCAACGCACATTAAGAGACTTTTACTAATTTTTGGCAGAAGGAATTTATGTTTTGATATTATGTGATAAAATGTTAGACATATGGGAAGGAGAGGAGTCACAGAAAATCCCAAATTGTCTGGTCACTTTTATGGCTGAGAAATGAAATATTTATAAAAAAGTGTCGTTGGTAAGCTAGAATCTCATTCATTGTTAAAAATATCCAAAAAAGATTTAATTTGCGTTTATTTTCTCTCTTCTTCTAAAGGATTAGGATTTGACATATATATTCTAATATGAAATTAAAAGATACTCACTAGCCGACGCTTCTTGCGAATAAAATGATATCACTAAATATTTATTATATATATTGGTATTATCAAAAATTCAAATTCTCGTGGTATTCATATCGACATTCATACTTTGTGACAACCCAAAATTCATACTGAAAGTTTTATTGTAAGTCACTATAAGAAATATTCTTTATCTTTCAATTAGGAAATTTTCTCTATACCATTAAAGATGGAAAAGAATTTTTTAGAATCGTGTTCCAGTATGATTGTAATATTTTTTGTTACAATAAATTGGTTACTTATTTTATTTTAAAGACCAGATATTGGGTGACATAAGCAGAAATTCGATACATAACAACATATTCACATGTTACCCACCGATAGTTTTTTTAATTGTACTACATTATATGTAATAACATATGAACAAGCAAACTACTGCAAATATCGCTTTAATAATCCAAGACACAATAACACTCCATATGAAACACATTTCAAACCTAATTTTTATTGCAGTATCGAGTTTTTGAAATGAAAAACTATAAATTTAAAATCTAAATGTGCGATAAGTAGTCGTACAGTGATTTCTATTATCTAGATACATATGTATGTGGAAGTATAAGATATGTATCATAGACGGAAAGTATTTATATACGTACCCAAATATTCTTCATAAAAACTCAAGATTAATTTAGCATGCAATATGTATATATTAAAGATACGAGCAAACTAAGTATGTAAATAGAAACGGTTTTCAATACTTTTTTTTTGTTGGTGATACTCTCAAGGTATGTAGAGTAAATGATGATCACGTGACCCACCATGACTTCTTACCATAATCGCCTTTTTTCCCTCTATGTATGCTATGCAATTTCCTAAAAATCTTTTGCATTCCATTATTTTCTTTAGACACAACGTTCAACAAATCTTTAAGCAAACACTTAAGTCAAAAGTTTTGGATTATGTAAATTATTCCATGCCATATAAAAATATATATCAGAATTAAAAAATTACAAGTTTTGGCATACAAACTCACATACATATATAAAATATATTGTATAGTGAAATTTTCTTTCCGAGAAATTATTATGAGCTTTGGGTGTGAATGAAATTAAAAAACACATCACTGCATTAAATTAAACAACAAATCCTTTAACAACGTGTTAAGTGCGAAACTCTGATGGTACAACAATAAAATATGAAATTCGTTTCGAATGAAATTTTTGAACGAGCTAGTTTTGATCGTATTCGGCTATTAAATTTAATAAATTTATGACGTCACGTGTGCGCAAACAGGTCACGGCTATTACCTTCCGTCATTCTTACACGAAAATATACACAAAAAATAATGTACCCAGGTAATTCTAAAGCAAGGCATTAATTAGAATGTTGAAGGGTTACTAGGCAAACAAATAATATTAATCATCAAGAGTATTGTTACTTTTTTTCACGCACGATTTCTACTCAAAGAAACTTTTTGGCCAAGTATTGTTTATAAAATACTGGCTTTTATAAGAATTCTCAGGTTTTTTTATGGCTGCATGTTTTTTATGGTAATTTTGAACGAACGATTTCATTGTTTTTTCTTCATTTAATGTATAATACGTCAGCTAAAAGGCAAACAACATATCGACTCCTTTATTTGATTACAATAAATTTTGGGATAGTAACTTAAATAGTAACAAAGTAAAACCTGGATCGACCCACATTTTGCCTTTCCGTATCTTCATGCGTTTCTAGTGCAAGAATGAATTTTAGCTTACCCATAGTTAATAGTTTGTAATACACGAATTTAAGTAACTATGTTTTAACTCTGTCACATTTAGCGAATGTTTTGATATTCATAAAGTTCAGTGAATTAGATAATTTATAGCGTGAGTAAAGAACATTTCCAGGTATTTTAAATGTGATATCGTTCTGATATAATAACCAGCTCAGTGGTCAGTATTACACAATTAGATTTTTTTAACAGTGTTAGTATACTCATAAAATAAAACACTCGATACGGCATATAATGCCGTTTTCAAACATATTTTTTGTCTGTATCATTCGAAGATTTCCGCATCGTCAAATACGTACCAGAGGGTATGTAAATTATTAAAAAAATGTAATAGTATTCGCTGTTGTTTGTTTTATTTGTATCGTATTTTCGAAAGAATCATAAATATATAATTATTTTCTGTACTCGTGGAGCTGTAATCTATAACAAAAAAAATAAACTAATATACCTCATTTCAAATATTATTCATTCATTAATAGTTGACTCGTCATAATTAAGCTTATTTTTGTCATTCATTTCACCACTTAATTTTGAAAATAAAAACTCAAATCGATTGATTTTGTTAGTAGAAATTTGTTCCTGATGGCATTGAAAAAGCAAAAATTCAGGATGTCAAGACAAAATGTATAGAATTACAGAGTGAGACTATTTTATATCTTCAGCTAGAGGAAGTTTTGCTTAAAATAAAAATCTTTGCATATTTTTTTTTTACCATGTGAAATAACATACTGAGAAATTGTCCCAGTAGGATAAAATACCACTTGTAAAATGATATAAAATTACAAGATAATAACCATTCTTGCATACTTATGTACTGGCATACAAATAAATTAAGAATTTATAGTCGAAGAATTATATACACTTTCAAAATCCTTCATTTAAAAAATACTGATTCATTTGCCAAAAAAGGTAAGTAGCTCAATATTTAAACATCTCTGATCATAACAATATTTTCGCTATGAGTTGCTTGTATCTTAAATATAAATATCATCACGATTTATTTTTGAATTAATATCATAATTAATAATTTGCTACATAGAGTTACTATTTTACGTTTATATTTCGAATATTTTTGAATGGTTAAATGTTTTTTTTTTCATTCAGCCCATTTTAATTGTAGTGTGCCAAGGGTTAGAAAGATCTTCTTTTGTTTGGTGAATTGCAATGCTTATCATTTAACAGCTGAAATAAAAGAGATTGCGAGCAACTTTTATATGCAATATGTAGATTTCGTCATATAAATTAATTGCAACGATTCGAGCTCAAAACGTACTCAGTTTATTGACAATAGAATAATTTATGTGAGTAAAAGTTTTATGCGCTTAAGATTCATTATTTATTACAAATAAAAACAAAAAACTATTTATCGCCGGTGCAAATCAAACCCGGCCATCTGCCGTGAATTTTAATTCAAGATAATTGAGAATAAAAATTTAAATAGCGATACGGTCGTGGACGTAATTTTGACGAAAACAACTTTTTTTATGTCAGGCGATGAGAAAATATGCAAAATCAATATTTTCAAAATCTAGTAACTTGTTTCTTTCTTTTCAAAATTATCTTCAGATTAAATCATTTACTTAAAGATTAGACTACTCCCATATACAATACCGACATGGATTTATGCACTTATAATGCATTTTTAGCTAATTTTTTTTAAGTAAAGATATTTTATATATATAATTTATAGTCGAATGGAATTTCTCCAAACCCAGGCTCACATTGACGAATAGACACTGTTATATATTCATAATAGCTTTCATGATTCACTTGTATAAGTTTGTATGCAGAGGCATGGGTGTCTGTAGTTGGGTGTCTGTGGTTGTATGCAGAGGCATGGTTGTCGCACTTTACTTTTGAACTCATCGAATAATGAAAACTGAGTTAATTGGCACCTTCTCAAATAGATGTTAATTCTTAATTTCTCTCCAATTAAATAATAAGCTACTAAACTTCGTTAAATACTTTATTTTGATAAAGTCAATATATATCAGATTCCATGTTTACTGTCGTTTGTCTGTTAAAATGTATGTCTACAACAAGGTGAAACATCTGTTAGCTAGAGAATAAACATGGCTTATACTAGATACCGCAAATTTTCTTTAAAATGGCAGTGCAAAAATTGTTGTAATTTATTTTGATTATAAAGGCTTCAAGACAAACAACACTGGTATTCGGTTGAGTTGAAGTTTGGGAATCGTAATCTAACAGTTCAAACGCCTTTTTGACTAAACAATCGGCCATATTGCCTTTAGGTAGATATGTTAATTTGGCTCGAATCTTTCGGTATTGTTCAAAGTCATTTCCACAATATCCAAGCTGATTCCGTTCTCCCGCCTCACACTCCACACCTTACCATATCCACTAACTCCGCGAGTTCTTCTCGGTAGACTTACTTACGTCGCCATGCAAAGACGTATAACAGCTTGGCTTGTAAAATGCAGATTGTTTGCCTCTTTATTCCCTTGCTTGCATAATATTATCACGGAATAGAACAATCGGAACTTTATTTCAGATTTCAAAGTTTAAATAAGAGATTGCGAGCGAATATTAATTCCGGCGGCGGAGGAATTAAATTTAAGACGAAATTTAATTAAAATAAATCGATTGACGATGGCACATGCTGGAATTTTCAGCACGACTCTGTTAATCAGCATATAAGTTCATCTAGCAGCAGCAATAAAATAATTGAAATGTAGTGTCTGATAAAGTTTTTGCATGGTGAATATTTTCCTTTTTAAGGTGTCACTCTTTGGTGGAGAGCCAATATTTACATAAATAAAACACACTATATAGAACCAATTCCACAAATATTCTTATGAAGATCAGGACCGGCTTCGCACATTGCGAGCATTGATGATGATCAAATTTTAATATTTTAATCGTATCTGATAAATAAATTAAGCTTCCTTATTTAAATTTATATTGATTCCATTTCGAAATTTGGTTTGTTTAAAAAGCAAACAAATATATTCACACAAAAACACTCCAAACCCCAATTATGTTTTTGAGATTATTACAGTTATTGTTAAATTGTAAAATCAAAACTGCCTGTATTACAACATTATGGAGGTAAATACATAATTTCATGTATAATTTAATAAACTTGAAATCTGAAACAAAATCGAAAGCCTTTTGATTGACACTCTCAATTTATACCCTCTTTCTTTTTAAATGGGTAATATTCAACATAGGTAGGTATAATAATAGGTATTTGGTTAGCTTAGCGGTATTTTTTTTAAGACTTAAAGCTACCAACGTCAATTCAGAAGGTCCAACTTTACTATAGTACGGCTTTTTATTAAGGTAAAGTTATAACCCAGTCGAGGCGGAAACAATAAAACGAATCATTAAAGGAAGAATCAAACGTAAGTTAGTTGGCTATGTAAGTAAACGCATTGGAGACGTTTGTTAGTCTCGCCGATTTCGACTTGGGTTTCAGGCAATGAAATCGGATCCAAGAGATTTTGAAGCAAATTAATGACTCCTTGTGTTGTTGACAGCAGTTTGGTTGGGCTTGTGAGAGTCGTTTGGGTTGTTTTATTGGCGAAAAGACTCAAATTCATTTGTGACATTGCTAAATAAAGGCAATAAACAAACCATCTCATTTGTATGAAACGCTACAGATCAAAATAGTAGCCATCACGTACGCTTATTTTTTTTCAAATACGTATTTTATAAATTTAGCAACCAATTATGTAATAGATCAAAAAATATCTAATATTTTCTACGTTACGAATTGACCTTTTCAGCCTAGGTTTAATAGCGTTAATAGCTTCTCATGACAACCAGTACATAGGTCTTGAGTTTAGTTCATGGAAAATAAGGTGTTGATAAAATTAAAGTTGAATATGTTCGATAATTGTTTATAGTATCATACCTATTAGTGAAATAATGAATAATATGCATCGTTTCGTCATTTTTAATTAAGTTTTTAGTAATAATCAATGACAACAACGTTGCAAGAAGTAGCTATGATTTTTCGAATCAATTTTAATTCTTATAGTCATTATAGATTGAAAATAGTTGTCTTCATTTGTTTTATGCAAACAATCTATCTTTAAAACATAACATTTTCAATCGTTTCTATAAATGTAGGTTCTGTTAAAGTTTCTATGGTAGAAAACAATATTCTATTACGGAAATTTTGTGGCCAGTAAAACACTAAATTCAATTTCCGTCGAGCTTTTTTAAAGCAGCTTTTAACGCTAGAGAGCTTTTTGACTACAGAATCGGTTCATTTGATGTACTTCGATGCAATAGAACGATAAGGGCTTTGTCGACATAATAAAATAAAATAAAGGTATATTATTTATAATTGTTCTGTTGATTGAACTAATAATACAATGTTTTACATTGATAGCTACGAAGCTTTCTGTTTTTTTTTCAACTGAATGGATATATCAATATATGTAGATGCTTATAAATAGCTTTGTAATTTTGTCAGAAGTTTGGATGAATCAATGTGGTTATATCAGTATTATCAGTCATGAAGACATAAAGCGAGCTACTGTAAACGTCTACAAACTTAAGCCAAATACGATATTTCTATTGTAGAAAGCATGTAATAGTCACACCCACTTGAAATATATTATGAACTCAAACCATCTTGTTTGCAAATAAATGGAGAAAGGGGATTTTAAGATGTGATCAAGTATTTTTGGTAATATCACCACTCGATTACGGCGTTATATAGGCAGTGTACTCAACTATAAAATCTAATTTTGTTTTGATGAATTTGCTTACTAGAGTTTTTTATTGTTATAGATATTTATATTTCACCACTTCGCTTACTTAACGTTGGTACTGAAATCTGTTTTTAGTGCCCAATATAGAAGCTCATTATTTGTTTCTTTAACGTTTACAAATTTAGTTAAAATCGACCTTACAAAATTGCGATACAGCCCTTACCGAATGGAAACATGATTTTGTAAAACGAGATTGAGCCAAATCCCCGGCGCCTCTCAACTCGGGAGGCAATAAAAGTTCATGCGAGTTGTCTGCAAGCTTTATTGTTTTATTATTGGTGCGTCGTCGGGTTTGTGAACCTGGAGGGCCAGGTTACACCGTCCTGGAATCAGGCAACCAGTCTCACTTCATTCAAGCTTCCCGATTTCATTTAGTGCTAGTACCCATCCGTGACAGCTTGCCTCTAATGGTAATCAATTTGTTCGCTCTCCATCTAGACTCGACTGCCAAAACTGTAGATTCTATAACTGTGATCAATTAACCGACAGTTGAGGAGGGTTAGCAAAAGACATAAGCCGCTTAATTTTGTGATAATTACGAGACAATTTTACTATAAAAAAAGAAGGTTTTTTTACACTTTTGTGGCATAAAGATTCATCAAAATAATTAACTTATAATTTAATATGATTTATTTAGTTCCAACACTGTCATGGATAGGGTTTCCAATCCCGGGCTAAAATGTTGATCCCGGGATTTCGGGTTTACAATAATTCGTTTCGGGGATCCCTGAATTGGTCCCTGGATTTTGAATATTCTTTTAATGATCGAAAAATTTTATTTATATAAGCCATGTTAATGTATCATGAAAAATAGTAAGGTATAATTGTCACTATCTTTCTATGAATATTTTATTTCAGTTCTTTTATCCATTACTGAATAGCGAAAATATTCGATTGAAATATAATGTGTGAGAGTGCGATCTCGTTCGAATGCGATCTGATAACTAATTGAAATAAAAAATATGTCTTGTAATGCAATTTTCCCGGGATTGGATAGTTATGGATTAAAGAATCTCCCCCCCCCCTTCTGCTTATCGACGGAAATAGATCATAGGCTACAACTTGAATTGGTTATTGTTTATCATTTCATTGTAAGTCCATGCGTGATTTTTGTAAATACAGCGATCTTGTTTAATTATAACAAATTGGGCACTTTTTCGAGCCCCATACTTACCTAAAGCGTCATCTGCTATTTTATAATATACAATTTTTCCCACTTTTATGTAGATAACGTAATTATTTAATGTCAATTGTCAGCATTTATTTATATGAAAGTTATAGCCATGAATATATTACTTGACTTTGTACGCGATCGATAAAAAGTTGTATAGTATGGGGCAACTGTTTTCTTCTATTCCAAGAATTATTAATATGTGTGATTTTAGAATGAAGAAAAATTTTGCAACGATGTGCGGCTATAGCTTCAGTGTATTGAGCAATTTTACAATTAATCACTAATCAGCCGATTTGCAAGAATAAAAACTGAGTATATTATGTATTATATACCACACATCGCTAAACAAGTTTTAATTAAATTGAATATCAGTATTGAATAAAATCATATTTTAAAGGCAAACACAATGTAGTGGTTGATAGATTTTACTTTTTTATTTTACTGTTCATTTCATAGCAATTTGACTGCATATCGGTGATGACCTATTTTTAAATTTCTATCCAACCTCTGACCGATAAAAAGCGAGATCAAGCGACTAGATAACAAGCCGTTCTCGTAGGAAAACTTCTGTTGAGCTAAGTATTATAAGTAGTTCATAATATGACCACACTAAGTGTGTATATCCGCAACAAGCGGCCACAGCGAAATACAAGAGTCTACGAAATCTTTATGATTTTTTTTTCGAATCTAGAAAACACAGATTTTGATTGCTCACAAGATATCTAAAACGTATTGAATTTTCAATATTTAATTCGATCCGTGTCACGTCCCAAAGCGGAACAATAGATTCAGATGTTCATGAATTTATTTGACGTATTCGTTAGTTTGTCAACGCACCCAAATAAATAGGCATCGACTTCCGGTGGTAAGGACATGGTAACATGTTTGATGAATAGATAACGTTTTCCCAAATATAACATGAATTGAATTTATTGACCATGACTGCCGTTTTGTAAAACGTACATATATATACCACCAAAGCTAATCAGGTAAAGCCGGACTTGATCAGATTTACTAACCACTGGACCAAGCCAATCTTAAGCATGTCACATTTGTTAGGTTTGCCTTTTTAAGTTAAGCATGTTAAATCTAGTTAGTGATTAACTATCAATAGAATTGAAATACCGGTATTAATTTTAATGTATTTATTTATATATTTTATTAGTAGATTGACATGAAAAATATACAAATTTTAAGCTAGTTGGGTGATTGTAGTACACAAAATTGGGGTTAGGGAACTCGTTAATAGCTTTTATACTTTTAAGAATTAGATTATAAGTAACAATTTAACCTCAATTATGTTTGTAATTATAAATAGTAGCAATGGTTGATATTGATTATGTTTAATTTATAAAACATTTCATCAAACTATCTCAACGATTTATTCAAAAACAATTATCATCTCATGCGTGGGCTCTAGCTTCATTTAATAGATTTGAATAAAAACAATGATATTTGCCACAACTGAATTTATATATCTAAAATACTTTATTCATCTTCAATCAACGGACCGTGAAAAATACTTTTTAAATAACCCATCTATTAAAAAGTTAAAATGTCACACAATATATCAAAACACATAATGAAGACGGAATTCATTGTTGTTGGATATAATTTTTTTTAAAAGCGTTGACACATGAATGAAAAATGTTTTGTCAGAATAAATAAATATCTCAAGCGACATTAAATGAATATGTAAAAAATTACATTCAACGCGAAGAAAGTTTATTGGTCGTTTATTTTTTTCCAAAAAATACCATACTATTATCGGCATTATGTTTATTATTGTACTCAAATAAATTTATTTATCAAAATCAATAACGTAGTCATTAGTTGAACACGATAACGATTATTCATTTTATCTAAATGGGTTGCTATTTAATATTTTCCATTTAAAATACTTTATTTGAATATTGAATAAATAAGTTTTTTTCGTAATAATTCTTAATTTGTATATAAATATTGTTTTTCAATCTGCTTTATTATTTGGAACTTTACAATTTTACTCTTTGTATTAGATATTTATAAGTTATGTTTCCTGTAATTTTTTCCTGGATTGAATGTGTTTATTGCTAAATCTATTCAAATTTATACGAACCACATATGAATTATATGAACACGTGTAAATGTGAAATATTTTTTACCACCTAACGATACTCCAAATTCTATGAAAGTATCGACATAAAGGCATGTGTTCAATAACTATACTTAACATTTTAATATAAATGTTTTACATTATTCAACTACGAGGAACACAAATATTTATATTATATTGCCTATGAGAGGAGCAATAAAAATACTTGTGGCATGTTAATTCAAAGAATTCCAATACGAGAGAGAACAAAACCGAATGAATTAATCTCATCCGGGCCGTAATAAATCGGAAAATAATCATACAATATGACGTTAGGCGGGCTGCGAGCGGACATAGTTCCACCCCGGGGGGTGTCCTATGATACTAAACACATTGGAGAGCTAAAAACCACGTGTTGTGTGCCTCGAATACGTTGGAATCAGGAACAAAAAAAATCGTGCTTGGACATTGTGAAAAATAGCAATTTCTCACGGAAGACCGTGGCGGAGCGGAGGGCGGTCGGCGGGCAGCGGGCGGCGGGAGACACCATGCCGAGCGGACACGTTGCCCTAACATCACAACATGACATAATTTTGTCTTGTCGTTTCTTGTGTTTTTATGCCTTTTTTTCGTTCGTTGAAACTTTATCAATAGCTTTTGATCGTGTTCGTTAGTCGTCTAGACTTATTTGAAACATAAAAAAACAACTCACACACACCTCTCCATACGTACATTCATACACGATGATACTACGCCTGTTCTGTTTACCGACAATTCGTCATACGAAAGCTCATTTTTCGAGCAAATTCTTATTATAATGGACATATTTCACTTTCCACTGTCTTTAATTTAGTCCCATTAAAAACTCACATCTCACACAGATGTTTCCAATTGTACATACAAATAAAGCCTATTAGAAAATTAATTGTCATTTTACTCTATATTATTTTAAAAGTACCACAAACAGGGTTTGCACGAAATACAGTAAACATATCAAGACGCTATTTATAACAAAATAAAATCAAGATTTTTCTGCAATAATTAGGAATTTGTTTTCTTTCAAAAAGATAAAGTATTTGAACCATTTTGATATAAGTCAAACAATATGAGACTAGGCATAATAATAACAATGTTTTTTTTTTAAATAATTGGTGAAATATTAAAAAAATCATAGGGTATTTTGTATCTTTTACGAATTGTCAGTCAACAAACTGTATATCCAATATCCTGTCTATTAGTTACCTAACGGATATTTGCTTTCGTGTTGGCTGAATATTTTAATTGAGTGTTTGTTATTAATTATTTTGTAGATATTTAACTTTTAGAGTATTTTGTATGAACATTTATAGTAATGCATCGATTCATTCATAAAACATGCCTATTTATAAAATTGATTTGAAGCACGACTATAACTATCTGTAAAATATTTTAGAATGTTCAATAAATCTTTACATTTTTGGTCATTCATGAATATCATAAGTTATAGCAGTTGTACCAGATAGTCATTAAATTCAGTCTTAAAAAATCTTTTCGATGATTTAAAACGTTAAAAATATATAATTTATAATCTAGCTTTAGTTTAATTTATTTTTTATTTTCTTAATTTATTTATTTTGAACACCAAGTTTATTTATAATCGATATTTTTTGAATTGGGCGTTTTCGATATTGAATATGATTTAAATTGTGAAAAATATAAATTTAATGATATTTCATACCATCAAGGATTGGTAGATATGTGGAGATAACTCAACAAAAAGTCTGCATCATGGCAAAGCTGATAAATATGTACTTCATTTGATAACGAATAGGTATGCAATATAACCGAAAGACGGAAGTACTGCGATTTGGGCGTTGACATATAAAGAAGATACAATTATCGTGAGAAAATAGTAATTGGCTTACTTTAAGCTTTAATCACTAGTCCTCATTTGGTACTTATTGGAAAATGAAACTACCACGAAATACTAAATAAGAACAGCCTACGACCTTTCTGCAACAGCGTAAGTCTCATTTTAGGTGCTAGCCAAGACAGAAACTACTGGCATACAGTATAACGTGTTTTATAATGGTAAATTATGACATAATACTCTACTTTTATTTAAAATAATATGTTTTCATAAAATATCACATCATTTTACATGAATACAACAAAGTCAAAGTTTCCGACGGTGCCGACAGATTCAAACGAAAGTCGAATTGATTTATGTGATTCTATTATTCAAATTGTTAAGCTAAATGTTGACTTTGTATAATTTTGAAGCAATCACAATATTATCGGGAGTAGCTTGGTATTAAAATAATTGTTACTTTATTTTACGACTCCAACGGCTAAGAAATCTAGAGTTAATCTAATTTTGGTAACAAAATATCTACCTTTATGATTTGTTACATAATAGTTCGAAAGCATCAACATAAATATTAACTGTTCTTAATAACACTTCTTAAATCTGTTTGTTTATAATTTTAGCAGAAAAATCAGTGACTATTTTGTATATTTTAAAATTGTAACAAAAAGATATTCGGTTCGACATTGTTTTCGTTTTTAAAATATAGATCGAGTTGATACGCTCACTTCAAATGAAATTTGGTTTTTATTAATATGTATTATTGGTATTATAACTAGCCTAATAATAATCGTGTTAAACAATAGCTATCGTCGAATATCGAAGATAACAGAGAAATATCGTAATTTAAAACGATCGTTTCCTCACTTCACATCACATCACCATCAGAGCAAGATCCTCTAAGATATTCTGGACACCTTAATGGGAAAACCATGTTAGAATTAAGTTAAACAAAGACGACACATCAATTAAGAACACTTTTTTATTTGCTAGGTATAAACGACCTCTGAATACTTATAATAATATGTAGGTTTGCTTACAGATGTCGCAGTCAATGTGAACAAAAAAAAAATCACCTTTTATTTTTAATATTTTTGCCAAACTGATTATTACCTTATTTCATTTCATGAATATTTTTCAATTCATCAGATGTTTTTAGAATTGATGAAAGATAGTTTGAATAAATGTTGCAATTTTTTTTTGCTAAGCCGCATTGTAAAATATTATAGATATTATAGAATATTGTAGAATTGACAATAACATGTACATACATGCTTATAAAAACCTTATGATGTGCTTATATTATTACAATGTTGCAACACATTGCTTTATAGCCGACAGTAACTGAAAAAATCGTGGCTCGATAAATTTAAAAATCTACCATTATAGTCGACTGGCCAATTGATTTTAAATTATATATAATCCATGTATTAAAATACTTTAATTGATAAACTTACCACTCAGGTAATTTCGATATCACACATTCTTACATTTTACATATAATTTCGTGTTTAACCCTTTAAACGCCTAGCCAAATCCATGTATTTTTGACGTACACCAACATTTGCGATCATCGATTCCACGAAACAACTTCAAATTAAATGCATACGGCTCAACATACCGATATTTAAACAGTCTTCGAAAGATGGCTCTGCATTTGCTTTCAATAAAGAATATTATATGCATTCATAAATATACTCGTAGTAGCGTTTGCGTGCCTGCACGCCGTGGATTCTGAAATGCTAATCAGCGCTTAGCCCGTGAACTGCTAGCGTTTCAAATGTTGAAACGCTTATGCGGTGAGTTGTAAATTGTTATTAAAAAATAAATAGAGAAGAGTTAACAGTGTTCAAACTATCGCAGAAAAGATTTTTTTATATAAATAGGTACGCATTATTTGTGGAGTATTTAGCACAAACACTTTTGAAATCTTAGTTGTAATTCATAAATAGTCTCAGCATGGAACAGGTTAAGTATTAAATAATAGGCAAAAACTATTTTTAAAATTGAGTATATTGACAGTAACACACACACCTTAGATGCCCGTAAATAAAAGTTTGGGCGGTTATCTTAGTTGTACCCGAAGGACTCTTACCCATATTAAAAGTTAAATAAAATCCATTCTCATTTTGATGTCGCATCTCTTGACCGCATGATAAAAATCTCATTTATATTTCAATAGTGACAAAAGGAGAGATAACTGATTTATTGGCGCTAGTTCTTACATTGGCGTATCCAAGCAGACTCTAATATCCAATCTTGATTGTCAAGCTTTTTATAAGTTTATGAATTGTCTTACACACAGATAAAGAACATTGGTCGCAGACAATTTATCAAGCATTTAAAATATTGCCGAAAAGAACGTTAAATTAATCTTCGATAGAATCAATAAATCATATATTAGTTCAAATGATTGATACCTACTTGACATTTTTTTAAATAAATAAAACACATTTTTTTGTACTACTCCGCATAATATTATGAAGGTTTCAATCATCGCGAACATTTTTAGTGGAAAACTCCTACAATGAGCGAAACCAGTTCCGTTCTCCATAGCATTATATGTGGAAATAGTAGGTACATAACATTTATTTTATTTATTTGAAAAAATAATCTTAAAATTCTGCAATAAAACTTTTCAACGATTACTTTGTCACGATACATACTGGATATTCAAAAATACAGTAAAACCCCCATTTACACTAAATTCGGGACCGTGTAATTTGAAGTAGTGTAATTGGGGGAGTGAATGTCATACAAAATTAAGGATTTTGATTTTTAGTTATGCAAAAAAAATATGCACGAAATATATAGTTACTAATTGCCTTGTAAATACGACCGTTCAATTAGGGGATTTGCGGCGAATATTTCAAGCCAGAAAAAAGCCGTTGCCTTGAAAATGGATAATATACAGTCTTCAACTTTGTGTCTGTAATTATAAATTAAGCTATTTAAAAAAAAATGAATTTTCACTTATATTTATTTATTTATTTATTTATTTATTGGCAAAAAACTATTAAAAATACATGGCATTACAGCAAGCGCCAATGCGCCATGCATTTGAGAAATTAATAAAGATTACATAAAATATTACACAAAAATAAGAAACAGAACAGAAACATATTATTTACATAAGAAAACATAATTTTTAAACAAAGCATCAAGTTCACTGCCGAAGATGTCAACATCAACAGGCAGCGCATTTATCAGCCGAATAGCCCTTGCAACTGGAGATTCAAAAGACCTACGTGACAAACAAGTTTTGACAAAGAAAATTGATTTGTCTTTGTTACGACCACGTAGGTAAAAACTGGGAGCATGCAAATTTAAATTTTCAAGGATGTCAGGGTTATCAACTTGGCCCCGAAGAAGAAGAGAAAAATGTTTTAATATTGCAATTAGTCTTCGAGCTTCAAGTGAGTGAAATGACAGCATTCCTAAAAGAAACTTATTAATTTTTGTATACATATACCTAGTGATAATTTATCCCCGAAAATATGATTTCTTAGCGTGCCACTGTTTTTGAATGAGGAGGATCAAATCTAAAAAAAAACCTTTAGCTTTGCCCACGGGGCAATAAATATAAATGACTTAGAACAATATTCATGTATCAATTTTATGTTTTATTGGCTTATCGTGAATTTTGTGAAATCTTTATTATATACATTAGTAAATCATTGCATTAAAGTAATATGGCATGGTGCTATTTATCTTATATACGTTTACAATCTATTCATGATGTACCAGTTTAGTACCCTAGAAGCACTAACACCAATTTTCTAAGAATTCTTAAAGATTTGCCCACACAGCTCATGATCATGATTTAGTTAAGTGTATCTGTGCTTAAATATAAATGAAAATTAATATAGGAGCAAAAAAAATGCATATTTAAGATGTCATTTTATTGTACTTCAAAACTATACTTTAAGCAGTAATTAAATTAAATGTTTATCGCGATGTAACAACAATATAACATATTTTAAGAATTATTTAAATAAATACAACACATTATAATGTTCTATTTCCACATATATTCTTATAAAGTCCAGGACCGGTTTCGTTCATCTTTAAAGCATTCAGTTGAAAATGATCACGGTATGTAAAACCGGTCATCGTGTTTATAATTATATATGTGGAAATATTACTATGTAATGTGACATATGTATTTAAATACATTCTTTAACTGAAAACCTTTTCCCTCTTTATTTGTTAACTAGTTATGAACTGCTGCTGTCTAGAAAAAAAGTAATTGCCGAATCACCGATATGACACATATGAAGTTAACAAATCAAATACCAATTCTACTTACCAATCTTATTTTGCTGAAATAGATATAGTCTGCGATCATGTGTTATAATCTCCAATTAATCAATTACTGATTTGAGAGTTATAACGTTTTTTTAAATATAAACTTTGTCACAGAATTGGCGATGTTTTTTTACAATGATAAATGTGTAAATTTCTTTTACCGATATATACAGAACTTAAAAAATTGCTTGAATTTAGTTTATTTATAAACAAAACTGGTATATTCAAAATAAAAACAGATGTGCTTTTATATGGAAAAAAACCCGAGCTCCTTTTTACCCTCTTAGCAAACAGGAGTGATAAATGATACCAAGTCAAATATTTAACGCTATCTCATATTTTAAAGTTTTCCTGTTTCATTATAGAAGGAGGGTATATTTCATGTAATTATTTAATTAACAAGGTGTCACAACATACTTCGCGACACCCTCTCTCTTTGTATTAAAATGTCCTCATAATAAAAGGTAGCAGGACTGTTCCTCTTACGCATCTTTAACTGTAATTAATATGAAATGTCAATTTCTAAAAGACCCCACGGCTTATTTTGCTACAGTGTGTACTAAAATATTAACTACTCGCTTATACCACCGTATTTCGTATCTACATAGTAAAAATGTGCTTGATATTAACAAAAACATTAAATTTTCATTCTTATTTATAATTTTCATCATTTAATCTATTACCAGTAAGCTACAGTTTTCTTTCGTCACCCCAGACAACTGATGACCCCCGAATTATTTGCGGATACTATAATTATATATAAGTAATAACTAGTGTCAATAATAATATACAACATATATTTTTAAGAAGTGCAAGAAATTGGCTAAAACATTTTTTCTCATATAATATATGCCAATATATTTAGTTTCCGTTACACTTTTTCCGTAAATAAATTTATCTGCGATCATTTTCCCGCAGAAATCTCCACATGTTTGTGACGTATGCGACGTCAGAAGCTCGGCGTTTTAAAAGAAGAAAAAAAACACCTATATTTGAAGTACTAAACATTGTCAAATCAAAAACGGTCATCTACTACGACAATTAAATAAAAGAACGAGAGATATATGGCAGTATTTATTCGTCTATATATTTTCATCAAATTTGAAAAAAATCTTTCACATTTTTTTATATCGCTTTATCTGATATTTAATTTATTTACAATTCATTCAATAGCACTATTTATATATGTAGAGCATGATGATTTTTTTTTTTGTTTCAATGACACCTCGTCAAAATAATAAATAATTAATTACAGCGGTAGACATCTAGCGGCAGCGGTGCAATGTACGAGTGACGAAAAAGTTTTATATAATTTCATAACTACCCAGAGTGCCTTGTTTTTGATTAATTGTGTATTGAGTACCGACTATGACAGTAGTATTTTACAATCAATTATTAATATATGAGGATAGGAAGCAATAATATTACATTATACTAATATAATTTCAATTTATACAGTAGGTACATGGATTATGCTAAATATAGCCTAATACCTAACACAGCTTATACGAATGAAGTATGTAGTAAACAATTAATAAATACAGTTCAAATCATTTGAAATCAACTCATTATAAATATGCATGAAATTACTTATGATGTTACGCGATCTATATACAATTTCTAAATATCCTAAATAAGTCTCGAAACTATTATAGTTGTTCAAGATGTATTACATTGATTGCGATAAAGTATTCATAGAGTATTATTATTTCATCACAATATACACTAGAAGTATGATTTAAGTCAACAACGTATCCTTGATATTAAATTCAATAAAATTTAATTGGCGATTTCCTAATTCCTCTACATTATAATAACTAACAGATTACGATCATAGATATATTAGATAAATGGGTAGTAAATAATTATGAACGCGATTGTTAATTTTATCATGATAATAAAATAATGTGATCACGTTGTTATTATTGATGAATAATCGAAATCTTTATAACACAGCTAAGAAACGAATATCTTCATCCTGATGCGAAAATGGTTCTTAGAAACAGGGACCTGCCACCGACGACGGTATCTATAATGGCTTGTCATTCGAGTGTCACTTACACCATATGCGATGGATTTGAATAATTATCGTAAGGTTTCTCGCGTAGATCAATTAGGTCCGCTTCGACTATCCATCACTGCACGCATAGCGGGTAGGATCTGCGACGAACGACCGTCGACTCACTCTGTACTTGGCGCCTAGGAGATGCAGTGGCGTTAATTTTAATCATTGTATGTCTTTTCAACTGACAACCATGAATATACTAGCTTAATTAACATGCCAAGTCCTTTCAGCTAACAAATAATCTTAAACGACTTTTTTATAAAAACTTACTTATATTTTCACCAGATAATAAGTATATGTGCATTTTTAAATAATATGTACTATAACTTTTTGTCGTATTGTGTTCATAAAACATGTCTAGATAAAACCTCATTATATAACATTCATGTACTCACAAACGTCAGATATTTGAGTGTTACTTGATATTAAATACATGACAAATTATTGTTTTCAGCATTTCACTACGCTCAAATTCTTTCTCCTGCTTAATGATGATATATTCTCAATTCAAATTTTAAATAAATTGAAATGGTAACTTATTTTTTTCCAAAAACCGAAAATTGATTTAAAAGATTGCATAGAGTACTTAAGTAACAAGATAATTTATTAATACCATCAAACCACTCATTATTATAGTCTTGTAAGCTTCCTTTCAGATAATAAGATCCTGTCATTTCCGTTATAGTATTAACATTAACTCTTATTTCTGTATTTTATAGAAAATCTATTTTCTGCGTAGGTTACAATGGAAATATAATGAAGCGTATTTTTTGCAGCTTTGGAACTAGTTGATAGTATTACTATTGTATAAAAAATATATAATTCTAAAAAAAATATTTCAATTGAATATTTAAACGTCCATCAAATGGTACAAACATAAATAAATCAGCATCATCCAATATAACATTTTTGTCAGCTTAAACGTTGGTTTTCTTCATGATTCAAATTTTTCAAAACTTTTTACTACATATTTGTTTTAATGTTCTATTTAATTCCGTTAAATTCACTTAAATAACACCGATTTGAATCTTACTTCAAATAACATTTAATAGAGTAAATTTATTTATTACTGTTGATTTCCATGTACTATATATTTTACAAAACGACAATATATGTACATATTTATATCATTACATAAGATAGAAAATTAATTTTGATAATTCGAAATGAAAAATTTACTTTCAAAGGGCGGGTACGCCACTGGCCAGATAGCGTCGCATGTGATTTTTGATTAATAACTCCACCTCGCAGGAAATTTCCAAAATCTAAGGCGCCACTAAGACTTCCCTTCGGGTTTCAAAGCAAGGCATTATTAATATATATCTCGATATGACATGAGTAACTTAGGGAGGTGGTTATTAACAAAGATTTTTTAGAATAAAAGACATCTTTTTTATTATGGTATGGGTACTTGTATACAAATATTACCGCTAGAAATGTTTTTTAATTAACTTCAAGGCTTTTTATTCTTATACCCATTTGGTAAACGTTAACGAAGATAATATTCAGTAATACCTACACTAAGTCTCTGTCTAAGAAAAATAAGTCTCTAGTTAAAAATATTGATTGCGTATATGAATATGAATCGTGCGTAGATTTTAACTGACGTTGTATTATTTGGAATATTGAGACGCATCTCAGTTATTTTGTAGACTGTCCGACAACTTCACCATTTAGCAGTATGATAAATTACACGCCATTACAATTTGACAAAAGAAAAATGTCAGCTCAAACACGACTCGAGAACAATATGGCAAATATCTACTCTAACTTATTCACCACAGGAACACCTCTATTATTTGTTAAATTCCGTGAAATGAAGATGCCATGCCACCAACAAATAATGTGGTCTTCATATTATCTTTTACTGCGCTCCCTTTCTTAATGCTTTGTTATAATTAATAGTATTTACATGGAGTTTAGTTTGACGATAGAATAATATATTATTCTTTAAGCAGTTGTATTTTAATTGAAATAAAATGAAGCTTTAGGGGTCTTTAGGTGGTTCAGGCTATTGGTTAAGAGTACACTACCGTACCATATTACAGCCTGAATCTATTTTAATTTCAATAATACTGAATACTTGCATTAAATTAGAGAACGTATAACATGATACAACACAAGTGAATATCGATGAGTTTATTGCTTTAGCGAAATTTATAAAACTAATATAACGCTAAGTTTTACGACGCAAAAAACATGTTAGCATTATTTTTTTTGTAAAAGATCATATACATACCTGAGCGAGATATATTTTTAGTTTTCAGAAAATATGGTTTGTATTATAATCGCTTACATGCAATTCCGGTCGGCAAAACCCGTAACTCGAGGTCTATAGTTATGAATATGTACACATAACCGATTTTTGGCATTACATTATTAAATACACACAATTTTTTTAATTCATTTTTATTTAATTGTATTTTTTTTTGTTCTCATGCTTCACACCGTTAGATTCTGCTTTAAACAATTATTTTATCGATGTTTTAATTTCACAAATTACGTCTGATTATTGTTCGAAGTGAAGCTAAAAACTGGACAAATCTATCGACATACAATATGCAGTGAAAACCGTCGGACATTCCAGCATGTCCAACATGTACAGACATACCTTAAAACATGATATAAATATGTTGCAGAGGCAGGAACAATATTTCAAAGATCCTGAGAGACGTACATCGATTGCTGACAATCTTTTATGTTGCAAACTATCTTGTATTGATTTTTCGCCGCGGGCATTGTAATGTTTGAAAAATGTTCATTTTTGAAATATCTAATTGAGCTTATTTCGATAATCACAATTCAATAAAAAAAATGGCAAGTTAAAAACCATACAGAAATACTCTCTAGAAAACAGTAATAATGTAAAAATGTTCACCTTTAATAAACTTCAATTTCAAAATTTATGTGCTCTTTAGTTGATTGAAATGAACTTAAACAAAGCCTATATAAACTTTAAAGAGTGCAGGTTTTTTTTATGAATGTATAACAACGATTGGACAGCTCCATGAAAGTTCATACGCCCATGAGTGAAAATGCATCCACATGAAAATTCCACCATTCATGAGAATGTTAAATTAAATGTTTCTGATATTATTTTTTTTGAGAAATCGTGAACAGGTTTTGTTTGTTCTTCCAGATGTTGGGTAGAACCAGTCTGCCAATGAGGATGCCACTGGGAAGAGCTTTAACAATTTTAAAAGGCATTACTTCGGATGTTGAGATATTTCACATTGACGTGAGTGAGTTCAGACAAATACAATTTTTTATGAATAAGAGTTGATTTTGTCAACTACAACAATTTTGACAATTTACAATGAAATTTAATTCAGTTTTTCTCCCTGTTCTGATGACTACATTGTTTTCATCTTTTTTTTTACATTGAAAAAGCAGTAAACTATTATAATTTAGGATACATAAATATATACAGGTATTTAGATAAATACAAGTATATATTTTTGTCATCTCAGCTGTAATGCCATGTTTTGTATTTTCTTCAATAAATAAATAAAGATTTTATTTTGAAATATTAAAAATAAGGTTGAACTGTTAAATAGATCAGAGAAAATTTCCCATGATAATTATCATCTTATCGATAAATTATACCTGCATAAGCAAATATAGTTAACCATTCAGTCAAAAACGATTAATTTCGACATTTAAAAAATACAATCGCGTACATACCCTTAATTTGTATCCATTATGATAGTTCATTTTTACCTATGCCATAGCTTCGCGATGCCACAACTTCGGAAGCGGATGTGTATATAAATGGTTATTTCACTTGACTTTAACAAATCGATCAAAAATATAAACAACAAGTACCAACGACTCAGTTACAATATGTAGGTACATCTGGCGTTGCCACACTAATGTGACAATGACGGATTCGTATCTATTTCTCTTTTGTATCTGTATCCTAAAAGGATGACAACAATTTTGCATCCCACAGGAGTACATTTACTTTTCGTGTCTTGTGCATTATACATGACAATGTAACATCTGCAAAAAAATATATTTAATTTTATAACACTAGTGGAAACATTAGTAATATTTTAAATACAAACAGCCCGGTAAGTTGTTGGCAACCGTGGCGGACCGCCCGGGCTCGAGTCCCGGTACGAGAAGATTTTTTAGTCGATAAATCGATTCTGTTCAAAGGCATTGGGTGTTTGTATTGTTTAAAAATCCCTTCTTTCCAATCCCAAAAAGCTGAGAGCAATTAGTTATTAACTAGTGCCGTCTTATTCCTTGTATCCTTTCAATCCATACTCTCTTCAAAAAAAGAGAGGTTGAGCAACTGAGTAACAAGCAGTTCTCGTAGAAAAAAACATGTTGAGATAAACTCCAAGAGGACTCCATATTCTCTAATTTGGGAGCAGACATAGTAAAAATATACCAGCAGAAACCAAAATAGGTGGTTTTAACTTCCCATCGCTCTTCTTTTTTTTTTGGATAGCATGACCATGGAAAGTTGGTACAGTGTAAATAAGTTTTTCACTAAAAATTGCATGATCTTATCGCAAATACTGTAAAGCGGCTAAATATATTAGGCGCCTAGTCATCATTTGAAAATATTCCAAAAAGGTAGTCACGTGGCTAGATACTAAAAAAAACTGTCAATTTGTTGGGTGCGAAATTTCGAAGGCTCGCAAAAATGTTTGGTAAAACACAAAATAATTAATATTGTTGTGGAAAACGATGTTTACACCAAATTCCTACTTGTAGTGTCCTCATCCATATTGTTCATTGATTTATTTGGATCGATCTCGTGGCGTGAAGATAAAGACAAGATGTGACATAAAAAAATATTTTACATGGAACTGCGTTATTGTATTGCATTCCATTGTGGAGGGCATTTTTGCGTGTGGCCATTTTTCGGACAAGCCTATTTGGATAGTGTCCTACTGTTCCATTATAATGTTCTCAGTATCCATGAAACATGGCATGGAGCTGTCCCAAATGCATTCAAAAAGTTTTTTTTCTCAAATGAAGTGATTTATGGACATAGCGCAATATTGTAGCAACATGAAATCTCTCTATTTAAAAATAATAATGAAATAAAGACATTTTTCGAAAGTCAAAGCGTAACGTATTGAAAATTATATTATCCTCACGTCTGTGTACATAATTCTAGAATAATTATTTATTTCATTGTATTGAAATAAAAATTCTCAATCACTTATTATTGCGGAGTCCCTTCCCATCTTTACGATACCAAAGAGCGACGCAAAGTGACAGCGATTAGCTTATTACTAGTCCTGTCCTTGTCCTCCTATCTTTTCCATCCATACTCTCTTCGAAAAAAGGGAGATTGAGCAACTGAGTAACAAGCAGTTTTATTAGAAAAAACATGTTGAGAGGAGTGAGGAGTCCATATGCTCCAAGTTGGGAGCGGACATGGTAAAAAAAACATTATTATTAAAAAAGCAATATAATTCGATGAATCATATTTTTTTTTTTGATTTCATTGCTTGACTATTTGGATTCAGATTATGTTTTACCCTGCTCAGCTCGTATACCGGAAAAGTAAGATTGTAAGATGCAGAAAATTCTTCAATGGTGTTTGATGGGTTTTTGAGTTTATTTAAACAGATATGTATTCAATTTGAAAACATTTTTCAAAGAGAGAGCTTTGAGAAACATCAATCTCTTATTATACAGTAGTCGGGAATCTACATTACTTATTGAACGACGAAATTGTTGATGGATAAATCATAATATTAAATATCTGGCATTGGAGACATATTTTTCACGAGGTCGTCTCCAGGTTGGAAGTTCGTGCAAAACGAATCGCTGGGGTTGAGTCCAACGTTATTGAAGTTCAAACGAAATTTGTACAAAGCTCTCACAGGAGGTCCAGGCCTACTCACCCAAACAAGACAAACTACTAAATTATTCTCAGTCCAAACATCGTATGGTTTGCTTACATATTTCCAAAGAGTCGGGCAATAAATGCAAATTTGAATGCGGCCACAACAACGGCGATCGAATGCGAAATCATGTTTTATGACTTTATTCTAAACTTTATACAGAACAAAGAAATATGCTTTTATTTATGCTCCGACTAATATTGATGTCTCTTTAGGCATTGTCAGTGTTTAATAACCTTTATTTTATACTTATTTTGAAACATGAACTAAAAATAAGATATGATTAACGTGCGGACTCAAATAATGCGCTTAAGTGTTTTCACAATTCTCAATTTCTGAGGATCGTGATCATTCGTGACGGAGTAAATTATACATACAGTGAAACCCCGATTCTTCGTTTTCAAGGGACCGTATAAAACAAACGATTAATGCAGGAAAGTTTTATATATGAACTAAATACCGGGACTATAGAAAATGAACGCACCACGCGGGAAAACGTATAATGCGAGAACGTAAGATCTGGGTTCCACTGTATTCAATTCGTTGAGATATTTGTAATCATATGATTTTTGAAATTATAATTAAAGGCACAAATATCTCGGGTCTTTATGCTACTTGCTTCCAGAGTCACAAAATCTAATCTCTCAATTATTTCTCCCAGTTATTTTAACATAGATGTATTGATATATCCGAAGGTATAAATGACTGCGATGTTTTCTTTCCTACCCAATCACATCATATCCAAATCCTGAACGGCATAGAGAGAACGATTAGCCAGCAACTCATAATTTCCTAACCCTATATAAAAATAAATAAATGCTAGGCGACTGACTTACAACTTAAAATCAGCTTTTTAATGATAACTTCTATTGAGATGTTTCATTTTTCATAAATCGTAAATGATTACACTTAATAACTAAGTCCATTGCTATGCCACACTATCTTTTATAAAACGGAAACTACGAAACCATATTCATTAATGACGAAAAAAAATAGAAATCGTTTTGTAGTGGATGTAGTACTTAACGTTAATTATTTTTTAATCAATAAACTTACACGAAAATAAATCAAAAATATCTTCGATACAAAAAATTGTCAGTGAATATTTTTATTCCAAGCCTACGGTTTGTTAAAGCTGCCTCAATCATGTCATCGGTCTGTATTATTGAAGCAATAATTCTTTCAAAATAATTGTAATTCAGATATACAGAAACAGTATATGCTTTTATTGATATCTAGATTAAGTACCTACCTACCCAATAATACAAATTAAATTTGTCATTTAAATATATTTGTTTATGTTTAAGGGCATGGCTATTGAATTTATATGCACATTAATTATAATAAATACATATTTTTTAACAATGCATTGTATTGTTATAATTTATTTGTAATTAATATTACAAAATGACGACATAGGGACCCTAGGTTAATTTATCGTTTCAAAAATCGATTTCTACTTCAGATTTTCAATTACCAAGGCTTTATTAATTTTTCGTACATTATCACAGGAACCGTATATCCAGAACCTAGTCGTTTTGTTCAAAGTCTTATTTATATGATGATGATGATGATTTATATTCTTGCTAGATGGGGGGCCGAGGGTGGTAAGCACCCATTTACATTTCGTCTCTTAGGGTTGCGTTTCGCTTGTTAAAAAATATGATGGTGAAATGGTGAAGATGTGAAGATCTCTTGATGGTGGTGACACTGATTCGTGATGCAATAACTTCGAGATATTTTTTTTTAATCCATCGAGAAGAGGTCAACACTCAGTGTCTCAGACGTTCTGGAAGTTCTCTAGGAGTCGTGAAGTCGTCTTTTTCTTTTCTTCTGCTGTCCTGATCCACAGTCGGCATACCAGACATAGAAGAAGGTAACTGTGGAGGGAAAAAGATGAAGTCATCTAGGGGGGTTATAAAAGTAAGACATGTCTCGGTCTTTCGTAATATGAAGAACTATGTATAAGGGTCAGCCAAATTCTTTTATATACTGGTCTTCAATACATGACATCTTTCAATGTTTACAAACTTTTTTTCGCCCCCCTCCCCCGATTATTTCTACTCCTTTGCCATTCGCCATTGTAACATTTCGTCGCAGTATATGTTTGAACACCATAACATTTATCACTTAACTTAAATATTTAATTAATCAGAAAGTATTTTAACTATATGTCTATTATGCATTAAAAATATATAAGTTGATATAAGCGGCGTGAGGATAGTATTTTCATACAATATACTAAAAATACCAATATATCAATAAACAAACAAATTTGCATCAGCTGATTTCACCACCCATTTATACAAATGCGGCATTTTATTTCTGAATTAATAAAGATGTGATGAAATAATTTACTCGCAACGCACTTAGCTTCAACAAAAATATCAATAAAATACAAAATTCCACACTCCTTCACGCTGCTTTCTGGCCGTTTAACCAAGCCTCTGGACGCTTACAAAGTTATTTTATTCCATGACATCCCGCCGAGCGAAATTGCCAATCAAATTAAGTCATAATAATAACCAAACCTGTCCGTAAGTGTCGTTTAATAATCCTACGCGCATATTAAAATTCTTATGTCAAATTATATGTAAATATAAAATCTTCTCTTTATTTTTTTGCTGTTTACATTTTCATTAATAAAATTCTAGTATAAATAATACATTCGCATTCGTAGTGTTTTATCATTTATTTGATTAAATGTGAATAGTCACAAAATGCATTTTAAAAGCAGGCAATCTCAAAGAGTCGTTTTGATTTTTCAAAAAGTTTTATATGTATATGTCAGTTGTAAACTGTCAATATAAAAATGACTGAAAATGCATTGTTATAGTTATAATATATATATATATATTTTAAAAACATTATGTAAAGATAACGATCGGCTTCAACAGCATTTTCAACTGATGACACATTAATAGAAACAGGGCTATTTATATCAATTTTAGAAGGACAAGACAAGGTTAACAAATGCTGTAAAAGAAATTATCAAAATCAATTCTTTGCTGAACATTTTTTATTGAAATTGTCATTAAAATTACGTTTTATATTTATTTTTATCTCTTGCTTATGTACATTTTCTTGTTCAAATTTTCAATAATTTTCATTGCTTACCCCAGCATTTTTCTAAATTTGCATTTATTTAGCAAAAGAAAATATTTATTTAAAAAAAACCAATTATGAGGTCGTGAAATTATGACTTTTAAAAAATAAAAACAATGTGACATGAAGAAAACAGTTTAAACTAATAATTTAAAAAAAGTTTTGACTGAAAAAAATCTTAAAATATTGCCTACAGATGTAATAGTATCTCTTCATTATTTATTATAATGAAGGTATTCCATCAAGGACTAGGAATCAAAATGTCGATTATAAGATATAAAAAAATAATAATCGAGTAAAATTTTTAAATGAATTCGCTTATTATACTTACATTCAAAATACAATATTAAAATATACTTCGTGTAATAAACTTGCGTCACTTAGACTTGCTTCCGTCAATAAACTTTAATTTAATTTTTTGAATCCGTTGCGAGGCAGCGTAAATATCTCCCTCTCTCGTCGCCACGAAAATTCATTCATTGATTATTTTCATTCATTCGGGGTCGATTTACTTTTGTGTGCGTGTTTTCACTTTTTTGTGTTGGTGTCGGCCAGCGTTAAGTATACTCTATTCTTTTATTTTATCTCTAACAAGACTTTGATACTGTGCTTAATAAATTACGAACACGTATACGTAATATCAGATCGTTTTCTTACCTGGCCGATCTTGTGTGGACCAAATTCACAATCTAAGATACCTTCTTCAGCAAACCAAAGAATTCAACCGATCGCTTGCGTGTGGCTTAGTGGAATACGAGAATTTTTTTTATAGGCCACACCAGCCTTCGTGACATATTGGAGCTATATGGAGCTGATTGGCATCAAATGATCACCAAACGAATCTGCTAAAGAATCGGCTATAAAACCAAGAAATGGTTTGATATCTCAGCCGGAGTAAACTATAACTATCTTAACTCGATTTTCGTTGTTATAATTTTTATCTTCGTTTGAAATCATGAGACTTCGAATATGCGGATAATACTTCCAAACTTGAAAAATTATATCTGTTAAGTCGAAAATCGCGTACCACATTGGTCGTAATGTGCTCTTCAATAGAGGCTGCCTTGAAACCAAGATCTTTCTAATAATCATGGGGAATTAAAATCAACAACTTCAGGTACTGGTTGGCTTGCATTATGGCAAATGGAGATTTGCACAGTGAGATTGCGATCAGATTAGCGATAGCTGGAGAAACCTTCAATTAATTGCGAAAGGGTTACGTTACGACTCACAGCTATACTCGGTCAGAACCAAATGCAAATTATTCAATGTGCAAGTTATGACGCTGTTGCTTCGTGATTGCGAGTCATGGCACCTCCCTTACCTTAGGGGTGGTAAATATAAGGGGTGGGGTGGTTTGAATTTGTCAGGAACACGATCATAAAAAGCGTACTAACCAGCCTTTCATTACATCAAAGATAAAAATGCAACGATGGACCCGGTTTGGACACGCATTGCGGATGCTTCATGTGAGTGAAAATCCCGCCCAACGCTTTTATCAAACAGATAGATTTCATTGCTCTGGTAATCTGCATTTTCTGACGAGGATCCTCAAAACAGCCCAACCGTCATCCTTGACGCCAGAACACCAGCAATTGAAAGAAAGATCAAGCACGATTCAGGATCTCCTGATGCATATGAAGTAGTTGTTGCAGTCATTTTTCATTTGATCACCTAGTATCACAGGGACCAGTCCGTATGGATCGCTTTAATATCTGCAATTATAAACCATTTAATTAAGTTTATTGATTGAGTAGGCATTTACTTGGTAGAACTCTATTATAATACGGAAAGAAAAATAACAATGTATTTTAGTTCTACATAAATTATTTTATATATTTGTTGATAGCTATTTCGGCTTGCGCCTCTTCTGACGAAGTTCTGACGCCTAGTTCTGACGAAGGCGTAAGCCAAAATAGCTATCAACAAATATATAAAATAATTTATGTAAATTTATTTAGAACAAAAATACATTGTTATTTTTCTTTCCGTATCATTTAATTAAGCCCAATATCCAACGTTAACATTCACTCCAGAGTCCAGAAGTCAGTAAGCATATTTTATTTCTATTTTTTACCATGTCCGCTCCCAACTTGGAGCATATTGACTCCTCACCAAGTTTATCTCAACATATTTTTTTTCTATGAGAACTGCTTGTTACTCAGTTGCCTAACCTCTCTTTTTCGAAGAGAGTTGGGATGGAAAGGATACGAGGACAGGACTATTGATTAGCTAATCGATGTTACTATGCGTCGTTCTTTGGGATCGGAAAGGTGGGAAAGGATTTAACAACACAAACACCCATTGCTTCTGGGCAGAATCAATTTATCGACTAAAAAAAATCTGCTCGTACCGGGAATCAAACCCAGGCGGTCCGACACGGTAGCCAACGACGCTGTCCTCTGTACCACGGACCGGAAATATTTAGCATAATAACCGGTTTTCAAAAAAAAATGCAGGTGCCACGTTTTGCTACCGTAAAGTAGAAGTGGCCGAATACAAAACTTGAATAAAGTGTACATATTCGGTTTTCATATACTTCAGTAGTGTGTCCCAGACTGTCCGCAATGAATAAAATGAGGGTCCAACTATTCCTAGAAGATATTGAACTCCCTCTTTTGTACTGCTAGCTTTCGGCTTGACGAGTTGGCACGTGTTTAAATTACACATTATTTAATATCACCCGCCTTGAAATATGACATTGATTTAAATGGTCTGATAATTAATTTAAGAGTTTGTATTTTTTAAATCAAATAAATCGAAGAATATACGTATTTGTTCAATGCAAAATCCCTCTTCTTTTATTTAATTAGTCATAAGATTAATAAATAATGTTTTCATAATAAGAGGTAGGTATTCAGTGACCGTTTTTTCTTTTTTGTGATATTCTTTTTTTATCAAACCCGTTGTATTATTTTGAGTTTAGGTACATATTTCAAAACATGTCATCTATTTATCAAACCCTGTGGCGACAGACTTATAAGACAACTGCGCCGATCCTCTTTTCATATAAATAATAAGCATAAAAAATCATGTTAAAGGCCATATTTATCGATTTGGACAAGCATAAAAATATACATTATACCATTGTGAAAATATGTTTATACTAAATAAAAATCCTTTATAACCTTGTATCCTGCATATAAAAAATGTGATTTAATTTCAGTAAAAAAAATATGCTTCGCTTTGCTTATACAAAATCGCCAGTTACGGTTAAAATCGCTCGTTAACTTTCTTTCTAAGCAAGGGTTCGAATCCACATTAAAGGAGACATGTTGGTAAAAAAAGTGTAATATCTAAAATATAATCTTATTGTCTGTATGTACTTAATAAGAACTAAGGAAAAAGAACACAGTTA
Organism: Himalopsyche kuldschensis; assembly: GCA_028554975.1. Taxonomy (NCBI): domain Eukaryota; kingdom Metazoa; phylum Arthropoda; class Insecta; order Trichoptera; family Rhyacophilidae; genus Himalopsyche; species Himalopsyche kuldschensis. The sequence continues at coordinate 9,426,777 of JAHFWI010000038.1, forward strand.
TGTACAGCTTACACTTTTTTTTAAATTTTAGTGTATGATTTGATAATTATATAGACTTGCGGCGATCAGCAGCTTCCGTCATGTTGGTGCTAAGATTTATTTATAAAAAACCCACATATTTCACTTTATGTAAAATTTTCTATCCATTCAATAATGATCGAAATAGACAGAACTTACAATATAAACGATTCTTTTGATAGTTCAGTAAACCAATTTTTGTAAGTGTTTATTTTTAATTGATAAATATATGACTGATTGGTGGCAAATGTTATTTGATATATCTATTTTTTTTCAAGATAGCTTTTGTTAAAATCAAATTCTAAAAACGAATGCATGTACCGATTTCATTTAGTATATTAGTTAAGGATATCACAAAGACCTATCGAAGCGACTAAATATCTAGTTCGTTATAAATGCGTTAGCAATGAAATAGTTTCCGATAACTCCACACGTATGTAAACACATTACTTAATCTTTTAAGCGTTCAGTGTCGCATTGGATGCGTTTAAAATTTATTATCTCTACAATTAAACTCTTCCTATCGCATGGCATCGATCTGCGGTTACATGTGTATATAGGTAAGAAGATCCCAGCGTGCAATGAAATATAAGTGTGTGACTGCTTTTTTTCTCGAATATTATACTAATATTTTGGTAAGGTGGTGAGAGTTGACTTCTCGAAACCGCGAGGGGGTCCAAAGAAATTCTTTCTTGAATTCCACGCACAGTAGGAACCCTGTTCGCTTCTCTTTTTATGGCGTCGTTTTATACATAAGTGCGTCCCTTTTCACTTAATTCACAATGAAAGGCCTACGCTCGCTGTCTTGGGGTCTAAGTGACCCCCACTGGCTGCAAGGCTCGCTGAGAATACACATAGTTGAACAAATAAAACGATTTCGAATTTTAATATTTTGTTTACAATTGTATTATTATTAATTTAAATAATGATACATATATAACATATCCACCCAGATTCTTTGATCGAAAGAATTATTTAGAAAAGGTATTTTTACTTCGATCCGGTCCGTGGCGCAGTGGCAACGGCTTTGACTTGCGTTCCGGGCCACCCAGGTTCGATTCCCGGTACGAGCGGATTTTTTGAGTCGATAAATCTGTTCAAAGGCATGGGTGTTTGTGTTGTAGAAAATCACTTCCCACCTTTCCGATCCCAAAAAGAGCGACGCATAGTGACAGCGATTAGCTAATCACTTGTCCTGTCCTAGTCCTCGTATCCTTTCCATCCCTACTCTCTTCGAAAAAGAGAGGTTAGGCAACTGAGTAACAAGCAGTTCTCGTAGAAAAACATATTTTGAGATAAACTCCGTGAGGAGTCCATATGCTCCAAGTTAGGAGTGGACATGGTTTAAAATAATAAAAAAAAAATACTTAGTATAAAAAGTATTTACTGCAAGATTGTTTTTTTCTATTTCTTCTTCTATCCATATTTTCTATATTAATTCTTGAAAATGGTCCTTTAAATGTATGTAGTAATTCTTTTCCCAACAATAAATTACGTATAACGAAGTTTGATATAATTTAACAAATGATGATAGCTTGGGTATATGGATAATGTTACCTGGATAAAAATAAAGTTAGAAAGTGCTTAAATCAAAATCCTTCTCCCACGGTTCATCTCTCGTCCTTTGAAAAATATTACTTTCGGCTATCATTGAATTTTATACTTCTAGTTAACCCGAAGTCTTTTGATAGTTAAAATGTATATCTTGCCACAAAGATTTATTTTGACTATAATTTTCCTCGTAAACATATTTAGTCCAGAAATAAGTACTGAGAATGTTACTCGAATTTAAATTTATTATTTTTCAACAGCAATAAATTGACTTTTTGACACAAGGTCTCCCCATTTGAATGTTTTTGAAAATATGACTAGTAATTAAGATGATATCGTGATACCTATACGCTTATATAGAGTTAAAAGTATATGCACATTAACGAATGGTTACACGGTGTGAAAAAGTTTAAATCTATAAGGTACATATGTATATAAAATTTATCCATATTATTTTTGTGAAAAAACGTGCTTTTCTGCGATGGCCCATCAAAATTTTAAAAAAAGTGTTAATTTTTTTAACCTTGTTAAATTCACTCCGGAATAGTAATCAGTGATCACTACGAGCACCTGTCGTACAAAATCGAGCCTCGTGCGTCTCTCTCACTCGTCAGCTGGAATAATAATGCGTCTCGCTCTTTCGCATTGTGTTTTTTGTTAAAAACTATGTTGAAGGAAGGAAGTCTCCGCAGGGGTCGAAACTTGACCTCCCCTGGGGTACGAAAAACAAACAAAACCTACATGGGGCAGAACAGAACTTCGTGGTCCACGGAAAACCTGCTGACTTGAATACCGCCCCTAACAGTTCACTCACAATAATGCGAATATTTCTTTAGGTCGGCGACGGATACTGTTTCACATTATGGTATTATTTCACTGTCACACATTTCACTAGAGCAACGGTCACCAAGCTACGGCCCGCGGGCTAGATCCAGCCTGCCAAATATTCTCATCCGGCCCTTCAAAAACTCTCGATTTTTGAAAATAAATTATTCAAATAAGATTAAATATATTTTTTAAATTTTATGATTTGGCTGTTAATTCACATTTATTTCAATTCATCAATACCTATAAGATACGACGAAGTATATACCCATTAAATATAATAAACATTTTCTACTATTAATTTCAATCGAAAGTACATTTTTTTACATTATATAATATAGTATATATTAGAACATATAAATTAATATTCTCATTGGATTCTAACACGAAATTATTTGTCTTCCAGCCCACCGAGTTTTTAAAAATTTCAATCCGACCCGCTTATCAAAAAGTGTTTTCCCAATCAATGAATTACCATCTTCAAAACAATGTCGTGGAACTATTTTTATTCAGTCTTCAATCGCCTCCTAGGCCACTGAAAATCTTTTTGTGGTCTTGATTTCACAGTCAATTCGAACATACATACCTGCATCCATTTATAAATATGTATACCTATATATATATATATATGGGTATTGAAAGTCGTCAAAAACGGACATCACGAGATAACTCGGGCAAACGTCACACGAAAATTACGAATTTAATCTAGTCCAAGCAAGGGCTGGACACAGACTATCAGTTAAAAAATATGCACAAATTTGTGTGTGTTTTTTGCATTTTCAAATGTGTGCATATGTGCATATGTTAAATCAATTGGACCGGCAAGTGGTTAAATCAATATTCTACCAGCACTATCAGCATAGTGGAGAAAAATGATCTCTTTTTGGAAATTATAGTCATAGTGGGGATATTTTTTTTACTATGCGAGGGTGGGGAACTTTTCCATTTACTTTTAATTTAATCGCTTTTTAGATGTCATTTCTTTTTGGAAACACATTTTAAAGTAACATTTGTCAGTAGATTATGCTCGCTATGAGCGAAACTAGTCCTAATCTTTAGTAATAATTACTTGAAAGTGTGTGTAAATTCAGTGAGAAGATCACATTTGAGAACCTAGAAGCCTTCAGGTTCCCCCCCTATATAATTTAAGCATTCTAAACTTTTAATTCTATGTTCAATAAAATAATAACAGTCTTCCTTACTTAGGCTAAGTTATTTATTGGCTTGTCACTATTCTTCGTGCTAATCACGTCATGTTGAAATAAAATATAACATTTAAAAATAACTTTGAACAAAACGCACCTTTTTATTCATGTATGTATATAATTTGTTAACGAATCTTCATGGGATGTATGGACTTGTTCACTTACAGATCCAACCATTATACAAACTAGGTGTCACGTTATTCGATATGCAATTATCATGCACTCGTTGTCAAAAGTGACGTCATTATATTCGATGAAAAAAGTATTATTGAATTTGTGACGTAATCAATGCAGCTTAAGGAAATTTGACATCGATCAAACTTAGTGACAATTTAAAACAATAAAAGATACATTTTCAATTTTGTTTCAACCATTAATTATTTTACATAATGGGATCGCTGTAGATAAAATACATATAATAATTAAAATACTGATTAAGAACTAAATGCATGCCGTAAGTTGAAAATTTTAGTTTATTAGATTTATAAATCTAATTAATATTTTTATGGCAAAGACTGTTCAGAAATTAAATCCAGATGTATGATCATTCTTATAACGCCATCATTGAGATATTTATTTCGTCGCAAAAATGAAAACGGCCACACTTTAATGGTTCAAAATGTTCATTGTCACTGTGTTCCTTAAATGTGATCAAAAAGACTAAAAAAAGGACTCAAGATTAATCCACCAAGGAGAACAAAACATCATAAACACAAGTGCTCAACATCTCAAATAGTCAATATTCTTATCGAGAATTGAACCCGAACCTTCTGACCTATATATTTAACCCTGATCGATGTACTGCTAAGTCCGGCAAACGTTCGTCTCATTATTATGTTAATTACTTACTAATATTTGGGGAAAAGAACATGCAAAAATAACATATTTACTATTTTTTACCATATTTGAAGATGAATTTGTGTCGAGAATCTTTGATCAAAATTGATTTTCGCAACTAAGACTAGAAAGAAACGTTATTGTAACAATAATATAAATAAATGACTCACTTATATTATATCTAATACAAAAGAAAAGAAAAACGTTTTCTTATGGAGATGATATTTTCAGACTATATTATTTCGAAACGCGAATCAATGGCCCTTGTAGATCGCTTGCAAATGTTGCAATAATTTTAAAACATTTGATATTTTGATATATTTTGTTTGTACAAGCGAACATTAACATCTTTCATTATTTACATTCTGTTTTTTTACGCCTTACATGTAGCATATAAATAAAATAAACGACCCTCGGTTTTTATTAAGACATTAGGCGTTTATACTTCGACAGATGTTTCGCGAGATTCCAGTTTTTTGTGGTGGATCCGATTCAGCTCGAAATCAAACATATTAGGTATAAAAATCTAAAATGAATTGACTTCTCAGGTGTAAGTAAAATCAAAATCACGTAAACTTGTCGATATAAAATGTAATTGGTATTACTTATATAAGTAGCCATTGTTTTAGTATCGTTTTCTTCATGTCCCGATATGTATATCTTTTGCCAGTCTTCTTAAACAATGTAACTTTTTATATATATGATTTTCTTGTTGGTTGGATATTTTTTACGGAAAAAAATCAGAAATAAATCTATTTAATCCTTGTCTTTTACGGCTGAATTCAACACCGCAGTCATTCATTAATGTTTTAAAATATAAAACTTTTTAGATAGACTTTGAAGATATAGGTTATAGCGCATACCATAATATAATACTGAAATCCGTTCGTGTATAATATGAAGCCATTAAAAGTATCCGACTATATCCAATGAAAGCGTGGGCCGCCTAAGTTTGTTTTCAAGTCTTGTTTTTTTTTGTTTTAAAATAATTAGAACATAATTGATCCATCAGCTAAATGTGCATTACAAAAATTGCAAAAAATGTACAAGATCGCTTGATATTTTTATTTATAGTTTTAACGAGACAAATTTCAAATAAAACATTCAGATGAAACAATGAAATTCTAATTTCACTCTAAAAGATGTCGTGTATAAAAACAATATGACAATTAACAACAATATTTAAAGTTAATGATTTTCAATAATCCTTTTTACATCCAAAATAAATACAAAAATAATTTTACTGGTTACTTTAAATTCAACTATTTTTTTGGAACAATGGAGAAAACGTAAAATTGAAAATAAATGATTATAAGAAAAGAACATTTGAATAGCGATAAAAAAGGTTTTTAAATCTAATCGAACTAAAAAATAATATTTGCCAAAATCAATCTGGTCCTTGAACTATTTTAAATTTTATATTTTCTACAGGAATTACTAGGCTATTACTCCTGTTTGGCGATTTTATTAAACTATATAAAGTAAGCTTAGGGTTCATGAAGATGGCTGCTTGACCAAGACGGATGGCGGAAAACAAAACAGTATTTTCGTTCGACTTCAACTTTATGAATTTAGCTCATCAATATTGCACAATTTATTATTGAAAATATTCATAATTTTATGTTCACCTCAGCCGGTTGGTTTCAAGTTCTTTGACCTCCATATTGTGCGTATTGTTATTTTATCATACATACATCATTACAAAATTATCTTCCAATAATAATAATAATAATAAATGAAAAATTACATTTCTTAGCATTGTCATACAAGCGCGGCATGAAAGACGCTATTAAATCAGACCTCTCTCTTTTGTTGTCAATATTTTATAATAATAATTATTTGTTCGGAGATATGAATAATAAATTAAAATAAAAAATAAGCATATTAAGTATTACATGTGTGATGTCAATGCTTAGAGACGGTCTGGCTAAGCCACTATTGTTTCTTACCATCAACTCAACTCAACTCAACTACGTACTACATTGTTCCTCAGAGGGGAAAGTTGACCATCACGAACGATACTTTAATTATCATAAGCCTGGCCCTACAAAAAAAATTATTACAATTTTGCACAAAAACGTTATCTATATATTTTTAGTAAATACATGAAATCAAATTTTGTAAGCTCACATGGTGTGAATCAGTAAATATATCGCTTGGAAACCCACATGATTTTTTTAAAAAACAGGATGATTACTACCAACCATATCGTCGTTTTAACCTTGTACAATATTTTATTATATTTTTTATTTTGAAATCAAGATTGTTTTTTCCCGGCTGGTCAAACGATTTGACATTTTTTTTTATTTAATCATCTTTCATCCATTTCAAAATTACCAAAAATTAGGATATTTAGAAAAGACTAGTTCTGACGATGACGTCAGCCAAAATAGCTGTCAGCCATATATAATATAATTTCTGTATTACTAAAATAGATTGCTATCTTTTTACCGTGTTATAATGGAGTTCTACCAAGCAAATGTCAATTCAATAAATTTAATTATGATTCTATGACCATGACCAATCATGATTCTATTTATAACTTATTATTCTATTAAATAGTATTTCTTAATGTCTTTTATTTAACTATCCCAAAACTGCGAATACATTATTTAAAATATATTTTTATCTTCATTCAAAACATTCCACCTTATTGGGCGCCTTTGCCTGTAATACTGTGGGTAGATCCATTCAAATGTAAATTTCAATTCTTCAATTTTGACAGTCATGGATTTCAATCAGTATCGCAAAAATTGTCACCATGTCGATCGAAAATAAAACGTACTTTCGAAAAACTATATCTAATTAAATATTTGTAAAATTAGTAGCTGTGTGACAATCGCATTTTTATGCGAAATATTGTACAAATATTTTGCTAACACAAGAAAAATTTAATTATTGGAAGAAAAAATATATGTTTGTTGTGTGCACTGTTCCATTTGATCAGCCTTACCCTTGTAGTGCAATAAGGAATAGGCTCGGTCGAATCGTGAGACCCCTAGTGGGGAACATAAGATTTATCTGCTTTCAAAATGGAATGCCATTTATATAAATATTATACACACTGTATTTTACTCATAAGCAAATAGAATCATAATAAAAGCGAATGTATCCGCACTGTATACCAATTTAAGATTGTAATATTTCTTTCCTTTTGTTTATTCAATATAAGATAGACATTTTATGCAACATCGTTCATTATTTATCGACAAAGATTTGGAAAACATTCGTTTCCAGAAATATTCTATTTTTTTATTCAAACACAAGCGATGATTTATGAAAATTGCGGAAAGATTAATATTTTGCATATATTGCAATAATTAAAGCTGGGTTACTTTGTGAAAATAAATGTTTATTTATTAACTTTATTCCACGCGATGTATGGTTTTAAATTGTTTATCTATTACATATTGTGATTATTAATTCAAAATGTTTAAATCATTGATATCGTGTATCATTTATTGGAATTGTTTCTTTTTGCACCTTCTTTGGTATTTTTAGTCAAATGTTTATTTCACAATAACTTTTCCATTGTTGTTTTCGTGGATTCATAATTAAAATTTAGATTTTTTTTTCATATTCGAATGTTTACTTTGTATATAAATCGTATTTAGAAATACAAATTTTGAAATTGCATATGATATATATATAAAAAAATTTCAAGAAATAAAATTAAAATACATTTTTCAGCTCTGTTTGTATTATTTCAAAAGAGTTTAACAATTGACCTTTCGTCAATTTCTTCTATTACTCTTTTATTAGTTTTTATCAAACCTATATTAGTTTAGTATTAACCCTTCTACTCAATTGCTAGCCTTCGTGTGGTCCTTTTTTTTATTACAATTGAACATTTAAATCTTTCCGATGAAGCAAGATTGCAAATAAATGAATATAGCTATTTATAAATCAACGATAACATATTTAATTCTATCTTGTTGAAATAGTATGTTTAAAACCACAAACTATTGAATTGTCAAACAATTTCACCAGCGTTTTCTTTCTTATATATTTATTAAAATAAATAAAAATTAACCCTTGTGCCACCGGGCTGCAAAAGAGGATTGCAGCCCGCTCAGTAAGGTGCCGTGATTTACCTTGCGATAGTATAAAACATATTTTTTCTTAAGCAAATGTTCCGCGATACATACTTGTTTTTTTGAGCCAAAAAACAACACACGGGCAGTTACACGTGTTGTAGATTTATCTACAAAAATATTTCAATTCACTAATTTCATTCTATTTGTTGGATAAGATGAACAATATTTGTCTGAACAAGCTGCTCTACTAAGCCACAAAGAGAGCTTTGAATCTTTTTTGAATACATCTGATATCAACACAACGGTTTGTTTTCCTTTTACCGTGACAAATATATGAGCATGTAGCTATTTTTTGTTTATTTCCTATTAAAATAATAGTAAATATTACATCTATAACGATTAATACAAAGCGGAATTTCAATAGACGTTAATAATGTAAGCATGTGTGATTTACAAAATTTTACGTAGTTATTATAAAAGATTAGACCTGAGATATCACCTGAGTGAAGCTATGCAAAAAGCCGACACTCCCAGCAAACTATTTACGGAGATATGAGCAATTTAATGCTCTGTGCACGTAATATTTTTGTAAATACAGAAACGATTAAAGTGACTACGGCTTTTCTACTGAGTGCGTGTGTTCGTTTGCCTTTTGCGAATCACTTGTACTTTAGATGGAATCAAAATCTTAAATTGTGCTAATATTTCTTTCCCAGATGGCACTGATTCTAACTAATTTTACAGACTGTTCTCTCACAACGGAAGTATCAATGGCCAACACAGCGTTTGATGTGACATCAATGGTTGCAAATTGAAAAATATTACAAGGTATTTATGTATCCTATTAATTGATGCCGTATGATTTTTTGAGATTAATTTTCGACATTTGATTACGCTTTTACTGAGTGGTAACTCGCTCAATAATAGCATATCTGCGCTATAGATCTGGTGCACATCTTAGAAGATTTTCTTCAATAAAATCTAGTTCATTGATGGCTTTTCCATGTTTTGATGAATGTCACTTAAAATTTCTTGCCCTGTCAACTCTGACACGTATGTCATAGGTTACCCATCACTGATCTTTATCATTATGTATTTTTTCAATCCTCCCAAAAATACAATGGTTGGGAGTCGAGCTAATTATTGTAACTATCACACGAAGGATATGGCCGGTGATTTAATATTAAAAATAACTTATTCGTTGTAACAATTTTATGAAAGATAAATTCTAATAGTGTTGGTAGTTATATCAGAAGTTTACTGTTGAGGTGAATTAGTATTGACTGCTACGTCTCAGTAACGAAAGTTTTTTTAAGACAATCATACAAATTAAAACGTATTTTTTTTATATTTTCCGTAATACATATGTGTTCATCTTGCAAATAGTTTTCGCATCGTGCTACAGTGCGGGTGTTTCCGATTCCAGTTGCCATTGAATCGTCAGCTATTTTGCAATGTTTATATAAAAACTTGAGGGGAAATTGCAACTAGGGCCATCCAATCAGCCATTTTCACGACACATACATACATACATCAAATACACGTAAAATTGTTTTTTTTGCAGGAATCCATCGGGTACTTTTCATTACGAACAATAATTAAACTGTAAAATTGGTTATGTAATATTATTAAAAAATGACCAAGAATCATATCCTTAATCGATATATTGTCAATGTACATACACATGGTCTATGTCATAGTTTCTTAAAATGTGATCCGCGGATATTTTTTGGGGGGATTATATTTTTTTGTTACTGCCTGTTTAATATGGTGAAATATTGTCCTATCAGCTTACTCTGTTGCAAAATTAATTGTTTTGAATAACAAAAAATAATTTGAATACTTACCATTTTATTCCAATGATGATGGTTTGTATTTTTTTCTAGTTTACAATTACAATATAGCATATTGTATTCATCTAATATGTATTAGTTATTGCGTTTACTTAACTAGTTTTCTAATAATTATTCAGTTTTATTATATTTCTCTTGTATGATCAATCAAACTAATTATAAATTAGAAATAAATATCTCTTCCATAAATTTACTACGATGAAAAACACTTTTGGTTTTAATTTTATTAGGCTGTTAATATAAATAATATTATGTAGTCGTCAAGTTTATTTAGATAAAAATAATTTTATAAATTTATCTGCTGCGATAGAAAACGGAAGAACGAATATATTTTCGCATATGAAAAGTCAATGTTTATAAATCACTGGCATATTACATTGCACGGAATCCAGCTTGAAATTAGTGTCTTTGTGAATAAGTAAACATTTATATTTAAAATTAAAGAATTCTTTTTGCGAAGAAAAACAAAAGTTTTCTAAATTGTGATATTTGAAAAATTTTCTTACTGTAACGTTTCGATACTGTGACAAATTAATTTATTATATTTTGAATTGTGAAAATCAAATCTATATACTATGAAGTGGCACGAAACATTGATAGTATATGGATTGTTATTATTTGCATGTTTTGTATTCATTTGATTGCTCAGTCAGAAAAATATACGGTGAAAATTAGTAGTAAAAATGCATTAGTTAAAACCAACCAGCTTTGATTTAATATTTCTGATACTGATTAATTGGGAATAATGTGAAATTGATATACCTATTGTAAACTTTTAGATGTAAAAATAATACACATATTTGGTAAGCTTCAATTATGCTTAGTACTGAATGCAGAGCTTCAATAATTTTTAGATTGTATGTTCCGATACATCCGTGAGCAACCCTGAAATAAACGAATCCAGGGGTGCGGCGAGGAATGCGGGGAACACATTCTCAGCCAAATGGATGGCGCCAAGTCCCGTGTCATTGCGGCCTAACGGAATTTACATGAACTGCGATCCTCCATTCCAAACCTCCGCATTCTATGAAGGATATCACCAGGATGCCCTTCCGACGGCTTCGACAACCTGCTGGATCATGATTGTGAGTAGGTACGCAGATATTGCTGCACAATTTCGTCTAGGAAGAACCTTCTTTAAGGTAAGCAGATCAATTTTGATTCAATATTATTTCCGACTACATTTTGAATTAAACTATTAAAAATCATTATTGAAAAGATAATTAACAACCGTGCAAATTTTTTTGTAAGTTGGTTAAGTGATCGTTAACAATTATTTCAAGTCTGTTGTCGAGGGGCCACTTCGTTAGCTTCCGAGTCCCAGTCCGGGAAGTTTCATTTTTTCAATCGACTTATTGATTTCTCCTTCATGTATGTGTGTATTAAAAAATACTAAAATATTGTTTGTAATTATTCCACAAATATTTTACTAATGTCAGGACCGATTTCGTTTATCGCCTGTATTCTGATTTTCAGTTTATAATGCAGCTCTATGAGCAAAACCGGTCCTGATCTTAATAAATTAATTGAGGAACAAGTACATTTTTTTTCAAAATATTTTTTTTCCACCAAGAATAGACAGAGAACATCTTTAAAGTGATAAATGCCTTGGTTGCCTGAAATTCCTTCTCCCACCTATCCGGTTCTCAAAATGGGATGTAGCAAGGGCGATCCTAGTCCATTTTTTTCCTATCCCTTCTATCTTCCAAAGAGAGGTTCGGCAACTGAAAAACTCGTAGAAAAACTTCTATTGAGATTAACTATTTTAGGAATCCATATTCTTCACACTGGTAGTGGACACGGTAAAAAAAATCTGAACACAAGCGGTAAATAAAAAATGAATATTGGAATAAAAGAAAATGAATTTTGAATTAAGTCTGTTTCTTTCTTCATCAGAAAGAATCTACATAATGCAAACCAGTTTCTTTGGATTTGAATGGGTATCAATCTTAACACAAAACTACACAATTTTAATTCATTTGGTAATTAAAATACCACTTTGCAAAGCAAGACAGTATGAGGTGTCCTTTTAATTATATTTCATAAGACATTAAAAAGGTCGATTTAATAGTGTATTTATATAAAGTTGTATTGCAATAAATTCTTAAAATGTGGAGACATTACGAGATATCTATTAATAATCACTCATAATATAATGGAAATATGAAGACTAGATATTCGCCGATATGTATATCGATGCTCAGCTTTCGGGTTGGAAGCGATCTTTAATATTCTCAATTGAAAAGCAAAATGATAGAATTTTATCTTGTGTTCTATAAAAGTCATCAAGTCTATAGTAACAATGGCAAAAGTCCTGACAAATGCGGTTGCGTTCATTTTTTCATTTACTAATTATAATCCATTGGCATTTCTGGTGTTTATTGTCTTTTCTCTTGTTTCAGTCTATTTGTGTAATGAATTCTTGTTTTTTTTTATTATTGTAAAATCCAATATGCCTCTTCCACTTTGGATTATTTTCTTTGCACAACGATCTTATCCACAAGCATCGTGTGTACTTCAAGTATAGATGGCAGGACGCTACACTTAAAAAGGCCGACTAGCGGTAAGAATGAAGACAAATCGTGCAATAACCATAAAGGTTAACTACGGATGAAAAACATTAGTAATTGAGGATGAATAGTTAGTTGACCATCATTTAATTTCTATGATATTATTCGCATGTTCATTGTGTCATGAAAATATTTTTATTCCATTAACAACGTAATAAATGATAACAAATATTCCCAAGCGTCGACGTCGCCAGAAAAAAATAATATAATCATCTACGAAATTTTATGAAGTGTGTCTGTAGATATTTGGAACGACGCGTTATATTATTTCCCATCAACATGGTATGATGACGGCTTTCACATCAAGTGGAGCAATTTTCCTTACGATATAACGTATGTACGTGATAATTCTAAACGTACGCCGGGCTTCGTGTTGCGGGAAGACCTACATCTGTAGTTATAGCGCGTCTTCCAAACGGCCTATCGGATGCCTCAACCGATGTCTATAAAACCAGAGATGGGAAGAATCGGCAAAGAACAACAAATAAAATGAAAAAAAAACAGAGTGTTGTTCTCTGCTGACTGGCCGAATAAGCGGTGGTAGATACCGATTCCGCAGTATTTTACAGAACTTAAGTGGTAAGCCCTGTCACCATATCTACATTATTATAGATAACGAGATATCAACGATAAAAACTTGGAAATTAATAACCCAAAAATAGAAAGAAATATTTAAATCATGAACAAATTTTCAGTCATTCGAACATAATTATCTTCATTCATAAAATCAACGATTATGAATCATAATTTCATTACAAATTCACACCGAATACTATTTAACTATAAACTAAGGAAATGAAAAAAAAAACTGTGATTATTAAACTTTATTGAAATTAAAAAACATAAATGCTTACGATATATTTAATGGCTTTATATCAATGCTTCATATTTAAGTGAAAAACACTAAATGCAATTTTAATCGTCATTTTATTCGAAGTTATCACTGAGTGCACTTGCTTTAAATGCAACAAAAATGCTTGAATTTTAAATAATTCTTTGAATATTTTGTTATAAATGCAAAGTAAAAAAAACACATCGATCGGTATTATCCGTCAATTTATTTGTGGTAATAAAATGTTAGATTCACTATTCACTATTTATTTATGAATAATTTTATTCTACCGCTACTTTTCAAGGAGTATACGTATACTAGCTTAAAAAATAGAAAAACCATGTTTGCTTATCCCTGCTTTGATCGTATAGCTGCTAGGAAGCGATAAGAATGATTGTTTTATTAAACCCTATGGAATGGTTGTTATGCAGAGATCTTTGGCTCGTGCGAGACGTATTCTTGTATATTTAATTTTTGATAAAGAGATCCGACGACAACAAACGATCTTTGGCGCATTATGTTTCGATAATATATCACGTTTGAAAACGATGATTTGGAAACATAATATGTAAATAGTACTTTCTCTCATTTCTTTCACAAAAATCTTAATTAAAATTTTAAAAAATATATATTTATTTCAACTCTTGTTATTCAATACAATTCACGCCCGGCCCGTGGTGCAGCGGTCAAAGTTTTTGGCTGCCGTGACGGACCGCCCGGGTTCGAGTCCCGGTACGAGCAAATTTTTTCTAGTCGATAAATCGATTCTGTTCGAAGGCAATGGGTGTATGTTTTGTTAAAAATCTCTTCCCATCTTTCCGATCCCCAAAAAACGGCACGCGAAAGCGTATAACCAGCAACTGGTCCTGTCATAGCCTTCGTATCATTTCAATCCATAATCTCTTCGAAAAGAGTAAGCTTAACTGAGTATCAAGCAGTTCTCGTATAAAAAAAAATATGTGAAGATGAACTCCGTGATGAGTCTATATTCTCCATACTGGAACCGGACATGATAATAAAATTTTATAAGAATAAGAGATTTTTTTTAATTTCTGACGATATTTAATAAGAACTTTTCGTCAGTCGATTAACGTGTCCCTTGGGAAAAGTAAAGTTAGACGGGGTTACGAAAGGAATAATAGTCAGTTAACCGCTTTTTTCAAAATCTGTTTTTAGGATCGGTAGATGGATACAATTGAGTTTTAAGGGGATAGGTAGGAATTAAACATCACCCTATAAATATAAATCGATTAAATAATTTAGTCTACTTTTGACGGCACAACCGACTTGAACGAAACCCAACGTACATACATAGACCACTTAATTAATATTATATGTCAAAATACATATTGTATTGAAATAGTACAGTGAAATAAATTAAGCTGGTTTGTATATTATTTCTTATTTATTCATATTTCTTTTGCGGAAGAATGACTTAAAATTTCTTTTAAATTTATTGAACTTGGTAGTTGGTTCCCATATACTTAGGGCACACGATTTTACCAACCAAAAATGATCCAAAATTAGTCGGACGAAATATAAAACCCATGCTTAATTTTCATCCAAACGATTTACTCGAATGACTTCGACTTACAACTGCAATAGTTTCTCTGCCACCTTTGAGTTTAAATTCAGTTACGCTCAGATATTGTCAAGATTTTACTGAAATAAATAAATGCTTAGTGTACGATATGCGTCATTCGTAAACGAGCAAATCCACGGGACTATTATTTTTAGTGTACGAGAGCCACATTTGCCTTCGTGAAAATATTAAAATTATCGCAAATCATACTTACCTAACCTTTCTTTTTTTTGCATGGTTTTTCTAATAAAAGGCAATGCAAATGAGAAAGTGAGAAAGCAAATGACTCGTGGGGAACCCAACTGCAAATAAATCACGGATAACTTATTTTCTATACGTCATATATTATGACTGGAATGATAAAATTTTGTAATTCAGAAAGGGCAATTAATGGTAGTTTTTGATTCACTATCATTCTAGTCTATAAGGTCATTGTAAACCGTGTATATTTCGCATAATCATTTTTAAGGTGTCAACTGCCACATCTCGTTGGAAAGTTTATTTGAATAAATACACATTATATATATGTTCTCCGTCCACATATTTACTGATTTAAATTTGGACCAGTTTCGCTCGCCGCGAGCATTTCCAACTGATTTCCATGAAACGCCGATTTTTAATTTAACTTAATTGTAAATAACAATTTTGTGCACAATTAAATTTAATCGCTAGGGAAATAAATATGATCTTTAATAAAATAAAATGTATATTGTTAGATATGTGAGGGTAGTATTTTTAATTGCTTACATTATTATAAAACCTTGGTCGAACGATGAAGCATATTACATTTTTTTCAAAACCGCCCTGTGCACTTCAAAACCCCTGCGTGAAGATACATTGGCGATCCGAAACCGCCCTGTCCGCCATTCGCCTCCATATAAGTCTCACTAATTTGCTTACAATGGGTTGGGAAGGCGCCAGCTAGCGACGCTGGCACGCGTGCCCCTCTAGCCCCTCTTTCGGTCGCAGCCTTCCCAGGAGGAAATACCATCCCCACGATTTTTTTTCCATCAATCTATCAACTGTTATTAACAGGACAGCAGCTGACGAATAGAACTTTTCCTAAGCTATATTCGTCAGTTCGAATTTGTTCCTGTTTCCTCAGTTCACTATTCACTATAATAGTCAGGAATTACATATCACGACATCCGTCAAAATTATTTTTTTATTTAACTAATATATATATTTTTTTTTACAAATATGCTAATATGAAAATGCTTAAGTATTAAAAAGTACTAACACTAATCGAATTATGTATTCATGCGTATATTCATATTAAAGTTTAGGACTCCACAGGTGTGTGAGAGCATAATTCATTTATTATATAACCTGTATTACTTGGATTACTCTTACAGCGAATAAAGCAAACATAGCTAGGCTGCGGCGTTCTATCTCATACGAGAAATGCATTGTCTTCGGCCGACAAATAAGGAGTCACTTTGGAAGCATGCTCTTTCTGGCCGCAGCTTGTTAAAAGAGGATTTATTTAAATTATTCAAATGCGATTTCCGGCTTTGGCCAAGTGTTATTTCATTTGTCTGTTTTTTAGATAAATGAATGTCAATTAGCTGGTGTGAACGGCCACCAAAAACCAGAATGCAAAATATCATTATTATTTTGGAAAATCACGGCTACATTTATGGGATTATAATATAATCTAATAAATATTATTATTCTATTTCTAGCACTAAAACTACTTACATATACATATTTAAAACACCTGTTGTTCAAACAATCTGTAAAATTTTAAATCAACTCGTAGGTAAATTTGTCTCATATATTATTCCAATGGAATATACTTAAGTCCCATCATCGATGATCGTTTGCTTTATCAATGCTGAAGAGTTTTCATTAAATAATTTGGCATTTCTTTCTACTATAACTGAGTCGAATTATTATGAACCAAAAATTTAAGAAGATGATGTTGTATGTGATTTATACATATAAGAAATATCCCTTACTATTAAAAGATTATCCAGGGGTCATAATGGGGGTTCTAATAATTCATATTCACGAAGCGTCTAAAAACTATTTTCTGTGTGAGATAGCTAATTGACCATATTTTAAATAAAATAATATTTTCATTCTAAAAGATTAATTTCAATGCAGACAACATTTTTCGTTGTTTTGCATTCTATGAATAATATTATAATGTCGCACAAATTGCTTTTTATATTCCAATTCATTCTGATTTCGTTTTCCATTAAAAATGTACCGATGTCATCTAACCAAGTTGAAGCTCTTCGATTTTTTATATGCAGTAAAAAGATTCAAAATTTGAAAAGATAAACAGCTTTTCAAATGATTTTAACTCTTTTCACTCCCCGTTGAAAACGTTATTATTATTATGTCCGCATATCTTATAAAAAGCATTATCAGTCCACAATCTTCTCCGATCTTCTTCTAAGGTTCCGATCAATGATAAATATGTAGAAATAGTAGGTACTACACATTGTGTTTTATTTATTTAAATTTAGTAATACGTATATTACATATTTAACAGCAATGATTTTAAACGTAGAAATTATCTTATCGCATGAATATTATATGTACTTCAATTAAAAAAAGTCGTTGGTCATAAAATATTATGTGAAAAAAATTATCAATCGTCAGAAGAAACGACAGTTAATCCAATTTCCTTTAACAGCAAAAATAACTGAAAATGGCACATACCGTCTGTACTCTCTCTGGCGGCAAAAGACCGGTACAGATGAAACAGAAATTGAGAGCAAGGGAGAAATGCGAATGGACTATTTATGATACAAACTACACCGCGCCATGTTTTTTCCAAATATATTTTTTAAATACAACCTGAAGCAAATTATTCAAATTATTATCGAGTATTCAAAATTTTTGGAAAGTCATAAGCGAATACAACTCTCGTAACTCCTTGCCATTAAAACGTGAATCCAAGCTATAAACTTTCTGTTTTATTATTATCTGAATTGGATAAGTAATGATTTTACTTGTATACCGACTGGTTGTTATGCGTAATATAATGTTTATGCACTTGACGACGTAACCTGTTAACTTTTAATTACTTATCCGATGCATTTATCTAATCGGCCAGTCCATGCATGGTCAGAAGGACGACTTGGATATTGACATCATTAGAAGAGTGGGCGGAAACGACTCAAACTTTTTTTTTTCTCACTCGTGCTTCAGGTAGGTAAAAACCATGATAAATTGAATAAAATTAGTCCCCTTCAAAACACACTCAGTAGGTTTATGTAAATACAAAACTTAAAAAGCACTATTGGATCTATGTATTTATGTATTTCGATATCATATCGTCTTATTTTCCCACTTCGATTTGGAATTGAAAATCTCCAGCTTAGTATTTTTAATACGCTTTTTTATTCTTAAAGATTTTTCTAAAATATTATCTTTATAATGGAGTTCTACCAAGTAAATGCCTACTCAATCAATAAATTATCTTTATACTTTTAAAACATTGTGAGTCATACTTGTGATACTACATACCCTTAAAAAACGTGATTAACTAGCAACTCAACCTAATGAGCTGATTATTATATCATAAAATAGGAAGTTGAGTGACTGGATTCATTCATTATTATCGTATGTGTGGGTAGAGGCTTTTCTCATCTTTTTAAGCCATAATTATAAACTGACTGACGATCAACTAGGCATAATAAAAGTAACCACTTTTGAAATATTATATTACGAATATCCTGTCAAGGATAGGTTGGTAAGATGTGTACTATTTTTATCATAGACGTATCAACCGGTTGGAAAACTCAATTATAATAAGATATCGCATCGATGTCATCAGATGGTATTCGTCCCAAATGAAATCCTAAGCCTCCGCTAAGCTTTTACCGCTACTTTACAAAGGTTGACCAAGGAGAAAGTTTTACAATAGTCCCTGGTATAAAAGTACCGAATGCGCATCACGCGAAACCATTTTTTTCTTTACTTTTTTTTATATATGCAATAAAAAAGGAACAAGCTTTCATATAGATAAATGATACGGTCAATGTGTAAAGATATACATATTGACGGAAACGTGAAACGACTATGAAAAACAGCGCAATAATTTTTAAATACTATATTTTAAAATTTAGATCTAAATTGATGGAATAGTGCTTTTTTAAATTTAAATTTTGTACTTTTCCATAAGTTTTGTCGGTAACGACCCGGGTCTCGCCTTTCGGCATCTTCAAGCATTTCAAGTGCACGGATTTACTTGAACTGACGAGTAGTAAACAGTTTGTATCGTTTATATACAAAAACAAAAGTAGATCACTAAGTTAAATTGGTATTAATATGTAAATTAGCGAAAATTTTATGTAAACGAGTTTCAATGAATTGAAGTGGGTCTGTTATAATTATCGGTTTTTTTTAATGTAGTATCGCAAATACTTATGACCAGATAAATCTAAAATAAATGTAGGGTTTTATCCGACCTATTATTACTGGGCTGATTAAACTTGTAACTTAAATTGCTTATTCCATGTTTTCATTGTATTTTTTATTTGTGCTTATCTGGATGTCAAATTAAAAGATATTAATACTTACTCCCTCGATATAAAATTAATCAACTCTTAACTGCTGTTATAAATTACATTTGCATAAACTATTAAAACGAAAACTTCTAATCCACGCTCAAGGGTTAAATAAGGGGAGCATCTCGAAGACCCATCTGAGCCTGACACCTCTAATAGAAAGGGCTGTTGTCAATATTTAAGAAGTTTTGTATACCCGCAAATGTTTGGTTGCTTGCAATACACCATTAAATTTGAATGGACATAATTTCTATGGATTTCATTGATTATTTCATGTTTGGGGTTAATGTGATTCAAACGAATAGTCTGTATATTTTAAAATAGCTATGGATATTTTCTAATATGCAAAAAAAAACCTTTAAATTCCTTGTTATCTTAAATTATCTTAATAACTTTTAATATCATAATTATGTCTATCAAAATTAGAAAATAAAATAAAACACTCTTTGATGTAATTTTTCGCAATATTTAGATGAAATATTCTCCCACTGACCTAACTCTTCTTCATTTCATATTGTTTTGGTGTATTTATCTTTATTATTATATTGTAAAATACATAATAAATCGGTATTTTAAACTGAAAACATTATTGTCTTCTACACTCAAAGAATATTTATTACGAAAAACTGTTTCAAATATGCGTAGTATAATATTAATAAGAATACAGTGTTTGTTTTTTTTATGAGCTGATTTCTCTTAAATCAATGAGTCACAAAGACGATACAATGTATTAAAATGGAATGCGGTTCTGTTAAATCCTCTAAAATGCAAATAAATAGACTGTCTCCATAGGTCAGTATTTTTACGTGTCACCTAAAAATAGCTATTTGTATTAATTATCAATGAATAATTTTCAAGAAACGTAGAGCATTTATATGTATTCTTAAAACAACGGGCAATTTTAGTTAAGAAAGATTTCACATTTCGTGTCCTGAAGAAGGCATCTGGTAATGAATAAAAAATAAAACAATTAACGAGAAATAATAGTATTTAATCATAATTTTTGTGATATTCTATAAATACATAACGGCTTTTCAAGAATACGTAGATACATACATCATTGTCATTTTAAAAACACTGTTAATTCTAGTTAATAGTTTATAATATTTTTTTAACCTTTTTACAAAGACGAAAATAAATCGAATGAGAGAATTGCGTCAATAAAATAATCTGCTATCTAAAATAAAAGTATATTTTTTTGTAATATCAATTAAAAAAAAGAAAATCGTTTAACCCTTTGTGTCCCAGAAAATTTTGATTTATTATGTTATCTTAGTATAAGGGCCTTACAATTGACATTGAAAACAATTGTTTTTTTTAGTTTTAATCAATAAATTTATTCATCATCCATAAATACAATTGACTTTCTCTGAATATCTGAACAATCTTTTGCAAAATAGCATTTTGTTATTTTGCTAATTATTCAAACAGTAAAATGTGTGTTTTTTTCAATTTAGTTCACAAAGGTTTAAATAAAATATAATTCCTGTTTCCATATAATTTTACCTATATTTAATTATATTATTTCGTACAGCGTCTTCCATCATCTTTATATTTTATTTACGCAATAATTGTAAACATATCTATATTGAATTATAATAGGTATAATTTCAACTACATTGTCAAGAGATACATACATTATGTTCTTTTTTCTATGAAGTTTGATGTATCTCTAAGATAAAAATAATCAGTATTAAAAATGGTCAAAAATTTTTAAAAAATGGAATTTCAAAGATTTCTTGTCTAGACATACTAAATTGTTGACTATCTCTTTCAACAATTTTCTTCATGAAAACCATACATATGAAATCGCTCGCTAAGTGCGTGTGTATGTCAATTTCTGATTTTACTGATTTGTTCATATTCTACAAATATTTGAGCAGTTTCGAAAAAAAATAGTTCGATTATTTTTTCGAATACGTATAATTATGTTTTTCTCATTTTACATTATTAATTATTATTACAAATTTCACATAAACCATTTATGACTTATTTAAGCTAAATTTATCATGTAAGTCGTATTTTCTCTATATCAATCAAGTCGAAAATTTGTAATGTTTTGTTTATCAATTATTATTATTTATTTAACTTACATTTTTGTACATACCTAAAGTGTCTAGAAAAGATCAAATTTAATATGAAATAATTCAATTATCAGAATCAAGAATCTAAGACTTTCTTGTAAATCACAAAATAAGAGTTGTGTTAAAAGCATTCTTTTGTCATGAGTGAAAAGAAAAATCGATGTAGCATATATATTTTCGAGAATATTAAACAATATAAAATGATATTTAACAAAAACATATTTTAAAAATAACAAATAAATCCCACCGCTGACATTAAATGTATGTACTCATTTAAAAATGTATTTCAGAAAATACTATATACATAGGTACTGTATGAAAATTATTTATTGACTATCGTTAAAATGACCAAATAAATGTCAAGAAAAATATATTTCAAGGAAAGCTCATGTTTCTTACATGAAGCTTTTGCTTTTATTTTAAAATAAAATGACTAAAATAAATAATTAAAGAAGTATTTTTTTAATAAACGGAACAATAAAAAAGATCACCTGTGAGAGATCTAAAGTTTAATTAATGCTTCAAAGAATGGATGCTGGGTATAAATATGAGTTCTAATATAAGTACAGCGCCTATCTATTGTATTAACTCTATCTTAGTCATAACTTCATTATTTGTGTGCTTTTTATTCATATAAAGAGGGGATGTAGCACACCTCGTCTTATGCCCTAATTTTAACACTTAAATTTTAAATTAACTACATAATTTATTCAATAAAATCACTTCACGTTCGGCAATATGAAAACTAACAGCCGATTTACGTATCGTTTTATTTTTATATCTTTATTGTTGCCTAAAATAAAAATTTAATCTAAACATGAAACTTCAATTAATATTACTTCAACATAATGTTAACTTAAATTTCAGCGTACACGAATGCATCTTTCTCTATCTTTCTACCTTTCTCTCTCTCTCTCTCTCTCTCTCTCTCTCTCTGTCTCTCATAAAACATGGCATTATCTTTTTACAATCATCTTAAATCTAACAACTATAAGCATTTCGTGACCAAAGTTCAACTATACGTATGTTTTCAATTTTTGTGATCATAATTACAATAGATAATCATTTATTTACGTGAATACTGATAACTTCTACTAAAATCAAAAATTATTATTAATATAGGTATATAATATTTCTATAAACGATGAATTGCACATATCATCTATTTTATTATTACACATAGGAGATAAATTGTCAAATAAAACATTTTCTTCGAAGTTCCTCCATTATTTAAGATTTCAGGCACCTCCATGCTTCTTCACGAAAAGCCTCCGCGTTTTTTTTATGGTCCAAATAGGTCACATTGCGAAGAATGCATACGAGACTTCTTATAATCTGTAACAAAGAGAAAAAAATCATTAGCAAAATATACCAAAATCATCTGTTGAAATTCATATAAACAGTTTGAATTCACATGTAACATTTCAGGGATTTAGGTGTGTTTTTACTTTAGCATTTTCCAGGTAAATATTACAGGCATTAAATCATTTGTGACTTTCTTATATATGAGAAAATTTACAAGAGTGAATCATTCGAATATGTTATAATCTTTTCACGAAGGAAAAACAATTTATCTTTATGATATGGTTCTTTTTCATCTAATGATTAGTTGTGACCGGTGGTGTAAAGCTGGAGGCTATCAACTAAATCCTAAAAAAATTGCTTAAATATTTTTACCTTATTACATGTAATAATTATAGTATGTACTATAAAAAAACGAAGAATAATTGATTATTCATGACGATTATAACTTCCAATATATAGTAGTCAAAGCAATGAGTCTTGCCCAGGGGAGAGCTACCTTTAAATGTTATCTCGTCCTGTGAGATTTATTCAAAATAAATTACCGAGCTGGGCCACGGGTCAGATGCCGTCGGGAACTGAGAAACTTTTATACCTTCTTAAAATACCTTGAAATTAGCATTTTCAAACTGGAAGGACCAATTTATTATGTTCTCTTTTATAAAGGGTCCAAAAGTGTCAGTGCACACACCTGCGGTAAAATATTGCTTTGCCTACTTCACCTACTCAACAAACTATACATGTGTATTTTATGGAGCAGTGGTGGCCACTTTTTTTTTCACGCGATCTATTTTCGAAACAAACACCTCACTGCGATCTCTCTGAGTGAATACACAATATTATTGCAAATAAATCAACAGTAAAAAATTGCTTCATTTCATTTATTTTCAGTGTAGCGCTTTTACGCCTAATGAGCATTTTCTCATTCAAAGCTGTTTGGTGATAAGTCGGTCAACGGTTATTTAAAAAGATAGCAAGGATGAAAAGATTGAATTAGAAAAGCAAGGCTAGTGGTTAGCTATTTTTCTACGTTTCACTTTTAGTTTTGACAGGATTGAATGGGTGAGAGTGAATTTAATCATCAAATACATCCATGGCAACATGAATAGAAATGATTTATGAAACTGTTCGTATGAAAATTCAAGCCCGTGAGCTCATTGATAACAAGACTCGACTAAATTACCTTCGGTTAAAAATTCAATCCCAACTCAAAGAGAGTTGTCCACATTAGTATGAGAAATAAATAAAGATTATCACAAATATTTTATTCGCCTACAAATAAGGGAGATTATATCTAATTCTGTACAAACAGTTGCACATTTGCACGTATTAAGGTGGTAGAAGATGGAAACGCAAAACAAAAACGAATACAATGTCATTGGAGATAACGCAGTTCTTGCATACCACTTAATCTTAAGTTTCAGAAATGGAACTTCCAGCTTAATCATACTGAGAAGAAGAAATTTTTTGATATTTGAGCTAAAATGATTTAAATCATAAATTGGGTACTGCAAAAATGCAGTTCTTAAAAAGATAGATACAAATCACTGCCGTCCTAGGAATTTTAATTTATTTTTCTTATTATCAAATCTTATAAACAATCAAAATAACTATCCAATCAATATACCTACATTATATCTCCTTTATTTTTAATATAATGATAATTCATTGTATCTCAGTGGAATATTTGATATTATATTACTTTTTAAATTAAATTTATTTGTAAAAGTTTTGAGGGTATTTGGTATAAATTTATTGTTACTTTCTATACAGTCATTGGGATCCTTTATGATTCGTGCTGTTTATTCATTAGCGTTATTATATTTAACGTATATTATACGTTTCAAAGTTTAGCTAATATTAGCGATTCACTTACATATCTCATGCAAAATTTATCGTTATATCGCAACCTTATTCGAAATATTTCTTCAATTGCAATAAATATACTACAGGTTCAGTCCATTATTGCGATATGGGTATAAAGAAATGGAAACATGACCTTCTAATAACATACAATTTATTACAAATATAGAAAGAGCACACGGCGTCCGTAACGTAGAAGTAACAAAATACTAGTCACAAGAAAAAACTTTATATCATAATATATCCTACCCTGTCAGTCGGATAATATGACAATGAAATATACCTTAATTACAATGTAAGCAATATTATTGTCCGGTTCTCAGAAAAGTGTTCACAAATCTGAGAAAAGCGTCGACGGAAGTTCTCAGAAGCCGGCTAATATGCATTTCTGTGATGACAGTCGTCCCAACAAAAAAGGGTTAAGTCCACCGAAATGTGCATTTATAATGTTATTCAGACACAAAAAAACGCGCGAAGAACGAATTGTCTCCTTTTTCGCGACATATAAAAGGTGTTACGAATTTTTTTCTATAAAATATTTTAAGTGAATTATTTTCATAAGCATAATCTATTCAAAAATTTACGCTTAAAATTCCCTGTTTTGAATAAATTTTGCAAAATAATAATTAAAAATGAAAAGTTGTATTTAAGTAATATTAAAATATGTATTAACATCATTATATTCCAGATTCAATATTTATACGATCCATTAATTAAAATATAATTTATATAATTGCACATTTTACATGAAAAACATAATATATGCCGGAAAATTTTACCTATACAAAAAGACGGCAATCGGCTTTTTTATGAGAACTGAAAAATTTGCTTTGATACGGCAGTATCTACATATTTATGTAGATGAAAATTTTAAGTGTCGTGGTACAACTCAAGATGGACACCAGAGAGGGTTTCGTTTCGATTAGCCTGATAATTGTAGTTTAACTTTCAACGGCTGAATTCATGATAAATCAATTTGAAATGGTTTATTTAAAATAAATCACCATGCCAATACTATTATTATAGTGAAAAATTAGATCGTTTTATCTATGTACTGTGTGATACATCACTAATTGTTTATAACGTAACTAAATATTTATCGCCGATAGATATTTTCAATTGCCATGTTAATCTCGCTGTACTTTTAAATAATACTCCGGCCAGGCCATTTATAATCTTTGCCGGCGATATAAAAACTAAAAAAAAAGCCGTTTTGAGTGATGTGCCCCGCCACCCTGTATATGTGTTTTGTTTGCCCAGCTATCGCCACCTCTGTGACAATGACAAATGGACGGTGATCCGATCTCTCGTGGAATGGCCTGAGAAACATCCGCCCGTTGCGACCGCCGAACAAAAATCAACTCTTCTATATAACACACAGTAACAACTATTTGCAGACCTAACTTTACGTTTCTATTTATTGTATGGATATTTTTTTCAATTTTATTTTATTCAATTAATTATAAATGCGTGTTTAAGCACGATACTTTCAGCAAATTTTAAGTAGTATCATATTAAAATACATAAAAATTCTTAATGAAACTAAATTACTGATTGTATATCAATTGGTCATAGAATGCTAGCAAAATATGAAAGCAAGCCATTGACCGGCCATACGGTTAAGCGTAATATTACAATACTGTCAAATGTCAAAATGTGACTTTGAAATAGTAAAACTTGTATGATTTTTTAACTGTTATTTGCTTAACATTACATGAAACAACGTATCATTTTTTGAGGTTTAATTTTGATGCATCATGATGAAAAAACAGTAATATTTTTTTTTACCGTATTATAATGGAGTTCTACTAAGTAAATGTCCATTCAATCAATAAAATAAATAATAATGTAATCAATAAGGTAAAACGTTTAATTTTGTACATTGAACACCTTCCTTCAATTTCACATCGTCGCCGATAAAATATGATGTTACAATATCACGTTCATTATACATATTATATTGAAATATATTCATTCTCATTTGGTGATCTTTCTCCACTTGTGATGAAAGATAATTATTACTCTTCACCCCGTTGATGTATACCAGGCAAAAGTCAGACGTTAAGGAGAACATAATACTCAAACCCTATCGTACCAACGGTGATGTTGTTTTTAGTAAATAGGAGTGTCATACACGCGTAGGAAATTGTTGGTGCTTGACCCCAGGCATATTTTATGTGCAAGACGGCTTTTGTCAGTACATATTTAAGAAAAATTGAGAAAAGATATAAAAAAATACAAAACTTTTTGCAGAAGTTAATAAAATTAATTGTTATTTGACATTTCATTTGACAACCGTTAAATCTTTTAATCACTATTAATTAGTTGAAAGAATTCCGTAAAACTTTAAATTGTAAAATACAATGAATACATTCTAATTGTTAATGAAGAAGTAGGGGCGGGGCATTCAAATATTTAATTTGATATAAAGTAATCTTTTTCATAAATTGTGGAATATTCAATAACACTTGTGATATTATTTTAATGATTCCGCATCGAATCATTTTATTGAATTCATTTTTTTAACCTAGTGAGACTATTTTTCAATAATGTAGGCAGAAAATGAAGTTCCAATGAGAGGGTTTTCAAATATGATTCCAGTTACTGGGTCCATAAGATCGAGACCGATAAAAAATCCGACCACGTGTGTGAGAAACCAAATTTAAGAGGATGAATGAACAAGTCCATGAATGGAGGAGGACCCATAGTTAATGAAGCACATTTTGATACGGCGGATTTTCTCACCCAAACTTGTTTTCATTCATGATAAAAATAATATGACGTTTGTGTGTATACCTAAGTCTATCAAAGCTTGTATCTGAAATTCTTGTTAACCATTTGACATGGATTAAGACATACCTACATGTTGAGCAAAACGACGCATTTTTCTTTTAGAATTAGCATAATAAAATACTTAGCTAAGTCAGCAAACACGAAGATTCAAAATGATAACAGAGCGGTAGACATTTGTCGCATTTCTCATACAACCGTAGTCCTCTAACAATATATTTTTTAACTAGTTTATAAAAGTATACAAGAACAACAAATATTTTTAAAACATGTAAGACACAGGTGGTAACACAAATCCTTAACTTAACAATGCAGGACTTAAAATATTTTAAATTGTTACGATTATAAATAACCATAAAATTTATGATATCCTTAAAACCTGATATTTTTTGTTAACTAACATTTCTGCTAAACAATTAAATAAGCATAAAAAATATGTTCTATTTTTTCTGTTATTAATTATTTTCTTTCTTCATCGAAAATTGTTGCCATTGTTTTAAAATTAACGAAATATTGTTTTCCGTTTCGGCAGCTTTTTTTTTCTGAAACAATACAGTTCCAGCAGCTTTCAATAATGTTTGAAATAGCGTGATGATTACGAAGGTGAGGCATCGGCCAGGTTTATCTCGAAGGAAATCTCGGACCGGTCAAACTGGGCTTGTACCTTTCGGTATCCATGTAGACGTATTCAGGGTTGTCACAAATAACTTAAACTATACTAGCATACATACATTTGAAAATCAAACATTATTTCTGGTCAGTAAAGAATCACCGCTGCGTAAAATAAAGAGTGCAAATACTTCTCTCACTGAAATAAGATACATATTATTTTACTGTACGACATTGCGTCATAATGCTAACCTGAATAATCAGAGAGTTTTTTTGTCTAATAAATTGTGTTTCATCAGAACGGTAAATAGAAGAGCTGAATGTTTTTCACTATATGTGGCAATAAAATACAATATTATTCGATTGGTTGATTATCTAATGATTCGTCGTTGTATCACAGATATGTATTACGTTTTTGAACTTACTAACGGTGCCCACTTTTTACTCTTGTGTGATCGTTGACAACCCTAGTACGTACACATTTATAAAATGTGACACCATTTCTTACACCGGAGTAAAATAATGGTACCAGTTTTGGAGCAGAACAGGAAACAATAACTTCACGCAGGTCTAAAAAAACCCCTCTTCGTTTTTTTTTCTTTTTTTATTGAATTTATTTTTATTCTCAAAAGAAACGGTCGAGGTGTGTCTCAGCTCTAATGAGTAACATTAAAATGTATGGAGAGGATGTGTTCATTAGGCGAGGTGGTGACGTTCTTATTTTTCCGATGCCAGATTTCTTTACAGATCGCTTGAGATTTTCTTCGCTTTTATTGCCTGCTCTTGACGGAAAAATGCTGCTTTTGCAACATAGATATTTTAATAAAAATGTAAGATATTATATAATCTTGACAGTATTTCATCTATCACAGATCACAAATATTAAATTCCAAGCATCTTAGCTTTAAGTCTAGTTTCCTAAAATAATTTTACATACTTTTTCATTAATTTTCTCAAAACAAAATTTGTCTTTCATGTATATAATTCCAGTTTCGTGCTAATTTTTCATAGCTTATTTAAAGTGGAGTGATATTAAAAATATTTGACGTTCTCACAATAAGCTGCTTATTAAAAAAGAGTTCACACTAGTAATTATGTTTGCAATTGAGGATCCAAATTTGATAATATTACGTATATTCGTTTCATATACATATATATACATATTTATTGATTTGGATATATTAAGGAAGTTATTCATAGTAGTAAAATTACGTTTTAAGTTATGTTAATTGAGTCAGTTAAGTTGTGCTATTTTGTTATGCTAAGAATAGTAATTGCTAATATCTCACCTTAGCAAACATCGTTACTGAGTTGTACCAACTGGTTCAGACTGGTGATACAAAGCCATTTGTCAGTTGCGTTGAACTGGAAGTAAAAATTTTAGGTCATTATTAATAGGAAATTTATCTTTTATATTTCGAACAGAGATTAAACATCAATAATGATATTCATAGAATAAAGAAATGAAATGTTGACAAAATTCTACAATGTACTAATTCATAACATTTCTTGAAGAAATGTACAACTGTAGTCGTGACAAGAAGAAGTCTATTTTTTTTTTGTATACCGTTTCAATCAACTTAAATCATCTCATTATCATCACATTCGTTAACCTCCTTGTACTTTAAATTACATTACTATGCCCCATTCTTTAATAAAAGGATTGGCATAACAAATATTGTATACTTATACATTGGGCTATTTTTGATTATTGTAGTTGAATAAAATTAGAAAATAAAAACTTATAATAAAATAAATACGCACCTCTTGTAGAAAGGTTTGAAGGCAGCATCGTTGGCGTGGTGGTGCGAGTTGTAATGGCCGCTGTTGGCGGGAGGATGCGAATGGGGGAGGGGGTGGTGGTGTAAAGGTGCGGGTGCGGGTGATCCATAGGAAGAGGAAGAGCCCTGCGAGCTACTGCCACCGCTGCCGAACGAGTGGGGCACCACCAGGCTCCCCGCCACGCTCGCCAGCTTCATATTCGGTGGCGTCTGGGGCGGGGTATCCGTCTGGACCTCCGGAAAACCCACCACTTGCGCGTAGGACTGCTGCCCGTTTCCCTGGTGGACAGAATGATACTGACCACCGCCGAGAAACTGGCCCGCACTGTACCTCCCGTAACCGCCCCCAGCACTGGGGCTCATGGACGCTGAAGGAAGCGCGAAATTGTTCATATTAACACTGTTCATTTGGCTCTGGTAGTGAGCCGCCGCATGAGGCGACCAACCCTGCTGGACGGCAGGCGGAGGAGGCGTCTTGCAGGCAGCGGTGTCGGCCAGAGACCATATCTTGGGCTTCGTCGCCGGTATGGGGACCCCGCAGTCGGAACCGCCTGGTTTCATCTCGTCCTTCATGCCGTATCCGCCGAGCATCTGATGGTGGTGATGGTGATGCATGGGGTGCGCGTGTGGATGAGCGTGGTGGCTCATCATGTCATGGTCGGACTTGCGCTCGTCATCAGTCAGATCATCGTCGTCATCCAGATGCTTACTGCTATGCTGTTGATGCTCTGATTTCACATGGTGCATCGTATCTGGATTGACAATTGAAAACATAGGTACATTCGTTGTTTATTGCCATACAAAATCACGCATACTAATTTCATTAGATATTTTCATCATTATTTTTGTTCATATCTATTGTTTATTCATAATATATGTACATAACTCAAGTTAAATTCTGAAAACATTTTGTATAATGCCATGTTTTGCAAGCGCACACAAAATTATAAAAGCACATAAGATACAGCACGAAGCAAATTTAGTCAAAGTATTTAGATAAAAATGTATATATTGTTGAATTTATAAAATATACTGAATGTTTTCCAAAATATTTTCAACGAAAATAAATTGTCGAACATTTTTTTTAGTTGAAAATTTGTTCCAGATTTAATCATGAATCTAAAATTCATTTCAAACACATTAATAAAAAAGCACGAACTAATGGTAAAATATATCGATCTAGGTTGTTGTTGTTAGCATGTTAATTGCTCATTAGAATACATAAAAAGTTATCATCGCTATAATTCGAATCAAATCTCTCATCGGTGTCATTTATTTCAAGATTATAATCTCTTTCACTATCTGAGCACCGTTTTCTCGATGATATTTTCAATCTGACGAAAGTCAGATATCGTTATAAATGGGGACACGAGTTTGTTCTTCGATAATTAATTACATTAAGGTATTGAATTATTACGAACACGCGTTCATACCTGGACAAAAAATATTCAATATCTATTTACGTCGGTAAAATTGACATATTTATATTTAACATTCACAAGTGTATGGGGAACCCCGCTGTGAAATCGAGTTATGAGAGTGATTTTACGCGCTGAAAAAAAATTAAGGAATGGCCGCTCGGATGAAAAAAATGTTATTAGGAAATGAATCAAATACCGAGGCATAGAGGTTTTTTTATTGATGAATGAGCATTTGAATGCAGACGGATGGAACGCGGCGCAGCGGGAAAAAATTTTAACACGCGCCATGTTCAAATTTCCTGCCTCGGGCCACTCACTCTCATAGACTAACAATGTGTTATCGGCGCGGGCGGTTTGCGACTTGATCATTTTACATCCCAATCTTTTCATACTAATATAAATAAAATACAACTTTTAGATACTCATAAAAATATAATTTTATTAAATCTTAAATTTGCTTGAAATAACAAGATAGAAAGCTTAAATGTCTTGAAATTGAATCGCTATTGATAAACTTACAATTATTTTTATCGATAAACTGATCCTTTTAACGCGTTTAATATCTTATTAAGAAAGCCTAGTAGCGGATACAATGTTGAGAACCGTACGATATAAATTCGATAAGAGGTAACATTGTGATAAAAAAATCGGCTATGCTAGCATCCACTATTTCTTTTCAATAGTGCTTACAAAAATAATTAAGACACAGAAATTTATCATAAATTTGAATGATTGCAAGATCATAATAGAACAATCATGTTTTTTTTATAGCTTCGTACTGTAGATTATATGAATTTCACATAATTAATTCACTTCCTCTGTACACGTCCATTGTGTAAAGCTGCATGGTACTGACTTTATATCGATTATATATGTGTTAGCCAGATGATGGCATTTTGCTTAAAATGTGTATACTGTACTGTAGTATTTTATTTAGCAAGTGATATAGATGCTGACTCGAATAAACGGTAATAAAACTTTGAAGAAAGACAGTTTCATCAATGATGTAATGCAAGTGTAGGGTAAAATCACAATATAACCCGTACCCACAGAAACAAATTCATACACCCACTTGCTGAAAAGTAAGCATTAAAATATTCTGCAACAATTCTTTACTTTTCATTATTAAAAGAATATTTGAGATATTTTGGCTTCATGCATGAACTTAATGTTCTTTTAGGCTCAAAGTTATTAATATTTTACAATGATTGGGCGTGAATAATATTTTTCAAACACAGCACAGCTTTTTCGCAAATTGGATATGCAACAGGTTAGGTAATACTAACGTATTTCTAATTATAAAAATTTCGTTATTTTTTTTACGAATTCAAATATGAGACTTCAGTTAAGTTGTGACAAATCAAAAATGAATAGTCAAAATTAATTTACTTACCACTGATGAATCAATAAATAATAACATTCAAAATTTGAGATCGTCAGATATAAAATACTAAATCAATATTTTCTCAGTATGTAAACGTTAGATCTCTTTTTTTATTCTTATCCTTGTGAAGTATATGGAATACTCAGTTTGTTCGACTTTTTTTTTTTCAAAGAGAGTAAGGATAGAAGGATGAAACTTTTATTTGAATTCTAATTGCTGATATGATATGCAAATTTTAATCATTATGAAGATTTAGAACAGAATGTTTATTAAATTCTACTTGTTACAATAATATGTATATAAATATAACGAACTCAAAATTATTCGACAGCTAACATACCCCACGTATTCAATATCATTTTAATCTATTTAGATAACCCCTGTTAAACCGTCCCACAAGAATATCGATTGAAATCTGAATGAAATGTGTGAACGCTTCGCAATGAACCATTTGCAGAGTGGTTATCCGATTAGCAAACTGAAAACACCACTTGTGGGCCGATCTTCCCCTCTTGTTGGCGCGCATTTATTTCTTATTTTCATCCCTCTGGCTTTTATTTGGAAGCCAAACGCCGTTGCGAGCCTCCCTAGCGAGACGCGAGCCTCGCACAGATTGCCTGCAAACTTTTTATGCTTTTATATCCACTAACAGCATCGCTACAACTTCATCCCGTGAAATTTCTGCTTCAGAGCCAACCATCATTTTCGTTCCATATTTTTGTTTGCCAAG
This sequence comes from Himalopsyche kuldschensis, assembly GCA_028554975.1. Taxonomy (NCBI): domain Eukaryota; kingdom Metazoa; phylum Arthropoda; class Insecta; order Trichoptera; family Rhyacophilidae; genus Himalopsyche; species Himalopsyche kuldschensis. The sequence continues at coordinate 9,460,577 of JAHFWI010000038.1, forward strand.
TAAAAAACCAGCACCAACGAGTTATCTACCCACGATTTAATATTTCATGAATAAATAAATGAAACACATATAATAATATAATTTGATAAATATAAGAACCGGTTTCTCTTATCGTGAGCATTATCAGTTGATTCGGTTCGGAATTTATTTAAAATAAGCCTTTCCACGAAAAAATGACAATTAAAGCCTAAAAAGTGATTTTATGGACACTATAATAAACCTCAACAATAAATATTTTAACAATAAAAAGATGTGAGTAATTTAACCCGTTTTAATTTTTCTCACTCATTCGATAATAAAAATGGGCCGTGAGAGATAATGCGATTAGTAAAACACAAACTTTTTTTTTTGCTGTATCCTTGTTATCTTTAAAAATAGAGGTTAAGCAACTGAACCAATCCGTTTTCTTTTTTTGTGAAATTTAATTAAATTAGCAGTAAAGATTATTGATGTTGACCTGCTAAGGACAATTTCTAAGGAGTCTGGAGCAATTATATGACGTGTAAGTGGATACAGTAATTATCATGGCATTAACTACATATTGAAAATAATAATATCTATTAAAATATGAGAAATAGAAATAAGCTAGCTAAAAAAATGAAAAACGCTTTCTTATCCATCCTGTTGAATCGGTGCAAATATATAGGTTTCTAAGTGAATCGTGCACCATCAAATAACGTTTGGGGCCCGTTGAACGGTCTAATGAAATTCACACCCCGGACCCTCCTTTTCGCTGAGGGCGCCCCGCTTTGGCTTTCAGATGCTGGGGGCGAATTAAGATACTTATCCGCCAAATTATTTTCATTCATTACCGAAATCATCGCTTCCTGCTCCGCGCTCTGATTTTTATCTCGCTCGTTATACAAAGCCGAGAATGCCGCGGGCGGATTTTGCAAATGCCCTATCCCATAACAGTTTAATAACGCTGAAATTTCACTGATATAAGCCATTTTGGCAACGCTCGGCGTCAATTTGATAGCATCATGTTTATAAAATAAAAATATGATCTTTCCCTTTCGCTAAGTGGCGAGGGTATTTTTGGGGCCATTTAATGCTGTTATAATGTCGTTATGTGGTGTCATTTTACGCTGTTACTTTATCAAATAATGCAATAGAGAATGTTTATTTAGTAATAAACGGGCTGCCGAAAATAAGGTGAAATACTAAGTTTCATCCAATTGCTGTAAATTGATTTTTACCCTACAGAAATCGTTTATAACGAGAAATTCCTCACTTACCGCAACAACGGTAAAACCATTAAAATAAATTGTAGTATTTTGCATTACAACAGAATACATATTCACATATTAATAGCATTCGAAAACAGTAGATGATTTTTACATTATTAATAATTTTTAAGTAGTCGATTATTAAAAATTTTACTGTGTCGTGAAATCTATACGTATGTATTATTTCAAACGTAAATTATATTCAAGTAATAGGATAAAAATTAAAACTGACATTGAGTATAAAACGGACAGTTTTATAGCGTGTAAGTGATAAAGCAAAAAAGCATTTCCATAACACAAGTGTCATCAAACAATGACAACATTATTCGCAAGTGGGCTCGAAGAAGAAGAAAAAAATCATTATTCACAAATGTCTACGCAATAAAGCAGTGTCCCTTGCCCTGCACGCCCACTAAGCATAATACATTCCGCCACCCTATTTATTATGAAATATCTTTTTCCAAACGACCCCACTTTGACGGCAAATAAAGTGAAACTTGCAAAGTGCAGCCTTCGACTATAATGAAAAGCAAGACTTCTCACACTCTTCCCTCGCTAGCTATATAGTTCATTCAATAAAAGTGCCATCCTTTATCATCATTCTCTAAATTAAATCCTTCTTTTTTTTATCGGGTCTCTTAATTATTTTTTCAACACTTTTTATCATAGTATAAAAAAAATATTTTAACATATTTATCGATTATCTAATATAGATGTGTTTCAATATTTTTTTTCTATCTAAAGTATTACTACAGTACTAAATATATATTTCATGAATGTCTGTAATGAAGTGATCTGTTTCAAATATAGCAATCAAACCAGGAATCAAACCAACTTAATAAAACTGCAAAATTTTCATTTATCTACGTGTGTGTTATATTGAATCATAAAATGTTTTATTTTTTAATTAGATACTGAAAGCATTTATCACCGAATCGTGACCTTGAACAAAATTAAGAATAAACAACGCGCAACTATTAAGCCGAACATCCGTTCATTATATGAAATATGTTATTATTTGTGTTGCAAAATTAAAATTACATCAAATTGATGGGGCTTTGTAATTAATAGCTTTGATAGTTTTTTTGCACAAAGAAAAAATATTTTCCCATATGATTTGGACAAAATTATATAGCAAAAACGATACTAGAATATTATACGAATAAGAAAATACCTTCGTAAATAATACCTTTTTTTTTAAATCAGAACTACCACAGCTTGTTGGTAGATCTATATCGCTAGAGTGTCGAGCACTAGGCTTCCCAGTGCCTGCTTGCCCGACTTTCCCCTATCCATCTTTCCCGGCGTGAGTGCAAACTCTCTCATAGAACCGATTCAAATTTAAAGACTCCTCGCGAGAGATAGGCGACGTTTTTTAAATGTTTATAATCATCAGAATGAAAACTACGTAATGTTGACCGAAAAAGATTTCTTCAAATAAAAATATTTAACCGGATACTATTTCTTCCATTCTTGTGCAAACCATCAACTATGAATAGAATTTAAATATTTTTAATGATATAGATTGTATAATAATTTATATCTACACAACGGTTTCGTAAATAGTAACATATGCTTCTGTTCCGCGATTTGGAGTACTAATCCCCTGGTCGATATTACATACATATGCATATTGAAATTGAATCGATACACGAATTCGTCACCGAGGCTTTTTTGACTGTCTATTGAACCCACTTCACCAAAAGAATGACGGTTTCATGTTTATTAATTTGAGATTCATATTTTTACTATTTACGATAGTTTTAAAATACCGACTGAAAATACTTATAATAACGGTTAAGATCGACTATGCCGCTCATATATTATATATTTTTTGCAGTTACTATTCAATTTTAAACAAAATACTGTAAATATTTTATTTTCAGTTTCATTCGTTTAAAATACAAAACAAATTATCCATAGCTATTATATTTGGTTAATTATTGTATGAACGTTACGTTGAATAATTCTGTCGATATTAAAACTGTGTTGACATTTTCACATACATATTTCTACATTAATTCAAATTTTTCGTCAATGCCAGAATAAATTAGGCATTGTTTTTATATGACTTATAATAACTCACTCGCTGTGAGTCATTTTATATCTTCTACGCGTGTAGATATATATTCTGGCAGCTTTTATTTATCCCTTTCCCTAGGGCAGTGAATGGAAACCCTTATACTTAAGGTTTGACGTACAACTCTACGCTTTGGGACTTAACCAAAAACTATAGAAAATATTGAATGACTCGCATGTGGGTTAATAAAAAATATTGTTTATCATATTTATGTGGATATAGGAGCAGATATATTCAAAAATTTTGTACATTACATTTATTGGAATAATTTTTTACGGTTCGATCGTCTGAAAAAAATATGATTGAGTTATGTTAAAATAAAAGCGTTTAAGTTATCTTACCAACATATTATTTTTTTACATAATGTTTTCATTCCATTCAACATAAAATAAGACTTATTTTCAATTTATTTAAATGTAATTTTTACGAAAAAGTATTCACTATAAGGCAGTTTTAAAGCCGTGCTTGAAATTATATACTTAATATGTCTTCAGACGTCGAATAACAATAACCATTTTTAAAGCTTTTTAAATTGATAAATAATTACATGTGACTTTAATCAGTAACACATGTTATGTCCATTTTCTGCATTTTACATCCTACGTTTTAATCAATGTACCTATCTACAAGTTAGGTTAAATAGATTCAATTATTTTGGTTGAAGGCAATTTACCGTGGTCTGATGTAACAATCAGGCTTGATAAATAGTACCTTAATGGTTAAGAACTGTTTCAGTCCTATCTATATATTCGTTCAATATTTTTATTAATCTTTAATAAACAAGCGAAATATATTACGATTATATGACGATAACTGTATGGATGCTATTAATGGAGATCGTATTGTTAAGTTTGTTTGTTTACATGTAATAAACGCAATAAATGTAATTATGGCGAGACCCAATTGATATGGAATTAAGCCTAGCGTCGTTGGTTTTCACTTGCTGCTCGGCGGGTTTTCCCGGCACAAATCTAGTCTCCCCTCACGCATTCCTGCGTGCTACACAGACGTCAATATTAAGAGCTTCCACCCCCTGATACAGCCCTCGGTAGAGTTGCGCGCTAGCGTGCCGCCTACCCTTCCGAGCTCACATTGGTTGTTGGCTGACAAGTCTACCGGAGAAGCCCTCGGGGAAAACAATCGACACTGCCTGCGCAGTATTATTGTATTATCTTCTTAATTACTTATGAGTTTTTGAATTACTTCTCTGTTTTATGCGCCCCTAGTAGCTCTCTGATGTTATTTTACGTTATTCTATATTTAAAGATAATTTGCATGGTTAAATATTTTACATAGCTCTAGAAAAATACGTACGCCCGTATCTCTTAGAATCTTCGGTACTCAAACTGATAAAATTTACTATCAATTACATTTTCAACACTATCAATTTATACAAGAGAATTAATGATTCAATTTTACATTAACAGTCAGAATCTTCTGTTAAATTTATTATTATATTAGTATCAAGAAGGAATCTGAATATGCAGTATCGAATTGATAATAATGTTGTAATTTAATACTGTTTTATTTTGACTATTTACAAGTATTAAATATGCATTTTTTTTATTCATAAGTTCTTAATTTTAATGAGGTTCTACAAAATGTATGTTGATTTTCATATAATTTACTTTGAGTGTGTATAATTTAAGAATACTTCAAACTTATCTATCTGGTTAAATTTATTTAAAACAACAATGGCGGCTTAGCGCTAACTTTTACATTTGCTAACTTTTTCGGTTATAAGCATTAAGCGCGACGCGCGTAAATCTTATTTATTTTACGTTTGTCGCACTTACGTTCTATTTTATATATTTTTGATGAAGTGAGCGGTGAATAGGAAAACGAAATAAACATAATGCGAAAGCGCGTGGCGAGGGGGCGCAGACGGTCGTGTGGCGTCTCAGCGGGTCGGCGTCGAGGCCTCGTGCGGCGCTCATTCCTGCGCGTTCGCCGCAGTTTCCCTTTTCAGATTTCACCCCCACGCAGGCTACATAATAAATGGCGTAAGAATACGAGTATATCTGCACAAATAATAAAGAGATGGGCGATATGCGAATCGGAGGGAGAAAGTTCCCCGAATCTACCAGGCACTTTTCTCTCTGCGGAGGATATCCGGAGTAGAGGAAAAGCGGTTACGCTCGGTTTCCCCTCCCGCTCTCGTTTCGAGATAATTCACTTACTGAATTATTCTCCAATAAAACTAAAGTGGGATTTAAAAGATTGGCCATTTAGGTAGTTGGTTAAGGCCGGGGTGGCTCGGGTCGGGTTCTGGTTTGGGTATTAGAGGCAGAATGCTGTTTGGTTTTGTGCTGAGTGTTCAGTAAATAAGTGAAGAGTGAGTCGGCAATATTGCTCTCTCCAAATGAGCAAATGTTTTCTGCCTGCTGAGTAATGTTACAATCGTTTCCGTACACAAATAAATAGTGGTAGAATATAAACAAGATAGACAGTATTTTCCAAAAAATACGAAAATCTACCATACCCATTGTAAAATGCTGAAAATAAGAAAGAGATAATATTTTTTTTTACCAAAACGTATTTCTTAAAATTATTGTTCAAATACAGATTTAAAATTAGTACAGCAAAAGTCGCGCTAAAATTAAATATTCATTAAGACATCAAAAATTAGTTACGATATTATAAACACCGCTATTTGATGGCGAAGCTATGCATTAAAGTGTCTACTGACAAATAAAATAAAAACACACGCAACGGCAATGTCACAAAATAAAGCATTAAAACTGTCATCATACCTTTATGCCCCTTCATTTTATCCTCGATTAAGTCATCTTTGTCCTTTTCGTCGTCGGAAACCATGGCCTCGTCGTCGTCATCGGTTTTGTTCTTGGGTTCCCACGTCATTTTGTTCTCTTTCTTGAGTCTCCTGCGAGCGTTGGCGAACCACGTCGAAACTTGCGTCAACGTCATCTTGGTGATGATGGCCAGCATTATTTTCTCGCCTTTGGTCGGATAAGGATTCTTCTTGTGCTCGTTGAGCCAGGCTTTCAAGGTCGCTGTGGATTCTCGCGTGGCATTCTTGCGTCGAGCTGCCAAGTCATATCCTGCGCCGTATCTGTCAACAAATTCATTGTTAGAACATCGTTTATCTATGACTGATTGTAGATTCCGAGTTTGAAAGGATTGACAGAAGATCGAATCGCGAGGCATGTCCCTATACAAAAGATAACAAAAAAACTCTCAAACGAATACTGCTATATATTTATTTTCTTTAGTACATAAACATCATTAAATTACTCAATGCGAACTAAATACATAATAATATAAAATTTTCAATTTTGGTCATATTGAAATAAAATCTAACAAATGATTCGGATTTGGTTTTAACATGGTTTCCTTTATATTGTACTCATTAAAGTATATGAAACAAATAATATATAAATATAAAATTCACGACGTGTCCAAATAAAAATTCCGTACCAAACTAATTGGCATAACGACTTTAAACATACATATGAAATTCCGTATCAAAGTAGACGAAAACTTTCCTAATATTTAAAACAACGGCAAATATTTAAAAAATGCGTCAAATTTAAAAACACGGGTGTAAATAAAAACAGATTACGTTTAATAGAAAAATTGAATATTTAAACCATTGCGATAAAATATTTTGTGAGCGACTTTTTATGTAATTTATAGTGTTATTTCAACAGATAAAATAAATGTGATGTTTTTGTTAGTAATTTTTTTTTTACCGCGCGCACTAAAACAGCATGAATAATTAATTGCATTAACAAATCATCACACAAGAGCCTATTAATTATATTTTTAAATCGCTGCAAAATTGTAAGCATATACTTAACAAGTTGACAATTCATTCATAAATACAGTTCGCCTCTTAGCAGCATAATTAATGAAACATATACATAACAGTACATAAGCATATATAATTTTATATTTCAAAGTTATAAACCTTTTTTATGTAGGTACGTCCATTAAAACTATTTAATTCCACCTGAAAAATGATTCTGTCATAATAAACAAATAAACATTTTATAACTTGTAAATAGACGTGTAAGATCAAATACAACTATTTAGTTTTCAGATGCTTAATTCTAGTTATAGAATATTCGTCTTGTGCATGGCTGAATCCGGAATTCGATTATTTAGGAAAATTATAATTGACGTACACAATATCTCTTTATCTTGCACGTATTGTAGTAAATTATAAAATAAAAGGACATAAATACGGATACATAAGTTTAATTGCATTATGTTATGTGTTTTCGCCAAAGATTATTAAATTTTAAATTGTGTCAAGCGTAATACCTAAATGAAATAGTACTAAGTGACAATTTATAAACGGTAATTGTGCTTTTCCTTATTGGAAAACATAAACAGTGTTTTCGAAAGTCTGTAGGCCGTAAAACTTCAAAATCACATACAAAATGTGTAGTGTACTATGAGTGTGCATACAAAAATGTAGATGTATAAAGTCTACGGGTCGAACGTTTCCCAGCCGGAGCGTCGTGACCGATCAGATCGTCTTGCAGGAGCGTCTACACGGCCGCCCGTGGAAAAGGCACTTATCTCTTGATGCTGTTTGTTCATTTGGTACTGTAGGCAATTTAAACTCTTTCAATGCCGCGATTATTTATACGACGTGGCGCCATGGTGATTTTACGCACCAACTTTTAATAGGCACTTTAAAAATCTTACATGACTTAACTTGAAGAAAGTAACAATAAAATAAATACGCGCATAGGAAATCGGACAAGACAATTTTCCATACCATTTAACTGAATGTGTTTTAATAACCGAACAAGTATTTACAGATAGTAAGTATAATTGAAAACTGTTAAGCGGCTCAAACAATAGAATATAATAAATAACACTAGATATGAAGATATCACTATACGCATTGTATTTGAGACAAATAATATTTTGATTCAAATTCAGAAAATACTTTTCATTGCATTTTTCTATATCAAGTAGAGGTGGAATTGTTCATACACTTTAATTAAAATCATTACATGATTCTCATTATATATTATAGAATAAATATACTGTCTGATTCATGCAGTGGTTTTTACGGTTATTATTGCAGCAAAGAATTTTTTGACTATTTATATTGACATTGATGTCACGTAGCAATAAATAGTCTGAAATTTAGAATTTTTTTATTATTTAATTATTTATCTGTTGTCGGGCGTGTTAAATGAAATGTCAGTGTGCGTCGTAGCCTATAGCCGCAATTCGACCTAGGGAAGGTAGTCTTAGTTTGCCCACTCGTTGTGTATTTACGAGCATTGATTGCAACGAATACCGGGACTAGGGTAAAATAATTTAATACAGAACACGTGCCTCAGTAGTTTTATGATAAAAGGAAGACTTGTGTTCGATATTGTCACAGCCATCAAAAGATATTTGTTATATTTCCAATCAGATGAGTTTTTAATCTTAGAGCTTTTAAGGTTCTATTTTGGAAGTAAATTTATTCAAGAATTCAAAAGCAATATTCAAAAAATTGTTGATAAAGTGTGTTTAAATATTGTAATTGTTGATCTTTGGTAATCAATCATAATAAACAAACTATTCAATTAAATATGGTATATTTCTTATATTTTGATACGTATAAATTGATTCGAGAGTAACTGTGTATTATTAATGTATTATGACATCTTTCAATTGATAATTAAATTATTGAAACCTTAATATTAAAAATTTATATCTTATAGTAAAATGATCAAAAAAGGTTCCGTAGAGTTAATCAAAAATAGATGATAAATTCGCTAAAAATTACATTTTTCACACTGTTAGTACCCTGTTATCAGAACAAATGTGTGTTAATGAATATTATATTTATTGAGATGTTGGTGTTTTCCAACAATATCATACGTAACATGTTATGACTTTAAATAAATATGAAGTAAATTTTGTTAATTAAATGCATACAAAAAAAATAATTTAGTTTTTGAGCTAAAATTTCTGATTGTGACATAATAAATTGCGTGTTTTAAATAGAGTTTTAATAAATTGAAAAAAAACGCCACTTTCGAGTCAAGTACGTGGGTATGCATAATATATTATGTAGTATGAGAGTTCCGAGCAATGTTTTGCTTTGAAGAACATCGTGACTTTGCAAATAAGAATTATTATCTGTTTAACATATGAATTAGCCACACTAGCATCGGCCTCTGCATATTGAAGCACGGTACCCATATTTACTGAGGCGGGGTAGAAAGTCTTTATGAACCTCAAAAGGTCCGGATGAACTGATGTATTATTCAATTATTTAACAATACATATCCACTACTGATAAAATTCTTCCCGATGTTTTGGATTTTTTTTTATTGATTCTAAGTTTTTTTAATAAATAAAAAACGGATAAGCTACAGTGACTACACTAAAATTTGAATGCTCGACTTTAATTGCTACAAATCTCTCGCATTGAATATTTGAAGTGAATTCAGTTCACTTAATACAGTGAATCTTTTGGTATTTCTGATTAAGCGTAGCTCATGTCTAATGATCAAAACAACTAAAATCACACTGTTTCTTGTACTTTTTCCACGTATAATATCAGAAAGACTAAGACCGGTGAGCGAATCATTGTGAGAATTTTCAACTTAAATTATATGTGAATGTAGTAAAAAGAAAATGAGTTTTATTTATTTAAAATAATGCCTTTCCTCTTAGAAGTGACGGATAACACTTTATAAGTGAACATACTTAATACATATGTACATGTCGTAGTGTCTTAAAATATTTCAACTAGAGCTATAAAATATAAAATAAACCAACATAGATAATTACAGTGTGATGAAAGGAAGAAACTATATTAAATTTTGCTCGATTTTTTTTCAATAATTTCATGAAGACTTTGAATTTGATATTATATTTAATGGACAACTAAAAAATCACAAACGAAGGTGGCGTAAAAACTGTTATTTCTTCTTCAATGTTTTTTTATAAGAAAGCGATTATGATGGAACTCAATATGTTGGCAAACATTTACCATATGGCTTGAGGTAAAATCATTTACCTTCAACGACCGTGTCAACATGAGTTTTCTTTCGAATGTTGATATTTTATTTATTTCAATTCGTACCCAATAATCTTCTGTAATGTGTTTACAGTCACATAAAAATCGTGAGCGATCCGGCAAACATTCACCCAATACTCTTAGCTGTAAGCCTTAGTGACTGACAAGAAATAATGTTAAAATAATTGTTGATTGAGTAGGCATTTACTTGGTAGAACTCCATTATAATACGGTAAGTAAAATAACAATGTATTTTAGTTCTACATCAATTTTATATATTTGTTGACAGCTATTTCGGCTTAGGCCTTCGTCAGAACTAGTTTAACAGAACTATTAAAATATTTGTTTTGTAATGCGTAGAATTTTTACACATCGTAATAATAATTATTATTCCTGTCATTTTAAATGTACGTAGATTTCGATTGTTCAAACAGATCGGACGTTTGATAAAAAGAAAAATGGCGTCATTAAAGTGGTGTGAACTTCGCTTAAGCATCGTCCGACCATCTGATAAAAACATTGATACTGGAAGTAAAGCACAATGAACTTATTATTTGGTCATTATGTAAGGCTTTAAACATACACGAGTTTCTGGTTATATTATAGTCACAGCATAAGATTGCTATGGTTATTAATTTTCGTTGAATGGAAAGTGATTTATTTTTAACAAAACACCTAATTTACTAAAACTAACATAAGCTTATAAATTGCGTTAAGACACAGCTTATATATGGCGTTAATTTATTCCGATTACAATATGCATATACTACATATCATATATGTATATGCACCTAAAAAAACCTTGATGATAATTATATGGGTAAAAATTACTTCTAGTAATATATATTTTTTCTGAATATCTACCTATACAATCTTACTCTGCGAATCTTTTATGATCATTTATTGTGATAAAACATTGATTTAGAAAGACAAAAATAATAGTTACATCGATAGCTTACCATTGAGAACCGTAATGACGATGATTATAAATTGAAATAATCTTTCAAATACTTGATTATTAACTAATTATAGTTAACAGTTTCATGAACTATTTTCCATATGATCTTTGAAGCTTTTCTGTACTGTCATAGAAAGTTTGATAATGATTTATAATATGTATGAATACTATTATAGTAATTGACAGATAAGAAAATAAAGAAGTCATATTAAAATAGTGAAAATGTACATATTAAATATGACTAGTTAATTTTAATTTATGAAAATTTAATTCCAAGAAATGATACGAAATCACACGAAATTGTAATTTTATTGTTGAAGCACTTAAATCTCCATGCGTTGTTCTTGTATTTTTTTATCTGTTGTATATACAAAGATCTTTCGATTAAAGTTACCACTCTTCTATTTGACTCGGCATATTATAATATTTTTATTATTCTAGTGTTTTATCGCAGCTAAATTTTAACAGTACTTACTCATTTATGTTTTATTAGAAACGTTATATACAAACGTAATAAGCTAACTAACATGTTCGAATATGTGAATCAAAAACATCCAATAGTTACTTACTGATATCTTAATTTTTTAACACTGTTAGCTTTTTCTTATCAAAGAAAAAATATTTTGTGCAACTATTATTATTAATAATTATAGAGATCATAAATAAATAATTACTCAACATTTATATCACGCTATTCTCTCTTCGATCACGCAGCCGTGTTACTTGACTGCATTCGCAAAAGGAAGTTGTGTATATTATAATACACATGAAATGTACATTTCAATTATAAGATTTGATATTCTGCAATCAATTCACGAAGTATTGGGTATGCTTTAAAATAGTTCACCAGGAATGACATTAAAAATTGAATTTACTATCGATTAACATTTATTTTATATTACATATGTATATATCCATAAACTTGTGAGAAAGCTTTTTTTAGGGAGTATCATTTTGTTTGTGGAATATACACACATATTTATACATACTCGAATCAAATGGACAGTATATAATTTCTTAATTTGTTTCAATAAAACCTTCATATTGACCACAAAAAGTTGGATTTTAGCAGTATAAAACTGGGAAGTGATAACTAGGAGAGAGGAATACGTTATTCATTTGCCTCTTGACTCACTGGATTGTTACAATAAATAGATTCCCATAATGAAGGTGAAAATGCCGTTAATCGAAATCTTTTATACTAAGGTAGACATGCTAAAATACATAACCCCGGTTCTACGTTTTTCAAGGGACCGTATAAAACAAACGATTAATGCGGGAAAGTTTTAAATATGAACTAAATGCCGGGACTATAGAAAATGAACGCACCACGCGGGAAAACGTATAATGCGAGAACGTTAGATCGAGGTTCCATTGTATAAATTAAAATTGAGCCATTTAACATTTTTTGTATAAAATACACAAATTTAACCTCACCGAGTAAAAAACGACGCGTTAGCGGAAAAAATATTCAAAAAAGTCGAACAAAGAACGTAAGAAAAGAAGAGAGAATGAAACGAAGAAAAGTCGAGAACATTTTTACAGTATGTTGTAGGTACGCTCTAAGGAAATCCTTCTGAGACCGAATAAAACTACACCCGGGGAACAAGAGAAAGTTTCGAGTATGAAGCTTATAAAATCAAACAAAAACTGTGATTGGATTACGATAAGGAGAAGTAAAACTGATACATCGGTGTTCGTGTTTTTAACAGGGGAGAAAAAGACGATCGAATCGAATTCATAAAGCATGAGCAATGAATTGATATCATTTATGAATATCTCAAAATAAAAAAGGTATTATTAATCCTGTGGGGATATTAAAATACCTGTTCTTATTGATACCGCTTATTTTGATTGTTAACGTATAGTATTTGTGCTGAATAGATAATGATTTTTTGTACCGATCGGTGTATATTAAATTACAGCAACAAAATGAAACATATCTTATTTGGACAGATTCGTGATTTTATCAATAGGGAAAGATAAAATGTATACAAATGTATGCAATAGGGAAGGCTAAAATCCTGACAGACTAAAACCTAGTAATTTTGTCAAGAGTATTCCATTAGCATTTGTATATTGATAATTTTACAATATCATACTAATTGTATGAAACACGGAAATAACGATGTATATATAAAATATATCAGACAAAATCATTGTGTTCTTTTTGTATAGCAATCTGAAACTAGAAACTGAAATTCGAGTTATTAACTGAAATAAAAATATGGCGATCATCACAAAATTTATAAAAAAAATCCTTATGATAGTTTGATACCAATTTTTACTGCCAATAGTTTAAAAAAACACTGACAAAAATATATTTAACCTTTGATAACTATACTGATTAAGTGAAAATCATCAATCGCTTCTTTCAAATAGTGCTACATAACGGAGTTTGTAAATTTAATGTACCCAAAAGAAAAAAAGAGAGTGGGTGTAAATATTGAGAGAAAAATTGACTTTATTCAGGGATGACGCGTTTTTATGATTTAATGATTGTTTGATTGATTGATCGTGTATTATCATTAGTGTTATTTTGAAACTTACACCAGCCATCAAAACTAAACTAGTTTCTCAACGATATTATGTTGTATAGTAACCAACATAATTAGGTGACAATTCGTTTCTTATTCAATATTAATAAGTCATTTGGATACCATAAATGAATACTGTACATTTAAAAAAATCTGGTATTTACAATAATAATATTAAAATGATTTAAGTCAAATAGAGAATCAAATTCATGTAAATAATAAAAAGTTATTCTATCTCCAACCGTTTTTGAATATATTAATCAGATATTCATTAATATTTAATGTATTATACATTCAACTGTGGTTCCTAATTTTGAAATTTGGAATAAAAAGATTTCTCAGATATGATGAATATACATAGTGCTATTTTTTTTATATAAATTTAGAAAGCGTTTTTTCTTAAACTTGAATTGCTGGAAAAAAATATTGTATAATTTAATGTATCTTAATTAAAGCGTGTGAATAGAAATTTTAAGGATAAAAATGATTATGATGGTTGATAAACGAAATATACGGCAAGAATATGTTTTACTCCTATCGGTTTCAGTCATTTACTTTGATAGGGTACAAAAAATACCTCTTAGTGTGACAACTTTGCAAAAAAATGTGATCAGCGAGTTTCTTTTTCCCTGTAAAAACTTAACAAGAGAAAGGTGGCCATGGGAGACCAATAAAATAAAATAACGTCGAATGTGGAAAAATAACCTCGGAAAAGCTTATAGACTACCCAAATCGCAGTCACTTATACAATAGAAACGTATTTTTCAATCTGTCCCTATGATATATGGAAAGCATTTTTTTTATATCGCCGTAAAGGGCTATATATCTATTTATATTTGGTATTTTTTTACATGTATCCTATTTTAGTCTTGAAAAATAAAATGTCGATTTTCATTAATATTACCGATGAATTTATTTTACTAACGTATTTTTGTTTGCTAACGTTTTATGACATACGAAAAATACTCTACCTTCAATACTGATAAAAATAATTTTTAATCATCTATCAATGGTATCATACGATGAAACAACGACTGAAACCCCGTACATATTGTTTTAAAATTGGACTGATAGCATTTAGAATGATCAACATTCATCGTTAAACTATGATCATTCTAAATGAGCTAGTAAAAGTTAAACGCATCTAGTACTTTTATATAATACAATTTGTAGAATTAATATGATACGGGATATATTTTTATTTAATTTATGGCATTATATTTTTTCATAAAACAGGTGTTAAAAATGACTGTTTTCTGTGCACCATGATAAACGAATATGAATACGTAATCGTCTATATCTATATTTGTACGCAGTTTTATTTTACGCAATACCTCTAATCCAGGCGAAAACCCGTGATATAACTGAAACGAATTATTGACATAGTAAAAATGAAAACGCTATTGTTTGCTTTTACGTATTTTTTCTGCCATCGGCTGTCGTGAAAAAACTCACGTACAAATAATGCAAACATTACCTTAATTTGAATACACGACGTCCATCAAACATGTGATATATTTAGCAATTAATAAAACACAAATATTATTATCCCCGCACATAAAAATAAAAATACGTGCCTACGTTTCGTGACAATTTTTTGGCACAAGGCCGTAATGTTTCGGTCGAATATAGATAATTGCCCTTCGCCATTGACGGTCGTATCATTTTATTCGCGCTGTACGCCGGACTGTATTTTCAAACACAATTGCGAACAACGTGAATAATTTAATTGTGTAAGTTACTATCGAACGTATCTTTTTACGCGAAATATTCAAATCTTAGTAATTTCAATAGAAGAAAATAAGTACACCACTAGAAAAATTACCATAAAATAGAAACATATTTAAACCAACTTGCTGTATTTTTTAGTCTCCATGAAGAAGTTTTGTATTTTTTTTTCAAACGACTATCATTAAACTGATAATAACGATAAAACATATATATTATATTCATGCATACAATGAAAATTTACTCACACTTCACGGTATACTAAAAATGTGATTAAAATACCATTTTTAATAAAGCTGTCAAAGAATTTTTCAAAAATACTCTGTATATTTTAAAACGTAAAACGACTTTTACATATTCAAAGCAAACAGGGCGGTTTTTTCAGGCAGTTTTTAGGTCTTTAGTACATACATACATACATGTAGTGTAAATAAATATAACTTTAATGTTTATCCACGTTTTAAAGTGGAAACGTTTTACTCTTTACTACCTGTAATATGACGTTTTAATTTTAAAAGTAACAAGCTTTAAATCACACGTCGATTATATCAATCTTGGATTCAATTTGGATCGAGGTATAATAAGCTTTTTTTTATTCTATGTGTGATAATTGGTAATTTTTTTAAGAAATTGCATGCGTTGAATACAACAAAAATGGTAAGATATTTCAACATCGGGAAAATGCGGTTGAAGTAATGATTTTAAAATCTGAATTTCCCTCACACTTTTTTTCTATTGCGCTGAAAAGAACAAATACTCCCTTTATTATTAGACTGCTTGTGAAATGTACCACAAGCTTACCTATTATTTTTCGTATCACCGATACATATCTAGTATCTATGTATACTTTACACGGTACTAGATGAGAGACGTGTTTAAGTGCTAGGTCGGTGTACAGAGTGTTGTAGTTGTACAATGTACACCAATCGAAATGAAGGTAGTTGGGGGAGCGGAGGGACGCGGCGCCGCGACTTTCCCGCCAATCGATACGTCCTGCCCGCCATTTTGCCTCTCCGCATTTCCCTCTCCCTCTAGCGAGCGTCCTCTTTCTTAACCGCGCTCCTCCGCGGCTTCCCGTTGCAGAAAGACGCGGTTAAACTTCTTTATTCTCCGTTCTTCTATCCGTTTCGGTTTCACTGGTACAATAAGCAGGCGCAAATCTAGGATGGCTACGGCCTAGACAATAATATTACGTGGTTTCTTAATGCCAAATCGAATAAAAAGACTCAACTATTATCAACGCCAGTTCGAATTCAATTGCGATAAATGCTATAACAGTTTATTTGAATTACTAAATATTTTTTTAGAAATACCACCAATCAGTTTTCCCGCGACGTAAATAATATCGTGAATTCTAGACATTTTTTTTAATGATTATATATATACTGATAATTCATTTGAATAATACTAGAGAAATAATCATTCAACGGATAAGATACCTTTGATTCTTTGTGATGGTACGAAATTCAATAAATTATTCATTTGCATGATAAATTTAGTTATAACAACCAAACATTAATCGTCTAATTGATGTATGAAGAAATATATACGTTAGTTTAATAAAGTTTATGATAAACATAACTTTTTCGTTGGGCCAGTCTGAAATTTTCCGACACTTCATGCGCTCCTGTTTACAAGAGACGTGTTTTTCTTCCCCAACCGCTCGCTAGGCAATATAAGTGTGTTGCGCGCTGAAACGCTCTAAGGACCGCGGGTGGAGCAAGCCGTTCTGGAGTTTGGAGACCATGTACACACGGCTTGTTATTCCGCTATCGTGTTCACGTCGTGTAACCGTTTCGTCAGTGGTGTAATTCTTATTGAAACGCACTGTTGTGGGTCTTTTCAGGATACTGAATAAGCCTTCTTACAAAGAGGGAGGGAGGTATGGAGAGGTTCTGGGTGGGGGCGGAGATGTTCTATCACAAGTTGGAGAAGAATGACGTACATTTGTTACCCTCGCGGAGTGTCAGCGTTCAATTATTTTAACCCTACTTTTATTCTTACTGAAGAGCTTGAATGTAAATAGCACAAAAGGCTAGAAAGTGGACTTGAAAGATCTTCTACCAATCTTTTTCCTGATTTAAAGACGTATATATGTACGTACAACTACAAAAGAACATATACCGAATTCAAGTAATGCTTAAATTTAACAATAGCAACAATATAAGAGTAAAAATATCTTTTTATATTTTTATTGCCTTATTGCGTGTACAGCATTCCCTTTTTATATCTTTGTGAAATATATATAACACGTACATCGATTGCTTGCGATATTTTTGGAATACTAAGCTTAAAAGACGTTTCTTATACGAATCGGAATATTCTTGTAGTTTTGCGTGTATTTCATTGCTTATACCGTTTCTATTCGGTTTTAAAATTAGTAAATGGGATTTAAAAGCGCGTTCGCTTTATATACATAACTACGATTCAAATAAAACTACAATAGGAATTTAAAGATATCAAACCAAGTAAATAGCATGTTGCAATTTGTTATTCAATATCACCGCCTTTATTTTCAAATTATAAAATTGTATCATCAATCACGAGTTGAAAATTAACATATTTTCATTAAAATCTCAACAACGCAATTAGTATATTTTAACAATATTTTTGACATGGAAAACAAATTGCCTTAAACAATGGAACAATTTCTTGAAGGTATTACAAATATCAAAGATTCTTAATTAGACTTGAATTAAGAAAGAGAGGTTCAAAATACTGTAAAAAATTTAGTACCGGCAAAATTTAGTAGTAGGCTGGAAAAATAATAAAATGGTACAATATGATATTGATGCAAATTTACCGAACGTGAGTCTTGATTTCCATTTTGCTAATACAATCAAATAATATTTTCGGTGATAATATGTAGCACCGAAAACGGTATTGGACAGGAATACGTCCATCAAAATACTACTGATAACATTATTTTCAGTTTCTAATTTAACTCTTTGGCTGCCGAGAGCCGTTAAAATTTGCTCTTGTATCCTAGCCAGAATTACCCAATTGCGGATCATCATCGTAAAATAATAAAAGTATGAGCGATATTTTATTTTTAAAATATTGATGCACAAAAACAATTGATTCTATTAATAAATAAAACTTCCTTTTTATTATCATATTAAATGAATTGTGGAGTATATAATGTAATAGGTGAATTGATATTTTCATCCATTTTTTAAGATTTATTTATCATCATGGAGCATTTTTTTGGTCAGCTCTGTACAAATAAAATTGAAAGTAAATCTATTTAAAAGTGTATACAGTGAGTGCACTCTGTATAACAAAATAAAAGGCTTAAAATACAAGTCGACCATGCTTAACCGCTCCGGTCCATGCCTTGAAATCAAAATGAGCAATCCAATTTTTATCCGGAATGTAAAGTACTCGTACTATGTTATATACCTGCCGGAAAATGGCGAACCTTTACACCCAAGTCTGGAACAGTGCATGTCAAACTATAAACTCACCAGAACTTCAATTCTATTAAAGTTATTTATACGTCCAACCTAAAAGAATTTCTATAATCAAACTTTATTTTTCTATTTTAGGAAAACGTTGCATTCAAACAATCCTGATGAAATTCGGAATGTTTTTGAAAGTATTCGTATATACATATGTGGAGTCTCAATTATCTATGTAGTTCTATATATAAGTAAGGTATAGATTAATTTCAATAATGCCCATTACCAATGGTATTCTACGTACTTTATAATTAAATATTCCGTCATCACGAACTTTTTCAAGCAATTATATAGCTTTCGGTTACATATTACTACAATTTTGGCCATGGTGAAAACCAAAAAAAACTTTTACTATACTGAAGCAAATGAGTCAGTGGCGGCTGGTGACAGAGTATTAGGGAGTACAAAAAAAGATTCAACTATATTTGCAAGAGTTCTTTCCTATTCATTGGATTTTAAAACACTTCTATAACATGGACTTTCAATTCAAATGTTTGCAATACCAACGGAGTGCCAGTCTTATGAATTTTTGGCTGTCCGTAGTACGGAAAAATAGTTGAATCTTTTTTTGTACTCCCTAATACTCTGTCACCAGCCGCCACTGAAATGAGTAGTAAGTTTCATAATCAATTTAACGTATTATAAAAAGAGGTTGTTGTGATAGTATTGGTTTAGTGTCAATAGTAATCACAAATAAATAATAAGGGAAATATATCAGCTATGAATTATTTGAATAGATGTTAGAATTTGTATTTGTGTAACTTTTTTGCTGACCCACGCTTTGAGAGCTTCTAGCATTTTGGTATGTTTCCATACAAACTACATACCCTCTTGCGATTGGCTTGTACCAATTCGTTCACTTCTAGACTTACGTGTTTCAGGAAAAGGTTGTATTATTCATGTACGTACGCCGGAACGTTCTCTCTCCAAGCTTTTCGTCCATTTATTGTGCTTTTTTCGAGTGTCCCACTGAAAAATTTGCTGAAATCTTTCAAATGAAATGAAATTTATTTTAAGCCTTTACCCGTCTGTCTATATTTAATATTCTGTAAGTTTTTAAATAAAATTTTCGTAAAAACGGATATTTTACTTCAGAACGAAATAATCTATACTGAATTACAATATTATTTGATACTGTTTTGGCGCTAGTAATAGTTCGATTCGAAAGATATTCATATCAATACAGTTACTGCACAATATATTTACGTAAATAAATTATTTCTATATTATTATAACTGTCACACATTTGTTACATTGTATTTTTGTAAGTATTTTAAAATAAAATTTGTCTGCATAATAAATATTGATACATTTTATTAATTATTTATAAAACCTCTAAGCCAATGCTGCAATATTGTTTTAATATTGCAATGCCTGTCAGACCGTGTCACATTACATGCCTCGTAGAGTTGCGATTTTTTCTACTATTGTTCGAGATAAATAATTTTATTATTTTGTATATAAATAATAAAGAAAGTCCTTACTTGTAAGTTGTAAGTTGATACTCCACGGCAATTGTTATTGTTACCCATTATTGTAATTCGCGCTGCGTTTCCACGCCGGGCGTTTTAATTATAGCAATATTTATTTTAATTTAAATGCCTATAACAAGCGACACACACGTATTAGCGAAGTTACGCTTAATAAAGTTTAATTGAGAAGTAATGCAATGGCATTGTTTTTAAAAGCAAATTCGAGCAAATGAACGTAAGACGCCGACGGTAAATTAAATAGGGTGGAAAGCGCTGCGTCAAGAATGCGAAATAGAAGGGCGGAAATAATGTTGTGTGAAATTGGTTCCACGGTGAATTTTGGTTGTCGGGTGTTTAGCCAGGCCAACACTGGAAAGGTGTGTCCAATTATCCCCTGCCAACACACCTCCTCACATAAATTACCGGGCTGTCGCTATGCCACGTTCTCGTTTATTTGCTCTCGGCTTGAAATGAAAGCCGGGAAGGAAAAAATCTCAACACACTTTCACCACCTGCTGCACTCATTACCGGCTAACAACGCACCTTAAGAAACAGCGATTATTTTAAGTACCTAATGAAATAATAAACAAACATTTCTCTCCAGCTATAATTAGGTATTAAACTCTTCAGTGACTATGATTTTGATTACGATATCCTTTTAGAATATCGACTCTCCGAGAAAATTATTAATTTATTTTTTGAATAGGTGGTTAACCATTGTATCGGTATAATTTCTTTAGTAAGATTGATAAAGAAAATATTATTTTCCAAGAAGGCAGATTAAGACATACACAGTACATATACTATATCGACGAAAACATTTTAAATAATATTAATCCCAGAACGAATTGAGAACGAGTGCTTTAATACGGGTGATTTTATGTGATGTACTTTCCCGCTGAAGGTTTTTCAACTGTATTCCGTATATTTAATCAATATTTTTACTGTCAAGATAAAAATGGAAACAGATATTTGCCTGTTTCTGTTTCTTAGTTTCATTGTGAGCTATGATATGGATTATCATGCACGTAATTTACTATTCGTACCTTAGGATTTTTGATAAAATCATTCATTTAAAAATGCTTCCATTTGGTATGTACTTAGTATACCTATAACGGAGAAAAATAAAAATGTCAAATATCGTCAACAAGAAAAGTCTGTTTAAATTTGAGCTTGAGTTGAAAAAATAAACATCTGGGCTTCGGAGACAATAAAAAATCAATCAGCGGGATAGATCGCCCTGGGAGAAAACAAATAAAGAGTCAAAATCGCGATGGGAATATGTCAACGAGGGATAAAGAAAAAAGTGGCTGCGACACCTCTAGTCGGACACTTTGACGGTGAACCGTAGCGAGTCTCTTGCCTACTGCCAACTCGCTTTATTTCTTTTTTAAGGAAAGATTAAAAATTCCTTCGAATCTAACGACACCGCCTCGAAATTACGACATGGGTGGGAAAACTTTTTCTCATCCATCTAAGTTGAACGTTCTCCTCTTTTCAAACAAATAAAAAAGAAATATATTTTGAAGCGGGACATTGCGAGAGCGGCTAGTTAACCACTAGTCCTCTTCTATCCTAATTTTCATCGAACGAGAGGTAATTGTTAAACTATGTTTGATTCATGAGGAACTTTATAAATGTCCTTAAATGATATTGAAAATTCACGTATGTGTTTCTTGTGTTCATATGTATTTTGTTTGTTAATTGTGTTAATCACTAATGAAAACAATTATATACAGTATTGACATTACTAAAATGCACCGAAAATGCAACAATTTAAGCATACAAATCAATGCCTTTTAGCCACATATACTTGTATAAAATACTTTCATTGTGAATTCCTAACTTATTAATTTGATGTTGATGTATAAGCCGTTGATTAAGAAGAATCATATGAAGATATTAGAAATTGTCAATAGTTAAAGAATGTTTCGATTTCATTTTATGAATCATTAAAAGATTAAAGTTGTTGTTTGAAGATTTAGGTTGAATTGTTTATATTGAGTTCATTAATCGAAGGCTATCCATCGCTGCGCTTGAGTGATCTGGCTCAAATAAAGGAGTCTCGGTGGAGAAGGAAAGAGTCGCCCTGTTGTTTTTATTTTCGGACTTTTTGGTCCTTTTGGGCGGATGCGGTGCCAAAATAGAATTCCGCCTCAGGCCGGCCGCGAGATTTCAGTTTTAATGCGGTATAAATAGTTGGCCTAGTATTTATTACTCTGAAGCGTGTGAAAAATTTCCAACTCGGTCTCAAGAATTTTGGCTAAGTCCGAAAAAAAATATTTACAAAAAGTGATTCAAAAAATGCTCCGAAAAACAGACAATGAACGGATGCTCCTTTTTACCAAAAAAGTTGGTCAGCTGAGAATGGTTATCAAGATTCAAAACAATAAAAGAGGTAAAAGCTTGTTTTGAACCGCAGAAACAATTTTAAATATTGTACATAAATACGCTCTTGTTGGAAGTTCATTTCATAGTATAATAACTAACTGCTATAATATTTAACTTCAACACGCTAATAAATATTCCTGTATTTTACATGTTCAATGATTTTGATAATCTATGTCACAGATATTCCAAAATAATAAACAATAATAATTTAAAATGTTAGTTGAAACAGTTAAATTAAGTGATTTATTTATTGGGACGCTTTTAAGAAGATTTATACATTGTATGAGAGATCTCAATTTGACAAGGACCTGAGAAATTACCACACAAAATCTTGCACTTTATTTCACTATGTGACTAGGGATTAATGACAGTGACGTGCAGAGAGGAATATAGAAAATTACTTTGAAAAATGTCAAACGTTTTAACATTTTGGAATATGTTCAAATGATGTAAAAAAATATTTAACTAACACAACGTTGTGCCAGAGAAGTATGTATGCAAGTACTAATTCGAGGATTCGCACCCCGGATAGCAGAACGGAAATACTTGCTTGCGATTTTGGCAAATTTTATTTCAATGTTACAGAAGGATTTTAAACATTAATTACAATACTACCATAATCTTTTATTTATTAAAAAAAATACTGAATTCATTAATTAATTTTGTTAATTAAAATACGTGTTTTTCAACAATATAAATATTTAAAAGTTGTATTGATTTTAAAGCAATTAGCATACTTACATAAATACCATTCGGTTTATTAAAATATACAACATTCCGTTTTGCACACTATTTTTCTATCTGAGGTGTATATTTTTTTCTTTCTTGAATGAATGTTAAATTTGTTTGATTTTTTCAACCCGAAATGTCGTATTTACATTATGTGACTTTTGCTAAATTAACATTCATCGATGAGCTACAATAAATACATTTCGAAGCCTTACCTTTCTCTGAGTTTCTTGCAACGCATGTCAACACCGCTTTGCATATGAAAGCTTCGTAAGGGTCATTGTTCTAACGAGTGAACATTAGCAATTGCTTCCTTAAAGGATGTATCCCTTGATTTACAGGTTGTGTTGTTTTATATTTATTCATTAATGATGAAATTATTATAACTAACGTTTAAACAGAAAAAAAGAGAGTACCGTAAGGATGAAATAAATTAAAACGAAATATAGATGTAAATTTACATGTGTATTTTTCCTGATAATTTCAAATTCGTTTTCCACGATATTAATAAATGTCAAAAAAAGTGTTTGTTTTAATCTAGTTCAAATTTGTAACTAAAAAAAATATATCAACTGTATTTTATGAAAAGATATAACCTTAATATGCGTAGAATAATAATGTCAAGACCGGTGACAATAATTTTATACTAGACCTGTTCTACTCAGTAAATGGTTTACGTTTGTCCCGGGGACGTTTAACTCATGTCAGTATTAATTATTGGACTTAATTTAGATATACGCCACTGTTGAACGACGCCGATTTTTTTGATATAAATCAACAGCTGACGTCGTGGCAAAGTACGTCACAATTTTGACAGAATAAGTAACGATTATTTTTAAGTGCTTCCTCAGTCGAAAGCATCTCATCCGCCGAGACACAACCGTTCAACTAATTGTGTTGAAGTATATTTTCATTTTTAAACAGACAGAGAGAGCCATTTCGTTATATGCCTAATTACATTCAGATGGATTGCGATCTTATTTTAGAGGCGGGAGGATAAAATGAATGTGCTGGAGCGACGACGAAGCGTAAAATTCGGAAATTTGTGAAGCGTTCCGGTGTCAAATGTAAACTAAGAAGAAAAATACAAGGCGCCTTGTTGTATTAAATTTATGCTCATTCAAACGATTTCAATTCACTTGAGGAAATCCCTTTATGCCAAAGCGAATAACGTTAAACATTTAAATACCTTTTGAGTGAGTTATCGATTGTTTATAAACACAATTTGATTGTATTCATTCTTTTTTACGTCACAACTGTTGAAAACTAAATCAAATATCAGTTATGCCAATGTGTCATGTACTGACGACCAATGAAACTTTTAATCTTGAATTGTATGTAAGCTGTAAACGGAAAGATGAAGTAAAGAGCTGCAATATTTTAAACTTTAAGTAACAAGGATAAGCGAAACATGATACAAATTTAACCTTCCCTTATCTGATCTCTTTGAGACAAAATAAACAAATCATTGAATTATGGTTTTTAAAGAATATGGATTACTCGTATTGTTTTATTATTCACATAAAAATGTAGTAACATTATTTCATCAGCAATGGTTCTTGGTCGAGGGTCAACATCGTTTGCTTTGGTTTTTGAGCACACGGGCTTAAATCCGAGTACGGACAGCTTTTTTCAATCTCTTTGATTTCCATTTGAAGGCATTGATGTATATGATGCCTAAAATACCCTCTTCCACCAGTCCGATCCAAAAAACGGGTGAAGCAAGAGCGGTTAGCTAAACACTGGTTATACCTTTCTATCACTAATCTCTACGGATAAAAGGATGAGAAACTGCGTAACAAGCACTTCTCGTAGAAATACCTTCTGTTGAGGTAACCTCTAGTAGAAGTCCATATGCTCCACATAAATAGCGGGTGTGATGAACAAATATTATTTAGATAATTTATAGTCAAATATAACATTTTTTCAATTATTTTTATCTAATTTGTAACTATAGCAATGTTAGCGTTATCGATACTCTATTAATTTATAAATAGGGGAGCTTTCCCCAAAGCTCTCGAAAATGGAGCAAATAACAATAATTATTTTAGTCAAGAAATAAATTTATTGCAGCGTGGCCGTAGTAACTAAGCGGCGCGATGTTTTCAATATATTTTGAAGTTGGAATAACAATAACAATAAAGAAGGGTGAATTATACGACGAATTGTCGATATTTATGTAAATATTCAGATTGAGTAACTACCCGAATAAAACACACAAATGGGGTGTTAAATTTGAAGAAATTTTAATAAAAGGAAGACGTCAATAATTTTATTTGATATTGAATACACAAACTTAATAAACTTCGACGTCACGAATTCATGATCACTTTTAACAAACTTTGAGCACGTATTTTAGTATTCTGAAATATGTTCATAGTTGAGGGTTATTTGACAATGAAACATGTGCAAAATTAATACTTATTTAAGTTATTCAAATTTTATCATTCAATATGTAGACTATAAAAATGTTTATACATTAAAATTAAGGAATTGTATTGATAAATTGTTAAAATTTTTATATTTAACATTTGCGAGCATTTCAGGGTTGGACTTTTCACTAATTTGATAGAAAATTTCAAGATGATATGAGATTTTTATTTGAATACATAATCCAGTTGCGATGAGCACGAGTTCGATTCCAAGTAAGGGAAATTTCATAAATGGATTTTTCGAAGACTTAGATGTTTGCGAAAATTTCGATCCTAATAACGGATCGTAACGATAGCAAATGCCTGTCCACATTTTACTGTTCCTTCTTTATTTGAAAATGAGCAACTGACTAACAATCAGTTCTTCTAGAAAAAATAAATAATGGAAATAAGCGTCATTCCCCCAATAACTCCATTTTTTCTTGATAAGTGGTAGCATGCATACTTCTGAACTGAAAAAAACCTGAAATTGTCCATTGATTTTATAATGTGTATACTACCTATTCATAAACAAATATTCAATTGCACTTAGGCAATTTATTTATGCCAATTGAAAATTAATTACAGGATATTATTATCTTATCCTAAAATAACCTTAATCTGATAATTTATACAGCTTTGAAACATTAAAACAAATACCTGCCTGTTTTGGTACGCTTCTAGTTAATAACCTCAAATGGTTAGCTAGTTTAATCACACAAATTAGAAAGGCCCCAGCAGTCAATAACGTTAATAGAATAAATAATTATTGTAATTGGGGTGAACCGAGCTTCTAACTAAAGCAATCCTTTTCGTTCCTCGCCCTATTTCCTCTTCAACAGTTTTATTCTGCTCTGGCGTCGCGGCTAACAAACCATCTGCCGTCGGGCGATAGCGGGCAAATTGAAAATGCGATGAATTGATTGCTCTTCGAACATAAAAATTGATATTGGTAAGATGCATTTTCTTTTGAATTTATACTTTTTAAACCTCTATCTACTTAATTACGGCACTATTTTAACGTTTATTTGTTTTGTTAACTCTTATTTATGGGTGAAGAATATATTTTGCTTTTCACTTTTATAGATTTATATCATTTAATTTTAGTTGTACATAAAAATAAGATGACGAAAACGATATAAAGTTTTTATTTTAACGAGACAAAATTTGTGTTAAGGCGTAAAATAATTTACAAATTAAAAAATACTAATATATCAAAGCTTTGGGTTTTTTTTATAAAAAAAATGTAATTTAACATTGTGTCATCGAATTAAAAATTATCATGATTGCCAAGATTTGTATGGTGTTTTTTATGGCTTGATCGCTTACCGTGAAAGAATAAAATAAAAAAAATCATTTTTATTTAGTTAAATGTTTTTATAGCGACCAAATTGTGTGCGATCAATAGTCATAAAAGCGTTCCTTCGCAACGATTATTGCGGCGTCGCATTGTGACAGTCGTCGAAAACGACTCGTAAAATATTTCCAGCTCGGTCCCATTTGTCATTCCAAAGCGAGCTACAGCGGGACACAAAAAATAAATCTCACAATGCAACAAACACTGAAGTGGATCATGTGTGTATTTATATTTACCCTCGAGGTTATAAATTTACTTTGTACATACTTTCGCTTAAGAATCTTTTTTACGAGATAGTTTATATTTGGATTTTAATTTTGATTTCATTTAAAAAAAAGTGATATCTTCATGGGGCTAATTTATTTGAGTAACCGCAGTTTACAAACAGTCATTCATCGTGAATTTTTGACCATTTCCTTTACTTTCAAAGTGAATTGGACGTATGAAAAAAGTAGAGGACAATCCGGAGTAAGTTTTGATTTGGTTTTATAATCCAAAAAAACTTCGGTGTACCGTATAAGAAAAATAAAAAGCCGAATTAATATCGAGGTAGTAAAAATACGTTTCGATAATCTTTGTCGGAAAATTGAAAACGTCAAATTTAAAACAGGAGACTCTTACCCAGAACGCAGAGATAAACGTTCAGTTTTATATTATGTATTAACATTCTACCAAGTGACAGTGCCATTTAGAAAAACTCTATCAACACATATACTCAGTCTGCGCGCCATAAACATACATTTTGTTGTATAATTAAAACTAATTTATAAGGTATTGACTGCTATAACTCCGTTTTATTAATATTAAAATAGTGTTGTTAAATTGAGAAAGTTTTGAATTGTGTCAAACAATCAGTTACATGACGTTAAATATTTAAACATGACCGTGTTTTTATTCTGATAATGATTCAGACTATCAGATTCCCTAAATCAAAAATGTTACATATTTGATGCAGTATCGCCATCTATGGTGTCGGTGAATACCTGCCGCGCAAGTGAAGGTACAAATTTTCCCCACGTCGCGTCACAACAATCGCTCGGTGACAGATCGCAAATGGAGATAACTGCAAAATATGGATGGAAATTCATAAAACATATTTCGTAACACGTCAAAGTATATTATAAAAATACTACAAAGAGACTTTTCAGTGTATGTATTCACGTATATACTTGCATTTTATTGACAGAACCGAACTCGATATTAAGTTACTAATTTTATAAACGCAGTAAATCATCAAATACTATACTAAATGGACTTGGGGTAGCAAGGTCTTACCGTTATTTATTTTCAAAGCTATATTCAATCTTTACTATCGTTTACCGACCCTTATTAATTAAAGCATTTTACGCCCTAGAAAATTAGAATCCGTCTTGCCTAAATTTTCAACTTATTTGCCACTATTTCTAATATTTATATATACTTACACGATGAGTAAAACCGGTCATAATTGTCAATAAATTAGGCATGTATAGTCAACAGTTATTGCAGTAATGAATGTTTTGTATACCTTCAAATACAAATGGTTATATTCTTGTTTGAATTTTATTCTCTTCTCTATTTTTTTTATATTTTATTTATTTATTACTTTTTTCAGAGGGAAACTAGAAATTTTTCAACGTTTTTGCGTATTTTGTTCAATAGCTTCAATAACTTAAACACACCTAACGAGTTTCATTAAAGTACACAATTTTGTTAAATAATAATATATTATAATCAACTAAAATAGCGCAGGGAAATCTTGAAAGATGCGCTGTTTATAACGGCATTAAGTAAGTTTTTATTATTATTTATTTATATTTATCAGCTATATATCTTTCTTGAAAAGCTTTTTTCGAAACTTTCAAAAAACTATATCTCACGCTTTTATGAGAAACATTTTCTTTGCGTCTCTTTATTGCATCATTTTTCGGTAAAATTTCCATACGGATCTGTCGCTTATACGCCATTACAGCGATCGCTCCACCAATTATTGTGGCAAACTATTGTTTTATTCTAGTGTTCAAGCGCGCCCACTGATTTAGATTTGAATAAAAGCACATCGATTTAATACATACTTTTTCCGTCCGCTATCCAGGTGAATCTACCGACATAACTATAAAACTATGGTCTGGTGGGCTAGCTACAAACGATACATATGTCTAATGCGTTCTGTAATGCCGGATTATTTATTTTCCCGTATGCTTTTGTACAACAACAACAAAATATTTCGTCACAATGATATAATTTGTGTAAATTTTGAATTGAAAAGGAAAATGTTTCTACTATTTATCTGTGCCCACTAAATATTTTCAAATAGATCATACAACTTTTCGTAACACTAATTTTTAGGTAATTCATTATGAAAAACTTAAAATTACAGGTATATAGTTAATGAAGAAAGTCGACAACGTTGATGAATCTCGGCAAAAAAATCATGGTATTGTCCGAAGTATATATTGTAAAAATATCAGCTTAAGATTATTTTACATCCTTTTAAAAACTGTTTTTTTTATATTTAAATAATTTTGTATTTTTCAAAGCTCTAATAGGTATATGTATAGCATTTGTTTTTAATATGGGATATGACCTGGATTTTTTTGAAACAATGACACGAGAAAGGGTCTCCCCGAATGTTATTATACGATTCAAATATCAGTTTGTTCCTGTCTTAATTCACCCATAGTGCACGCGGCAGCGCGGTGTCAAATTTTATGATCGACATTAAATATGTGACGTCAAATAAATAAAATCATGGTTTATTATCGTAATATTCAAATTGCTATCAGGCACGAAATAATGGCTAAAACATAGGAGCCCCCCCACTGTCACTACAGCTTACATTTTGTTTGGCAAAGAAATACAAATAAATTTGAGGAATCTCCGTGTATTTATGTATACGATTCAAACGGTGTGCAGCAGTAGTTGAAAACATTTCCTCAACGCTTCTGCCAACATTTAATCCAAAATTTACCACTATTTTTGGGTACACACAAAAATATAAAAAATATCCAATTAAAGCACATTTAGAGCTCAACTACAACATGATATCATTTCAATACGTTATTTGATACAGAATTTTACTGAATCTTTTAAATGCAGACTGTATAGTCTAAAGATAAACATTATTTTCAAGTAAAATAAAAATGAGTTTTTCTTTTATCCAGCTACCAAATTGTTAGTAATAATAATATTGCTGTAGTCTTTGTATTTGTTTGATCACAGTTGTTGCATTTGTGAACACACAAATAGAACTGAAGGTGTTGTAATTTGAATGGCTATATTTTTTTTAATACGAAAAAAAAAGCAATTACTTTGTAGCTAAAAGCTTAAGGAACGAGAGCCATGGACTGTGCATAACTGCTTCGCATTATCGTGTTATCTAAATTTTAATACCGACGGAATTAATATTATTCGAAGAAATTATTCATAAAGGAGAATTTTCGTATTTTATCGATGTTAATGTGATTTATTGGGAAATAATTTACCGACGAATTTATTATAAACGCGCTGACAGGACAACGGTTAACTCTTCGCACATTATACTTTTATACAAATATGTAAAATATGACAGAAATCTCTTTATAAAGACAGATTTATTTATCTATTCTTGATTCTGTTAACAACATTCTTTCGTGCCGTAAAATATTTATATTTGATAAAAATAAACATCGCAGGTATTTATTTTCTTGCACATTTAATCAACGTGAATACAAAGTAAAATAGTATAGCTTCCATGTACGTATGAATTCCATTGTATATTTTTACTAGTAACATTTTAATAGTTTATCATATCACGAAGCAAGTGTTTTGTTTGTAAAATATTCAGTATTATAAGTATTATAACCACTAATATTATGGTTTTGTCGGTTATCCAATGTTTTTATTAACACACTCTGCTAAAACAACCCCCTACGCTAAATCTCTATTTGAAAAAATGACTTCTTGGACAATGGCTATAAACATTATTCTTTAAAATATTCTAATGACTCTGACCGTGATTAGCTTAGTTTGGACGAGTTTAAGTTGATGTAAAACATCTAGAAAGTGGCAATTTCGACGATAGGCGAAGGGAAAAATGAGGAAGAGGTTGTGGAGGGGTAGTGATACCCTGTGGTCTGATATACGAGTAGATATCGATTGTGGAACAGAAACTAAGTGCCCACATAGCACCTCACGCGATCGTTTTTAACAAGAAATCTACAGAAACGGGAATTCTTTACCGGTATTTGGATTAGAATATTTATAGAAAAACACGCCGAGTAAACTGACTGTCTATCAATTTTTATATCTTTTAAATAAATAAGACAATAAATATATAAAATTTTACGAAATCAAAAAAAATGGAAAACATGTCAAAAAAGGGTCACGTAATACAAAATGCTTAGAATTACCTAATAAAAAATTGAAAAAATAAGTCAATGGTATTAACAGTGATCTATGGTGGTACGACGTGAATTCAAAAGAAAATGAATTTCCATGTCCCACTATAGGCTATGAATTGAAGCATATGTCACTACTGTTCAGCGATAAAATAATAATTAAGGAGTTCCAATTATTAGGCACACTTTTCCAGTTGCGTTGTATCCATAATAGAACAGCAATGAAACCATTTTTGTGATGAAAAGCGAATAATTTGCACCTACCAAAAGTTCTATTTGTATTTAATTCTATTATTTCATTTACCGCTTATTGAGTATTCAGGCTACTAAGCTAAGTACATTTCTACACAACGGGATACGTCGACTACTCTGAAGTGTGAATGCGTGCAGCAACTCAAGGAATCTAAATAAATGATTGCTTCTTTTTCGAGACAAAAAAAAATATTTTTTAATAATATTCGTCATTTTAGGGTTTTTGTAGATTGCTTAAAACGTGCTTTTTTCTATTTGAGTTGTTTGAAGGAGTAAAACAAGGGTTTTGTTTTAATTATAAAAATATAGTATTACACATGTTACTATATTTATCTACTACGAGCTTTTTTTTCCCCGATTTAAATTAAACGAACAAAAAATCAAGATTTTTCGGACCGACTGTTAACATATAATTTGTATCGGAACTATTAGTTTGTTTTACTTGACTGATTATTCTGTTTAAGCACATAATAAACTACGACTAACGATAATGATAAAACAAAATTTTGTATTCAAACAATTTTAAAGAGCAATATTACTTACGTTCAACGCATTGCTCAAATCAAAATAAGCATTTTTAATCAAATGTAATCTAATCGTCCTTTACTATTATTAACGTAATTTTAATAGACTTAAGATTAAAACATATATATACTTATAATACGCATTATAATATAAATTAAAAATTCTACGCTTTGCAATATTTATATTCAAAGTCTTTTATAATTAATTCAATATATTTTTGCATAAACAATAGCGAACAATGAATGCAATGTCGCCAGCATCAAACCAAAACAAAAACAAATTGTATATTTTATGGATGTGTGGCTAATTTCACGTATGTGTTTTTTTATCGTTTGATTGAAGTTTTGCATATCATAATTATAACTTGCAATTGAAGAAGTTACTGATATATTTTTAGTGAGTGATGAAAAGCAAGATTATTAACACTATGTGATATTAAACAAACATCCATTAATTAAATCATACGACTCCGCGATATACCGTCCAACTAGTAGTTGCATAAATTAGTTGCATAAATAAACAATTACATAAAATACAAACAGGTACACGAGTTTAATGCAGATTATTATAAAAAAAATCCAAATACGCTCGCTATAAATGGTTCTTACTAACTTATACTAAACATACTTACCTAATGAAAAGATTTTATTTTTATATAGACTATAACAACCTATGATATGTAGTTATATTAGAATATGGAAATAAATTGAATATATTACTTCCAACTTTCTTTCAATATTAAATACCTATAACTTTTTTTGAAATATAAATGGGTTGATTTAAATTATATGGAATTTAAATGCAGAATATCCATATTAAATGGCTATATTTGACTTTATGCAATTTTGAATACTTATAATAAGAAAAAAACTCACCCATAAGCTGCTAATGTAGGATCATACGGGTAGTATCCTGTAGTTGGCTGTAAGCCTGCTGATGTCCAGGCTGACATATCACCAGCACCACTTCCGTCTTTGAGGGCGTAAGGATTACTCTGGAAATAAAAGAAAAGTGTACAATTATTATTGGATCTCGTTTGAGAACTCGACGCACAGCTTTGAATAATGTATGTATGGTCAAGATTGTATGGTAAAAAAATAATCGAAAGAGTTGTTCCCAATATGAGACTTTGAGTTCAAATTTTATTTATTGATACAAAGACATCGTAAATGTAAAGAAAGGATAAATTGTGAGGCATTTATTCAACGATTTATAATTTTGTAATAGCCTCTTACTCAATTTACTATTTTGCGTATTATCATAAATATTTTATTTGGTAGCGTCAATAATAAGTGTCCCAAAATCAGTAATTAATATTCAAAAGAAAATTTCGTTAAAGGAAGTTTGTATTGGTTATCGTTATATTTTCTCAAATAATTCTTCAAAATGATTGGATCCATAAAATTAATCGGCCGATTTATAGCAGTCTCGGAGCATGCAATAATGAAATACTTCACTTAAAAAACTTCGACCGTACGCAAAAAGCAAGACGAAGTTATATGACATTAATATTCCATTTCTATTTTTTTGTCTTATTGAATAAAATCAATATTTTAAATTGAATATAAAACTGGAATTTATAACACTATAGAAGGAGTGTGGGAAGAAATTACGGCCTTATATCTCAAGGACAAAAATTTACTTAGTGTATTAAATAATTTAATCAATGAAAAAAGATTCAGATGAAATATGACATTAATTTAAAGATATAAATAATTAATACTTACGAGGTATTGCTTTTATTAAAAAGCTTAAAAGAAATTATTTCAACATTAACGTCCGGCAATGGTCGAGCATGTGATTAAGAGCAGTTAAGTTTTATTATTTCTCAAAATATTGCAAGAATTTCGACTAAGTTTTTTTTCCATAATTCTAATCCGAAGTATTTAGTATTTAATATGAACAGTATTTGTGTTAGTTTTATCCGGTCGTAAAATATACTACAATTCAATATATATTTTTACGGTCGTAATAATAAAGAAATAAATATTTAGAGGTTACGCTATAATGGCTATTAACTAATATAGCCTCTAAATATGTATATTGCTATTTGATAATTTTGTATTTCATGCATAGTTATTTGACTTGAGTGGATACTTATAAAAACATTGTTCAATATTTCAGTAATACCATATCGCTATTATACGCCAGCAGGGTTGCCAAATAGTTCAAACGGATGAAGGATTGTTTACTAAAATTAAATCATATACGACTTGAAAGGTTGATTATGGCAGCCAAATTTCAATTTCTTTTAAATGGTGTGTTTATTGTGAACTAACAAGAAACTCGCAATTTGATTTTATCTGTTCTTTTTCGATACAATTTGTACATTTTGAAGTAAATCCACGTATGATTTAATTTTCTCTCTAATACTGTGACTAAGTGTATGGTAGGCAACCCTACTAGCAGGTGCTAATTTTTTCCGAACAAAGCAAATTTTATTATAATCTTAAATATTCTCACTCAATTATAATACATTACACACAAAGCAAACAAGTTATTAAATTAGCTCGTTAAAAAGAACTAAAATTAAAAGTTTGTTATTAAATTATTTTTTTCATACTTATTTTATGGTTAAATATTACAGGTATTATAATTTTATGCAATGTAAATTGTGTTATATGCGTGACGTTATTGAAACTCAATAATATCATTTTGATAAATTTCTTCACGATTCTATTATTCGATTTAATTAAATATTCTCAATAATAATTTATTTGACTGTAATATTTTTAAAACCTGAAAAAATTATACGTGATACAAGGGGCAAAATCAAATAAAAAAACCGATTCCTTTAACAATATTTCTATAACCATTCAAAAATTGTTTTAAATAATTTTCGTATCTTTTTCAAGTTTCAAAACACTCAATGTTGTGTGGGTTCAATTTATTCCCATCGTAAAAAGGTTTCCAAATCAAACGAAGCAATTTGAAATTCAATCGAGGCGGAATATATTTCATCCGCAGAGTATTTAAGATGTGCGGTGCATTGGCAAAATATAAAATAATCCCGATGAAAAGGCGCCCAGCTCAAAGAACTGCGAGAAAATAATACTCAAAATTAATTTACATTTTCAACAGCACAATCTTCCGTCAGCGGGTCTTTCTTGTTTTCGTCAAAACGACGTCGCATGTCAAGTGAGCTTTTTATATGATTCAATGTTGAAACATACTATAAAGTTTCAAAAAGCTTCGTTACACTAGTGTTCACAATATCTCGTAACTTGGAATCATATTTTTTTTAAAACGTAACTTTTTGAGGACGTGCATATGGACTTCGAAAATAAAATAAAATGCCGATGTAATGAAGGATTAAAAACCACATGTAGTAAGTTAAAAGCCTTATTCTAGCATAAGATAGTTTTGGTGGGAGAGTATGAAAACATCACAGATAACTTTTAATGTGTCCACTGTCGATATCGTTGGAATGGCATTATATGTTCAAAAAATTGAATCAGTTGAAACTGCTCGCGATGAGACCGAAATTTAATGTGGAATAAATATAAAAAATATGTATTTGTTTTTAATACATCACATGTATACTATCATTTGAATACAAGCCCATAATTTTTTTGATAAACGACTGTACGCATAAGAATGACCCCTGTGCTTCGAGCATGATTTTTTTTGGTAAAAACTATTGTAAAATACTCAATTTGACGGATTTTTAAAAGAGAGATATTTATTAATATATAGCTCTTGTATTGTTTTGTAAAAGTAAATTAAACTTATTCGGCGAAAGACATTCTATATAAAGTACGTAGAAGTAAAATTGCTAGTTTTTCATGTAGCAGTAAAGCTCAACACCCCAAGCAGTAATAAAACCGTAAAAGTTTTCCGAAAAACGTATACCTAGTCGAATATTAATATAGTTTTACGACAGCGCTCCTCTTCTGCAATAAAACTAGCAAAATTTGAATATGGAATGATATACAACATTTAGACGTACGCCTTTACAAATAGGTTAGTTGTTTTCGAAGATAATTTTTTTAGAAAACAAAGTCATCTTTCAAATACAATATTATCTTCCAAGTACAATTTTTTCACAATTATACATATATAATGTTGCAAAAATACTCGCAATTGACTATTGATTGAATGGTATTTAAGCGAGGACTGATGGTTTGGACCAACTTTTTTCTAACCATGCTTGCAGACGTGAGCTGCTCGTTACTAAGTTGCTCAACCTCTCTATTGCGAAGAGACTAGACAGTGGATAAGCTATGATAAGACAATTGGTCAGCTTTACGCTCTCGCTCTCAATGGGCGTGCGAGGGAAAAATGAAATTGCCCGGTCTGGGATTTGAACCCTTGCCATTAACCGAAGCCAACGCTGTTGACACTCCCACGGATCCAACGTAAGTTAAACAAAATTAGTAAGGTAAAAACGATTTAAAACATCTCTGTAAGCACATAATATTGCATCAAATAAACAAATACACTGCATACATAGTTTTGTGTATCACGATATTTGACTATTCGCGATATTTGACTATTCGCAAAACTGGAGCCCAAAGCTTTTACCATTGGACCACTGCGGTCGGCATATAATAAAAAAATATTATAAAATTATGTGATGGACTCCTTTCAGATCTAAATACGTCGTTTGAATATTTTATTAAAGTGTTTTTGCGAGTTAAAAGTATAACGCAGATCCCCATTCAATTTCACCCCCTTCCAAATGTGAGCCATAAGCCCTCTTAGATTCCCGTGACAATCCATGCTCCCTCTTTGTTAAGAGTGCAGTTTTCCCAGTTGATAATAATCCATTATAACACATATGGAATGGTAGTTTTCTACTCGATAAATTGAATAAAGTTGACCCTTTCACTGCGGATTGATACCCTCATTTCGTTTCTACTTAGGGGAGAGTCGGTCGTGCGTAGACACGTCTCCAGAAGCTGAGTGACCCTCTGACTTTTCGATAAAACGCGACTAATAAAACATCACTACTCTTCAAAGTCACTTACTTAGTGACAACACAACCGCAGTAAAAAAAATATACGTAACGAGGTACAAATATACAAGAAGCACTTTTTAATTTCTATTCGTCTATTTGTTGTACTGTTAAGGATTTAATAAAACACTTTATTCAAATTATAAATGTTTCACTATATATTACACAAGTTATACGAACAATATAAAATCAGAATACAGAGAAGTCTTGATATGTAAACTGAGCTACTGAACCCTTAGGTTAGAACTCTGAGTTTCGAGTGGGTATTATGTAGTTTATATATGTTTAAAGCTTATTGAAAGTGCCAATCAATATTGATGTTTTGTTTATGAATAGAATATGTGTAGAAATGAGTATTGGTCTTTAATTATCGTTGGCGGATGTATGTATATGATAAGTTAGTTTTGATTAAATGTGTATTGCATCTTTACATAATGTTCTTGAATTAATAGTGTAAGTAAATAAGATAAGTTATAATAATGGTATGTCATAGTTTAACAATATTTAACAGTGAATGACGGGGTGTATACATAACAGTACAAATGTACCTAAATTAAATATAATAAGCTAAGATTTTGTAGCAGGAACAAGTTTGTGGAGTTGGAGTCGAAGATGTATCGCACTGTAACTAACTACTATGTAGTTCTAGTCTCTGAACTATGCAGCTCGATCCGACTACTTTTTTCAAGTTTTAATAAATTTAAAAATTAAATACGTTTTTCAAATACGTTAAAAATACCAAATTCATCACAATTATTGTTAGTTTAATAATTTCTTTATTTGTATCCATGGTAAAAAGATTATTAATTACAGATTATTTAAAAGTGGAATTGGAGTCAAGATAAACTATGTTTACCTCAAGTCTACAAGAATTTACTGATTAAAGAAAACAATAAATAATTATTAAAACAAAAATTACACATGTTTAAGGTACATATTCGAAAGAATAATTAAATAAAAATAGTTTTCATTTGAATAAGTTAAAATAGTTTTAGTGAAAAATTGCATTCATCTGTTTAGTGATGTAACTAAAGGTTGCATGCACCGGGAATGCAGTAAGAACTACTCAATACTTTTCATCAATATAAATGTATATTGTTTTGTATTTGAGAACCTAAGTATAAAAATAAGATTATAGCTTTTAATAAAAGATAAGAGAAAGCTTTTTGTTCAAATTACAGTTCCACAACTGCTATACGTTCAATGTGAAAAATAATATATATATATGTATTGACAAATAATGACAAAATGAATAATAAATAAAGTTTGCTAAATACATCAGTGTATACTTTATTCTATGAAACGTATGATACTAGCATACAGTGATAAATCTTCCAATTTGCCTTCAATGTCAACGTAAGTGTGTGTGTGCGAATTGAAACACGTGCATTTATAATGCAATTTACTTTCCAGTCAAAATGAAACATTGTCTCAATCACACATACGATGGGTTCATACAATGAAAAGTTGCTATCGCATTTTCCTACTATGTTGTTCGCGGACATCGAAAAGGGACAAATGCTTTATTGCGATAACTCTTATTCGCTTTTATCAGAGTGGCAGAAAAGAATAGCAATACAAATACAAAACGTTTCAACATCGTTCAAACACAACGGACGCCAATTGAAAATCCACCAAAGTACATTTTGCGTCAGAGTGTTTTAGGGTTGCACATTTGACAGGATATAGAGCCGCAATAAGGACTTATTGCACCCATCAGAATTTATTTCACATGTAATATAATAATCAGATTTTTTTATTTCTTGAACCTGTTAACGTTGACCAATATTCTAAATATTTTATTTTCAGCTTAAAATGCTATACATATATATATAATAACTTATCAAATCCGTTCATATTATAATCTTTTATTTGGAACGAATGATGTTTCTAACTTTAGAAACTATAAGTAGTAATATGATACATTAATAATTCTTAAGATATGAGTCGTTTGTGAAAATCTTTGGGTTCAAATCCCCAACTACATTTTTTTAGTTTTAGTTCGGCAACTTGGAGCTGGCTGGTTCAGCAGGATCACAAGCATGAGTGTGTGTGATATTTCTATAATTTTCAGGCTTACTACGAATATACTAACTTTCCATAACCTCAATTCTATATTGGTTCTATTGCATGTCAATCAAAACGAACATATCCTAGAAATATATTGGTGAGAACTTACTACAGAACTTACTTATCTACTTTTTATATCCAATCTACCTAAATAACTTAACTTGTATATTGTGCAGTTATTTATATGGTTTACTTATGTTTGTAAAAATCCTTAATCCATCTCTGTCGGGGGGCACAATGTTTTGAATGAGTTTTTTTACTCTCCCTGCTCTTAATAATGGTGAACTTGAATTTGGATTTATAGCTTGAAATAAATAGTGGCCCAATATTTTCTCGATGGTGCTTGTAAAAGGTTCCAGTTTTTTTTCTTTTCCGCGAGGGTGATTCCCTTCTGCAGAATAACGTGAAAGAAAGTCATTTTTCAAACTAGCGCCAGAATTCATGAAAAGCGGAAAATCCAAACCGACAAATTTACTTGTAAGAACACAAGAAATGAAAAAATATACCGAGCTTAAGAAATTTTTAAAATAACTAACCAAACATATTGCAACTTTTATATTTCACGTCCGCTCCTAATGTTTATCTTATGGACATTTTAAAGGGCATTTTACAAAAACGTTTTAAAGACAACAGTTTTTTTTCTAAGCTAATGAGTCCGCTTTTCGCAGAAAGTGTAATGATGTGGTTAGGAAAAGACTAGTAGCGATTCGCTCTTACGACGCTTCTTTTAAGAATCTGATGAATAGATGTGGTTAAAAATATAATAAAAACCTTCCTACGAATCAATGAATGGAATATATAATAATATACACCAAAGAACGTTATAGGGAATGGCTGCAAGATTAACTTAATTTTTAGGCAAGCATTTTTTAAATCATAGACATACTAGTTTGAGTTTATAAGAATATACATGTCCAAAGCGTCAGCAAATAGGTTCGTGAATAAATAAATCATTAGGCATTCTGAAAAATAAAATATTATATGTTGGTTTGTATTGCATGCCCAAGCTATTAGCAAAGTGACCGCACCTGCTGGCCACTACAGTGTGTGCTGATGGGCTGTTCTAAAATCGTGGCTGAGCCGAAAGTTAAGTAATTATAATTAATCGTAATAAAATTTACTTCCGCTATACTGGAAAGTTTCTAGATTTATTTATAAACAAACGTATTGGTTTTGCTCAACTACGGATCGGATGAAAATTAAGTGCTTCTAGATTCAAATAGTATGTACCTCTATGAATTTTTGCGCCCCTAACTATTTGCTTTTGAGTTTTAAGTGTCGGAGATTCAAAAAAAGAGTCAATCTATAAAGCCGTTATAAGTCCATACTCATTTCCATTAAATAAATGATTTTATCTTAAGATATTGGCTTATTTTAAAATCATTATAAATGTGAATAACATGAATTCAGCTTAATTTTTATCAGTAATTAAGTTGAAGTTTTGAATTCATGAGGTGGAGAATGTTTTACAATGCTGTTTGTTCATTATTTTACTACATATGTTTGAATATACTAAATTTAGTTTGATTGACATTCTTCTATTTTTATCACTCGTACTTTTGTGTACGGCATTTTTTTTATGAACACTAAACACTCCATTTATTCACGTTTACTAAAAGTGTTATTATTGTTTAAACTTTCTTCTAAATATTCTTCTAATGATGTAGGTAGTGATAGGCGCTATTGCTAGAGATTATATAAAATGATTTAAGTTTCCAGCATGAACAAAAAATGTTAAATATATCTTTGATACATTTGACATTACCAATCCATGAAATTGTACGGCGGATATGATTGATTCCGTCCACTGAATAAATAGTCCACGTCATATGAAATATTCATTGTGATGGACGTGGCGAGAATTGGCCGAGGGAGACCGCCTTATTGCCCCTAATGCTGAAGATAAATCTTTTCACCACCGCAGTCGAGGCGGGAGTCGAACCCTGAGCGGGGGAGCCAAATGTATTAATCACTCGGCGGAGCTGGACTCCAGCTTCACTCTCACACTCGCCCGCTAACGACTGCTCTGCCCATTTGGGAAATGCAAGGGGGCCTATTGAAAAGGGTGCAGAGCAGAGTGTAACCATGCAGGGGAGCTATTAAAATTTTATGGATTTCTGCCGTGCCGGAAAAACTCCGTTAAATTTTAATATGTAGGTATGTTTTTCCTTTTGTAATGTTTAAGTGTTATCAAAGCTATGGGATTATTAGTCGCTGACAGGCAACGTTTTTTTATTTTATTTTTTATACGAGCTGTAACCAGTGAAAATATAAGGCATGGTCCTTCAAACTATTTACTCTGCATACTTAGTAAAAACAAACAAGTAACAATTTATAGCCATTACAAATGTTCATTATACCATTCATTCATTATACATATAGTAATTTTATATAATTATTTTACTCACATTTTAATAATGTTGTTATTATGCTAAAAAAGTAATGTTTATCTGCTGACAATCTAAATTATACTTTTAGCTTATAAAACATGCAATACACCATATAATGATCTCTTGAAATATGTTTACTGACGTTTATTGGTTGAAATGCATAGTGCATTTAATTAAAATTAGACATTATTATTTTAACTTATTCGAATTTTTTCAATATTACCTCGATTGTTTTAATTCACCACGCAATTGCTCACTCACTCACATCTTACCTTCAAACATAATATAAAAATATCGTGTATATTAAATGTTTAAATTTTATTTCAAAATATTTAAAGTGTCATATTTCAGTTTCAATAATTTTGATATCGTGGTTACGGCTTTTAATAATTCCCCGGAAATCTCGTAGCAAATTCAAAGGCTAAACAATATCCGTACTACTTAACCCAAAGTGTGGACACAGTAAACAGAGGCCCTCTACGAGAGAGGGGCGGATCATCCCTACTCTATTAGCGAGCCGAATGGAGTCCCCAACATTTCAGCCACTTAGGGCACAATCCCATCTAGAAATAAACACAACCTCATCCTGTCAAGGTTTTGGGTTATGCTGACCGACATTTGACTACTAAAATGTCATTATTTCAATCTTCATTCCGCTAAAACCACACCATTTTATACACATACAATATTAATTTTGTATGATGTTACGAAAAACTATAATTACTGAGATGACTAGAGTGCATCAATAATATTGAATCACTGCAATACATAATCGAAGACAAATTTAAAGATAACCAAAACTGTCACGGGATTTGGATACATACAAAATACACTTTAAAAGACTTTGTAAGAAATTTGTATTCATGACTTTCTAAATTTTATAGCATAACGAAACCTATATGTGGCTTGCTGATTTTTTGTTCATATTTTAGATTTATTTTCATTGCTTAATCAAATCATAATGATTTTACGTATATCATGATCCAATAGATGTGTTGAATATGGAATAAAATGAAAAAAAAAAAAAAACAAATTTTTCATTTTAAATAGTCTTTACATGTATTTATATTTTCTTATAGTTACCACGCCAAAAAAAAACTTCAACATAATTAAAAGTGTAATCATCAAACAAAAGTAACACGAAAATAAACGAACATTAATCAGTGAAAAAAAAACTTAGTCTTATAAGTATTTAAAAACCGTATGACAGTAAATTATTATGTGTTTATACAGTGGTATATAATTTTCGTTGTCCGAATATCAACACAACTAATGATACTGCTTAGATATTTCATAACAAATGATAAAAAATCAAATAAAACATTCAATTAGTTCTCTTAAGCCCCCGTAAAAAAAACCCGTATTTTAGTGTATAATTAAGTGGGATATAACAACCATCTTTGGACCCACCGCAACCTGCCTGAGAGTCGTAAAGTCGAGGTAGTAAATTATTATCGTGCCCTATTTCTCTTGTGTTAATTTAATACAGCGCCTGCTTAAATATGGCCATAAGCTATAAATGAGCCCTTCGATGCTTAGCTCCTTGTGAAAACAAACAGTGGCTGGAAAAATTACCCCTTCGCCTCATAAATCTCCCCAGTGACTGCAGTATTATTTAGTTGTATAACAAAGACCTAATTTATTATCCCTACCGGACAAACGTAGTAAAAAATAGTGTTTGTTTTCTAAATCTTTATTTGATTAATACTTTTTAATAATTTCCAAAAACTTTCTGTTTATACATTATAAAATATATCACTTTTAAGGTGTTCACTGTCAATACCTGGTGGATTAGCATTATAATAAAAATAATGACACATTTTTAGATCGTATTCCACATAAAATTTATTGAATCAGGATCGGTTTCGCTCGTGCGAGCACTATCAGCTGATCTTGAGCCGAAGACACCTTTGATTGAACCAAATAATGTTCGGAAGCTTAACACTGCTTTAATTTATGTTTCTTAAATAAGATAGTAAGTTTAGCCGTACTTGCTTCATTGATCACTTTTAAGGTGTTCACTGTCATTGATTGGTAGAATGGCTTTATACTAAAAATAATAATACATTTCCAGTACTTATTTTACATATAATTTCACCTAATTTATTAACCTCAAGAGTCAGAAGTCAAAAACTGCTTTTTGAAAATGGAACAAGATTTTTTTAAATGTAGATAGCTTATGTTCCATATCATATTTGACAATGTTATGTCAATTATCTGATCATACCATATTGTTAAGGGGTTATACAATTTAAATTTTAATTCATAAATAGATCATTGTTTGGTAAAACTACATGTGTATATACTGTATTACAAAGATAAAGCCATAACATTAATTTGTCATTACTCGCAGAATTGATAGGCTAACAAATCATCTGATACATTTTATCGAAATCAGTAATGTCATCGTTATCTTCGTTTATCTCTGAATGCTATCATGTAATTATGTCGTTGACAACTAATTCCAATGATATTTTTATGAAATATATTATGTTACGTGAGATAATCATTTTTCAACTTATGTACTGTGGAAAAATCACCCCTTATATGCTTCAAATGTATTTTAATATCAGAGTAAAATTTTGTTATATTTTCAGCGAACATATGTATAATTAAAACGTAGGTATACTAACAAATATTAAGCCGTATCAAAATCAACCCATCTGTCGACATACAGCTTATAGTAGAATACTTCATATATTTTATCATATTAGTTGTTTATATTTACTAAAACATTTTTAGTACTTATTCGACGCTGAATTTATTTAGATCATGACCGGTTTCGCTCTTCGCGAGCATTATCAACTGATAATGCTCAGTTGATAATTATTGCGATGAGCGAAAGGAAACCGGTGGAATAAGTAATACAAATATTTTATTATTTTTATTATAATGCCAT
The DNA here is from genome assembly GCA_028554975.1 of Himalopsyche kuldschensis. Lineage (NCBI taxonomy): Eukaryota > Metazoa > Arthropoda > Insecta > Trichoptera > Rhyacophilidae > Himalopsyche > Himalopsyche kuldschensis. The sequence continues at coordinate 9,505,384 of JAHFWI010000038.1, forward strand.
TCCACCAAGTAGTTAGTGACAGTGAACACCTTAAAATTAGTTAGTTAAAAATGGTAAGTTGTATATAATTTTTATAATTAGCACATAATAATTCAATAAATAACCAGCGGAGAGAGTGTAGATGGCAGTACAAATCTCAGTCAAATTTTTGTCACGGCGACATGTGTTGGCCGAAATTGATATTTTATGTAAGCACATTGATAATACGATCGAAAATATTATTGCAACGTGGCGCAGTTTTTTTGTGGGCCCTAAATAGGGGAGACAGACGATACGGTACGACGAAAGTAAATAAATCTCAAAATAATATACCCATGATCAAAGTCGCAATACCGGTATTGAGTTATTTCCCCCCGTAATCTCTCATCAAATATCATCTATCAATCAAAAGATTTTACTAGAATTTTTCACGCGTCATTTTGACATGTCTTTTCATTCGATACTGAATATGATTCTTTTACGTAAGAAATAGCTACAAAAATATACATGAATAAAGATTGTTCAAAATATACTTATGTATATTTTATTTCATGCGATGTTATATTAGATAGATTGTATTACACACGAGAGCAATATAATTTGAAGTAAATTCTCAAATATTAGTGTTGTTTATTAATTCTTATAAATATAATCCAGACTAGCAACATGTTCGTCAAACGCCAAACTTTGTAAAAACTTTCCCCTTGTATTTACTATTTACACTTATAAAGGATTTGTTCTACTTATAAGAAATCTCAAGCATTTGTACAGTGTCTTCACGGCGTCTTCTTTGAAAACAATGCATTTATTAGCTCTTATTAGACATTCATTGATACACAATTATGAGCGAAATAAACGTAAGACGACTTTGTTATTAATTATAAAACTAAATAATGATTCAATCAGTTTTAAATTCAGTCAAAAATAACATTGGATACACATCGAATAAGACACATAATCGATTTGGTTTTACAAATGCATCTCTTACTATTTACAGTCATAGAGTGCACTATAAATCAAGTTCAACTCGAGCCTAAACGATCGACGATTTTCTATTATAGACTAATGGTTCACTCCGATTATATTGTTAATGAAGCATAGATAATTGAACTAGTATCCACATACACACCCCAGCAGTCATAAAGACCTGCCCGAAATCATCGCTAAACGGATTTCTCGAGGATCTGATAGTTAAATAGCTAACAAACTTGTACCATATTGGCTCGTAATTGCGTAATTGAAAGTAATTGCAGGCAGACTATCAGCAATATTAAGGTGTTATCGCCATACTGTTATCATTAAGCTATTGCCAGTTATTGGCTATCGGTAATTTTTGTCACGAAAATAATTCGACTTATTTTTTGAATGTCGGTAATTTCGATGTATACTTTGATGAAGAAATCATACACGTATTTATACTTATCTTACTAATCTAATAAAACTCAAATTAAGCCTAAATACCTACGTAGTTGTTAATCGTTTATCAAGTAGTATTTTCAATAAAAAAAATTATAATTGTTTTTCACATAACGATAATCAAACGTTTTATAAATATTTGGCTCTTTTTTATGATGAGGCTTCCGTCTCTTTTATTACTAATACGACTGTCATAAAAATTCGAGTAACCATTCTTCTAAACTCATATTTTAACGTTATATATCTAATATGAAGATAAGATGTGAATATTTTACTTTTACCTGCAGTTATTATTAACCAATACTCTGTAAATTATGTCAGCAGTATCAGTATTTAAAGCAGCGGCAAGACAAGTCGACTGATATCTTCAAATATAAATAAATCTGGTACGCGGCTGTTTTTAACACTTAAAATCTATTTTATTTCTGAGTATCCAACACATTACACTCGACAAATCAATCGATATAAAACAATATATTTATGATAATTGCAGGAGGACACGAGGTTCTCTATAATATGTAGGTACTAGCTAACCTAATTACTTCTGACAACGGACGCATACTGTTAAAAACAAGCATTTTTCGATGCCCATATATTGTAAATCAAATGGAGATAGAATATGGTAAAAAGAAATGCGACCAGAGACCGGAGTAACAAAAAAGTGTGTTCTTTGCATGCGTGTGTATGGGTTAAAGTGTATGTGAATACTTTTGACGTATTGACTGGCCTAATCAAATCAAAGCAAATAACATTTGTCAGCAGATATAGCAAACACTGTGTGTGCTGTAATCACGTAGTCTCAAATATGTTCATGGATTATATTATCATTATTATCAGTGGAACTGAAGAGCTGAGGCCCTTTGAACGAAAGCCGACGATTTTTTTTTTATTAAAAGCTAATCGTTTTGGTTTGCTCTAATCGGCCATATCTGTACTGTTTTGTTTACCTACAATATCGACAAAATTAAACCGTTACAGATAGTAAAACGAAAATACGCGTGCCCCTCAAATGTTGGCAACAGTTTTTTTTTATGTATTCCTTTAAATTTGAATTTATTGGTTACACAATTTATTTTCGACGTATTTTATGACGTTTCAATTTATATTTTGCTTAATCGTCACAATGACGTTTGACGCCAAGGAACACCATAGACAAACAATACAATTTATCTTTCTGAAATGCAAAAGTGGGTGCCTGCCGGGAGGGCAGGCGCCTACGTAAAGAGAGGCGGAGCTAAGCAGGAAAGGATTGGGATTTGTCCCGTGACCCTATAACCATAAATTACCGGATTACGTGGAATAATCAAAGTTATTTTAAATTTTATATTACAATGAATTTCCACAAAGTTACCGCCGAAACCATCAAAAGTATTAAAGATTTTTCTAGTAGAAATTATCAGCCGTCAGTTCACAGAAAATTTCCATCCCAACTATTATCAATAAATACAAATGCTATTTTTTTTCAATAAAATATGACATTTATTAAGCATTTACTTTCTCCGTGGTTATTCTATCGCTATAAGGAATTTACTAATGGCGAATTAATTTGTTGAAATATTTAAAAGTTATAAACTATATTGAATATTTTATGAAAAATGTAAAACCGTTATCATATTCGTTGTCTGCTTCAAGATAAGAAGTTTAGTTTTTGAAAAGAGAATGCCATATAAAAATTTTTGGTGATAACCACTTTTTTACCTATAAATATTTAAATAACGTGTATCTTACACGAAGCATGCCACTTTATCTAAGTTTTTTCAACGCATACCGATATATAATAGTAACATGTTCATACACCGTGTCCTTAATTCGATTTATTATTATATCACATGCCAAGATAGTATCAAAAGAAAGCGCAACTGTATACGCATCTGGAGCAATAACTAAGATTAAACACATCTCATTCACTATAAATACAATAAGAAATATTCTTCCAATAAATGCCAATAAATGATATAATTATTCAGAATATATTAATTTGTTTACGTAGAGATCAAGATACTTCAAATTTTGGTGTTACTAAACGACTTTGTACTTCACTCTTTTTCACACACAATGATTGCTATGATACACATCGACCTTCGTTAACTTATAACCAGGACTATGGAGTCGGTAATAAAAAGTCTGACTCCGACTCCAGCATTTACCAAAACCACGACTCCGACTCCGACATTGACCAAAAACACGACTCCGACTCCGACTAAAAAAAGGTTAATATCGTCACTTTTTTCTCCTAATTTTCCTATTTATGTGTATTCAACTAAATATAAACCCTATCAATGCGGCGAAAAGCCAAATATGACATATTAAATACAAATATAAAAAGTTCAAACTTTTTAAAATTTCCGACACCGAGTACGACTCCGGCCAAAACGCCGCGACGACTCCGACTCCGGCCTAAAAGCTCCGACTCCGACTCCACAGCCCTGCTTATTACTTTTAAAATGGTTGCAAACCGTAACCCGGTTTTTCAGGCATAAAAACTAGCTTTTGTCAATGTATCTACAAAAATAGAAGGTTAAGTCGTATCGCGGAAAAAATGTGACCGAGAAATGTGGAGAGGTTAAAGAGACTTCTCAAATAGTAAAAGTTATTTTAGTTGAGGGTATTGCGAAGTAAAATTAAAAGTCTTTTGTGTTCTGTCAATAAATACAATATATTGAATTTTGAATACGTGTGAGTTGTTTATTGCAATGCATGGGTGTCTGATATTTCAACCGTTGACCATAATTCTACTCCTGACACTTTTTATCTGATTTCGGACTCATATAGCTCACAGCTTAATTTATATTTAATAAAATATACACTTCATAAGTTACCGATGCAGAGATGCACAAGACCGATATGTTTGAAAATATTTACTGTTGCACTTGAAATTCGATAATACTATTTTCGCATTGAGTTCAAAGTGTTCAAATACGTATTTTTTTAAATAATAATAATAAAAAAATAGAATTTTTGAAGGTCCTTTCACATACATTGTATGATGACCAAGAATTGATTTGAGTTAATTACCTCAAAAGTGGCTACTCAAATGCTAGTAAGAATGTGTTGTTAATCCACCGTTTTCAACAAAGGGGATAAGTCACATTATTTGTCCCGACACATCGCTGCATGGTACGATTCTTTCAATATACAGACATCACATAAAAAAATTGTGAAATATGTTTAATACGTAATAATGTGTTTCAATAAATACGGCCTTCCATTGAGTGTTAAAGTGTTAAAAAGCTAGTCTAAAAAGTCTAACCGGCCATTTACAACACTCGCTATAAAACATTCGAGGCGGTCTCTTATCTGCAAATCTCCCAACAACCCCAAAGCACTAATTAAATTAATATAACCTGAATATAGCTGCGTATACCTCTACCGCTCGTTTTTTATGTTCTCGATGCACGCTAATGAGCTAATATTGTTAATTATAACAAAAAAGATACACACAAAAAAATCTTGTCAGATAGCTTTTTGTTAAAACTGGAAATATGCTAGAACTCTCGAAGAAAAAAGAATTATGTAAATGATTATCAGCTTGCAGTTCACAATCTTATTCTAGTTTGTATCTTATCTGCGTACGATCTTATATAAATGTGTATAAAATAGTTTTTTTGGTTTTATGAATGGGGCCTCGGCCGAGCGAATCTATTCGAAGAGACGACTTCCTAGCGTTGTATTGTATTTTCATTTTTTGTATTTTTTGTAATTATTATGGCTTACAGAATGTTGAGTTTATTAATTATTTATTAAATGAACGTACACAGTAACAATGTATGCTCGATGATTGCATCTCAATTAATTTACTGCTTTAAACGGTAGTTAAGATGTATGAACACAAAATAAATCATGTTTACTTACTACAAATTAACTTAATTACGAATATAACAGAGAAATATGTTGACTTTGTAAATGGGTTGGTACATACAATCAATGTATTACGCATGCCGGCCTCTGTGGTCTACTAGTAAAATTTGGCGAATTAGTTATTATTAGCCGTAATGGCACATTTGTCAAGTTTTTAAAAGAATTATTTTTTTTTGTTGTATTATAAGAATTAAATGATCCATTTATCAGCATACAAAATATTAATGACTAGTTAAGTTTTTTCAAGCCGTCGTTTCTACTAAATATAAAATACTTTTAAAAAAAAAAAATGATTTTAATAAATATAAATTGTAAATTATAACTTTACGACATGTGTATTCCAATATCTTTATAACCAATAGCGTGCAGAAATTTCACCTTTATCTATCATTATAAGTTTAACCGTTGCACCCTATTAAACCGTCGAATAGAAATCGATACAAGAAAAATCTATTCAAAATAAAAGTGTAATGTTTCTTGTATAAACAAATATTAGTTTTTATAACTGAAAAACCCATTGTTTTTTAACATCATAATATGTATGTATTAAGTAGTTTTATTTATAAACTTAAACAGACACTTTTCAAACCATATTTATATATTCTTCCTAAGCCTATAATGATGATAAGTATTGTAGTAAAACTTTCTACGCTTTTTTCTATACTCCCGCATTGACAAGCGCTATATACCTTCAATCATCTCCAAAATTTCACAAGCTATTAATATCTATACTTATGTGATATTAATAATTCATGTACCATTCATTACAAAACGTATGTGTAATAAATGGTTTCAAAAATACAGCATATAATCACGGACCTATAAATTATTTTATAGGCTGAAAATTTCTTGCTCTTTTTGTCGACAATTTGATGTTCGGTAGTAATTTACATAGCATTAAACGTCCCTCCGACAATTTCAAAGACTAATTATTATTATTATAGTCGAAGCTTTGAGCCAATATTCATTTTAGCGATTTCACAACTGAAATAACAAGACCAGTGAGTTTTCGCTGAGAAATTGTTTCTGAGACAGGGTACATATATTTGTATTCATGCCTTCACTCCAACAGCGTTCCAGAGTAACTATTAATGCTTAATTTATATTTTCTTCGTTCCAAGTAATATGAAACGTCAAGAAGCTTATTTTTCTCAATCAAGTTGATACGTCGTAATAAATAATGCAAAGTTGATTTTTTCCAGACAATTGTCCAATAAAACCTTCATCTTTATTTCACACAAACCAATCCACAGTGTCCACACGAATGAAATATTTTGAAAAATATCATATTTAGAACCAATGTAGTAAGTATTTATTAGACAAATAATGGAACGCTGTTGTTAATATGTACATATATACATATTCGTTTTATTTGTTCAAATAAATAATGTTTATATTTTAACTAGTATTAGTTTAAGTGAAACATTTACGCTTTAATGTTACAAACATAATATACATAATGAAACAGTGGCGTTACATTTTGACCTGAAGACTAATTTCTGACTGGATTTCTTTTTACAAAAACTGATTTCTTTGTTCTAAGACTTGATGCACAGCTAATTATAATACGTGTTTGGCTTTTTTGAGGAACATTCTCAGAATTAAAAAAATTATCGTGAATCTTGAACTAGTTCGTGATTACTTGGTAAAATTTCAATAATGGGGATATTTAACCAGTGACTAAATGGAATTACTCAGTGATCTCACTTATTATCACTTGTGAGGGATGCGAGAGGAAGCAACAGATACAAGATTTATGAGATTCCGAAGGCCCATTTTTCATTTGCATGTATAGAACAAACAAAAACGAGCACTCATTCTAAAAAAAAAACTGCAGCGCATATTCTATAAACTAGAAGATATTTTAAGCCCCATACAATATAATATTTAATGAATAATTTATTAGAAACAATTTTGCTATGAAGCGTTACCTTATTAATGAAAATAAATATAGAAAAAAGTAGCTTTGAGCTTTAAATCGTATTGTCGAAATATCCCATTATGCTTCACATTAATTTATTCGTTTTACTCGTTACGATGTAATTTGGTAATAAATGTTGTTTTTAAAAAAACATGTAATTTGAGTAATTTCAAGTGTCTCTATTCGAAATATAAATGACAACATTAATATAACCGCACCTAAGTTGCAGTGGGGAGATAGGATAGTTGGTCGGTTGTATTATATGGCCAGTTTGACATGCAAACTTTACACGGTCACTTTATTGCTAATAATCACGACGGCTTAATTATTGAAAGTTTGGAATGAGCGCCACTTTTAAAACTGGTCGGCTAAAAACTTTTTTATTGTTATTTATTGTGCTGAATATTGTTTATTTTTTAACCTTTTTTTTACAACTCTTAACTATACCATGTGAATTAAATTAATAACGATTAATATCCAAAATTATAATATGGTGACCCCAAATGGGACCAAATAAACTCACTTGGGTATTTCTTAATATGAGAATAATTTCGTTTATAAAAACGAGTTCAATTCGAGTTTTTTCTTTAAATTCTTTAAGCAGTGGATAATAGATAAGTTATTACTGATTTATACTAAGATTTGATATCTACGTAAATTTAAAAATTTCAGCGCTTTATAATAAAATTATTAGTTTTTGTAAAGAATTACAATATCACCAGTGAATTGTTTATTCAACTTATATATCAATGAAAGATGACGGTATGAATTAATATCATTTTTCCAGTGAAAACAAGAAAAAAATTTACGGATCAAAGAGAAATATTTTAGTCTTCCACACAATGTTAATATATTTAATATGAACAACAAATGCATATACTGACTGCATCGCACTTAAATTTATAGAATATTAAAATTGAAAATCATTTTACTTCAACACAAAATCGCAATTTTATGCTTAACCTAATCCATTAAAATTATGTCTTAACATCGTATGACAAAAGTGCAATAATCATTTCCAGCTAAAAATAATACTATCTTACAGATGAATATAATTGAATTTTTATCGCTTTCATTTCATAATAATTAACCGTATATACTTCTGAATATTTAATATTCTTACTGGCCACGTCTTTTAGTATTTGTCTAATTGAATCGATACGGGCCAAATTATATGTATTATAATGTAGTTATTTAATTAATATTTTAGTATTATGCATATTATTTAAAAAATATATCCATGATATCTGAATAAGCTTTTTGTGGTCACTCTCAAAATAAATCAATTGCTACGTTATTTCATACAAAAATAAACAAAACTTTCCATGGATGGTTCAAAGGTACTCCTGTTTCGTGGAGATGAATATACTTTTTTATTACAATGGGAAACTTCACCTAATTGTGAATATTCACAAATGAGGTTTTTCCCCGTTTACAGTGCATCGGTTTTCTATAAAACTTGCTTTCGTGTGACAGATATTACCTATTGTATCACAGCATAGTAGATTTATTTGATAGTTTTACAAGATAACAGGTTGTCGGTACCTAGGAAAAATACAGCACTCACAACATGTCGCTACAGTTGTAATGAATCACATGATACACTGTTGAATAAATAAAATACTCAGCAAGCCCATTTCAGGAAAAAAACTCCAAATGAAATCCAATTGAACCAAAGTAGGACTCGTCCACTTTAGCTGCAGCAGGAAAAAATTCCGGGCACACGTTTTTTTAGCCACTGCTACTCAAATACTTAACTAACTTTAACTTTATAACAAAACGTTGGATTTTTTTCAAGGGCCGTCATTCAACTTTCTTAGGCAGAAATTCAAAAAGTTTCATTGATATTGCCTGGGTTGAAAGTGTATATTATGAATTTAAAATACTATTTATTATAAATCCCATCATTGCCAAATATTTGCTTTTAAATTTTAATACATTTAAATAATTGGATGGTTTGATTATTACGTATACTATATTTATTCCAATAGACATGTTGTCGCTTTCGCGCTCTTTTTACTCGCCTTAAGCTACACTAGTTGTTAAGACTTCTAGGTGACAATACGGAAAAAAGTATGTTTACAATATCAAATGAACATTAAGATTTTTTTATAGATAAACTTTTCAAAAGATGGACTTGTCTTATTGTTTCCACGTAGTTCTCAATTGCTGTCAATCGTAGTTGCGTTCGATATTGTGACAATAAAATTGCGAGATGTATAACATAACGACACGACCACATAAATGGAAAACAAGACTTATTTTTACTTGCAAGGAAGATATCTCGCTGCTCACAAGAGATACGTGTTCGAAGAAAAACTCGTCCTGAGAATTTATCCAATACTGAAATCAATTTTCATAGATATCGCAGAAGGTCGCATAGACTCCTTCGTTGGTCATAGAGTATAAAATTGAACCGAAGTACATTTAACATTATACAATATAATATGTTAGATGATATGACATAATAATATCAAACTTCACGCATTGTTGAATTTTTAAACAATGCACTTAAAAGGAGTTACGAGACAGAAATAATTAGCGGTTGTCAATTTTATTCAATGACACATACTTTTAAGTAATTTAAATAAATTATAAGCTAACAAAAATATTTGCAACCGACAAAAAAATACTTCTAAAAAATATATTGGTATAGTAAATTAGCATTAATGATATTAATAAACTCATCTTACAGAAAACATAGTCAGATTATTTAATCGCTTTAACGATATTCAAAGTGGTTTTTATAACCAAACGTGAGCTAAGTATAACCTAACAAATAAGGTCCTAAGATATTCCTCATATCCTTGCCATCTTTAAAAACTTAACAACGAAGTGACTAATTACAAATTGTTTACGTCATTTTTTTTTGATATAGTGCTCTATGTTGGTAGCGTGCCCGGCTTAAAATACATATTAAAAATAAGCATTTCGAACACTGATTTAATTTGTCATAATTTCATAATAATTCTTCTGCTCTATAAATTATCAATTTTCAAATACTAATCTGACAAAATACCATTCATTACTATGTATGAAGAAGGCCGCCGACAAAATTTAGAAGATCGGTGTTGTGCAAATAATTTATGTTATAAAAAAACAAATTGTAATTTCTTTATTACATTACAGAGTATCGCGTTAAAACGAAAATATGTCGAAAAATTCCGAGCCGCTTAATAGTCTTATGAGTAAACGCCGTGTTAAAAAAATACGAGTGGTTTGATTTGTTACGAAGCAGTTCCTCCACTTGTTCCAACATCCGCTCGAACATGGCCGATAATTTCCTGACTACTCACTGCGGTAACTCCATTTTTTGTGATTTAAATTGTCTCGCTAATGATCTCGGCTGCCAAAATTTGATTGGAGACGGCACAACAAAATGATAATTCTAAACATGATTTTAACATAACAAAATCAAATAATTTTCAAATATGTGTATAATTTTCTGTGATAATTAACGGTTATTATAGCTCATTGCCATCGTCACAGGCTGGTTAACAGAACAACCTCATATTACATAATATATTGCAATTTGATAATACATACGACCTGCCCACCAATCATGGTTATACTAAGCTACAATTTGTTTCCTTGTTTGCTAGAAATTCTTATAATTTGTTTATCGATATATTCTTCATGAATAATAAATGTAGCTCTTGAGATTTCAATTTTATACAAAAATACAAGATAATAAGTTCGGCTTAAAAAATTTAATCCAAGCCCAATAAAAAGTATGTGGAATACTAATAGACCTCGGCAAAAAAAATGTACTTAGAACTGGTTGTTATTCCATAACACCGATATATTTCTCAGTAGCAGTAACAATGAAAAGATGGGAGCTATAAGTTCTCAATCTTTGCATTTGTAAGGATCGCATGGAAGGTGAGTGGGAGAAAATTTCAAACTTTAAATACAAAATTAATTATATCTACTGAAAAATCAATATTGGATTCGAACCGGTGCCCTAGGAAATGTGGGCACTAAAGAAACTTCTAATACATACATATATTCATCAATCATCGTAACATCGTAAGTCTTGCTGCTGAGACACTCGTGATAATCGTTTTAAAGTATGAAACTAAATGTGCTTGGAATATTTTGATCATTAATATTGAGTTAATAATGAAATAAAAAAGTATTCACCATATAGAAGTGTATGGGTCTTATACAGTATTTGATCCGTCATAGTCGTTATTTCAACGGGACATAATTAAAAGTATATCGTTTCATACATATAACGGTTCATATATCTATTCTTGTAAAGTGGTGATTATACAGCTTACGTTGTTTGTGCGGAGAACAATATCACCGGCATATTTCCTTCATTCGATAAATACTATAGGGTGCTTCAAACGACTTTTAAATTGTGTGTGTCCAACTAATAAAACTGCCAATGTATTTGTGCAAGTCTGAAAAACTCTCATACTAAAGTAAACCCAAGAACCTACGCCATTCAACAGGCTCGAATCAGGTTAAAATAGCACATATAAAAAAGCCTAAAAATATAATTTTCATTGAACTGGTATCAACTTGGAAAACTACAAAGAACTAAGATCCTCACTTTTAATTAACTGTCACTTCTTTGTGGTAAGTAAGGCATTATTATAAAAATTATTTTATTGTACTACTTCCATAAACTGAAACTGGTCTTGATCTTTATCAAATTATATATGCAGTTTAACAGGAACAAATACGCCTGGTTTACCAAAAAAAATGCAAATCGCAAACAACAAAAAAATAATTTGAATATGTGGGTGATGAATGTATAAACAAAATATAAATATCTGCATATCAAATTGTGGAATTACTACTAGAAGTTTTTTAGTAAATATCATGATTGATAAACATATAAAGAACAATTAGTCTGTCATGTAATAAATAACGAGCACTATTTTATTTTTACCATCGTCTTTTGCACAAATGATGCCCCAATGTCATTTGACGTATATGCCATTTTGAAAGTTCAATATCAAAATAATAGTAGCAGCTATTTTAATAATACTTATGGCTTGTATTATTATTTTAACGATTAGATATAGTAAGATGAAAGCAACGAGTGATTGAATGTACACATGCTTGTGAATTTTAAATATTTTTGGGCAAAAAATATTCTAAGTGAAGCCCTGGTACCTATACACGGGTGTTTATTGTTAACTAAGTAAATAGCGATATAAGAAGATCATGTTACAAGATGTGCGAAAGTGACAACGATATATATTTTTTAATGCGCAAGGAGAGAAACGATTTCAAGTGAGCGCCATACTTGCGGCGTCGGTGTGTAGGTGTCACTGTGTTATAAAAGTGCCCGCAAACAACCACAAAAATAGTCGCCTCATTCGTTCCCGGAAAATTCGTCCAAGGAAAAACACTGATAATTCACCAATATACTAAATGCTAAATGAAGAAAAATCAAAACTTCACACTTTCTTGATTTATAATTATACAACGCTTATCACAAAAATAATCATTAAAAAAGTATTTATTTTTTTATATTGATACAAATTATATTAATGGTTCACAAATAACTTCTTGCGTTATAAAAAATTTCAAGCCAATCCAAAATGTGCCTCAAAAAAAATAATAATTTGTTTTTTCTCTCTTATCACATATTTCATGAACTTTCTTCATTTTTATAATTTTGCTAAAGTTGTAGTGAAAATAACGGATGCATAAATACATAGGCACGATGAGTGGTGGAGGGTCCGGGCTTCTCTATGCATCAGCCATAAGATACTTTCCGTGACGGCTGGTGACGAGGTGCTGGGGGTGCAAAAGGAAGATTCAACTATTTTTCCGTACTACGGAAGAGAAACAGTTGGTATTGCGAACATCTGAATTGAAAGTCCATGCTATAGAAGTGTTTTAAAATCCAATAAATAGGAAAGAACTCTTGCAAAAACGGTTGAATCTTCCTTTGCACCCCCCAACACACCGTCGCCAGCCGTCACTGCAGTTTCCATTGGAATTTGGATAACAATACTGATATTATATTTTAATACTTACTAGCTACTCCTAAGATGAATTAGCTTACAAAAACAACAATCTAATATCTCTCTTTTTCGATCGAAAATAATTCATTCGTTGTAACAAATTATTTTTGGCCAAGCTGACGGTCGGCGAATTGTTGCCGAATCATACATTTTATTGAGAACGACAGGCTTCGTTAAAAAAAGCACAAAGGCTGCATGTTGCAAAAGATTTCATTCGAATAAATTGCATACACAAAATAAAACCCCTGGAAAACTTTTTGATACGTCGAGCCGGTGTGGTTTTGAATCTGAATTAATTTTTAAATAATGTTTTTACAAAAACTATTGGTAAGTCAATCAACAAAAGTTTTTTATTTAAGTGACGGAAGAGTCGACTTACGTCGAGCTAAGAATTAATTTAAAGTCTAGAATAGTGGCTCTTACGTAAAATTTGGCTGTGGCTGCACTAGAAACATCAGTGGTCCTACGACTCCTACGGAAATGTCTGGTGGCGCACCAATTTTTTTGTTGAGTCTTCTTTGTCAAAAAGACGTGTTTGAGTTTTTGCTAATTTATTTTTGATGCACAATAGAATACATACGAAATATTAAATTTTCAATATCTTGGGTAATAAATTAACTTGTAAAAACTCATTTATATCCATTAAATATCCATATTAACTATGAAGCTGTTGGTGACCGCACATGAAAACCACTGGTCTAATAGCGTCAACATTTTTGTAGATATTTGTATTTATATTTTAACCTAATGGGATCTGAATCTGAATTCTTGATACGCAATTGTGGAGTGGTAGTGATCACAAACGACGACGTCAGCCGTGTAATATAATAATAGTAATAAAGTATATGTTCTTTAAAACCAATGCAATTTTGTGCACAAATAATAATATTCATTTGTGGTTTTTTTTTTAGATATTATCAATCTTTTACAATCATTCTCGTTAGCTTTTACTGTAAATATTTCCTCTTATTCATCACGATTACGACATGTTACATCAATTTTGAAAGTCTGAATTACTATTTACGACCCTCTGAATATCAATAAAACAATAAGTAGCTCTCTGCAAAGCAATAATAAAAAACAGCATAAATTGACGATTCTAAAACGATTATCTCGGTTGCAATAATATTATTTACTCGCCATGTAGACGTATCTAGTGGCCGATAATTTTAAAAACTTGTGTAACTTTTAGTACACTATTATGTTGTTAATCAATTAATTTGTGCGCTCAGAAGCGTATCGAGGAGCAATGGCGCCTGTGCTGTATAACTATCAGATAAATACTGTTTATTCGAATTGGTGCACTTGTTTAGATGCACATAAATCACCCAATAAAGATGTCGCTTTGTAATGCATAACACAGCGAATGAAATCATCAAATTCAGTAACGGGTGGCTTATAAATGACGGCTTAATTTTACGCTAAAAAAATATTCAACAAAATATTTTTATAAAATCATTTCAGATTTCATAAAGTTTGTGGACTGTTTAAAACCACGCTTAAATCAATAACAAAACTGAAACTCAAAACATTACCTTTTCTTGGAAATTGACGAGATGTATGAGAATTATGATGACTTTATCCAAACTCATGATAATGATAATTCTAATCAAAATAAATTAATGCTCCGTGTAAGCTGCACGCGCAATCTTCTAGGTGATAAATTTAACGACCGGATAAATAAATATTGCTTTAAATATCTTAAAGATCCACAAAACAGAAGAGCACCAAGTAGTAAAACATTTTTTTGAAATCCATGTCCGCCCCAAATGTGTAGCATATGGACTCCTAATGAATCGTTTCAACAGAAGTTGTTCGATGATTGAAAATATGCCGCGCATTTGTTGGACTGGCCTTCTCGGTCTTTAAATTTTCCGCGCAGCTAACGTATAGCGTAATATTTTATGAAATGGTATGTATTCCGTTGCGTACAAATAGCAGACAGTTAAATTCGTTTCACTGCGTTGAATTGATGACGATGTTTGATAAAATTATTTTTGCTGCAAAATGTTTGATTAGAAAGTGCTTACGGAGCGATCCGTTCGAATGAATCTAATCAGGAAGACTCAGTCGATTTACCAATGAATCCGATAATTATTTCAATTAACAATATTGTTTTTTTAATTGTGATAGGCGTAACGTCTGATGGAATCAGTTGTTAATTTTAATTGTAAATAAACTGTTTTAACGAGAAGATTTACGAGAGCATGCTTGCACGCAAACGCTTTGCTCCGATGAAGGTAACTTTACTTCTCACTAACTTATTTAATGACGGTTGGCGAAAATTATTTCGTATTCATTTTTAATACCCGTGTTGTGTAAATATCCGACTACACGATTTTGTTTTACTTTACTGCCTTGTAATCGATTGATGTGTTTGTTTCTGTTAAACTACCACTTAATATTCAATAATATATCCACATAATTTGAAATATGTTTCAACATTTGTTTGCTAGATTAGGAATTCATTTTCAACTAATTATTTTTATGACGGATAGAAGAAGGCAGTAGAAGCTATCAAAATTTCTGATATTGAATTATGTGTGCCATTTGCTAAATATTTTTATAGCTATTACTTGTCCTCACTTTTAATGCAGTATCATAACAAAAAATCCATTGTGAATCCAAGTATAAAAATTTCTTAGCAAAATATCAGCAACTCTATTTTTCTTAGCAAAGAGGCAGTCAATACAACTACTTACTGCTTGTTTGTAAAGAAATTAATTCATTTTCGCATCAACCGCTTTTTTAAGTTCTATAGTTCCAAGTAGATAAATGTTGTTATCAGTGGCGACTGGCGATAGAGTATTAGGGAGTACAAAACAAGATTCTGGAACTGTTTTCACGTACTACGGACAGCCAAAAATTCATAAAACTGGCACTCCGTTGGTATTGCGAACATCTGAATTGAAAGTCCATGTTATAGAAGTGTTTTAAAATCCAATCAATAGGAAAGAACTCTTGCAAAAATAGTTGAAACTTTTTTTGTACTTCCTAATACTCTGTCATCAGCCGTTACTGGTTGTTATTATCACTCTTCTCATTATGATAATTCGTTCAGTGAAGTAACGATTTTATTAAATATGTTATAACCTATTTCATCTTATGATATCTGTTTGTTTTTAATTAGTTTGAAGGTCTCGATGCATTGCGAAGTGTTAATACGTATATTTTTATTGCAACCGATATTTTTATTAAAAAAGTTCCATTATTAATGGCATTATCCCTCAAACGGTGGAAATATGTACGTCCAACGAACGCAAATTATCAGATTTCGTGTGTTTATAACATACGTAAAAAAAACTCCGTTATATTTAAACGTTTATACGTTCGTATATAAGTTTCCAAAAGTATTGGTTAATGTGTACAGTAAAATACACATTAATCAATAAAAAAAATCTTATTCAAAAAGTATTTTTAATCATATGAAATTACAAATGATGCTTCAAAACACGTTACCAATGGAAGGATACCTACCTTAGGGTTAGTAAAAATTGTCTTTGTTTATCTAGTAGAATAATTAGTGTGTAATGTACATTATTAAGATCAGGGCCGGTTTTGCTCACCACGAAAATTTTAGCAAAACGCAAAAAAAAATTTTTGTTCATTTACTATTTCTCCTATTTATTTCCATCCACGAAGAATTTACACTTAACACATCAATAGTGAGAACATTTTCTGTTTTTCATAACTGTTGAATATTGTGTTGAAGTTATTGCCTTTGTTTTTTATGGACAAATTTGGTCAGCCGTGATTGTACATTGAGCTGATCGATTCCTTTAATTGAATAACAAATTCGAATCAGTCATGTTTGTCAGTTAAATCAGTGACTCTCGAATCGCTGAATCTGTGCGCATGATATTTGGTTGCAGGCAGCAGCAGCAGCGAGCAGTGGGGTTAGGTTAAAGAGTGTGCACTGGGCGCGTCATAACGGCTCAAGGTCTGCTGGTTTCCAGGCTGAGTCGAGCCAAGCAGAGCAGGGCTGGGATCGCAACTTCGCAACCAGCCTGGTAGATGTTCAGCGATTGTTTGCAAAACATTTCGCCGTGTTGGTTTGTGCCTACTCATTGACGCGGTCGTTCGCGCAGTGCGGTGCGAAGATAACTCCAAAAGTATCCGAATATTAAATCCAGAAAAAACCGTGTCCCGTCATTAAAATTTTGCCCCAGTTCCAATGTAACAAATAAAATATTAGTTTATTATATTATTATTACAAGGGACAAAAAAAATGCTTTATTTATGCTGCATATAATTGCGAACAAGTTTGTCAATTAAACAAATTCAGCTTAACTTAAAATGGTTTTCTTACATACAAACAACCACAACAAAAATAACTGGAATTGAATCTGAAAGCGAGCATTAAGAAAAAGAATCAACTCAAAAGTTTTATTCATCATTTTGAATACTGCTTGTTGATTGGCTACATTTATTGAGTACATAAAATATATATCTTATACGAAATTCGTAAAAGAGTTGAAATGTATATAATGTATATAAAAACATTAAATACATTGTAATGTTAACGCATGCGCCGTACATGGTCGCACATCGCGCAAACGTCTCTAACGTCAATTCCACAATAACGCGTCCGTTGCAACAAACATAAGCTATAGCGTCAGGCGCCAACGCATTGGCGACAACGAAAAACGATAAACGAGAGCCTAATACCGCTCAGGCGGCGGGAAAAAAGAAAATGGAATTCCGGTGTGGTCGAATTTATACATATCCAATGGCATTCGTATTAAATTTTATACGTGGTGGCCATGGTCTGTGAGTATGTGTCACCGCACATAAAGCGACCGCACGGACCGCCTTCTTTGGGAACTTTTCAAATTTCCATTTGCTATTTCTTTTCCAGGGCTAGGCAATGTGTTCGAATAAGCACTCGGATAAATTTCATTCTTTATTTTGCATCTTTAACGCCACTACTATGCCAACGGTATAGTGTTTATTATAAAACAATGTCTCGTTCAGACTAGGTCATTGATGAAAACCACTTATTTTATCTATAAAACTCAAATTGTGTATTATGAATGTATATATATATTGGTTTCAAGTTTAGCACACTTATTTGAATATGATTGATGGCCCTAGTACTTTTTTAATAATCTGTTACTCTGTCTACTGATCTACAATTTATTTAACTTAAAATCATCGTGTATATCAGTTGAAAACTAGATAAGCGAAACCGGTCATCAAATGAAGAATGTGTTTAAAATAATCATATTTTTTTTTATCTAGTTTGAATAAAGTTTACCTCTAATTTAGAATTTATCCTCTAGTTCCAAACTATGTTTTTAATAAGGGCCTCAAATGAAATAGTGTTAGAGCAGTGTAATAAGTAGCATGTTTGATTTATCTTAATATTTTATGGACGATTTATGTTTTTAAAATGTTAGCTATAACGCCAATTATCATAAATATTTCCGTGTGTGCTTATTAGCTGAACGACCCGACGCAAACGTGACATCTATTGGTGCAATAAAATATCACATTACGTAATAATTAATGACACACGAAAAGATGTTTTTATTTATCCTGTCAAACGTTTCATTGCTAGCAGATGTAAACATTCAAAAGCGAACCAAGGGGGAAATAATTTTGCAAAAGCGCAACAATAAAAACGGTTCTATATCCAAACACCAAGAATCCATAGTTCCGTATTAAATCTATGCCAACATGATAATATTATTATTTGGCTCCATAAAACGCTTATTGTATTTTAATTGGCACTGTGACACATTGTCCCCTAGCATTACGCTCGGCTGTACCCCCTTACAAATTCCGTATACAAAAACCTTCAAAGCAAAATGCATCTTATAGAGTTGACAATAAATGTTGTTTTGGGCTGTTGTGGGTAGTGGACATGGGACTTTCAATAAACCCATCTGTGCGCGATAATCTTTCAGTGGAGCACCTTTTTGAAATGCGTGTTATTTATGGCCGCATTTAAATCAATAGATTTAACGTTGTGGTTTCTTTGGGTTTGAATTTATAAGAAATAAAATACAATAAATGCAGTTTATAAAAAAGCACTGCAATAATAATAAATTTATATTGAAACAATCTTCATTGCCGTGATATAGAGTTTTATTTTTGTTTACATTTTCACGAGTCAGTAAAAAGTTTATTGCCGCATTCTGGAGTGGGGCATTTCGATTGCATGTGAAAGAAAAACAAGTTCTAAGCAAACATAAAAAAACAGTTCTGTATTTTGCTATATCCACATCTTTAAATCTACATTTATGGGCGATGACTTTTTAAACACCTAACACAGTCATTTGTCAAGCATTCTGTATTTTCCCCAAAATTGTATGATAATTATTTATCTCATTAAGTGCCTGCAAATACGACGTTTTATTACAACTTTACTGACTTCTAATAAATTGTATTCAAGAATATTTTTGTAAAACATACTATGTTTAGCACTATTATACAAAAAGGCCACACAATATTACATATATCGCATATTACTGATTTAATGTTCGTTTTGTGGTATTAAGGTATTTATTTAATCTACATTTATTTGGAGGATATGTTTTTTTAATTCTTTTTATTCATAATGAAAAAGTCACATGCATACAACAGCGAATGAATTTTTAGCACTTGCCTTATTCGTAGATACGACAATAATGCTTTAACACTGTAGTATCACCGATTGTTTTTTGATCTTAAGTATAGTGGTGTAACAACAAAAATATAACGTGTATTTTTTATCTCACTGACTTCCTTTTTCAATTTAAAATTTCAAAGCGATAAAAAAAAATACTAAACTTCTTCAAAAGTACTCGACGACATATTTAATTCACTTAAAGTATATTCGACTTGTTAAAAAGAGATGAAAACAAGCTATCTATGAATGAAATAGTATTGAGTACAATTTTATGTCCTTATACGATAAGATCGGAGAGATTAGGTTTCATTGACACTTTATAAAGTTGAAGATGTTAATAGTTGGACCGGTTACTTTACCAAAGAAGTCAGTAAAATCTTTGATATTATAGCGTCACTGACATCTGGGATACAAAGTAACAAACTTATTGAAGGGTGTAGTAATTATAATGGTGAAGTCTAAAGATGGCTTACACTTACACATTAAAGATAACGTTTTATATTTCTACGGACTTAAAGATAAAACTAAACACAAATTCGATTCATTAAAAAATCATAAAATGTATACTTAGCTATTAATGTAAGAGTTTAACAGTGTATATTTAAAGTTTCTTAAATTGTCGACGGTTTTTTTGTTTCTAATTCTTAAAAATAATTCATTCTAATGATATAATAATAAATTGTAGTTTTTTGACAACTTGCTCATAAATGACAAAAAGGCGATCGTATTGGCATAGCATAATTGTACGTAACATGTGCGTTTTTTGCTGTCATGCTTAATTCAATTTAATACTTAAGATTAATTCAATGAGAAGATATATTTTTTGTGCTCCTTGACAAACCCATATTTTTATAATACGCCATATTCTGAAGTCAGTCACAATAGTCTAAGAAAAAAATTCTTCTTATAGCCTTCATAAAGTTTTAAAAATACGAAATAAAAAATAAAAGAGAAACAAGCACCAATGTTTACATTTTGAACTTCTGGTCCCGAGTCGTATTTAGCAAACTAAAAATATTTTGCCTTTTTGGGGCGGTGCTGTTTTTTTTTCTAGTTGTATTTTAAGGCCTATTATTATGAGAGGCAATTTCGAAAACGGTAGCACATCGAATTAAAAATATGATAATTTGATTTCTCATAATTTCTCCCGGGGCAAATAATAATACCGCTTGCAGACATTTTATTTAATTTCTTGCCCAAGGATGATGGGTGTATTGTTTGCTTCTCCCTCATCCACGGGCTCGTGATACCCGCCGGGATTTGAATCTGACTGCTTTGAACAAGCTTATATGAAAACATCTTAACTGGAGAGCCATGGCGTAAGTCATATTGTTTTAACGAGTTTTATACTATTATATTTAACACGATTTCCGGTGACCAAATTTACAATAAAGCGATGATACTATGACATCGTATAAAAAAATTCTTACATTACCTAGTGATTTATTATTTGACAAAATATCACTAACGTCATTTCAAGCATGTTCGGGAAAATGATTTGAGGTGCATTGATTTTTTTTAAATTCAAAATTGATAACATTAATTTAATATGATTGGTGGTCAGCGGATTTGTGTAAACACAATAATAAATATCCGATGAAGCATTTCGTAATATAGATGCGTTTTTTTTTTTATTTGAATACTTCATCATTCAGCATTTGCAATATTAAACATCGAAAGATAAAATGTTGAAAAAGCATGTCACTTAAATGAAAATTGTGTTATAAAACAATATATTATATTATATGAAAGTTGATTGTTACAAAATTAAAAAGATGAATTACTATGACAGTGGAAATATATTATATAATCCATAATTATTATGGAATCAATACTTTCTCACTATTAACATTATTCATTCGAAATTAACTACTAAATGAAATCCGACATATCTTACATATCACTATAAATAAAACTGATAGCTTTGTATTCCGTGTATTGTGTAACAAATATTGATACGTGTTTCACTTCTTTCAGTTTCTTAATCATTTACAAACTTACAATAATAAGGTTACAAAAGGTACAAAATGTAATTTGGGATTTTTCCTTTTTATGGACGCAAGGGTTGGATGCAAAATTTCAATTAAATTATCCTTATGGCGAGCATCATCATATTTTATAACACTGGATCATTAAATTCAACCATTTCAGTAACTACTAAATCCTACAACTCCTACGTCAAGTCCTTCTCGACAAAGTAAAACTTGGCTTAAAAATTATTTTTAAATAATCCTTATTTCAAAATCCGTATTTATTGGATTGTGTGCCTAAGTTAAAGTTTTTAACGTGTCAAAATGTGGTATATTTTTCTGTATTTTGGTGTACCACTTCAATAAAGATGTAAACTCTGTGATATAAATCTAATTCACATATCTATTGAGAAATTGCTGGAAGAAAAAAAATAGTATATTGAGGAGTGGAAAGGGCTAAGTCAAAATCAACGGTGGTAAAAAGTGTGTGCTAATAAAAACCAATCATTATTATAATTAATGAAATGCCTGAATATATCAATTGAGCCTTGTTTCCGTAGTACGTATTACGGTGTACTGGTTTGGCTTATTATATTTTACTCGAAGCTTAAAAATGTTGATTAAATCATATGCAGCTTAAAAGTTTTATCACGACCCGCTACTGCATTGCGTTACAGGTGGACTATGTTACACATCGGCTATATTATATTATTTATAATACGTAGGTAACCAGTTAACTGCCTCTATCCCACCGTGTTATTTTATTATAATTCAAAGTATGGCAATCACGATCAGGAGACGATAGGCTTAATTTTATTTCCCCGTCCGGAGGGGGGGTTTAATTTCGACGCAATTATTTTTTCCTAAAATGAGGCTGTTTTTTGAAAATATAATTGATGTTTTATATGCGAGAGTTACGGGTCACGGAGCGGACCGCTTATATCAATAATAACGACAATTATTACTGTCGCCTACAAGAAAAATATAATTATGTTTGACTACATTATCATAAATTAAAGTTTATCTCGGTAATGCATAATGTTAACACAATGTTTTATGCGGCGATGCCGATTTTTTTTTTACGTACATATGAATATTTTTCTGTCTAAGTTTTTTTTACCATGCTCACTCCCAATGTGGAGCATATGTATTACTAATGAAGCTTATCCCAACACACATTTTTCTACGACCACTGTTTGTTACTCAATTGGTCAACTTCTCTTTTCCGGGACTGAGTAGGTTTGTAAGGATAGTACAATAACAGGACGCTAATCGCCGTCATAATGCCTCTTTTTCTAGAATCGAATGACATTTTAGACATCAAGCCTTCGATCACAAGTCAATACATCTATTTATGGAAATGCTGGATTTGATCCCGCGAACTCTGCGACCAACGTCAACGGCGCAGACACTACCACGGACACGTTCTCAGTTTTAACCAAGCTTACCATATTATTTTTTATTTTAAGATTATGCCAAGACAGTATGTATTGTTTTTTTCATGTCAAACTTTCATTCATGGAATATGTATCGATATTATTAAGTAGTATCAATAATTATGTATATTAGGCCGAGTAGGTAGCACTGAAAGTTTTTATAACATACAATTAACCATATAGTTAGATTTCAATATCTTATAAATGCATTGAGAAAATTGAATGAGGCGCAAACACATTACGTACTTCATTTACTCAGTAAAACGTTTTAACAAACAAAAAAAATATCAAATTCTTTGCCAGTAATATATTAATCGTTTTACAGCAATTTTATTGCACCTTTGAGGTATTTTTAATCGAATATTTAAATCTGTATTAGATACTTAATCCACGATCAAAAACCAAGATAATTCACAAGAACTTAATATGATAATGATAAAAAACTGTTTAGCTGGTGCATTATTCCAAATAATTATCCATTATGGCCCCTAGCGTCAGAAGCTGGAATAATTTTATTGCTGTTAGACTGGTCGACGACTTGCTCCTTATTATATTATTATTATTGTGCATATTTTAACTCTCAAACTTTTGCCCTATTAATATTATAAGTAGCTAAATATTGACAGCCTCCGCTTTCTTAGACATATTTATTTTAGTTATGAAAAAACTATACAATGCTATTTCATATTTAATATATTTTTAATTATATTTAAAACAAAGTTTGTGGAATTTAATTAATGTTTCCATGCCTTATTAAATTGGTAGGCTATTTTATCTTCCAATGAAAAATAATATTACTATTTTTTTTTGTTTATTGTATGTTTTTAAATTTTAGACATGAACAGACTTTCATTTTATATCTCAGTACCAGTGTAAATGTTGTCATTAGAAATGTACAAAAAATGTACCATTCGTAATAGGTGTATAACGATCGCAATAATCATTTACAATACCTTATCATTTTATTAATGTGTGTAGTGAAATTAAAAAGATATATTTTTATATATACAGTAACTTACCAAAGGAGAGTAGAAGGCGGAGCTATCGACTCCTATACTAGGATAGGGGTTCTGGTCCGTGGAGGGGTAAGGCGCGCCGTAAACTCCGACAGCACCAGAGGAAAGTCGAGGATATCCTGACAGCGCCAGCCTCGCCTGGTCATATTGACACGAACAGACCGTCTGTCCTGAGACAGGATCCGTCATAATTGGTCGGCCGCTATCGCAGCATGAAGACTGCGAGGGCGCGGCGGGGGTTGTGGGGGCATGAGACGCGGGAGAGAGGGCACCAGGTGCGGCTCCTGAACCAGTGGGACTCAGAGCCGACGTGGTAACACCCGCACCACCAGCGCTCGATGCACCAGGAGATGCTCCTGTCGTTGGCTGACCGCCTTGCACCAACAGCTGTAATGAAAATGACAATTGAGAACAGATTCAGACGCACAAAAAACATGAAGTTACCCTTCATTAAACAATCATTAGGGTACACTTTTCCTTAGTGAATATAACAAGTTTTCATTTTTGTATTAACGTCTAGGTTTTGTTATCATTTTCTCCCGCGTTGATCTCGAGTGAATTTTTTGATTGTATTGTAATTTATTCTTAAATAAATATCCAAATACTGTTTCAATAAAATACTTTGAGATCTATAAATTACTTCCTACCCATGTGTAGTAAGTAACCGCACCAATATAATAGTTTTTGAGAGGTAAAGTGAGCTAAATCTAAAAATGGTGAAAGATTTCTATTGGCCATTTAAGTTCAATCACGTTTTTGTGGAACTTTCTTAGGATTTAAACACTGCGTGGAAACTTGCTATATAAATGAACAGAAAAAAATATTTCAGGGCAATAATTATTGAAATAGAGGTGGGATTATTTCACTGCAAAGATATCATTTGTGCCCTTGAGCTGTGACGTGAGCGTAGCAAAATGATAAAACTTTTGTATTAGCTCCAGAGCATATGTACGTATACATATATACATCTAACGCATTTTTCCAAAAACTTGGATCACTTCACTTCTCATGTACTCATACATAGATGTGTCGCTTAATATTTGCAATATTTAGCTTAATAAATAATATAACAATACTCGATACCATGTCATTAAATATTCACGTTACTATCTTATTAATTATTTTGTAGAACTGAAGAGGGCGCGTGATAAATATATTTACGTACGCTGTCCGCAACCTTCGTAATATAATCCATTTTTTTTTCAAAGAAAAAACTACGTGTAAAATCTGATCCAAATTTAGTTTGAAGTCTGTTCTTCTTTCCAAGTGTTTACACAACGTCTGGTTTTAATAACACGTCAAACCTTAATTTATAAATGCTTGATCAAATCAACGTACAAAGGGTGAACTCGACTAAGTTTCAACACCCATATCTAGTTTCTCTCACACTCCTCCCTTCACACCTTTCTTTGGGCAAACCAAACATCACAGCTATCAAGATGTAATGATTTTTTTACAGAACTCAATAAACTTGTTGACGTAATTTTGATTGATTTAAATATCAAAATTCATGAGCCATGTGAGAACATTTCATCAGATGATATTAATGCAAACAATTTAAGTTAAATGAGTAAATTTCTGATTATAAAAGCATATCCAAAAGTAATTTAAAACACTTTTTTATAATATAGTATTTTTTTGTTCACAAAAACAGCATTATTTGATATTTTTTTATCCTATTAACCGACAAAACACAAAAATAGTATATTATTATCTGTGCAAAAAATCTACTTGCAAAAGTTTTCTTACATCTTTAATAATAAAATGGTTAGCTCGGTGCAGGTAACGAAAACTATTTTCAATGAACAATCTTTCTAAAAAGATACACAAATATGTTGATTTTCAATATATTGGACAACTGTGAAGATTTTAGCTTTTTTTAAACTTATTGTTCTCTTGATTGACTATAGATATATAAAATTATAGGAAGCAGGAGTGCATCAATAGTTAAAAATACAAAACAATACAGGGAATGATTTAATAACATATTCATAGATGAATTCATTGTTATATTTTATTTTCAATTAAAATTATTGTATAATTTAATACAGTTTCTAATCTAGCTTTTTGTTATTGATAAATTGTATACACGTCTTGTAATACGTTTAGTGGACGGTTCTTTTTTATGCGGCTTAACTCTCGGGCTGGTGAATTCAAAATATATAATTTACGAGTACGTCTATATAAAATATATTTCTTTATAGTTTATCTTACCCCATAAGATACAAGAAACCTTATAAAACCCATCAACTGGCTACACCGATAAGTCAATACACGCGAAGATAATATGACGTATACAAGTAATCGATCATACTATGGGCCGATTTATGAATGGTGAACGATGATTGATACTGGTAATACAGAGGAGTATAATAATAAATAGTATACATTTAACCGGTGGTTTGAATAGAGATTTTTTCCATCGGTATCCATGTTACTTAACAATTCAAATTGGCATATCTTGATACTTTTACTAATGCACATACATGTAAATGGCAATGTTTTAAATAGGGAAAAGATGTGTATCAATATTAAAAAGTGTTACACATTTATTTTTATTCGAAAGTTATTGCTAATATAGAAAGATAAATAATAAAATCATTGCATTAATTTAGAATTTATTAATTCAACTGAAATCGACCTGAAAATTAAATAATAAATCACAATAATACAAAACAATACGATGTTTATTGAGCCAAAGGGGCGGCTTAAATGATATTTAAGTCACGTTTTCATAAAATTGTCTTTCCAATTTTTCAAAGCGTAGTGAATTATAAATAATTGCAACTAGTATAAACTACTAACGTAAAACTTTTAATAATATATTTATATTCATTTATAAATTGCTATGTGATAATAATAATCTACCAAGAGGTTGCAAATTGTACATGACGCCCTTTCAGCACAACTATTAATACTACTGGCAAATCCTCGATCGACATTTTGATTCCCTGTGATTTTAAAATGGCTTCATCGTAACTTTAGTGTAGTTCCACAAATATCTATCGAAAAACGTATGATTACTTCAATAGTCATATTGAACGACGATAAGTCTAAGTATGTACCCACCAGCTTATTTATTTGAGATTACTAAGTAAATATTCTTGTAAAGAAAGAGATGAAATAAGAGGAGACATAAAAGGCGCCGAAGGTATTTTTATTTATCTATCCAATACATTATTTAATATCCATGTTTACACGAAACCAACAAATATTGTAATGCAATTTATGGAATGTGATCGATAGCATTGCCTATCGAAAGCGTACCAGATTTGTTGAATGTGTGCACTAGAAGTTTTCCGAATAGGGGAGAATGAGGACTTTGAAACATGAAACTTTGCAGGAGAATTTTTCCGTAGATTTTTCACAAAAAAGAAATTGGTATTCAAAGAGTATAATAAATGGCTGTTGATTTAAAATAAAATGTATCAAATTAATAATGTGTGTATAAATACTATGATAAATAAATTTCGAACAATCTACTAAAAGAAGAAAGTTTTAAATTGATTAATAAAAATAAGAGTAAACTATTTTTTTGAATTCATATAAAAATTGTTTATTATAACTAATAAAAACTTAACTTTTATGATTTATTTTTAATTAGTAAATTTATTAGATTCATTTAATAACATATAACTTAGTAGAATATATCAAAACAGAATTATTTTTTCTTATATCCTTCCACGAAGAATATGTATACTGTAATGTTGATATTCAATGAAGTCACTTGACATGTAGAAATAAATGTTGCCAACGTATTTTCACTATTTATAGATTGAGTATCCTTATTATTAATCGAAGTAAATTTTCAATTGCAATGAAAATCTTTTGCTCAAAAATGTATGCCTGAATTAACTTATATGGATACATACGGGCTCTCAACACGAAGTGTTCGTTACATAATAAAGTAGTTCTATTCTTTAGTCACCCCGCTGCAATCTGTCACTCACTCTTTTAATAATAGATGTACTGGAGCAGTGAACCGTCACTCTACTCTCGCGAATATCCCTAGAGTGGAGGAGGATCAAATCGGTCCATTGTCTTATGATCCCCAAACGAATATGATATTATTTCTCGTTGAAGTCAAGTCTCTACTCTTCTGAATGGCATTTAGATTGATGTAAACATCGAGTTAAGTGTGCTGGTTTGGATCTGCCGACAAAAGCTTTGTCAATATTTAAAAACGAGCTTTCTGCGGCTTATGACTATGATGCCGGGGGTATATTTGTTTTGGATAAAACTATAATAAACGTGTCTCACTGGCCTCAATTCTCCCTAAATTTCTCTAATTATTTTTGTTATACACTATTCTTAATTAACCAAGTTGTATTCAATACTAATAAAACGTACCTAGAGTAGAAAGGAGACATTAACATCTAGAACCATCATATTGTTTCCATATATAAAATCATTTGTATGTTCTATCTATTTTTAAACTCTCTATTTTTATTACATAAAATATTGCCCTTACTTACCAGAAACTTTGAGTTTAGTGCCAGGTCATTCGGTCGCTGTCAACTATCCTTTTTATAAAAAGTTCATTCGTATGCTATTTTTAAAATATATTTATGTATATATTCTTTTAGTTACATCCTCAAGATGATATTCTAATTTCTCATTTCAATAAACTTATTTGAATCCTTATTGAATAAAATTCAGAGAGCGTGGTTTTATATGAGCAATAAATTTTTCCAAACTGTTCAAAGACAAAACGAATTGTGTGTTCTTTTACTTTGATATTCGTTTTTTTATGAATCGTCTGTTACAGCAGTGTCTTATAACATGAAAATATAAAGTTCTGTAAGCTGCGAAGATTGTCGAAAGTCGTGCTACGTTCCTACGATGATTCCGTTTGTCATATCTGACACGATATCGATGTAAAAATGACATATATCCACCCATTAAGTCTATATATGCAGATACTTTCCACACACAAGTTTCTTTATAAAATATCAAAGAGCACGCAATGAAGGTTATAAGATTATTATACGTAACTTAAATGACCAACCAAGTAACCAGTTGAATGCTATGCACAAAATATTTTATTCTTCACAAAAACATATAGCAATCGATTGCTTGGCTATTCACATACATACATAGCTTAGAAAATATTTTTTAACTATCCTTGTCGTTGGATATATTATACGTATATTTTTGTTTTCGTGGTGTAAAAGATCAAGATTTTATAACGTTGAACTAGTAATACAAAATAATTTGCAATATGTCTGGTTCGGCAGTTCAAAAAATATATTACGTAGATTATATAATTAAATTCAACACCTCTGTGCTTATAGTCACTCAAACTGTCGCAATTTTTTTTTTAAAAGACGGTTTATTATCAAAGAAAACTGTTTCGAAATTAAAGATTTTATTTATATCAATAGAACTTTAGTTTTTCAATACGCAACAAAAATACTTTTAGCATTACCTTTTATACCTAAATCTCGAGAATTATTTAGCAAAATTGCTGCAAAGTTGAGTAAGTAATTTGAAAGAAATGTCACTTTAACCTAAAATTGCCGAAGTGTATGACAAAATAAAAGTATGTACACATTTGTATAGTCAATATTTATGGTCAATATTTATTTGGCTGTTTGATACTGAGCTACTTTTATAATTCAAATTTAATCTCTGAACTACTTAAAATAAAGTCATTGGCTTCAAAACTAAGTGCTTTTAGAATTATACATGAAGTATATATTATTACTGCTGGGGTTTCAACCGAGTGCTCAACGATTTATGTCTACAGAGTCGAGTCCCCCAGCTATGACACTTTCTTTTATTAATTATTCTACTGATTTACTAAACATATCGATTTCGGTAATATGTTTATTCCCTCTTACCCATTTGATCTTAAAATAGGACCCAGTGAGAGCAATTAACTAGCTACTAATCATGTCCAAGCCTCACTAAAGTCCTCTCAAAAAAAGAAAGATTGAATAGATCAATTTATTGTATCGATCAACGATTTTGTCTAGATTTCTAAATGGCAGACAAACGGTTAGAGTGGTACGGCAAAGCAAAGCTTTTGCAGTTGTCCTTGTCAGTCGACATACAAATGATATAACCCCGACAGCAAAAGCGAAGAGTGGACTGCAAATGTTTGCCTCTCTTGGTGAGTGATGGCGAAGTGAGAGGTCCCCTCTGTTTGTTCAGGAACATCGTCATCAAAATATTAATACAGCTTTATTTCTGCTATATATTATGTTTGCGAGCCAACTTCCCCTTTCTTATGGCTTCTAACTGCATTATAAGTATTGTTATATCAGACATTGATTTACCATCGAGGACTAAACACTTGATCTCGTACGATCACTCTTTTCAGCTGAGTCACTGATATCAATAACAGTCCACACTATAAAATCCACTATTTACAAAATACAAAATTTAGAGACAGAGTTATAATTATTTAATAAATTGTTTTGCTAACAGCGAACAATATCTAGTAGGTACGAAACAACTAGCAAAATAAAGTTATTATTTAAAAACGCAGCTGTATTATATTGGTGGGCACCAGCATCTTAACTAACAGGTACATACATTTTCTCATATTTTACAAAACTTACTTCAAAATTAATAATATTTTTCATTCGGCTATCAGTAGTGAAATTCTGCTCATTAAAAGCATTTTTTATTTTTAGGAAATGTAGTATATTTGTTTGCATTAAACGACAAATTTCTGACTAAAATGATCTCAAAATAATCGATATTTGTATTATGCTTTCATCTATGAATTAATAATAATTTAATAAACTATTCAACTATATACTGGTTAATCTGCTGATATATTGTGAATGAAAATATATTAAAGTAAAGGAATTAATATCATCATTTGACGACACTTCGACGTTTATCCCGATACGAAATGATTCTAGGTTGAGGCTTTTAATGGATACCACTTCTTTTGATAATAACGTGTTATTATCTATTCATTCAAATTTTGTCGATCGACGATATTACGACCCAGTGAAAGGTCTGCCTGCCTATTTATTAATATTAAAAAAAAATATCATACTTCTATTATGGAGTCAATTATAAAAGCGATCTGAATATTTTAAAATCGCTACCTAATAATATCTCATACATAATAAATACAAATTACTTTTGGATCGATCTATTTTTCACTACTTTTACGGTACTTATGTGGGCATAAAACAACAAGTAGAAAACTGGGTGGTATGATAAAAATAAATTTTATCATTATTAATTTAATTATGTTCTTAAGAATTGGAAAGGATACATTATATTTGGATATTCTGAGGTCCATCATAATGGAATTAAAAATGATATCTGTCTGCCAGTTTGTACAGCAGGTAATCTAGATTTTCACTGATGCTTTTTCACCTGAAGTTTAAATGCATTATCGACACAAGTGAAAAGTTGCGGCCATGTGAGACGCAGTTTATAATATTACTTTTCGGCAAACACGTTACGTTATTGAACCAAAGATAAACAAACGGATATTTGTAAATAATGTGGCTTTCAATGTAAACATAAATGTATTTATTAACTTGTGAGGCACGTTTCAAATCTTACTGTCCACTCTAAATTGTTAGTCCGTTTATCATATTAATTTATGGATGCTTATAATTTTACCCAATACGTCTGCATATTTTTATGCATCTCTATAAACAGAGACACTTCAAAGTACATAGTTCAATATAAAATCTTCCTTAAATACTCGATTTTAAAAAGTATCATTTAAGATGTAGTTAAGTCGCTCATCTCTTTTTAATTCACTGTTTAAAAAATAAAGCTAC
The DNA here is from genome assembly GCA_028554975.1 of Himalopsyche kuldschensis. Lineage (NCBI taxonomy): Eukaryota > Metazoa > Arthropoda > Insecta > Trichoptera > Rhyacophilidae > Himalopsyche > Himalopsyche kuldschensis. The sequence goes on from JAHFWI010000038.1 coordinate 9,537,343, forward strand.
TGTTAAAATATTGAGAGTTAACGTGTTTTATATAGAAACATTTAACACGAGAAAGTTATAAATTATTCATGACGACACGTTCGAAAAGAAAACCGCAGGCGAAATTATTGCGTCTTTTCGATACATCATATTTCGGAAATAGTTTGCAATATTATTAATTTTATTTATAATCAACATTTTATACTTTGAAGCCATTTGAAGCTTATTTTAAATATTAAGTTTATTTCATAATAAACTGTATGTAATGTGAACAAATAAAAATATTGCGTTCATATTTATACTGAATACACAATTCATCAGTATATAAATATGCTAAATATTTATTTGATTGTAATACTTTCTAGAGGTTCTTTTTTACTATTAAATTAAGTTGGCCTGTCACATTCTAGTTCAACCCTGAATAAAGCGCAAGTCATATTAAATTTATCGCAGTATTGATCGCCGATTAAGCTGGGTCTAATTTTCCTTCATTATACGTAAGTAACTTCTGGAATCTACGTATCGATAATCTCAACTAAAGCAATGAATATTATACATACAAAAAATATAATGTGTGCTATCTCTTCGATCTTATAACAACCTACATTATATAATAGACTAATCACCTAACATTTTTTTTCACGTTTATGTTTTAGAAACGTTTGCTTTTATTACGGAATATTGTGACAACAGCACCCATCAAATAACATTACTGGAAAACATACATGGATAATTCATGCAAATTTTGTGAATAAATATATAAACACTTATATCAAATATAATATTTTTATTCACACTTTTAAAAATGTTTAACATTTGCAATATTTTTTTTTCTACGCTTTGAAATACTTTTTTATATCATGAATTATATAGATTGGTAGATACTTTATGTTGTTTATATATTTTTTTAATTCGTCTATATAATTTTATAAGCCATTAGTATGATATAATTATATATTCATACATATAATACATCTCATATAACCAAAACCATTCATGATTGTGAATAGAAAAATTTGAATATGTACGTATAATAACTATAATATAATAAATAGTTTTTTTGTTTGATTATATTTAATGAACTTATTCATTCACAGTGATACCGTATAAATAATAACACACGTTTGAAAGAATACATAGCTTCCATCAGAGTGTTTCAAAGGTTGGTCAATATAAAAATATAATAGTTACGTTATTATAGTGACGTAATAAAAGCGGCAATCAAAGCTGCGCTACCGGGCAATGAGAAACGATGAGATGTGATGAAAGACGATGAGCTGCGATGAATTGCTATCGTCTCGGTAAGCATTTAATCGACTCAATGTGCTTAAGGATCGCTCAAAGAAAGGAAAATAATATATATATATATGTATAATGTGCTCTGCCGCATTAGGTGACAGCATCATTACATGAACTAACAATTTGACCATGTTATTTGTAAATATTTACAATTTATTTTAAATAACACAATAATTTATCTTGCGCCCAGTTACGTTCCCTGAATATCGCTCTTATTTTTATTGTACCTCTCATGAATTTTAATTTAACATTGTACTGACTTTCGAATGACAAAAAAAGATTTGATGGAGTAAAACGGTGTTAATATTATGAGCGTATTATTCAAACTATTTGCAATGTCTGCATTATGCAAAGCATTTCAATAAAAATTTCACACATTAGTGAATGAAGGAGTTGATTTTTTTTTAAATTTAACAATGCCGTAGAAACTAAATCTTTTGAGCAACGGACGTAAGGTAGAAAAAAAAATTGCACAATCAACAAAACTTTTTTTTTTGGAAATTTATCATGAATATATTATTTAGCGTGTGTGTGCTCTGGGTGCCGATCGATAAAGATTTAAAACAGAGCCATTAGTGAAATAAAATGTGAAGCCGGAGACAAATTGTCTGTGAAACAACGCTCGAGGCTCGGGGCATAACTCTGTTCGCGGTTCGAACATCCATGTTAAAAATGATTATCATTATTACGTATTATTAGGTATTATAATGTATTGACTACCTGGACGACAGTCATTTCCAGCTACTTATTTTAAAGACTTTAGAAACTGACCGTGTCATTATTTCTGTTTTCCGATCGACAATCTTGTTGGTGCACATTTTTTTCATTTGCGGTCACAGCCGCAGTGTGACATTTGAAAATATTGCCAAAATCAATTACATTACCGACACAACATATTAATAAATTCTTCGAGAATTTATGATCCTTCATCATACTTCACATAGGTATTTAAATTTATTCATTTAGGCATCTTTTTTTTGGTATCACCTCCGATATCAAATATGAATATTTTGATTGAGAAATAGCAGATGTAAAGATTATATATTAGTATTAAAGACAGTTTTCTTCGCGTGCGTTACGCACAAATACTAAGTATTATTTCAAATCTATTTAATATATTTTTGCGTACAACAAAGAGGAAATTTTCTTTTAGATTTAATAATCATTTAAAACATAATAAATTTCACGTATTCATAAGATTTTTTGTGCGTATTTACATGCGTATTAAAGATTTACGTCTCACGTAAATATAACATAAAATAACTCGCAATTATTTTTTTATTTATAGAATAAATATATTCATATATTTATTGTAGTTTTGATGACAAAATACAACGTCATCATCAAATTTGATTTTAATCTTATTGGATTATAATGAAACTCAGTATTTCATATAGGTACAACGTACAACACATTTAACATTTTAATACAATACATGTTGGGACGAGTTTCTCTGAACATAATATAAATTATTTTTATTACATAAATATAGGGCCTCATATGATTTTACGTTCGATACATTTATCATATTAGTTCTTTATATATCTTGGATATACACATAAAAAAATCAGGAGAACTATAATAATACACGCAAATATTAATATAACAACTGTTATTCGGTCTCAGAATAGCGTCGTTAAAATTGTCATTCGGCTATATATTTTTGATAATGTAGCGTGGTTCAAGAATACCTTTTTTGTACAATTAAATAATTATAAAAAGAGTGAAATTATTTTCCGTTATAATGAAACAAAACAATGCCAAAAGAACATTTAGTGAGTGTTATTGATATATTCGATCCGTCGAAAGGTGTTTATTTTTGTACTTGGCGACGGCAGGTGTAACCCGCCTCACGACCAACGGCTACTCGAAAATATGGCCACGGAATAATGGCTCACCTTTTAACCTAAGCGACTTTTCGATAAATTTTATACTTTAATGTTTACCAGTCTGTTTTTAAATGCTAACTTACTGTCATAGGGGCTATTAATTTATTCCATATACATATGTGCCTAGGATTACCGGATATCTGACTTTTCATCTACGATAAAACAACTTAGAATTCCTAACGAATTACAACTTACCCATTTTATATAAAATTAAGCGTAACTTCCCTACTATTGTAAATAATAAACCTACCTTCACAACTTTAGTATCTATAAATGATAAAAATATACTTTATTTGGCTTAATTATTTTTTGCATTATTTTACAAGAAGCTTGGCGTCGATAAATACCATCAAATTGTAGTAAAGTTCCAACACAGGCCGTACAACCAATATTATTTAGAATTATCTTCCTTTACTCGAAAAATTTATCATCTTAATCTAAGGTTATCAAAAATATTGATACGTCTATTAAAATAATTCTCTATTTGTCACATACATTTTTTTACGAATTCAACCATTTTGTAACTTAACTACCACATATTTATCATTATTAAGAATCTCACATATATAGTAATAAATATATTTTTTAACTTTTACATCTATCTTTTTAGAAATAAATTATTCACGTTTTGTCTCTATAGGAAGCGATTACTAAGTTAGTATAATCACCGTGGAATGATGATTGTATTTACGGTAATAGAATACACACCGTAATATGTATTTGTGCTAATTAGCCAAGTGTATGTGGGTACGATGATGAGCAAACATTAATTGAGATTGGCATGCCCAAATATATTTGAACGAGTCAATTAGATGGATAATTTTTAAATTACTCACTAAGAAATGTATAATATAGTAAATACAAAAAAATGAAACCGTTGTTTGTGGTGTGTTTCGTGAAAAAAGCGGTCAATAAGTAAAAAAAAGTGAAGCGCTTACTTCATTTATGAAGTTAGAAAATTTATTATTTGAACATAAAGCAATTTCTGTATTAACCTCTCCTTTAAGGACTCAAGAACACTCATACGCTCCATAAGTATTTTTATGGTGATTAATCGGATATATCATATATGCAATAAATAACCATACAAAAGTATCTTTACATGAAGAGTAGTGACAACATATCACCGAATCGGATGTGTCTTTTTGGGACCGTAGAGGAAAGGTTAACAGAAAAAATTTACTGGATTAATTGAAGATATGTGAATAAATATTTTGGAATGTATTACGGTTTTTTACAAGGGGTTTAACATTTTTTAATGTCAATCCGTAGCAATTCAATAATAAACTATTCTAACTAAATCAACTGTATTGTTTGTTTTTTTATTATATCACACTGAAGTTATTCTAAAGAGATCAAGTGCGTGTATCGCTTCAATTTTTAATAGAATATGAGAATACTTTACTACGTATGTTGTGCATTTTAAATAAAAATATGTAAATGTTGGAATGACAGACTCACCTGTGAAGCCGGCGGATACGCGTAACCGAACTGCGTATATGCTGCCATTGTCAAATTGGTTTAACGAAACTAAATCACCCGAGTTCACCGCTTCCGCTTAGCATTCATCACAAATACATTTCCCGTTTCCTTTCTTCGTTTTCTCCCGACGTCACTTTAACCTGCCGCCCTCCGTCAAGCGTCCGCATTGTCTTTTCATCACGACGGAGATTTCACCGAATAACAAACCGAATTATTATTAGCAAAACTGGCGTCGGTGTCGAACAACATGCGTCAACTGCGGCCCTCGAAATTTATTAAACAGTCTATGGTTAATATTACAAACCTTAGAGGTTACGTTACGATTAATAAGCTTAATTATCACAATTTGTATCACTGGTTTTAAGAGTCCGGGAGTTAAAAAAACTTTGAACTTGTTGCGTGGGAGTGACAAAGGTCATGTGTCAAAATATCGTTTGAAAGAAGTCTACGACTGTTCAGTATATACAGCCGCCGGTGGACGACCGTTAGCGCTCAGGTCTCGCCACTGACTGGCTCGCGGCTGACTGCGGCGTCCCGGACTCAAAAGATCCGCCTACGTAAACGCCCACTGGGCGTGTTCGCGTCGCGCAACCCAATCCTGGCCCCGAACAACTTTTAAAAAGCCCTCTCAACAAGTGCAAACTCCGGTGTCAAACAACGCAGCCGGCTTCGCATTGGCAGAGGCCATCCCCTCTCCCGGTAAAATACGACTAGGCCGCGCCTACGAAAGCTCGAGGCGCCTCCTTCGGCCAGAGGCTTTTAACATTACGACTGGAAATGTTTATTACGAGGCCCGAAGCGGGCGAACAAATCTCTCGTGGCAAAAAAGCGCCGCGAAAGACTACATCGTGTTTTAGTGTACGGAATTGTCGGCGAGGGCCCGACGCGAAGGTGTGGGGCAAGGGGGCGACCGGCTTTTATCTATTTTATTGGGTAGAGTGTTCGCGCTCGCGGGCTATCGCTCGGTTTACTCGCTGACAGATGTTTTGATAAGTCAACCGATATCGTGTGACGGACTGAGAAAGTATCAAAGTAAATTATTAGGAGAACTATAATCAGATTTACCATAATTCTTCACTGACTACTTCACTACGTTTTGTATTTGCTTTTTCCTTAACCGACGCAAAAACCTACAATATACGATAGATTTCTTCTTCAGTGTTTATAATACGTATAAGTATCTGATAAGATCTGGTAAGTAATAAAAATAAAAATCCATCGAAAAGTAACAAAAAAATTATCACCTTTTTTTAGGTAAAAATATAAATAATGTACCTTCCAACATTAAACATATTATTGTTAGCTTTCAAACAAATTAATTAGATAGTCATTGCTAATATTATACTCGATTGAGTTTTAAAAAAACGTTGTGTTATTTCCATAATTTTATCAAAATATATAGTTATATTTTGAATGAGTAGCTTAAAAATTAAAAAAAAAATCTTATTTATAATTGATATTACTGTGTTCTATATAGACCTCATTTCAAAAATCAATAGGTTTTGTTCTTCGATCGCAGCTTTATAACAATGGTTGTTGTAGGATGCACGATAAATATTATATACGATATGAATCATATATTTAAAAAAACCCAAACATATATTATCAAGTGAAAACGTATAATATTACTTACCTAAACATAGTAATGTCAATCGAAGTGGAGGAATATAATGGAATTCGTATTTTTTCGCATCTATAATTAAATATATGTAATCACTTATTCAGATATTCACACTAATAATCAAAGTGGGTACCTCCAATATATAGGTTTATCTCAATTCGTAGAATATAGCAAAAACATTAATTATTTCACAAAGTAAAGTTTGTGAACCTCGTTTATCAGATAAATATAGTTTTGGTAGGCTTCTACCATTTAAACTTATAGGCAAGCATTTAAATAAAGTTAGATCAGAAAATAGCTCAAACAATAAATTTAAATATAATCGATGTCGATAAGTTTATTTCGTTTGGTTTTTTAATCTGAGATAGAAAACATCCACCGATTTCTATCAAACAATTCGTTCAAAATAACTAGAACGAATTTTAGTATTCATTATTATTGACCTGTACAAGCAATTAAATAAATAAATAAAATTTATAACTTAAAGGTTAATTTTTTTTAGTAAGATAATTTTAGTGTCTATCTTACTTGAAAACACATTTGAAGTACATCAAAACGAATAAATGATTTCGATTATTGACTCTGATATGTTAGATGTAAAGCTATCAGCTATATAACTTTTTAAATAAGTAATTAATTCATATATGGATGTACACATACAATTGGAAAAGTTGCATACAGACAGCAAAATAAATGCATAGATTTCATACAACAATAAAAATATTTACATACCTACCGATTAACATTCATAAATATCAAATAATTCGCCCATACGACAATAAATTAATTTCCTTAATGTTACATAATATGTCTTCATCATGCTCTTTATTTTATATAGTATTTATTATCAAACAAAACATAAACTTGTTAGTTAGAATTATTCAGTCGGCGTTTTTTTATATATTTATATAAAAAATATAAACGGACAAAATTAATTTCAATAAAGTTTCTGGTTCTAGTAAAAAAATTATTTAAATAACCGCGTATACCACTGATAAGACAAAACGAATTAGCACAATATATATTAACCCGTTTTTTGAAAGCTTAGTCGTTAAAAGGTCAATAGGACAAAAAAAGGAGTAAAGTAATGAAAACTGAACTGATTATTTACAGTATCATCAAATGAATGCGTACATATATAATTGAAGCCAATCTTGTTATATTTTTTATAAATATCATAGCTGTAGATACTAACTTTTGATTTTCTATACAGAAAAAGCCGTAATAAATGACTAATTTATTAATCTATAAAACATAATCTTTTATTTGTTGATGACAATATAAAATACGATGATTTTATAACACTCAAATAATGCTTAATTTAATTGATATTATCATACTTAATACTAATTTGATATAGATAAACTTATTAAATCGTTCTACATCGTTCTAAAACAATGCGCGATGGTGAATTGTCCGCAAGCCACATAATAAAAAGACACTCAACCAAATTTGAACCTTCTCAGTGGGTCTTATAGTCGACAATTTGTTAGAAGAAGTATAGACTAACACGGTCGGGAAATAACCGGATACATGAACTAGTACCCAGGTGAACGGACATGAAAATACACTTATATTTCACCGGCTCTCATGTCAGCCAAAGAGGTGGACGGTCGACGGGAATTTGGTACCTACGTACTTGGAGGAAAACGATCGTTCGAAAACTATATCGAGTCAAGCATGAAACTTCTCGATGTAGCTGGACTTCTACTACGCTAGACATACATATATACATACATTACTATTTCGTTAAATTCTCTTCCTTCTATCTACTGCGATAAGAATTTTAGAAACATAGGCTTAGATATAAATTATAAGTTTTAAGCACAGAAAAACAAGAATAAATATTTATTTGTATTAGTATATCTTTTTCTGTTGTAAATAATATATTTAAAAAAAAACATTAAACTATTTTTGATATTTCTAAATAGGTATGGTATCCAAATAAAATATACATAGGTATATTTTATCCCAAATCTCTTAGGGATATTTTTTATTGAAAATATAAAAAAGGAACGTGTGTCGTTGTTTCTTTTCATAGAGTAATTTCGTATCAGTATAGCCTTTTCAACATAATGTTTCGTGGAGAATGCCAAAATTTAAAAATAAAATGCTCGTTTTATGCGTAGGTACCGTTAATTATAGAGTTTCATAAAAATTATTCAAAATGGCTTGTTCATTAATTAGTTATAAATTATTTAACGTAAAAATGTTATAGATATGTATTTATTATTGTAATCTTTATCGCATTTTATTTTACTTGATGTATACATTCAAATAAAGAAAATTACTGTAACATAAACTAGACATTAAAAACACATCTACATTATAATCTCAAAATGTATACGGTATACACATACGATTTATTGCTGTTTACCTAGTAGACATAGATATAAAGGTAGAATTAAAAATAAAAAATTCACTTTCCCTATTTGAAAATTCAGTTACGTTTACTGATTATTTTAATTAAGTCTCATAATTTTCTCATGCGTTTTTTTATTTTAATAAGATTGACATTAGCATAAAAATCTATACGCATGCAAACATATGGGTCTATGACTTTTTAATTTCTTGATTAAAAGGGTTAGATATAACTGATATTAGATATGAGATAGTATTCGAAATTAGAAGACCGATATTTCGATTATAAATAATATCGATCAGTTCACCTTATGTCCAATCTAACGTAGCTTAAAAACTCCAACCAAGTTGACTTTCCTTTAGAAAACTAGAACTAGAATGATATAGGTATCAACCTTCAGTTAAAATATGAAAATTAAAGTTTTCAATTTCAATCGATGGATATATGAATTAAATGAAAACATATCATGCTATTCCAACACGAATTTTAACTAAGCTCATCAACTTAATAGATATGCAATGAATTCCATAAAAACATCAACAATTTTAAGGTTTAAATACCCAATGCACTAAAAGTACCTAAAAACTGAAAAATATTCCATACATATTAAAACAATCATTCGTATGGTTATGATATTAATATGTATGTCACGAAATCTAATGGTAAAATTCAATATTTCAATAAACTTTCTCTCAAATTGTGTATTTTCTTCAATTCTCTTTTGAAATAAAGTTTGATTAATTTCTATCAGCATTACGAATTTATCACATTTGAGAGAAAGCAAAAAATAGTTCATCTATTGGTTTATTTAAAGCAGACCCTTATTTGAGTGTGGGCAATGTGGCGTTGATATATTTGAGATAGAGTCCGATGAAATCTTATACAAACAAAATGGTTTAATGACACCGTTAAAAATTCGAAATATATATTTTTATAAAAATTGTATGAACATTATAACACATGCACACTTACTACATTTTTATACCATTATTAATTAACATATTATTATGTTTACCCTTTCGATTTCGATGCGATAAAAAAACATCTGCATAACGCAGTTTTTCAACTTATAAGTGCATATCATTCAGATTACTTGATTCTTCTCTGCATAAATTATCTTGGTGCATTATTTTTGTTACAATGTAATATATAACATAGGGAAATAAATCGTATTATATAATACATTGACTTTTTCTACTCAACTATGTATGTATTATCAGAAGAAATCGACTTGTTTATAATGTTTACAAGTTGGATCTATTTTTGTTTTTAAGTTGAGTGTATTTTGTTGTTTTTTTTAAATTAAATTTAAATCTGAAATATTTTGTGTATTGACAAAACACTCCAGGTGTTTATCACCACGTTAATAGTATTTATGATAAATTAGAGTGTACAGCTGTTAAGTAGTAATTTTGTTCAGCGAATTTGAAATTGAATTGAATTTGAGTTTCTTTTGCAATATTGACACAGCATTTATTCTTAAATTGATTTTTTCCTTTATTTAAACGGTGGGCAATAAGTAATATCGACCATGCGAGGTAAAAATATTTTATTGATTTGATTGGCATTTACTTGGCAGAACATCGCACGGTGAAAAAGTAGCAATTGCTTTATTTATAAAAACATTATATAATTATATATAGTTGATAGTTATATGTAGTCCTGGTCATGACTATTTTAGTCCGTTTATTGTTGTGTAGCTTTTGTATTTTTATAATTTAAAAATGTCTTCTTACACTTTTAAGTTTTACTTTTATATTCAAGTTAAACAATATGTTCAATATCAGTAAAATAGCGCCTTATATTATTACTGAACAGGGCTAAAACACAGATAGGACATTAAACATATAGAAATAAAGTCACGTTTCCCATCGAGAATAACTCGAGCGACTTGAGACGGATATATATACCTGCCTACTGCACTTGGTTGCTCACTTATCCGAGAACTTGTCTTACAATAGTACTCTCAACTTTATGTTTCCCTGTTCCTGAGACTTTCTTTCCTCGACGGGCTTCGTACCTTTCATACGACAGCCAACACATTTTCTTTAAATTTCGTGTCTCCTCGGGATTTCGTACCATCCGACACGAAAGACATTTTCTTTGAATTTCGTGTCGTTGGATTTTTTCGTGGACTACTGCGTTTGCTAAAATTTTCACAGCAATAAAACGGATAGTTTTGTTTTCATCCAGCAAGAGTTTGTTGAAATAACTTCTCACATATATATATATTGACACACTCTATTATTATAATATATACAGTAGAACCCCGATCTTACGTCCACGCTTTATACGTTTTCCCGCGTGGTGCGTTCATTATCTATAGTTTCTGCATTTAGTTTACATATAAAACTTTCCCGCATTCATCGTTTCCCGCAATAATCGTTTGTTTTATACGGTCCCTTGAAAAACGTAGAATCGGGGTTTCACTGTATATGGACTGAGGATTGAAATCCGGACGAAAATACCGGTATTTCATACCGAACACTGGTATTACAAAAAAAACTTTAATACAATAACTATCGCAAATCGGGCGTGAAATATGGGTCGAATAAATAATAAAACAAATTATTAAATATAATATAATTCATTAAGCAAAGCCTGAAGCAATGTAATCTTGAATTCGACAATAAGCGGAACTTCTGCAAAAACCAATGCGTGACTGAAAGTGTGCCATAAAAACTTGGCCCGTTCTAAACTATACATTTCGACTTCACTTAATTTTTAATACAAAAATTCCGGTATTATTTTTTTAAAAACTGGTATTTCGGTATAAAAGAAATCATCCAAAATACCGCAATCCCGGATACGATATTAAAATTAGTGTAATCGCTAACGGGTACTTCATACTAGACCGGCAAACGAAAGGACAGTTCTATGCGACACAAATATTGTGATGAATGCAAGTTACTACTGTTTTTTTGCGTTTTATGACGATTAAGTGAACTAAAACAATCAATACAATTTTATATGCCGCATAGAATACTTCACATTTTTATCATACGATCTACTCTCACTTAGTAGGTATGCTTATAAACCACAAATTATTTAAATTTTATCCTAAAAGGCTTAAAATAATCTCGACTGTAATCATTGACCACAAATTTATAAAAAAATCCTTCACTACCTTCATTCTATGACATGAGAAGAAAATTTTGTTTCTTATTTTATAAATTTAATATACATAAGTCATGTAGGTTTAAAGGTGAGCTCAATTAAACACAACATAAAATAATAACATAATTTTGAAACATGTAGGTACGAGATGTTTTTTCCAAAAATGATTATTTTCTTGATATAACATATTAGCACATGAAATCGGCCACCCGTTTACATGTGGGCCCTAATATTAGCGCGGTTATTGATTACTTTAAGGCTACAACTGCCGATTCTTGTGAATAGGCATTATAATCAAATAAATATAACACATTTTTTTGTAATAATTCCCCATTTTCAAGATGATCATGACTCCTTTCGCCCATATCAGTAAAACGGTGTGTTTTATTTATTTAGTATAACCGTAGTGAGTAACTTCTTTCTGCTTGTTACATTGCTTTAATTCTTTTACTTCAACATATACCAAAATAATATGTTGTATAACGATCATCGTCATTTCTACATACTCTTCTAAGATATGTCCAACGTTGATAAATTATGGAATGCTACTCCAACTCGGCCCGCTAATAAAAATCACCACAAAAACCGTTGCACTGGATCGTACATCAAATAATGCAAAATTAAAATATTAACATTTGATATACGGAGAATTTGGGAGCTTCGGATGTCGCAAAGGGAAAAAAACGTGGTTATCAGAATGTTTATTATTATGTTTTCTTATCAAATTCCAATGAAACTCAATATTCATGTAAATGTGTGCAGACTCTGTGTCAGCTTTTGATTTATTAACAAGTCGTTGTATTCAACTCCCAGCCAAGCCGATTCCAACATGCACTCGAGAGCTCAACCAAAATAATATTAATCACCCGACCATGTAGGACATGAACTTATAATTGCTTTTCAATCCAGACTCCTCTCAATTCAGAGCCAAGCTTTTAACCAAGGCACAAAGCTAATAATTCAGTATTATGTGACATTAATTTACATTACTTGGCACTGTTTGTCCGGATTTGGCATTGTTTTAAATACCCTACCATTCCAAATGCATTCTTGCACTCAAGAATATTCTATTCGTAAATATTTAAAATAACAATTGCAAAAAAGTAATTACTATAGCTAGACAAGAATAATGTTCCAGCATTTATAATGACTACCATCATTAATCCATTTATGTTCATTGTCGTCATCCCGTCGCCGATTTTTTTGCTTTGATATCTTTGTAAAAATAGCCGATGATTTGTTTTAAAAACATCAAATACCGTACATCAAAACTGTTATGTACTTTCGATACCATTTTTGAAAGTATCTTTAACAATTTAACCATCCTTGCACTACGTTTTTCGACGATTTTCTGACGATTTTCTGACGATTTTCGTTGTTTTCTATTGAAATTTGTTAGCAATTTTGAAAAGTTATTCATTTTGTTTCAAAGTCCGTCAATTATTTATCTCACACAGAGCATAAAATCTTAACAAATTAGTTCAAAGCATGGCTCACATGTGACCTAAGCGATATAAAAAAAAGATTTTAACGTTTAATTATTGCTTATACAATAAAGCGGTAGGTTATTTCAATTGGAAATTTATATTAAATCAGCAAAGAAGACTGTAAAAGTTGCACTGTATTACAAAATAGTGTAATCATCACAAATGTATTTAACGACTGCCATTATCATAGAAATAATAAGCCGTAGTAACTAAGTTATAATTTTAAGTACCATAACGTAAATGTTAATTGTAATAAGCCTCGGCTCAGGAGGTTTTTTGAGAACCTATGCTTTGACGAATAGGTTCACGAGGAGACTATTTATATTTTCACATGTCAACATATTAAGCCAGATTTTTTTATTGTCACTATCTTCAGTAGATCATACAAACTATTTAAATAATGAAGTAATTTTTCACACCGATTTTAAATCATCCGTACCTCATTAATATTGTTTTTTAAACGTTCTGTTTTGATTCCAAATAAGATAGAGGGAATTATTAGCTTGTTGATGAATTATTCGAGATAAATTCGAGTGAAAAAATTCACCTAAAACAGTAAACAATACTGCATTGATATTTACTAGCACGTGGTTTTAAATGCGAAGAAAAAATAGCATCCATAACTGCTTAATTAGATAACTACGTATGAATATGTGAATACATGTTTTCTCTCGTGCGTAAACTCTAATATGCAAAGTGTTTTTTTTGCATATTATACTCTCTCAGTTCTCGTTCACTGATCACTTGAATAATGAACCATGTTTTGATATACAATAGACTATTAATTTATCTCCCATCGGTTACCTATTTATAAATAATGTGGCAGCGAAATGTGTACGATAATACAAAGCCATAGCTAATAAGATGAACACTTGAGTAACGGAACACTTTTAGTTGCTTTTTATTCACTTCTCGCAAATTCAAATCATTGAAGTATTTGCTCTTTAAATTCTTAAATCAATAAACAGTGTAAGGCATTATGGTTATTTTCATGCTTTGCTGGAAATCCCGATTATTTTTTTTTAATAAGCTTTCGACATCTATCCTATCATTTCATAATAGTTACTGATTTCATTGATGCAATATAATACAACCTCAAAAATATGCACAGTATTTGAAATATTTTCGATTTGATTTACGTACATATATAATATACATCGAGGAATTTTTATTATTTTCATTTTTCACTGTCTTATTTTGGAATTGATCGTATTGAAAATAAAAAAATCTATTCAACCATTCTCTTTCCATTCATCACACTTTTTGGACAAGAGAATTTCTGAAAATAGCTCTCACGACAATATCCATTGTTAAATTAATATATGTATGATGAAACATTAAACATCACTTAAAAATAAGAAAATATCGCTTAACGATAAATTATTCTCAATTTTTTATTTATGATATCAATTGAACCGCACAAAAAGCTATAAAAATGCTGACATTGTCACTGTATTTATGTTCCTTTCTTTATGTTACACTAATATTTATAGATTCGTTAATGCAACATATTAATTAATGTCTCCGGTTGGTTAATGAACTATGTTTCTTTTCTCTCTCTGACAAATTAAAGAAATGAAAGGAAAGAAGAAAAGGACAAAAATCAACGTACGAATGCGAAAAAAAATATATTTGTGTATTCTGAGACATTTTCTAAAACTCATTCTTCTTTCAAAGAGTCACTGCAGCACACATCAAACTTATTTGTATGTAGCCTCATTAAAACTCCGCGATATTCATATTACATAATATTTAGACTTGAATAAAATATTTCTTTATATTCTTTATGAAACAATTATAGAATCAACTTTGTTGTAGATTAAAACTACTTATTCACTAATGATACACCCGCATAACAATCACAATAAAATTTATAAAAAGAACTCGATACTAACAATACTTTAGTGAAATTTAAGGTCGGTAATAATTAATTATTGAGTCGGAAAACATCCTTCGTCGAGACTCGCAGAGGCGCCTTCTATTTTCCAGGCGAGTGATCTCGATTTTCATGCAAGACAAAACAAGTGCCCAGAGCCAAATAAAGTGAAATACGTTGTTATTTTTTTTGGGTAATAATTTGTTGTTTATGGTTATTCAACCACAACTTTTACCTATATTTATGTTAATAATAATGGCCCTTTTTAAAGATACTTAGTGATGATATTAGAGATTTCATATTATGTTTTATATTAACAAAAAACAATATTTAATGGTATGAAAATGTTTACCTTCATTTTTTTTTAAATAATGCCGTCATCCGTAGGCATCACCAATTATTTCAAGCTTATATTATCTCGAAAAGTATTTTTGAAAAAGGGGAATCTAATTTTCAAAAACCAGTAGATTTTTGATATTTGCAGCTACTATGCGTTCTAAAATACCGAAATAAAACCATATATTGATGTGAACAAGAAAAGAATTGTAAATTTAAGCTAGAAAATATTGCAATCTCGAATTATGTTTAGAAAATCTTTCATAAAACATAATGCAATAAATTATTATTAAAAATATGATATTATTTAAAAAACGAATAGATTTTTTTATCTATAAAGAATAAATCTGAAACGAATTTGTTTAATACGCTTATTGATATAGTTAGAATGTGTGAGTTATTCTTTTTTTTATTGTTGTAAATGATTTTTTTAAGGGAGAACAAACCCAAATCTGGCGACAGTGGATGTATTGCAACAGCGAGCTCGTTTGTCTCTGCCCAACGGAAATGCTGAACATAAGTTTTATTTGGGAGCTTTTTTTCTTCAGAGGTCGTAAAAGTCCTGTCAAGAATGAAACCAATGGCGCCAGGCTCCTTTCAAATGTTTCAAAGACACACGGGGAGTATAAATAACTTTCAAAACCCGTTTTAAACTATAACTTACTAATGGCTAACGTCCCATCATCAATATAAATAAAACATGTCACTAATTTCTGGCACAAAAAGGTGTTTGACATAAAATAGCTATTGAGATGGACGCGTTTGTATTTGTACTGCTATAAATGTTGTCTGATATAACAAGTTGTGATTTGGGAGTGTTTGCTTTGTGGGAATAATGACAATTTGATCGAATCTTTATTGCGCTATTTTATTGGCCATCAATTATTTTTCCTTCCACAAAATTCTGGTCATGACTGCTACTTCCTTTCGTAAGTGCTTTTTTTTATTTATGTTGACTTATGCAACAGTGGAAAATTGAGAATGTTTTCTTTTGAGAATTAATTGAATTTTTTTTTTCTCAAATCTAGCACCGCTTCATTTTAAAACAGTCACTAGAAGCAAACGTATACATATAGATGCTGTGCTTTATATTTATAGTAAGCCTTAGTGTGTAGGGTATATTCAGTAGATTGAGGATAGGGTACCTAGATGAACTCCCGTGAATGCATTTACATGTCACTAGAGACTGTGAGATAACCGACACGTGCTATTCTGATTGTTCCACTTGCCTCACATACCTACACTTTCTCACATAACAGCGTCCTGACATCAGGGTGACCAATGTAAATGTCGTCAGAAAAATGCACGAACAAACGATAGTATTTAAAAAAATAATTATGGGGTTGTGCCGTGCTTGATGATTACAATTAAGCAATGAGAAAAATACGCGTATTCTTAAATTAATAACCCGTGATAAAAGTGAATTCGTACCTAAACACTACTCGTGGCTTAGTAAATAAATATACATTTCGTATAAAACGTGTATTGCTAAATTGTAAAACAAGTCAAAACTTTTCACACTTTTGCTTGCGAAAATACAATTTTTTCCAATGTTGATTTTCTTGGTATGCTTATCATTTTTAAGGTGCTCACCGTCAATATTTGATGTAGAGGCATTACATAAAACTTACATAAATCTCAAACCAGTTGAAACTGCTCGCGATGAGCGAAACCGGTTCTGATCTTGCTATATTATTTGTGGAATTATTACAAAAAATATTTTATTCATTTTCGATGTGATAGTTATATTCATTGAAAATTTCGGCACCCTGTGTTTTGTTTTATATGTTTTTACTCTTGTAAAACACTTTGTTTTTAGTGATTTGGCGTAATCTAACTGCAAACAAATATATATTATAAATATTGAAAATATTTTTTTTTTAATTTAATTTAAATTTTAAATTTAAGCCACGAAATTTAATTCACGAAGCTTTGTTTTATCGGTTGGAATATATGGTCACCGTAGTCGCCTCTTTGGCACCCTAAGGCTGACCTTACACGTGAATACAGTTACTAAGGAAAGTGTCTTTTGATATAAAATGCGGTAACACAGTTACTTTTATTTACTATGAACGATAAGGCTTAAATTTTCATTTGGTGGCTGAATGAAAATCTTCATATTTGATTGACAGGTGAGCATTGGCGGCTTGTGATCAAAGCTGGAAGACGTGCTGTGCAGTTAAATAATTAGTGCTTTATGATGATTTTCTCGCCATTTTATAACTTATAATGTGTTAACTGTCAAATCTTGGAGTAAAGTATTGGTATTTATATTTCATTAAACATTTTATACAACGCAGTAAATCATTTTTTTATTGTATTTATATATTTTGTTAGAATTCTCATTTGCGTCGTTTATTTATAATCAAATCAATAAAATCATAGTTTGAGGCTACTAGAATTCATAGTAAATTATTTAAATTAGAATCTAAATAAAACATTACATTTTCAGACAGTTAAAAGGTTTTAAAAAAACGGTTAAAATCACTTATGAAAGTAGTTTTTTTTTCAATAATGCCGCCTGGTTAATCTTACAAATGACACAGCTACTTATAATATAGCATAAGCAAAAGTTTTTAAAAGAGTCAACAAGAAAATTGGTAGATACATATTTTTTTACAAATTCAATAAGTTAAAGATTACTGATTATTTTTCGTCTGAAATTTTAAATAACTATTAGCTTATTGTACTGACTTATCACAATAACTATTTACGTTAGCTGAATTTATCCATGTTTAACTTGCTCGGTCTTTATTTTATATGCTTTTATTCCGTTAGTCGTAAGCCTGCTTTTTGGATATACCCAATATCCTCATGTTCACGATATCCTTCATGAGAGTTTTATTGACGAACATGCCGAAAAATGACGCAATAATTGGACTACAGAGTAAAGTTGACGAGTTATATAAATAAAGAATATATAAATAAACAATACAAGATAAGTAAATATTTACACTCTATTTAGGTCATTCTGAACACTGTTTGCTTTTAAGCCTTTTGTTATGTACAATTTATATATTTCCCAAATTTCAAAAGTAATGTTGAACATAGAAAAAAGTGGAAATAAGACAGGATAAATTTCATGAAAAACTAAAAATTAATAAGTAGAAACCGAACCGAAAAGTAATTATTTCATTACAGCGCAAATAATCAATCGAATCAACATCAATTCTATCACTTAATGTGCTCTTATATCGACATACACACAAATATATTAACAATACAATATCAAACGAGTAACCGTGGACAAATTTTATTAATCAATCATCGTAATTGAATTTCATATAGTCATTCGCATTTAAATAATTTGAAGGTTTTTAGTGATATGTTTTCGAATGTTATTTAGCAATCTTTCCTTACCAATATATACAATTTTTTTACAAAAAAATTAAGTCAAGTGTTAATCCGTATACAAATTTTAAAAGCCTACCTTACTTAAAAGAAAGAGCTTTCTAAAGAGAATAACCAAATTCTCGCATGCTATTCTATTGTCCAATTTTAAGAATATAAATCCAGCTTAGCAATTTTATTCACATTCTACTGTAAATCCTATTAAAATGTAAAAAAAAATGTAAAGTCGTTTATCAAATATGTACAAATTACAAATGTTGCGGCCTCAATCCGTGAAAGCTAATACCTACACACATTAAAAATATTAAATATTTTTGAGTACAAAAATATACATACATATGCTCTGAAGACATGTGACAAAAAAAGGAAATTTGAAATGTGCGGATTTGAAAAACACGAAGTAAAATTGAGGTATTGCGTGAGAAGAAAAAATGAAATATTTTGACTGCCATAGAATAAATAAAAGCGTTTACATAATAAAAGTCTTATTTAGACTTCGCATAATAACTATAACCTAATTCACTATCAAATAACTGATTCTTTTTTGTCATAAATACTAATCGAAAATATTATTCGGAATAAATTACTTCCTTTATATAATTCGACATTTAAGGTTAATAATTTCCATGAATTATAAGATTTTATAAGAAAGTTAAGGACAGTGTGCCTTAATTATTTTATATAAAACTTATTGCTACTTTCATATATTTTAATCTATTATACTTTGTTTTTTTAATAAACACGACATGGAAATTTAGTTTATATCAGCAATCTACTACACTAATGCAGTACCTTGCGAACGTCCACTTCCTCCAATCATTGAGCTTATATTTGTCAGTATAATATTCGATCTCGTCTCAAATTAAGGTAAGTATTTGTAATCATTTTTTACAGTATGATATGCATTGTTCACAAATTCAAAACAATTTTTTTTTTTCAAAAATATCAGAATTTACTCTTCGGGCTTTGAATTGACTTTCTGTATAGTTTTCACGAAGGTATCCAAGGTGTATTAACTCCGATTGCTTTTTATTTAAATATTGAAACAAATTTGTATTTTTTTTTTAAACAAGCATTATTTTTGACGCTTAACATACTGCAGTATCATAAATAACGTTTGTCATTTATGGATAAATAATATATTTTTCTTACAATACAATGACGGTCCATTCGAAGAATGTTTAAATATTGTATTATTTTTCAATATCTCTTGCAATGTTTCGAATGCAATGACATCAAAATAATAATTGAACTAATGATTTTCCATTAGCAATCTATAAACATCGTCATTATCATTTTGTTGAAATATCTTATGAGCGGATCGATGGATCAAACGGCAGTTTTCACACTATTTACATTGTTCCATCAAAAGCTGTGGTATTAATAAAATTACCTGCCCGTCTTGCAATACAAAGCACGCGATATCAAACATGAAGTCAGTAGCCATGCAGAATTACTTATGCCATGTGCGTAAGTCCAAGAAACCCGATCATTTCTCACGCAGGTCCTCAGCGGGCCTTATCGACTCATGTCCATCAATTTTACCCACATAAAAAAATTAAAACGTAATTAAAACATGGTGTACTTTTTGCATTTATAACATATTAAAGCATACTGGCGTTGCCGTTATTATTTGTAGGCGTGCAGTTAATACTGTACCAGTTTTGTTTATTTCTTGCGTCTTACAAAATTATCTTGCTATTAAAAAGTATTTAAGTAAGTGTTAAGTTTCGCCTTATTCCTCATTAATATTTGTGTTCTTGATGTGTTTTGAATATTGTTTGAATATTCATCACTTTTAATTGTTTCGGGTTGTTAAAATAAGTGCTAGATGGTCTATGTTAAAGTTGAAGCATGCAAAACATTCATTCATATCTTTTAATCTCGCCACGTTCCTAATTCTGCCTTCTTGTTTCTATTTCTTACAATGGAAATACAAACGTTTAAATAATGGGTTAATTTTATTTTGGTTACATTATAAAGCGTTAAAGTGAATTGCGTACACAATATGATTGAGGATTATATCATCATTATCAACAGCAGCTTTCAACCATTACAAATATTGGAGAATTTTTCTTGGTATTAGAAAATGTTTTTACTATATTCGTTCATCACTTTTAAGGTGTTCACTGTCAATACTTGGTGGAAAGGCATTATAATAAAAATAATAAATCATTTTTAGTACTTTTTCCACATGAGATTTATTTCATCAGGACCTGTTTCGCTCATGGCGAGCATTATCAACTGATTTTATTTTTTTTATTATATTCGTTCAGTAAATATATTTATTTTTTCAAATAGAAACATATAATATACAAAATTAGTGACATTTAGAAAATTATATCTAAAATACATCCGAAACATAAATTTTTAAGATAATAGACCATAATAAATCTCACACTGAAAGGGTAAAGTAATAACAGTTACATGCATTTAGCCGAAATAAATATTCATAGATGACATTTAATAGGTATCACAGTTTACGAATTCGGTATATAATTTACTAATACTCTTTTGATTAGGGCAAAGAAATAACAACGTGTCATTCATTCTCATGAATAAGATTGAAAGATATCAATGCATTATAAAACTATTGTGCGTGAATTGATATTAAAGGACGTCAAGGGAATAAGTTTTTGCCTGTTAAACCGTTAATTTTAATTGTAAAACAGCGCTTGGAAAGTCAAAATATGTGTGCATGCGTCACATGCATAGGTGGTATCAACAAATGCACACATGTCATTCCCGGGTCGTCAGCATGTTGTTAATAAAACCGAAGGAGTTGACGCAATTAAGTAGTTAACATAAATATACATATGTGAACGACATATTATCGTGAACACTTAGGTTACACATGTATCAAGGTCCGCTCGCATTTTATTCCCCGATGCACGCATGTATTTGAGTCGTTTCCGGAAATTGTCATCCCCTATCTTGATTGTAAATTAATATCTTCAAGACATAGGGGTCTGTAACAAGACATCGCGACGGGATACCTGCCAGTACACCTTTATCACTCGATTTTGATATGGCAACGAGCCGTTCCCTGGTAAATTTTTCCAAATTGCGGCAGTTGTATTAAGCATTCATTAGGCCATTAGTTAGTTGATCGCAGTGATGTCCCGCTTTATTGACCCTACATATTATATCCCACTTAATTCATCGATCCATTTCTTAACGCTAACCGCTTGATAGTCTTTTACTCGGTCACAAAATAAATATAAACTGATCGATGTTATCACAAAGAGAATAAAGATTAACATACTCAGCAATAACTTAATAACGTTTCAATGCATACGTACCACTGCAATATTTTCAGATTTTGCACATACAAATAACGGTAATCAATAGTTTTTAGATCAATATATAATAACACAGTCTGACAATTGCGCAAATTTTAGTACATACCTAACTTTTAACTGATCAACAATGTAACGGCATTCAATGAATCGACATTATCCTTTGACTAGCTTGAAATATAAATCTACTCCCATTTAATATAATTAGTATATACAACTGACTATCGTATCTCTATCAAATCTTGGTCAATAATTCATTTTAATTGAACAGTACGCTAATAACATATAGTCTACTGTACAATATGATCTGAATAAAATGTTATTTCGACGATTAAAACTCCAGTTGTCTTAATAACATTCATATAAACATATTAACTTTTTATAAAAGCGCACAGATATCGGAAATCATAGATTATTTATATGTGCACGCACATGTTTTATATCGCTTTACATGTATTGATTATTACGGCTAGAAAAAAAACGTACTGACATTATTTATTACACATGGAATTTTAGTTCGTTGCTTAAGTCGTCGTATAATTTTGATTGATATATATTTTTAATTAACCGAACCTGATGTGTTATTCTATTATATTAAACGTGGGACATCACTAATCTTAGAAGTTGGCTAGTTAGTTAGCAGTTATGCTTCCTATTTCATGAGAACGAATATCTGCGGAAGAGCACTTAATGGTAGGTTTTATATTAAACACCTAACTAATAGCCGGTTATGTTGAAATTTATGTGGGCTTGTCGGAAGGGTCAGCGCTTTTCATATAAAAACCATCTAAGTATACATTTTATTTGTTTCATATCATTAGATACAATATTTATTGTTTTAATATGTGCTCATAAAATTTTTAAGTCATTAGTGAGTACTTGATACAATTAAGTTTAGCAAAACGTGTGAAACGAATTTATTCCATCATTGATGAACCCATCTGCTTCAGTGACGTTACTACCATATCTCTGCCATATCCGTGATGATACCATATATGTCATTTTAAAAACGTACTTATCAATGAACCAATACTAGACTGTCCGAGGATGTTTAAGCTGACAAGAACCGGTTTCGTTCACCAATTTTATCTCGAAATTAACTATGAAATATTGACCAATCACATATTTTTCAATATAATTAATTAAGAAAGCAACAATAATAAGTATCTGGGGCATTACTCCTAGCAAGCCTTATTCGTGTGCTTGATAATAGCAGGAAAAGTAGTACAGTGGAACCCCGATCTTACGTTCTCGCATTATACGTTTTCGCGCGTGGTGCGCTCATTTTCTATAGTCCCGCTATTTAGTTAATATATAAAACTTTCCCGCATTGATCGTTTCCCGCATTTAACGTTTGTTTTTTACGGTCCCTTGAAAAACGTAGAATCGGGGTTTCACTGTACATGTAGGAGCAATAAAAATATAAATAGTAGGTATTA
This sequence comes from Himalopsyche kuldschensis, assembly GCA_028554975.1. Lineage (NCBI taxonomy): Eukaryota > Metazoa > Arthropoda > Insecta > Trichoptera > Rhyacophilidae > Himalopsyche > Himalopsyche kuldschensis. Next base: position 9,560,880 of record JAHFWI010000038.1, read on the forward strand.
GATACAGCTGCAATATACCTACCAACTTTACAACACAATTGTTTTGAAACTTTATAATTTGCTGTTTTTTAGAAAATTCTAATCAAGTAAATGCCAATGCAAAAATACAAAATTTTTGTAAATGTAAGCAAATTCATTTAAAAATCTATTACGTGCATTTTCTTCCTTTATATGCGGCGAAGAATGAATATTTTTTTTTTTTAAATAATACAACCAACACGTAACTAATATAATTAGATTAAAGTACTACCTCCATGTTATAAATAGTATTTCTTCGGTGAAAACAAAATTAGTTTGTAAATCACAGGGCGCGGAATGGACACGTGCAATATTACACTAATAACGTTCCTTAATTCACTACAATTTGGCAAAATAAAAGATCCACCCCTGTCCATCAAAACGTCCACTCATTAGGGTTCATTTCTCCTCCTTGATAGCTGAGAATATAGTATGGAAAAAATGGAACGTCCTGTATAAGTAAACTAGCGAAAGAAGAACTTTGGCTGAATAAAAACAACGCTAAGAAACAATAATTATTTTACTACACTCATTTAGACAAAAAATAATATCTTGTTATATATACAACTCAGTTTTCAAATGTGCTATGGCCGATGGACTATAATGCTGTCAAAAATAAAACATAAATGGCATATCCTGATGTGATTTCAAACTTCAAACATTATATATAATTATTTGTCATTGGTTATGTTCCGGCATCTCGTTTCGCGTAATTCCTCTAATCGGTTTTCAAGAGCGACCTAAGAAGAGGGTTTCAGGCTCTCTTGATCCACAACATGTGTTTATTTGCAGGTATTCCGCCACTTTTTAATTTTTAACGCCATAATGAACTGCAAAGTCGGCTCTTATGCATACATTTTAAAGCTAATCATGATTATATTATTTAGTATAACGAATGTAAAAATACACAAAAAAAACATAAATCAGATCAGAGGTCAAAAAATATCGCCTTATATTCGGGCGAAAATATGGTGCGGACAAAATGAAGCATTATACCTCATAACGAAACATGATTTAAAATGATGTTTTTATCGCTCACGTTTCGTTTATTATGGTAGAAGATGTGACGCTTAAGTAAATGAGACCGTAATAGGTCTACTTTAAAATGCCACAACAAAACACCTGCAATCGAAATACTCCCGTAACTTTTGCATTAACACTTTTACAGCCATTTAGATTTTATATTCTTGTATGAATTCAAAATAAAAATGCCAAACAAATATCTAGATTTTTTGGTAGCGTAAGTAAATGTAAACTTTTCAACGGGATATATGTATGTTACTGTGACGGAAAGCAGTACACACTTTTCAAACGGTGATGGATCAAACAATTCAAGTCGATTGCATTACAACTTTATCTTCACACTAACCATGAAATTTACTACGGAGGATCGCAAAAATATATTGATTATATTGCATCATATTAATGTTAATTGTGCCTAAAACTTGCAACACACTTATTATAAATAAAGATAATAATTGAAACTATGAAGGAAGGTTAACTTTATTTGTAATAATCATTGATAAACCATCATTAGTTTTACAATTAATTCATTTGCATGCGATTTCTTCATCGCGCATTTGAATAGTTATTTTTTCGTATATTATATTTTGATATCGATGTATTAAATGAAAATGCGCTACATAGGTTTAGAAGTGTTAAAACTTAGATCCGTAAATTGAACAACAATATATTTATCATCAAAATATTATGCTGATGGTTCGGATATCCCTTTTTATTAAAAACTGTTATTAAATTAATTTCAAATTATCGATTTACAGCTTTTAGATACTCGACGCTATATCTATTAATCTACTGATTAGATATTACATTTTTAATAAGTGCACCAAAATCATACATCCTATCTTTCCGCTACAATATATATTAAATAAATTGGTTAGACACACTTAATGGTTCGGAATAATGGCTTTGATCTTTTATTTCATGAAAAATATTGCAATATCTTGAAATTTGACATAGATTATAGAATTGCGTTATACACTATTTATAAAAGTTTAATAACCTTTTATCTTTTATAAAAGTAAATATCTAAACATATAACGCTAAATTACATGACCAAATTATAGTTTTTGTCCAAACCTTTCTTTACAGTTGTTTTATATGTGTAGAGATCAAATTGGATAGAAATTAAGGTAAATTAGGGATATATGGCCACATGACAGAACTTTTGTAAAGATTTATGAAAAATAAGCACATTCAATGAAATGAATGTAAGGCTTACGATTTTTTTGAAATGTTTCGTCTTTAGTTTTCAAATTTATTATATGTAATAGAAGATCCTAAAGAATACTTCGCAATACGTATGAAATCGAGTTGTTTTAATTTACAAGTGCAAAAATGCAACCACAAATTACACAAATAATAATTTTATACAGATACACATAAGTTAAATATTTGATTAAAATAAAAAGAATAATTTTACTATAGGCTAATATTAAAAAACAAATTCTTCTTTCAGAACTCATACAATAATCAGTAATATTCTTCAGAATTATTCATTTTGATTCCAAATTTCATAATAGTCCACAAGAACTCAAAGAGTAACTCAAAATATAAAATTATAAGCCAGTATGTATAAATTTTTTGACCTTAGCTCGGAGGATTGGGATTCTGTCCCCTGACCATATATCCATAATTTACCGAAATTAATATTCATTGAACCATTAATTCAGTTTGAAATGATTCATTATATATGTAATACTAACTTAAACTAATAGTTAAGAAAAAAACTCATTCTAGATGGAAAAACTGATTTGTGTATTAAAAACTTGCACAATTGAACTTCAATCAAACACCAGAAGTCTAAATTATTATATAATATATTAAAAAAATATACCGAAAAAAGTATTAGTCTTCAATTAACTCTAAGCTGTAAAATTTTGTTCTAAATTCTTTGGTTTTGCGACATTGGTATGGCTTACTGTAACACTAAGCGGTATTTATTAAGTATCAGTCGTTTATTCACAATTTGTGTAATGTGTTACATAAGTGAGTTTTTCTTAAAACAATAAAAACATCGAATAACATGAAGTTAATGTCTTTATTATGAGTGCAAGCGTTCCGGTTCTTGAAATTTTCCGTTTTGATTGCTGTGATAGACTAATCGAGTTTTTTTCAACTTTCCGACATACTTTTGTCTTACCTGTACAGCACAGAACGGAAAGTGCGTTTATATTTCAACATTGAAATTAAGTCACATAAAATTAGGATTTAAAGATGTGAATCACGCTTCAATCGTATCAGGGTTTTTTAATTCAGGAAATTATTTTTATTTTAAAATTATTTGTGTTAAGAAATAAATAATCGAGTCTGTCTCATTATGGATATGCTAGATCATTTTTTTTATTTACAAAATCAATTATTCGTAAAATCAGACTTTGTACAGAAACCGATAAAATAAATAGATTTGTAATACATAATGTATTAGAATACTTCTTTTTATTGACAAACTATGCGCCGTAAATATTGAAACCAGAACAATTCTCATCAAAAAAAAAATCTTGATTTTATTCATTACAATAATTATTGCTATTGAATTATACTAATAAAATTATAGCAATCGTTTTAAGGTACAGAATATTTTGTGTTTTTATTTAATGTTATCGATTTTGATTTGAGAATGCAATCGGCAATGGCTTGAAACATCAGCTGAATATTATCAACGGCTTTAATATATTAATAACCTCGACAACGTAAATTTTATTTTGTACATATGAAAAAAAAAACGAAATCACAATTAAACTTTATTGCAGATAATTGATTTATAGAATATCAAATATTAATAACATTCAACTGCCGCGCTTTATTATGATATATAACTCGTATGAATCACATACAACTTTATCTAAAAACAATTTAAACTTAAAAAAACGGTTAAAAAAATTGACCATTTTGACGGTAGCTGATTCCAATTTAATATTGAATTGGCATCAATCCACAAACAGGGTCTATAATTAATTACAATTCTTTCTGTGGCCTCTGGCATCTACGACCAATTAATTTTGTTTCTAACAAACCCTGTCATTATGACTTCCTCTTCTCACCTACTGCACCATTATTTGTTTGTTTGTGGGTGAGGACGATTGCCCATTTCTTATTTTTTTTTTAGTTTTATTTTTCCATTTTTTCTACTCCGACCACTTTATCGCTCTTGTATTCTTTTTAACAAAACGGAAATACTTTTAACGTGTCTCATTCTAGCAAATTTGTTTAGTGATCGTCCTAAATTAAAATATCATAATTAAGTTTATGGTGGCGCAAAATAATTAACATATCATATTTAGATTTTTACTATTGTATTTGCACTAATAAGTATTGTGATTGCAACTGTTTTCGATTTGATTTCATTAAAAAAATATACATTGTAAAATATATGCAATAAAAAGCACACACTAATAAATAACTACAATCTTATAATATTTTTTGGAAGTTATGGAATTTAAAACCATTTATTTACAAATAGTATTTTCAAAGCCGGTCATAATTTCGCCTAATTTAAATGGTTTTATTTCTGAATAAATTCTCATACAAAAAGTTTTTTAGATATTATAAGTGTGTGAGCTGTCGTGGTATTTATAATTATAATTATTGAAAATAAATTATTTTATAACTAAGTGTCGCCCTAACAGAGTAATGGTATATATTTTTCCGCATATCGGCAAGATAAGATATATTGGCAAGAGCCAAGTAGGTACAAGCTAATCTTATTAAGCTTTTTAATACAGCAACTTAAAAGTTTATATAGCTGTAGTATGAATTTGTGATACCTTTCGTAGTTTTTTTTGTAAACTAATACATTATAAACCATACCTACTATTCATGCCCTTTTCTCCCTTTCACTATTGTTCATATTATAATTCCCCCTCCATAAGATAGTCTAACTGTAAATCAAGAGTTGTATGTCAAATAATATGGATATATCTTTATTTATCATACATATTTATAATGCTAAAAATCTTTTATAAAAGGCAGCAATCCCCCCCTATGGAAATTTGAAATTCCAACTTTGGGAGGACTTTCTCAACAGCTGAAAACCCTTATTATAAAAATTTATGAGGGTGCCTTGAAATCTAAAAATTGCTACAGCCGTTTTGGTATCATAATTATATTAATATATTTCTAGATATAAACATCATTCAAAGCAATCATTGATAGAATGTATCGATTTGTCATTTGATCTCACAGATATTTACAATTTCCGATAGACATAAAACTAAATAATTCTATCGGAATTTGATATGAGTCATTGTTAGTAGGCGCACCTTCATCGGGGAGATCATTTCATCGTCTGATGTTGAATAGATAAATCAAAATACCTGCCCGATTCCGCTGAGAAGAGGCAACATTAATTGCCATTATTTGGAAACAAGTCCTTTTATTAATGGCTTCGAAATCAGATGTTCGAATTATTTACGAGGTTTTTATTTCATAGGAAATGTATTTAATAGACCATACCGCTGAGATTATAATCTTAAGAGCAGATATGATAAAATACCAATCGGATATAAATGAACATTTATTCGGTCAAATGATTGATCTCCATTATAAATTATTTCACAACGCTTTGTTACTTTTTTTAAATTTATTATTAATAATATTAAATAATATTTAAATTAGTTTATTTCCATGACTTTTACCAACAAGAAGTATTAATTCAAATTTGCTTATACTGCGCTTCTGTCAAGTGTTATATCTTTTCCTATTTTTGTTTCGATACATTTAGCAGTCTCTTTGCGGAAGCTCTAATTTAACTCATAGAAATAACAATGGCACGCGAATCGCTTTTTTGAGACGCATACTCATAGAAAAAATAACTATATTGAAAAGCTGTGACACCTTAGCAGTTAGTGTCGGAGTCAACGTTGAATATCTGTGAATAATAATAAATCTTTCCCCTTAGTGGATTAAGTATTTCTAGTTTTGCTACTTCAAGTGGAATAAACAAATGTTTTCTATAATATCACATGATTTTTTATTAAATTTAAAAAATAGATATCTGTTTAGAAATGCTGTATTGTTCAATTAGAAATTATCGTTAATCGCAAAAAGTGTTCTTTTTTTTCAACAATCTCTTGGTGGAAAAGCATTGTATTCAAATAATTAAAATCAGAACTACTGATATATTTAAAATTACAATAAAATAAAAACTTTATAAGGATATGAATAAGCAAGCCGTGATCATTTTTTATTCGAATTTCTTGTATAGTTGCCTTAACTGAATCGTGCAATTAAACTATCCACGCACTCCTGAAAATCGTTCAATTATCTGTTATTGCCCTTTTGTAAGAATATAAAAGTAATATGGTAGATTTTATTGTTACTCGTATCAGTTATCATCGCGCCCCTTTCACAGTTGTAAGCACTGCATCTATTTAAAATTCGAATGCCCTCCCCATAGTATCCATTTAGTGCCTACTTAGGCGAGATCATATGAAGCACTAGTATTGAAAGTTCCTTGGAGCCAGCTCATTATATTCCGCGTGCGTATCGTACGTACATTGAAATTAATTTGAATGGGTCTTAAAATTTAGTTGGCCGGTGTCGTGAGAATCGTGAGCGCAGGTGCTCGCGGCGTGCCGACACTGTCGACTACGTCGTGTAGGGCTGCTCAGCCTACTAAGTCAATTTCCCCCACAATTATTTTAGCTTACATCTTCCAATCAAAAAACACACACCATCACAATGTCCAGAATTCTAATATTATTACATTCTTTAACAACATTCATGAGTATGAAAAAAAAATGTATTTAAAAGCACGCCATTGTACAGCCTATCGTACTCTCAAATATCGTTAGTGATTAAACTAATCTAATTAGCATCAGTTGATAGTGCTCGCCATGGGCGAAACCGGTCCTGATCGAATAATTTTAAAGTGAAATAAGTACTAACCCTGTGTTTTTATTTTTATTCTAAGTAACAGTCTGTGTGGTCAACGACAGTCATTCGTTTCCCTGTTAGTCACGAATTACTTTCTCATCGCTTTGTCTGAATCTGGCAAAGTGAGAAAACAAATGACTCGTGAAGAATCTTATTTTAATTAAATGGTAAACTGTTTGTTATCTAAGTCTACCACTACTTTCTCAATGGTCGGCAGAGTGATGAAATAAATGATATGACTTGAATGAACGAGTGAAAAAGCGCAATTGATTTAAATTGTTGAATTCGCTTGAATAATATCAAACGTCCATAATTATTGACATGAATGTCACAAGTTTTGTAGAGAAAACATTTATTTACAATAATTATCTTTTTTTTTATAAAAAATAAATGATCCACCTTTAGGTAAGGTTTTACTTAAACGCTTTCCCATCTAAGAAGAAATGCTCAGATATTAAAACTACGAAGAAAATGTAAATAAAACTTACTTATGATATTAAGTATCATTTTATAGTTAACAAGAGCACATTTAATATTTAACGTAGAGAAGATATGCATTAATTTTTAGTTACCTTTTTATTGGCAGTTTTTTTTATATAGCAACCCTGTTGCGCGAATGACAACAAAGCTACTTCCTAGCTGCGAGCACAATATATCGTGCTTCGTGACGATTATTGTTTGTCAAAGTTCGAACAAGTCATTTTCGAAAATTTAAATTCGAATTTTAAAAACTACAGTTTTGAATTAAGTGTTATGCTAATTTCAGCTGCGTTACCTTATTTCTACACAGCCATTGAGTCAACAGCTAAAGATATTGAAACTGGCTAGATTTTAATTCAAAATGGAACAAAAAGATAATTATTTCATAGTGCTTATTATATTATTATTTTTTAATGATTTAATTGAATATAAAATATCAACTCCTGATGGAAATAAATGATTATTATATGTTTTAATCATAACGGTTTAGGCCAGAGTTTTTCAAACTATGTTCGCAGTATCGAGAATAGGTCTTCCGCTTAAGCTTGGGAAGCTAAAAAATTAAATGCAGTACAATAATATTGTTTCACCACGCATCCAAGTTCTTTCTACTGGCTTGAATAAAAAGTAAATTTATCGAATCGGAAGTTGCATTGAATCAAAATTGAAAATGTATGAATCTTCTGGTATTTGTGTTACACATTAAATAAAAATAGTAAAGAAGACTTACGCATTTTCGCATATTTATATGCTACTTGTCATCTTAAAGGCATAAACAAATTTAAGGCAAAACTTTATTGTACTTTAAAGTTTTATACACATCCTTCATGGCCTATAAATATTAGAATTCGGGAAAATATTTTTACAAAAAACAATAAGTTAATTAATGCAAAAGATGTTTCTATCTTTTGATAAAAAAATATTATTTTGGATGATTACAGTTGAATGGAATAATTTTGACAGTTTTTCCAACATTTAGGAATTTTTGACGGGATTTTATTTCAAAATTATTTTTAAAACTCTTACATATTTATTCAGATAAAATAAAAATAACAACCTGAAAAATAGTTTATGTGTGAATTGACCACATTAGTAAGTACTCCAATGTTTCCAAACAAGCTTGAATATTTTTTAGCTTCTGATTACTTCGTCATATCTATGCAGATCAGGATTTTTTTATTATGAGCCAATTCAAACTCAAGGAGTTGGCTCAGAGATAAGGTTTCAGCTTTTTAGTGGTGTGCTTGATATCATGAAGATGTTCAATGAAGGGGCTAAAGTCATCGAAGTCATTCTGAGCGTTCATTCATGTTTTTTTTTAAATGTTATAGAAGCTCTGAAAGTTAGAAGTATATGATTTTGTAAATTCCACAGTTTAATAATCGACTAATAAGCAGACTTTAAGCGTTATATGAACATCTTAAAGAAATAAAACTGTATGGTTTACTTCCGGTATGACACTCAAACTAACTATGTGATTTTCCTGTGTCCCAATAGGAAAGCTATATACAAGCCAAAATGTATAATTATACTAACCATAGAGATGTACTAATGTTTGGTATAATTTTTACTCAATTATCCGGTCCATCACAATCATGATTTATTAAGTAGGACTAATCAATAATCTACTTAGTTAGCGAGTACAGAAGGTTTGTTTTGCAAAAGGTTAGTTGACAAAAATGAAATAATAAAAAATGTGTAAATTCACTATCATGAAACTATTGTTTTTGGAATTGATGAATGCGATACAACATCTCGACTTCTTATTGAATTTTAAATTTAGGAAAGATCTTTTTTTCTGATTAAAATCGGATAATGGCGATACGGCTGAATGCATATTAGTTAAGTGCTAGCTCAAATTTTTAGATTTATGCTATATTATATTTATTTTTTGAAACTTTAAAGCATCTAGAATATTTTTTTCTTTATTCCAAAACAAGATATGATATTTATATTTCACCGCCGTTTTAGCACAATTGTCGTATCTTGTTGTATGGATAATCGCAAATCCTGAGATTTAAAAAATACGTGACAAAAAAGTTCGACTAAAAGAATAAAAACAATATAATTTGACGTGCATTCATTGTTCAATAGTTTGATACGATACATGTTACAATACACTCTTCAATTGAATTTTATTGATATACAATGTTCATAGTCTTTTTCCGTAATGAAAATGATGGACATTGAGTTATATTTCAAAAGCTCATATAACTCAATGACTCATTTTGATACTGATATTTGTAACGCAATTTGAGAAAGTTATTTACAGGGCTAAATATTTTACGTATCTGAAGTTTTAATTCGAACATTAATACAAAAGAAAATAAAACTGGTATTTGTCAGTTTTTAAAATACATTATTCATTCGCTAAATGGTATAACATAAACGTCAATGAAATTGAACCTTTTTGTTTTTCAAGTTAATGTTAACCAGACATTATCTTTTTTGTCACATAAACTGCAGTGGGTCGAAAAATGGGCGGTCATTAACAACTTAATTTATACTGGCTAATATTTCTGCAACCACTATCTACTAAAATATGAGAGAAATCTTGGAATATGGGCGACGTTGGTACTATTCAGTGACGTGGCAAGATTCAAAGTTCCGATGCAAAAAAAAAATATAACATACAAACCCTGGCTTATTTAAACTATATAATATATTAAATATATAATATAAAAATGTGATACTCTTATATGAAAAGAATAACTAAACACAGCGTTGATCTTTTTTTACTTGAAAAATAAGTTACGAGAGTAATTACCACGTAATTCTACGCAAATCGGCTACTTTTATCATTAAACCAATATTTTTTTCTTATGTTGTTTCGCTTATTCAATGACTAAAACTATTTTTGCATGTGGTACTATTATTTTTCAAAACAAACAATGTATAAATACTTTTAAGCCTAATTTATAGATATGATGAAACGATTTTATTTTAATAAAATATTTTTTTATGATACGCCGTTAGTACTGATGTTCTCCCGCCATCACTCTTGTCAACAAATATTTAAGAAGGCTATCTTAAAAAGTTGAAATGACATAAATCAATTACAATGCAGCTTCCAAAGTAACGCAGATATGGATAGTCCATGCCACCGTATGTGTAAAATATTTCCAAATTTCAATAAAAAATTGCCATAAACATTTAAAAATATAAGGTTACACATTTGTTACGTCTCCTTCTTGGTTTTATATGAACAGGAAAGAGTGTGGCGTTACCCATTTAGGAGGTTATTAGAATGCAGTTGTCAGTCAAAATAATAAATCTCATGAAAGATATTGCCATGGGTGATTAAATCCAAACTTATGGAATATCAAAGTCATTGATTTATTGCTAAGCCATGGATATCTAAGACCAAAATAAGTCCGAAATGGACAGATGTCGAGACGGGGAGCAAAAGTGGTGGCGCCATTATATCTGAGCGCGATAACCATCTTCACCCGAAAAAAACCATACGGGCTCTAGTCCATTGTGAATTGTGACGGCTGAGGTCCCTGGACATTTGGATAAATAAACTCAGTCCAAGTGTGTATTTGACATATTGTATCGTGATCTTTCAAATAATCATTTGTTTTAAAACTTGTCAGAAGTAACGCCCATTTAGCATCTGAGATAACTTACACCTTCAAAAAACCCATTTTACATCATTATAATAAGATGTATATCCGAGATAGTTGAACATATGTTTTTCACATTGGAACTAATATTATGTTTCATTCTCGCATTTTGAAATCGATCTAATTATATGTGTGGAAAAGAATGCTCTAATAGAACTACCCTTCAACTAGTATAAAAATTACTTTCTCACTTATGTTTCTCACATTAGTCAGATTATTTGCTTAGCCCAGATTATCTTTTAAGTTAAAGTAAGTTCTTTAAAAAAAATACAGTCTTAAAATGAATATTACTCATCAAGAGTAAGTTTAATTTAAAAACAATGAATTATAGGATTCCAATTAAAATGCAAATTACATGCTATCCATATTAAAATGTATTATTTCATTATCAATGTTTTTAAAAATAAAGTGTAAAAAAATGAATAGTTTCCATCAATTTGAATCGAAGCTACGAAAAAGCCAAATCGTTTACAGTAGAACCTCAAATATTCGAAATAAATTGTTAATAAGGACTAGGGTAAAACCTACAATTGTCGACCACTTAGGATTTTTTCAACATTAGTATTTTTTTGTGGACACATCATAGAAGAGGCAAAATAAAAAAATACTGCTAGATTGATGATTTGTTTATAATAATAAAATTTTAAAATATGTAAAAAAAAATGGTACAAAACTACAATTATGGGCCATTTTCTGCAATTATTGGCCATCCCAAAAGTTGTAATAATTTTTTTTTTTTTTAAACAGAAACTAGATGTATAATTACATGACCCCAAATCATTATTGAGTGTAAAATCAAGTGCTTTATTGGATTCAAACATCATTTGTTAAGCTGCAGTTATTGGCCAAAAATTTTCCTAGAAATATCGGAGAAATGTAATAAATACATATATAGGTGATTAGTCATATTATTAAAACATTATTCATGCAATAAAAAATTATATTTTATGATTTTTTTATAAGAATTTATAGCATTAGCTTGGCTGGCCACTAATAGAAATTGTATGTGTTTTTGGAATCAGTTCTTGGCCACCATCATAATAATCTTTTACAAAAATATTTTCAATGCATAAAAATAATTATTTTATAACTTCACTAAAGACGAACAATTCTGTTCAATCAAAATTTAAATTAATTAACTTACAAACGTGTATGATGCTTTTAGACTGAAGTCCAATCCTTATGATATTTACAAGAGATCTCACTAGCTTCGCGGTGACACTCCGGCTGTCTGATAAAATTGCGTTTTTGGAGTTGTTTGAAAATTCTTAAAATCACAATTTTATGTTTAAACGATAGAGGAATAATAAGGGAACTATATTAATAAACCAAAAGCTGGAAATGTTGTTTTGGTTTATAAAAAAACTACATTTTATATGTAAGTGGCCACTAATTGTAGCTGGCCTACAATAGGAGGTTTTACCCTATTCAGATAACGAATAATCGAGTGAATGTTATTAATGCACTATTGATTTGAATTAAAGTATAATTTTGAGAATAGTATATATGTAGTTGAAATATTTTTCTGAAAAAAACATTCATCTGTTATTATAACAAACGCTATTCTCAAAGTCAATTGACCTAATTCTATTGAATTTATCGCTTGTATTGTAGAAATAAAGCTTGATGGAATAAATTTAAGCTTCAGCAAACAATTGAATATGGAATAAAAATCAAATGGACAGGTAAGCAATCGCGTAAAAATTCTTTTTTTTTATATATTTATTCACTTTGTTTTCTTATTTTTGAGATATTTTCACTCTTATATTATAAAATTGAAACGGCAGGTAAATTAATTTCGTGTACTTCGATAGATGACACTGTTCGTCACGTGTTAAATGTTTTTTTTGCGCAATCGATACAATCTAGGATTTTAATTATTAACTTTAGAACTCATAGTCAATTAAAGTTTTGTTTTTTTTTACAAATTTTGTAACGAAAAAATAAAAACAATGTTTTATTTGTCCCGCAAATTGAATTTCATTATAGTAAAAAGTCAAGTGTGTACTCTGGGATGTAAATATGAAATTATAAAACTTACTTGATTTTATTTTACATACTATCGAAGGTGTATTTTTAGTTTCTCGTGTCCACCGTAGTGGTAACTCAGCCGAGTAGCTTTATTCCCTGATTATCGACTTAAGGGGATCCCCCCATGTGATATTTTGAAACAATCTTTTTTTTCATAGAATGATTCTTAAACACGTGTAGAATATGCCGGTAAAGTGATTTTACAATATTTAAAGTCGTTGGAAAGTAATTGCAGTTATTACACTTGTTTCGAGGTGGAAAATCGGTCATATTTTGACGCTTTGAGATTATACATGAGAACTTTCAATACACATGTAATGTCAATTCATAAAATAAACCAATTTAAGCAAGCGCAAAGCTAGCAGCTTCAAACGTCTTAAGACAGGAAGAAGAAAGAATTATCTATGGACCAGGCGTAGCAGATTAATGGGCAGTAAAGATTTCATAGTTGACGCGTTTTTCTCAAAACGGTGTTTTCCTAACTGGCCTCGACGATATCTCAAGAACGTGTTAACCGATTGCTTTTAAATTTCAATGATAGATTAAAAACATGTTTTGTCATTTTTTGGCGCTTGAACTAGGATAGTGAAAAAATTCCCAGCCGTTTTGTTTTTACGTAACCAAATAGTCGAAAAAAATCATGAAATTTGAACTTTTTTTTCAAAAACTCAATTGTTCAATTTTCCACATTTTCAAAAGATCCTAGTTCAAACGATTTTTACAGTTTTATAAATTAAAACGCCGTTAAATTTTTTGATTTCCACTAAGCCAATCAGCCGGTCGGATGGAGGCCGTTTACCATATTTTTTCGACATTGGCGCGTTTGGAGTGGTGCACTACACACTGTGATGGAGATTTAAGTCTGAAAATATTTTGACTTGCTGTTAAAATGTCATAAACATGTGGTAAAACTTTCAAACTTCTACGTTAGTAAATTTCGTCAAAAAAAATCGCAAAAAATCTAAAAAAAACCGGCCGTCACATGGAGGGACCCCCTTAAAGCATGGGTGGGTCACAAATCTAAATATGTTTTGTTTTTATTACCTGTGTGATACGGTTCATGGCTGGTATTTACAATTAAGTTTGAATAGTAGCTTATATGAAATCATTTTTTTTGCATTCAATTAGGGGAAAAGTGGCAGTTTTGTTTTTCAAAACAAATATCAAACTACTAAGTAAAATGGTTAACTATTCTACAGCATACAGTTTAATATTAAAGGTATCTTACATATATCCAATACAGATCGTTGGTCATATCTTCGCCGTTGTTGACGGCTTAGTCTTGTGTAGTGTAGTAGTGTCGATTTGTATGACATAATAAAGTAAACCTCCCAAGGAGATTTTGAATATAAAATTTAGCACTAAATTTACTAATAACTCTATAGTAAAATGTGAGCGGTGACTTATATTATCATACAGTCATTTCGGCCGTATCCTGAATACGTTACTTGATAGAGAACCCGTGTTTAGATTGTAGGCAAACATTTTTCAAATGACAGATTTTATCGGAGTGTCGCGTGTTTGGCTCCAATACCGGTAATCGATACTTATTTTGATTTTGTTTTCTACCGCAGTTTATATATTGTGGCATTATTATTATTGAATTCTCAATATGAATATGTTTTTTTTGATATTTGCCTTAAAATAATAATGAAGTTTTTGCCGGCTCATGATAAATTATTACCGATACTCAAAAAGACTCGGTAATTAGTTGAAAGACAGTATTTCCCGATTCCATCTTACTCTCCTCGTACTCACTCAATTGCCTGTCGTTATCGTCTTTGGTATTCCATTTTCTTATTAGTGCTGGACATCGTTTGAAAAAAGAACGTTTATTAAGCAGTGTCGTTCTTAATAACATTCAATTACGAACAAATATGATAGTGTTTTAGTAAACATATTTGCTTAAAGACCGGTAGATTAACACAAAATAGAACCCTATTTCTATAACATTTTTTATAAAATCCTATTATTTGTAAATGATCATTTATTTACATAATTCGTATTGAAAGCAATCCATTAAGTGTAACATAATTTTAATTTAATTAATTTATATTTTCAACTGACCATTTCTATGTAGTTTGTTTATTGACTCAACAGAGCCGGATTTAGATGTAGGTAGCTTTATATACTTAATATATATTTATATACAACTACTTCTTAGAGCCCAATAGCTTCCTGTATTCAAAAAAATCGATCATAGTAACCGTTGAGTGTCATAGTAACGTGATATCAAATAAAAAACATGAAACACGTATATAAATTTGAATGATAGTTAACGATGTTGTAAAAAAAAGTCGGCCCCAAAACAATTAACTAGTAGTAATACGTTATGGTATTTACAATAAATGACAGCTAGAGGCAAATTTGATCTAAAATAAAGGTCACACAAAAATTAGCATTATTATTATTACTGCAACCGGATATAGATATTACTTTTGCAATTGTTGCAACAAAAAAAAAATCTGCGGCAAATGTTGGTAGACATTTTTTGTGCCCCAGATTACGTTGTCAGTCTGAGAAATTAAGATTAATGAATTTATATTCGGTGAAAAAATAATTAATTGATATTACAAAGCATACCCACTAATCATGACATCAACATACTCATCAGTCAACTTAATATGTTATGAAATAATGTTTAGTTTTGAAAAATATTTTTTTATATATTTAGTAATTGTTTAATCAAAACATATTATTACACTTTAAAAACTTTAACAATTAATAATTGTTGCATAACATTCTTGAGATTTATTGGTCGGTATAAATTCTTAGTATAGTTTTTTCCAGGAAATATTATATTCCTCATTAATTATAGATGGTAAATTATTTATTTAATAGTAATTTCAATATGAGTACTATATTAATTATATTGAAGTATAAACATAATGTATAAAAATCTTTTATGACGCACTGAAAACTTTACACTTATACGTCAGTTGAATGTATACAAAGAAGTAGGTTGAATATATGAACGATAAAAGTTTATTCCCCCAACTCGTGAATACTTGAAAAGTTTAAATCACATAAACGTATCTAAATAAGATTGTTATCTAACATATAGAAACTTCTTATCAGATATAACACTCAGATGATAACACTTTATATAATGACAGGAGAATGCACTCTATGAATTTTTTGATCTACTCACCTCTTGGGGATTAAAAAAATCGTCGTGCCCATCGTTCCCTGAGCATCCCATATCCTGCAGGAGCGGAGTCACATGACGCTCCCATTCATCCATGGCAGTCGTCCCACCACCTATATTCTCACAGGAAAATATATACTAAGCACTACAATAGGTATTCTACTCCCCCATTGAGGAATGCGGCCACTGAGGGCTTCCGTATCCGCGGGTTAGACGGCGCGGGCCGTCGTTTGACGTTTGAAAATGCGCGGGAAACGACGCACCGCGTCGAGACGACGTTCTGTCAAAAAATCGGAAAATGCTATGCCGCGGCGCTGGCTGTTCGGACGCGACGCGCCGGGTTGGAGAGTGGTGTCGCTCTAGTATCGGTCGTCGATTATGCCGTCGAGAGCGGAGCGTACCAGCCTGGCGGAATTCAAGAGTCGATGTGAGGCAGAGACTGGGGCAGGCGGCAGCGCGCGCGAGCGAGCGGGGGCGGTAGGTGTGTGCACCGATCTATCCGTCCTTCTATACGCCGCTCTCTCTACGAGGCCCGCCCGTTAGCCTGAGTATGAACTTTCGCTACGAGCAACGGAGGAGTTGTGGCCCTCCTATAATACCAGCGCAGAGGTATTTTCCAGGTGTAAGGCGAGTTAAAGATGCCTCAACAGTCACCGGATTGATAAAACGGTCACCCATAAGGCCGGCAACCTCAACAGGCTGCAGATACTTGCAGACATCGTGAATTCATAGTCATTCGAAGATCTACGTACACTTACCCTCACAGTCGATTTCTTTTCAAATCAACGTATTACACATACCAATAAAATATCCAGAACTCTTTACGTAATTGTATGCCAAATATTGTAATATGTTTTAATGCACCTGTACTATCGTATTGCTTACATATCTCTTTACCCTTATTATATTTATTTAATTAAAACAGTATTTTTCATTGCACAATACGATTACAAGCTGAAACAATTCTGTATTTTTGTTTTAGAAATCAAACTAATACTGCCAATGTTTACTTTCTCCTTAAATATTTACTCGGCCATAAACACGTAAAAACATGTAAAACTTCTATGGAATAAGATCTGGTAATAATATTTACGAAAATATTTATTTACCTGGTATTTATTACTTGGGTAGTAATCTAAATATCTACATACAAAACAATAAAGAAAGGTGGATTGTAAATCAATATTTCAAGCGACAAAGCATCTTATCTAGACATATTAAAACAAAAAGCATAAGTACCTGCATAGTATGAGTTGCAAAATTCATTCATGCCAAATAAATTTTATATTACTTCCTTCTATAATAATATACCAATGGCCTATAATAGGGTGATTGTGATATCCCGCTGTTTACAACAGTCGTAGTAAAAAAATACTTAGTTGCTATGAAAAAGCTAAGCACCGTGACTTAAAGAAACTAAGAAAATGCTCTTAGGTTATGAAATGTTAACTTTATTTTAGAAGGTTATTTATTTATAAAAAATAGTTTACCGTTTTCGACCATTGCGAATATTTTCAACTGTAACTACATAAAAAAAATCATTAGCATACTCGCTTTCGTTATCGTATGGTATGGTAGGCTATAGTTTAATTTAAGGGTTTAATATATTACATATTATTACACTACAATCATCATCCAGAAACTTGAACTGTTAAATTTATTCAGTCGTATCAAGCGTTGGAATGGTCTAATAGTAATTTAGTTGATTCAAAAATTTCTAACTGAAAGAATCAATCACTATGCGTAATAAATGGTCATTTTCACAATTGTACATTTTAATTTTTTTAAATAAATTGTGTAATATTTAATATTTTATGCATTTACCGGTCAATTTTTAACTCTTTTGGACTGTCGTTGGTCTCTGTTAATCAAAAAAAAATATTTTCACGTGAAAGAATATATCTGTCTTCAATCTACATATTTATATATTTTATATTTTTTAAATATATGAGTTGCATCTTTTTCTGATGATTCTGTGAACTAAAATTATCTTTCACCATATCTATAGTCATTTCCTAACTTGATTTTTTTCCCACAATCTAAATCATGAGGGAATAGCTTACAACATGTTCTCGTAAAAAAAACTTTTTGTGAGAACGCTTTATGGTGCGTCTGAATCGTTGGGTTTTTCAAATTTATAAACTAATAATACTTTTAACCAAATCATTGAAAAATGATATTGTGTTTTTTCTAAGCAAAACTGATAGCTATTTATGTAATGCCTCCTTTTAAAGAATGTATATTCACCAGGGCTGTGGAGTCGAAGTCGGAGTCGGAGGTGGAGTAGGAGTCGTCGCGGTATTTTAGCCGAAGTCGTACCCGGAATAGGAAATTTTGAAAAGTTTGAACATTTTATTTTTGCATAAAATATGTAAAATTTGGCTATTGGCCAAATTGGTTGGTTTGTATATATTTGAATACACATAAATTGGAAAGGTAGGAAATAAACGTGGCGAAATTAAGCCTTTTTTAGTTGGAGTCGTGTTTTTGGTAAATGCCGGAGTTGGGTTGGAGTTGTAATTTTTTTAACGACTCCACAGTCCTGATTTTCACAAGTCACTTTTCCGGTAAAACAACGACACAAGTGACGAATTTATAATTCTTCAGGAAATCATTGTTTTCCTTAACGTATCGTTTTAAATAAAAGAATTAAACGATGATGCATATTTTTAGTGGCAGATAAATGTTTTACAATTGTGTCAATGTTGCATTGGATAA
This sequence comes from Himalopsyche kuldschensis, assembly GCA_028554975.1. Classification (NCBI taxonomy): domain Eukaryota; kingdom Metazoa; phylum Arthropoda; class Insecta; order Trichoptera; family Rhyacophilidae; genus Himalopsyche; species Himalopsyche kuldschensis. The sequence goes on from JAHFWI010000038.1 coordinate 9,579,798, forward strand.
ATTATTCTTTTTTAGTACGTCGCAGTTCACTGAAATATCTTAAAATGTACACTTGCATCATTGTTCTGTCGAAGAAGCGATTTGTTTAAACTGGACATATGAGTCAAATTTAAAATAAATATACATAGTATTTTTAATGACTTTTTTGTTTAATAATGAATATAATTCTGGCAGAACTATTTACATACTTGATATTTTTAGCTAAAACAATGGTGTTCTTTCTTTCTACTATGCCACGGTTTCCCAACTGATGGGTCACGACGGGTTTTCTATGGGGTCGATAAATTATGTAATTTAAAAAAAATCGTTGTTTTTTTTTTAAATACCTAATAAAAATGCCTTTTTGCATTGCATTGGGTTCACGGGTTACGTGGCTTTTATAAAAAGAGGTCGCCACCTGAAAAAGGTTGGTGACCTATGTACTTTGCGATTGACGTTTCAATCAATATACAGTTTTTCTTATTTAAATTTTCTAAACAAATTCATAATGATAGAAACACGCTCAAACTTAAACGAAAATTATTTCATACATCACCAATATGAATATTCAATATCGGCTGTAACCCAACTAAACTACGAAGAAAAATTTATTTTCCAGCCTCTATCCGATCCGATGCGCACTGGGAACTAGCCAAAATAAATGTATAACCCAAGGTACTGCGGTAAATACGCTTAATATTAGTTTGTAGTTAAATTCAGGTAACGAACATATTTACAATACATATACGTATCCCTCGATGCGAAATATCGCAGAGCGTTACTGTATAATAAACTGTATGTATGTATATTGTAATGTACCTATATTACAATATATCCACTAATATACAGCATAAGCTCACCGGAGCAACTGCTTGTGGTTGAACATATCCCAACCAACATACTCACTTATATTAATACGTCAGTATAAATAATAACCGACATACACCGGCATTCCTAATACCAACATAAATACTTAAATACCGGCAGTGGCGTTACGATGTGAAAAACTTCGTACATTCATACTCGCATCGAACTACAAACTGTCTAATTTCATGTGGACAGTTTTTATAAAAAAACTTAATAATTCAAACATCATGCAAAATTTTGCTTTTTCAAAAACACACTTAACTTACAAATAAAATTAACGCAGATAATTTTCGGAATTTTTATATTCCACTCGATGCTTATATTATTGAGTTTTTTTTTGAGAAGCTAGCTGGGTTGCAGATTAAACAGTTGATATGAATCTATTGTATTTGGACTTTTTGGAGAAAGGATAAAGAATATCAGAATACTGTACATTAAATCGTTTCCGCTTTGGATTTTTTTTAAAAATTTCATCTATTTTGATAACTGAATTGATAATATCGATTCAGTACTGGTTACATCAGAGTTAAAAAAAATGATTTCTAAATGTATGTCTATGATTGATTTATGCTTTTGAATCAACTGACATTGTCAATTGATTTTTGATTTTTCTGTAAATGAGAAAAAACGGTGAAGAACTCGGTGAAGAAAGAAAGGTTAGATGATAAATAAGGTGTAAAATTTTACAAATTCGCCATGAATTTCAATTACGCAACTTTGACTATGAACGCCAATGATTTTTAGATATACCTACCTACCTACGTGAACTTTCATTCGCTTAATAATATGTAGGTATAGATATTGATGCCCACAGAGATGTATAAATATGAGATATTCATATCGTATTTCTCGTTTCAAAATATTTATGGTCAATATTTACGACCGTGTTAATGTTAAATGCTCAGAATTCAAATATTATATGTGGCCGAAGCTAACACAGAACACAGCTAAGTCTCGGTTGGAGCCTGATTGACTTAACGCTGATTATTAAATTAAAAGTAATGCCAAAGCATATTGATGTGTTTTTGCTCATCAAATATATAAAAAAATGTTTTACATTCAATTATTTATGATCTTTTTTGTCGTCGATTGAGCTTTTTTATAAGCTCAAATAAATAAGTTACGCATACTTCATCAACTGGCGTAGTTTTTGAAATTCAATTGTAAAATAAAAATAAAAACTAACAGTTTTTTGCCCACCTGACACGCACTCTAAACTATTTAAAAGGTATGTGGTTCATAAAATCTCGTATCGGCTGTATTAAAGACTATTATTTTAGTTATTTTATGAAAAGTTTCAATAATTGACTGGCCGAACTAATGAATTTACAATACATACTTTAAAGTAAGCCTCCGTTTTTAGTGAAATATAGGACGCAGTTGTCGTTTATTCAATAATAAAAAAAACCCGCATTGACTGCAAACAAAATTTTAACTAAACTTTCTTTACCAGATCTTATAATCACAACTTACTAAACTCTAATTCATATTCCTCTTAAAACCTTGACAGTGGTGAATTCAATTTCAAACGTACGGGTTGTCTTAAATTAGCTTACAACATTTTTCAATTAAATGAAATTTTATATTACTTTATAATCACCAAATTTTATCCAATTAATCTTATGGTGGGCAACCCTGGCTCAGATCAAAAAATTAAAAGTGTTCCAAGAGTAACTTAATGTTTATATAACAATCCTACGCACAGTAAAATGAACGGATCGAACAGATAAAACGATTAAGAATTTTACGGCTATTATTTACAGCTCTCATACAAAAATGATGCAGTGTAATTAATTTAAATAGATACTAAGTTGTTCAATTAAACGAAATCGTTAAATATATAAACGATTTACGGCTTGGGCGCGTTGGATTAATTACTCGCTCATTTGCATACGAAAATAACGATATTCTTATAAAGAATAATTTTCTTTCGTTCGTAAAAAAATATCAATCATCTTTGCGCTATTTGTTTACGTGTTTAGATCTTTACTGTTGAAATTATACATTACAAATTTCCGACTTAGCTTCGAAATAAAGAACTAAAAATCAGTGAAAGAAAAGGAAATAAAAGTTAAGGAAATTGACACTTTTCGGTATTTTAAATGCTAAAAACAGATCTAAAAAAGTGATATCAATTGCATAATTAGTTATTATGAACCATTTTTTTCTGACAAGATGTTGGTTTCGTATGTTAAATGGCAATACGTCATTAAAATAATATTACAATTTTACAATAAATCCTGTTTGGCTTTGTAATAACTCTGATTTATTATTGGCATGTATAAGTGAATAATCTTTGCGTTTTTAAATAACTACATAATGACCAGTGGCGGCTGGTGACGGGGTGTTGGGGGTTGCAAAGGAAGATTCAACTATTTTTCCGTACTACGGAAGAGAAACAGTTGGTATTGCGAACATCTGAATTGAATGTCCATGCTATAGAAGTCTTTTTAAATCCAATGAATAGGAAAAAACTCTTGCAAAAATGGTTGAATCTTCCTTTGCACCCCCCAACACCCCGTCACCAGCCGCCACTGATAATGACGAAGGCTGGATTTCATATAAACTAAAATATAGTAATGAAGGGTAAGGAAGAAAAATTCTTTTTATCCTATAATGAATGAAACATGACAAGATATCGAAAAGATCGTTTTGCTAAAAATATCGATTCTTATTATTCGAAATCGCTCGTCAAAATTACCTAATAAGTAGCAAGACTGGCAAGATATACATATATTTTGTAAAAATAAGGGTGTACCAACATTAAATTTAAACGAGCAATATGAACCTGAACCGGAATGTAATTATTTCAGAATAACCATAAAGATTTTACCGACGAAATATGTTTCTCATTGATCAATAACATGGGGTTATTGATGAAGCGTACAGTAGTTCGTTCAAAGGTGCTTATATACGTAAAATTATAAAATTTATTCATACATATAACCGATAACTTTAGCTATTACCATTCGCATATTTTTGTATAATATTTAAATGTATCTGATTTTTTATTTTAAAAAATCCGGGTCATGGCTGAAATATTTTGATAAAAAACAATTGATCGCATATATTGAAAATGGATGCTATTTTTTTGGCGTCCGTTTCCTATCGTGAGGTGTATATTTTTTCTGTAGCGCTGTTTGATTGTTATAAAATGTTTTGCAATTCAAGCCCATAACTTTTCGATATTCGGCGGACACTTTTTTATACTAAAAATGTTCATATCTTTTTTTTATTAATTGCTCCAAATCAAAAAAAAATAGTTCTCTTTTTATTTAATAAATATTACCCCTGATAATACCATTAACAATAGCTCTACATTTATTAAATTAATATTACTCCTGATGACGACCCCTTTGCTAAACGGGTGTTAGTACGAATATCGGAATAGGAAGAAGCTTTGGCTACCAATGGCTACCCATCATAATAACAATATGCGTAAGCATAACATTAATTGCGTATCTGCCTGATGCGGTACTTCATCTGAAGCCAGGACTTCAAATGAAAGACAGGTTACTATATAATAGTATATATCTATATGTATGTATGTGTATTTATATTATTCTAGCAAAAAATATTTCGTGCTATATATACACTAATATATTTTTTAGCCATCATGATTTTTTTAAATTGTATCTACTGTTTTTGATTCGAATGCAAATGCTTACGATATTTGTGGGATTTAGGTGGCATTTTATTTTTGGTTGCTATACGACTTCAAACTAGCTTATTATGATATCACAAATGTTTAAATAATTAACATTTTAGTCACTATTCTTTTGAGAATTGAGTGAGAATTTTCTAACGATGCAAGGAAAACCGATCCAGAACATGCTGTGAAATAAATAATAAACATTGTCTATACAATAAAAATCGACATTTACATCACTAAATGAAGGAATATTCGTAAATAAAGTTCCATATTGAAGCACTGGAAATCGGGGTGTACCTGTGAGGATTATCGAATAAATTGCCCTTAATATAGATAACCCAAACAAACAAAATATAATGGTGAGCGCTTCAAATAAGAATTCTTTTCAAAGAAGAAGGTTTTTTCGAGATATGTTCGAAAAAACATATTTTATTTTTGTTGTATTTCGATACTAGGAATACAGTTGTGCTTTATAGTATCATTTATATTTTATTTAATGCGACGAAATATCAATATATTTTTTTATTGAAGTATTAAAATCATTTTTAGTTAGATCACATATACGGTTTGCTATGCCAGTGTGTTAAGTTGTGAGGAAATTAATGAAATCAAGAATTGTTAAGTGGATAGGAATAGCATACATATGTATTTTTAGCGAATATTTTTTTCACTGTTCATCTATACAGCTTTACATCATTGAGTGTACAATTAAAGCCCAATAAATACACGTATAAACAAGAGGCATTATCAGACATTTTCAGTAAATTATTTAATTTTGCTTGTCAAAATATTTTCCGTTATAGAACTGAGCGAAAAATCTTAGTATGCCTTTTCAGCATTTGTTATCTTTTTTACCGTAGCGATTCCTTCTGATCGACTATTTTTTCAATGAATAATTAGTTGCATTATGTAAGTAATCAAATATTTATGACTTTTGTAAAATTGAAGATATGTTTGTATTATAAATAGCGATGTTTAAATAGTCGTCAGCGAACAACTTTAGTTCGTCGTTATATAATAAGTTGAACAAGAAACTTAATATTCTGCCGCAAGGAACAATCGGTAGGCAGACAAACCTTCCTAATTTGTACAATTTACTTCATAATTTAGTTTAAAAACGTACCCACAAAATAATACATATTTTTAGCCCGGTGTTATACGGCGCAATTACATCATCTACTTATCAGTTGCCCTAACAACACTCAACTTAACATACAATAAATACTCTACGTTTTCTAAATAAGAGTCAAAAGAAAATATGTAAAAAATACTCGCGTCGATCGCAGTAACCGAGTGGAATTTTGACCTACCCGGTTGCTCAATACGAAATATTAATAGATATAAGATTTTTTTTTAAGCTTCAGATGTTTATGATGTGCTCGTATCTGTCCACTCAACCCCTGTCTAATTTTAAGGGAGCGATACCCAACTAACAATTCTTTCATTGCGTCATCGTTTCCTTTCGTACTCTTAAAAAGTTTATTTCATGACTGACTTACAATTATCTTTTGTTAAAAAATCTTACGGTTGACCTACACCAGTGGTCGGCAAACTTATTCGAAAAAAGGGCCAAATATGAACATTGCAATGATTAAAAAAAAATTGGGAACCAAATCTCTTTATTATTTTAATACACGTTTATAATAATTTTAGACCTTCATTAGTTATGGGTACACTGAATAAAACTACTTAATACATATTTTGTATATGTATATATGTATTTTATTTATAAAAAAAAAAATATGTCAGTAAATATTATGTATAATTTAAGTTTAAGGATACCTTTCTTTCAAACACTTAATGCGAACAATGTCATTGCATTTTATTAGAAAGTTTAAGTAAGTCTGTTTTGTAGGTTGTTGTTTTTAATTTTAGGCACGATTCCAGGTTCTCATAAATAAGACTACTTCTGAGGTTACTCTTGATAAAATTCATGCTTGAAAAAGATTGTTCACATGAATACATAAAACCGAAAAGGGAAAGATCAGCAAACGCGATCAGTTGATCATATGAATCAACATCATATTCCAGACGTTGTAAATTATTAGTCTTTTAAAGCAGACCACTTTTGTTTTAAACTAAGTTCACATTTCATTTTCTCCAGTATTTCCAAATCAATACAGAGACGTTCAAATTTTGAGCTCCATATTTCCTTATTTTTTATATCCAGCAATTGTATTTCACATTTACCAATGTCGATGCCAAAAAATTTCAATTTTTTTATAGTAGCATTAAGAGTGTTTTTGACGAATGATAAGGTCGCTTTGCTGTTTTTAAATTCTTGAAACCTGCTGAAAAATACTTCCCTTCCATTTACAATTGTTGTTTTAAATAGTGTTTATTAATATTTGAATTATTTTCTTGGCGATCCTTTAGCAGGCTTGGAAAGTGAAACAATGTTTCCTATTCAAAATCTTGAGCAAAAAGTGATAATTTATTTTCGAATGAAATTACTTCTTCTAACATCAAAAAAATTGTGTTTCCTTTCCCTTGTAGTTTATGATTAAGCTGATTAAGATGAGACGTGACGACTACCATGAAATAAAAGATTTTTATCCACTGATCGTCTGTTAATTTTGGATAGTGAACATCGTTCTCAATGAGAAATACTTTGATTTCTGGTAATAATGATGCGAAACGTTTTAAAACTTTCCCTCTGGATCACCAACGTACCTTGTTATAAATGAGAAGATCAGCGTACTCACTACCCCATGCAACTAAACATTCTTTGAGATGGCGATGATTAAGAGCTATAGCTAAAATAGAGTTGATAATCGTAATTACCTCGGCAGGACTTGCGCGCCGCCCTAAGTGGATATTTGTATTTTTTTTTATATTTATGTCTGAGCCGCACTTTGCCGACCACTGACCTACACGTTCCATATTTTCAAAATTTTGATCAGAAATGGTTTTAAAAAATCTTGAAAAAGGCTTAATTTAAGAAATTTGAAGCCTAAGAGCTGTAAATCTGTAGAAAGCGGTGGTAAGTAGAACGTCGAGTACTCTGTGAAAAAAGCGATTCGGTAAGCCAATATATGAAAAAGAAAAAAAAAATACTGAAACAGCGATATATCGGTTACAAAAACTAATTGCTTTCAGTTCGTTTTATCATTGTTTTATAATATTTGTTTCATTTAAAAATTCCGATAAATTTTATTTACACTTTTTATTTCCATGTAAATTATATTAAGTATATTTTTGGTTATTGTACCTATATATTGTGTTTGTTGTAAGACTGCAATATTTTCTATCCGATAAGGCTATCTGAGTGACAGAATAAATGTTAACCAGCATTAAGGGCCACGCTTTTTTTCTTTCACACACTAATATAATTTTGATTTAAATAACATTTTGCTTCTAAGGCCATTATGACTAACTGATAAAATCGAACGGGAGAAATTTCCGCCATGCGTGACTCGCTTGACGTCACCATTTTTCTGCTTTATTTAATGAATATTTCACTTACTAGGCTGTTCTATTTCAATTGCTTTTTAATCATAATTAAGGAACACTCAAATTTGTCACAATTTAATCTATTACTTATGTTATATTTTACGGAACGAATATTTTTTGTTGCCTTATTAATATTCAATTAATACATTTAACCTATCAAAAATTAAGCGCTACTTTAATAATAATTTCATAATTTTTATTTCAATCGTACGTAATATTGTAAAAGTATTTCAGGCGATATCAGAAGAAGTTTAAAATGAAAAATGCACAATCAATACACAATAGTTTATATAAGTATGCTGAGAAATCTGGTGATTATAGTATTGGATAACATAATTCAACGGTAGTCGAGGAAATCGGTCACACAAATTATCTGAATATGTTAAAGTTTTCAGCACTTATGTCGAAAAAAATCACAAACAACTCCCTTCATGACGAGAGTCATATTTTGCAAGTTATATGAACAAACAATGCAGATTATTTTGTCTGAAATAACATATAACATAAGCATTTCTTTTCAAGTGTAGAAATGTCAGGCGACACCGTGGACGAAAAATTTGGCGACTTCGCGGAAGATATCATATTTTTTTTCTAAGCTTATCAATCTTATATTGATGTAACATAACGTTCCTTTTTTCCTATTGTACATTACTTATAAACCCGATAATGCTGCTCATAATATTCATAATCTTCTAATAATGCTCATAATCGATAAAATATCACATATAAGCTTCCTGCTATTTAAAAAAAAAATGGTAAATATGTACATATATTTTACACTTGAAGTCAAATAATTCTTCCATTAAGTTCTGTATGTAAATTTATAATTTTTCTCATTATTAATACTGTTATACTTACGATAATTAATTATAATAAGATATTGTAAATATTCAATCAATTTCACAAGGAATCGTGTCAAAATACTTCCGTTAGCTTTTTCTATTGTCTACCGTAATTTCTTCGACTATTTACATAATCATATTCATAAACTGGTCTCGATATAGGAATAAATCGATGGGATTTTTCCATTAGCTCACGCATAATACAATATTTTACTAATATATTTCTTGCATTGTAAATAATGCGAAACTTTCTCTTTGGCATTTAAAAATAGACACTGACAGAGTGTCTTGATTGAATGTATAGTGAGGAATATTATAATAACGTACACTTAAAGTCTATTTTAATTACTAACATAAGCCAAGTTTTCAAACAAAACAAATCGAGTTCTTCTTTGGCCATATCTACTTCTTTTGTGGAGTAACCGAGCAATGTCAACTGAATTTTCCGTAACCTGCCTTTCGTTTTCCTTCCTTCCTTGTCATCCTAGCATCCTTAAGTTTCGCTGAGTACACCCTGCAACCCACTGAACTGAAGAAGTACAGGAAAACTGGGTTGAGCAATTATAAGTAACTGATCGTTTACTGTGCATTTTTGTATTATTGAAAGCTTATAGGTAAACCAACCGAATCATTATCGGCGCTGGGTGCTCACATCGCCCCACCCGCTTCGGATTGCAGTCCATCATAGGGTGTATCTCGCAATACGACAAACTCTCGCTATATTATTTTATTGATTATCAACAAATATAAATTTACAGCTTTTGCAATGGGAAAAATATTTAAAACATTGTAATAAAATACATTAGAAATTGGCAAGACAGTCAAATTCCTACAAAATCAACATCGATATTAAACAAATAGTACTTGACTGAACTCACATTATGTCTAAGTGGAATATATCGACATCCGAAGCAAACCTCTTAAAATTTGTAAAGCTCTCCCCAGCGGCATCCCCATTGGCAGGCTGGTTCTACACACTGGAAGTAATAATAATTCATGTCCTCAAAAAAATATTAAGGACATTATGTCTGACATTCTCAAGAATGATAGAATTCTCATTTTGGCCCCGAATAAGCCGAAAGAAACATATGGTCAGTTCTTCGAGACTTCGAGAGTCAAAGATATTGAACGGGAGTATGAACCCAAAAAGACAAGTCTCAAAAAAAACTTCTCAGCTTTCTCTTCATTTTTATGACATCTTTAACATTACTCGTCGTATATTAAACAAGTTTTTCGTCTATGGTTTGCGGCGCGTATAGAATGTGCCGCTATAATCGACTTACACGAAACAATTAAATCCAGCGTTTATTGAATAGTAAATTAAGTTAACCCTATTGCATACATAAGTAGGGATTCCAATCCCGGGATCCCGGGATCCCGCCGTTTTTAAGTACCTGATGAGTCCCGGGATTAGAAAACACAATCCCGAAATTTCGGGATTAACTGATTTATCAAGCACGATCGAATTATTTAAACATATTTGTGGAACGTATCACACAAACGCGTATGTTGCATCAGATTACTCCCACCTCTAAGACCAGATGTCTGTAATCCCCTCCATTGCGCGTGCAGTGCTCTGAAGTGCACGCGTTTCGCTCAAGATTTGGCTTGTTTATAATAAAACGTCTGGAAGATCATCATATATCATTAAATAATGATATAGTTTCTATAGTAACAGACGGGGCGAGCGTTATGGTTCAAATTCTCCATCATTCAATGACAACAAAATAACTCGTAAAACTATAAAAGAAACTATTCAAAAACTTATTGAAAGATTAAATGAAGAAGAAGATCAAGATATGATCGAAATATCAGAGCCACTAGAAAAGTCATCAATCGAATTTACTTCAACGCAGTCATCCCACCCAATTGAACAAGAAACAATGAAACAACAGTTACAGGATGAAATCGCAAAAGGCTTGACGACATGCGAACCAAAAAATTCAAAATTGCACAAAGCTTATGTCCGTTATAAACCAAGAAATGATGTTATTTGATAATGGAGGCTCTTACATACTACGTGCGTTTAATTCAAAATATTTTTTTTCAATTAATTGTGTCACTTTTTTATTTAAGTCTAAAATTATGCGTACATTATATATTGTACAGTAAATAAATGTCAAAATTTATTGTATTATTCATTTTAAGCTATTTTTATCGATAAAATAACATAGCTAATATTAGCTAATCTTATATATAAAGCCGAAACGGCGTATGTATGTCTGTGGGTCTGTAATTCCCTTTTGCATTGTTGTTGCAAGTTGCCATAAAAACGAATATGAAAGAAAATATTTTTGAATTTTTATCAGCGAAGACATTTAGTCAAAATGTAATAAATTAGTCTTCTACCAACTTTTTCCCGGCTTTTATTAATATAATAATGTTTATTATTTACGTGAAGGTATTATTTGACATTTCTTTGACAGCAAATTAGATTTTTTCCTTGAATTTAAACATTTTAATGGGCGAGAATGGGGCGGGGCTGTCATCAAATTAAATAAAGTTTGTGATTTTATTTTAACTATATTTTGGATGTTAGATTTTGTGATATAATTATGTCGAATGATATAATATTAAATAATTATTGGTCGCTTAGTCCGAGCGACGCCGGGAAGCAATACTAGTATTAAATAAATAAGAAAAATATCCCAGATCCTGGGACTGGTCCCGGGATCCCGGGATCAACTAATTGCAATCCCGAAATCCCGGGATCAAAATTTTGGCCCGGGATTGGAATCCCTATACATAAGTGAATGAAGCCGTTTTCGATCTACCCCTATCCCCACGTCTCTGTTGTACGGCATACAGCCGACTGCACGGAATACAACACACAAGGCGCGGCTACGAGTATCTCATTAAATTGCATGAGTACTTAGTTAAATTTATATTGGCTATCACAGCTTTCAGGGTAAGCCGACAAGCAACTGGAGCGATGCATTTCAGACAAAACTGAAACGCACCTACCCTTTCACTTATGGTTACATATTGATAACAACGACGGTATTGCACAACGCAAGAATAATTTTCACTACCTAAAGAAAATACAAATCTACTCACGGTTTTTATCATTATTTATCAAGAGTTTTCGCCTACCTCTGAAAGATTACTTAAGACTAACTATATCATTGAGCCATGTGTAGAGTATAAAGTGATTATCATCGTGGGGAAGGTGGAAAACCTTCAAACATGTCGTCAAATGAGGTCTTGTAACTGAATCAAAGGTTACAATTTTTTTCATTTATAAAATAGCATACCTGCGCATGCATTTTTAAGTAATATAGCTTCTTAAATGCGACCTTGCTCAGTAACAATTAAATAAATGCTACATTCTGTCATGAAAAGGTAAATTTACCATATCCTTCAGTTTGTATTTTTCCTACTTCTTTTACGCCACTTCATAGTTAGTTGAAAAAAGACTAGTTTTGAAATAACTGATTCATAATAATTGATGAATATAAAAACAGTCACACCTGCAGACAATCGCTGACATTTAGTTTCTCGGTGTTTATATGTACAAAATTACGATACGAAAATCGTTCTTACTTGCTCATATATTTAAAGTTCAAATGTATTTGCTCAGAAGAATGTATTATTCAACGCAACGAAATGTCTATTTTAGTCTAGAAAAATGTACGACTAATTGCGTTGACAACCAGAACATGTATAAACACTCACGAATAAGACGTTCATTTATTATATTTCTCTCTCAATTTTTCTTAAATGAAAAATTGTTTTCAATACAATTCTTAGCAGCTACTGTGGAGTGTTGTTTTTCCGTGCTCGTAAATATCGCATTCATAATTCATATTTTTTACCTACCGGATAAAAATAGTTAAAATAAAAATAAATATTAAAATATTGTATAGTTATTTCAATTTGGTTTTTATAATGAATGAAAATTTTGTTGGAAACAATTCATTTTCAATTCTTTGAAAGAATAAGGAAGTTTTCTTTTTAGATCGAAAACAAAAAATATAAAACACATCAAAAACGTAGTATTTTAATTATAAAAACTATATTTTTTTGAAAAAGTTCTTCATTTTTCAGCAAAAAATAATTTGATAAAATAAATACTCTACTACCTATGTCTTTCTAGTGTATTTGAAAATGCTTTTTCCAAAATCTCATAGAGATGATGTTTTTTCCACAAAGAATATGGGTAAATGGAAAACCAATATTGCGGACATGTCGTACCTGCCATTGTCACTGACGTACATGCCACGAATTTCTATACCATAGGCCTGAAAGGTGCCTTCCGGAAATTTTCGCAAAAGATCATCCAGACTAGATTCGGAAACATCGCCTACCGCCAAAACTACGGACGACGGACAACGTAACACGGTAGACCTAATCGAGCTCAGGGCAAAGTGTCCGCAGCCCAATATCGCTTTGTTATAAATACACGGCACTGTGGGGCAATAGTTGCCTATGGGGACAGTTCACAATCAGCGGTTTATCGGAAGGTACACACTAGAGGTCTGCACGGAACGAAAGTGTATAATTTTCGCATCTACAACGTGATCGTGAAACCGCTTATGCCGAACGATTATAATACTTACATCAAAATGAACAAATAAGAAAAGGTAATCAGAATCAAAGTAGAATAAAATTCCATAACGGTTAATTCGCATAGTACGGGTAACATATCGACTGAATAAGGCAAAAGGACGTAACGCTCAGTTTTGTTGAATGTTGTCTTTTTTGGATAATTACAATATTTCGAACATAAAACGCCGAATCAGTATCTAATTTAGCTTTTCTGCTTGAAAAACGGAGGACCAGTGAATCACAAGAGAGTAATTAGTAAGTAAGATAAGGTCTAGCACACTCAGTCGTTGCATAGAACCGTTTATCTACAATATGACCGAACAACATAATTCAGAAAATATAATAATTGAAGTACTGATCGTTTGAAAAAGTGAATCATTTATTTGATATTTTTTAAGCACATTTTGGATTCACACTCCACGGGCCGGGCCGAGAGGAGGCCCGCGGGCCCAGACCCATGCAGAACTTTAGTTCAGGCATACATGGTGGCCTACAGAAGCGCATTTAGGTTATTTTATTAAAATGGTGTCGAAAATAGCTTCAAAATATTAAATAAACTTAAATATTTGATGTTTCATGAAAGTACATGACGATAAAAAGATAATTCAACACCATACCGTCAAATATAAAACATTCTTTCTAAATGATTTGAACACAAGTATCGAAAAATCTTATTTTCAAAACTTTGATTCAAATCAGTGAGTAGTAAAATAACTAAGGCTGTGGAGTCAGTAAAAAAATACGACTCCGACTCCAGCATTTCCAAAAAGCACGACTCCGACTCCAACATTGGCCAAAAACACGATTCCGACTCCAACTAAAAAAAGTTTAATTACATCACGTTTTTTTCCTACCTTTCCTATTTATGTGTATTCAATTATATTTCAACCAACTAATCCAGCCAATAGCCAAATTTGAAATGCCCTGCCCGACTCCACAGCCCTGAAAATAACATACATACATGTAACGTTTAGCGCCGACATATTTCAAAATAAGTTTTATGTATAATTATAATTTATGTCGTAACCATTCGAGTTCCCAATTGATTCATACATCATACTTTGATTATTTCCGATTAAATGCACGTCTGCGACAACATTCACGTTAATATTTTGATGACTGACAGAATTTTCACAGTAACCTAGTTTCAGCTGAAAGTAATAAATGGGTAAGTACATTTCTCCTGCGGTATTTAAGCATGCATACATGAGTGATTAAAACAAAAAGTGAGCCTAGATTCAGGCCTGCTCTGTTAGTTTATGAGGTAGTTCGGAGGAACGAAACGGGAAGGCCGCCGCAATTGCCTCTCGATCACTCGGGGGCGTAAATGGACACTGGGCAGGCCAGTGGGCCAGGTTCACCGGCCACAGTGAAATATTGCACGGCCATGCAATACGACTGGGAAACATTTTGATACTATTATTATTATTATTATTATTTGTCCAAACTGCGCTACGTCGATTGCATCTGATTCAATTGAAAAAAGGTTACACGTTAAATAACTACGCAGGCTTCTAAAAAAATGGTGGAAACATAGTACTGTATTATTTTTATATAACTATTCCGATCCCAAACATCTAAAACTTGCAAAACATTGATTGAATTGGCATTTACTTGTTAAAACTTTTTTATTTTTCGGCATCATTTTCAGCTCGCCATGAATCGTCCAATGTTGTCTTTTCGGTGGCGAATATTATAATATGACATATTTTAAGATTCGTTTGAATTTTCGATGAGTTTTGTCACTACGTTCTGGGTTTTGTCTTTCGGCATCTTCATGCATTACGAGTGCACGGTTGAACTTAAACTGACGATCAGTGAAGCCTTTATAATACAAGAATATAGGCTATATTATTAAGCCTACATGTTTAAAGACCGCAATCTGGATTACTTAGCGAATGTATTGATATCAATGACGTTCAGTGAATTGGATCAGAAATTGCATTGATAAAATATAATTCATCCACCTTCTAATAATACGTCGAATAATACCCACCCTCTTAAGCTATTTAGAGATGGTAATTAGTTCTTAATGATTTCATATTAAAAATACTTTATCTATGTTATTATTTATACAATTCACTGAACCTCATTTATCGTAACATTCACTTATTAATCCAGATAATGACCATTGACATCTAAACGTGTATTCTTATATACAAGCGATACAAACTATTTACTGCGCGTCAGTTCAAGTTCGTGCAATTTAAATGCCAAAAGGTGAACCCCGGGACGTTAGTGAGAAAACTCATGGAAAAGTACAAAATTCAATCGAGGAAATATTTAAAATCGTTTTCAACGTAAGTACTTAATTTCAATTTTAAATTCAGAAAATTTCATTTCGTTTGACTCGGCGTTAACTTTGTGGTAGTTCATTTTAATATAAAATTGAATTGATAACTTTGTCATTTACACGTAGTAACAAATAATGACACGTATTTCACCATTTAAAGAAGTATCTTCAAACTTAGTGAAGATTCTAAGTAAAAAAATGCTTAGGAATAACAATGTTATCAATTTATTTTATGATTATTAGATAACGAACGCCTAGTCACCGATATAAAGTACTCATAGGTTTATCTGCATTATTTGTTAGGATAAAAAAATTATCATTGTGATTATTAAAACCAATCTGATTGAGAATATGATTATATTATTTATTCTGTACACTCAATCAAAAATTATGCATTGTTTGCTGTATGTATATCCTTTGAGTAACAAGCAGTGGGCAATGTTTATCGTATTCTTTAAATCTTCAGGTGTCAGAAAAGGTGTACAAATTGAGAGAGAGAGAGAGTCATTCGAAATTAAACTGCAATGCAAACAATCATAATATTGTTACGTTACAACAAAATTCCCATGTCACAGGGTTGTAATATAGCTAGGTGTAGCTTTGTGTAGTCGATGTACCTACGGCAATGTTTGCAACAATGAAGCTATTGTTATGCATGCAACGCAGACCTGTTTGAATCAGTTACGTGTAATACCTGATGGAGGATCAAACCCATTCAATTAACATGCTGATTAATTTGGTGGTGAGCAATTATAATATGAATTTATTTAATACAATACATAATGGAAAATTTATTTGGTTAACATTTCAAGAAAGTGAAATAAATGTGGCAAACAAATTCCTAACATGATCTTCAATCACATTTTTGAATATTTTGATGTTAAGGTATGAAATTTTTTTTATAATAATATTGAAAATATTGTGTAGAGAGAAAGAAGTGCGCTCCGACTCCACAACGACAATTTTCAGACCACTGTAAAAACGTAAAAAAATGCTGTCATTACTAGGTGGAATGACATTATAGTAACACATAAATAATAACACATTTTTAGTACTCATTCCACATAAAATTTATTGGATCACGACCGATTTCGCTCATGGCGAGCATTATTCAGTTACTCAGTTGATAATGCTCGCCATGAGCGAAACCGGTCCTGATCCAATAAATTTTATGTGAATGAGTAATAAATTATTTTATTATTTTTATTGAGGAGATTGTTTGTATAAGTGCCAAAGAACGCACCATTCTTCTTCAGACTGAGCGATAAACAAAAAATATACCACTTTCATAAATCATGTATCCGAATGGGGAGAATATGGAATCCTTGTGGACCATTTCAGCAGATGCTTTTTTTACGATGACTGCGCTTTATTCTAATCATCAGCTATCATTAATCCTTTCAATTTAAGAAGATATCATATAAGACTAAGAAAGATCTGCAAGTTCCCTCACCACTTATTCAATATCCTTTGGCTGCTGGATGAATGGAAGGGAATGAAAACATCATATCAATACATCGATGCATTTGAACACAAATGCATAAATCGATTGGAAAATCTATGTATGGTAAATATGTGTATCGAGATATTCGAGTTCGTGGACAGGGCAACCGAATAGGATGCTTATGAGCAATGTCCATTCGGTTACATTGGAATTTTAGTTATATCATTTCTATTTTCGTAAATTATGAGGATTATCTTTTATTTCGTTTTACAAAACTACTCAGCTAAAGAAGTATCATAACTTAAAAATTCCAAAATATCAAACATTTTCAAATATGTGTTTATCAGATTTTACAAGCCATTAACACGATTCCTCCCAGTTGGATCAGGTATAATATAACTATGTTTCAGACACCGATGTTTATAAAACTACATTTTTAAAAACTTTGTGCATAGTAATTAGATAAACACATAAAAAATGCATAGTAATTTGTTTATTTGATTTATACACTCATCACTTATCTATAACAACATAAGATACTGCAAATCACGTAATCTTTAAGATCCCGGATAAATATTTATAAAAATTACGATATTCAATAATTATTATAATTATTAAAACGTTGGCTTTTTTTGAGGCATTATCTGGCTCGAGTCTTATAACGGACAGTTTGAATGACCACTATCTAGCCCTTTCAACTATGCTCTAGTATTGTTTTATCCCAGTTCTTTCATAAAATATTTTCTCCGAATAATATTGATTTATCGAATGTGTATCGCGCAATTCTCGCAGAGTTACCTTCTAATGAGATACGCTCCATTAAGAGTCCATTTACTTCATATTGGAAACGGACATTGGTAAATAATACACCTGTTAAATGTTTAAATATTCTAAATTGCAAATGCTTAGAATAAATAAGTGCAGTAGCTGGTGATTGTCCCCCATTGTGTTAGCGTGAGTGTTCTCACCCCAGCAAATCAATAATGTGGGCAAACGGACAAAGCAAGAATGGTGTCTCCGGACCTCAACTTCCTCCAAAGAACACGATTAAAACATTAAGCCGGACAAGAAGGAAGCGACGGGAAAACATGACATTATAGCTGGCCATTTCCATAAACCCATCCGGTGGACAATTAAGCTTGGCCTTACTCAAACGCACATTGTTCATTCATTGCATTTATCCGGTGCGCTCGGTAACTTATGTAGGTAATGCCAATAATAATTAGCCGAGGGCGTCAGGCAGTGGAAGGCGGTGAATTTCGCGCGTACCGAACTGGAAGCTCGGTAAAAATGCATTGTTTAGGCCTCGGGCAGTCAAATCGACCGCTTAATCTCAATTCGATGTAAATATAACGTAATATGACAGCTAAAATACAAATACAGTGGAACACTAACTCATCGTTTTAAAGGCCCCTCAAAAAACGGCGAATGTCGGAAAGTCTCAAAACCAACGATAAATCCGAAAACGGGGTTCTATTGGTAACAGTCTATTTTTGATTTATTTTACGTTTATTGCTTTTTACATTCATTTTACAATAATATAATATGTATTGACAGATCATTTATTCTCGACACAGACACAAAAAGCATGCACATTCATTATTTATGCCATTCGTATAAATTATTTTTATTTATTCTAACTAATAAATAGAAGAACTTATTTATTAAATTAATAAAAGGAATCGGGGTCGCTTGGTATTTTACGACTCCAGGCCGGCCCTACAATCTGTCAATAGCAATCAAAGTGCTAAGCGCAGGCAAATTTATATCGATCTACTAATAAACTAAAAAAAAACATAATTACCATCAATTCCATACAAATAACAAGGGAGTACGAGGACTACATATTGACTGTGTTATGAATATATTGAATGTGTCAAAACTTTTGAGCCACAGATTGAAACAAAAAATCGTAAAACTGCTATTTTTAGGATTAAATCATATATTTTAAAACAATTGTTAAAAAACTCTATACGAAACATCAATGTCAAACGTGAAAAAAATACATATTTTTGTTAATGTATTTATTTCAAATTAAAAAAGATTATGTTGGCCTCATTGAGATTTATTTATTTTTAAGAAAGGGAAATAGAGAGTAAAAACTCTATTTTTCTATGTATTGTATGTATAAATATGTATTGTAATTTAATTTATTTTAAATACGATAATTCAAGATAATACTTTTTATTAAAAGTTGCATGATATACGGCCCTGGGCACATAATAATATATCAAAGCAGCATTCACACATATAATCCAATGATATAGGTGAATTTTAATTGTATTGTTTTGTTAATTACCTACCTATTTATTTGCCTTCAAATTCTATAGACTATATTATAATTTTTTCTTCTTTATTTCACGAATTAAAAGAAAAGATAATAAGGATGTTTATGCAACATATCATCTGATCCTCCATTTTATGTAATTATATATGCCAGTATTTCGTGAAAGCGAGATGTAATTAAATAATTATATAGATAAAAAATTACTGAGAGAAATATTTTTTCAAATCGTTTTTTGTATCAATGCTTTAAAACAAATGCACAATGAAACTTTAATTTGGTATAAAAAATAATACCTATGTATGTATGTATGTCTATCAAAAGCGTATTTAGCTAAAAATAGAATTTTTGGACGCGTCACTCGACTATTCTTATCGAAACACATCACTGCGAAAACATTTTTAAATTTTGATTACCTTAAATTCTATAAACAGATAAGTGCCTGAATAGATAACATGTAGATTTCAATAAAAAATAATCAAATGCCACCCAAAAAATATACAACATTTAAGTTGTATTTGTTTGTCAGTATTATTAAAATTCATTTGCATGATCGTTGAAAATTTTACTTTCAAAATTCCTATCGATCTTTTGTATAGAAATACTTAATTACTCAACTAATAAACAAGCACTTGTATGAAATAATAATTCTGATCAGGTACCTATCAAGTTTTGTGCGCTGCATGTACATTTTTATTTGCCGCTCAATTCACGCCGAACTTATTAGTGTGAAGCTAGCCGCGCTTTCGCCCAACTGACAGCTGAGTAGACTTAAACAAACACAATGGATGGGCCGAAGGAACTTAGTATTAGTGAAATTGAATCATTTTTGCTTAAAAATGGTGGAAGAGTTACCAATCATGACCTAGTAAAACACTTTAAACCATTTTTAACGGATCCTGCCACACGAGGTTAGTAAAACTTGCATTTTTAACTCTTAACAGGTGTCTCATTAGCAGTACGTTACATTGTAATGTTTTGTTTCAGACGAAGCCCGAGGAACTTTCAAAAGTCATGTCAATACTTTAGCATTAATAAAGACCGACAAAGGCGTTAAATATATTATCCTGAAAAAGAAGAAATCGGTAGCCGATATATCAGTAGAATCACATGATCAATTTCCTAACCCCAAAATCGTGGCACAACGACCTGTCAACCTTCCTATTTCGGAACCGCTTTCGCCGCGACAACCGCCACCATATCGTCCTCCTCCTGTTGTAACTCCAACATCTTCCCTTAATTCACCTAGTCAAATTATTTCTCCGAGTAATGGCAGCAATATTGACATGTCTACGCCTTCCTCCAGATCTAGTAGTGTTTTTAATACTCCACTTTCTGAGGCACGCAGACTCAATACACCTGAAATAAATAGCATACCATTTGTTTTCGACGAAACGCCAGCTAAAGTTCAACGTAAGACATCAAGCAATGATTTACTTATCATGGAAAGGGAAATTAGAGACGGTTCAACAACTCCCATCGATAAGGATATGCATGTTGGAAATCCTGTCAGCCTGTTAAAGTCTCCCATTGAAGACGAACAAGAAGATGGGCTCGTTGCCCTGCGCTCAGCCAGTGAACTGTCGCTTGTACCTGACAATGAACATAACATATCTGTGAAAGAAAGAACCCAGAAATTCAACAAACTGGCATCTATCACTGGTGACAATTCTAAGCAGCCTCTTAAGAAGAAGAATAATAGGGTAAGTCAATTTTTTTTACTATTTTCACACGTCTGTAACCGTCTGAAACCAATATGGTACAACAATAATTAAACATTTTGTTCTCTACTGTGTGTAGTATAACTAATATTTATCAAAATAACGTCAAGGAACTATTTTGAATTTGTTATTTTGAGATACAGATCTATTTAACGCTCAAAATGTTCAAAATTATTGATATAAGATCTATAACTAGTCAATAATCTTTAAGATACCTTAATGAAAAAACCACAATCCGTAGATTGATTCCCAGTTACCCTTAATTGCTAGTATGTCCTTTGATAATTTGAATCTAAAATTACTACATATCTTCAGTTCTCGTGCAATATTAATTATTTTAGTCCCAAAATTTTTTTATGAATTATCCTTTAACTCATACCATGTGTATAAGACAATTGGTGTGTTGATGCATTCAATGTAGGCCCGTGTATAAACCACTCCTATTGATTTACATTGAATTCTATATTGTGTAGCTTGACTAAAATAGCCTTTTTTGTATCGAGGCATCGGTGCTAAGCTTTTCTATGATTTATTCGAACCCAATAAAATTAAAAACTGCATCTTTAAGTTTTGGTAAGCGTTATTAGAAAAATAAAGTAATTAAGTTGTAAATGTAACTATAAAATTCAGTGACTATATTTAAATATTATGCATTATACAATTAGAAAACTGATTGAGGTAGCTGAAGTTAACCACAGACTGTTCCAGAGAAAATTTGAACATTTAATTATCGTTATGCTATAAAATCAATAGTATTTTATAATATATTTCCTTAAATTTTTTTAATGTTTCACTTAAAGGTTTTTAGTTAGCGACTATTTATAATACATTAATCTTACCATTAAAATTATTTGTCAGCAATACTACTTGCATGACATATATATTTATTAAATTGATGAATTTAGCGATGACAACAGAGAATTTACAATCAAATTCATTCAGCTAATTAGGCAATTTTTGGGTATATGATGAGTCGAAGGACATGTAATTGTATGACCAAATCCCGGTTAGATTTTTAAGGATAACAATATCCACTTTTTCTTGAATACATTATGAAATACATTATGAAAAAAATTATATGACCATATTGTTATCTGTATTGGCTTGTATAATCTTTTATTCAATCATATAAATAGATAGCAATTTTTACCTGGTAGGCTTTTAAGTGTGCATTTAATGTGATCATTTAACAATATTATATGTTATTTTTATGGAATTATTTTTAAAAATAGTTAATTTTGTAGCACAGAAAGAAATCTTTAAATATATTTGTACCTGTACCAATTTTATGTTTTCATGATAATATTTAACAGTGACTCATACGTGATGTCATCAATAGTTCCACCTCAACTTGGATATTTTTATAAGATTTTGAAATTAATAAGATATTTTTAATTAACAACCAGCTATTTGGCTGGCAACATTAATACAATACATGGTCAATAGTGAATAAATATTTTGTTTTCATTAAATACATACCTATCTTAGCTAGGTTAGGCCATAAACATTTCGGTAAAATTAATTATTTAATTTGGTAACTGACGGTAATTGAGATATTTTTTGACCAGTAAATTTATTTCTGTTCAGATGCCTTTTTAATACTTTTTGTTTCTTCTCACCAAATGTACCAATTATTGTCATTAGCTGCAAAATCCGTAACGGTAAACTCAAGGTCAAATTTAAAAAAAAAATCTGAATTATCAATTACATTGAATTTAATATTATTCTCAATAGTTTTAATTTTTCCGTTCATATTTTTTATTCATATTGACAGTATTATATCGCTTGTATGTTGCGAATATAATCGCCAATTCTTTACATCGTTCTTCTTCTTGCACTGGAAAAAGTATGTTAAGATATCGTGCAATATTGAATTCAGTTTATTGCGAGACAAGAAAATTTCTTTCAATTTTTATATCATCCAAAGAATATTATCCATAGAAATATTTTTTTTGAATAAAAAGCAACTTTTTTTAAAAAAAAAAAAATTTAACCGTATACATACAAAACGCACCTACAAGTTTTAATTGATGACCAGGTTGTGGTGCGACTGTAAATCATCTCATGCCAACTAATAATATGTTTGATAATAATTTTATTTATTTATTATAAATTTAAAACTATCCCTGCGCAGTAAATATGATTTTTACTTGATACCTAAACATATTACACTTGGGCTTCGAATAAAACGGTTTTACACAACACGGATGAATAAATTGTGACATATTTATATACAACACGGTTTAAGGGGAAAAAATAATGTAATGTAGGTTTTTATGACATGGATATTCATGACATCCAAGAAATATTGGTGGATCGTATGTTGAACGAAGAAGAATTAGTCGCAATTTTATATGAACCGACCACAATTAATGACTCATAAAGCAGTTGCAGTGAAGTAGCTACATGTTTCACATTAAAAACAATATGCATTGCTACGAGGTCTTCAACATTTTATTTATAGTCTATTTTTCTTGTATTTTGGTTCAATTTATTTGCTTAGTTGTAACACCAATTGTTTGTCATACCTTTAACTTTTGTACAAATATCACTGTTTCTTTGTATTCATTATCAGTTGAAAATGCTCGCCATGAGCGAAACCGGTTCTGGTCTAATAAATTTTATGTGGAAAAAGTACTAAAAATGTTTTATTATTTTTATTAAAAACAATAAATGGCTTTCGTAAAAAAAATTCTGTTGAAAATAATCGTATAATGGAAAAAAGTTCGAAATTCAAGAGAGAATTTCAAAATATTTTGGAACCTTATAAGGAAATACGCTTAAAGCAGACACTCGCTTATTTTTGAAGGCAAAAATCACAAAAAATCCAAAGTCCTCCGATAATGAAAACTCACAACCGATCTCGAAAGTGATAGCGATGATGAATGAATGGTTTATTATGCTATTAAAGTTTCTTTCAATAAATATGTAAATGTATATTTGTTTATTTAAAAAAATAAAGTAAAATATTTATTTTTTTCGGCTTTTTGGAACGCAAACACTAATTTTGTATGAACTTCAAACCTTGTATTACACGTTTTTTTTTGGAACCATATAACCGTGTTATACGAGGCCCAATTGTATATATTTAAACGAACATAAAATATTTTAAAAAAATACGACATTTTTTGTACCTACATATTCCACAATAAATTTATTTATTTTCGCGATGATCGAAACCGGTCCTGATCTGAATAGATTTATTGTGGAATAAATAAAAAACATGTCTTTTTATTTTTTAATATGCCTTTTCACCAAGTATTGAAAGTGAACACATTAAAAGTGATGAATATAAGGTAATGTAGTTAAAATAATGTGGTAAAATGTTTCTTATTGTTGAACAGCGTAAAAATAACAATCATATATTTATTTTGCCCAAATATTCACATAGAAATTAATTAGTTCTAGTATACGTTGTATCGTATTCAAATGTTATGTAAAGTTTTAAGCACATTTTCACCTAATAGTGACGTGATGACATAGTCACCCATTTGTATCACCTATAATAAATTCAGTATTTATACAATTCTTTATTTGAGTTAACAGTACATATAATATGTGCCGGTGGGAAAACGAATCGGTATTGAATAAACCAGTGACGGCTGGTGACGGGGTGCTGGGGGGTGCAAAAGGAAGATTCAACTATTTTTCCGTACTACGGAATAGAAACAGTTGGTATTGCGAACATCTGAGTTGAAAGTCCATACTATAGAAGTGTTTTAAAATCCAATGAATAGGAAAGAACTCTTGCAAAAATGGTTGAATCATCCTTTGCACCCCGTCACCAGCCGTCACTGGAATAAACCAATTCAATCGTAAAGATATCTCGCTTCTCAGACACAAGAGCTGAGTGTGATCACAAACTATTCTCAGCTCAAAGCAAGTTTCCAAGTAAGTAAGTACATTGTACCTTTAACTCAGGGTCTCTCTCCCGTTCGCAATGTCTGTCTATGTCTACCAGCCTCGTTCGCAAGTCACAAATATATTTAAATTGCAAATGATGTAAGGAGTCGTCATACCGCCTCGGAACACATCGTAACGGCAGCAGTCGCGACTCTTGAAATCTCCCGAAGACGCCAACCACTCGACAGCAGTCGTCCAAAGTCATACTTCTTGGGCCTTTTGGGGTGGCGATAGTGTTTTTGCCCGACTTCTTGCCTCGAATAATCTACCCCCGTAAATTTACACCCAGCCGTAATGGCGCCTGTGCGTTTGGCACCCAGCGTTCAAATTAACATCGGTATAAATCCATTACAATATTAATTCATCATTACTATGTTAATATTTTTGGCAACATAAAAATAAAAGAGTTCAGGCCTGTATCTTTTTTTTATGAAAAAATCTTTACGTTAATAATTATTTCAATCGGCAATATGATAAGGTATCGATTTGAATGCGGAACTGCGAACTGGCTGCCAAAAGTACACAAGATTTATTTATCGTACAATTTGATATCATATCTATGTTGCAATGTTTTGTGCTTTGATTATTTTTAACGAGAAAACGTGTATGTGTGTGCAAAAAAAAACAATGCGATTGCTAAATATTATGAAATTGCGTAACTGAAATCTATTTCAAAAAACATGAAATTGTGGCTTAAACGAAATGCCACATGATTGTTTACTTTTAACCGGCTCTATGAACATACTTTTGGATAAAATCATTTTGTATTTCATATGTCTGAATTGCGACGAAATATAGTAAAATAGGCAAACGAGATTTTTTGGTTTTAATTTCACTCAAATAAGATTTAGCTTCGCTTATGCTTTCGGTGTTTTCAATTCACTTCAATTTGGCACTGTCAAACTTTATGCTACCCAAATCTACTTTAAAATTTATTGTCCATTGACAGAAAGCAGGTTATATTAACGGGGTTTTTTTAAATTTGAAAATTTACAATATTTTCTTTGCGCCGCGTGTACCTATTGGCAGTGAAGGGTTATACCATCTATATGTTACAAACAATATTGCTAGTCGTAGGCGTGACACCGGTGGCGTCGCCCTCTAATGCGCATATTGAGATCCGCCACCCGATTTCCAAGATGTTCCCAGCCCCCACGTCAGCTCGCCCCCCGAATGAAATTGCCAAGTTTGTTTTGCTTTCACTGTGTAGGCATTTATAGTTTCTCTAGTCCCCTATTCGAATCTCTGCGCGGCAGCGTGTCGTACATGATGAAAGAAATTTGCATTGCCTGCGAATTGCGACGGGGTTCTCGCCGCTCTCTGATCCCCGGTACACTATAGCGCGGGAAATAGGTACTTTCGCGTTTACCATATATTCTTAATACCATATATTCCGATTTCGCCTCACGACCTATCAACGCTTTGCTCGAATTATTTGAAATATTTCATACTCAAAATTCCACCAAAAAAATTAAATAATACGCAAGACATATGCTTACGGGTTTTGACAAAATTTGTTCTGCAACTCATTTTAGAATACACAAATACATACAGTCTATAAATACTTCAATATCCAAATGAAAGGCTCCCCGTAGGTTCGTCGATGAAATAATTGAGTGGCAAAAACATGCCGAAAATTCCGCAGATTTTTGACGCAAAAAAAGTAGGTACTTAGAATTCTTAAAAATATATATGTATCTTACAAACATTCCAGACATAATCATTACATACGTACTTAACTTACGACATAAACAAATTGGCTACGGGGAAATTTAAAACACATTCGTATTCCACGTTATCCGCATCCAGTGTGTTAGGAATGATGAATTTAATTATAATACATATACCTAACCTTCGTATATAAAATATATAATCAGAATCATTATGTACATTTATATATTTAATTAAATACCTAAAAACCACTTCAAAATATTTTAAGTTTACTCTAATAATTTTCTTTTTGTTGTTTTTGTTGATTTATTTTACCACGCAAATAAGCCCATAAAACCATAGCTTATCTTTGAAACACCGCTGTTAAAGTTTTTTTCTGTCTCTCGATGTGTCTTGTCATTTGTCTTTTATATCATATATTAAATTATGCTCCGACGATTCGGTGCTGTCGGGCATTTAGCACAGAAATGATGCGCTGATATATCAACGCTCCGGGCCAAGGGGTTAACGACGCAAAATAGCGAATTATTACTGTTAAGTAAAAAAAAAAATGCGCCCAGATAAGTACATATGTACATACAAGGATCTACTATGCATGTATTTGTTCTCTGATAAATTCATCATAGAAAGATGCCATATCGTAATGAGGATCTTGGCTTATTTGTTCGGCTACGAGATCATCATAATTCTGCTGCCGCAGAATTAATACGTGATAGATTTAATGTGCCAATCAAAAAGAAAATTAAATCATTTTTATAGATTAAAGATAGATGGCATGACGGTATTTCATTCAATTCGAATCTACCGTTTGCATAGCCGCTAATGAATACATATTCATGTTACTAATGACTCGGTGTTTCTGCCATTATGTGGTATTTTACAATTTGTAAGATTTGTATCAGCGCCAAAGACGTTAAAAGCGCTATTTAGACTGTGTTTGCATGCTATTGCATCATCAATAACTAGGTATTTAGCGCTATTTATCATTACAAATATACTTTCATTCAGTATGTGACTAACGTGAGTGTTGATGCAATGAAGTAACAAGATCCAAAACTATCTTCATAATGTGTATCTATAAAACATTTACGAAACCAAAAATATTTGACCACTATCATAACAAAAATAACAAATTTACCTTGAAATCATACAAACGATTAGAAAATAAGACGTTTCATAAAAACGCAAAAATCAATCTCACGCTTTGTTTAGCATCAATATAATAATGACTAGCAAAAAATCGCGCCACGTTAACAGCGACATTGCAGAGATTCAGACAATTCTATTGCAAACGAACAAAAACCTAAAATATTAAGTTTTTTGTGTTTACGATTCATTTGAAGATTTTTTAAAATTAAGATATATCGTTTGATCTTAAACTCGTATTTTGCATGTACGTGTAATCGAAAGGACGTGAATAAGTTTTCGTCCGTTGTGGCATTTCGGTAGCAATGCCGCAATATATTCTTTGGATTTTTTGTTGCTGTTATATTTATTGACATTTTACTAGATGACCGGCCGTGTGCTTTGTGATTGATTTATATTTAATATCCAGATGTCTTCATCATCAGATAATGTTTTAAATATAAAAAGGTTTCCAAAAGTGCACCAGTTTATATTTTCCAACCTCTTTATCGAATATGTAATAATTATGTCGTTGAAGATATTTTCTAATAATAAATTTTAGGAATATTATTAAACTTTTTACAATTTCTAACACCACGCTGAAATAAACCAAGGTATATATAATACGCGATAACTATTTATTATATAACATTAGGAAGTGGCAGACTTTTAATTCAAAATTAATTCGGTGACATAATTAGTTGAAAGCCGTGTGACAGCACGTGTGGGGGGAGGGGGTTAAAAGGGAAGTCTACAATACAGATATTGACAACCATTTCATGGGATTCGCCATAAGTTTAATTTATATAGAAACGAAGGCGAGTGACCAATCTTTTTTTTAAACAATTTGATATTTTATGCGAATGAGTATTTTTTGCCCGTTTGACTTAACACTTTATTAAACCAATTGGAGGAACCAAAAGCAATATTGTATTTATTATGTAGTCTACTTACTCATCACTGAAAATGTAAAAGCCAATTAAGTCACTATATACATATGTATATGTTGCTTATTCTGTAAAGAGGATTTTTTCAATTTTAAGCGTATTTGGTGTCAAATTAAGAGCAAATAACTGAAAATTTTATCGGAGCTGAAGAGAGTTTAATTATATTTACTAATGTTCATGTTAATCGTTTCTACCGTATTTATATTTTGAAAAATTACAAACAGAACTTCTCAGTCTATTATTCAACCGTTCGTAATAACATTGCTCGTTTTCGGTGCCCATGGTCGACCAGCAATGATAAAGGGTGTGTATAATAATTCCTCTTCATAGCCGTTAGCACTGAGCACTCTCTCAATTTAATCCGGAGCACCCTCGCACCTACGTACCCCTCTTTATCTTAAGTATCAAATCACATTTCATACACAGACAAGATTGCATCTAAAATTAATATTTTCTGGCATTCCTCAATCTGTATATACGGCACGAATCTAGATAAAAAAATAATTATACAATATTCCAAGCATATGATTGAGCAGTCTTGCTTATTATTATATCTAGAAAACTGTGAAAACAAGCTGCTTTCGTGTATTGTAACAAATACGAAAATATTGACTTACACAAGAATAATCAAATATTGTTGATAGCTGTTTCAGTATCATTCAGAATTTTCGGCGAAGGCGTGATAATGATATAACATATAAAATGGATCAAATAAATGTAAATTCAATCGATACACTTGTCAGAAGCTCTTATCCATATGTCGATGATGGTTTTTTCCACTAAAGTAATAAGCAATATAAAACTTTGAACACGAGAATTAAAATAATACATTGGAACGCATATCTATCGTTTTTAATGGGCCCCCTAAAAATCGATAAATGCTGAAAGCGCATAATTAAGGGTACTTAATTTTGTATTTTGAATAATTTTCTAAAACCCGTGAAACTAAACTTCTAACTGGACCATCTTAACTCGCAGACGCATTCTCTTAAGTGAAAATGAGGTTGATTGTTGAAATTGCTGCTATGCTATCAACATGCTTTTCTTCTGGATTTATCACTTTCTCCTTACAATATTCGTCCGGGTCTATCAAAAAACAGTGGTGCGGACTATCAAAAAACAACAATGAACGATTGATCGGGGTTCCACAGTCCACAGTGTGTATATTAATGAGTAGCAAAGTATCGTTTTGGGAAATTATATCATTCGTAGCAATTTTCTCGGTAAAAATGTCTTCAATGCATTATTTTAAATAGTTATAAACTCTTTGGTTGCCACATATTCGTAACAAGTTTGTGTGTTTTTCTCCGCTCGAATATTTGACATATATTTTATTAGCAAATTTCAAAATATAATAATTATCTTTCTTGGTATATACGGTGGGTCATGCGATAACCGCAGAAACAATTTATTTTTATCAAATAATATACGATTTTTTTAAAATTATCTTCTTTTAAATGAAATGGTAATTTAAAAAAGATATGATTTATATCCGGTAATATTTATAATACATATTATGTTTAATGTCTTTATGCGCGCGCACATACATATTGAATAAAGGAAGTGGTTAGTCTTATACTTATATATCAATCTGTATTGTATCCATGAAATAGACCTACCTCGCTATAAGCTACAATCAGTCAGCTCATTATGCATTTACCGGGCGATGATAATAATTTTCGTTTTAAATGGAATACGTGCATCAAAATGTCGTGCGGCATTACTATCGAGACACGTGCCCCGAACCTTGTCATTGTCGCGGTCGTGTCTTGTAGCAATAGACAAAATAAGAGATGCGACACTCTCTGGTTTACTATCGGCATTTAAATGCCGCCCTGAGTGTTCTATGTTAGACATTTAACGATTCAAATTAATTAATTCCTTGACGAATTCGTTTGAATCATGTATCATATTCAATAGCCTAATGTGTCATGTGTAAAAGAGGCCATCATAGATCTACCTACACAGCCCTGATACGTCTTCTGCACTATTTACATGCTAAAATACACAAAAATATAAAAAAATTGTCTGTCGATAATATTGCAATGTCTCAATCACGCGAATTTTATTTATCGCCAAATATACTTGAAATATAAAAAAAATGAATTACATTTTGTACTTGTACTTCGATATCTTTCCCTAAACATATTTATATCATGGAATCTAAACCAATGGCACAGCTTTTATGAAAATCGTATCTGATATTATTGATCGATTAGTTAGTAGAAAGTTTTAGAGTAATAAATGTAAGTAACTAAGAATAAATTAACAGTAACTGTTAAACGCCCATTGAAATAATCAAAAGAAGCCTGATAAATTAATAAAAGTAGTAGGCTCCGGGAAATTAATAACTGTATAACGGTATAAAGAAGACTAAAGGTACTAGGAAAGCGGTAATACTTTTAAACGGTCGAAAAAATATGAGCTTTGGAAAATAAAATAAAAACAGCTTCGCAAATTAGGAATTCTCACTCGAGCAATAAATTTGAAATTATTTTGTTAGGTGTATGAGCTAATTCGCCAATTTGAAGTCTGAGTAACTTTTTCATTTCTGAATATTAACTAATAGAAGATATTATTAGAAATGATTCTTCCTTAGTATTCAACTTGATATTGCAAATTGAATTTTCCAAGAGGTCGACGTGAATATTTATTTATCTGAAAGCATTGTGCATTTATTTTTATCGTTACAGCTGATTGTTTTTTCACCGTCTTCCTCGCGGTTCTATTTTTACCATAAAAACAATTGAGTATTATTAACTTATAATCATCACCATTATTGTGGTTTTATTAATATCGTACTATTATTATCGTGGAACGGTGCGGTTTCTGATCGACCGGATCGGATAGAGGATGTCGTGGCTAATTGATCGTTGGTATATTCTCTTTCCCTTCATTGTTCTGTTCTTTCGCATGCCACGTAACACATCGAAAAGGGAATCATTGGCAGTTAATATTTCACAATATTAATAAACAAATTTAAAATATTAAACATGTAGTTTCTCCAGATTTGTTAATATTTACTAACTATAAAACATATTTCAAAGTAACTGTGTGAAACGTTAGATATTTGTTTTAAACAATCTTTCTTGTTTACATCTTGAATTATCTTTTTAATTGTATTGGGTATTCTGTGCTTATCACTTTTTTGGTGTTATTGTAAATTTTTGACAGAAAAAAAGTTTTACTTTAATCGCAAAATTTAGTTTCACAAGAAATTTTACTCTTTGTTACCATACTCAATATATTCGCTGAACGTTTTCAACGAAAACTATACAGTTATCATGTGCTTTATTTTGTAATGCATGATTCGCAACCGTAAAGCAGTACTGCCAATATGCATGTGGCACTTGGTTTTGATCGAATACAATCGTGATTGTCAGACATTCAACATAAAGTAAAAGCTTGCTCCAGCTGTTCCTAATCGAATATTATTGGATACAAATAATTAACCCTCGTTATAAAATCATTAAATACAATAAAAATGTGATGTAGCCCTTTGAGCAATGTAATAAAACCATTGTATGGAAATCGGTATAACTACAGGCACCGGCAGCACGAGCTAGTCATTATTCCGAAAAGCGTGAATAGAATTTATTTACCAGTTCTTTTAAGTCGACAAATAAGAAATCAGCGGCTCACCGATTTCAAATCGACTCTTCTCTTGTGTGACTGAAATTTTCAATTCAAACGCATCACGGTGGTAAATTGATGCACTATTCTCTTTGATAACCGCCGCTCCTGCTTGTAAATGTATTACTTGCGTGCTTTTTCCTGTGACATAGTCACCTACTTTTTGTGAAAGGCGTATCTGAAAGAGTTATCCTTAGTATGAAATCGCCGAAGGTTATACTCCTACGAATCAAAACCAAACAATTTAATCGTATCATTAAAGCTGTCAGCATAGTAAATAAATATTTTTGAACGTCAATTAAAACAGTGTATTCTGGTGAAAGAATTTTTATTGATTGAATTGGCATTTACTTGTTACAACTCTTTTAGTTGGTATTTAAGTAAAGTATATACATATATATGTAGTTCCTCGAGAATTACCGGTATAACTGTTTCGGCTGCAACCATTGTCAAAACTAAACTTTTCCGAATGGTAAAAAATTACTTCATACTTTTATCTTTTGACTGGTCATATCTTTGAATGACTGCACAAATCAAATCAAATGTGTCATTCGTATTAAACATTAAATAATTATCATGTTCATGTTCAAATTACAATAAAAGATCTGACTTATGATCAGCTGCTACGCGTTAAAACATCAGCTGTGTGATCCTGGCCTTTTCATGCTCAGAACATTGTTTACAAACGGTTTCTAAAGCATAACTTTTGTACTAGTTACTTACTAGATTACTATTGACACTTTTCACATTTGCCCGAAATTTTGTCCATTTTATTATCATATATCAAAGTGATACTGTATGTTAATCATATTTTTCTTCGATGCGCGTCATTCGTATAAATACGTAGAACAGTCATAACAAAGATTGGCAGTTTTTATTTTATTTCTTAAGAATGTTTAAAAAACAATTCCGTTTCATGGAATTTTAAAACTATTCCTTTGCATTTCGTATTTTAAAGATATTTTCTTAAAAGAAATCGCATACAGAATCGTAAATTTGTGAGTGAAATCATATCGTATGTCATGTTCGGCGAGGTGATGAACACAATTTGCATTAGTTCGAATGACGTCCTGAATTGTCCAATCACAAATCGGAATCGCGAAATCCGAATGGCCGCGATAAATTACTTTGTATTGTGATCCATGCCCGCGATAAACTCGGGGGGCATTATTTAGCTTGTCCCAAACGCCACTCACGCCTGCAAGGGAATAAATCTAATTACCCTTACAACATGCTGCTTTCAATTACCAATCTCCCTCGCTAAGCATTTATGACTTATGCGTTTTCGTCGCTTATCTTGGATTTAATAATGTAGTCCTGATTATTTGCATTGCTCGCGGACTTGTCGTTTTAAATGGATTGCGATAGCTCTAATTCTAGAGCATTATTGCTATGTCCACAGTATACAGTCTGCACACGAAAGTGCCTAGAATCATTAATATGTACAATACATATTATCTGTAATGATTTCTGTTTCATTCGCAGCCTTCGCATTTATCTCAGACGTTCGAATCTCAGAAAAGTCTAAAAATAGCTGTCTCTTGTGTTCAATACAAAATTAATAACTTGGTATAAAATTTAAAATAACTTTGATTATCCCTCGTATTGTGAGACGTGTTTCGCATATTTCAGAAGTATCTTCGGACTTACCATATCAAAGGTTGCGAAAATAATAAAAAATGATTGATTTATTATACTTATATTATAAATTGATAAATTGAAGTTTGGTATTTTTCCTTTTTACGAGAAGCAAGAAAGGGAGAATTGAAAATTTAGAAACATTTTTCTGATGTCAATTTACTCTCGTACCCTAAATAATTTTATATTTTAAAATTAATTTGAGCTTTTCACTGCTTGTTAATCAGTCGCTAAACCTCTCTTTTTCGGAGAGAGACTTGATATAGGACGGTTTTAAGCAAGTTCCAATGTTTATCTTATTGCTCTTGCTATACCTTCGTTTTATAATTAAGCAATCACGGATATCCATAAAGCGATTGAAAAATCGCGTTTTAAAACTGACTGTATTGGGATTTAATCCTGTAAACACTGAAACACATGCCAACGATGTTGAGCACTCGGCTACATGCCCAGCCTCTACTTAACTATATGACAACACCGATGTATGTAATGAGTATGTAAGCAGACTTCTCAAAATAAGTAGTCCAATAGTATTGGAATATCAAATAGAAGGCTTCCGGCAACGTAAAGATGTTTCTCAAAAAAAAATATACTGAAAGTGATTTTTTACATATTTTTGAAGGATACTATTCTTTAAAAAATGAGAAAATGCAATTAGTATTGCTTGTTACACTGTTTTATAATTGGCTGATCCGCTCATATCACAATTAAATACGGAATGAGAAATTATATGATGTACGCATAATATATAACAGCAATGTCTATTACAAATGAAACTTTCAGTGCGAATAATTTGTTTGCTTTGTTTTTTTTATTGCTGGTGTTTGGAGCGTATTTCGTCGTACTCAAACGTGAAGTATATCTGCCATAACACTTTCCGTGTTTTCCACTATATTTCAAATGAATATTGCGCGCTGAATGCATCGAATATTTTTCTGTCACTTCCATTGTCCCATTATTTATCATTTTTTTCTTACTTGTTGGCTGCGTTTTACATTTTACACTGTGTTCCGTTGTGGAAAATACAAATATTCTCCACACATTTTCCGTCCAATTGGTCTGCATAAATACCGCAGAAACATTTAGTTTGCGTAAAATTGTTTTTTTTTACTATTACGTAATCGATTTGACTCTATTTTAAAGGAAAATATAAATCAATTTTTTTAGACTATTATTTATTAAAACACAATTTGTTGAACACAATTAAGTTTGGGTTTGGTGTTCGGCACACTTTAGTGCATACGTCTTTCTTTACTGATCCTAAGACACTCCTGAAAATCATTTTCAAAAACCCCTCCTAGAAAAAAAGTGATTCTGTTTTTAAAGTATGATCAGAATATTTTTTATCAAACTACAACACATATTAATGACAATATACCTGTGTTCATATATTATCATTCTTCAACGAATATCTGTATGTTACAGAAAAAATCAAATATAAGTGTTATTACGTAGATAATGTATTTTATTATTTCATATAGTCTTTTAACCGTAAATTTGATACGGGAATTTGAATTTAGAACGGGATTAGTTTGGCAGCCGAACATAGAAAATCCCGATAACGAGATGAAACTTTTATGAACCAATGCTACTTTTTTAACACTTGTTATTATAATCTGACTACAAAAAGCAGCTTTTTCATCCAATAACACAAAAAAATTATCGATTTTTTTCAATCCTATAGTACCAATAATAATTAATGATAATACTACTGGCAGTAATTATTCGCTATTTTATGCAGTCGAAAAAGGTTTCATGATTGATTCAATTAAATACTCGAGGGAGAGTCAGATAACCATATATATGTACATATGTATACATATGATAATTTTTTACAAATTCCGAAATCAACAGTATAAAATGACTTTTACTCTTAATATTACATTTCAGCCATTCGATAATAAATGTATGTGTCAATTTGTTTAGGTAAAACATTTAAATGCCGCTTTAAAGATTTAACAAGACCACACGTCGAAAATTGTGAACATTTTTTAAAACATGTTAAAGATATGCCTATCTGCATATTTTAATCCAGCAGCATTCTCGTGGCGTGGTATCTTTTTTAGCCGTGTCGCGGCTGTGGCAAAAATAACGGGGACAAAACATTCGCGCATTAAATATTATTATTTGTTTACTTGAATAAAAAGAAGCATGGCGTCCCCCGGGTTGTTGATGGCAGCGCAGCCTATGTCGACACACATGAACACGCTCATATCGTACATCTCGCCCATATTCATTCATTCATCCTTTATTCGGTACAAGTATTCGAAACTCTCCCAAAACTGTGGGGACTTTTGCGGAGCGTGTACGGAAAACTGTTTCAATGAAATTGACCACATGTAAAATCGATCACGGGGAAAATTTCCCACATGTAAAACTCATCACGGGGAAAACTAATGTGTGATAGCGTATTCATAAAACATACATAAGTTTTAATTGTTTGAATTATGTACTTTTCCATGAGTTTTGTCGCTAACGACCCGGGTTTCGCCTTTCGGCATCTTCAGGCCTTTCAAGTGCACGGATTTACTTAAAATGATGAAACTCATGGAAAAGTACAAAATTTAAACAATTCAAATTTTATATTGAAATTCCATCAAGCACCCTCAGTCGAAATCCTTAATCATACGTAAGTTGTTAGACAGTTGTATGGAAAATGCATATTCAATTGAATTGAACATTATTTTGTATAAACTAGAGATTTTTTAGTTGTGTCGAATCCTAGTGATACAATTAGTCCCGATTTGTTTACATTCTTGTAATAAGGGCCTTAAGCTAAATGCTTTGGAACAGCTAGAAATTAATAGATATAATCAATCCAATGACATTCTTAATGAACAGATAACAATTAACACATCACCACTTCTTAAGACATTAATAAACACTAATGCAATTTAAAATAAATTCACTTGATGCATCACTAATTTTACGTTTATTCCCACTTAGAAAAAAAAACCCAGATTAGCTTTCACTTCATGAATACACCAAATCAATAACATATTTTTTCCATATAAAATTAAGATTGTGGAACAGAGAAGAAGATGTATAGTGTACCCTGTCTAGCCTAGGTATATAAGCTTGTTCTAATGCACGTTTAAAACATAGTTCTGACGAGCAGCGGCGGCCGGTGACTAGAATATAAGGGAGTGCATATAAATATCTATTTATATGCACTGAGTTATGAAAATATATCGATAATACGGATTTCAAAGTCCGAAATTCACAATACCAACAGCTTCTCCACTCGTAGCATGGCACGAGATGGTCCATAAGTGACTATTTTTTTCCGCAGCTGGGCCAGATTTTGGAAGTGAGATTTCTTTCCTAGCCACAATCAAT
Organism: Himalopsyche kuldschensis; assembly: GCA_028554975.1. Classification (NCBI taxonomy): domain Eukaryota; kingdom Metazoa; phylum Arthropoda; class Insecta; order Trichoptera; family Rhyacophilidae; genus Himalopsyche; species Himalopsyche kuldschensis. Next base: position 9,617,137 of record JAHFWI010000038.1, read on the forward strand.
TTTAATAATTGAAACAAAAATATGTCATTCGTATCATGGCAAAAGACATTGAGTTAAAATTTGACTGCTTGAGTAAGTAAATAACGTTAGCAGATAGAATTTATTGCTCTTTATATTATGCTTTTCTAATAAAAGATATTTATTAGAAAAGAAAAAAAAAACATTTTTATGGACTACAAACAAAATTTCATGTATATTAACCAATATTGATGTTGAAGCAATTCATAAAAAGTTTTCTCGGTTGACATCGGTTAGGCGTGATCTGATTAGACATTTGGTTTGTTTTTAACGACTAAAAATTTGCTGAAATATGTAAGTATTAACAAAAAAGGAAAACAATAATTCGAGCAGATTTATGAATACCGGGATATTTCTATTTGTAAATATTTTTTTTAAATCTTCTCTTCTAGCCTGGTGAATTTTTACGTATTATATGCTATTTCACAATGTTTTATTTGTGAATCTGGTAGTAAATTTACATCTACCGAGAATGATGTAGCAAACGCAGTCAAAACCACACAAATGTTTTTTTTTAAATCTTCAAATCGTTTTTCAAATTAATCTTTCAAGTTGAACATCAAATCGGCGTATTTATCCGCTGCTACCCGTATGATGTATGTATTATATATGGAAGAAAAGCACGATTGAAGACATTTTCATTAACTCTGAGATACTTTCACTTATGGAAATCTTTTGATGAGTATAAAAATATTCACTAAAATTTAAACTAAATTCATCTGTATATATGATAGTGAGTTCGTTTCCAAGTTTATGCTTGTCAATAAAATCTTATTTTGATGTTGCAATATTAAAGCCTGATATTCGAAAAACAATTTGATAAAAGGAGAATATTTCGCTGCCATTAAATGACAATGCTATGCGAAACAATCTTTCGTTTGACGAACAATATTATCGTCTTCATACACGTCAGTCCGCCCGGGTCTGGCAGCAGACCCTTTCTAAATGATATAAGATATATTAGGTTTCCCGCAGCCAAGCTCGGGAACATTCGTCGGTTCGTTGTCTGGCACATAGAGAGCCCCTTATCTACTAAATTTCATAAGACAAAAATGCTACCTACTGTTACGAAACAAAATCATTTTTTCTACCTAATTTTTGGATACAGGGATATATTGCAAGACTTTGCGCCGCGTACGGATATTGTTATTATTTTTCCTCGGCTCGCTTGAGTCGCCCGCTCCAGTTTGATATGTGTGAAAGATCATTTCATGGGACATACGATAAAGAAATTTCGATTTTATTACAATTAAAAATTATTTTTGAATATTTTGAAAGTGCTTATTGCTTATATACACGTACTTGTCCATTCAGGAATAAATGTGGGTGCGCAATGCACAACTGCACTATAGCAAGAGCCGCCCTGCTGACGAGGGCCTAAGCCGAAATAGCTATCAACAAATATATATAATAATTTATGTAGAATTAAAATACATTGTTATTTTTCTTACCGTACAAAAATATATTCTTAGTAATACCTTGTGCTTTACCAAAAATACAGCCCTCCAAGAAATAAGGCAGCAACGCGCAAAAATTATGAATGCCATTTGCTAAATATTTTTGAAAGCTATATATATACTTCTCACTTTTATAACAGTGTAATAACTAACATACTCTAACAATCTTTTGTGGAGAAATGGACATATGCTAAATATATAAAAATTTCTTAGCAACTGCTTGCTGCTTATTTAAAAAGAGAATCAATAGCTTTTTAAAAATTCTTAATACTTAAACAAAGAAAAACACAGTATGTCATTTTTCTCATAAGTTACTTACTGCCTTCACTTACTAGAACGGCAAAAAAAATGTCCGTTAATACCGTAAAAGTGTCAGTTGTATTCTTATAACGTCATTGTGTTCATGGACATTAAGATTTGAATATTTATTTTATTAACGATCAATTGTCAATTCTTTAATACAAAAGTGATCCTTTTTAGTTCTTGTACAAATTCCCTTAAAAATATATACTGAAAAATCATGAAACATTTATCTCTGGCGTCATTAACAATCTTTTGAAAAGCGAATGTTGTTTTAGAATTGGCGAACAACGAATAACGGCCGACTTACAACGACGACGCTCGTTCGTTACCGACGCAGATAAATAACACGCCGCCGCTAGTTTAGTTCTTCCTTTTCAAACATCAAGACACTTATGTCGCGGCAATTTTGGTGAAGGGTCGGAGAGAGGCATTAACAGAGGCACGCTCATAAACAACGCAACGAGGGGGTTAAATTAGAAGAACTATGAATGTATTGTACCATCAAACCAATTGTTTACGGAGAGAAAGCAAAATATTTTGAATAACATATTAAGTATTCTTTCATGAACCCTTTTTTTATTTATACTTGATTCAAAAACATCCAGTATTTCGATAAACATATTTGTTGAATCGATAAAATTTCCCATACAAACATGCACCAGAAAGTAAAACTGTCAGTAGATTAGATATTTGATAGTTAAATAAATATAACAATTTATAACAAAATCGGAATAAATCACCTTGTAATTATATGCTAATTATTGCAGCACCAACGCACTAGATTTACTTGCATGTTTATAATGTTGGCCTCAAACTTTTTACGTTGAACTTCAAACGGTTTTAGTTGTTACGTAGTTATGCTACTTGTTTTTTAATTAAGTTTGACACATCTTGGAAAACATCTTAAGACTTTATGGACTTATATTTACTAGATTTTTACTTTCGATGGGTTATGAAAACTAAAACTAAACTAAAATACATATTTATATCTTCCTCTACAATTGGGAGAATAATTTGGAAAACAGTATCCTAATCGATTGGCCGAAAATATAGCGTTTTAATAAATAAATATTTATCAAAGCAAAAGCAAAAGCAGTCAAAAAAAACTGTTATTACTTTTTCCGTCACTGGGCCGCAAAGCAAAATTTTTATCTAATATCTTTGCGTTACAGTGGTTAGGTACGGCTAGTACATTATTATTTGTATGATTGTAGTAACATCCCTTACTCCCTGTTGACACGCCTCACGACACAACACGCGTGCTTTACTTTGCAATTCATTTTTGGCTTGCGAAAAGTCCTCGCGCTTCGTTGTGTCTCGCTACTAAATGAACCACCGCGTTGACAATGGTACAATGTATTTACATAAAAACTCTCTCATTACTTTATTATACGGGACGAAACGGAGAATTGATTTCGGGTCGAGTAATTAAGCATAGCTTTTAAGCAATAACATTAAACCAAAAAAATCGTATGTTGCATATTATTCAAGAAACATTCGACTCGCTCAAATCACTTTTAAGGTGTTCACTGTCAATACTTGGTGGAAAGGCATTATAATAAAAATAATATTACATTTTTAGTACTTTTTCCACATTAAATGTATTATTATCTTTATAATAATTAAAATAACAAAGTTAAATTAAAAATGAATTCGCGTCACATTGAACAATTAATTAAAAGATGTAAAATATTTAAAAATTGTTGGTTTTCTTACGGACTGTTAATCATCAGAAAGTATTCAAGCATTTAAGTGATTCTGTAATCAACGCTGCTTTTTTAAATTTCATAATATTCCGAAAATATTCGTTAAATTTTAGTACAGTTTTTATTATTCATAAGTTACGTATTTTATTTTTAAATTCCTTACTCGTTGCAGTTTTCAATTAAATTTGCGATAAATTGCGCTAAATACCTTCAACGCTGTCCATTGCCAGAAAGTTCAAGTTTCGTTAGCTACGCTTTCAATGTAATTTGTATGTAAATGAACATTTAATAAGATAATTCGAAGTTGAAACAAAATTTGCAACAATACAACAAAGAATAATAAAATGATATTACATTCGAGGGCACCAACTCCGCGTTACATTAATGATGAAGGCTTTGGGAATACTTTATACATCTTTGGGGCCTTTCAGCGACGTACCAAACAAACATCATGAGCATACAATTCATTTTACTTAAATTTTGCCCTTATAATAAATATTATAAAGACTGCCTCATTTATATAAGAAAAGTTATCTCAAAACTCCTAAGTTTATTATTGTACGATGCGCAGATAGCGAATACATTATCGGTGGGTTTTAGGCAACAATTTATTTGAGATTATTTTCAGGAGGTTTGTTAGATATTTAATTTTAGTAGAAACACTTCTGTCACTTTTACTGGGCAGAAGAAATAAATTGAAATGGAGTCGACGATACACACGGTAAAATAAGTAACACATACGATTCTTTATAAATAATCTTCAATATTATTATAATGAATAATTTTCTATCGTTACGTCTGAAAAGCAATGATTTTTTTGAACCTAATATTTAAGATTCTATGCAAACCCTTTTACCAAGTAAAATGTACAACAATGCATTATAACGTCAATATCTTTGACCTGAATTTTCTATAACATATAATTATGTGTATTTGAACAGTTCAATACAATTTATTGGGAGATTGTGTGAATAACAACAAGTTTTCATGAAACAACTTCCGTTGAGATTCTCCATCAAGAGTTCAAATGCTCCATATTTGTAGCTGACATGGTTCAAAAATGTGAATCATCAAAATGAAAATTTATTATACTATCCAGTCGATACTCATATGTCGTCTTTCACATCGAAAAATACATAAAAACAAAAGATTTATTTCATATTCTCGTCTTGATAAAGAACTTTACATATCTGAAACTTGTATGTTATAATTTTTAGGATCGTATGGGAATTCAATTTTTCTGTCAATATTAAGATTCGAGCCCGCGAGCACCGCAACTGAAGCGACCAACAAACAGTGCTGGCCACTCGACCACGGACTCGTATTCGATATATACGTGCTGAGATAAAAGATCCCTGTGATAATGTTAATGTGGAATTTTCGCGTAAAACTGACAGCCGGCCCGACCCGCTCACCCCAGCACGCCATACGCAGCCACGTGGACCACTTGAGTTTTGACAATGTTTCAAGTTTTCCCCCTGACCAAGTGCAATAACTACGCCATAGGGCTATGGAACCACACAATGCACCTACATACTCGTTACGTTTCCCATAAAGTACAAAAGGTTTTACGATACCTTATACGCGGTAGATACTAAGCGACCATTCACAGTTTACCTTAAAAAGCAATAAAAAGATTCAAAACGAACTCAGTTGAAAATGTTCGCGATGTACGAACCAACCCTGATCTTAATAAGTTAATTGTGGAATAAATACCATTTTCTTATTTTGTCATTTTATATCAGCTAGTCGCACTATATCTAATTTCAATGTCAAATTATTTGAATCTTGTACTTCTCCACGAGTTTTGACACCAATGACTTGGGTTTCTTCTTTCGCGATCTTCGGGCATGTCAAGTGCACGGATGAATTAAGTGATCGTTAGAGAACATCTGTGACAAAACTCATGGAATAGTACAGAGTTCAAACAGGCTTAAAGTTTCTTTACTTATATAAGAATTTCATTGAATACTTTTAGCTGCCGTTTATTGTCTCTGACTAAAAAATATTTTATTCGAGGTTGTCATAACTAATATCTATTAAAAACGCCAAAATATTCAACTCAAGTGATGAATTATATATCTTATGGGCTTAGCGCACGACTTCATCATCTGAAGCATTGCAGTAATAATATTACCTTGTCAATTAGTTTTTTCAGTCGTCGTATTTGATTTTTATTTACTAGGTTTTGCTTGCGAAGTCTTCACAATACTCAATGTATTGAATTATTTATTCACAATTGTCTGCATAGTTTCCACTTTGAGCATTAAAAAGGGGTACAGACTTTTGATAGTTTTTCAATAAATAACTTTCTTTCCTCAAGTTCAACTTCTTAATAATTCAACGTATAATCTATTCAAGATTTTCATCGATTTTGACAAGCACACTAAACCGTAGTGGAACAATCTTAATGATATATTGCTAATGAATCTTTGATGTATGTCTCATACTGTCTTTCAATCTAGGAATGACAGCTAACCGTTAATACATCTCGAGAAGCGAGAGGTTTTGGACTTAGTTTTATATTGCTATCAATTATTTTTGACACATCGTTTTTTTAGGTATTTAGTTTTTCATCAATAATGCCTAAATTCCTTGTTTATAATTGTCAAATTTTGTTACTCTATTCGCAACTGTCAATCAGAATTCCGAAAGTTTTCTTCCAATCTTCGTTAAAATGGTGCAATAAAAATAAAAATATTTTTTATATTTTCCCTCCAGGAGTTACAGTTTACCGGAATTTACAGTCAATTGTTTAAAAATTAATAGAGTTATTTCCGTAAAAAATGTTATGCATTTAATAAGCCCTTGAAACTAGCTGGGTTACAGCTTTGACGCGCGTCGGCGAATAACTTGACGTTAACTGATGTGTCGTTTATTCCCTCGCCCAAACAGATATGAAAAACCTACTTTTTTAATAAATGATACCAAGTATTTATTATTCAGTGTTGAAATATGCTGGTACTTTGTTGAACAAAAAAAAATATACAATTTTATCTTACATTTTTCAGTTATTGTAATCATGTTATTGTTGCATTTGTGGTGAAGTGGTGAAAGTAATCCCCGCTGGCCAGTGTTGGCAATAGCAGGCAATGCCCACTCGAGAGTGCATGTGGCATGCAAAAATAATGGTCTCAATAAGTGCAGCGAACATTGCGCGCACTCTTTTTTGATTTATGGCTTTTTACGTAATGTTTTTGCGGGATGTTTTGTTCGCAATTCGTGTAATTATTTATCTTGTCGGCGCAGTAAAATAGTTAAGTATTGGTGGACGAGAAACATCATCGTTCGCGGATTATTATTGTTGCCTCACTACTTCCAACCATTAGGCAGAAACCCTATTATTTGTATACTTCAACATATCGATACGAAAGCAGTTATTTGTAGCAAATTTTTCTGCAGTATTTTGTGAAACCTATAATCAAACTAGAGCTCAATTATCTGTATCAAGTGTCGGTCCTGAAGCCGAAGAGTGAATTAGTCTACGGACTTCATGGTTCACATTGCCATCAACATATAAGCTGAAATTCAAACAATCAATCATCATTTTTCAGATTCCTAATGATGTAATTAAGGACAGCTGTTTCCTTATTTATCTTCGTAATATTTATTCACCATTCAAAAAATTCACAATTTTGTAATTTTCCACAGCTCTGTCGCTATCAATCTGGGCTTGCCTTTCTTCATCTTCAGGCATTTCAAGTGCACGGATTAACTTGAACTGAAGTCTTAGACAAAACTCAAACGATTCAAATTTGATATTGAAAGTCCATCAAGCACTTTTAGTCGAAATCCTCAACCAATATTTATTACTGATGAGACCTAAATTTAAAAAAATTCTTATTATTTTTTCGCATATTCTTTGTTTGCCAATTATTTTATGTATATATCTACTGTTTTTACATAATAAACATCCTTTTGTCGGATGCTATTTCTTTTTTCATAATTTTATAGCAATATTTTTTTACTATAAAACTTTTGAAAACCCGCGGGCAAGGCTAAATTGTGAAGCTCAAACAAGCCAGTAGTTGTAAAATGTTCATAGGTAAACCACCCGACAAACCGTAGCCCACCCCACTGATAGATACCGAGCTTGAAATAAAAAGCACCAACGGCGTAGCGGCTCGTAGCAGTCGTAGGCACCACCGCGCGGCTCGTGTAGAAGTGGGCTCCGCGAACGCCAATTAGATACATTTCCATATCCTGTGGGGTGGGCGAGCAATATTTATCCATCTCTATCTTTGCGAGTTGAAAATATGACCGCGGGGACTAATGAAGTGCTTGTTTATACCCCAATATTAATATAACCAACCATTCGACCCGGCCACCGCGCTTTATGGCCCCTGTCTCACCCGCACCACTTGTTTTCATTAGCAACCCCTCCCACGACCCTCGAACCCAGAAACACGACCTCTGGATCAGTGACGCTCCTGCGGGAAAGGGTTTAGATATCTAATTATATGAGGGGTTTCAACCCCAATAAAAAAAAACATATTTGCCTAAGCAAATTCGAATTAGATTTTAGTTTCTTTAGTCAACTATTTCTTCGTTAGATATTATTTTTTTTTTATAATTTCACTTTATTGTCTGTATTTTGTTATAGTGTGGATTTTATCGACTGTAATTTCAGCGACTAATTTAAATTATCGCTTTCAATAAAATGATCTCATTGATTCTGTATTTGAATATTGAAATATGATAATCGTAGCGTGGAAATATTTTTTTTTAATCTGTGTGCTGCTTTTATTTTGTATATTAGGATGTTCAATAACTCTCATATTATTTCTTTTATCGGCGATGAAATAAAAACTACGAGTGCTCCTCGTTAGGGGTGCCTTTGCCGTGGCCCTTAGGTGATGTTACCCCCATTCAGACTCTGGTCGGGGACTTCATGTTAAAAACCCCACGTGTAACAGTCACGTGTGAGATGAAATTTTATAATTTTAACGCCGTCGTGTCCGGATGTGCTTATGTATTATCGCTGTTTGAGGCTGTCCCTACAAAAACATATTTTGCAATTAGGATAAATATTTCATTTTTCCAAATCATATGCGATGGCTATTTTCTATTTTACGAATCAGAAGTAGAAACCCTTATGCCAACACATATCATTTCACAATTATTTTAATATTAGTACCCAGTCATTATATTAGTCAGTAGATTAGTCACACCCAGATGTCATTTATCAATAAACTAAAATTAAACCTTTTTAGAAAACTTTTTCTTTACCAGGAGAAATTATCGTAAGATAAAAAAGTAAGATAAATAGCATTCTGGTTCGGAATTTCCTGTAGTATTTCATTTTCCGAATACGTAGTTAATTATTATTCTTTGTTTTCGTGGTATATACTCCGCGGATCTCAATGTGTAATTGCTGCTAAGGTGGGGACACACATTCTCATGCTATTATGTTTTATTTAACATATATTTACACAGAAAGCACACTTGTATATATGCATTAAAACAAATTTAGGCACACAAGAGATACGGCGTTCATTTCGATAGTTATCAGAGTCATAAATTAAATACATATCAGATATCATTACTATTACTTAGCAGGGGACTATAATAGTAACCATTGTTTCATTTTTACTTCACATGTGCTTCGAGATGGGCCTTTTTATATTTTGATCTAGTTTTTCTTCATATCTTGTCGATCCTATAGTCCTGTGGTAAAGGCTCTCAGACGGACTGCAATCCCAAAATTTTGAATAGCTTTATGTGTTTGTATCAAAAATAAGATAGAACTTAGTTCTGACGATGGCATAAGCCGAAATAGCTATCAACAAATATATAAAATAATTTCTGTAGAATTAAAATACATTGTAATTTTTTTCACCGTGTTTATAATATGATGGCTGAAAACGGGTCGTCGATACAGCTCTGAGCTAATTGCAGGTAATTTTTTCGGTCAGACCTTTCCTCTGGGGATAAATAGAATATAAATATCTATTTTTCTATATTGTCTATTTTGCATGTATCCCGAGATAGAGTCCGCGTTATAGAAAGCCGAACTATATGTGCCCGACACCCATACAATATATGGGGTTAGGCTTCTTCTTAAATAACACGAAATCAATATATTACAAGTAAAAGTATTTTTCTAACATTTTACCAATTAGTGTACATATATATATATATATATTTTTAAGTCTTACTTATTTAACAAACAGCTATTGACAAATATTCTTTGAACGAAGATTTGTATGTATAATATTAAATATTCAATTAGACCTTGTAATTTTAGCGTTTTTTAGAAAATTCTGCTTTAAAAAAATCGCTTAAAGCAGGGAGCGCGATAAGAGGGTTGATTGTATATTATAAGTTATAAACATTATTACAGCCACGTCCATATCTATGAAAAAATTTTCAAAAAAAATAATAGATTATAATGTTTACTTGGTTATTATGATGGTTTTATCACATTTTTATAAAGTAACAAACAATATGAATTAATTACATTGTTACCGTAGAACTTAACGAGCTTGTTAGGAAAAGTTTTGTTTGATGTTTCTCTGCTTTACGATCGTCGCTCATCAAAACGATTCGGCTTTATAATATTATTTTTTGTATCAAACAAAACATCACTTACACGTCCGGTCATCCTGTATTTTATTGTTCCGCTATGGTTACCAATTTGTTTAAAGGCAAACTGCCGCACACTCGTCAATTTAATTAAAGCCAGATTGTTGTAAAAATACATGCTACGTTTTCTCTTTCATCTCAAAACAATGTTTAAAAGTACCTATTGTAGTTTAAAAAAAAGAAGCGAAATTTATACACGATACTCCACCTGCTTAGTCTGATAGATACTCAAAATGAAGAGTTAGTACGATGTGAAGAGCCCGACTGAATGAGGCAGCCCTCAGGCTAATGCTGGAGAGCAATACATGGGCGCTTGCCAACATTTACGTTTCCGAAATACGTTTTTAATAAATTAAAACTATTATCAGTCATTTTTTTTACTATAATTATCTCACCATTTTCTGTTTGGGGAGAGACTTAGGCTACGGCCAGAGACATTAACAACACTAAACAACTGATTTGACTTCGGCATTTACTCTGCGGTTCGACTTCTCAGACGGCGACGCGGTTAAAGCCATTGCGGCAACCTTTGATTATGAAGCAAGTGACGCTACGCCACGCCAGAAGTCACGCCTTTCACTATGGCCGTAGCCTAACGCTTAGACCTCTGCTCACGTGTGCTAAGACAAAATACAATTTTAGATATAATAATTAGACAATACAGCAACTTATATATTCTTTAACCTCTAAAGGCCCTACGGTTTTTTATGGGACCAGTGATTATGGTGCACTTCGCTATCGGATAACACTGATTTATGATTTTCAACATATGAATACCGATCCACAATTTTATTTTCGGTTTCGTTAAATATTTTTGTCATAATAAGGAATATAAAAATCGGCGTTTCAAGGTTGACTTTAGGGATATGCGTTATGTTATATCCGGTGGACCGTAATAAATTGAATAAACCGCTTTATTCACACTATACAATATATTTCAATGCGGATACAATTTTTTTTTTAAATTTTATCTAACTTTGTCCTCATAACTTATATAAGAGCTGTTTGAAAAATAAAGAAAAGCAGATTCTATGTTTAGTTGTTGTAAGAGATCGTTAAGCTTTGCGAGCCACGATTTGAGATGACTCGTTGAATTTGCTGGCACGTGTCGTCCGCCCTACGGATCAGAAACTCTGCACAACAATGACTTTTCGAGTTTGAACCTTTGCAGCGCTAATCCGCGACGCACCTACGAAATGGTTATTAAAGCGAGAACATTGCCGGAGATATTAGTAAGTGGATAATGGGCTTTTACTCGAAAAATGGCATGTATACTGCACACAGCGGCAACAACGGATAATTAACAGCCATCAGGCCCGCAGTAGAAAATTTAAACATTCAATAGATCCGTGGTCGAGTGTCAACGTCGTTGGCTTCCAGAGCACACGAGCCCGAATCCCAATGTGAACACCCTTTTCCCATAGATTTATCGATTCCTATTCAAAGGCATAGATTTTTGTAAGTTTTTATGTAACTCTAGCAATCCGATGCTATAAACGGGTTTATCAAGAACAAGTAGCTTACCAAAACCCTATCCTTCTCTCTTAAAAAAAGAGGTTGAGGAACTTTACGCGCAGTTCTAGAAAAACCTGTCGAAATACACTATAAGAAGTACATATGTGCCACATTAATGTAGTGTACATGGTTAAAAAATAGATCTATAAGTAGCATATTATCACATTTTAAAGTAGACTTTAAAATGTAGAGAAAAAAGTATAAATCGTAAATATTGCATTAATTATATTTGACCTTTGATCTAACACCTGAGCGAAAAGTTTTTTTGCTAAATATTTTATGTGAAATATGTGCGACACATAGGTTACTTCAATTGCATGATGTAACTAAAAAATAATTCTTAAGAACTCTTTCAAGACTACAGGCTAAATCCATATAATATAATAAAACGACGACATCGTGGAACAATAATTTTTTAATCTAATTTGGGATAAATTCATCCTAAAATAGTATAGATTTCAGATACAGTCATTCTTTAAAGTTCCACCGAACTCTATAATGATTATCTTTAAAGCCTTCATCAATAAGATATCTACTTTTCTATATATTATACATGTCTGCATATCGTATCAAGTGAATGTTCAAAGTATATTTTTTCAAAAAAGTTTTTTTTTATTTAAGCCTATCCACTAAAAATAAGCAGTTAGCATCTTTAAAGTACTTTTACAATTATATTGAAATAGGAATCAATGAACATATTTCTTAGGCATTCGATTCTACAAAACATGCTATTGGCCCTCAGATAATTTAGATTTTTTTTTCATAATCCACCCCTTATTTTGTTGCTACTTTCACTTTCCAATTGTCCCATTTTCAGGCGGCATGCGTTAATGACACCTGTATTTGGTTTTCAAACAAACCATGTTTCTGGGGATCATTCATCAAACTTATTAAGACTTATTAAACCTACCTTTGAAAAATGGTACGCTAAAATACATCCAATACATGTTTTGTTAATTACAATAATATTCATGTGACACTGGTTTAAAAAAAAATCTACGCGTATATATCCGCCATTGCCTTTATAAATACACATAGCTGTCATCTATTTCTTTTAAATTTAATCAGTAAGGTATGAATACATTTTTTAAGTATTCAAACTTTTAATTTGGGACGTAATTCGAGCGACGATTTATTCACTATAATGCTGCTATATTTAAATACATTCCTTGCTTCAAAATTGTATTCAGTAGTTATAATAGACAATTTCTTCTTCGATTTGCATTTTCGCATATTTGGTTTTTTATATGAGGTGTGTCTGTAAGGATAATCATTTTGTATTCAATGTAAATATCTCAGCCTAATATATATAAATCAACTGTCTTTGTATACCAAAGGCTAATATTTGGGTATTTATAATTCTTTTAAAGCGCTTTAAAAATACATATGGAATATAATTGATTGACGACTCTACTCGAAAGTTCATGTGGAGGTAGGTTTGCATTCCTAAAATTCCTTGAGCGAGAAGTATTATATCTTTTATCATACAAATGTAGATCGTGTATTATATACCGTTGTTTACTTTTTTATTCAGCCTCACTCGTCTTTTGTTAGTCGTATTTTAATTGTTGTGGTGTTTTTATATTATTACACTTTTAATATGCCATTTAATAGTATGATTTCCGATATTATACCTACCGTCAACAGAAGGTGCTTAGTTAATTTATTGAATTCACAACATTACCGTATTCAAATTTGAACCGTTTTAATTTTGTATTTTTCCATGAGCTTTGTCGCTACCGACCGGGTTTCGTCCGTCGGTATCTTGAGGGATTTCAAGTTCACGAATGACCTTGTACTGATTTTCATATTCATCGAAATATGGAAGAATATTAATGGTTGTCTAAAACATTATATCTATTTTTTATAATGTTATAAAAAATATATCTAGTTTTATATCTATTACAATATACATTCGTCTTTGTTTATCTGTCTGTATGTAACGCACAGCACATGCACACACACGAATTCATTTGAACGATTACCGATGTATGACATTGCAAAGTGTTAATCTAATATAGTCATTTTGTAAAGCTGAAACTAATAAAAACCTCATTAGTTTATTAGTATAATAGTTTGTAATGTTTAACGTCTTTATAAATATGTTTATTTGTTTGCTTCGTTTCGATTCTATAACCCCCTCTCTTTCGTCCCTTATAAAGGAAAAATCCCAATCTGATTGATTGCAGCTCATTTATATCAGTATCATTATCTGATTGCATTGTTTCGATTCTATCACCCCTTGGTTCCTTTAGAAGGAAAAAAAACCCGAAATCCATTTTGTAATTTCATAATTTAAAATGTTAGAATCAATCTTGCTTCATTATTTAAGCAAACTTTACGATAGTAAGTCTGAAGATGCCTCTGAAAGAGGCGAAACACGTGCCACAGTAGCACAATACGTGGAATAATCAAAGTTATTTTAAATTTTATATTAATAAAAACCTACTTAAAAAGCTCGATTTATTCTCTGTGCCAGATCAATACTGTAACAACTAAAAACTTATTGTGTTATTTTTGTGTTTAATTCTTATTGTCAACGTTAATTTATTTAATTTGGATATCTTACATTGAAGCGCTGCTTAAAGTTGATAATAGGAATAAAAACAGCAATAAATGTTGATACAGTATTGATTACAAAAAATATTTTAGGTGAAATGTTTCGTTAAATTATCATTTGCATTCTGCTGAACATGTAATAAATACAGTTCAGCCGAATGGGGTACTTACACCGGTATATTATGACAGAAAAATAAATAATTCTTCAATCGAACTCACAGTTATTTAGACGTAGATTTATTTACTCAATAGTTGAAAAGGCGTCACTGCAGTGAGATCATTGTAATAATTTGTTTAGATATGTACGTACATGTGTATGAAAAAAAATCCCACAAGTCACGATGAATGGTTATACAAACATCCCCTTGCCCCATTGTGCCCACGCTAAACGGAATAAGAATCATTTAAAATATATATCTTGATTATTAAATCAAACACATCACATTACGGGCGCTTATCTTGTCAATATCAAATTCCCTCGGCAAAGGTCAGCGCTCATGACAGGTTGGTCCGCGAAGGCGGGGGGTCAACTGCCTCGCCATGTCTCAGGGCTGTGTATTAACTTTCGTGTTAAATTTAATATTTTTTCAATCATGACATTATAGATAGCTTTCCAGGTAGAACTTTCATTCACAGTCAAGAGTCAATATGGTATCTAAAATTAAAAAATAAACCGTTTCGTCACAGACGATTGTGACAGCTAGTTTTTCGAACTATATATTTTATAAACACGGTCTAATCTATCGACACATGCAATAAATAATAAACACAATTTATAACTGTCATTATTCTTATGTTACCTTTCAATGTTGTTTAATGTAGAGTAATTAATGTGATAATATACATTAGATTAGAAGCTATCTCTTTTTTGCTAGTACATATATATATATAAACCAAATCGGCTGAAAAATATTTCTGAATATGCCGTGAAGCCGAAATAACTTTCATTATTCTTGCAGAACAAAATACTTTCATACGTATACCTTAATCAATTAATGGTCTGAACTTAATTTTAAATAACTGTACTTCGAATCAAAAACAATTCAGCAAACCGCCTTTTAGCTAATCAAATAAATTGTTACCGCCAAATCATCAAGTATAGAGATAACAACCCGCCCGTAATTTACACAGTCACTACTGTAAGTAGACAAAGCATAAGAATAATTTCATCTGTGCGACTTTTTCTTATCCAGTTGTCATAGAATACTGATAAATTAAAATATTGTACGCTTTATTGTCAACACGCCGGACATGGTAATAAAAGTACGTATATAAATTTGATATCGTTGGTGAACCCTTGACGTGCATAAAATACCGAATCATCGGCGAGTGTTTACGTTTGTCTGTTCTCATCATCTCTGAGACTGAGGTGGAGTTTCATCTAAAGTTCTCGTAACTGAGGACCGCATGGGGCTCGGGCCTCGACCGACGCTCGGTCATTCTCTATTATTATTATAAAGTAACTTTACAAATTGCCCTGCTTTATACATGCTGTCCCAAATTTAATATTGCTATGTTTTTTATTGATTTGTCATCAGTGTATTTAACTGCTATATTATTATAATACTTCACTAGCCTTCGTCCACTGCTGGATATGGCTGTTACTTAATATTGCTTTTGCTGCCAGCATCCGATTCTCTCGAATGATATTCACCCGTCGTACTGGCAGGGTCGTCTTATGCTTTCAGTGCTTTAACTAAATCTAATATGTGAAAATGCTACGTTTATTAAAAACAATATCAAACTCAAATATACGGCATTTTTTGTGAAAATCCATTTGCTTAATTTTGCCGTCGACTATAAAAGCATATCATGATAAAGTTTTCATATCCTTTCTCAATCTAGAACATTATTTTGTAGTCGTAATATTTCTAAAAGAGCACCCGATTATGTTAAAACTACTTATAGTACTGTAGTAAATCAGTCGCAAAACAAGTTGCTAGCTAGTCTCTGTCTCCAAGTCTCGTTTTCAGGATCGGGCGGCGGGCTGAAATAATCACATATGTACATACATGTTTTCGACGTAAATAAATATATTATACTGTCTATTCGTTGACTTCAACCCTAGACCGCGCAACCTAGTAAGGCGATAGGCCAGGTACACTAACCACACAGCCAACAGTCTGGCATACTTTCAAATATTATTTTTTTGTCTGCCTTATCATTTATGTAAATATTGTTTACCTGGACTTCATGTTTTTAATTATTCCCGGTAAGTAAAACTACAGTGGCATAATAACACGATACTCCATTTAAAATCCAATCTGAATTTTCATTGTTAAAAAGATTAAATTTACTTTTTTATTAATAAAGTACCCCTGTTTTAATGTAGTATAGCTCCTTGTGCAGCCTGTATATAGATAGGTTATACCGAAGGTTTCCAGAATCCTTGCTTTGCCGATACATTAATAATTTTATTATTCTACCCCATTTTGTAGTCAAGGAAGTTATTATTAAAATGATTGATATAGTTAACTGATAATCTTTGACGGAATTCCTTAATCGAATTAAATAAAATGATTTTGACGAACCCTTTTTTAGCCATCGCGGGCAATAAAAATCTCCTCGGGAGCGCTGAATTAATGGTTGCCCATTCTAAACAAACCATAAACAAAATTAGATATTTTTACCCACAAAGCTGTTTTTATTCTCTTTTCAATATTTATTTCGAATGACATACCGACCTCTTCACCTGTACAGGGTGAACAATGAACAAATTTCAAAATCCAGTTAATTACTTTATTGAGTTTATTAATTGCTGTTATTTGTATATTGCTTGTGTCACTGTGTCTTTTTTCACTATGTTTTATTTATATTTCAAGCTTGTTTGTATGCTATTAAAAATATGTAAAAATATATGAGGTGTTTTAGCTGTCAGTGAGTTGCAAATACCATATAAAAATATCAAATAATATTTAATATCAAAACATATTAGTAAGTAATCGTATACAAAGAAACTGAACTGGATATTCAGTTTTCGTATATAATTATGATTGCCATAATACTAATTATTAGCAATGCAATTAACGTCTCAAATCAAAATATGACTAAATCAAAATTTATTAAACGGACTGCCCATTTCCTTTCAAGTATAGCAATTTAATAAATATCTTATGTATCTTTTTGATATCTCAACTTCAAATATTCAGTCCCACGACGTACGATACGGACATTAATAAATATATTGATGGGTAGCTCAATTATTGACCCACGGTTACAAAATTGATGGCAATTTACATAATTTACACCATAAAACATAATGTAAATAAACCCCCCGTATGCCATCTACTTACAGTAGTGGCCTCACGTACATATTATTAAAGTAAATGCGTTATTAATACAGCGAGGAATGAAAATATCACCGAATGATGTGAGGATTTTTCGACCTACATATTATTTCATAAGTAGTGTGTTGGCCATACGTAAAATACTATCGTTTACAACTTGAGTTGTTTTTAATGATAAGTTCTCTTCGTCAAACAATACCCTTCCACTATATAATTTTGTACCGCCGTAATCCAAAATTAAATTCCTCCATAATGTAGTAGCGATTTTCATGCGATCCGATTCGTAGAAACTTTGCAGATCCGACGCGGAAAATGTCGCCAATTATATAAGGAAAGTAAAAAAAATATTGTTAATAAAGTATCAATTAATTGGTGTTGATGAAGAACATACAAAAAGTATTCATTTAACGGACTTCGTATGCCATTTTACTTTTAAATATTTACCATTAGACCCTTACCCAATAAATTGTAGCTCTTAGAAATCGAGCTTATCAATGAATGCATAAAAGTATTTTATACGTTATCTATTCTCAGTTTAAAAAGGTTAAGAACAACCAAAGAATTGAATTAACATGAATTTCGCACCATTTTCTGTTCAGTTCTATCAATATGTTAAAAAAATAAATTAAAAGAATTGTAAGAGAAAGACCTTCCATCATCCAATATCCGATACCATTCATCCGAATTCAATTGGACGATTTGATGGTCTAAATGCAATGTGAAGTCATGTAAATAATAATTAGGTCTGTCTTATAACATCATTATCTTAACTTTTTGGCCTTTCTGTGTTGCTGCCCTGTCAATCAGCATAATTTGTCAGCAAATGGATATGATTCGCAATCTCATCTATGTGTTTAATCACCATTGTATTGCCAATATTAAACAAACTTTGCCGAAAGCCCAATGATTATAATATTATTTAATTTGCACTGTAATTCTTCACAGTGTATTTTCGTTCATTATAGAACAAGACTGTGTCGCTCAACGCGAAAATTTTCGACTGATGAAAGTTTCGCCAGCATTTTCAGCTGAAAATGATCCCGATGAGCGAAATCAGTTGAGATCTTTACAAATCATGTGTGCTTTGCAACGATTTTGATTCAAGTTTCCCACTCATTTAAGATGTATATGCTTCTTATTCCTGAAATCAAAATATACATTTCAAATGCGGCGAGCAACATGTTCGATGATTCGCACAAAGATTATCGCTAAAATTATTATTAATGTAAAAGTCGTACGTTGCGTTCTGGTCCAGTCTGTACCCAAAACTGATTGTTTGACATCTATTACAACATTCCACTTGACGTCCGTCTCTAACTTGTTATACAATATTTAATTTCTTCATTTGTAGCAAGATGTTTTACACTTGATAGTTAATTAATTCTCACCTTAGTATCCGAGCGTTTTATCTCCCACTTAATGTCGCTACATAAAATATTCGATGAGATTATTATGTCTCTGATTTTAGGTATGTTTTTACATTTAAGGCCATCGAGGATCTTTATTAACGTTAAACAGACCGTTAAAACCACGATAATAATAGCGTTATTTACTATTATTAATTCCTTCCACCGTCTACAGCTCTACAGTGTCTGCACCACCACCGTGTCTCATAGGGTTGTCAACTATTTTCAACAGTCGAAAGTAAATTATATTTATTTAGTTTATATATAACCATGTACTTTTTGTAACTGTTTTACCAAGTCGTTGTCGTGAGGTTACGTTTTAATGCTTCTACTAATTCACGTTTCATGCTTATTTTGTCACATCGCCGGATGCACATTACTAAACATTGTTACACTGATTTTTTTACGATACCACACTTAAAATACCCATACAATTATAATACTCATTAACATCAAAACATTTAATAATTCATCCAGATAGCAGCTGAACTTAGTGACTTACTTTAATTCTTACATATAAGCGTTACAAATCATTTACTTCGCGTCAGTTCAAGTTCATTCGTGCAATTGAAATGTCTGAAGACGCTGAAAGAAGAAACCCATGGAAAAATTTGTTTGCTTTTTAAGATCTTCAACAGTAAAGACATTTGAAGATTGGCTGACTACCATTAGTTAAGTAACTATTGTCTCTCTTCTCTACCCCTACTCTGTAGGTTCATGGCTGTGATCGAAGAGCAAGCCAGTATGAGGATTTATTCTGACTTCGAATGATTTTAAAACTATTCATTATTAAATATCCATTAATACTTCTCTGGGTATCTATAAGGATTTACATCCACAAAAAAAATCACAAAGCCATCGATTTCAATCTTGCGTACATATTTTTAAATCGGTGAACTAACATTCGACCAGAAAAAAACTAAGACAAAGTTATCTATGTTAATGTTTCATGGATATTTTTATATCAACTACAAATTTTGAAACCCCTAATTGCAGTTATCATCGGTCATTAAACGATACTTATTTATTAAGTAAATAAATCTTATTTTTTTAATCTTTTTATGATGTCTGATAAAATTCGTTAGGTCTGTAGCGTAGAGTCCTTTGGACTCCCCGTCGCTCGGATGACGTATCCAACAGTCTTATATATCTCATGCTCACCACTTAGTATTAAAAGTTATCACTAGACTTCCACTGTTATCCGGCATTCTTTAAATAATATAAGAAGAATTTATAAATTCTCGTCGAAGTTAAATAATTGCATTGGTTAACTTGCTGGTTTCGTATGGGGAATATTCATTTTGAGACTGTTTTGTTTTTAAGCATAAATATAAACTTATTCTGTATTTTGATTCCAATATTTCGCATTATCGCCGAATGCATCGAAAAAAGCGCTTAATATATTTTTTATTAAATAATTAAAAAAAAAAATTGGGAACACTCCACTTAGTTACACTGTCAAAGGTAAGAAAAATCGTCTGAAAGACCTAGTCTATAATGTTTTAAGGGGGTTCCCCCAAGTGACGGCCGGTATTTTTGGGATTTTTTTTTTGACGAACCTTATCAACGTAGAAATTTTAAAATTTCACGATATGTTTATTGACATTTTAACAGTAAGTCAAAATATTTTCAGACTGAAATCTTCATCACAATGTGTGGTGCACCACACCAAACGCACCATTTCGAAAAAACGGCCTCCGTCCGACCGGCTGATTGGCTTATCGGAAATGAAAAAATCTAACGGTGTTTTAATCAATAAAACTGTACAAATCGTTTGACTTAGGATCTTTTCAAAATGTGGAAAATTGAATAATTGACAAGTTTTTGAAAAAAAAAGTTCAAATTTCATGATTTTTTTCGACTATTTGGTTACGTAAAAACAAAACGGCTGGGATTTTTTTCACTATCCTAAGTCAAACGATGACAAAACATGATTTTAATCTACCATTCAAATTTCAAAGCAATCGGTTAACCCGTTCTTGAGATATCGTGGAGGCCAGTTAGGAAAACACAGTTTTGAGAAAAACGCGTTTGAAAGTTCAACTACGATTTAAACTATGTAATCTTTACTCCCCATCAATCTGCTATGCCTGGTCTATAGATAATACTTTCTTCTTCCTGTTTTAAGACTTTTCAAGCTGCTTGCTTTGCTTTTGCTTAAATTTTGGTTTGTTTCATGAATTGAAATTACATGTGTATTAAAAGTTCTCATGTAACAAGCCGAAGCATCAAAATGTGACCGATGTCCTGCCTCGAAACAAGTGTAGTCTAACTGCAATAACTTTCCATCGATTATAAATATTGTAAAATCACTTTAGCAGCATATTCTACACGTGTTTAAGAATCATTCTACGCAAAAAAAAAGATTGTTTCAAAATATCACTTGGGGGGAACCCCTTAATCCGTTGACTTTAAAATAATAAATCATCTTTGTTGCGAATGTTGAAGATTTTTTGTTGTGTGTAATGTACAAATACCAAATGTTTAGTTTGTCAACATCTTTTGTATGTCATTTAGAGAGTTTACTCGGTTTCCTTTTGATTTGAGCTTTTTAATAAATGGATTAATTTTCATATTTTAAAAGTTATTATGTTGCGATATTTGAAAAAATCAATAATGTTTTATGCGATTGAAGAGAAAAAAATTCACGACGATTTACTTTGAAATAGTTTATCCAAGCATTTACCAAAATGACGATGATGTGTGAGTTAACTGAAATGCACGTGCACCCCGCTCTGGTTCTAAATGCCCATACACGTGTATACATTAACTATTGGTATGTAACATATATTATCTGCCCATTTTAATTCTTAATTCAATATTAAGATTATCAGTACAACAAAACTCCAGAAACTTTTCGTTCTTACTTCCTATGTGTATAAACAGTCGCGTGGTAAATGCCAACTCATCGTTAGGCGCAGGCGCAAGTCTCGTCACATTCAAGAATAACGCATCTCAATCTTTGGATAGCAAACAATTTGGTCTTTTTCACTTTTTTGTGTGTTAATTCAAATACTTGAACATGGAATAAATGCAACGCCATGAACCCCTAATATTTCTCTCCAACTCCAACTTCATTGTTTTTTTTAATCCTTCTCATTTTTTCCGATATATAATTGTACTGCCGCATATTTATCGATTTGTCAATTTTCCTGCAATTAAGTGATTAGTAAAGATACATTCAAATAAAAGTTACCTTCTAAAGAGATTAATTTTTAGGCGACAATTCCGAATAAAATACCATAAATTATACCATAGCTACGAATCCAATTCAAAGTAAGTAAGTTTCAACGATGTCGCGATGCCGAAATACCAATAGGCTTAATATGATTTTACATTCTTGCAATATTTTACATAATATATGCTTTCGAAACTGTAACAGAATACACACACTGTTACTATCATCTAGAACGCTTTATGATCGCTATTATTTTACAAAACTGGCATTTCTATTTGCTTTTTAGTTGATTTATGTAATTCTTGTAGTTCCACCGGACTTTGATCGGTATTTGTAGTTCTACGAAAACAAAAGTAAATTTACTCTGACGTGATTGATGTATGTCAACTACATTCGTTTGTTGTGTTCTGTTTAAACTCTAAATCTTACAAAAAAAAAATTAACGACAGCCAATCAGAAAAGAATTACACACCAATCAAAGTTTCATAAGTAGTGTATATTTTAGCTAATGAACTTTTTTTATGTAACATACTCAAAATATGACCGTCTCAATTATGCTCTTTGTGTACTTTATTTTTATATCAGCAATGATAATGACTATTATGCATAGAGCATAGTAATAATGTTGTTTTATATTTTACTGTTTAATAAATTTTTAATTTATTTATATTCAATATCTATTGAGAGGCTTTGTGTGCAGTACTGTCTCAGCTCCACCTAGCGCCATAGAAAGCGTGATTTTATCAATTCAATAATACCTCACCTCGTCAGGGGCAATCATTCGATTCAATATTGTCTTTCAAATATTTATTTATCGTACTAACCATTCATGTTACAGCACAATCATTATTTATATTTATAAAAAATTTCAACATATATATGTTGATATTTATATATACATCTATCTACAGCAATATTCAAAAGTGACAGGCAAGAATATTTTCATTTGCGAATATAAAAGCAATCGTTTCGATCGCAGCGAAAACGATAATAATTGAAATTAAAAACGTATTCATATAATGCGATTTAATGTTGCCAGCATTAGTTGGCAATATATTACGAACATCTTGTGGGAATCATTTTAGTGTAGCAGAAAATACTCAATCCTTTCTTATTTATTGTAGCTTATTTTTTTATCCATAGAAAATAGATTAAAATTATTGAATATTATCGAAAGATGCTTTGCAATGCTTGTAGAAACAATTGCGCTTTTCATGCCATTTTACCATAAGCAAATAAAATCGATGTATTATTTTTTAAGACAATTTACGACTAAATCTTCAGATCGAAATTTTCCTTATACTTACTACCCATACAAAATTTATATTATAATAAATTAAAAATCTTAACCACTCTTTTATTTCTGTTGATAAGGCACCTACAGTTAATAACTTTGTCGCCGCGAACTCGTATCAGATTCTTATTGCTTTGATTTATTATTGTTTTAACGGACGATGATTGCTTTATGAAGGGTCTCTAAAAAAATTGAATAAGCTTGGTTGCTCATAAAAGGCAAATATATTAAGCGAGGCGTCGACCAGCAAAAACCGATAAGTCCACATTTTTTTTCAAAATCCAAACATATACGACATTTCCAAACAATATTTGAAATTATATATAAACTTGCTATCTGATTTTTTTAATGGCAACCAGAATTATAACATTATATTAACATAACATAAATTACTATTTAAAACCTATGTAATTTTTCGCGGATTTAATTACGCCAAAACCACGCAAGTCGCTCATTGTTTTTGATTTACGTAAGATGCGGAATGAGGCATCTTACTTAAATCACACGCAAATACCGGTAAACTCAATAGCTGCAGTAAAATGTATCATATAATTTTACTTATATTTTTGGAATTATTAGCGGTTGACTGTCTTATAAAAATAGAAACATTGTTCTTCATTGAAAATAAAGTAGCGATAAAACCAATAATTTAAGCATGTAACAGAAAGACATCTTAAATTGCTGGCGTTGCAAAGTGGACTTATCGGTTTTTAATTTAGACACCTCATATGACTTTTAATTCCGCGAATTCGCAAGGTTGTTGTCTCCTCACTGGACGTGGTGTTCATTATTCGCTCACTGCTGGAATCACTTCCAGATGGTGAGGCTCAGATAGGACACGGCAGGTGGATATGATTTACTCTCGAACAGCGCGATGAAAACTGACTTACTGATAAGGCTAACTTTGATTACTGACTATCCTTGCTTATATTTCAGCCATATTGTCGTCATACTAAGTACTTGAATTCAAGAGTTTATATCTCTATGGAAAAGGGTTCTGAAGTTGCAACGAGATCAACAGGCTCTTGAAATCTCATAACTCCACTTCACTAATAACTATAAACAATACGATCTTTCGGTGTACTTCGCATTATTTGTTTATGCCATCTAACACCCACAAAAAAACTATAAGAAACGATGAAGTGATAAACCATTCAAACTCTTTATTTTAGTTCCTATTTAAAAAAATGTGTTATTTGCTTGAAACTAAAACACTTGGGTTCCTTATAAATACGTTCTCCTTTGACTAAACACTTCAAAATAACGTATTAAACTTTCTTGTGGTAGTTATGTTTCTGTTATCATTGTTATGTATTTATAACCATAGCAAAAAAAACTCTTTTTGTTTTGTAAAGGAAGATGTATAGTTTATTTAGAATTCCTATATTTCCGTCGATTATAAAGCTATTGGTTGAACATCTCGATCTTATTTTTGTGTGCCATGATCTCATAAGTCGTTTTAATTTTGCAGTAATAGTTTCATGTAATATGAGGTCATTTTCGATCGAATCTCCTTCGACGTTGAATTTGGCAGTGACTTGTTGTTGCTATAACATTCCCTGAAACGTTTCGCAGATTATGCGACAAGCCGTTGCCAAGACGGGGGCCGTAATACTTATCTATATCCGTAGTCAATTTGTTTGTGTTTTCGTGTGGTTTCTACCCTTTTAAGTTGGGTATACCGCACAATAATAGGACTGAGTGTCCTAAGCTGCAGGCCTGGATTAATAATTGCCATAAAAACATTATATGTTACATTTATTATATCGCAACTTTCAGGTAAACTCGATCTGAAATAATAATATAGTGTAATTATTGTTGTATTTACCGTAAACTGAGATATCGTATATATATTTCCTGCTATTCCGTTTACCTTAAAGAGGTATTGGTCAACAATTTACGACTTTTAAACTTTACTCAAATAGCCTTCTAATAATATCACGTCGAAATCCTTACTAATTTCGGTTTGATTTCAGTATTTTATTGACTGCGCGATATCTTTCAAGAAGTCCGACAGTGAAAATGTTGCTGGACATTCACTTTATTAAATTATATATGCATGAAACATTTTAGTTGAGCACATTTCTTACAGCAATCATCGACAAATCGCACCATCAGTGAAATACTCAATTCAAATTACTTTACATTTTCATCGTTATATATAATAATTACGTGCGTGCGATGTGTAAAGGAAGGAAAGAAATCAAGTTGACACATTTCTGTTCGATTCAATATGCAAATTTATATGGTTTAAAAATGTTAGCTATGAGCATTTAAACAGCTCGAAAACGTTAATTTCAATGTTAAAATTTTACTTTACTACTGTTGTTATCAGTCCATGTTGCAAAGGGACACAGGCATCAAAAAAATTAAACATACAATTTGTGGTGCTCAGGTAATTCTTTTTTGACTTCTCCGATGCCCACATCGAAAATTTATTCACTTCCGCAAGATATTTAAGCTCTAGATTTTTAAATAACTCAAGCGGATCTCACGGTTGTATTGAGAAAGACTGTCTCCAGTCGAGACCACTTGATTATGCAAGCCTTTCTATTGTTTGTATTATACAAAATATTATTACTACGCTCCAGTCTCACAGTATGGATAAGAAACTGAACGGTGCCATGACAAATCGTGGTCGTTTTTGTCTTGAATGATGAAATTAATTTTAAAACTAGTTCAATAATGATAAAACAGTTTAAGTGGTTTATTCAGTGATTATAGTAGGACATCTAAAAATGTTTATTATGTTACTGAAATCGATACTGGTCCTAAAATTCAAGCTGCTTATTGACAATTGTCAATATTCGTAAAGCGTGGAATAATTCAATCAAAAAGTTTCCAACAACGAGACTTATTTTATGACGTAACGTACACGTTTTACCCTTGACTACAATGCAAGAATCGGCACAACAATTACTTAATGGGTTTACATATATATACTTTTCATATCTGCTCCCTATTTGAAGCTGTCACTCGGTGCCTCCGAAATTCTGTCTCCGCATAATAAGGGACTGATTTGTCCGCTTTTTATCTCTGAGTTCTGGACAAATTCTCTTATTATTTAACGTGATCTGTTTTCAAAGCACAATATACGACCACTATGTGCTTGTGTAAGGTGCCATGACGCGCAATCATTAAGCAGCACTATATTGCTCATATATTATGACATTAAATATATATGCGATAACTGTAACACTCCACATGTTTTTTTTCTTCACAGTTGACTTTTAATTAATTTAATGTTTTTGCGTAACAGAAAAATGTTTTTGCTAATAATTGGTACTGGAAGGTATGATATAATGTCAAAATGATGTATGTGAATCTTTATTCATAAGAAAAATCAAATAATTACATCAAATTACAAACATTTATATGAAGGAATTAATTGAAATATTGTAACCATATCAATTTTTTACCTCGACGAATTGTTCGGTTTTTTTAAACAATGTACCAGTATTATCTACACCCCTTAGAGTAGCAAGGCAAATAATAACGGCCAGCCAGAAGACCTCGTCCATCGGTCAGATCTAATCTCGATACATTTCATTATCAAAATAATAATGAGAAAACAAATTTATTTTTATCCAAGCAGGCGTGTGTCCGTACACTAGGGCAAACGAAATGCATTAATATAAAAACAGTGACGTCCACTTCACATTATTATTGCAGAAATACATATGCTTTAAATGCACTAACGCTGAAATGACCGAGATTATAAATTCACTTCGTAATCGATTATAAATTCATAGGTATTTATTTATCACTTTTAAGGTGTTCACTGTCAATACTTGGTGTAATGGCATTATAATAAAACATTTTTAGTACTTATTCCACATACAATTTATAGGATCACGACCGGTTTCGCTCATGGCGAGCATTGTCAACTGATAAGAAATACAACGAAACTGTGATATGTATACAAATTTTAAGTTAGAATTACAAGATATGACAAACAATGTGCATTACAACTAAGCAAATAAATTTAAGCAAAATACAAGAAAAAGAGATTAAAATTAAAATGTTGTAAACCTCTTCAGTTGACAATGCTCTCCCCATAAGCGATACCGGTCCTGATGCAATAAATTTTATGTGGAATAAGTACTAAAATGTTTTATTATTTTTATTTTGTATATATTTATCTAAACAAAAAACTCGTTTCCAACCAATTGGACCTTTGTAGGGGATTTATATAAGTTATTTATAAATTATCTGTTTCTATTTTTCTGGTCACAAGGCGTCGCTTTAAAAATATGGTGTTTAGCGATGACAGTGGATTTAATATAATTCAAGTCGCTGGGAGTCCTTGTGTTTCAGATTTAAATATTTCTTGGTCAGATCGATCAAAAGTTTTCTTAATGGTGTAAAATATTATTTTAGTAAAATTGGAAACGGGTGCGTTGAGGAAATACCCAAAATACTTATTCACGTGGTTGTGTTATAATAGCAATGTGATTGACTAAGTTAGTATTATAAAAGAATATGAGCTATGAATAGTATTGTTGTGTTTTATTTTTTAATAGTGCGCCCGATATACAGTATTCCTAGTTCATGTTTAAACATGTATTCTGGACGCTACTGCATATACCTTTTTGCTAATAATAATTTGTTCAACAAGTTTCTTTATTCATGTCATGTTTATTTTATCCATAGGGGTCCGAAGAGGATGACCCAGCTTCCGTCGTATCGGTAAGATTATTATTTTATTCTATTATTCTAGTAAGCGTTTACAATTTTATTCAAATTTTATGACACTTTTTTTAATAGAAACAAAATATATTTCAACGAAGGTTTCCCTGTGACCGCGCTGCATATGTTCAATTGTGTTTTGTTAAATATATTCGTTCAATAAAATAGCACAAAATAATATTTTCCAGAAACTTCACAAATGAACATATAATTTATCAATTCTACACACCTATCTCCCGATTTACAGTATTGATTTTTTTAATTAATGTTCGATGCCTATCATTATTTCTGTAAGTTCCTGGAATAATCAAAAATCACAGTAGTAATATACTCTTGTCAATAACATGCTGCATATTTATTTCATCTGCTCTTCAGTAAATTCAATATGTTTCATTTCAAACACCTAAAACGTAAAATCACAATTCGAATTCCGACAATTTTTCTTTCCTATGCATAGTCTAAATTTAAATTGTATAGTCATACTCATAAATATATGTTTGTCGTCGGCTTTCTTTCGTTGATTTGTCTATAAATGCATTAACCTCTTCACTTCATCGTTTGTAAACAGCATGACAAAAGTTTCATGTCGTTTGTTTCAAAAGTTTCTAAATTTTATGCGTTTTATTTTTAGTTTATTTTCTCTTTCTGTTGTGTGGTGTTTAATTTTTCAATTATTAATAATTTTTGTTTCCCTTTCGTTCACCGATCGTGTGGTTTTATTAAACATATTTACAGCATGAATTTTAACTTCTATGCCGTTTGGTGCTGTTATTTGTTATGGAGTTGTTCTTTTTTTACTACCTGTCCTAGTTGCTGTCGTGCTGTTTTCTCTATTCTGAAGTTTTTTTCTACACATGGCCAACGATCATAAATATTATATATACCTTTATTAAATACATTTTTATTTTACAGAACCATGATTTAATAATTTTTAGTTCTTTTTCCAAAACCAACGAGTAACAAATGTTTGATTTTGCAGTAGCAATTATAGAATTACAAATTAATGCAAATTCGACGAATGCTCGGATGAACTTTTACTCTCGGATCAAGGCTAATCGTGCACTTTCAATGTCTGAAGATAGCGAATGGTGAAACCTGAGTATTGAGTCATGAAAAAGTACAAAAATCAAACGATTCCAATTTGTTGCATTTTAAATTATTTCAAGGAACTTCCAATTATGAATCAATAACTTAAGGAATACACGAGGAACTCTCGAGAAAAAACTATCCATTTATTAAGAATAATATATATTTAAAAAAAACTGCTTTATATTTCATAGATGTGATTAATTTACTTCTCCTTCCTGACTAGCGCAGCGGAATGGGTAATTTTTATCTTTTAATCAAATTGTGTACCTAGTTGTTTAAAATAATGTAAAACAACTCTTTTCGATTATTTACACGGCCGTTGAAATTTTTCACATTGTTTTATCACTGTTTAAAATACTGTTTTAACAAATTTTAATTGTGTTTTATGCTGAAAAAACATGCTCGTGGATTCATTAATCATCAATTTATTTCACAAGTTTTGTTGTACCTCGTTATGTTTTGATTTATTGTACATTAAAATGAAGCCATCTAGCCTAATTTTTTTCAATCGGTATTTTACGGTGCAATAAATTATTTAGATAAACTTTTTTAATTTTGGGTATTTTCAGATAATATTTGTGTAGCAAAAAAAAAGCCAGGGATACGTTTCAGAAGCGATCACCGTGTCAAATAGTATTATATTATAAATATTGATAAAATTTAAATGGTTTCCATACCTAATTTTAAATAAATATACAACACACATTTTCATTTCCTTAGTTTTTAGATTGCAACTTGTTAAAAAATTGTTAACATTTTCTAACTTTCAATTTATAAAGTATGTTTTTGGAAATCCTTGAAAATTGCAAGAAAAAATCCGGTAAAATACATTCTTCTTCAAATTGGGTCATTTGATTATTTTACATACGATTTTAATAAAAACATCATTTCCGAGTAATTCCTTCATTTTTCACAGTTTGACCAGAAAACTCACCTCTGGATCATGAAGGCTGCTACTGCAGATTATCAAGCCTTAGCCAAGATGGCGCACGATGATCCGAAACTAGTTGGTGTCAAGGTTTGTCTTTCTGTTTTATGCCTACATTTCCATATGGTTGCATAACGTAACTATGCATTATTTTCAGTGTCAAAATTTTGGTTATTCCTGCAGAATATAGTTCTGTGTTCACGAATTAGTTTAATGTCGTCAAAATATGTACTGGACTATTTTCCATCCTCCAAAATAAAAAGTCATACAGAAATCCATCGACACTTTGGTATCCTATTAATAACAATATGTACATGTGATGCTCCTCGCAATAATCTCATTAATGATTGTCATAATCTACATTGACAGGATCAAGAAGAAAATATGTTAAAAAGAAAATATATCAAGGCGTTTTGTAATGTGACGTGTGTTCCACACCCTACTGACGGGGCTTTTTAGTGAGTAATTATTATTATGGCCGATGGCGGGTTCCGGATTTGACGGAGACTATAACCGGGCTCTAATCTGGGAGTTGGCCGCGAGCATTAGGCCTAATTCGTCCCCTGGCTCGTGTTACAACTCAGACCTCGATACTTTAAGGACCTTTTTAACACCGGTCTCCATTCATTCGCATCTTGTCAGCGCTTGTGATATAGGTAGTCGTATTTACCTGCACACACTCTCTCAGGTTATACGTCCTTTAATATGCTATAGTACCTCTATACAATTTAATCCACTTTGTATGCGTGTTAACATTTTTTTAATTTTAAAATTAAATACAGATTTCGATATAGTTAGATATTTTGCTTTGCCAATTTTATTAAGACTTCCTCTATGTATATCATAAAAA
Organism: Himalopsyche kuldschensis; assembly: GCA_028554975.1. Classification (NCBI taxonomy): domain Eukaryota; kingdom Metazoa; phylum Arthropoda; class Insecta; order Trichoptera; family Rhyacophilidae; genus Himalopsyche; species Himalopsyche kuldschensis. The sequence continues at coordinate 9,648,001 of JAHFWI010000038.1, forward strand.
TAGGTTTTTTTCTAATATCACCAGCAGATCGAAACTGGTTGAAGAAAAAGTATAATCTACTTACTAAACATAGTTATTTTGCGACATTTATTTTAATTTAAAAAACTATTGAATGATGTCTTAACTGCTTTTAAATGAATGCGAAACATGTGTCTGTATTTTTAATACAATACGTGGAATGAAAAAAGTTATTTTATACTATTGAATTATTGTTTATTTTGATTTAGATCGAAAATATTATCAGAGGAAACTTTAATTAGTCTCAATAACAACAATTTACTTCCCGAATTGTTACATGAGTTGTTTGCGAATAATATTAATTTCCTGGCAAATAAGATGCTGTATGCAATTTCAAATATTTCATAGGGAAATTAATATGAACCCCCTTTCCGAATAGATTACATATTTCATCGACTGGTAACTTTATACATATACCCAATGTAATAATCTATTTGTATCAATAACAATAATATATTCCGAAAGTTTCGAAGTATGTGTATACTTTGTTTTCAAATCTTCTCACATTAAAACATATTACATTCAAACTATCTCAAATTTATAAAAATAAAATCAAAGTTTCTGCTGCGGCCGAAAAGGCTAAGCCTACTAACAACTTTTATTGCACTCGTAAAAGCTCCGAGGGCTTTCAGTCGAGTCCGCGCCCTCTTGATCCTATTCTCGCTAGATCCCAGAAAACATCCAAGACAGGAAGTGTCGCCCATGTAATAAATCATTGGTCCGGCGCATGCGTGCGCGCGGGGGGCCCGGCCTCGCCCCCTCTAATTGGGGCCCCGTCTGACCCCCGGTCAAGTCGGCGCCAACCAGCCCCGGACTCGAGAACAGCCCCCCGCGGACCCCGGCCCCTGGCAGCGGCGACATCCTGCGATGTTCCCAAATCCTCGACGCCGTTTTAAGACCGACTATTTATTAGTTACAATTTTTGGAATCGTTTTCAACCGTAGAAGAGGCGGAGGCTTAGTTTTATAATATTGTGAATCATTTCACCGTATCGAATTGTTAATTAAGAATTTATTTCCAATTTGAGAAACGTTCATTTTTTTTAACGAACTTTTTTGTTTTTAAACCTCACTTGAGATCTGTAAATACATTATATTATGACATAGCAATAATATTTGATAATTATTTGAAATCATCATTTGAAAAATTTTATGGTTAGCATAATATATTTTACAATTACGAAATTAAAATAAAATTATGAAGATAGGTTTATTTTCGAGAAGCGAAAACTCACTCGTATATTGAAGCAATTTAAAGCTTTGCTTAACATCTAATTGAATGCATAAAATAACTTCATAATAATTATTAATAGTATTAACTCTTTGATGTATAATGATATAACGTATTTTTTCGATTTTAATTAGGTTAAAAGACGTTAAAACTTAAAATACTTCCACGTCTACTCTCACAATTTTCTGTCGTAGATGTTGAATTTTTTTCTTAAAAAGTCATCGACGAGGGTGTTGGATCCCTCATTGAACACCTTCCGGTCTTCAAAATATATTTTTTAATATTATCTCGGTTAATCAATCTAAGATTATTGGCCAGGGGGACTCTTATTTATAAACACATAAGCGGTTGATACAATCTATTAAAATATGATTTTTATAATATTATGCTAATGCTCCATGGATCATTTATTGATTGCATTGCCCGTATAATAAATACACTTAATATAATAAATGCATAATTAATTATTTCTATCATAGTAGTTCTTTCAGTAGTTTTTTTTTGCAGCTGTTTTATAATTAATCAGTAGTATACATTACTGATACTTTTTCTATGTCCGCCTTTCCGACTCACGCATATATTTAAAAAAATATTTATGAACAAATTGAAGGTGTGACCATTATTCATGTCTATCCAACTTTTGACTTTATGACTATAAATTTTCGACTCCCCTTTGCATTGATTATATTATTATTATACTGTGGCCGCTCCTAAAGTGTAGCATGTTTGCCTCTATTAGAGCTTATCACAACATGAGTATTTTTGTCTTAGAACTGCTTGTAACTCAGTTGCTTAGCATCCCGTTTACGCAGGGGTAGGGATAAAAATTACCAATGGTAAGCCAATCGTGCTCGCTACGCCCAGTTTTTAGGATCGGTTCGGAGTGTGAGGAAACTTTAGACTTCGTAGACATGCATGCATTCAAATAGAAATCAATTAATCGGCTGAAAAATCAATTTTATGGAACTGAAGACAACGACGATTACGCTCGATCATGAACCCGGCATAAATTTTGTATGTGTCGTCAAACTTAAATATCAGGTTGATAATTTGTATCAAAGTCACACTCCTGTGTAAACAAAACAAATATTATGTGACTTAATTTTTTACCTAATTGGTGTAATTCAAAAATTATTAAGTCTTCCTTTCGCTCTTAATTCAGAGATTTTTTTTTCGTTGTGAAATGACAATATAAACAAACAAGCTGCTAACTTAGTTCACTGTCATATAATATAACACGTTTGAAAAACAAACTGTAAAACAATAGATTAAAATATTTGATGAATATAAGCATATTTGTTTTAAACATTTACATATAATAGGGAAATCTTTTGCTGAGTACACTGAAAAAATATCGCCAACGATCGACTGAGAATCGGTCATTGAGCCAAACCGGACATAATATTTGAAAACATTTTTCTAATGAGTAAAGTGAACTAAACAGTTATTAATTAAATAATTCACAATAGATGACATAAAATAATTATGAATACCTTTTTAGTATATTTTTAAAATAATAATTAATTTACTGCAGGTAAATGAGTTTTATTTTAAATAATTTATTTCAAGCCACGAATATTTAAATCGGAAATGAATCAAACCAAAAGGGGTTAGAGTCCACCTTAAAAAAGCATTGCTCTCGAGTCTTTTCTTATTTTTTTCTTCTCCTTGTTGTTTTTGTTTACTTTTTTGGTCGCGTTGTCTCTTTTAGTTTGGTCGTCGGTTTTGAATTGATTGTTTGATTGAGCAATTAATTTGGTCAAGCCAGGATGTGTTGTGTTAGACCTTTTATGGGAAGGGAGTGGAAAATATCTGTGGGTGAGGGTCATCGTTTTTGGTGCTTTGTTTTTTAGATTTATCTACAGCCTCCTTACAAGATATGTTACGTTATATTAATCATTTAAATCTGCTGTTGTCCTATATTTAAAAACCCTCCAAATTATCAAAGTCATTTGTTAATACAAAACTGTATCTTGATACTATTTCGGGGATTTTATTAATCTTAAGTAAAGTAATCATGAATTTAATGAAAATGCAGAAATCAACCGCGAAATTATTTTATTTAAATGTCAGTACTCAGTAGTCATGAAATTCTAAAAATTAAAAAGAATGCAAATATTGTGATATTTAAATTTGCTTCTTAAAATTTCTCAATACCTTTCAACAATTTATTGATAGAGTAGGCATTTACTTGGTAGAACTCCATTATAATATGGTAAGAAAAATAACAATGTATTTTAGTTCTACATAAATACATTGTTATTTTTTTACCGTACCTTTCAACAATTTTAAATATTATTTTTTTTTTTTTTAGTAAAGTAAAGTAAATTTTTTTTAATTTTTTTGAAAATAAAAAAAAAATATTTGGCATTACAGCTTACGCCAATGCGCCAAATATTCTTAATTTTGAAAGTCATACGAGATTAACTCGATGATAAATAATGAATCAGTTGTGCACAAAATCAACGATAAATAACATACACCCAGCCCAAGATCTCTTTTTTCAATTGAAAAAATCTAACCTTGCCGAGAATTGAACTCGGGTCCCCTGATCGCTAGGACAAAGCTCTTGCCACTAGACCACAGGGACCGAATATTTATAGTTCTTTTTTACAATCGATATTTGACGGCGTCGTTAGATGGATTTCAAATATAAAATGTTTTTCGTTGTAGGAACAACAACAAAACGTATTTTTTTTCTTACATTTCAAATTTAGTTTAGGATTGTAAAATTGTCTAATTATTTTATTACTTTTGGAACACCCTGTAGATTTCTCGTATTACGATCACACATTATATTAGTAACACAAACCTATTTAATGTTTTTAGTATCACCTAACTACAAAAATTATCATGGCATGGTTAAGAAATTATTTTCATATGACATCTTTAAATTTTACGTAAGCGAGATTTTTTTGTGCATATATCATAATTATTATACATATCGTTAGAAATTCTCTTTGAAACAATCTTATACGTGAGAATTATTTTGATTGGTCCGTCATAAAACAACAATTATTTAATTCCAACATGCTCCCGCATTCCCAAACTATAAAACATCTTTATGTTTATGACAGTTATGAATTAATATTGCTCACAGTTGAAATATCGCCTCAATGTTTCATACTTTTTTCACCAACCGAACCGACCATTAGAAATGTTTATTTAAAATATAACAAATGCGTCCTAATGAAATTTGTGGTGTGATCTTAATTATTTTTAATCGTTTCGGGCTAATTTGTTGAGTTTGTTAACACAATGTTCTAAAAATTAAACGTAAATGTTGGCTATTTGTCTATTATGTTTTCTGAATTTTTCCGTCGCTCGCATGATAAAAAAACTATCTTTGAAATATGTTCACCGTTAAATAGAAACGCTTACTCTGAGTATTTACTTTAGTATGTAACTTTCCAAAAATCTGATTTATTTAAAATAAATACATAATCTTCCATCAGCAAATTATTTTGCGAGAAGTAGTTTTCTAATGATGACATTATGAAGATAAGTTATAAAACCTTTACTTCCATCCTATCTTTTTAAAATAATGGTTTCTATTGTCAATGTATTGTATGAAAACTATAGATATATTTAACTGATTATTATGAATGACTAAGAATTCTGTTTCCTTTTAATATCGATACTTTATTCAGTCAAAAGTAATTTGTGTTTTTTTTTTGTTGATTAGCCTTTCGCTGACTACCGCTTTTAGTGGTAAATATTTGAATGAACAAAAAATTGTTTTGTTTACCTTCACACATATTTTTTATGATCGGGACTGGTTTCGCTCATCACTAGTATTATTGAATGATGCAATGCTTTTCCAGCAAGAACTTTCATTTGAAGTGAAAACTAGAAGTTAACGGGATTTCAAGATAGCTTATTTCACAAATTGACAGTGTAAAGCTTCTTACCGTATTCATAAAAAACAATGCATTTCTATGTATGCATTTTAAATACATTAAGTGTTAATTAATGTATGTATTTTTTATATACCAACTAATAAATATTGTAGATCATATCGTGTAGATTGTCAATTGAATACAATTATTAAAGAAATATTAGTAAAATCATCATTACTTGACATTTATTTTTAACTCTAATTTGAGGTTTGAAACCAAAATTCTATATTGCCAAACTATTGGTTCTTTAGAGATGATTACTGGTCAGGTTAAAACAACTGTCATCATAAATGCTGCTTTGCTTCGTCTTCAGCTTGGCTGCAGAGCTAAGTGTGAGAGGCGTGCTCTGATAAATTGACGTTTGAAATAATTATCCGTGCGCCGTTTGATTGATATCTTAATAATAGCAGGTTACGTCAAAATAAATATAATAAATTTACTACGTGTTTATCACTCGGCAAGATGGGCCGACAGGTGGATCTGGTATATGTTTTTTTGTCTGTAGTTTTTCTTTGTTTCGTAACATATCATCAGATGCTTGACTCCCTATTGTTTTGAAGTTAACTAAAGAGTATATTTAGCAACCTAACCAACCAGCAAATTTAACCGTAATTATTTTGTATTCAATCATCTTGAAATTGATTACAGCGTTATATATATCTACTTGACTAAATTATCTTATAATTACGTTTTTATTTTGATTCAAGTCAAGCTAAGCTCAATATAAACTTCGCTTTATCATTTAACATTTTTTAATATTATTCAATTCGTGGAATCTTTTTTGCACCAGCAATGGACAGTTTCACGCTGATCGAAGCCTTCCATATTTTTGTCGGCAATAATTATTCAATAAAATTTCAAACATTTTTTGTCAATAAACTAACCGAAACGAAAATTTTGAGTTTTCTACGAATCAACGAGATATTTATTGAATTTTAGAGCGATAAATCATTCAATCATTGTCTGACATTGGCACCATGTTGGAATTGATATTTATTCGACGATATTTTACGATTCCCCTAGATTCCAAGAACTGAAAACATTGACCATTTAAACCTTTTTAATGTAGTGTTATGATGTAAATGCTAATTCAATCAATCGATTACTCGAACTTGTGTAAAATATTGGCTTTATGTTGACACATATTTATTCTATGTTTTGTAGCGGCTAAGTTAATTAGAATCAAGCGAAACGTGGGATTTGCAATTTCTTTAATAACATCCGTTTAGCGCAATCTACGGCGATTTACGACCGGTTGATATTTTGTGCTTGTTTGTTTGTGTACACGTGTAAGGTAAATTGGTCGGTTGTGAACATTTGATGAACGCTTAATGATGCCACAAATACCGCGCCGGAACATAAATTTAAATCCAACAAAATGATACATATCCCATAGCCGTGTCCCGCGTGCGAAGTGTGAAGGTTCTGGCCAATGACTACTAAGCGCTTGGCACTTGGCGTAGTTATTGTATTATTGCTACCCATTTTCTGCCCACATTATTAATAAACCCCATCTATTACAAATTACCGATTATTAGTTTAGATTAAATTTAAACTCCTTAAAATTTTGATTCGACATTACACTCATTCAGTTCCTTGTAAATACTTATTTGACAGTTTTTATAATAACCAGGAACGAGTTATATTGACTGTTTGAAAAAATATTCTTAAGTCTCTTCGCACTATCCTAAAATTAATCTTCATGGTATTCCACTTCTACGTTTATAACGGGCTGTAATTCCACGATGAAAACAAATATCTATGTAATATTTCATGTTTTTAGTGTTAGTTGAAGAGGATGCAAGGCGTGATATAATAATAATAAATTGACATTTAATTATATTGGTTGAAATGTTACAAAAACCGTTTGTGCCAAGAAGTAATTGGGCTCCACTACATTATGCGAGTTTGTCGACTCTATTTTTACATGTGTCTTAACAATGTCAGATGCGCGCCTAAGGAATGCACAACTATGCGACATTTCCCATGTTGGCGCCTCGCTCGCCTCTTACAAACTTTTTCATCAGCATTCAATCTACCAACTTCCTTTTCCGTGCTCTCCCCGACATTAAATATTTGATTCTTATCGTGTTCCGATGTCAAATCATTTTATCGCTTAAATTTATAAAAAAATCCTTGGACAATTCAACTATCAGAAAAACGAATCCTGGCATACATATATGTTATTTTATATAGTTCTATAAACTTTTTTATAATTATTTTAAGAAAGAAAATGTATTTAGCAGGTCTGTGGAGTCGTTAAAAAAAAGTACGACTTCGACTCCAGCATTTACCAAAAACACGACTACCACTCCAACATTGACCAAAAACACGACAACGACTTAAAAAAGTTTGATTTCGTCACTTTTTTTTCCTAATTTTCCTATGTATGTGTATTCAATTAAATATCAACCAACCAATCCGTCCAAAAGCCAAATTTAACAAATGAAATGCAAAAATAAAAAGTCCAAAATTTCCGAAACCCAGAACGACTCCGGCCAAAACGCCGCGACGACTCCGACTCCGGCTAAAAACCCCCGTCTCCACGACTCCGATTCCACAGCCCCGGTATTAAGTATAGCTACATAATAAAACATAGTAACATTTTTTTTTGTACTTATTCAACATTAGATTTATCAAGATCACGACCTGTTTTACTCATTCCACCAAGTATTGACATTGAACACCTTAAAATTAAAGTATGGCTGTATATCTAGTAGAACTTAAAAAGTAGCTCAGCTCATTTCCTTGAAAATAGATTGGAGTGGCGAAGATTATTTATTGTTAATTCTACTTGCACAGTCTAAATTATATATTTTTATCTTGCAGTTTTAGTTTTTTCCCTTATAATTAAGATTCACATTAGGCCCCTACTTATTTTTTTACATTCAAGATGTGATAAGAAATAACTGAAAAGTATGAAAATTTAAACATACACTGATTGAAAAAAAAAATATGATTCAATCATCACGAATATTTAATACGTCTAAAATAATATAAAATATAACCGAGATGGGTTGTTTCCTGTGCGAATCGATTCGATACGCGTTTCGACGATTTATCGCTCTATATTATAATGTTTTGTAGAAACAGTAACCATGCTTAAAAATATGTCTTTAATATTTCTTGCAACGTTACAGGGCTCAATTCCTCTTGCGCTTATTTATGATTATTTTTTAGCCTTATGAAACTGCTCCATAATCAATTCGTGAAATCCGAAGGATACTTATACTAAGATAGTATTATTCACATAATCTTTACTGTCTAAAACTATGTCAATTTCTTATCTTATCATAATTTGTTTTCCTAATAATTATTATACCTACTCTAAAAGCTGACAACCAAAGGTTACATGGATTCGGGATTATTTTTATCCCAAATCTTTTTTCAGAGACTGCCAAACGTTTTTATGACGCATCACAGAAAAGGTCATTATTAAAAAAGTTTAAAGAAAACATCAGTTTTACTCAAATAAAATACTCATTTTCACATAAGGAATTCATGACTCTGTCTTCTAAAACCACAAATCACTCCTTTTTTTACTCTGTATTACTCAATGACTCGTTTTGGACCATACTAATTACACAGCGCAGTTCACTGTAACCCATCGACGTCTTTCATGTAGAATAATAACGAAAATGCATCAGAGAATCGTTGTAGACCGAGAGCCATTCTTCTCGATGACCCTCTATACGTACAAATGTAAATGTCAGCTGCGATGGGAATGCAACGTAAATTAAAGGCGAAAAGACGCGAAGGAAGTTAAAACATACGCGCCTTAGAACTTGAAGCTCCATAAAATAGATATACCAAAAAAATGATAATAAATAGTAAAATTATTTTTAATTAACTAATAATTGAATGTGCCCGAGTTTTCAATATGCATCCAATAGTATATTAATGTATTTCTGTGATAAGCGTTCAGTTTAACATTCCAGTTTTAAAATAATCTTGTATATTTGCATATCAATCATATACAGTTTATTTATCATACTAATTTTCACTGCTAGGCAAGTGACTTCACGTGAATCATGAAAAAAGATTCAGATTTAAATATTTTTTTATTTTGATGAATTATTGTTACATTATCTTCAACATGTGATTTGAAATGTGTGTATTGAAAAGAACTCAATATTTTTATCTGTAAATTCATTATTTTAATAACGCTTAAATATATCCAGCAACCCGACCCTTGCATTGAGAACTACACCATCAAATAATGTACGATCGCTGCGCTACAGAATAATACCGAACACAAGCACCACAAGAGTTATCAATGATATTCTCTCCCTACACTCTCAAGTGATGCGTTGGGAACCGTATTTTTTCGTGTTATTTTATTGTAGTTTCGGGAAAAGGGAAGTGATAAATTATTTAACGGCAGTTTAGGTAGTTTATATCTCCGCTGCTTCTTATTCTTGGATCGTGATTCTTGATGCGTGGGTGTGTTCTTGAGACGATCACACACTTACTTACTTACTACAGTGCACGTAGAGGCGACTTGCCGATCTCAGATTGGCTCTTAAAAACACATATTTATTTTCTGTTCCACGGATTCATTGTTAATATTGAAGCTAATTTCATTCGAATCCAGGGCTGTGGAGTCGGGGTTTTTGACCGGAGTCGGACATTTTTAAAAGTTTGAACATTTTATTTTTGCATATAATATGTAAAATTTGGCTATTGGCTGGTTGATATTTAATTGAATATAAAGGGTATTTCAATAGGGACGCTCAAAATATGTTACTTTGTCCTGCTGAGTAGATTATTCATTGTTTAGTGGCCAAATTTCAGTCAACCAGTTTGGTAAATAATCGGCCAACACCTACCTGTACGTCATCAAAATACAATATCTGGTGAAAACATTGCTGCTGTGTGTGAAAGTGTACAGGAAAACCCAAGGCAGCTTATTTCTCGTTGTTCACAAGAACTTGGCTTTTCTGCGACTTCAACTTGGCGAATTTTGAATCGGGCCTTATGTCTGCACCCGTATAAAATCCAACCAACCAAGGAACTTCAGGTAAACGACCACAGACAACGCCTGATTGGGTTCTGTAGCAGTTGGAAGTTTACCCAAATTTGTCAAAAAAGTCAACTTTAGCGACATGGCCCATTTTATAATGAATGGATATTGGCAGACATTTGATGCTATATTCCATATTTAATGCCGTAAAATATACTTACAAATGAAATTAAAATTTAGTCGAAATCTCACAAACAACTTGTTTTATTTACATTTCAAAACTAAGCGTCCTTATAAAACGACCCTTTACATAAAAAGGAAAGGTAGGAAAACATCGTGACGAAATTAAGCTTTTTTTAGTCCGAGTCGGAGTCGTGTTTTTGGTCAATGTTGGAGCTCTGGACAAATCTGTGAATGATACCCTATTTCACATTTTTTACTTACGCGGAATAACTGCAAAAACCATCTATTGAATTTAACACTTATCGAAATGATATGTTTATGTATATTATATAAAAGATATTTGACACTACAGCGAATGCAAAGTATTATGAAATTGAAATATCGTACAAGGTAACTCGATTTGAATAATAAGTAGTATTTAAATAGTGAGAGAATACATCAATATCAGTAAAACTTCTATCCTCTGCAGCGCGCCAAACAATTGAAAAAGGCTGTGGAGTCGGAGTCTAAGTCGTGGAGTCGGAGCTTTTTGGCCGGAGTCGGAGTCCTCGTGGCGTTTTAGCCGGAGTCGTACTCGGAGTCGGAAATTTTGAAAAGTTTGAACTTTTTATTTTTGCATTTAATATGTCAAATTTGCCTTTTGGTCGCATTGATAGGGTTGATATTTAATTCAATACACATAAATAGGAAATTTAGGGGAAAAAGGTGACGATATTAACCTTTTTTTAGTCGGAGTCGGAGTCGTGTTTTTGGTCAATGTCGGAGTCGGAGTGGCACTTTTTTTTACTGACTCCACAGCCCTGGAAAAAACTGTTTACAATTTTGAGCGTCACTGGCCAAGAGCTTTATAAAATTAAATAAGTATTATTATTATTTTTACATAAAAACCATCATTTTTAATTGAGCATTATTGAAGCACCCGCACACCCGTAAATTTCAGGTTTATGAACGCATTATATGATTTTGTATTACCGTGTTTTTAAATCCTCTAATGCAATTATATATAGAGAGAAAAGAGACATTATTCTTCTGCCACACTAAACGGTGGTGTATGCGTAAAACCTCGCGCATTCCTACATGGAGTCAGACTAATTGTGATCTGCCAGAGACCAGCTGATGCCGGCCGTCCACATGACACGTAGATTTATCAAACGGTTCACCGGTACTATTATTGAATTCCTCAAACCGTTTACAGGTTGCTTATTCATAGGTGGCCCAGATTAAATTCGTTAGAAGCTCGAGTTCTTCCAGAACCAAAAATCATTAAATTATAAATTTGCGTAAAACACATAAAGCTCCTTTTTTGTTTATTCTGAAAGCGTCAAATGTCGTTATCATTGTCACTATACAATTGTTGATAAAAGTTTTTTTCATCAGATTTTCAGAAAACAACTTATGGTTTAAAACAAAAGGTTCGTAAAAGATATCTTTAACCCATTAAAAGATGTGAATGTATCAAAAGAGAGAAAGAAACCAAAACGTTTTAAACATTTTATAAATTTCCTCAAATAAAAAAAAAATGTAATCTTACAAAATCTGGACATAGTTGAATCTATATGTTACTCTTATTGTATATGATACAGTGAAACTGTATTCTCAGTGAAAATATATTCTTCTTCAAGCTGTCATTGAAATTAAATTTGACCGCCCTATCTTCAGCGCTATGTTTGTCTGTGTTTTGTCTTTGGTTCTCGTTTTATGAAAGGGACTACTTGATGATTTTGTTTAATTGCGGCACACCTAAATTTAAGGCCGGAAAATCATCGACTTGTGCCAATAATTTCATTGATCGTGACCAGTGAAATCATGTTGTCATACAAATCTATTACTTGATACATTTTCACTGATAATACAGTTTCACTGTAACATATTTATGTTTTTGGAAAAGCTCAAACATTGGCGCTAAGTTTTCAAGTATTTGGCTCTCATGATAAGATACCCTCCTCCTCGTCTCGGAAGGATTTTCTCCCAAGACAGAATTTAATAGAGCAAGACTGGCGCCACTTGACGCGGCCAAACGACGTACTAACGGGCCGATAATTTTCCATCAGCCGCGGAAATGGGGAAAACCAGCCAAAGTGTTGTCTGGCAGGGGCATCACATTTCACGCTCGTTGCATTCTGCAAGAATTACGCGTGTTTTGTGACATCTCTACCACTGACAAAGTTAAGCTTTACTTTAAATTTGTTGCAGCAGTATGCAACCTTTTGATCACGATATGGTCGTGGTAAACTATTTAAAACGACTCATTTATTAAGTAATTGATACGTATAGCATTCAGGTAAAGCAAAAACATTTTAGTCCTATCAATGATTACTATACATCCAATGCTTACTTTAACCATCTTGACATAATAATGTATTTATATAATACTAAATACAATTCTACTTCGTGTTACTATAATAGAATACGGCGACTAGATATTCTACTCTAAAATCGTTATAATAATAATTTTACGCGATTACCAAATAACGGCTTACAAAAAGATATTGCAAAGATTTCAAATAGTTAAGCCAACGTTGCATGGAAAAAACCCGATTGTGTTATGACTGTCTTAAAAACCTACCAACCTCTTTACATGAAGCTTTTTAAACCACTGCACCTCTAATATTTCATGAATTTTCACGATTTTTTTTCATACATTCACATCAGTAAACTCTTATTCAAAATAACAACTTGCAAACTATTTTAAATATGTCATGTGCTGTATGAAAACGGTTCATTTACACTTAATTTGATAAGTACCCAAGCGTAGTGTTCTTCAAAAAAATGTCTTTCAATTTAAATAAGGCGTGCAATCTTTTGCATTCCTGCATCCCTTTTCTACATAGTGTGGCCTTATCTTGTCATCGGCGTTTGCTTTTTTCGCAGCTGCACTCCTAAACACACTCTGTCATGGTTAATTAACAAGAATACTACAAGATATATCACTAACTCACTAAAAACGTATTATGTTGAAACAAAAAAAAATTAAATGTGTCATTCTTCCCAGAATGTAGTATGGTTATTTATTTTTACTACCCGTAGCTTATGGATTTATTAGGCTGAAGATCTTTAGTAACGAGTGTATGATTTCAAACGAAAGTGGAAACTCGCTCAAGTGATTAAGAGTGATATTTGATATTCAACCACTTAGAAAGCTGATCTGTTAAGATTTTTTCAATATGTAACTTCAAATGACGATTCAAGACTACAAGAAGTATACCATAGCACATTTTATATTTGTTGAATTGTACATGTTCAGAATATTTTATGTTATACTGACACATTGGTGAGGTGAGCAAAGTCAATTTCAGAAAAGTTTCTCAAACACATTGGCTACGGGGTACGTGAAATACGCGTCACGTGAAATACGCGTCGTTTCTCTATGTGTCCCCGCAGCCAATGCGTTAATGTAGGTGTAATTAACAACAATTTTAATTGTACAATCATTCAAATCAAACCTTTATTCGGAATCTTATCAAGATTTAATGGGAAAATTCAAGTATAAGGTGAAACAGTAAATCGTAGTGACAACAAAAATCAAATTTAGAAACAACATTTTTCTCCCGCCCCAAACAGGCATCAATAATAAATAATAATTCGGAGAGAAACAAAATCCAATCATAATGCTACTCTTTGTCACAAGACGCGATAATATAACGTCAATGATGTATGCAAAAAATATTCAACCTGAAAAACATAGCTTTATTTTCAAACCGATGCGGTATCTTTCAGTTTATATTATTTGCTTTGTACACTTGTATACTGTTTGTACTGTGCATTGCGAACAATGCGTTCCCGACTCACGCGTCTGTGTTCAGAGATGCATTTTCCCGGTCCCGGTGCAATGGTAATTATTTGCGCACCTGATCTCACGGCTGAGCGCGCATCCCTGCTTAATCGAGCGACAAATTTCGCAATTTATTATTATAAAACACTCGAATCGACTGCACTTTGTGCTCCGAACGGAAACAACCAACGGCTGGAAATTTCTACTGTTGCAGTGTGCGTGGCAAAAACAACTAAATGCTATAACCGTTACTTACTCCGCGCGGATAAAGCTGCGTAGAAGTTTATTTGATGTTATTTAACAAAAATACAATTTAAAGCATACGGTTTTATACATTTGTTTGACGCGAAGCAGAATATTATTTGAAAAATTAAATAATAGAATTGAGTGATTAAAATGTCATTAGACAAAATTTATCCATATTTAAATTTGCATTGGCAATAGGCAATACAATTCTTGTCGGAAAAGATAATTGTATAAATAAAACACAATGTTCTTCTGCTACTCCTAAGTTGAAAATGTTCGCGATGAACGAAATCTAGAGGAAACAAAAATACTCTATTATATTCCTCTAAAATATATTGTAAAAATTACAATATTTCTTGTAGATTCCTCTCACATTTTTATACGGATATATATGCAAACCATAAATTATTGGACTATTTCTATAATAAAGATATTTATATTTCGACAGAATTATACTTAAAATACAATTGAAGTGCATATAGATATTTATAATCAAGACAAAATACCTCAAATATATTATAATGCCTAGTAATTTGATCTTTTTTCCTCTCAGTGATACATTCAGTTGAACATCTTGCTATCTTGATATATTTTATATGAATAGCGGGAATGATTTGCATTTTTGTCGACACCTTCTAACAATTGATAACAATAAAGTTTGTGACAATAAATTGTAATGACCATTCCGGTGTCCCGCGAGAAATATGATACAAAATAATTTTAAATGCGTGCCCATCTGCGATTTATACAGTGTGAGAGGTGATAGCTTTTTTTCTGCATATTGTAGGTAAGAATTATTATTTTGAAAACTATTTGAATCAAAAACGATACAGCGAACAATTTATTTACTGTATGTATATATATATTGATATATTGACAGTTGAACAGGGAGAGCCTAGCAAACTAATGATTAATTTTAATAGGACGTTTTAGTCCATTACTTTTGAACTAGATTCTCTTGAGATTCCTTTTAACATCTCACAATCCACTCTAACGACACCTTAGATTTATTTTCAAAATGTTGAGCAAATTTTATTGACCCACGCATAAAGTTAACAACTACATCTAAATACACCAATAACATAGTAGTCATAAATTGTGTTCAATTTCGCTGTGCCGCACGATAAAATTTGTAGTGCAGTGACGAGATTGTGGTATCTCGTCACTACATTACCATATGATTTTATTAGAAAGACAATTGTCACCTTTTCATTCATAAGCAAACCTTTTTAAAATAGCACTTACATATATATAAAAAGTTCTTTTTCAATTTAAGCAGATTTCAAAAGTATTACAACGATTTTATGGCGTATCTGATTGATTTCTATGAACATTTTTATAGTCTTGACGGACCAAGTTGGAACAGGAGAATTGTATGCAACACGTAGTAATAATACACTTGTTTCAATAGTTTCTGAAACTTGTGCATTTTCTGAATATGTGTTGTTAGTATTTATCTTTATAGAAGAAGAAGAAGTATTGGCAAGAGAGATGCGGAAATATATCGGGATTACAGATAATATTTGCTTCGAGAGAATTACAATAACTCCCGTGCTGTTTACTATAAATTTAGTAAGAGCTTTAAAAATGTACACTTGTACCAGTGTCTGAGATTTGTATACGGAAAGGCATATTGCTTTCATTAATTCTAGCCAGAAAGTACTAAGTGTTAACATATTCTTGGTGTAATTCATATCAAAATTGTCGGACGTATAAATATTTAATGATCAAAAGCGCTCACAGGTACACGGTGCGAAAATGCCGAACAGCCGAGGCGCAAAATTTATTTGCCATTCGGAAATAATCTGTGTTCCCGCGAAATGATCACAAGTAAATATGTACGACAGATGTAGTACACGGCGCGACGCCGACGCCTGCGACGGAGAGCGTCGCCGCACCACGGACGTCCATTTTTCAACACTGCCCACTTAACGGGGAACGCCTTTACGCCGAATACTAACGACGAGGTACTTCATTCCGAAGCGTATTCGTATTTTTTCTATGAAAACACCTTTACATTATCTCAGCGCATTTTAATAACGAAAAAAATATTCATCAGAACGTTTGTAATATGCCAACAAAATCTCTCTCGAAATTCTCTCTTTGAGCTTTATTTCGTATTTACCATTGCCGAAAATATGATTGAACTATATAGCTTTTATGGTTGCATTAAGATTTCTTGGCTCATCTTGCAACAAAATAATTATGATTAAGTCTATTATAAACTTTTAAATAACTTTATTTGTTGTGGAGCGAAACCGGTCCCGATCCAATATTTTTTTAATGTGGAATAAGTACTAAAAATGTGTTATTATTTTTTTGTAATGCCACTCCTTCCACCAAGTGTTGAAGTATACTTAAAAGTGAACATGGAATAAAATTATTTTTATATCAAAATGAACTTCTCGCAAAGTTAGTAGCATTAATAATCCCCAGTAGTTATAGGCTTAGGCAGACAATAGCCTGCTTATATTCTGCACTGCTACTTGCATTGTTTTCTATTCAAAGTATTTAGTAACCGTATTTGAATGGCTATATTCAAATTTCACAATAATTATCTCTCTTTAATCAATGAGTATGTATAAAGTTCTTAGATTAAGGAACATAGACTTCTGTCTTTTCTTGATATATACATTTTTTGCTACCGTTTACAAAACTACCCACTTACTGTTCAATCAATTATCTTTGTCGGACGTCAAATGCAATCGGCGACAAAATATATTATATTTAGAAAACTTCCCTTTCTGAGATAAACATCTCGCATTGGCATTCCGTTGGCTGTTGTTTGTTATCGGGCGAATACTTTTAGCCCACGGGAAATAGATCCATGTCAAAATTTGACTGAATGATCTATCCCTCATTATGGGATTATACGCTCAAATAGTTATGGAAGTAATTCTTAATAGTTTAATGTATTTTTGAGTATATTACCCACACACCATTAATAGAAGAATATGAAACATGCATTCTTGGCCGGCGATGTTAGTTAAATATTAGTATCACCAGAGGTACATTTATCTGCGCTAGACAAACTACTTATTGCATTACGTGCGGATAAAAAATACTGCCGACTGCATCAAAATACTGATAATAAAAATAATAACACATTTTTAGTACTTATTCCACATTAAATGTATTGGATCAGCACCGGTTTCGCTCATGGCGAGCATTATCAACTGATAAGGAATACAACGATACGGCGATATTTATACAAAAGTTAAGCAAAATTTACAAGGTATGACAAACAATTGGTATTACAACTAGGCAAATAAATTGAAGTAAAATACAATGCCTGTGTTATTATTTTTATTATAATGCCATTCCTTCCACCAAGTATTGACAGTGAAGATCTTACAAATGGGCAAAATACTGATCTTTATGAAATCGTGGGTGTAGAAACATACGGGCGTAACTACAAAAATAGCTGCTTTGAGTTAAATATGGCATTGTCATGCTCAAATGCAGTTCTATAAGATATAAAAATATGAAACTTGTACGATGAGCAGTTTACCAGATATTGCTCAGTTTTTCTGCAAATCCGTAAGCACACAAAATTGGAAACTGTTTTGCCATTTATCTCAGTTCGTTGTTTTTGTAGTTTCGCCCGTATGTTCCTACACCCACGAAATATAACACGTAAGTAGTACACAATTGTTCATAGATTGAGAATTGACTCAACTCAACAAACCATGCGCCCATTTCTTATTTTCTGATTGACGTAATAGTTATCCAAATAGGACAGGTTGCTCGCCACTGCTTACATTATTTCCAGTGAAGGTCTACCTGATTGATTACAACTCAGTAGTAAATATTTTGTAATGCTAAGGTCATTAGTAGTATAATTATTTTGATTCCAGAACCAACTCCGTGCTTCCCGTAAAAAGGAAAAATTCCTAACACCATTTTGTAATTGTATCATTCAAAAAAATTGAATAAGCAAACTTGGCGATAGTAAGTCCGAAGATGCCTCTGAAAGAGGCGAAACACGTGTCGCAATTAGTAACACAATACGTGGAATAATGAAATTTGTGAGGTTTGGGTCAAGCGACTCGATCGAAAATGAGATCGGCTCGACTGCGATTTCCATTTGGATTCGACACGCATGCAGCGGATGGAGATGGCCGCCGTCTGGCAGTAAAACACCGCGAGGAGAGATATTTGCGGCTCGGGACGGTAAATCAGCGCCTCCCGGGCTATTTACGGTCGGGCCGCGGCGCGCGGTAATTATGTTTATAGAGCGTAGAAAGATTAGATTGTCACATGAAAACAGTATTATTAGTTATGTTGACGGGGCGGGCGAGAGAAATGAGACAGGCGGGAGACGACGGCCGCGCGGAAAGACGGCCCACCGCACTGTGGTCCTGGATGTCTCAACTGAAAGCGGGATTTCTGAAAGAAAACCAAACCTTATACAATCAGCAAATAAAAGCAACAATAACCAATTCCAAAAACTACACGTCCTCTTTTGTAGAGAATATTATGTTCCTTGTTCCTTCATATTCAATTATTGTTACCTTTAACCTTGTTAACTATTTTATTATATTTTCGCTATTGCTTATAAATCTGCTATTATATTTCGTGAGTAATTGTCATTGTAATGTCTCCGATAAAAAAGTAATTTTATTTTATTCTAGACCATTAAAAAAAGTTTCACATTAAATTCAAACAGGCCTACAAAGCAAGTGGAGAAAAATAACATTTTATCTTATTCTTCCAGAACTATTTTCAGTCTATTTGATAGCCGCTGATATTCCGGTCGTCGTGTTTTAACTATTATTTATTAGAGTTATATGAAGATGTTTAATTTTGGATTTCGACTGAAGATGCTTGATGGAATTTTAATATAAAATTGAAATCGTTTTAATTTTGTACTTTTCCATGAGTTTTGTCGCCAATAACTCGGGTTTCGCCTTTCGATATCTTCAGGCATTTCAAGTGCACGAATTACCTTGAACTGACACAGTTCAAGTTGTATTCGTTTTTGAAGGTGTATAGAAAAATTATTTTGTGTTCATAAAATAAATTTATTGATAAAAATAAAATCAAAAAAATGTTGTAGCGTAGCCTCTGTGCGCCGTAGTGGACGGCTTTGATTCATTGGTCGCTAGAAGATATACCGCCGGCGGTCACTTCTGTCACAACTTGTACGAATACGCAACGGTTCGCCAGTACCGGTTGTTAAAATTATGACTAAATTATAGTGTTTCCCCTCTTAATTCATACTTCTCTCGTTTTCTCTTAACCTTGTTGTGAGATTATCGAAAACGGTCGTGAAATTTTCGTCTACCTTGTATTACAATAAAAACAAACCTGTGACCATATTATGATTGATCGACAATGATTTACACATTTTTGAAAAAATTGTGTTTTCCGCGAGGCAGTGCACTGAATTTTTTATCCTGTTGACTGCCAGCGTCTCACACGTCTCACACTCTCCTGATTGCGGCGTGTTTCGAATTGGTATTCAAATAGGTATGCATTATTTGGTACAATAACTTTAATGAGTGTAAAAAATCAAATGTGTTTACATCTGGGGCCAATAAATTGACCCCTGGGTTTTTCGTATATATTCGTGGAGAGGATAGTTGGCCCCGTGGGATTAAAGGGGTTAATGAAGTTGGTTTGGTTTTTAAGATTTTTATTGTTATTTACTAAACGATTTCAATTCATCAATAAATATAATTATGTTGGATTTCGTGGCCAGATATTAGCGAGCCGGTTGTTGATTTCTCTGTCGGTCATCATCGCCGCGTAGAGTTTTCCGAGAAGCAGTTAGCCCGCCTGTCGGTGTGTGAAATCACCGTTTAATATGCCCCCGTAACGGTTACTCTAACTGCTTCCCGCTAACTGTCAGCTGGATTGATTTGCTGCCCGCCTCATTGTTTTATCGATGCGGTTATATTTTATCACTTCATTCGGCTGTTTGTGGTCTCTCGGGCCAGCTCACTTCTGCAGATAATAAGATTCATCAGGATGGACTGTATCATTTATTATGGCCATCCATTTGAAATAATATATATTATTACATGCCAAGAATGTAACAGGAGGGGAAATTTATTCTTGTTATCTTGTGTTAATGTGAAGTAAAGTTAAATCAATTTAGAACACTTAAATGTATGCATCAATACTGGAAATTCCAAAACGGCTCTAGTAACAATAAGCAACATTCAACTCCTTTTGTTGATTCATTTTTTCGTTTTGACGAATGACTTTCATATACGTTATAATGAATAAATTTCCCTTCTTACAACATTTTTTTGTATTATTTTTAACAAAAGTTTTTGTTACCCAATTATTTTAAAAACATATTACTTTTTTTTTTAATTTTAAAAAATGATAATTTTGCCATTTCTCTATTTACAAATTGAAACAAGCTTAAATAATCACTTTCCTCGTCTTTGGCTGTCCAGCTCGAATATGGACAACTGGGCTTTCGGTTTTCAAAAACCAAATTTGAATAACTCCTACATATTTTTTTAAAATCTCGTATGTGGCGTCCACATTTTGTCAAATTCGAACACAATAATACGTACGCATACAAACAACAATTAAATTCTCACAATAATTTAATCATATCTAAAAGCATACGCAAATAATATTTTATAACTCTTAATGCCACGAGAGTAGAATCCGATGAAGTATGTGCATCAATTTTTTGAAAGCCTGAATCATTTAACCCTATTTCATCGAGGTCCACTAATATGCATTTAGTTATTTACTAGAAAATAGGTATGCTATTCTTAATTGAAAATACATTTTAATGGAAAAAATATTCATCGTGGGAACTAATAATTTAAGCACTTATTTAAAAACGTCGCTTTGTACTAACATTGCGAAGTAGATATATAGGTTTTTGCCTTTAGGCGCCTCATTTGCATACATAAATAGTCGTAAAAATGTTCTGTATTTGTGCAATAATTAATAAGTGACCGTCTCTGCGAATGCTCAGAACTGATTGCCGACGAAAATACCCACACTCTTGAGTGAATCTGTCCAAAGCTCTATAATTTGTGTGGACTTTTATGGGTTTAGTTTAACGAGTTTTCTTCTTAACACTCAATAGACGGAGACGGGAACGTCGGACGCTGCGATGCGCCTTTTGATAAATTGTCTCCGGCGTTACGGGTCATTACGAACAGTCACATAATTCACAATAACAATCCGATCTCGACGGTGTTAAAATAAATACATTTTGAAGTCTAACTCGTCACTTCTCAAACTGAAAGGAACGCCCATCAGCGGAGGAATTCGCCTCATGTTTGAAGTTCTATGATTGTACAGAATTTTCATTTTAACACGGAATTCTATTTGTATACAATGCCTGTTGAAAAATCCTATCGTATTATTTGCTGTCATCCACCAACTTCTAAACATTCTCCTCTAATCTTACTTAGTTCACTCCCGATGTGGACCATAAAGACTCATTATGAAATATTTTACGTAATCCTGGTGTCTTATCAATCAATCTAGAAAAGCAAGGTAGAAATAAGTTAAATACAATCATGCTTAAAAAAATATAATATATCATTCGGCAGAAAATAACAAACTCTAATTTACTATTAATACTATACACCTGGTGAGAGTGTCGCTTGTCAATATTCACTTAATACTCTTACGCGCACACATACACACAATTTGTCTCACTTCCGTACGCGTATACGTAGTGTACGCGTATCAAGCGTACATAGTGATAAATATACAGCATACATACAGTGAAACCCCGATTCTACGTTTTCAAGGGACCGTATAAAACAAACGATTAATGCGGGAAAATTTTAAATATGAACTTAATGCCGGGAAATTAGCGCACCACGCGGGAAATCGTATAATGCGAGAACGTAAGATCGGGGTTCCACTGTACTTTGTGAATAGAGTAATACATATCCCGAATATTATGTAAAATAGACAACACTTGAATATTATGCGAGTAGTAATCTTAGTAATTGCACTTTAATTAAAACAGCATTATACAAAAACTAGTGACTGACATTGTAGTGATACTAATAAAATATCAATATACGTTAACTTTATTTTAGTAGTAAAATTGATAAAAATAAATTTAATGCAATACCGAATTCTTTGCTGAAATTAAATGAAACCATTTTTGATATTGCTACGAGTATGCGTTTTTTTTTTTTATTCGAGTGGGAAAGATATTTTTGCGTTGAATCATTACGAATATTTAATTTGTTTCATCTTATAAATACAATAAATTAATGCATAAAATGTTTCGCTCGTTAAAATTGTTTTAGAACTAATGGTCTAAAGGTGGCGCTTAGTCGTTATTACGGACAGATACTGCAACCTGATACATTTTTTTGCTCACTTTTACTGTCGAACACATGAATGCCCTTCGAGATCACATATTAATATTTTTTCCTGCTTTACTTTGAATTCTCGCAATATAATCTGCGTTTTATCTTCCCAATACCTCTATCAATCTACAACCAGGCTCGTATAATTTATGTTTCTATTTGTGGTATTTAGACACATTTTATGACAGGCTGTATTCACTTTGAAAATAAACAAATTAATTTTTTGAATATTGTACTTTTCCATGAGTTTTGTCGCTAACGACCCGGGTTTCGCCTTTCGGCATCTTCAGGCATTCCAAGTGCACGGATGTACTTGAACTGACGCGCAGTAAACAGTTTGTATCGTTTATATAGAAAAATATAAGTAGGTCACTAAGTTAAAAGGTTATTAAAATGTAAATTAGCGAAATTTGAATGAATACAAGTTTCAATGATTTAATTTGATATTGAAATTCCATCAAGCACCCTCAGTCGAAATACTTAATTATTGAAAATAAACATTAGTTCCCAGAGTAAATGTTTCTTATTTTGTACCCAAAAACTTTGAAAACGTTATGAAACGTCTTAATATAAATATAAATTTGTTCAATACATTTATTGTCGCCACAGTAAATATCAACAATATCGTAGATCGACAGTAAATATTTATAATTGATTTAATTAAATCGTATATTTGTATATCCGCTTTAAAAATTCCATACATTCCATTTTCATCGATCGTCGCTATATCTGAAGTTGTGAAGCGTTTATTCTGTTCACTTGTTAATATTTATATATTCGAATGTATACTCATATTTTAATAAAAAAATTGCTTAGAGTAATCATGATAAAAATAATTTGATTCTAATGAAAAGGGTAAGGTAAACTTATGACAAAAGTGGCGATACAGTTAATTAGATGATAGTTTTTAGTGTAACGTATAGCCAAATAACCTGTTCCGAAAATGATTTGAATAAACCGTGCATATATCTACTCAACGGCGTAAGGTTTATAAAAAGGATATTAGGAAAATAACATACATCTTGGTTGGATATAAATGTCATCTGAATTTTAGTTGTGATGTATTGCTGTTCCATTAGAATTCGAACAGCTAACGACAATATCTGGTAGCTATTTGTTACCTCAGCCCCGACATCTTTCGTGTCAAAGTCTTTCCCTTGAGACATGCACCCGTAATGGACTCCCTGAAATATCCCCCAAAGCTTCGCTAACTTTCGTGAACGCATCTCAATTTCAATACATGTTATTACTTACAGTCTTTATTATTTCAATCACAGATGCTCGATAATCGTATGTTTGTATTGATTCGAATCGTTTTTTTGTAATATTCCATGAGTTGGGTTTGACTGTCAGCTCAATTTCAGCCGTACATTTGAAATGCCTAAAAATGCCAAAATGTGAAACCCGTGTCGTTAGTGACAAAATACATTTTGGAACTATACTGCCAGGTTTATACCAATAATTAGAAGGCTGTTTGATGAATATTCATTGTAGCACGTGAACCTTCCAGAATTATATTTCCACAAGTTTATTCAAATCTTATTCATTACTGGGCAAAAAAAGTACTTGATAACTCAATTCGATACGTTGCTGAATGCATCTGCCACGTATCGCCGCTTAACTTGAATGGTGTAAAAACATATATAGATTTGGATACCAGTTTACCAATCAGCTACAGGAACTGGTTTCTCGTTCATTTTTACTCATGGACTTTTTATATTGAAGTAAATAAGGGGTAATTAAGCAAGAGAGTTTTTAATTCGAAAATTATTACAGAACATTTTGTATTCATTGGTTTGGTAACATATAGCTTATGAATTGGGTAAGTGAGGAAAAAATTTCACCACAAATCTCTATTCAATAGTTTGTAAACACATGCAAAAGCTTATATTAACAATAATTATTTTAAGCCAGAGGGGCGTTTCCCCACACTACCCTACAAACAGATTTTTTTTAATGATTTCTTAGAAGCGTGTATGTTTCCTATACGTATTATATTGGAAACGGATATCATGGGGGGAAGCATACCATGTCATGTAGCTATTTCCATCCAATATATTACCATGGCGCCTAGATTATAACCTCACAGCCACACACTGAGCGTTTTCGTGCGATCGTATAGGACCGTATATGACAAGTCAGAGATATGTTGTGTGATAAATTTCAGTCAGTAATTCGCACACTATTTCCACACGCAGTTAAAAATAGTGAGTTAAAACCTTAATAATAACTGATAAGTATTTTTTGTTAAGCGTGAATAAAACAGGCATTAAAAAATATAAAGGTAAAATAAAGACGTTAGTAGAATTGTTAATTTACTTGGTAGAACTTCATTGTAATAAAGTAATTGTATATAAGTTATAGCTATTTCCGATTCGTAATATAAAATTTAAAAAAAAAAAAAATTATATTAAAATGAACTTCCACAAAGTTACCGCCGAAACCATCGAAAATATTTCCGATTCGCGTTATCGACATTACAATCCAAAAGTATTTAAAAAATCCTGTTGACTTATTTTAAAATATACGTTAAAACTACAATGGATATAAATCTAAAAATCCATAATCTTAGCAAAACAAGGAACTAAATGTCTTAATATGTTTAACTTAAGGGAGAGACTGTTCGAGTATTCGAGCAATATCAAATTTTCTATAAATAGTTCAGGGAGGCAGGTAAAATAAAAATAGTGTATGATGCAATTTTATGTCACAAAACTAATAATATTATCTCTTACTAATTTTTGGAATAATATAAAACATTTAAAAAATTCTCGTGTGTGTGCGTTGGTCCGTGTTAAAGGAATTTTAATTTTCAAATTCTTATGATTTGTGGATTTTAGGACTAATTGGCACATTTTGGGAATTTCTGTTGATTGAAGGATGTATTCGTCATTTCTATGATGCATTAGCTTTTAACATACGATAACGAATGTTTCAGCGGATGACAGTAATAAATTAAAAATATGTTAATCAATATTTAAAAGAAATTTTTGAAATGATTGAAAATGATACTTTTTTAAAAATATATCTTACATATTCTTGTATGCGCTATTCATTTAGTGCGAGGCGACGTTAATATCTCGTCGTCTAATGGTATTTTTATAGCTACTTATAATTTACTTTTTAAATGTCTGCCTATTGAACTGAATTCAGTCGCTGAATGAATTCGTTTTTCAGCGAAACACAGATCAATATTTTGTTTCATTTTTATATATTACAATTTGTCACAGGACGAAGGCTCTCCAACCTGTCCTATTAAGGATATTATTATTTTTTTTTGTACCAAAACCATGGCGTCCTTGATCCCGCCCATGCAAAGCTCTATAACATAGGTTGCCAACCTTTTTCGGATTGTGAACCTTTTTTGTGAAAGCCATTTGACCCACGAGACCTACGTCAAATTGAAAAATGTATTCTTCCTAAGGTTATGAAAAAATCAACGAAAATGCATTAAAGTGAATATTTTTTTAGTTAACTGTATAAGTTGGTGACCCCACAGTAAACCCGTCAGACCCATGGGTTGGGAACATGTGCTTTATAAGATATGTATGTCAATAAATACAAAATCTCCTTGTATAAGATTTCGTAATTATTTTTATCAAATCAGTGGTTCACCATTTCTTCTTGTCATTGTTAACACATGGGTCATATGTGAAACGTGACTGAGAGAGACATGAGATGACTCCCCGTGTCAACCACCCCAAACTAATTAGCTCGACAATACAAAGTAGCAAATGCACTCTACCTTGTTTAAAACTTCATCTACCCTCACACTACTCCGGTTTGATTCACACACACTGAACATATGACAGGCTTAATTCTCTGGAGTCACGACTATACTAATAACTCAAGAAATAGTTAATGCTTTATTAGTAAATATTTATAACATACGTTTTAAAAATATAATTGTTTTCCCAGACATCATTTTTACTGTTCATTTCTGTTAACCTCGATTACCATATTGAAAATAAACAATCATAGTTTTTAATCTTTCGTATTTCATCAGAAAGGATCAGGATGATTTTTCTGTTCCAACCAGGTTGGTGAAGTCGAAAAATATGTGTCTTCTACTCTGACCTACAATCCCACACCGATTCCGACATTGTACCACAATTCGACTCTGAAAAAGTGTCAAATTCATTTTTGTCTCAAAATTTCCTAGTTTTCAAAAAATCCATGGCGTTATTTTAAACGTATGAACGCTTGTTATCCGCAGTAGTTAAAATAACTCAATAAAACAAATGTTAAAATTATACGACTTTGGCTCTTCTAAAAACACCGACTCCACTCCCTGGTTTAGCACCTATCACACATAGATAAGCACTTAACAACATTGCATGATTTTTTGACTGTTATATGCTCTAAAATTCCAAATAATCATTTTTGATAAATAATACCATAATTATTAATATCCAACATTAGCCTATAAGCAAAATCTTTCTATTATAGAGTTTTTTTTGTGCCCATATATTTTTTAAATTGTCGATATTCGATACGAAAAAGCCACTGTGCATATTTTAAGTTGTTCAATTATCTAAATCTAGCTATAATTATATTCTTTTGCACGTCACCAATATACATATTTTAGGTTGATTGCTAGTAGCATTTAGTTTTCTCGACCAAAAGTGAATGATGCGTTGAAATTTACACTTCTTAGTTATATGTAATGTGTCAATGGGAATTGACTCATGGTCAAATGTGTTAATAATAATCGACTGTCTTTAGATGTTCAAAGTTTTTGTAGCAGGCTCAAAGTCATTAATCATTAGTAAAATTGTCACTTCAGTTTATGTTTCTTAGTTTATTATCTCCGATGAACCTTTAGACAGAATCTTGAATGAAGGATACAATTTCGACATACGCACCCATATCCACTCTTAATTATAAAGTTTAATATTTTCAGTTCCATATTTACATACATACCCACGAATATTGCATCCCATTGAATTAATTTTTACATTTTCGTCCTACCACAACTAATAACATACCGTTTATAGATATCGACTTACCCTTTTACAAAAGATGACTTGGCATTAACTTACTCAATTAGATTTAGTTTATTTTAATGTTATGTATCTCATATTTTGTCGTTCTAAAAGTTTCGACAAGTTACTTTTATTTTCTTCTTTTTTTTTTACGTATAATGGAACTTGTACGGCACTTCAAACTTATATACATCAAATTGTTAGTGAAAATTTGGTAATATGTGTAATTACTCGCTCTTAGAAAATATTGAGTTATTCGGGGTTTGAAATCAAACATCAATATGTATAATTACTGATAAACTATAATATGTTATTTTGTTTACGCCAATGACGATTTATTAACAACCAGTCTGCGTAACAATTTAACGCTAACGACTTTTGTTACTTTATCGCCGGCCTTCTTTCGCTGGTTCACATCTTTCGTGTGTAATGCCAGACTTTTCAAACGGGTCTAAAAATAAAGAATCAAAAAAATAACAATGCCTTTTTAGAGTTGAAAAAATTTACTTATTGGGGAGGTATTTAAGATTAGCGTCGTAAAAACGTAGAGCCTAAAACTGAACGTTCCCCGCGGCACGGCTGTAGCGAATTGCAGTGATGGTAAACACTTTCCGCTCTTTCAGATTTGGAACATGTGTACCAAACGGTGTCAGATAGTCACAATAATAATAACTATTAGTAGGCCTTTAAATTTGTTATAAGAATTTAACTACACTTTTATATTAAATAAGCCATCTCACGCCTCACCGAAGTAATATGTAATTTTTCAATAGTTTATTAAAATATTCATTCATTCGTTGTTATTATTTTCCACAGTATAATATATCATTTACCAAAAAAACATACCAAAAATTGCAAATATTTAAACGCATCCAAACAAACACACTTATGTTCCAAAACAAATGATTGATCGATCGATCCCGAAGTTCTTCGCGCTTAGCTACAGCTTCCGATTACTTAACTAACTTGTATAATATACCAGAGCCAAATTAAGCACCACTCCGATCGCTTTAGCATGTTTAACCACTATTAGACTTGATAGCGATAAAATTTTATTTTTATTACCAACTGTGTTAATCCTAGTCATAAAATTTTCCGCGTTCCTGAAGTTTTCTACAGCTGGTTTGGGAATTTCGGAATTTCTCCGTCTGTGGGGTGTTTTTTGTTGCGAAGAAAAATCACAAAAATGCGGGGATTGTGTTCGCGAGCTGAACGACTCCTCGTCGCGGAGTGCAGACGGATTTGTTGCATCGCTGCACGTTTTACGGATCACGGTGTCTGCCGGCTCCCTCACGACTACCAAAAATGCACCGTCGGAAGCATACCCACCTTCCTTTATTGCGATACGGTTTTTCCCCTAAAATCCGTACATCCATTCCTTCGATCCCATTCCTTAATTTTAATCGCTCCAATTTATAAAATTTATAATTAAGGTGAATGATTTATACCAATAGAACTATTGTATTTTACGTATTATTCCTTCATTTTATACATTGCTCGTGGCTGGTTTCGCTCAATAAGTGACAATTTTCAACTGATTGAAATTTAAATTGATCATAGGGATATTTGGGATTAATCGGTATATATATTCTAGAAAATGTCAAGTTAAATATATGAAAAACAGTAGATATAATTTAATAGTAATTGAGACATTTCACCAAGTATTTACAGACATCACCATTAAAAATATAAAAAATCAGCATTTCTCCTCTCAGTGTGGAGCATACGGACTCCTAATGGTGCTAAACTTAAAAAAGTTTTTCTACAATAACTGCTGGCTATGCATTTGTACAACCTTCGATGCCGCTAGTGATAGGAACAATATGACTAGGGTATGATAAGTGGTTAGCTAATCGCTCTGGCTATGTCCCGTGAGAATCAGATGGGTGTGAGAATAAATTTGGACAAGACATACATGCTTATCATTAAACAGAAATGAATTCGATTGAAAAATGAAACTGACCAGACTGGATTCTAACGCGGCCGCTCCGCAACTGAAACCAACGACGTTGACACTCGGCCACGGACCATTATTTATATACAATATATGTCGTAATGATAAAATCAATTTCAATTCATAAACGGTATTGATTCAATAAAATTAAATGTAGTAATTCATTATTCAAATTAAATGTAAAGCTTATTAGATATCTTCGACATTATCGCCGTCGATCATTTTCAGTCCACTAATGGAGTCATAAATATTTAATCATAACTTGTTCCGATTATCCATAAGATTAAATTGATACCTTCACCTAATCTATCATTGTATTTTAATATCGAGATCAACGCGTATCGTAAATCATTTAATGCGGACGCCGGAGATTCTGTCGAAGCGGGCAGGGTGACAGGCGGCGTTGATCGAGCCTAACCGCGAACGCCTGCCACGGGAGGCACCTCTCTCGTCACTCGAGCAATTGCGTCACATCGAATCTGTTGCTTGCAGTACTGGCAATCGACGCATCCATTGTGCATTGTCTCGCCCCGGACAGGTAGTTATGATGCGGCGTTTTCCAATGGCGCCGACCGGCTGTAAAACCTCAGGGCCCCGCCAGGACCCGGACTCGGGGAGTCGCTCTCGGGCCGGGGGACTTGTACTATCTTATCGCCTATCGGACGTAATCTGTCCCGACCGCCGGCGCCCGCCAGCAATCACACGCGCAGCATTCCTTTGTTTCAAAATTATTTGGAAACGGGTAGGGGACAGGTAAGTCGGCGGCGAAATGCAGCGCGGTGTGATCTCCCGTCACTACGGCGCATCCCCGTGTCACATAATGTGCGATCGATATGTCTCGATCAAATGCACTTACCATGCTCCGTTTTTGTTCAATAATGTGACACAATGCACAAGTCGATCCAATTCAACAATTATCACCCTAGTAGTCAAGCATGCAAGATAAAAAAAAATGCATTCCTCCACTATAAGACATACCCTTATTTTTAATAACTTACTATATCAACGCATCGAAAACTTTGCCATTATTATTTGTCCATGTCCGCTCCCAACGTGGAGCATATAAACTCCTCACTGAGTTTATCTCAATATATGTTTTTTTTTTAATTAAGGTTATGGACTGAATGTGCTTGATTGAATTTCAATATCAAATTTGAATCGTTTGAATTTTATATTTTTCCATGAATTTCATCATTTTAAGTACATCCGTGCACTTGAAAGGCATGAAGATGCCGAAAGGCGAAACCCGGGTCGTTAGCGACAAAACTCATGGAAAAGTACATAATTCAGACAATAATATTGTTTCGGCATTTCAAGTGCACGAATGAATTTGAACTGTCAGTGGAAAGGTACTTAAACGATTCAAATTTGTTAATTTTTTTTCTACGAGAACTGCTCATTATTAAGTTGCTCAACCTCTTTTTTCGAAGAAAGTAGGGATTGAATGGATACGAGGACTAGGATAGAACTAGAGGTTAGCTAATCGTTAGACGTCATCGATTTAAAACGCGTTCAGCAATTCCAAAATGGATTAAAAATGCATCCTATAATTGAGGAAATACTATACAGTGGAACCTCGATCTTACGTTCTCGCATTATACGTTTTCCCGCGTGGTGCGTTCATTTTCTATAGTCCCGGCATTTAGTTCATATATAAAACTTTCCCGCATTCATCGTTTGTTTTATACGGTCCCTTGAAAAACGTAGAATCGGGGTTTCACTTTACTCATTTTAAATTCAGCGTTATAAAACATCCTAAAAACAAATTCAGAAAATAACAATGTTAAAACACTGACAGGCGTTAGGTAACCAACACACGAAGAAATGGTATAAAATACAACCTACCTAACTTTTCCCCAATAGTTTCCATGCCAAAGGTAAGTATATTATACCTACAATTGCATTACTCCAATTTATTAATATTCTATCTGAAAGATATCTTTAAAATATAGTTTCAGTTCCAAAAACACACTTAATTTCAAATACCATACAAATATCAATCACCAAATTTTTGTATAATTTGTACTAATCTAATATTTTCGATGGTTTTGGCGGTAACTTTGTGGAAGTTCATTTTAATATAAAATTTAAAATAACTTTGATTATTCCACGTATTAATACGTGGAATAATCAAAGTTATTTTAAATTTAATTTTGTACTAATCTAGATTACCTACTTATTTTAAATCATTGTCAAAATCTCGACAATGTTCATAAAATAACGAAACTTAATATTGAATGTTATTTTCCTTTACCAATTATAAGTATTTGTCTGATTTCATCGTCAATTCATTGTGTTACGTTATGCCATTTTATCAATACCTTACATATTTTTGTTGTGTCAGCATTTGTAACATATTCATTCGGCCGAGTTCTACATTTATATCCAGTGGCCATTGGGCTTCTAAATGTAATTTGTATGTTTTTCAAAGACGCTTGTAAATTTCGAAATACTATTGTTTGCTAATCACGACAGTCGCCAAAAGATTATGCATCTTGTTTCGTTTACTACCCCATGCGAAACCGCAAGAGATTTCGACTGACGAGAGGGAACTGATTTGAAATGCTCGATCATTATTAATTATTTATTCACCTGAGCAATTTATTACTTACATTTTCTGCAGCGAATATCTGCAATCTTTTCTTGACACATTTTTTGAGTAATATTAATGATTCTGAGATAAAATAATTTTTAGAAAACTTAGACTTATATTACATATTATAATATCTTCATCATTGAGCGTAAAAGTCGTAACTCCATCGTAATATACCGGCTTAGGTAACATTATGCTTGTCCATATACTTTGCGAATTCTTTCGCTTCAGATCATGAGTCCAATTATAAACACTCAGCTTGAAATAGCTGACAACTAATTGAAATAACTATTTATGTAACGATTACACAAACCGTAATCTGCAATACCGTTGTATTTCAATTTTAATATGTTTCCGATTTTCTTCGCTGCAATAAAAAGCAATCCAAAGCTGACGTTAAAGGAAGCCTTACATAATTTTATAACTATTGAATATGTAGACATCGTCTACGAAAGTAATTGATGTCTTAATTAATGTTGCCCATATTTTGAAAGGGTTTGTGTTATTCTTCGTGACTGGCTCACCCATTGGCGATCGTCACTTATCGGTAGACCACTCTCGATGCCCAAGCGACTGCATATCTTCACATGCCTCTTACGAATAGTCTTACAATTGTTTATCATTTGTTTAGAAAAAGTTTTGCTGATTTAGGTACTCGAGCGTGCGGAATCTTTTTAAAACAATAATCCGTGACTTAAACACATGTTTTTCCAGAACCATCCTTTTCACATGTTATTTTAATAAGCACCTGTATTAATATTAAATAATTTCATTATATATTCGTTTAAATATCGTGATAATTTTGTTTCATAATTTATTGTATTGGCCGGAGTTAAAGAACAAGATTTCAAATTGAAGAAAAATAATGAACACGTATTTGAAAAAATTTAAAGAAATCCATATTTAGCATGTTTTATCTCTGATAGATTTTTATCAAATCACAATAGTTTCTCTCTTACTTTATTGAACTCGAACGGAAAGATAGGATTAAATTGGTCAAAGTAAAAATCATGGTTTGTTGCTAGTATTCCCTTAATTCAATCCTGTTGAGTCTCTAAAAGTTCCGGATCATATTCCATACATAAATTATGCTTAGTTTATTTCAGTATATTTTTTTTTATCAAAATAACATGCTCTGGATTTGTTTGTCTGCATTTATGAAATTATTAGAACTGAGTGCTGTTGAATTTTTTTAAGTAATATTCTTAGTTGCATCGGCCTTATTTAGTAATGATTTATATATATATATATATATATATATATAATATAAAGATTCATAAAAGACGATGTTGAAATATTTATTGAAATTCATTTGTTTATTAAATACATTAGGTTCTCGTATAACTCGGAAAATCTACAACTTATTCATTTTTCATCGATGAATTTTTACGGGGTTTTTTTAAAACATTCCTTACATATTTAAAATTATATATATATATATATTTAAATTTATTAAATTATTAGTTGAACTTGCCAAGATCAATGCCACACAAAAAGATTGCATCGAAACACCAACATGCATTACATAATACAACAAGCATGATACGCTAAAATATAATAATATTTTTTAAATTTTAAGAAAATGATCCCTTGACAAGGTAAGTGCGTTACTAGAGTAAATTAACCCGACTACACGGGTACAAGCTTCAAAATAAAACAGTAAATTATTATTATAATTATGTTTTATAACTAACCGCGTTAAATTTAAAAGAAAACTAGGGTAACTCAATTCTTTTCATGTTTTGAAGAAAGAAGTTCATAATATTGATTTTGATTTTGATGTTTCTTTAAAATCAAATGAACGTGTTATTTTTATTTAAAAATATCCAGCGTTCATTCGTAGAAAACGTACATATCGTCCTCAAACAACAATATATCAGTTGGCCTTCCGTACATTTTTTTATACTCAAACAAAGTTGAACATTGTTTAGATTTTTTGGCAAATTTCTGGGGCAACGAATTACTCCGTAGATTCTTTTGACATTTTTTTCCTTGTCAGATGTAATGAATCACGTTTCACTTACAATGACTTTTGCCCGTTTCTATTTATTATCTCTAATGTTTTAACTAAAAGAAAGAATGAGAAGAAGAAAAAGCGAGACGACTTATCCAACAATGTTGTGAATCCTTGTTTATGTTGTAAACATTGGTCTGCTAACAAATCTTTTATATTTTCGCATAGAATTTCCTTTGAAGTGATGATATTAATAAAATTATTAATTTGATTTATACGCATACCTACTTCTTTTACCAGGTTTTTTGAAGTATGTTTTCTTTACGCGACGTGAGTTTTTAGTGATTTGTGAACTAATGAATTTATTTACATACATAAATGATATCGCAGATTTCTTTGTATTTTAAAATTCATTTATAATTATGCGACTCATCTGTAGATTATATCAATTCTGCTGTGCTTAGCGTAAAGGAGCAAATATTTTTTTTTTGATATTTTTGGTTTTTTAATATTATTTTTTTTACATACATATTTCATAATTTCCCTGATGGCAGGGCCAGTTTTGCGTGTCGAGAGCATTATCATTTCACAATTTGGTTGTCTCTCCACCACCCGTTATGTGTACGCTGTCGCTTTTTCAGGGCTGCCTTCCATAACGCTACACAATCTAGAAAATAAACAAATTAACTCGGCATGTACCGTTACAGTGTTGCACAGAACTGGTATTTTAGCCATGTATTGGTGAACTCAAAAATATAAAAGCAGGTAGTGAATAAAAAGAAAGTATGCATTGCTCAGCCTCTTAGTTTGAGTGATATTAAGTTTGTATCCAGTGATATGATATATTGCTAAATACACCACAGTAATACACAAGATAATATAAGCAATTGAATAGTAATTGAAATAGAGCCTTGTCAGTTGTCACCTTAATCCATTCACTATCAAACCACACACAAAACAGAAAGATCAGGGGTTGATCACATAAAAAAAGTGTATTTTTAGTCACATTCATATTTTATTCGATGTAAAAAATAAATTGTTGCTGGTTTGTAGATTTTCGCCAAATCAACTTGACTCACAACATTCTACTTTCCGGTATTTCCTTCAGGTTGTTCCTACCTTACAGTATTAAAGATAACTATTATTTATTCAAAACACATTAATAATGTCACTTCTGTTTTCGATTTGAATTTCAATCTAAAAAAATATATATGGCTCTTTCTACATAAATTTCAAAATTCAAAATTGTCGAAATTGGCAAAATATGTATTGTTGAAAAAATATGATCTTCGGTATGATACAAATAAAAGATTAAGTAACCTGTGAGTACCCACAGGTTACGGGCTAACATTTTCCTATCACACAAAATCTATGTCTCGTAGTGCATATTCAAAGAAATCTCACTGCCTGTGTGAATTTCCCTGCTCTTGAAATAAAACATTCAAAATTATTGCATTCAAGTTTATTGCTATCTGCATTGACTACAAGTCGAGAAAATTTGTATATTTCCTCACCATTGATGAAGTGCCTAAATCAGCGGTCACCAAACTACGGCCCGCGGGCCTGCGGGGGGATCCGGCCCCCTAAAGATTATCATCCGGCCCCCCTAAAAATATTGAATTTTTGTATAAATTATTTATATAGAAAATATTAATTTACAAAGAAATTTAAGATTTATTGTGATTTTACAAAACGACATGTGTTTCAATTTATCAATTGGGATAAGCATAAAGTAAGCATAATGATTATATAATCATATAAATTAATATTTTAACTGGATTCCAACACGAATTTATTTGTCGACCGGCCCGCCATGTTTTTAAAAAATTCAATCCGGCCCGTTTCTCAAAAAGTCTAGTGACGCTGGCCTAAATTAATGCGAAATGAGCTATTTTTATTTACGTGCGACGCTAGTAGACTTTCATTCATAAGTAGAATCATGTTTTTTACTCCCTGCATTTAGTTTCATTGTTTTCCGAAGGGCTGATATCCAGGGTCCGCCCCTCTGTGGCGTACCATCGCAGCGGAGACGCTGACGGGTACGGGCGTGACGAAATGCGCCCTTGGCCCTTCGCAAATCTCATAATCAATCTTACGGCGGGCGAGCCCCTTGTTCGTTATCCTTCCGCTGGTGAATTTCAATTAACACGGCCTCGCGTCCCGACCCTCGAGAGGTTGCGGCCTCCGCTTGTCAGCGCGGTCAATCGGCCCGTCGCTCGTCATCATTGCGTTTTCGTCGATTTAATGGCACTCTACCCTTTGTCGCATATTCATTCGGCCGCACATCCAACTCAAATAAATTTGAATGCTAAAATCTCCACTCTCCACATTATATCAATATCAATTTGACATAATAATATTGATTCGATCAACATTGCGCCCGGTAGAACTCATTCATAAAAAGGTGAATAATGTATTCAACTACATTTTTCTTTAAACATTCTAATTTCAGAAAGTAAAAACCTTATTTAGGTTTTCAAATTACGGTACTTTACGAAATTTCAATTCCAAATTGGAATCGTTTAATGTTTGGCTTTCTGCATCTTCGGGCATTCAAAATGCACGGACAAACTTGAACTAACGCGTAGTAAATAATTTGTATCGTTTATATATATGAATAATAATAATAACACTGAGTTTAAATGTTATTGATGGCAATCTGGATTAATTAGATAACGTCTTGATATTAATGACTTTGGAATCGGATAGATAAATAAATGAAATGAACTGTATTTCTTTTAAATTTGATAACATTAAAAAGTAATTTGAAAGTTTATAAGATGGAAATGACTACAAATTTAAAAGGTTAGGTATGGAAAAAAACAAAATTCAGTTTATTCAAATTTAAAAAAAAGCTTTACTAAGCTATTCCTCAATAAATTTTAAACTGAACATTATATTACCTCTAAGAAGCCGCAGAATGTTTCCACAATCGATATAAACATATACATATACATATAAAAGATGAAATTAATTAATTTTTATGCGTGTTTTTTTGTTGAATAATATATAGACGCTTGCCAAATGTCCCTTTCATTTTCATTGCATTTTAAGCACTCGTAAGATTTACTAATAAATAAAAACGTAATAAATCGGCCGTCGCCGATTTTTATTTGCAAAATTAACTCACAACTAAATAAATATATCAACTGTGTTAATTTTCAGCTTTGTCACGCATCGCTGATGCTCCTCTTGTCTGACGATTGTAAAAGTGGTCAAAAACAGGTGCGGTTTTTATCTTTCCGTCAAGTCATTTATCTTTCTATTTCGTAAATGGTTTAGTTTGTAGATGATTTGTGAGGAGAAATTTTTACGCCCACTGACGTATTGTCGGTTTTGAATACACAACTAATTATAAAGAGAAAAAATCCGCGGTCGCTGTTTTTTCGAGAGACTTCATTTTTTAAATGATTAATTAGTATTGTGATATTCTAGCAACTTCTAATTTCTACCGCTTTATAAGATTGCATCATTAGACGATACTTAAATATAATACTATATTGATTACTAACTACTTGATAAATTTTCTTACAACAACGGCATTAGTAAAACTTTGATTTTTACAAAATCATTGTATATCACTCTCGTATTTTATTCCTGAACTTGTGATGACCATTTAACCAATAAATTGCACACATTTTTGCCCTTGCTATAGAAATAATTTTAATATTACTTATACAGTGTGGGTTATTAAAACAGTATGTATGTCGAAAAGTTTCATATCACGAAACGAATGAATTATATAGAATCTTTCCATTCTTAAACGAAATTCGATCAATGTGTGTATACAGAATAGATATTCAAATTGAATTGGTTAGTGGTTTTTTTTACTGACGTTTACTTTGGACGCTACTTTTATTATTTTTTCAAATAGATTACTGAATTACTTTTGAAGTGTCAACTGTCAATTCTTGGTCGAAAGACGCAAGTAAGTAAGTGAAAAGTAATTTTTCATTCATAAATGCTAGCAATGCGTGAAACCGGTCCGGTGATCTTTATAAAAAATACATGTGGAAGAAATAAAAAAAATGTGTTTAATTTATGTACTAACAAAAATTTACAATACTAATAGAAACAATTGTTGAACATATAGTTGTATAAATTAATTCATCTATCAAGTTATCTTGCAATAGCCTTGACGATGCATGTCTAAAACACATGAATTGCTTCATACATCTGTTGACTGCGAATGAAACTTATGACTAAAAATGAACGTCAAAATCTATAAAATATGTTTATGTTCAAACAACTCGATTCGTATGAGAGACGTTTTTCATATACATTTCATAGTACCTCTAAAAATAAAATTTTATTTCTAGATTCATAAACGTCGTGTTAATTACCCGTACGAATTACTATACATGGGAGGGGTTCAGAAAGAAATTATATGTATTCATTAATTGCGTTCACATCCTAGATCAGGTCGTAAAACGCGGAATTATATTATATTAAAAAAGTGTGTATCTTATTTGTCTTTCACATCAAATCCATGTTGGATCTCATTCATCATCTGACGACAAGAAACACATACACGGGCGAACTCTTCCGTGTTTTTTAAGAACTAAAGAAATGGGTAAATTATGGATATATGGTCACGGGACAAAATTTTTGTAAAGATTTATGAAAAATAAGCACATTCAATGAAATGAATATAAGGCTTACGATTTTTTTTTTTAAATGTTTCGTCTTTAATTTTTAAATTTATTACAATAGAAGACCCTAAAAAACACTTCGCAATAAGTATTAAATCGAGTTGTTTTAATTTACAGGAGCAAAAATACAACCACAAACTACACAAATAATAATATTAGACAGATAGAGACAGTCACATAAGTTTATTATTTGTTTAATATAGAAAGAATAATTTTATTATAGGCTAATATTAAAAAACAAATTCTTCTTTCAGAACTCATACAATAAACAGTAATATTCTTCAGATTTAATCATTTTGATTCCACATTTTATAATAATCCACAAGAACTCGAAGAGAAAAGTCAAAACATAAAATTATAAGCTAGTATGTATAATTTTTTTTAGCTTAGCTCGAGAGGATTGGGATACTGTCCCGTGACCATTTATCCATAATTTACCAAGAAATGTACTCACACATTATGCTCTATTAACACACATTTCTAATCGATTGAGTTGTTACCATGGTTCATTATCGAAACTCAGTATAAACTTAATATAAAATTTAAGTATAAACTTAATATCATACGATGCAGGTAAAAGGTTTCCCAAAAACAAACTGAAAAATTGTCCAGTCATCATTTAACGTTAACATGTACGCGAAAACAACTTACGTGCCGTACTCATTTTCTGATTAGAAAAGTTAGATAACTTTTAAGGTGTCAACTGCAAATTCTCGATGGAGAAACAGAATATTAGAATAAATAAAACAGATATTTTGTAATAACCAGTACCACCTTATCTTATCTTATCATCTGGTTAAACAATTGATAAATATATATTTTATTTCTGATTTTATATAACTTTAAACGAATCCGGTCCTGATCTTTGTTATATTTTATGTATAAGTAATTTTAAAATATGCGTTTAGTTCATTTAAAATATTTCGCAATGTTACATACAAAATTGGGACCGATTTTCGTTCTACAATATTAATCGTGACAAAAGAGGACCTATGAGAAATTTCTCGTGTATGATTAACCAAATATGATTGAGTTGCTGTTGAATTAGTATAACTAGTTTGTTTTGTCGATTTCACCACTAACACTGTTTATTTCTGTAG
Source organism: Himalopsyche kuldschensis (assembly GCA_028554975.1). Taxonomy (NCBI): domain Eukaryota; kingdom Metazoa; phylum Arthropoda; class Insecta; order Trichoptera; family Rhyacophilidae; genus Himalopsyche; species Himalopsyche kuldschensis. The sequence continues at coordinate 9,687,865 of JAHFWI010000038.1, forward strand.
GCACATACTTATTATTCAAAACAATGGTAATATGACCCTGGAAAACAATGACTGATCTCAGTGTTGTACTTTTAAAAGGCATTTATTACGCAATGCCAACAGATCTATATGCACTGATTTCCTAGTCAGTCTCCCAAAAATCGAGCTCTGGTCGCAATAGATTTCAGGAAACCGTAACTCACTATTTGTTAAGTGTTCATAAACAATGATATAGCCAAAGCATATCGTCGTCGTTCGTTATATATTTTTTTGCTCAATGGTATACAACTGAACACTTATTGATTATTAATTGCTATATCTTACAAGTAATAACTGTACATCAATATATTTTTCGATAGAAACTGAATATTGATTTGATGGTTTGCCTTTGAACAAAATAGGAACGATCTACATCCGTGCTTATGTTCTTATCAGCCGCTGGATCAATACACCATTTTCTCGAAGATGTAAATCAATATTTTAAATAAAAATACCGAATTCATTGAATCCAATTCAATGTGAGTAACAAGAAAAATATTAAATCAATATGGGAGCTTTAATGAAGACGACTACATGGTGAACAAAGTTATTTGCTTCTTTGTACGGTACCAAATTTTTTTTGCATCACTGATATTATTATTCAGCATATCAGTTTTCCATCAAAGATACGTCGTTTTTGTGAAACGTGCTGGGTGGAAATGTTTGTTCTATACATATTTATTTGAATCCCTATATTATATTCTTCCACCTTTCACATATCCGTTCCTGAAAACAGCCCGTAAAGAAAGAGTCTATAACTGTTATCCTGTTTTTAACCAGGTCTTTCTTTCCTTGCCCTCCTAAGAGGAAAGCTAAGGGACTGGCTGGCGAAACATTCTCGTAGCCAACTTCTGTTGAGCCCTATGTTTTCCCCACCAGTAGCGAACATGTTTTATAGAGGTCCGTGAGTGATTTTTCTTAATTGCATTCCGCGCACAGAGCCTCCAGCTAACAGTAACTTTAGTTTTTGAGTTTTGACGCTCTCCGATTCGTTCATTTGAGTCATATGACTGCATAGCGAAAATAACAGGCCCGCAGATATAATTGGATTCCCCGAAAATATTTTGGTTTTTTCGTTCAATCTTCTATTGTGTATTTATAGAGACAATGCGTTTATTTATAATTCGTGGTCATTGAAATATATGCTTATAAGCGATCGAGTTACTCGTACATTACAAAGACCAGTTCGTGAGAAGTTTAGGACTAAAGCAAGTCACTCGACTCGTGTATGCAGGGCATTTAGTGTTGTGTATTTAGAGAAGCACGCGGATTGCCTGATGAGTTGTGTTGTGTCATGTGTCGTAGAGGGTCGTTTTAGAATGTGTACTGGATAGAAACGAAAATTATGCTGATCGTCGATGACAATAATGGCATTGTGTTGAACGGGACGAGAGAATGGGCTTTCCTGCGATCGCCCTCCAGCTATTACTATAGGCCGCGTTCTCAAAGTTTACCACGATCCGTTATTGACTAAAATCAATTTCAAAATATCTCTGCTCCAAACTCTGTTCATATAGGTTAATTATGTCTGACATAGTTTTGCACTAACACAGGCAAGGCATATTCACCATAAGTGAAATAAAACGCGTACATGAATTATTTAATATCTCTCGTGATATTAAACACTGTGGACGACAGCTCATTGTCAGTGTTTGCATTATTATGTTGCATCGACCATTGCTATCAAATTTGAATAGTTTTAGATTTGGTAAATATGTTTTTTCCTCCATCTTTGTTAGTATATAACTAGTGATTAAGAGCTTTTTAGGGGATTTTTTTTGTTCTCATGCATTTTCAGTGTAACATTCCCTTATTAATATAAATCTAAATTTGTATAATTCTTGTTATTATTTAGAGCTTAATCTTTGAAAGAAATTATTACCTATTTTAAGGTTGACGTGTTTAAAATTCTGTGTAAATCTATTTAATCCGAAGGTTTTTCATATCAATCCAATCCATACAAAGTTTTACTTACACAATATATTTAAGATCATAATAAATATTTATATATTAACAATTCCACTCCAGTGATAGTAGTATTAAGAACAGGTATGGAAAAGCGAAAATTACTAGTCATAATCTGCGCCTCCTGCATCAACAGTTTTCCTTCGTGTCTAGTTTGCAATTTCATAGGTATAATTATTATCAAAATAGATAGATACATTTCTCAAAAATAAACTTTAAAATTGCCTAAAATTTTCGAAAGTACGTTTGCAAATATTTTTTAGGAGAACATGTTCATTATTAGATGTCATAAATATTTTATGATCATAATCATATCTGACTAAAATCTCGCAGCATACGTATTGCATTTCGTCATTGTTGTTATCTTATCGTATTTATACATAATTTCTTATTTTATGCTGTATGTTCATTAATTGTATATATTCGTGGCGCATTGACGTCAGCTGTAATTTATTCGTTTCATTTCCAATAAATAAAATTTCACTGCGTAATGGATCACAGTTTAAAAAAAACGAATGACATGTTTAAATTCAGAAAATAATTACGTATTATGGGTTACGTTTCCGCATGAAATACATAATAACGACAGGAGAAACGATTAAGATATTTTGCTTGTTTCATACTTACCGATAATACTAAAAAGTAATAAGTTATACGCATTTGTTAAGACAAATGCCGAAGATTTGAGAGATTTTTCACTGAACTTGAACCTTGGTAACGCAACGTCGATATACATATATAATCACTTTTTTTTTAGCATATACAACTATGGCAAAGATGCCTTATAACATTATCTTTTACTGCGTGTTACTTTGTCAAATTTATACGATATTTAATTGATTTTATATTATTAAATTAGCATTTAATGTATCCTTCTATCTATAGCCATATTTTAAAAGAGTCTGACATTCTCGCGTGGGTAATGTATTATTGAAAGGTTTTCTTACGGGATGAAAACCTCACAGTGCCCGTGATTGATTCTAACGATAGATCGCTTGTTCGAAATTCGGCGATACTTTTCCACGGATAAACCTTGCCTTCTATCTGTAGTTATGTTTCTATACTGCGTGTACATTATGCATACTTGGTAATACACGTAGTGGTGTCCCATTAAAATGATTTGAGTAAAATAAGTGATATTATAGTGTAACGTTAGGCTTACTTACTGTGAATTTTATAAGATTAAAGTATTTATCTATAAAAAAGTAAAATACACCCAAGACTCGAAAACAAAAATATTATTATGAAAATATTTACGGTAAGAAAAATAACAATGTATTTTAATTCTACAGAAATTATTTTATTGATTATATTGACAGCTATTTCGGCTTACGCCCTCACATTGTTATTTTTCTTGCCGTATTATAATGGAGTTGTACCTAGTAAATGCATACTCAATTAATGAAAATATTTTTTTTTTCATTTCATCATTGTCTGAAAATACACTCATTGAATTCCTCAATTAACTAATAAATATCTTAACACTGAGATTTCACAATCTGAATATTGTAATCCAGGAAACTTTTTATTCTCTTTCTAGTTTTGTTGTTAGTTCATATATACACTCAGCCTTTCTCTTATTTGTGTTTGAATTATTTTGATATCCTTCTTTTATTTAATAATCAATTATTACCATATAATATTTTTCTTTTTGTAAAATATGATTTCATATAAAACTTGTTGCTAGCTAATATTCTCTATGATTACTTTCTATAAAAATCATTAAGCATATTCGATTACATCCACTTTTATAATTTTGTAAATTTTTTAAAAGTTTTTTTTATTTATCAATGATTGATTATCTATATATATTTATGTGTGGATAGTATTGGCATACCGTTTCATGCAATTTTGCTGGCTACGTCGCTAAATTACACGGCACTGCGCTGGAGGGTCGCCCGGTAATGTATGCGCGCCGAGGCAATAACGGTGGACCGTAGGAGCAGACAGGGCGGTGCGGGCGGGTCCGGGGTGGACCGGCCGGGGGCGCACATTAATTAATCGGGAAGCTCCGCGACCGCCGCCGCCGCCGGCCTACACGCCGCGCAGCCTCAGTCCCACCCTGCCTACTGCCCCGTGTTCGCTCTGACCGAACATCGTCGGGCTGGCTAGCTACCTACGGGATGCGTATCTCAAGTTCGGCCTGCGGGCCACACCTGATCTCATACGTGTTCTACCCTTACCAACACCGAATTGAACTTCATGAAGCTTTAGAAAAGGTTGATTCTGCATCTTCATCTGCGTTCACTTTATGTATATAGTCTTGTTTTGCAATCAATTGATTTAAATCTGAAAACCCACTGTTGCCTGACCTAACAACTATACGATTATGAATTTCAATAAAGTTACATCGGATTATTACAGGCGACGCTACGTGCAATAATATAGATAACTACCCAACATGCCATCCACCGGGTTGACAGTTTCCTCAGAATGGATAGACATCCCACTTGACCCACCATAGTGTATGAATGCTATCTTCTTTCTGTAAATCAATTCTCTCCAAATGACTTAATTTTAATGCACACATTATCGGAATCAATTGCTTTAATTAGATGTGCCCAACTGCCCACTTACGTCATTAATGTTAATACTAACGACATCTTAAATGTAATCTGTGATCACTCCATAGCATTTTTTCTCATATGTTCAATACTTTGGCACATTTTGCTGTAGTATTGTTGCATACGCACACTCAACATGGAAACAATTCACCAAATTGATAATCATCAAGTTAAGTCTTAATTAACGACCGAAGTAATACTTCACATGAAAATAATGATTAGTAAATTTTCCGCTTGCTAACCCCTGACACTTGTGTCGATGATGATACATAGTTGGGCCCATATTCTATTAACCCTTACGCGGTCCTCATCGGATTAACTTTCTCAATCCCTGAGACTGGAAACTGCTTCGAACCCTAACCCTTCGGGTGCCGTCCTCCCGACGAAGTGAACTCCTCAACTCCGCCCGGAAAACACACTCGATTGATTAATTGCCGCATCCGTGTGTTGCTTCCATCAGACCCTTCCTACGAATCCCTATTTCAAATATATTTAAGATACTTTTCGTCATAAATTTATTCAAATTTTTGATTGTCGCTGCATTCGGCGGCCTATAACATTTCATATAATTTTCTCGAATATTTTTAAAGCATAATTACAAAACTATATAATTTATTCCTTTGTCAAATCCTGAAAGGACGACGTCTTTTTTCAATTTAGAATTATTTAATTAGTAATATCTATATAATAAGATATCGTAATAGTTCGAATAGATATCGAATAGATATCGAATAGTATAATAATAGTTCTGACGAAGGCGTAAGCCGAAATAGCTATCAACAAATATATAAAATAATTTATGTAGAATTAAAATACATTGCTATTTTTCTTTCCGTATTATATAATAAGATGTTCCTTATTTTCAAAGTTCAAAAAATCAAAGTAAAAAGAAAACGATGATCAATTTTAACCGAAATAAAACAGATTTATCGCATATTTCGAACATACTCATTGCCAGAAAGATGGCAATATGGTATATTGTATTTTGATGAACCCAATAAAAACAGTATTGTTATTGAACAGATAAATAAATTATCTATTACCATTAATCATCCATTAAGAATGCTATTAATTTCTATAGCTCACTATCGAAACACTAACAATTGACAGTATTTTTTATTTTTTCTATAACAAAAATGCTTAAGAGCACATTCTAGCCTGAAAAACGCCTTCTATATAATTGGTAAGAATAAGAGACTCATTACAATTGATTTACCTAAATTTATCGATTACTACTTCTAAGTATTTAATGTTTTATTGTTAATAAGTAGATTCACCTTCATTTGAATGAAATCAAACAGTAATTACACGTCTATACTTTAATGATTGCCGCAGCAAACAGTCAATTATCTCAGATATAGATTTAGTGTAATTTGCTCTCAAATTATTCCTAATGCATTCCTATTTTCACGATATGACTGTAACATGTCATTATTATGAACCTACTTCTCGTTGAACTCATTTGTAAATATGTAAATGTGATGTTGGACTTTTATTCATTTTATTATATTCACGAAGAGCCCTTAATTTTATGGGGTTCTAGTTTTGTATTGTGATAAAGACATTTTGAAAATATTTTTTAACGTGTTTTAATAGCCGTTATTAATGAATTAACTATTTTTAAGTATCTAATGATGATTTAGGTAAATTTAAACTTCACCCACGTACATGGCGATTTTTTAATACACTCATTTATAATTCTCGGACTTGATTTATCGTCAATTTGATTGTCAATGGTATTACTAAAATAAACCCATATATTGTAGATATAACTTCTAAGTAAATAGTTTCAAACATATATTATCGCGAACTTTACCTTACCTAATATTTTCATATCCATTAGAACTATAGACTCCAATTACTTGACATCTCAACTACTCAAGTATCGAGTAGTAAAATTTAGAAATAATCGACTAGTTTCAGATGTACCAAAATATGTATTATTTATTCAAATTTATGTATATAAATATATAAGCTTATTTAATTTCATTTATACATTTATTTCAATTTATAAAACATATGTTTCAAAAATAATAGAGAATTAAACGTCTCAAATTTTAGTGTGAGTTAAGTTTTGTTCAGTACGAGTAATACTCGAGTAATACTCGAGTGAAAAAAAGACGAGTATACTCTAGTATCGAGTATTCGATACTCGAATTTAATTCTCTAATTAGAAGGGTACTCTAAAAATGCAGTATCTCAAATCTGCACTAGCCTGTTCAATTATTGTAGTCAACTAGCGACCAAACCCACCTGAAAATAATCATAATTTGCTCGTATAAAACTAAATTTTTCTTTGCTTATTCCACTTTTGTATAACACAATCAGTAGAATCACAAAGATATCGTATTTCATTTGATGATAAAAATTAACGTTCACAAAGTTACCGCTGAATCCATTGATATTTTTAATCTTTTCTTTATTTTTTTATTTATGGGATTCCGCGATCATTACCGTATTCACTCAACACTATTTTCCTTTGTGTGATAAAAAAGCTCTGATTTTTTTTATCGCATTTTTCACCGTATTCATTTATGTGTCAGGATTGCCTAGAATCGACGTAGAATGTACATTCTGTATCGTCTCGCCCTGTGCGATCTCGGATCAGAACTTCGCCGAGAGGTGACTTGGCCGCGATCGCGTCTTTTTTCGCTCTCGCAGCAGTCTGTCGAGTCGACATTATTATTTGTGTTCTTTCTTTTCCGCTGGCCGTAAATTGTGACGGAGTGCAACAGGTGACGTGGCGCACGCATTCCTCGCCCCGCTGACAACTCATAACTCCTCTATAAAACGGATAATTTATTTCAAGGATCACGATCAGGGCTGCCATAATGACGACACCTACCTGTCTTACGCCCGCATTTATTTAATGCAAAAATTCTCCATCCAAGCTTTCTTTATACATGATGATGATTTTTTTTTTTTGGGTTTTTGATGTTTATTTTATGACGCGAAACGGTTAACTTTGAGACGACTTCAATCTCAGCCCTCTCGGAAAAGAGGACGTGCCTCCCTGTCGGACACTCTCGGGATGAGGAAATTGGACTGGGAGGTGAGAAAGGAGGGGTGCTCTAATTAAGAAAACGATCTCAAAGGGTTACACAGTGAAAATATCATACGCACTATTTATTTGTCTTCAGAACAGGTTATACAATTACGATTTACATATAGAATTTAATTTAAAGGTTGCAACAATAATGATTCGACCTTCTCGCCTTTACAAAGGCAATATCAGGATTTAAACGTATTAGAAAGACGATTACTGGCTTGAAGGGCGACCTGAGGAACTTATTGTGGAGAGTTTAAACTCGATCCGTGCATAAGCTTTACCCAACAGATGTACAATCAAAGCGCAATCTTCGCTTTCTAATTCTGACTGACTTTCTGAGAGAAATTACGATGTTATCTGCGCTCTAGCGTCTGTTTGTAGCAGGCGCGACTTCGTTCGTTCGTGAGGCGAACGTTGCAGCATTCGGTTAAGTATGCGTCATCTTTGCCATTTTTTTTTGGTACAGCGAAGTCTGCGTGTAATACTACGTATCTCACGCAGCCAGGGCGTAACAGAGACAAGACATTTTAGAGCGGGACGTCCGCAGGTCTCATCCGGAGACGTCGCCCTCAAATGTCGGCTTTACAAATTTAGAAATTACTTTATATTGAAATCGCTTTAGATTCCACTATAGAGTATTATAAGACTGAATTGATATCCTGATATTGTCTTGAACTCATAGACTGAGGTGAAATATAGACCGTTCGAGAGAGTGCTGATGTCCTAAAATACTAGGAGGTGTCAAACCACCCTACTCCTGAGGATCAGCGACTATCTCGGACGTCTTCCTCAATCAATGGTTTCCCCAGCAACCAAAATTTATACAAAAAAAACACACAAAATACAATAATAACAAAGGATAGAATTAACTGTCTGAAGGACAGAGAAAGCTTTAAAGTAGAGTAGAATACAGTATGGTAAAACAAAGCAAAAAAAAAAAATACATTGGTGACACGACTTGCCGAAAAAAAAAAAGACAAACGTTACAAATTAATCATTTAAAAGAAGTTAAAAGACTAAAACAATTTCGCATATGGCAGTAATTTACGGTTGTTAAACATCTTTCTTGTCAAAGAAAACCAAGGCAAGTCCATCACATTAAAAAAATAAAACACAATCACTAATGGGAGTATATCACATTAACAGAAATAAAACACAATCACAGAGACCGGGCTCGTACGAATGGCGGTCGCGGCGGCGTCGTAGGAGCGTCGGTTTCTGGCGTCGGCTGCTCGACGTCTGAGGATGGTTCAGCGAACGGCTGCGGCACGGGGCGGAGATCGTCGACGTGCGTCTTCCGGGCGGCTCCCCTCACGTTCACCCAGTAGGTATGGGTTGAGTTCGGTGCGATTATCGCGAACGGCCCTTCCCACCTGGGAAGTAACGTTTGGGGGGCGTTATGCTTGGAAAGCGTCGTGTTTCGCATATACGCCTTGTCACCGGCCTTGAACGTCGGGGGCGTCGGGTCTCTGCGGTGCCGTAGCGCCTGTTGAAATAATCCTCTTGATGTCGCAGCAGACTGGCGTCGGCGTCTGCCCGCTGATGGTCCAGGAAGCGTGGAGTTTCGGCGTTTAGCTGTGATCGCCACTCTCCTGGACGACACATCTCGTATCCTAAAACGGCCTGGCTTGGCGTCAGGCCGGTTGCCGCGTTCTCGCGCACTCGCAGCGAGAACAGCGTATCTTGTAGTACTTCGTCCCACCGGTCGTACTCGCCGGCTTCCAAGCGAAGACGAAGAGCCTTCTTTATCTCCTGGTTTCTCCTCTCTGTGGGGTTAGCGCGTGGATGGTAGTTAGGCGTTGTCCAGTGTTCGCATCCCCACTGATCGAGTGTATCTTTCCATACCTTGTTCCGGAATTGGGGTCCGTTATCCGTCAAGACGGCCCTTGCGAATCCAAAGGTACGGAAGACCCGCTTCAGCAAGGGTAAGGTAGCTGCGGTTGTCGCAGCTGCCAGTGGAAATGCGTCCACCCATCGGGAGAAGAGGTCTGTAACAACCAGGAGATACTTCTTCTTGCTTGTCGTGGTAGGAAAGGGACCCATATAGTCCACGGCTACCACTTCAAATGGCCTCGTAGCCTCCTTTATGGGAGCGCTGCGTAGCCGGCGTTTGGATTGCGCCTCGCTTCCTTGTAGAACAAGCGGGGCACTGCCGGACGTAGGCCTCTACGTCTCGCCGCTTCTTCCAGTAGAAGCGATTGCCAATCGCTCGGCCGGTCTCGTGCGCACCTGGATGACCCGCACTTAGGTCGTCGTGATACGCCCGAATTACTTCGCGGCGTATCGCCGGTGGCACGTCTGTCAAGTATTGGCCCTTGTGGCTGACATGGCAGAGGAGGTTATCCCGCACTCGGGTGTTCCGGCATTGGTGGTGTGTATCTGGTTCCCCAAGATCGCGGATGCGAGCCTGTACTCTGGGGTCAGCCTGCTGAGCAGCGACTACCGCCTCGAACACAGTACTGAGGTCAAGTGCTAAGGCCAGGGGAGCTACGTCGGTAGCTGCGCTGGTCGGTCGGAACATCCTCTCCACATCTTCCTCTACTCCTGGCTCGGAGTCAGGATTCCTAGACAGAGCGTCGGGGAGTTGGTTGTCTTTCCCGGCGCAGTGTTTAATCTCGAAGTTGAACTCGGAGAGCAGGATCGCCCACCGAGTCAACTTTGCTCGCTCATCTTTGGCTTTATTCAGCCAAGTCAATGCCTTGTTGTCCGTGATCAGCGTGAATGGCCGGTCTTCCAAAAACGGTCTGTACCGTTTAATGGCCCACACTGCAGCGAGCGCTTCTTGCTCGTTGCTGTGGTACCGCCGTTCCACCTCGGAGAGACGGGCACTGGCATACGAGATGATATCTCGCCCTCCGTCCTCTCGGGGGTGGAAGAGGACTGCTGCGATTCCGTGCCCACTGGCATCGGTCTGCAGTGCGAAGCGCCGTGTAAAATCGGGCCGTGCCAACTGCAGAGGTTTTCGCAGAGCCTCTTTCACGCTGTTCATGGATGCCTGCGCTTGCGGGGTCCATCGGAACTTGGTGTCCGTTTTTAACAAGTCCGTCATCGGGAAGGCGAGGTCGGCGAACCCTGGCACATATTCCCGCAACCAATTACAGAGCCCCAAGAATTCACGCAGTTCACGGCGTGTGCGAGGGGTAGAGGCCTCCTCTACGCCTCGCAAGTGGCTTGGTTGCGGTATATTTCCTGTCGCTGTCACCTGGTGACCTAGGTAGTTCACCGTGTTCCTCCCGATCTGGCACTTATTGCCGGACATGCGCAAGTCGTGTTGTTCCAGCCTCTCAAAGACAAGGCGCAAGTGTCGGACATGATCTACCCACGTATTACTGTAGACGATGATATCGTCTAGGTATACGAGGCAGAACTTCTGTATGTATCCGACAAGTACATCCTGACTCATGAGACGTTGGAATGTCCCTGGAGCGCCTTTCAGACCGAAGGGCATCACCGTGAATTGGTAACACCCTCCGTCCGGAGCGTTGAAGGCCGTGAGGGCCTTTGTGTCCTTATGTAATGGCACCTGCCAATAACCGGTTTTCAGGTCTAATGAGCTGAAGACGGTTGCTGGGCCCAAGTCTTTCAGTGTCTCTTGGATCCGGGGCAGGTGTGTGGCTTCATCTTTGGTATTTAAATTCAGCTTCCGGTAGTCCACGCAGAAGCGAGGAGTCCCGTCCTTCTTCTTAACGATGACTACCGGAGAGCTGTAGGCAGAGCGGCTTGGCTCGATGACGCCATCGGCTAGCATCTGTTGCACCTCGGCCCGTATCATTTGCTTGGTGCCTTCCGAGTGCTTGTGAGGATTAGCTCGGAAGGGAACAGGGTCAGATAGCCGAATCTCATGCTCAACAGTGCGGCATTTGGGCCCGGTGGCTGCGAATCGACTGCCAAAATCCCTCAGCAGTCGACTAAACCGGCCGATCATGGGATCCGGTACCGCTTCGCCTAGTGGAGGTATCTCGGGAGAGGTGTTGATCGTTGGCTTTGTCAGTGTCGCACAGTGTACGGTGTGACGGATCTTAAGGCCAAAGTGCAAGCACCTACGCTTGAAGTCGAGACTGGCTTCCTCGCGTTCAAGCCAATCCAGTCCCAACAACAAATCGAAGCCTAGGCCTTCCACGACTAATGCCGTCGCCGAAAACGGCTCGTTTTGCAACAGTCCCGTCACGGTAATTTGTCCGTATGTTGCCAGCGTACTTCCTCCGGCTAACCGTAGACAGGGTCCCGCCTGCCTTCGCGTAAAGTGCGGCACTAGATCACTCCGGATAACAGTGTGTGTCGCCCCGCTATCTATTACAGCTGAAAGCGGTCGCTTCAAGTCCGAGAGCGATAACGGCACTTTCAATAGCCGCGGATGCGTGATGGAGGCTGCCTCACTGATACCCACTACAGGACACTCTTCTAGTTCCTGTAGTATCCTCTTGGTGGTGAACTTCCTCCGAGGAAGTGGTGCGGGAGGTTCCCCGACCTTCGCACCTCGCGGGGAGTTCATGACCTCTGTCTAGGCGCTGGTATTGGTGGCTGTGGCGAAAATGCCCCGTCACCCACATTGTCTTTATTTATACCTTTACCTACGTTATTGTTTATATTTACGTCACTTTTGTTAAAGAAAATTTCACATCCGCTATTGTCAGTATCAATACTTTTTTCAATTTTTAAAAGGTTTTTACATTTCTCACTAGTGTTTATCATTTTAACTCGGTCTCTAACACTTATTTGATTATTGTCTGCACATGTTTCATTGTTTTTATAACTATTAAAATTGTTTACACACTGATTATTTATTAATTTCACCCTATCCCTAACGCTTATTTCATTGTTTCTACACATATCATTGTTTTCGTCATTATTAATATTATCTACACTCTTATTGTTTATTATTTTAACTCTATCCCTAACGCTTATTTCATTGTTTGTACACGTTTCATTGTCTATGGACGCATTGCACTTGAGGTTCACTGTCTTGACTTCCTCGGGCGGACGACGTGACTGAGGACTCCCAGATGTCTTCGTCACCAGTAGGCACGTTCCTCGTGCTGATGATGGAGACACCTCGGCAGTCCGTCTATCCGGTTTGGTGCTGCGGTCTCCTCAGTTCCTCCTGTCGTCAGAGGTCCCCGGTTGCTTTGGGCAATTTCTTGCCAGGTGTTTCCCTTGGCAACGCCAGCACTCCAAACGACTGTTCTGTCGTTTATCCCTCCACCTGCCTTCTTGGACGCTAGGTGGGGGTTTGCTGGTGTCAACCTCTGGCTCGCCTCTTGATGCTGAGGTGTCGGCTTCCTTCCTCTGCTTCCATCGTACTTGAGGCGGGGGTGGTGATGAGTGACGCTGACGAGAGCCGTCGCGGCGGACGATGTAATAACGCCCTTGCTCCTCGTCATATAGACGCTCCGTCTCATCCTCGTACATTCTGTACTGAGGCTGTGAGCGTTGTGGTGGCTGCGGGGTCATATACGACGTTGTCCTTGGGGTCGAGATTTCGATAGTCTTTGCTGCCTCTATTAGCTCGTCGAGCGTCGACCACGTCATCGTCTTTGTCCTGTCGACGTCGCGAGGAGTGAGTAGGCGGTGTACCGCCCTTGCCAGATCCTTCTGATCGGCACCCGGCCTGCAGACCCTCGATAGCGCTCTCTTATCGTCGAGGAACTCGACGATCTCCTGTTCTCGGTTTGCCTGATAGACCGAAACTCATGGTCTATCATGATCCGCCTATCCTCGTTATCATATTGCCGCAGCAGCTGGAACGACATCATCTCCCAGCTGCTCGGCTTATTCCTTAGTGACGCCCACCATCGCTTGGCCTCGCCTCTGAGGCCTGACACGGCTTTCTCCAATTTATCTTCTTCGTGGGTCCTGGCTGCCACGAAGTATTCTCGGCATTCTCCGAGGAATTTGACGATGTCAGCCCTTGAGCTGCCGTCAAATGTCCGCCTAAATTCTACTGCTTCGCGGTAGACGTAACGTGTTTGGTAGGCGTCGTTTATGGTAGGCGTGGGCATAGGTGTGGGCGTAGGCGTTGGTGACATTGTTGGTGTCGACATCCTTGTAGTTCCCGATTCGATCAGCCGGTCTTCGGGAATACTGACACTTTCACTGTCGCACATATTGTTTGTATTGTTAATTTGGACGCCACTGGGTTTCTTCGAACCCAGACCGCTTTGAGATCGGGTGAGCATGAAAAATCAGGAATGGATCCCGTCGTTGTCGAACGACGTCGGCCCCACGTTCTGGGAGCCAATTGAGACGACTTCAATCTCAGCCCTCTCGGAAAAGAGGACGTGCCTCCCTGTCGGACACTCTCGGGATGAGGAAATTGGACTGGGAGGTGAGAAAGGAGGGGTGCTCTAATTAAGAAAACGATCTCAAAGGGTTACACAGTGAAAATAGCATACGCACTATTTATTTGTCTTCAGAACAGGTTATACAATTACGATTTACATATAGAATTTAATTTAAAGGTTGCAACAATAATGATTCGACCTTCTCGCCTTTACAAAGGCAATATCAGGATTTAAACGTATTAGAAAGACGATTACTGGCTTGAAGGGCGACCTGAGGAACTTATTGTGGAGAGTTTAAACTCGATCCGTGCATAAGCTTTACCCAACAGATGTACAATCAAAGCGCAATCTTCGCTTTCTAATTCTGACTGACTTTCTGAGAGAAATTACGATGTTATCTGCGCTCTAGCGTCTGTTTGTAGCAGGCGCGACTTCGTTCGTTCGTGAGGCGAACGTTGCAGCATTCGGTTAAGTATGCGTCATCTTTGCCATTTTTTTGGTACAGCGAAGTCTGCGTGTAATACTACGTATCTCACGCAGCCAGGGCGTAACAGAGACAAGACATTTTAGAGCGGGACGTCCGCAGGTCTCATCCGGAGACGTCGCCCTCAAATGTCGGCTTTACAAATTTAGAAATTACTTTATATTGAAATCGCTTTAGATTCCACTATAGAGTATTATAAGACTGAATTGATATCCTGATATTGTCTTGAACTCATAGACTGAGGTGAAATATAGACCGTTCGAGAGAGTGCTGATGTCCTAAAATACTAGGAGGTGTCAACTTCTACCAATTTCTATTACATACTTATATAGTTAAATTGTAATTATTTGATTTTTGTATATAAACTATACAAACTGTTTACTACGCGTCAGTTCATGTACATCCGTGCACTTGAAATGTCTGAAGATGCCGAAAGGCTAAACCTGGGTCGTTAGCGACAAAACTCATGGAAGAGTACAAAATTCAAACAATTCAAATTTGATATTGAAATTCCATCGAGCACCCTCAATCGAAATCCTTAATTACATAATTAATTAAAAATTACATCAATGATTTAAACATAAATTTGCCTGGTTCACCGCCATCTAGAATTTTTCATTGCGTACTTTTCTTATCTGTGTACAATTAATTTAAATCTCACTTTTTTAAATGAAACTAATTTAATACTAACCATGCTGCTGAATCTCAAGGCGAGTTGTTATTTCAACAGTTTCCAGAGATATTCTTACGATTCTTTCCCGCAATAAAAATGAGCTGGGCAGGCTGGTCTGTCAACCCTAGGCTCTCAATCTTCGACACTATCACCGGGAGTCGAGCGAGGGAGAGCGGACGGTAGCAGTTGCGCCTAATTATCAAATCTATTATGGGATTCAATCCACATAAAACGCGAGCGCATGCTTTTGTGTATCCTGAAACCAAAAATTACAGGAGTCAAGAATTTATTCCAGATCCAAATAACATCTTTGTAATATGAGATGTTTTTCAAATATAACAATGTAACTTGTTTTTATTTTATCTTTTTCTTTTTTGTCGAATTTGAAAGATAATACATAAATTTCTTTAAACATTTTTAATTCGCTTTTATTTATCTGTTTAAAAAAAAAATACTTGCCTTAGATCATCAAAAATACAGATGATCTAAAGCGAATATTTAAAAAAAGAAATGTATTAATGTAAGCCAATTAAAATGTTTCAAGAAATAAATGTATTTTCTTCCAAATCACAACAAACAAAATATATTTTTTTGTTACTAGGAAATCATGAAGAGTTATTTAATATTATTGTTCGAATCATTCAAGATGTTTTCATCTCGGAATACGACTTATACCTAATAGTTATTTCATCGCTTGTTTTCAGGAAAATTATAATAAAATATCAACATTGCAATTATTATTCGAAAATCTGATTAAACGAAAGCCGGGTTCTCAGCGAATAATCATGCTAACATAACAAGTGATTATTATCAATATCATTACTTACTTAAAATTTGATATGCAGAAAGTATGGACGCCTCTGGAATATAACATTAGTAAAAAGGCCGTGTAAATATCGTTGTTTTACATAGAACTGACTCGTTCGAGGAATGCCTTAACATCCATCTCTCCGACAGCTCCGCAAGATTAGCTTATTTTCATTTCAACAGCCAAAGATTATCTTCCTCCGTAATTAATACTGGAACATTTATTTACAAGATACAGTGATATAAATAAATAAATACTTGCCCCGTTGCGTTAAATAATATTTGTCATTTATAATGAACTTAATTTCTGGCTATGTTTAGTGAATGAGTTATCGCATCTAGGCGGCCTCTTATTGATTCTGGGTAGCGTGTCGAACGGAAGCTATTCGAGTTCTTGTTTTATACATATTTTATTAATTATTATTTCTGAATCGGTCACGGCTCGGCCCCAAATATTTGGCTATACACTATCGTATCGGGGTTTAAAGATCGCAGGGGTCTATCTACATCGAGGCTCTTGTAATACTAATCTCCGAAATTATAAGTACATATGTACAACCAATCTAACAACAATTGTATTCATTATTTACTGCATAAATACGGTAAATATTTTTATATGATCTACAAATTACCAGGAAAACAACAAGACGTACATTGTTCATAACATATTTTACAATATATATATTTACTTACTTTAATTTATACTGAACTAGACCATAAACTATACCAAACAGTTTAATATATTTTATGTTAAGATTGTACATACAAACATAGCTCTACAAATTGTTGCTAAGTTTACATAATTGTCCAATCTTGATTGTGGAGCCTTAATAGATTTCGTTAATACTAAACAGTATTTGTTGAATGAAATAGGTCAATTTCCATTTTTTCCCTCATAATAGTATATTTTGGTGAGCTTTTGAAAATGCAATCAATACGACATACTATTTAGACAGCTCGCTGTAGATATTTTATAGGCCAGTGCATAAATTGTCTTCAGTTAATTATTCAATTATAACTTACGACAGTTTTTAAATGCGTAAGTCTTTATGACCAAATCAATATTCTACAACTAAAAGCTCTGATAATATTCCGGGAAAGTCGCCCCATTAACCGCGAACTTTTTCTTTTTCCACCGGCCAGGCCTTTTCATAATTTCTCATGTTGTATGTTTAATGTTGATGATAAATATAATCCTTTTTGCTTCGATTCTCATACAATAAATTGCGAGCGTTTAATTTTCATTCGTACGCTATTGAGAGAAGTATTTTTCAATTAGGCATCACTCGTCATAATATTTTCTGTTTTTAAATTAATATAATCGGTAGTATGAATCCGCTTATATTTGAAAAGCAATCATTTCACCGGCCATTCGAAATGATCATTAAAGAATGTTATTTATTGGTTTTAATATCTCGAACGGAAGCACTTTGTTTGAATGCAAATGAAATCAATATGCTGATTTTCTAATTGGCCATCTTGCAATCAATTCGAAAAAAATACCGGCCACAAAAGCATGTCGCTGATTAAGTTAATTGCCTACCGCTGCATATTATATTTCAACATTTTCCCGTACATTTTTTTTTTAAATAGAATGGTCATACTAACTGTTTTAATACCTTAAGGTCATTAATTTTTTTATTGCCACGACTGCTAGCTCTTTTTTTTTGTTTTTTTCAGTAAAGAATGTTATAAAAAAATCGTATCGGAGCACACCGTCGATTTTTCTGAATTGAATGTGGATGAATTTCATCTTAACTTATAATCGTAATCATCAATTGAATTGATCTGTTTTAAACCCTGGTAAAATTCATTGAATGGTTAATTTTTTTTAATTAGTTGTTGATGTATTTTAAATTTACATATTTTTGTTATTACATGATGCAGCAAAAATGTTTTCTATTTTTATGTTCGTAAATTATATAACGTCCACGGAAAAATCTTTGTGAGAACAATTGAAAATTCTTACGACAATTCAATTCTTAGGTGAAAATAGCCTTTGACTAGGATTATTCTGAATCGAATGGGCAAAAACAAAAGTTCAACAGAGATTCCCGTCTGTTACCTCACAAATCAACTCGCGGGCCCCAATCGAATCAGCAACGCTATCGCCGAATGCCGAGTGAGACAACTCGTCGAGATCGGCTTGTTCACAATCAGGGGACAGGAATAAGTTAAGAGTTTACCCCGTAGCCCCCATACAGCCGACAACTAACTTCAACCGATCGTTAGTTTAAAAGCAGATATTGTGATTGATAAGTGGCGTGTTTGGTGTATTTCCGACACCCGCGTAACTCTTCTCGCATCCTAATGGATTATTCATTTTACACCATTAAAAAATGAGCTGTCTCCTTCAATTACGCGTGTTTTGGTTTAGCTAGGACTCCCCGCCATAACTCTTAGACGCTTGTAGGCGACTCGACTTAAGAAACTTTTTGGAATTAGCATGAATTAGCGGGTAGTCTTTGGATACAGCGGAAGACTGAACCACTGGATTATCCGTTTTGTATTCTTATGAATGAACATTTACATACTGTATACTATTTCCCTTGAATGTTGGTAACTGAAGATTATTCGTGAAAAACTTAATCTATATTTTTACTAGTTATTTTCTAACTACAGTTATATTGCGCTTCTGTGACCACATTGGCAATAGTTAAATATAAAAAATATCTAAATTCATAATGCGTTCATGAACTTGAGTTATACCAAATTGCAAATGTTTGGTCATTTGATGCATTCATATGCTTATGTTTTTGCTACCACCGAGAGAAATTATTCTGTCTTAATACTTATTGTTGATAGTATAAAGATATATTCGTGGTTGATATTGTTTTATTATGCCTCTCAGGGTCTCAGTTATTGCCTCGTGGTTAGCAAAAGTTGAATACAGACGCGCGGATGGATTGTTTTGCTTTAATTGCTGTCTTAGTGTTTGTTTTGTGATTTACATGAAGAACTTTGCGTAATCCGTGTTGCTGATTGAATATTCTTTGTGGGTCGTTTGATGCGCGCAATGCACCGCTAAATCAAATAAATTAAATGAGTTGCCGTACGTTTCTGCAAACGACACTATGTTTTATGCAAACTGACAGCACATTAATTTGTTTTAAATCTTAAAAAGTCATGCTAACACACTGGCGAATGCAATTAAAATTCGTTTAGCTAATGTAAACAACGTTGTTTGTGGCTGTTGAGTATTTAGATATCCGGCATACTGCGAAATTAGACGGTGTGTATTTATTTATGCCTGATTTTAAATAATTGATTTTCACCAACGACTGTCACCACATCGTATCGTGTAAGTATGTCCCTGGCGACAAATATTTTTGAATTTTTTCGCCTACTCGATCAAAATATAAGAACCTTTTTACGCGCTGCGTACGCAATACTATGTACCATAGTATAAACTTACACATGGTATCAAAGTATTTTAACTCAATAACATACATTTTTTATGGTATGGTTATTTGATATACAAATGACCTGTTTGTAAATCATAATAATACGCATGTTATACAAATTAACTTATCTTTTTACTACTCATTGATTGTGCCAATTCGGCCTAACGACCAGAAGCTACCGGATACAAGTCCCCGTAATAACAATATTAAGAGTATCATTTCCCCTAGCGTTACACGCAAGTGACTTGTTAAAACTCTCCTAGAGTTTAAGTCGAGTGATTTAAAAATATCTTGCGCATTAACGGTTCACTGTTATTCCGAATATCATTTTTTTAATAAATAAATATTCATTTGATACAAGATGTTAATTTTCTTTGTATGTAATATATACGTTAATAAATTTTCCTGTTTTTTGTGTAGCAGTTTCAGCAAACGTAATTTTTATCATTATTTACGCTATACGAAGTTCAAGCTTTACATGGCAATACTTAGCTCATTAAATTACTCAATCAAGACAGTTTTCAATGATCATTATGATTTATAGTCAGTATTTAAAATTAAATTCAACATTTTATAATATCAATGCGCATTCTTGATACGTTGTTTATTTTGACGCAAATCCTTTTAAAATACTCCGACTATCGTATTACGCATTCACTCGTAGCAGTTAACACAAAATAAATAAGTTCCCTAAGTCTATTTGGATTAGTGGCGTAGGAAAGCCAACCTGTGTTTGAAAACTGTGACTTAATACGATCGACTTAATCGAATTAGTATATTTTTAAATCGTCTTTGCGTTCACATGTCTAACGACCACCAAAGTAGACGACAAAGATAATACACTTAAATTTAAATTAATATGATTCCAAGCAGTATAAATAAAATCCAGAATCTTTTTTTCCATTCGATTTATATTGATTTAAAAAATACTAGTCCCATAAATATAAGCAAATTTTCTCAAATGTATAAATTTCTTCTATACGACTTGAATGATGAAATCAGATGACATAGTTTTGTGGTGTAAATAATTGTTGTATGAATTATATAAACTCACAATTGATTGTTTTTTTTTTATAATGAATTATTGTTGATCTGACTTGATCTAACTCTTTTCCGATAAATTCGACATCGCTAGAGTGAAATGTTTACGTGTGGCAGTAGTTTCTTGAGAGAAAGGGCGAGTATGTATGTAGATAGTGTTTCGTTCTCTCTCGGCAGCTGGCGTGTCACTCGCAATGACTGATCCCTCATCAGGCGGACATAAATCCTCCGCAGACACTCCCAGCTCCTCCCGTTTCCAGCGTCTCTCACTCCCAAACTCATATTTTATCTCAGATGTGTATAGAGTATCTCCAGAAACGTGAATGCTGTTTCTGATTTTCCCATTTACATCCCATTGCATTTTCTTTAATGTACGTTATTTTCTTCCAACAGTTATAGTATTTGTCTAGAAAAATAGACTTGCGCTCAAAGATTCTGGTGCTCCAAAAGATAAAAATTGAAGGCTTTTTATCTTTTTTGAAGAAGCTACTATGCGTACCTGGTCATTATTAAAAAAATAATTTAAAACATGTTATTTTTTTTGCTGATTTCCGACTGTTTCAATATTATTCTCAACGTCTTTTTATAGCTACATAGTTATCATTATATCATCAAGACAACATCAAATTTACGTATCTATTGTAAAAAGTTTATAAGATTCCTTTTTCGAATGAAAATCAATCTGTTGTATATATTCCACATTTTGATGGACTGATTAAAACCTAAAAAGTGAAAAAGATTCCAAATGTATCATAAATATTAATCAATATCTTTCTGCTACACTATCTTATCATTTACCATGAAAACATATGTTTCCACACTTTTTCCATAAAACTCTAAATTATATAGGTCTCTTAAATTGATCTATTATTAATACTTTCGATGGTTTCGGCGGTAACTTTGTGGAAGTTCATTTTGATATAAAATTTAAAATAGCTAATGAATATACTTAAGCAAACTTTGCGATAGTAAGTCTGAAGATGCCCTGAAAGCGGCGAAACACGTGTCACAGTTAGTAGCACAATACGTGGAATAATCAAAGTTATTTTAAATTTTATGTTATTGATCTATTATTTATATTTATTCGCACAAAACTCAATGCATTTTTTTCAATAGAATCAGATCTGTTTACTCAACTTTTCACCCTCGACATTTTACTTAAACTTACTGCTTAAATTCAAATTACACGGTGTTATTCTAGTATAAATATCGCCGTGGATTCGTTAACTAGTTACTGCTAGAAGATTTACCAAAATGCTATTTTTAACGGTGATTTACTCGTCTGCCTTCACTGTAAACTATTGAAATATAATTGCAATTAATATATATTTTGTACAAATTACTCTCTTCTGTGAGATCAGTGTATTGTTGATACAGTTTGCAGTGAAGTGAGTGCGGCAGTGCTTGGCTTAGCTTAGCCTTGCTTCGTGCTGGATTTTCTTCTCACTAATTTCTCTTTCCTCGTATTTATTTATTTATTATGTGCTTGTTGTTATTTTCTTGATTTCTTCTTGGTATTCGGCGTTGTAGATTATCTGTGAAATATTGTCTCTTGTGGGACATTAAAGAAATCCTGTCCTATCAACTTGATTACATTTTGATCGCGTGCCTGTCCAAGACCTTTTTTTCTATATATTTTCAACCACAGTCTTTATATTTTCCGACTTATTTAATATTAAGGGTGGGTTCGCATATTTTTTTATATTTAAATTCCATGTTTCTTGGCAATTGTTAAAATGTATCAAGATTTAACTTATATTCGTCATTGAATCATGTATATATATATTATCATAACACTTTCCATCATTCCGTTACCGAGTGGTAGTTTTTTTGTTTATCACATTAAATGAAAAAAAATATTTTGTTAATAATAGAAAAAGTAAGAAACCATTCATAAAAATGATTATAAATGCAATAAAAGTAATTCATAATTTGAAGTACATAAACTAGTTTTTTTTATATTACTTCCACAAAATATTCAAGTTTTACTTCATAATACTCGCGACAATCAAACCCAGTACTGGTCATTAACAAAACAAATGTATTTTTTTTTAAATTTATTTATAAAGACTTTTTATCAAGAGTTGTCAGTTAATACGATGGAAGTAATTCACTTTATTTTATTGTAGTATAATAACCATGATTTCTATACTAAATAGAATGCTATCCAGAACATGAGTATTTTCTTGCCAATTTTTTTTTTAATATTCAAATTAACAAAATCAATCAGCTGAATGAAATAATAAATACTAAATAAAACACTGCGTTTCCGAGCTGACAAATGAGGGAATGACTTTTCATCTCATCATTACCCACCGTTTCCGAAAAATATACTTCGTCACTAAATGATACAAATGTAACCTTGCTAAAGAATTCCGAAGACTACCTACCACCAATAAATACAATTTATAATGTTAAGACGAATATTTAGTAACTTAAAGCGCTCACAAATTTTGTCAGACATCTGTAAGTGACAGATCCAGTCTCATATTATATTAAACGCTCATAGATAATTTCACGGGCGCGACGCCTCGTGTTTATCACAATGTCGCCTCTCTCCCTGCGGTAATATTTTGTGTAAAAATTCCGAATTGAAATACGAGCGCTTCGCCCCGCTAAGCGCGATCAGCATACTCCGACTTTTAATTTATTGGGATCGGAGTCGGCTCTTAGCCAATTTATCGTCTTCAAAATATGTCATTAATTTAAGCAGTCTCGGCTGCGCTCCCTTCAGATTATTCAATGTGTCTCTCGGATGTTTTTATTTGTAATTCGGCAACCGCCCCCGATGTTTTCGTTCGAAATGAGTGAAAGACGAATTGGTGGGACGCTCGTGTGCAGCAGCTATTTTGTTTGAAGGGGACCCGCGGACTTTACACGCGGTAAACATTTGTAAATGTTACAATTTTTCCCGCAGGACGCCACCCCCTCGGCCCCTCGCCGCGACAGCGCTTAATATCTTCACCCGTTTAGAGCGCATACTTTGGATAGATAACGTTTCGAATTTGAACATTTTAAACCTACAAATCTTTCTTTTTTGTTTGTGGCTCGATCTTAGCCCCTCCAGAAGCAGCGGTCGTACATAATTCTATGTTATTTAACCCTTTCACGATCAGATGTGCATAACTATTAATTCCTATTCTCACCATGTGAATACTTGTATGTAAGTGACAAGAAATAACTACTTTCATAATCTCCAGAAATTTGACAATTCCAAATTATCAAAGTTGTTGTAATAAGGATTGTTTATGATAATGAGTGAGTGATGATGACAGTGCTTGATGTCATTTCAACATCAAATTTGAGCCGTTTGATTTTTGTAAATTTCGCATTTCGAGATCTTCTGGCATTTCCCGCAAGTGCAAGTGCAAAAATGTATTTACAGTATTCACTTAAAATTCTAAGCAATAGTTATAGTTAATATGATGGTTGCATAACCGTCCTACCATGTGTGACACGCAGTGACGGCTGGTGACGGGGTGCTGGGGGGTGCAAAAGGAAGATTCAACTATTTTTCCGTACTGCGGAAGAGAAACATTTGGTATTGCGAACATCTGAATTGAAAGTCCATGCTATAGAAGTGTTTTAAAATCCAATGAATAGGAAAGAACTCTTGCAAAAATGGTTGAATCTTCCATTGCACCCCCCAACACCCCGTCACCAGCCGTCACTGGTGACACGGGTTTCACTTCACTGGGAAACATCTTTGCACCCAATGTGTCTCAGTAAGTAAGTTACCAGTATGATCAATAGTTAATTCAGATTATCAATACCTATTTTTCATTTGGTAGAACTCCGTTTTAACGAAATAAAAGGTGATCCTCGTGTTCATAAACACTTTTTTGCTGTTTCCGCTGATTGGAGGTTATGCGATTTCACGAAAAAAAATTGCTACTGAATATTTTCATTACTAATATACAGTTAATTAGTTTTGTAAAGTATTCCATAATAAACTCATTAATACTAAATGTATCAATATGCTGGAGTTAATTATTGTATCCGACGATAAAAACAGAGGCAGTTTATCATAAGGCAGGCAAATTAATTGTTGCCTGTGCGAGGCGAGAGCTAAGCGGGCCTGAGGCGTCGGGTATTTTGTATTGCCGGCGCGCAATAGGTTTATTCAAATTGTACTTAATCCCGACTACTGTTTCTAAATCTCACAATAATTTAAAGCTTCCCTACCAAACCTCTTCTTTGCGTTTAATTTACGGCTTAGGCTGCACGACCGAAATTGAGAATAATTATATTGTCTTGCGCTATTGTGTATTTATTTTACAGCGCTACGATATCAGAGTACAAGTAGACACGTTCGTGCCATTTGCATTCCTGATGTTACTGCTTGCTTACGTCTCGGAGATTTACTCTTAAAAAGCTCCAACCTTTGTATTTAACGCATTTCGACTTTCCATTAAACTCAGCTTTGAAAGTCTTTGCCTGTATTTATTAAAAAATACTAAAACATAATGGGATAAATTAAAATACCGACTCTACACAAACGGCATCTTACAAGTTTGGGATATTGTGACTACTTAACTTCTTCAAAATAAAAATCGCGTATAAGCGGCACTGTCAAGCGGGTGTCTCAGGAGCAATCAACTAAGCTTTAATCTACACTAAATTACGGCTGTAACAATATCACCTGAAATGAAAGCTTATTTGAATTCATATCGCTATCTGTATTATTCTACAAAATTTAAAAAAAATACGTAACACGTGTTACTTAACCGACGCAAGGATGTCAAATTAAGAATCTTTCGTTTAAGTCTCTTGGCTTAGCTAAAAGATTTTGTGTTGGTCTATTTTTATCATTAATTTTTTAATATTTAGCAACAATACCCGACCGAACGAAAGTTTTTTTTTATTATTATTATAACTGTCTTAATCTGTTGGCTTCTTTGTACTATCATAATGCAACTAATTTAAATTGTTAACAGATGGTTTCAAAAGCGATGGACAAATATTCCGCATAATATGTAATGCTTTTTAAAGCAACTGGTGTTATAGTTGTTCAGTAATTAATCCAATACCTCATTTGTAAATCCATTCAGTCATAATAGGCATTATTTAAAAAAATATATGCCGAATACGTATGTATTACTTTTCTGTTTTAGCGCCGCTATTGTAAGAAAGTATACAATTTATCTGAAGTATGCTTGCCTATTAATCCATATTCCATACGTCTAGACTCTAGAGCAACTGCTGATAATATGTAAATTTACGAATCCTACATCATCAAAAAAGTCATCAGCACGAAATAATATGACACAAATCTTAAATGCAAAGCTCGTAACTAAGAAAACTCAGACATGTCTTGAAATGTCTTCCCGATGCATATTATGGACAGCAAAATTCGAGTATATCTAAGTAATTATATTCGACGAACTTTATTATATTATTTCCGCATAATTATTAGCAGCGAAAATATAAATTAAATTTTTCCGCAATTTTTCTTTTATTGTAAATAGATTATATGCTTGCTTGATGATTTTTTACTACACTATACCTACACTGCGATCAATTTTAATTTCAATATATCAAAAATATCAGTATAATTTCATTGAAAATTTATATTTATCCTAGATTCAAAACACATACCAAGCGAATAACGAACAAATTTGCCTCAAAACAAATCTAGGCTTGGATAAAAATTCTCACTGTGAAAATACAGTATATGAGTAAAGAGAAAAAATGCAAACTTATTTCGTAATATGGTATCCGACTTAAACCATTCATAGAAAATATTTCCGTTTGAGATAACAATGAAATCAAAACGAAAAAAAACTTTTACTATTAAATTCCACAACATCGATCCATTATTTACTGTTTCTCATTTAACTATTATCAAAATGAATAATCGCGTATCATTCAAAGTTACGCGGTCATTGTGTTTTACATTTGAGTATTTTATCAAATATTCCACTCTCCATTACATAAAAACAAAAAAAAATATATACCAATTGTACTGGTGTGTCTTATCCTTCTCAATTTTTAAACTCTGTTTCTATTTATGTGTCTCCAGCTGAAAATGCTCGCCATGAGCAAAACCGATCTTGATCTGTACATAAGATATATAAAATCGATGTAAAAAATTGTCTTATTTATATAATGAGGATAAAAGATTTATTGATTGAGTAGGCATTTACTTGGTAGAACTCCATTATAATATTTTCATATATATTATTTTTCTTTCCGTATAATAAAAGAAATAGCTTGAAAATTTCGTAGTAATAAAATCGATATCCACCCAGTTTTCAGGATTGTATAGAGCTTATTTAAATCACAGATGTGCGTTACCACTCGACTGTTGGCATTTACTTGGTAGAACTTCATTTAAGCACAGTGAAAAAATAACTATGCTTCAGAACTTTTGTTCTGACGAGGGCGTAAGCCGAAATAGCTCTCAACTATATATTATATAATTTTTGTTGAATTTGAATACATTTTTATTTTTTCACCGTATCACAAAGCATTGTCAACAATACAGACAATGAATTTTCCATTCCAGTCTTATATAAATATAGATACTTTCTATGGATTCGGCGGTCACTTTGAGGAAGTTCATTTTAATATAAAATTTAAAATAACTTTGATTGTGTTACTTACAAATTGTGACTAAATAAATAATTCTACGCCAGTTTTTAATATTATCGTTTGCTTTCTTCTCTCCTGAAAAAATATTACAAATTACAAAAAAATACATTTCGTCAAAGATAGTTAAGTTTTTGCCAAACAATATAAAACCCGAGTTTTATACAGTAAGTAATTTAGGATATTTTTATTGAACAGTAAAGATCGCGTAGATTCATCGTCACAGAGTGGTATCTATCGACTCTCTTGTGGAGACTGTCCAGCTTCTTATGTTGGACAGACAGGTAGAAACTTTAATATTAGAATTAAAGAACATATAAGATGTCTTAAAAGTATTAATTTTACTGAGTTTGCCAATCATTTAATAGAAAATGATCATAATTTTAATCAGACTAGTAATTTAGAAATACTCCACCGAGTAAATAAAAAAGGCTTAAAGATGAATAGTCTAGAATTTTTAGAAATAAATAAAACTCTTAATAAAAAAGAAATATTATTATATAATATTCTTAATAGGACAGGTTGCTCGCTATTACTAACTTTGTTTCCAATTAATAGAGTAATCACTTACATATCTGATTGCAGCTCATTAGTTTATAGTTTAATAGTTTGTAATGTTTAACGTCATTAGAAATATGTTTATTTGTTTTCTTTGTTTCGATTCTATAACCCCCTCTCTTGCTTCCCTTATAAAGGAAAAATCCCAATCTGATTGATTGCATCTCATTAGTATCATTATGTGATTGCATTGTTTTGATTCTATCACCCCTTCCTTGTTTCCTTTAGAAGGAAAAAAACCCGTAATCCATTTTGTAATTTCATAATTTAAAAGGTTAGAATCAATCTTGCTTCATTACTTAAGCAAACTTTGCGATAGTAAGTCTGAAGATGCCTCTGAAAGTGGCGAAACACGTGTCACAATTAGTAACACAGTACGTGGAATAATCAAAGTTATGTTCAATTTTATACTAAATATAGATACGCCTATTTTGGATTTAGTAGTGCTTGGCGTTATAAAGTCCACTTATCCTAGCTTAGTGGTACGTGAAATTTCTCAGTATGTATTATAATACGCATCCACCCACGGCCGCCGCGCAGCGAGTCAAGAACGGAGACCGTCCGAACAGGAAAAGTTTAATGCAATATTAATTATCGCTACACGTTTCGAAGGCATTATGCGAAATAATTTCAAAATATTTTGATATGTATCTGTCTGCGGAGATTCTCGGTGGGCAGTGGGCCGTGGATGTTTTCGGTCAGCACCGGCAACAACACAATAGATTTGAGTACCGTCATACTTAAAATGCATGCAGGTTTTGCCTTCTTCATCCATCCGGTCTTATCTACCTGCCTCTCTCGTTCATCGCCCTGCACTACTGTCCCGTTTTATTTCGTTTAATTATTATTATATGCAAAGACTTTTTTTTTCTTGTGTGAATTCATAATGTAATCCGTCATACTGCTGTTCGGATGTGGATTTGTTTGAATAAATAAACGTATGCGTTTATCTTTGCTTCATTTTTTAATGCGTGCATACATTAATATTCCGTATGCCGGTTTTTTTTTCAATATGAGAATATCCATTTTCTTCTTATTGAATGAATATTTAAATTCAAATAATATCAAATGTGTAGTACTTATTCCACATCAAATGTATTAAGACCAGGACCGGTTTCGTTCATAGCGAGCATTATCAACTGATAAGAAATACTACAATACAGCGTTCTTTACACAAAAGGAAAGCAAGTGTAATTAAGGTATTTAATTTTTCAAACAAATTAATAATTAATTGATTAATTTAAATGAACTTCTGTTTTTCCACATTTCAAGTATACATATCTTTTTTTATTTTAAATCATTTAAAATTTTTTGTATTCTGTAAATGTATAACTTTCATTTTAGTAATCTGAGCAACGAAATACTTGTAAAGAATAATAGACATTTTTGAAAATTTACTAAGCACATACAGTTTTAAGTACAATTAAAATTTTTGTGATTAATTCTTATGACAATAAAAGAAATCGGTTATTCGAGAAGAACATTCTCATGAATCCACAAAAACAAATAACTCTCATTCAAATGTTCTTAAAGTCTTTTTATGTATCCAACTCACGGACTTTTATATCAATCATTTTTTACAAATATTTTGATCCCAGATGCAATCCTTGTAAATTAAGTATTATTTCAACGTGTTTCATTATATCGTTTAGTATACAAACAAACAATATCAACTATACTATTAAGGGCAGGTTCGTATATCAAGATTGGAAAACAAAACAATTTGTCACACATGCAAGTAGTTATCAGCTAATCCATTTATACCGAAGAAATCAATCGTCTTCGCGGATCGATTGCAGAATATTGATAACTCTCAGTCGATCTCATTGAGTATACGAAAACAAATTGCGATAAAAAAAGACGATGTGATGCGCTCTCAGACCGAGCGCAGTCGTGGGATAAGTGCAAAAAATGAAACGACTGTAAAAAAAATCGCAACACTCCCTCCACGGTGAGTGATTTATGTCATCCAAGATTGAAACGTTTTCACTTTGATTGATATACTTTTTGCGCGGGTTTCCGCCGAGCCCGTGAAAAAGCGGTTGTCGCCCAAAAAGTTTCCCGTGAGCGGTGGGCGCCCGCGCCTCGGCCGCATTCGCAACTTCATGGAGCCGCTGAATGGAAACTCATTACTAATCGGAGAACGAGTCCTGTCTCCCGCGAACACGGCCGAGTATCGTATGCGCCATCTACCGTACATTATTTGCCAGGGAAGAAACAATAACTAATTGAAGATGGCAATAAATGGACTTGCCGTGTGGATACCGATCCATGTCGGGTCAAATGCATCGCTGCCTGATTCATCGACAGCTATTTTCATCTTTGCAATAGTCATACTTTATTAGAAACCTTTCTTTCGCTTGTTTATTTATTCTTTTCTTAGAGAGCTCACTTAATTTATTACTTCTTGAAATCACTTATTATATAAGATCAATCCTGTTCAAATTTGCAATCAAATTATACGCCCGAGTGTTTTTATTTTACACTGGGTTTTCTACATAAAGCAAAACGTTACCTTGCATTGAAAAGGTTCTAATTGTCATTTTTGTCTAAAATGACTTTTTGGCCGGAAAAGCTTGTATTTACCGCATTCTATCATACATATGAATTTCAGAATTATCCATGGTTGAATAAAGGCGTTAGCAAAATTCTTTTGAAGAGCAGCACACTTTTTTTACTGAATTTATTTGATAAAGTTCTAAGATTGTCATCATTATTTCCATCATTCGATCTATAAGATCATTATTTCTTATCAAGAGTTGTGAAAGAATATGCTTAAAATTTGTAATTTGAAATTTTTTTAGAAACTTCAAACGCTCATATCTCAAAACAGTGTCAAGTGCAGTTAGATCCTTTTTAAAGTAAGGTGTCGAAATGTCGTGCGCAAACCATTCGCAACAAAATATTATTAGATTTCACTACGCGAGGTGTTTGTTATGTTTGTCTTGCAGATTTGCACACATATTGAATAACAGGTGTTATCCGTCATTTCTTATTATTAGTTATTAATCCTTGTGGAGAAATTCATCATAAAAAATATGAAAAAAACCGCATTTAATAGAGATGTGACATATTATTTCTATTTACTAGTTCGACATTTTTTGATTAATACCCCGACGGTTTCGCTCCTCCAAAATCAGGTGATGTCTTTCTACGAGCAAACCGGGTCATATAGATATAGAATATAGATAGTATAGAACATTTGGAATCAATTAAAAAAATAAGAGAAAATTTTCCACAAGGATTGACAGTCGATTCCTTAAAAATGATTTGTTTATACAAAAAACCTTTTTCCCAAATTAATTGAGAATTAGATAACTGATCGCGAACTTATTATGTATAAAACCGTTCTGGGGCTATACAAAAAATCATATTATTTTAAACAATCTTTGGTGAAATTTTTGTTTTTCTAAACTTTTATTTTATGGATGTTATTAAATTTCGGTGTTGTTTGAGCATAACCTAATAACTGATTTTTGAAAAATAAATTTAGTGTTTCCGTTATTTTAGATATAATTTTACTATTATTATTTGAGCTCCTCAAACCGTTATTATTTCGAAGATTATTGGTAAAATCGAAACTATGATTATAATTTATTTACTCACCTATTTTTTTCATAATGTATATGTATAAATATTCCTTAAGTAAATTCAATATTTTGCAGTTATAAGATTATGCCCACATATTGCCGATTAACAATAAAATTTGGCATGAAATACTTATAATCGCCCAATTATAAGCTGGTGAATGAAGCTGTTTCGAGCTTTATTTATGTTTATTATTTATTCCTTGGTGCACATGCTTTTTTCAAATTTAATAGATTATTTTCTATTTATGCTAGTTGCAATATTTAAAGTTAAGTAAATGTTAAGATAGCATTTAAATGTTCCTCGATTAATTATTTATTTTTTATTTGTTTACAGGTAAGCTCATGGCGTTCTTTTGAAATTACATTTTCTCACGCAGTAGTCATCTAATCGTACGTATTTCGGTACTTCCGATATATTCTTTCACCCTAACAGTTTTAGTATAAAAACGGTACACATTCCGCTTTCTATTAATCGCTAATCTTGTTCTGTTTTCTACCTGAGGTGTACCATTCTCATATTCAAATGTTATGCATATCAGTACAGCACGCCTAAGCATAAATATTATCAGTCGTGATGAGTATCTGTGTCTTCCTTATAATGATGTAGATTCAATGACACGACCCTGCAATAGATGACATTTTGAAAAACATCATTAAGACTCTTTCCAATATGCATCATTTTTTAAGTTGTAAATTACTTTATTAAACTCTTTCTTATCTGAATCGTGTGTATTTCTAATTGAACTACTCAACACATTTGACTTGAACAAGGATTGGCTACGGCTTCAGTTAGGTAATATTTATTTTCCGCAGAAGTTATAGAAGTATGTATGGTACTAGGAAACGAATACCGTTTTTAGGAATAGTAAAGAAGACAACCTGAAAGAGGAAGTAACCCTACCGACGGCGTCTCCAAAGCAGTGTGCTTATCTTATAATTTACGTACGACTTCCTTAATTAACCAAATAAGAGTGGGCAGTATGTCCACACATACTACCAAACAACCTTGATATGATGGGATACCCTACTCCTACTCCCATATTGAAAAGTGTGCATTATGTTTATTAGCATTATCCTGATCAATCAATGTGTGGAAGTATTTTGTGCGGGTATTCGAACCCTCGGACACCTCAACCGAATACATTGAGCCGGTAAAATAGTTAATGAAATGTCAAAAAATGTTTTCTTAAAACGTAAGTTAGAGAGTTCGAATGGAGGCAAGACAATAATAAGGGGGACAAAAAACATAAACAAATAATCGCTGGGCCCAATAGGGAGATAGAGATCGTGATTTTCATTGTTTGCTTTTATTTAACACAAGTGAAGTTATTCGACCAAGTCGCATTCATCTCTCTTTAGCCAAAGTCATCGTTTGCCCTTTGCCAATTAATCCGACGGTCTCGGGGGCTTCATTGTTTTCTAGATTTAGAGGTCTTTTTCATCTCATTGCCGCGAACCCCCCAGCCCTCGCCCCGCGCCCCTTAACCCGGACAATTTTGTGCGCAGCATCCACCAATTAGCCTGAAATAATGAACATGTTTTATATTTCCCCTCGGTGGGCCCTTTGTGTGCGTTGGCGAACATTTACACGGGTAAAGGTAAAAGGCTGCAGGTGTGTTGGACTGTACGTGTACCGCGCGCCGTGCGGGCGTGTGCGTGACTTCCCGTCCGCAAACGAAACGAATTACTTTATAATACAGATAATAATCCTGCTCTTGTTGTTTCCGATACTCTAACGTTGAATTCCTTTACTTATTTTAACGTTTACATAATATCGGTTTCCGTCGCTTTCGAAAAACATTTTTTATCCGAACAGTTCTCACTGAATCTCACAAAAAAATCCTCTAAAGTCATTGTATGCTATGCTTAGTCGGAATCACCCAAAATATTCCCTTGTGCTTTTTTTTCTTTTTTTAATTAATCGATTATATATTTTTAACTGCATAATATACTAATAGCAATAATTTAACGTACATAAATTGTGTGTACACAGACGTGCTCGAATCGCAAAATGTCAGCTTATAATCTTGGATTTTCATTCCGATTATTCACCAAAGGTAGCGACAAATTTTCACACTCATCCAAACGTGCGCCTTGGCACATTGCGTGACATCATCCTTCTCTCTCACTTAATTTACAAATAAATATGAATTAATTGAACTGTCTTTTTATACTTCCGAGTTAGACAAACCGATAAAACTGTAAATGAGCATTATATCTTCAATATGTCGTTATGACAAATGAATATAAAAAATAAATGAATTGTACTTAAAAGATATTATTCATATATGTAGGTTATCTAGTTATACTGGCTAGAAAGATGCAGCTCAAAAGAGACTTTAAGCTATGCATGATTCTATTCGCAGATTCAAACGATTCTTCCATCCAAAATGAAAGCCCAATATATAATATCCAATAGGCTACAACTAGATATTATGCTAAACATAAAAAGTTAAAAAATGATTTTGTAATCTTTTTTATCGGTCAGCAATGGTCGCATAACTATATATACTACTAGTATTGCTACCCGGCGTCGCTCGGACTAAGCGACCAATAATTATTTAATGTTATATCATTCGACATAATTATATCACAAAATCTAACATCCAAAATAGAGTTGAAATAAAATCACAAACTTTATTTAATTTGATGACAGCCCCATTCTCGCCCATTAAAATGTCCAAATTCAAGGAAAAAATCTAATTTGCTGTCAAAGAAAAGTCAAATAATACCTTCACGTAAATAATAAACATTATTATTAATAATAAAAGCCGGGAAAAGTTCAGTAGAAGACTAATTTATTACATTTTGACTAAATGTCTTCGCCGATAAACATTCAAACATATTTTCTTTCATATTCGTTTTTATGGCAACTTAATGACCAATAATGCAAAAGGGAATTACATACATACATACGCCGTTTCGGTTTTATATATAAGATAAACGCCTATTACACTAATTTTATGACAACGCTATTGGTTATGCGAATTTTCATTCGGTTGTTGATCATCCTTTTCTAATGTCACATGTATGCCAAAATAACAAACAAAAGCTTATACTAAAACAAAGCGATATTTTTATTGAAATGTATCATTCTCGTGGGTATCGTTATTTTTAATTTGATGCCGATATGCATAATATTCGCGTAGGCACTGTACAATATACAAACTTTTCCCAATCTAACCCAACACCCATAAACCTTAAAACACGACCATATGTATTCTAATTATTTTTAGTACCAACAAATTCTCTTAGCAATCATACTGAATATTTTTTTTCTTTATATTAGTAAATTTATAAGCTTACTTAGGAGTATTTTCTTGTTCATACATCTATATTATCTTTATAGGAAATGCATTAAATTACTTTTAGTTATCGCACATCTTATGGTCCCTCGGTGCATTTCTGAGATAAATCATAAGTTAAAATATATGCACATATTAGCTTTTAAATTTTTAGTATGATACATACCAAATTGCCTATATTATTTTAGATGCATTGATTGATTAGAAGTGGTTCCCTTATCATTATAAAAAAGATAAATTAAACACATTCTGTTTGTATGAATTTTGCAAACTTTTGGCAAACTTTTCGGGTGGCGGGCCAATTCCAAGAATTCAAAATGAGCAGCGGGCCGCAAATAAAATATCATTTTTCGATATTCACCCGATCGTTTTTTACGCGATACATTGGTTTCAAAAAATAACGCACATAAAAAAATTGCAGAAAAAAATATCCAAAACAAAATTTGTTTTTCAATTTCGACTGTTTTTTTTTTTGCATACAAATGTTATTTATACCTGAAACATTCTCATTTTCATTCAAAAATTATATTTCTATCTTCAGTTCGTATTTATTATTGTGCATTTAAAATATTTGGACGTCTGAAGTGCATTTATGCATATTAACTCTCCGTGATAAAATTTACGACCGGGAAACGTGCTGTTCAACAAATTTTATAAATCATTGTGTTTAAATAAGTTTCATAGCAGAGTCACCAATAACATCGCATGAGTTTGCGCACTCAAATCAAAATCACTGATGAAATTCGTTTAAAAAGAGGACCGGGTGTACTCTATTTATGATCTTCAAAAATTTTTTGAGAAGAATGAAGCTAACAACATTTTAAAAAATTCTTATTTTAACGGTGCTAATTTTGTAGTTGATATTTTTAAAACTGCTTGTGAATGGTCATAAAATCAGAATGTCTGTTCACATTTTTCGTGTAAAATATTTATATTGTTCGAATTTGTCTGAATTAAGAGCATTGTAAAATTTGCAGATTATTTCACGACGGTGATATTCTCTTAAATCAGTGTTACATTACAGATAAATAATCTCAAGTTGTAGCTCTTTCGATACAGTATCAATCAATATGTATTCAAAATGGATCGCGTACTATTGTCAAAATTGTCTCAATTTTTCGGAAGTCACCAAATCTTTGTGAAAAATCTTCATTCAGAGCGTTCATAATTTTACCATATCCTTTAAATTTATATTCTGGCATATTCAGCAACTATTTATTGGAACTTCTTATTTGGTTATTGTTGGAAGCAACTGTTATTCGGTATTTGATGAAGAAATAACTGGAGTTTTAATTGAATTCATGGGCGCATATTTCTTCCTTGCAACAGGGAGTTAACGTGTATTTAAGTGTGTCACGGTGTCCAAAGTAAATGCAAAATCACAAATCCAGTCATTATCAGTAATCATCAGAATCGGAAGGTCCGTATTATTATTCATTTCCAAAAATAAAATTATAATATCTTTTGTTTCCCAAACTCTTCAAAACGCTTTGCCATGCAAAGCCAAAGCCATCGAATTTAACTGTGAAAAGGAATATATGTATACTCCTGTTGTTTGGTCTTAAAGGGATTTCATGGAAAGAAACTCTTTATAAATTAAAAATTTAAAGGTACACTTAATAACTGTGTGGTATCCTTTTGATCGTTACTTTCGAGTACCATTCGAGTATTGATTGTGATAGCTCATTTATTTTCCTATCAATAACTTCAATTCTTCTTACTGCGGTTCGTCGAGATAAGTTTATCTTCTCAAATTTAAATTCTTTCTTAATTTCAACAAGATCTGAGATGATATACATATTTACGAAACAAGAAATTCTTCAAATTTTATTCGATTTTCAATATTTTTTTATGAAGAATTTATTCCTACTTAGAAATACGATATATGATGGTGCGCCGCAGAAAACACTCGGCGGGCCGCAGTTTGCCCCACCCTGGTATACATCATTCTTTTTTTCTTTGGCAGTGCTGCACCTCATGCCATGGTTTTGACTCCCTTGCCCGTCCCGTTCATTTTTAAGTTATTGACGAGGTCTAAAGGTCATATTTGGCCTTTTGCCATCTGGAATTCCTATAACGTCCCATATTCGATACTCGTGAATGCAGTTTTTGTAGAATAATTAGTTGCTATTGAAAATTTTTGAACGATGTTTATATATTTTACTTAATTATCAGCGAGTAAAACCAATGTTCAAAAATGTTAACTTGGCTGAATATCCCAAAAAGCCTGAATTTATACATATTCAATAATTGATTTCAATTCTTGGTTGATAATAAGGACTTTAAATTGGAGGATGTAAGAAAGTCGACCGATTTGTGTATCTTTTGTGTATTAGATAGAATGAACTCTGAACCTTTCCGGTGAGGCTGTGTGGGAGATCGCCGTCGGCGCCGCAGGCTTCTGTCGACGCCGGCGCGGGACCTCCAATTATAATTACAGGGACGTCGGGGCTTACGTCAAACATTAAATTATTATCAAGAGAAAATAAATTGAATTGAATTTAACGATGCTTATTTATTGAATGTCGATACTTTTGAATCAATTTAGAAAGCATTACTCTCAACGCGAGCAAGGACGTTGAGAGTAAAGTTTTTTTCATTCGTATAACTGCACAATTTTGTGTGCTTTGAGTGTCACTTTTTTTCGGAAAAACAAATTTTGTATGCTTGATAAATATATATTTTGCACTCAAGATACTAAATAATGGTTTCTCGTTGTAACTTATAATTTTATTGAAACTGGTTAATAGTTTATTATTTATCAAGACTTATATTGCTTTTAAACACAGCTAGATAAAATTACAAAATAATCTTCTGTAATAGTTAGTACCTATAATATTTCAGCTGGTATAACTAATTTGAGTCCCCTTAGCTTAATCCTTTGGGAGTTATGCAACTGACATTGAAAAATGATAAATCACATGATTACACCATGGAAAAAATATATCGGAGATATAACATTCTCAGTGGTTGATAATTATTGAATGTGCAATTATTTATGATTATTTTTATTCTTCCGCTAATGCGATATTTTATCCTTCACTGGCTTGACAAGGGCACGCGGCATAAGCTCGTATTACCTCCTATTTTACCTGCTTTGCACGCGGATTAACGGGCAGATACTCCGCAAAGCTCGGCAAAGGGAAAGTAACTTTAGTAATATTTACAGGACTCTGAAAACTTTTCGAGAACATAGACAAAAGTTTGTCTGCCGTTTTGGTGAAAATCTTGGCGAGCGCCAGCCTGTCGGCGAACTTGCTCGTGTACCTACCTAGCATGGATACATTCTCGCTAACTTTACTATAATTTTATACCTAAGCGGCAGCTTTGTCTTTCCGGGAACATTGTTATTGAATACAAATACAGCTTTTAAGTTTTCGGTTTCTGTTTCACTTTGGTCTTTTGATACACTTTTGCTCTCTTTATTTAAATGACTATCTCCACCATACTTCTAGCCCAGTCACTATAATATTATACAAACGAATAAACCACTTACTCGTTCCATTTCTGGTTTCATATTTTTTAAATTCTTCGGTTATACTGAAGCCATGTGGAAACTCTATTTATTTCTCTATCTATATAAAAATACTATTTTCCAAAAGTACATTCCCGGTCCATTCGACTATTATCTACTGACAGAATAACACAAATTACATAATTTTCAGCTCGTATTAAATTCGTAAAAACACGCATATTATATTTAGGTGTTACGCATACATATATACATATACTATAACTGTAGGTGCAAACCTTTGGGCGTGCTCGTGTCAAATAAAATAGTCAACTATAGAACCTGCTTAGTAAAAAATAAGTACTTTATATATTATATTTGAATTTTTTGAATTTTGTACTTTTCCATGAGTTTTGTCGCTAACGACCCGGGTTTCGCCTTTCGGCATCTTCAGGCATTCCAAGTGCACGGATGTACTTGAACTGACGCGTAGTAAACAGTTAGTATCGTTTATATACATAAATATAAGTAGATCACTAAGTTAAAAGGTTATTAAAATGTAAATTAGCGAAATTTGAATGAATACAAGTTTCAATGAATTAAGTGGGTTTGTTATAATTATGGGATTTTTGAAAATATTAATGACAAAATGATAACATAAGAATATTTAAAATAAATCTAGGGTTTTATCCGACCTCTCGTTAATGAGTTGATTGATTTCAAGCCTTTGAAATAATATTAATGATTGTAAGTGAATTGATATTTAATAATAGCAAGTGCTTGAATTGTAAATAAATGACAATTATTAATATATGACAATAAATTAAATATAACAATTATTTAAGAGGGTACAACAATGGCGAATTAGGCAAATAAAGTTGCTCGTTCAAAATTGGCAAACTGTTGAGCTGGGCTCGGTTAATCTCTAAGATTTCTTGATAAAATAGTTTAAACTCGCCCCTGTTAGTATGTAACAAATCTATGCCTGAGTCAAAATTAAACGTGTGGTTTTCAAGAATTAAATGGTTGGCGAAGGTGGAGGTATCTTTTTTTAAGCGAAAGGCGGCTAAATGCTCAGCCACTCTTATATTTAAGGTTCTAGCAGTTTTACCAATATAAAATTCAGTCGGACGTTAGGTCAGGGAAATTCAGGGTCGTTAGCGACAAAACTCATGGAAAAGTACAAAATTCAAAAAATTCAAATTTGATATTGAAATTCCATCAAGCACCCTCAGTCGAAATACTTAATTATATATTATAGTTTACAATAAATAATAAACACCATGCAATAGTCTTACGTTGTTTTTGAAGACGGCTTCCTATTTATTATTAATTGAATATTTGTAAAACTTGCAAATGCTCACGTGCCAGACATTATCTTACATGCTTCCTCGATCACTCGAGCTCTAGTTTGCCAACCCTGTACTTTAAATATCGCTTTTTTTTCATTTTCATTTCAAATTTCAAAAAAATTCTTTTATTTTCGTAAAATGCGTAAGCGACGCTACATAAGCACATGCATATCGATATAATTTATTATCATTTTTCATTAGCAGCTAATTTATCGAATTTAAATAAGATCATTTTATAGTTTGTCGCATTTTTTTAATAAAGTGCATATCAATTCATGATTACCTTACATTATAATCACGTTTGTGTTCGTATGTAGTTATTGACTTAACTCCGCGATGCATTCGCTGTTCTACGGATTCATTCCGTCGGTCACCAAGTATATGAACGTTAAAATTCATTAAATACCTGTTACATCCATTCACCGGTCGATAATTATCTGATGCCGTCTATCAAGCATCTCAACTCATTTGACACCGCGCTCATGCCCACAGACTCACTAATCGTACAATTATTTATTCTTCCTTTTATGTGCATTATTCAAAAATGAACGGCTGCGGTCGTCGATACGCAGACTTGGCGTGAGGTCTAAGCACTCCATTTGTAATGCAATATCATCGGGATCTATGTATCGGCGGTCGGACAGGTGACTGGGGAAATTACCTTTTGTTCGTATTCAACGTTGTTCAGGGATAAATTTCAAACGAGCTGGCCCATTTGTCGCAGTCTGTTCTCACACAGGTCCCATAGGCAACGATGACTTAATTGCAACCGAAGCTTGCTGCGCAGCACTTAATACATGCTAATTAAACAATTAAACGACACCACTGATAGCGCTGTGAATAAAACGTTTGAAACTATTTCAATCCGGTCAAAGTTTTACAGAGTTAAACGTAAACATAACACAAATTTTGGTAAATATGGATAACACGGTGCTAAAATATTAATGTATTTTAGTCCTAAAAAATATAATAAATATAGTTGATAGCTATTTCGGCCTACGCCCTCGTCAGAACTATATTTCTTCACCGTATTATAATGGAGTTTTAAGTAAATGCTAATTCAATCAATAAATATGGGTAGCTTAATTATTAAACACAGTGAAAACAATAATCGTCTAATAAAGTGTACAGTTCCATAGTCGGTTAATAACAGGTACGTTATATTTAAATAAATACATCAACATTTTTAACACTTCTTCTACACAAAATTTACAATTATCAGGACTTTTTTCGCTCATCGCGAGCTTCAGTTGACAAGAAGTACTAAAAATTGCGTTTTATTTTTTTATTAGATGCTTTTGTTTCCAACAAGAATTGATAGTTAATTAGTAATTTACACTTATTTTTTAAGTATTGTCAATAGTACCTATTATTTAATAATTTAGTAAATAAATTCTAAACATATATTTTCTTTAATCAATTCGAATCAAAAAACTAGATTTACTTTGATCGCTTTTTGTTTCTCAAATATCTATTTTATAATTAACATTCAATTTTCTTAGTACAACAATTATGACTGAATAAATCAGGTATTTCATTCATGGTAGCCGTCGGAATTATATTGCATCGGAAAAATTCTTGAGTCGATTCGGGCGTCCGATATCTGTCTAAAAATGAGACATTGCTCCGACCAATCAGCTGTTATACCTACCTACATACCTGTAATTCGGAAGCCGAGTTAAAAATCCCTCCAGCACCACGGCTGGGTGCACGTATCCAGTGGTCACGCGCTCGCCTTTTCCTCTCAATACATGTCCATTTAACATTTTTCAAGTATTATTTTTTTCCACTTATTGTTTTTTAATTTTCAGATTATAATTAAATATTTATTTAGATTTCATAACTATTACAATTCATTGTCGAACACAAAACAGTATAAATATACGGTCTGAATTAATTATAATAAACTGATGAGGCAAAAAAATTCGGACATTAAAATCGCACACAAGAATTTTACTTTTTTCGACGATAATACTTTGACACTTAAAATTTTCTAACTCTCGTATATCTATGGGAATCGATTCCAACTATGCATTTGGAATAGCACTTCACGTAACATACGAGCTTGTATAATTTGTAAATATCAGCTGGATAATAATTGAAGAATATGTACTCATTAGAAACAGTAAATTCTTGCATACCACTTTTATGTCGGACTTCTATGTAGATTGGGCCCATATGCTTTAAAAGTAGCGCAAAAATAAATCACTTGTTTAGTTATATGGACATTTTCAGTTCCTATTTTAATACAGAGAAAAGCACCAACAGTTCCGCTATATGGTGGTCCTATTATCAATCAACATATGTGCGAGTGTCATCATGCTGATCCTATACCATTTTTTTAGTAACCGTTTTTTAATGCTTTTCTTGAAGGTTTATTTTCAAAGTAAATGTCATTCCTAAAAATGATTGTTTGAGCCAATTCAATCGACAGCACTGAAAATTACTAACATTTAATAAATCTGTAACATAACAAAGCAAACGATTTATATTTAAAAAAAACTAACTTATCAAAACGAGTGAAATTTTTTTATCTCAGAATGGAAAACTGATTGAACGAGGTACATGCTTGGAAACGCCCCTCGAAAGAAACTCCTCTTTTACTTTAATATCGGTTATTTAAGATGTAGATATTACCTATCTTAACTGAATTAACGTCGTCAGTTAAAATAATTATTATAGTGGTCTTCATTATTGATTGCACACTATGGAATTCTATATTATTATAACATCTCTAAAATTAAAAACATATTTTCTATTGAAATATATAAATAGATAACGCTTTAATTTTTTTATTAATAGTTAGATCTAGGGTTTATATTCCGATACTTTAATTGCACTTAATAAAAGGGCAATATTGTAACATCAAAAAAATAGTGTATTTCTCAATCGATCAATAAATGATTTTGCTTTGTTGGTTACATTAGTGTGGTTTAAAATGATGAATGAATTGGTACAAAAAATAAAGCAGGGCAATAAATTTCCTTACATGACACGGTCAAATTGATTGAATATATTATTTAGTCTGTAGGCGTCGATCTTAATCAAGATAATAAGAAAATCATGATTCTAAATAAATAAACGGATAATAAAAAAATCTTGAATTATTGTCGAAGCGGTTATGTTTGAGTTGAAATATTATTTCATTAAAGGCAATTTCGTATGTAACAATTTCAGTTCAGTGATTTATTTATGTAGCCGTTACAAAAGGTGTTACTTTCGCAATCTTTTATTTGAATTTTTTTCTTGGTCTAATAATATTTTGGTGTAATAACAACTATTTAAATATATTTTACATAGTCTAATACTTGATCAAATTTTACACACTGTAACCGTTCGTAATACAGCAGCCAAAAATTCTTACGATGAGCAAAGCCAGCCCTGGCCAGTTAATAAAATTGATGAATTAGCAAAAAAAAAATGTTTCCAACACGTTATAGGTAAAAATGACATTTGCATTTTTTATAAAATCATCTGTTTTTTTATCGTGTAATGTCATTAGCATTTGAAGTTAATCTCGTATGGATGTTTTGTGGGAAGTAGTACCTTTATACCAATAGAATTTGT
Source organism: Himalopsyche kuldschensis (assembly GCA_028554975.1). Classification (NCBI taxonomy): domain Eukaryota; kingdom Metazoa; phylum Arthropoda; class Insecta; order Trichoptera; family Rhyacophilidae; genus Himalopsyche; species Himalopsyche kuldschensis. Next base: position 9,730,565 of record JAHFWI010000038.1, read on the forward strand.
AATCTTAAATCTATGTCTACAAAGATTTAGCATAGTAAAATGATTGGGTACACTTTCATATCCCAAGGCCGCTTTCATTTATCGTAAGACCTCATCTTTATTGGGATGCATTCAATAAACTTCAATTAAATATTGGTACTTAAATTGTGAACTCTATTTTGTAAATTAATGAAAACAGTTAAATGGATAATTTTGCCGTAACTGAGAACCTTGAAGAACTTAGGTTCCATACTCCTAGAGATATTCTATCATGTTAACGTAAAATATTGTATTTCATCCAAGAATATTCGCATATAGACAATATTGAAAACTATCTTACACTCTGTCGGACCGCCTGGGTTCGATTCCCTAGAGAAGATGTTTTCGGAAGTAAAAATCATTTTGACATAGACTTTGTGTGGAGTATATAGGCTCAACGTGGCCCACGTGGGAAGTGGAAATGGTAAAAAAAAAAAATAGTAACTTCCCACCCTCGCATTGTTTTAATTGCTTATCACACTTTTATTAGTCGCAACTGATTAAAATAATCAATACCTATATTATAGGTGTCTTTAAATACGTAGCCTCAAGATACTTGTTAAATGTTAACGCATGTCCTGCAAAGTAAGACAATATGTCTACCAACAACTGTTTTTTTCTAATTTTGAATTACTATTTCACAAAGCTTAGCCTTTCCTTAGCATGCGCTATCGCTTTTTCTGCAACAGCAGTGACGTATATGATAAATTAATCTACATGACTTAATCTTGACCAATGGCATATTTAAACTATCCCCTTCATTATGATCTTGTGAGAGATACGGTTATCAATATTATTGATTGTTAATTATACAATTGTTTATATGATTACACGCATGTCCAGTTAAACGCAAATAACTACCCATATCAACTTTATTTATCACGACAATTTACGACATCCTGCGCGATTATTAATGCTTTTCGCCATTTATTATTGTCTGAGCAAGTTGTTGCTCGCACGATTTCTTTTATATTGTTTTATTACAGCAGTTGCTATTGAATAATTTACTAAGACATGAGTTACTGTAATACTAGTGCCTGGAATTAAACGTGAATGTGTGAAGTTTTTTTTTATTCATACTAAAAATTGAAAAGATATCGATTGACACGGCACGGCACGGCACACTGATTGATACCTTTGCTATCCTACGTCTTCTGATATCTATCACGCTTCTTTGAGAATAACTTACTCGATATCTATATCATACATATTTATTCTATACCCCTAATCATTATTGGAACGTACAATAATTGTATCATAGTAAGCTATCAGTTAGTAGAACAAGTGACTTCACTCTATCTAATAAATTTACTTATGTAGAAATTCCGCACAGCAACGCATTATACAATAGTGGATGGCCAGTCATCTGTAACATCACTTAGCCCTTAATTTTGTTTATACGACTCAATAATAACTAGATATAAATCAATACCTAGATTCGGGTGCACCCTGAATTTAGTTTAAGGATATTTAATCAAGACGGTTTCGCTCAATACTTAAATGTGTTATTAATACACATACATTCTTCTTAAATGTATTTTCAAAGATATTCACTTAATATTAATTTTGCTATTTATATGCCGACCTTCTTTTAGATACAGTATGTTATACCAAATACAAATATATATAATAACATTTCGTGCTAAAATTGCCTACACATATTCATTCGAATACTTTCGTTGCGTAGCCGTGAGAACGGATTTACCTTTGATATATCTTCGGAGAAAACAAATTGCCATCGAAAAAAGTCAACAGGTTTGTTGATTCAACATCTGTTTACGAGATAATTCATGTTTTCATTTGGTCAGAGACACTGTCAGACGCGTCCTGTCGGAGGATGTTCCTCCGATTCATTACCGACGAGTCGATATAATTTTACTCCAAAACGGCAAATGAATACTATTAATAATATTGTTATCTCCCATGTTGGCACTTTGCTTTTGCAAGCTTACTTTGCGAGATTCGTGTCTTACATGAATTGGGGACAGTGTTGTAGCCGGCCATAAGATTGTAAATTTCTAATAAATAATTACAAGCAATTTTATTATTTATCGCAGACTTACTTACATAATGACTCGTTTAAAATAAGTTTGTTTTCAATTAAAAATAAGTTGTAATTAATTCATATTCTTCTATCGAGGAAAATAGAACTTTAACTAGACGGCTTTAAAAAATTCTCTACACTATCCCCCCATGTGATATGTCCCCCCATGTGATATTTTGAAACAATCTTTTTTTTTGCATAGAATAATTCTTAAACACGTAAAATATGCTGGTAAGGTGATTTTACAATATTTGAGGTCGTTAGGAAGTTATTGCAGTTAGACTACACTTGTTTCGAGGCGGGAAATCGGTCACATTTTGACGCTTCGGCTTGTTACGTGAGAACTTTCAATACACATGTAATTTCAATTAATGAAACAAACCAAAATTTAAGCAAGAGCAAAGCAAGCAGCTTGAAAAGTCTTAAAACAGGAAGAAGAAAGAATTATCTATGGACCAGGCATATCAGATTAATGGGGAATAAAGATTTCATAGTTTAAATCGTATTTGAACTTTCAAACGCGTTTTTCTCAAAACTGTGTTTTGCTAACTGGCCACCACGATATCTTAAGAACGGGTTAACCGATCGCTTTAAAATTTTCATGGTAGATTAAAACATGTTTTGTCATCGCTTGAACTAGGATAATGAAAAAATCCCAGCCCTTTTGTTTTTACGTAACCAAATAGTCGAAAAAAATCATGAAATTTGATTTTTATTTTCAAAAACTTGTCAATTGTTCAAATTTCCACATTTTCAAAAGATCCTAGTTCAAACGATTTTTACGGTTTTAAAGATTAAAACGCCGTTAGATTTTTTGATTTCCGATAAGCCAATCATTTGGTTGGATGGAGGCCGTTTACCATCTTTTATTCGACATGGGTGCGTTTGGAGTGGTGCACCACACATTGTGATGAAGATTTTAGTCTGAAAATATTTTGACTTAGTGCTAAAATGTCAATAAACATATGGTAAAATGTTCAGTCTTCTACGTTAATAAGGTTCGTCAAAAAAAAATCCCAAAAAAAGCTAAAAAACCGGCCGTCACATGGGGGGACCCCTTAACCTTGTGGTCCCTATAGGCCGCGCAGCCCCCTTACTGGGATGTGCTCCTAGCGATAATTGACCACTAAAGAGCGTTGTTAAAAGATCTGTCATGATTTGGTTTTTTTCATCTCAAACACAACAATTGATGTCTATAGTGAAAACGTAAGCAAAATATATATAAATTGCAACAAATAAATACACATTGTTCAGATCAGGGCCGACTTCTCTCATCATCATCAACTGTTCTTTTGATGGTTAAAATGTGTATTTTTTATTTAAAGTGATATATATCGCCCTTAGAATAACATTTTTCTAATGAAATAACAACTTGTGAAACACAAAATGTCAAAAATAATACATTACATTTACATACTTATCTATGTATATATATATATAATCTAGATATTGCGATCGACATATTTTTTTTTTTTTGCATATTTATATTGCTTGATCATTTTCGCTATATTTATTTAGATACATGTTTATGACTGGAACTTCTCGTATAGCTCCTCCCCGTATCCTTATGAGAATCCAATTTCTTTGTTGAATATTCAAAATTTTATCTACCTCGGTCAATGAGCAGTAACTAACTCATATGGTCACGGGTATACGTGCGCCGCTGATAAACAGGTTCGTAAATCTGTCGTCTCACAATTAAAATGGTATAAGTTTTCAGGGCATTTCGTCGCATGCTAATAGCTCGTACGTTTGTTTGGAGAAATGCGATACTTGGCTACCGTGGCCACTGCGAATGCATTCTCTCTTGACCCTGTCGATCCCAACAATTCGTCTTAAGAATCTCCAGAAAAAAAACGTCTTCACTCAAACCCCACGCTCTGCAATCGTATCTTTGCTGTTTTATAAAGATACATAAGAAAGCCTTCATTATAAGATAAACTGAAAATTATCAGAAAAAACCATGTTGCAAAAATCTTCGCCAAAAAATGTTTCGGGTCCGTGGTCGAGTGTCATCATCGTTGGATTCGGTTTCGGTGCGCTCGTGTTCGATTACCAGTCCAGGTAGTGTCATTTTTTCATCGAATTATTAATTTCTGTTTGGAAACATGGATGTCTGTAATGTTGGACGGTCTGATACTAAAGATGGGACGTAGATAGAGCGATTAGCTAACCACTTATGTCTTAGTCTTATCATTTCTGTCTCTTCTCACTACGAAAAAGAGAGGTTGAGCAACTGAATAACCCTGAATAGTTTTTGTATTCTTCCATGAAGAGTCCGTATTCTCAACATTGAAAGCGGAAGTTTTTGCATATATTGATATTATAATTGCGCTGTATAAATTAATCTCGACGATTTTATTCGCTTTATTGCATTTATTAAAAACCAAAAAAAAATCGACACCTCACACAAAATAGATTAAGCGTGCGTGAAACTAGAATCTCAAGGTGACGTAGAAAAATATGTGATGGGTCTTTGTTTACCTATGTGTCTGAATTATAAAGCTCTTAATTTGAAAATAAGGGACACTAAAATTGTTGAAGATATTTGTAAAATTCCATCATTGTTGTTTTTTTCATGAATGATATTTTACCACTAATATATAATTACTGACGTATTATTGTCATTAATTATTCATCGATGACGAATATTCGACTAACCGTGCCTTACCCGCTTTCCACATATCGGCAGAGCAAAATATTATTGCATAAATGTGCACATTTTGTTTTGCCCACGGCGATACTTTTATGCGTTCGAAAATATTGTAATACTTGAGTAAACCCTTAATCATGTTTGACAGTCCTATTGCTACCTTACAACATAAAAATGAAATTGGAACAACCAGGCTTTGACACAATATATTTGATAGAAAACTGTATTACCGACACGCCCAAAGCTCGCTATTATCTACGTACAGAATCTATGACAAATTTTATTTAATTTTCTCCAAACCTTCAACCGATCAACTTATACCAAATTCTTACTTGTCCTTCCAAAATGAAAATACAAACCAAACTAAGTATTCAATAATAAATCACAATTTGTGTCGTTAAAATTTATACATTAATCCATGTCTATATAAATATAAATAATATTATGTCCTGACTAAATAATTCATTTTTTTTTATCAGAATGTTCAATTTGACAATTGTGTAAAAAATCATTTTTGCTTACATAACTTTACTTACTTGAGTATTCATGTCAAATTTTCAACTGAACAGATGCTTTTGAAGAATTTGTGAAAAACATATTATTTAGAAATATGACGGCAATAGTATAAATTCACTTTCACAACTAGCCAATTCCGAAGCAGCTCGCATTTTCACAAATCAGCGAGCTAAATTCTTATTTTTGTGTAAAATTTCCAAAAAATCATTTTGGAAACTAAATCCGCTAGCAATCACACAATTAGAATATTATCTCGAATGCTTTAATGAGCCCAAGTTTTTTTAGAGAGAGAAGAGTAGTTGCGCTTAAATTGTATTTTACTTTCAATGTAAAATGATAATATAAACTATTTTTAACAATTATATTAGCAATCAGCTTTTAAAATTAGACAGCTATATGTGTAAAAGCGAAAATCCATCGCGGGATCGGGTTTTTTTAATTGCAAAATCCTGTGCTTGAAAATGAAGATTTAATTTGAATATTGTAAAATATTAATCAATTTTAATCTACTGCTACTAAAATACACAGAATAATCTTTGACAACTCCTCTAAGTAAAACATATATTATTTTTCTGTTTTTAATGCTATAATCCAGTGGCAGTTGTTTTAGTTTAGGAACAACATTTAGCTTCGGGGGTTTGTTAAGGATTAAAGAGTTATTATTCTTTGGGTGGGTAAGAGAAAATCAATTCGTTAATGAGGGCCGTTTAGACCGCGAGATCGGTCAGTTAAAATAACGATGACACGAATAAATTGAATATTATTTTACGGGTAATCTATCAACGTTGGCATGTGGAAAAAAATGATTTACAACATGATTATTATCTGTTTTAAGCTGCGAATCACCACGGCCTACTGGTAACAGTGGGAACTCTAGGTGTTTATAAATATTTGTTCCCTGTTATATGTATAATGCTTAGTATTTGCTTGTAAAAATGCGTCAATACCACCTCAAAGATTTTAAATAAGTTTTTTTACTTTTTTTGAGCGTAAAGGGGTTGTTCAATAGCCCATTGTTTTATCCTTGCCCTTATATCTATCTATAAACGAAGCGGCTGTGTGAATAACTCGTATTCCATTTGAACTATTTAAAATACATTTGATCATTTTTCCCTCCATAATCAAGGAAAAATAATGAAATATGCTTATTTTCGATGGCTTCGGCGGTAACTTTGTGGAAGTTCATTTTAATGTAAAATTGAAAATAACTTTGATTATTCCACGTATTGTGTAACATTACTCAAGCAAACTTTGCGATAGGAAGTCTGAAGATGCCTCTGAAAGAGGCGAAACACATGTCACAGTTTTCCCAATACGTGGAATAATCAAAGTTATTTTAAATTTTATATTAATTATGCTTATATTTAAAAAGTAAATTATTTATTGTATAAATTATTGACATATTTTTATAACAAATTGTATTTGTTTCACCTTGCTTGGCGTTTGTATAATTAACACAGTATTGATGTTTCAGTAGAAAATCTCGGCTCGCGATGAGCGAAACCGTTCCTGATCCAAATGAATTTATTGAAGTATAAGTTCAAAAAATCAAGTTCATAGGAAATTATTTAATTTTGTTTTACCAAAACATAATTTGTATTTTAAACTTTTTTCCACTAATGATTATAATTTTCCCACATACAATTTAATGTACTAAGTTGAATATATTTGTGTAGTTTTGAGAATGTCAAATACTATGTCGCATAATATCTGTAATACGCCACGTAATTGTTAACATTATGATGTCATTGATTGCTTGTTATGGTGTTTATAAAATGTTTGACATAGCTCTGGAATATTACACGGAACGCGTGGTGGCGGTTGATACCTCTGCTGCGTGAGCAGTGAGCACAATCTGATTCAAATCTCATTAGCTGTTTGTTTAGAAATAATTACTACCACAACATTTATAACATATTGAAATTGAAAATGTTGCCACATTCGAAGCCTGTTGAAATCGGAGACGGGAGGAGACCTGACCGAAACCGAACGCACGAAGCGATATGAATATTTTTCTCGCTTCCGTCGACGGTCGCCTTTAAAATATCTCGCGCTCGATCGTTTCCAGGTTCCCCATCACATAAACTACTACACTTTGTTAAACAAATAGCTCGGCCTTAGCGAGAGGCCGATCTTAATTAAAAACTTACTGCTTCTATACGATATACGACCAACCCACCTCGAAGCCACCTGTAAATCGTGATCACCGTATATTCTTTCGGTCGGCGTTATTAATGTGTGTATTTTTCTCGTTCGCGTTATGATCTTTGTTTATTTAATTTTTATTCATATCGCCTTTCGGGGTTTCGTCACCGGCGTCCCAGTCGCGGACCGGTCGACGCTCGGGGGGCCGTCCGAATTAACGGGCGCGCTCCTGGTTTTTACTCATTAATCGCTCGCTCCTCATTATACAGTCCACGCTGAATAATTAGCATCATCGATTCATTAGCGTTTAAAGCATTACGGCAACGCAGAGCGATCTGGGACAGGATAATGAACGGCTGCTATCTCCATCGACGCCGAATCGGCATCCATTTATTATACACCGTACTCTGAAAGGTCCGCACCGAATAGGCGACAAATTTGCTTCGTGCTTCCTCGTGTGCGGCGGCCGCGCGATATGAATCAAGAATGACCCCCGAGCTTGAGAGCCCGCCGGTCGGTCACTCCGCTCCCGATCAAGTAACATCCTAATCCTCGCCTTTCTTTTCGACAATTGTGGACTCGATAAATTCATCGAAAGACCGCGGGACCGACTTCGGTAACTCAGACTTAAATCAACACAAACTAATTATTACTACCTCACTATAAACCGTAGAAACTAATTTTGAATATTCAATTTATGGCTTCCGAGTTTATTTATGACGCTGGGCGCTGGCCGGCCGGCGATGCCAGATACTGCCACCGCGAGGCAGTCGCAGTCGTTCGATATAATTTAATATCTCCTCCTCCCGCGAGGAGTGAGTTTGTTTTGGATCCTTTATAGAGTTTCGCTTATCAATCGTCAAAAGTAATTAATAGTGAGGGGGCGGGGAGGCGGCGTCTCTGGAATATAATCGGGGATCTTCCGTTTGCGGAGACTTCGACTCGAATGTTTGTCTCGTCAGGAGTCCAAACAGCGGTCCGACTATCTTCGATCTCCCGGCGGGATCGCGGAGCCGTCGGGGGAGGGGGCGATCGCTAACGAATCCGCCTCACTTGTAATTGGCTTCTGTAAACGGGAGCTTCAACTTTGACCCACGGTTCGATTAAAAAAAACTAATTGATGTTTTATAAATCCTGCGTTCAATTAATATTTTTATCGAATCGAACCGGTTCTTGTGGTAGTTGTGCGTGATATTCTTTGTTTCTGTTGAATGTTATTTATTGGCGGTCGATAATTAAAGCCCGGCTAGACTGTTTTAGATTACACTGTTTGTTTGCTGCTTCTTCGTTAAGTAAAAACGTTTTCTTATTACAAAAATAATCATTCGATTATCGTTTTATTAATAGTTCATTGGATATTTATCATTCTGTCTATAAGGAATTCCTGCTTAGAGTGTTTTAATGCCTCACCTTACATGTTTATCGCCTTGTTATACAAATAAATAGACAAACGGAGCCGAATTCTAATAATGTAATTCATAACTTAATCATATTTACATATATGTTATATCGTGTATGTTTATTTCCTGTAAATTAAATCAATAGAATATTTTTACGTGTCTTATTCACAATGTCAACAAACTTTTTTTACCCATTATTTCAAGACTGTGAAATTGATATCAATAATATTGTTGATTAACTGCAATTATAAATATTGCACTATCACCGTTGTGATAGATACCTACTTTATAACTCATTTTACTGCAAATTAGTTATAAATTAGCAAACTATTTTGCAGTACTCTATTAATTTCTAAGATTTACTGATACTTCAACTTATGGTCCTCCGTGTTTTGGTGTGATGAATTGATAACGAACTGAAAACGCACATCACATTTTTAATGTGTATATTGAATGAAATATTCCATACCAGAGTGTAATATAATTCTAACACAACAATAGCTCCATGGGCTTAAAAATTTCTACTCCGTGCTGTATTAAGATGTTTTCATGCAACCTTTTCTCAATAGTCAAGAGATAAAGAAAGTGAAAATAAGTGAAATTATTTTCCATTTCAAAGAATTGCTTTTTTAAAGATTTGCATATTAATCATTTATACATGTATACTTTTAGTCGTAAACCGTCACATGTGAATATATTTTTATTGAAATTCATATTGTTAAAAAAAACAATTTACTTTTGCGAGTTTATATTTCCGAATGCTTGAATAAATTTTGAACCACTGAAAACACCTAATATAAACAAGAGAGCAGGTATACAATTTGTTAAGTATAAAACCGTGCAATGGGGAAATAAATGAAATGCCAATCATTATGCCACTAGAAATAATTTTAATTGTTTAGCAGCACATTGCTTCACCGACATATTACGCGTGGAATAATATTATACATAAATCGATGTCAGCTGTCAATTTATGACAGAAAACATATTTATAAAAATAAAAAATATTCTTAGCAATAATTTCATAGTTTTATGATGACCAGGGCCATATCAGAAAACTTTACTGATTAATTTCATCTCTTTTTATTCCAGTGGAAAATTCTCAAATAGGTTTTTGAACTCGTTCAGAGGATCTATTTGCCAAATCGTATTGTTACATTAACCCACAGATTTTTAAGATTGACAAAAGTAATGAACCGAAGATTTGTGATTTTTTAAATGTGTTTTCAACTGGTCGTGCAATATTTGTTAGACAACAAAAATATCGAATAAAGCACTCACTATTTACGGTGAAATTGTCACAGACTTCAAGGAGGGTGACGTGGGCGGATAAGAGTACTGGTGGGCATATTATACCAATCACTGGTAGGGATGTTACCGAACATATTTATTCTCATATCGATATTAGTATTTTATTATCACCTTGTATTTTTTTCATACTGTCATGGATCAGGACTACTTGCACTGAATATTTAAAAATACATGTATTTAGATTGTCTGCTCTCAATTGTTAATGAATGGCAATATATTTACAAAAATTAAACACATTTTTTTTACAATTTTATGAAATGCTGTACCGGTTTTTCTCAACCGAGCTTTTTTTGGGACGTGGGAAAACAATACTCAATCGTAACACTTAAATATATATAAGTAGTTACAATTCGATGACGAATTATGATTTAGAAAAAATATTTAATTTATGTTGTGGCATAACCAGGACTGTGGAGTCGGAATCGTCGTGGCGTTTTGGCCGGAGTCGTAAACGGAGTCGGAAATTTTGAAAGGTTTGGACTTTTTATTTTTGCATTAAATATGTAAAATTTGGCTATTGGCCAGATTGGTTGGTTGATATATAATTGAATACACATAAATATGAAGTAAACGTGACGCAATTAAACTTTTTTTTAGTCGGAGTCGTGTTTTTGGTCAATGTTGGAGTCGGAGTCGTAATTGTTTTTTAACGACTCCACAGCATAAGGCATTGGTGCGACTCTTTTAAAATTCTTTTAGTAATTAAAACACTTAAATGTTTTCCATATTGTTCTAAAATAGTTAGTTAAATAATTATCATAAATGGTATCTCTTGAAAGATATAACTGAAAATTTCTGCCGAGGCCTTCACTGAACAGGTATTTAAATCGACTTCATTGAAGTTTATTTATTTATCGATACCGATCGGCAGCATGTGATACTTCCTCACTAAATTGCATCTCTAATCACCAACCACCTTCGCTCTGCATACATACACCGGCTTAATGATTATCTGATTAGTCGCGTTCCGTAATCCGGTCCGCATTATCATTTCCCCTACCAGAGGGCCACACACGACTCTTCGTCCCCTCCCTCTCGTCAAGTCCTGTCCCTGGCTTGTGTTCTTATGCTTACTATAATCAGATCAGATATCTTCGATGGCCTGTTAATGCTATCGTTCTTTTTAGATAAATCTTCAAGGTGTGGGCCGGAGAATCTTTCATTTAAACGCAGACACATACATACGAATTGACGAACAAAGATCACTTGACTAGACTAACTCTCATTTTTAATCTCGAACCCGCTCTTATTTTACTCTTAAGCTCAATATTATAAATAAGATATGTTGAAGTCTGTTAACGTTGATATTATACTTTCAATTATTTATCCCTGATTAACTACTACTACCAGATAGCACGTAGCTACCAAAAATGCACTAAATCTAAATAATGCATTATTTTATAGCTGTAACTCACTAAAAAATTGTATGGTTTTCATATAAAAACACGCTTACATACTTAAAAGTGCGACATCTGAGAAATTCATACGTGAATTAAATATTGAAAATTTTAAATCCAACGAATGGTACGAATTTTAAGTACAATTGTCAAAATTTGCTTTGCTATTGTTCATCTATTCGTCTATATATTCTGCTTCGATATGCAACTACCACTTTCTTTTCAATGTACTTATTGACACATTTAAAATGATTCAGCTATTTTACGTACATTAAAACAAACAAACAAACAAACAAATGACGAAAGAGACATCGACGAGAATGTTTTGATATTGTTACATAGTGCAATAAAAAATAATTTTTAATGAACTTTGTGCAAAATCAACATAAACTTTGGCAACTTACACAGAGGATTTACGCCAAACGTTGGTCAAACATTTTGAAAATGGAACGCTGTGGGTGGATACAAAATAGAATAATACATTATTTGAATGTCACATGACAACTTAGCACATCTATTATTTCTCATTTATAAATGGCGGAAATACAAATAGCTAAGCCGTAACCTCTTCCCGTTGGACTTCGATCGAACTCAGTCCCCTCCTTGCGTGGTCGTAATGTTGTCCACAATGCCGATCGCGATCACCTACAAATTAAATCAAATCGGAGGTCCTGCAGCTCATTGTTTCGCTGGTTAATTTATACGAAGCGTTACGAGGTGTCGAGCCAGTTCCCGCGGACGCTCTCCGAGACAAGAAAATGCACTTATCTCTCTCGCTAGTAGGTATTTTAACGTCGCACACTGGAAAGTGTTAAGTATTCTAAAACAGTATATTTCACGACGGGTCGGAAAAAATCTTTTTTTTTCTTCAGTTAAATTAACTGGTCTGCCAACAGGCTTTGTTTAATTTTATATTTTCCACCTTAGAGATCTATGTTGCAGATAAATACTTGTTGATGACAAAAATTCATTTACAAAAAAGATTGTTTTCATATGCAATTAAAAAAATATATACTATTTTCAATACATAAATAATTTGAATTTTGTACTTTTTCATGAGTTTGTCGCCTGAAGATGCCGAAAGGCGAAACCCGGGTCGTTAGCGACAAAACTCATGGAAAAGTACAAAATTCAAACAATTCCAATTTGATATTGAAATTCCATCAAGCACCCTCAGTTGAAATACTTAATTACATAAATAATTATCAATATGCATCGTATCTAAACAGCCATTTTAACTTCATACGGTTTTTTACCATATAAAACAAGGATGGTGGAACAGAGAAGAAGATGTATTGTGTACTGCTTAAAACGGTATATAAGGATGAGTAAATGAAGGCTTAAACATTGTTCTGACGATGGAGTAAGCCGACATACTTATCAACAAATATATACAATAATTTATGAAGAATTAAAATAAATTGCTATTTTTTTCACCGTATTATCATGGAATTCTACCAAGTAAATGCCAACTCAGTCAATCAATAGTATATATTAACTTCACTTCAAAATTCATCTTTGTTTACTTAGAAGTATATTGAATGATTCTTATCATCTATCACTCGTCTCATGACGTGTCAATCCACAGCTTAGTTTATGGATAAAATACATATAATATGTTGGACAATGTCATTGATTTTTGTTCAATACAGTATATTGAGACCCTTTCACCGATAACTAAAATCAACACAGTATTTTTTTTCAACCCTTTGAATATATATTAAATGACTCCGTTCTAACATGATACTATATTAAAAAGTCTTTCTTATAAAATTCAGCAACATCTAACACCTACCACGATATGATGGACGGATTTATTTGACAAAAATTCCAGCGAAATGCGAATATTGTTGAAATATCCAGCTTTCACGGTCCGTAAAATTGAACATGAACATGAAGATTTGAGTGGTGCATTCGAGAAAGAAGAAACAAAACTCCCAGGAAGTGAATAGAGATATGATCGCATATCGACGATAATGTTATTATTTATTGAGTATGTCATCGGATAAGATAAACCTAGTATAAACACCGCTAGATAAACACCAATTTAATTATTTTCGGGAGTGAAATTAACGTGTGTCACATATTTGAGAAACATCTTCTAACTAATTATCGTAATGTCAATTTGTTTATTTTATTATATAACCCCCCCCCTTTTTTAGCCATGTCCGCTCTCAACTTGGACCATATGGGCTCCTCGCGGAGTTAATCTCAACATATGTTTTCCTAAGAGAACTGCGTGTTACTCAGTTGCTAAGCCCATCTTTTTCGAAGAGAGTAGGGATGGAAGGATAGAAGGACTAAGACAGAAGAGTGGTTAGCAAATCGCTGTCACTATGCGTCGTTCTTTAGTATCGGAAATATGGGAAGGGGTTTTTAACAGCACACACACCTGACACACCCATTGCCTCTATAACCGCTTAGTCCGCATAAATTTTCTGTAGCGTGATTTTACTGTATTTGAATAAACATAGTCTGAGATTGACATGCTAATATTCGGATATTTTCTGCCGTAACGACAATGATGTAATATCGACAACCGTGGCTTGTTTGCCCCAGCGTACGTGATACACTGTGCGTTTATATGCAGCTCCGGCCCCCAAGTATCGGACAGGAGAAATAAGTACCCCTTACCGCAGAAATGAAATACATATAGACGTGGCCGAGTCTGCCATCTCACCTACAGTAATCGAACTAAAGTTGAACCATACTATCAAACCTCGTGTCGTAACAGATGAGATTTATATTTTTGTACATGGCTAATCTTGCCTGAGATGTATCATTTAGTAGATATCTATAAACGTTTATTGCACATCATTAATATATTCTTCACTTACATAATCAAACAGAAAGAACGAAATTTCCATTATATTTCATACATATTATATTACTTAACGATACATTTTAAACTCATAATCATATTAACTTTTTATAAAACGTTAGTTCTTTTGTTACAAATATATTAACATATGTACACCATTTACCGTTTTGCACGGTGTGAAAAGAAAATAGTGCATTAAATTTACATAGGATTTTGGTTATAATGTTTTTTTTTTTTTTAAATCAATGACTCCAAATCATATGTTGCATTTAAATCTATATTAGTCTTCTATCTATCTATCTATCTATCTATCTATATATATAAAAATGAATGTCTGTATGTATGTCCGCTATGGACTACTAAACCGCTCGACCGATCGATGTGAAACTTTACAAATTTATTGAGTGCACTCCCGCAATGGTTTCTGGCCTACCAACCCTTCCCCCCAACCACCCCCCAACCTCCACCCACCAATTTTTTTTTTAACTTTATGAATTTTTCGAGTTCACTCCTTCGAAGGTTTCTTGCGTACCCCTTCCATACGCCCCCCAAACCCCACCCCGCCAAACTACACGACTCCCCCCAAAAATTGATATCGAATTTTTACAAATTTCTCGAGTACACTTCCGCGAAACTTTCTGGCGTACACCCCCTCCCCCACCCCCACCCCCCCAATCCCCCCTACAATTGCTGGCGTAGCAACGCGCGCAGGGTACAGCTAGTCTACTATAAATCTAGGAAAATAATGGCATTTGATATAATATCAACAATAGCAAAACAATTTGCATTGCGCAGCTTTATTCAGATTATAAAGATCGGCTCAAAACAAGAATTTGAGCTTTTACATCGTTCCGCATTTCTTTTTATATTTTATACTCGTGTATGCTTTTATTTAAGTTAAATACGTCAATAAGTGTTGTGTGAGATCTTTTAAAATAACATATATTTATTGCATAAGCTTAAGCGATGGTTTTCCAAGCATATATAAGTCCCGCAAGTGTATTAAGTATCAATATCATTTTCAATATATAATAGTATCCATACATAAAATCGCCATTACCACTTAGCAGTTTGTTTTTATCAAATAAAGATTGCGTACAGATGTAATTAAAGTGCCGAGATATTCTATCTAGTTGTATACACATTGTGTGCGTGGAATCCGCATTATGCATTCAGGAATGCAATTTCTGCATGCATATTATATTACGCATACAGAAATTATGTTACAATTTACTTCAATTAAGAGCCTTTCAATTCGAACCTCGATAATAATTGGACATTTATTACGGTTATACGATTACCTTTATTATATTAAATTTATAATAGTTATTTTATATCGCATCGTTGTTTTATAATGATGATTATACTAATTATAAGTAAATGCGATTATACCGTACCATTTAAAAGATATTCTTATTTATTTGAACGTTACACTATTTCAAAGAAATATATTCATAATAATTCTTCAGTATTTGCACTGTGGAGTTAAATACTCACCTAACTAGTAGAAAATCTGACAGCTGAACGATCAATCCCTCCCCACTCTCCCAATTACACTTCCAGTATTGTGATATATTGCCGTCGTACAGCAAAACACACACAGAGTTTTCTTAGCAACAAAATCAAAAACCATCAACCCTGTTGGATGCTTTATTTAGATATTACAACATATCAATTAATAATTAGGTACAATTATCGATGTTTCTAATTTCACAAGAATTTCAAAATACCGTTAAGCCGGAATTGCTTTCAAAAATATTTTATGATTCTTATGGAATAAATAATTACTTCATTTATCATCAAAATAATATGATGGTTCTCAAACGAGCAAATACCGATTTAATCACCTAGTTTATCATATTTAGTTGTTCAGAATATACCTACCGTTTTTAACTGTTTTTTTTTTATTATATTATATTTATCACGCTTGTAAAGCTTTGAACTCATAATAAACAAATTTCTATATAATAATAAGATCTCTTACTAAATTCAAACGAAAACTCTCTGAGCTTGCTGACAATATGATGTTACTCGAAAGCTTCTTAATCTAAAATTGCATTTAGCACTTTCACCGTATCGTCTTGCATATATTTGATCAATCGCCTAAAAACTGCTAGCAAAGCTGAATTGCACTTTTTCGAGGAAAAATTACCATGAGTTTTCCAGTATCAAAGTCTACGGATTAACAACCCTAGTTATATTAGTGATAAATTTATATTTCCTAAATTCATAACATAATTTCAAAACTATTTTTACAGTCGGTACTTTTACGATCTCCGATACGAAATTCCGCACTAGCAATATGCCATAAAAGCTCTTTTAATATATACATGTATTATTTCTACAATATGTCTGGTGAAGGTGGGGGGTCGCCTGATCTTATAGAATCGATCGAAAACAAAATACAGGTATGAAAAAATGTAATTGAGGAAGCCTCAATCTAGTGTTGGTCGATAACTTGTGATAGTGGCGTTGATGGTGTGTTTATGACCGTTTTTTTTATTAATTTACAATGCCCTATTAGAAAAATCTCATTTTAAATTATCAAGTTGGCCTGTAGGTACGTTCTCATTAATGAATTTTACTGTACGAATATAAATCTCGTCTTTTTTTTTATCTCTCTGACAGTCTGTTTGCTTTGAATATTTTTTTCACATTATTAGTACGGTCGTAAAAATAAAACGCAACCAAGCCACGGAAGGTAATGTACGACCGCATGTCATATAAATGAATATATGAGATGCAATAAAAATAAATTAAATCGTTCATTTTCCCCTAGCGAAATCACCGGCGCAGAGAATTGTATCGGGTTGATCGTTTACTTTATTATTTTTTCAAATATTCAGATTTGGTTTAAAGATAGACCCAGGCGCAAATGAAACTGTCCTTTGCGAGGAAGATGCAAACGCATGCGTCACTGGTTGAACAAATACAATGGGTAAATAATTTGGGATACGATGTATTAGCTGATTGTCGATTCGGAGCGCGCCCGAGAAAGATTGGTTCCATTTGCATATTATAAGGCTCGCTTGTTATCTTGCCATCGGAACCGAATTGCATTTTTGTTTTAATTCTTTTTTTTTGTTTGTTTGTTTATTTATCCGTCGTGGATGGCCGCCTGTTGTGGCTTTCGCCAAGGCAAGACGAATGAATGCGTTTTTGAATCGTTAACGTACGTTGCTTTCGTCTCGTGGCATGACCTTTGTTGATTTTATTCAACATTATAAAATAGTTTCAATTACATTTTAATATTTAGCATATTTTTTTGCGTTGAAAACAATTGACTTTGTCATAATATGTGAAGCATTTTTACTTGCCTGGTTCTCTGTCAAATTCATTATATATTCTAGCTGGTAACTACCGATGCTGTAATTTTTTTTTCTTTTAAATGGCGAAGTGGCAATACGCGATTCAAATTGAAAATATTAATACCAATCAATCTGCAAGAATAATTTCAGCAATACATCTTGAAATTAAGCATAGTAAGTAGAAAAAATATTCCTTAATCCGAAGGAAGTCTTCCATACAACTTTTTTGTAACTTCAGAAAGACCAACGTTAATATAAAATATACATACACAGCGGAACCCCGATTTATCATTTTTGAAGGGCCCCTCAAAAAATATCGATAAACGCGGCAAAACGATGAATGCGAGAACGATAGATCGGGGTTTCAGTGCAATGTGTGGGGATCCAAGACATTTTATGCCATGAATTATGCAGCCTTTTTGGCCCGTTATTTCCGTTAGTCAACTAACGCTGGCCAGACTTGAGAAGTGACCTCTCTGTAAGAAAAAAATAAATCATTTTATTTCGCGTTCGTGATAAAAATAACCTTATACTAAAATCACGCTACGAAATGCAGCTTATTGAATCATATTGAAAGATATATACTTTTGTTTTTATTTATGTTGCATAAAAGGTGATTAAATAAATGACCGACAAATTATTATGTATGTTTATTTTTACTATCTTAAATATTTTATATCTGTCACCCTGTCAAAGCTCCGTAGTTTTTATACGCGCCACCGATGTCGTAAATGAAGTCATATACTTCACAATAAAACTTCGAGGACACTTCATTGGGTCGTTTAGAATGTTTAGATTATATTCAAAGATTTACCATGACATACTAAATCTTTAATGGTGGCATTTGATGTTGATGCTAACGAACGAGCTCTGAGCGCGCGTGACGTCACGGCCCATCTACAAAGGCGCAGTGATGCCGTTTCAATTAAGACGCCTAATTTATGAAGCCGCGCACCGTCAGCGTCGGCGTCGGCGTCGCGGCGTTTCTTCGCGACTCGTTAAATTTATTTCATCCGTGAAGCTCGCTCAAATATCTCAAACTCATTAGATGCCAGCAATAATGTTTTATAATACAAATTCACATTTGAAAATGAAAATTTAAACATTGTTGCAGAAATAATAACATCCACATTCTTCGTATTTGTATCACCTGCTATTAAATTGCCCCGAATGGAAACCTTCAAGCACTATTTTTTTAATCGATTTATAAATTATTTGATCTTCAGACAAGGATATCCGCGGGCTTAGAATGCGTCCTATCCACTCCTGTCTCCGGAGAGACATCGATTTGCCAATTATTAGTGTATTAAGATGTATGATAATATTTGTATAAGTATAACAATCATTGATAGTGTTCCTATTGTTTATATTGAAATAAAGCAGGGGTGGCCAAAATTTTTGCCCGCAATCGACATTCTTTTGAAATTATTCGGCGGCGATCGACCAACATTAAAAGTTATAATTCAAAGCCTATATTAATCTAATTGCCAACCCATGTTTGACCCGGGTTATTGAAAGATAATATTTTCTTCGGTAATCTGCTTACTTCGACATTTAAGCGTGCTGTACATGTCACACGACTTGTCTCGCACGCTTCTTGGGACGGGCACCAGAGATTTGTACAGATCAGATACGTGATCGACGCTTAGGCCACCCCTGAGTTATAGGAATAAAATGTAGCATTTTGATTTCTCTAATCCCTTAGAATTTGAAGTTACTTTAAAAAAAGAATGTTTCATTATAATAGTCTTCTATAATTCTGTCACTTCAATCTACAGAACTGATTAAAACTCTTATTAAATTAACATATTTTTTTTATGTGATACTTTTCGCGCAATCAAATATACTTGTGTAACTTTGACAACACAAATAATTCATAATTAGATTTAAAAAAAATCAACATAAAATTTAATCAGTTTAAGATATTTCGTTTTTGGTATTCGCTCTTTCCCCAGTTACCGATTAGTTTAACATTTGCGTGTAAGGGCGCGATGTTAATTTAGCATATTATTTCCATTTAATTATATTACTTACTATGCAGTGAATCGCGAGATTCCCGCCAAATCACATGTGAAAGTCATTTGTCGTTGCACACTTTTTTTATTCGTCTGCTTTGAAACATTTAAGTTGTCATCGTGGTGACGCATGACGCCTTCTTGAAATCTGAATGTCGTTAAATTTCAATGCATCCCTCGCTCCCACTGCTATGCAGTGCCACGTGATAAAGATAGCATCAGGTACTATATTTCGTATTGTCACAAACAATTATATGTTATAGGTAGAATCTACGCTACTAAATATTCTTTTTTTTTATTGCCTTTCTTCGTTAATAGTCACTGTCTCTGAAAGCTTATTGATACCATAAAACTTGATTGATTTTAAACTTAAGACAATGTTGCTGTATGAAAAAATCTTCCTGTCGGTGTGTGGTTTGAATCTACAATCTATCGAAATACATTTTCAAATAGGTACGCCGCCTATCTATTTCATATTTCTGATCTGTGTAATCACATCGGAATATCGATTCACGAAAAATGATACGGTTGTATGTTTTCTAATGACCGGTGATTAAATGTATTAATACACAAATTTAATAATAAATCTGGCTAAGAAGACATCGGGAGATCCGTCTCATTTGTAATTTGTTGGAAGTTGAATGCTACCTAATTTCCGTCTCTCTCCCGCCCACCGACGATTACACGCCGTAATGGCTACGCACAAGTTATTATTGTATAATCAGGAGTTAGAAAGCGACGGCTCTCGCAGTATAGTGATATTTCAACAATAATTATTAATGCAATTTTAATTTAAATACACTCCACCACCTGCTGCTTACGTTTTTTGCTCGATGCAGTAGTCAATAAAGTTGTCAACTTTTGCTATAAAAATGGAATATTTTGAACCGATTTCACCAGTACTGGAGTTGTAGATAGTTGTGTTTCCGTAATGTCATTTTGATTATTATTTTTTGAATAAATTTCAAAATTTAACTATATTCTTCCATCGATACTCTTTCCGATGAAGAGAGGTTGAGTGTCTGATTAACAAACAGTTCCCGAAGAAAAAATCTTCTTGAAATAAACACATGAGAGCCAATGTACTCTGCGTGAAGAGCGGACGCGGTTTCAAAAAAGATCATTACAGGATTTCATTTGTTGACAGAAAAAACATCATTAATTAACAACTATGACAAAAAGGCGTTGACATTGGTTAGTACTGAAAAAAGTATTATTTCAATAAGTTTTTGGGTCAAGTCGCCTTTCATCGATCAATTATGACAATCAGGTTGGTGATTGTCATACAGCTGTAAAAAAACAATATCGCTCGACAAAAAGATGTCGTTTAATATGTTATTCCTTTTTTGAAGTCGGCCGGCCCAATTAGTTTATTTGCTTTTGGACAGCTACTCTCCCGTCTGCTGTAATTCGACGACGGTGGTAATGCGTTGCTCAGGCCGGGAAACCAATGCATGTTGGTTGGCATGGACTAAGGACCTGGCGCACCTCGCCAATAACCGGTGCAGAGGAAGTGAAAATGATTGCCGATTGAGCGCTTGCCTCTCCTGTGGCTTATGAGACGGGCCAAAGGCACCGCTAATCGGCCGGATCCATTGAACCACCTTAATTATAATAATTATAATGTTGCTCATACTCTTATGTACGAGCTTCTTCAATACGACGACCTGGCCAGGTAGGAAAATCGCTACGTTTCAATTATTTTGAGTGGCCGGTAAAGGTATTATTTCTTTCTATGATGTAATCAAATTTAGACGTACAAACTCGCTAGCATCCCGTTTAATCACATTAAAGAACATTTAACAAATTACAAACTGCTATAAGTAATGAACGATCACTTTCATGCTATTAATATAATTACAAATTAAAAAGAGAAAAATAATCCATATTATCAATGTTGTAATAATTCAATATTAAAAGACAATATATCGCTGAAAATAATATTAAAATTGTAACAAATTATATCTGAACCTTCCCTGATCGTAATCAAAAAACGGAAAACTAGTGCAAAGCGTGCTTCATTTTATAATTAAAAATGTCAAATACACACACCATAAATATAAGACAAATTTAAAGAATTGATCTGCAGCGAACGTAGAGCATTATATGCTATCTACGAAGTATTCCAAAATATCTTGTTGCCTTATAATGCTCCAATCTCTCGTTTTAGAGACGGTCAAGTAGAAGAGTGTGGTTAGAAAAGTACTAGTTAGATAATCTCTTTCGTGAACTGATTTGGTATTAAATATATCTGTAAATTTAAGGATTTCAAGAAGTTAAGTTAGGTTAGTTATACCGAAAGCAGTTTTCTAATTTAATAAGTTCGTAATTTATTAAAATCTGCATTTCTTGGAAATATTTCCTGGATTCCGAAACCGTCCTTTTGAAATATAACGTAACACGGAATATTTTAATTGTGTTGCATGTAGATTTAATAACGCACAATTGCAAAGTTGTACTCAGTCACGGGCATAATTAATGCGGCTTGTGTTATGATCTTATCGCCTCGCCATAATTCCGGTCGTCGCTGATCGCGTCGCAAAAGAAGAGGAGGTTCATGGTTGATGATGCTTGCGCGCGAGACAGTGGCCGGTCGTGAACCGCGAGAGGTGAAATAGTCAAGTCAGCCGCCGCGGACACAATGAGATATTATGTCTATCTGTGCATAAATTTACTCTGTGATCTTACCTAACATGTTCAGCGCCTAATTTAACGAATACAATAAAAGAAATTGATCTAAATTATCGTCACAAATTTCGGATGCATTCGTCGATGAAAACAATTTAAAAACAGCAATCGCTCCAACCCGAAAGTCAGACCTTATCATTGAGTTTATTGTATCTTCGGTTAAAATTTACGATAATATCATCGAATTGGGCAGAGATACCGATGTGTTACATATATGTCATAAACAAGACTATTTCGAAGAGTCCACATGCATTTATGTCGTGAATTTTGAAATACTAAATGAATTCAAAGAAAAGTTTAAGGGTGTGCATAAAGCAATTGATAATTTATGGCATCTTGATATCAAATTAAACCCGAGTACATTTTTTAGCTTTTCTACGGCAGCTATTGTATTGAAAAATTCTAATAGTATAAAAATTGCAATACCTGTTTTGACGGAGAATACAGCGTTTCCATTGATAGTAGAAATAAAGCTAATCCCATTGATTCCGAGCATTCATAACAACGAACTAAACTTCTGGTGTATTCTACCGACTAGATCTGTTGTAATAGATGCCAACTTTTATATGTATGCCCCACAAAGCTATAAAAAATAACTTATTATTACCATATAAAACTAAGATGGTGGAACAGAGAAGAAGATGTATTGTGTACCCTGTCTACAACTGTATATAAGGATGAGCTAATGCAGGTTTCAAACATAGTTCTAACGGTAGCGTAAGCCGAAACAGTTCAAGAAATATATAAAATAATTTCTGTATAATTAAAATATATTGTTATTTTTCTCGCCATCCTATAAAAAATACCTGCATATTTTTCACGACGAAGTAAGCCGACACTAACCAAACAATTCCTACCTTCATAATTATTTCGAATATAAAACACACGCATAGCCTTCTATCAATACTAGTTTTTCGTAACAACCCTCCGCTCTCTAGATTCAATCGAATAACTCATTAATGAACTGGCTTCACCGTGAACTTATCATAGGTATAACGAAGGTGGCTTGAAACTTATACCATGCAGTCCATTGAAAACCTTGATGTTTGCATTACAACGTGTGCAATGAACATTTAAGAATAATGATATGCTACGATATGGGATGTGATCCGCAATTTATTAGTACCAACGTTTAACCTTCTTCCATGAATCACTCTTCGACGATACAGTATATGCGTGTCGTTAAAAAATACGACACCGACTCCAACTCCAGCATTTACCAAAAACACGACTCCAACTCCGACTGCAAAAGGTTTTATTTCGTCTCGTTTTTTTCTACTTTTCCTGTTCAATTATATGCAAAAATAAAAAGTAGAAACTTTCCGACTCCGACCAAAACGTCGAGACGACTCCGGCCAAAAAACCTGACTCCACGACTCCGACTCCGCAGCCCTGGTTTATTCACGATAATATCATTATTTCGTTCCTACGATCCTTCCATCATTCGTATCCATAGTCACAACTTTTAAATACCGCAAGATTATTTCGTTTTGAGTATTCAATATTTAATTTATAGCATTCCGCCATTGGTAAATTGTTTCGAACGAATACAATTACAATAATCATTGGCTGTGAAGAGGTCATAAGCTCTCTGCGAGATAAGATCTGGTGCGCGCTTGCGTGGATTCTTCAGCGAAAAACATCTACATTCGGAATCCTGCCACCGAATTCCCTGACTACCGTCCTGCCGTCTTTTCGGACGCAGAGACGCATGTTTTCACATGTAGATAGTAATAATATTTACTAAATAAAATTGTCCATCTCAGCATACATATTTAATTCTTCCATACTTCTTGCATACTCGACAACTTACCTGCTAACTGCAAGAAGGGCTTAACGAGGCAACGAGAACGTTGTAAAACGCAATTATGCTCTCTGATTTATAAAGTTGGTTATGTATTTTTGTATTTCTCATTAGTTTATAATGCTGATACACCGGTCCTGATCCTAATTAATATAATGTGAAATATGTAAGTACAATAAGTTGTTACTATTTTTCAAGACTAACTACATACTTATATGTATTTCATATATTAAGTCTGCGAACATCCGCTATTTTATTAAAAATGTATAATTACCACTACCCTATATTTTCAAAAGAATATATTGAGTTTCATATGGTGGGTTAAATTGAGCAGTAGATACATAAAAGATACTTTAAATCGCGTGACCTCTGGATCGTATCGTTCACTTGCTATTATTGTATGTACATCCATTATTGTACTCATAATTGTGCCTCGAACATGAATCATTCTTGATCAAAGACAGAAAATTAAAAACAAAACTTATATTCTAACTGGCTATCGTGATTGGATATCCTTATTTAAACACGCAAATATGTGACACATTGATCATAATTTCTTTCGAACCGCTTCTATAAGGTAAATTTTTCTACTCTACATTGCAATCGAAACTTACCACTTATACGTCGTTTTTTATATTGCCTCAATTGAATTGACGTGTTTTTGTACATATACATATATTAATAATGCATAAATTGTATTTCTATAAAATAAATTTTAACTCTACCATTTGCGCCGTTCATATTTTCATATTTTTCAGTCGGGAGAATCGAGTTTTCATGTTTATATCGCAGAGCTTTATTTAAAATTCGTGTGTTTATAGCCGAACTCCAGCGTGTTATTACGAATAAAAGTTTTATGGACAAGCAGGTATCTGTCTCAAATTTAAGTATTGTTACATGAAATTATA
Source organism: Himalopsyche kuldschensis (assembly GCA_028554975.1). Classification (NCBI taxonomy): domain Eukaryota; kingdom Metazoa; phylum Arthropoda; class Insecta; order Trichoptera; family Rhyacophilidae; genus Himalopsyche; species Himalopsyche kuldschensis. Next base: position 9,755,593 of record JAHFWI010000038.1, read on the forward strand.
CTGGGAAATTTAACAACCTTTATTTCGATTCCTTGTACTTTCTTCCATTATATTATCAGGCTTGACACAGTTATTTTACGACGAATGGCTGTTCACCAATCATCCATCTTGCATTTTTTCAGTAAAATTGTACATATAGTACAAAATATATTTAAAATAATTACCTCTATCTTTCAATTCCAATACACACATATGTATATCAAATGAACAATATTTTCATTCATCTTGGTTTCGAACCACATGTCGTTTTTACATCTACGAAAAAGATTTTTATCGCAAATACCATCAAAAATTACTGGTGTGTGGTTTTTTCTATAAATAATATATACCGCGGAATTAATAGTAATTAATCAAAACTGAAACGATGTTTTGTATTAAAAGTATTTTTTTATGTATTCACTGTCAAAACTTGTGGTGGTGGAATGGCATTATATTATAAATAATATATGTTTGGTAACGACAAATTATAATAAATCTACTCTATGTCGGGAAACATCGACTATAAAACAATTGAGATATTATTAATTAGACCTCGTTCTCAGGTATCTCCAAGATGTAATAAATTTAACGTTTTTAAATAAGAAATTTCACATTGAAATTGCCTCTAAATTGCTTCTAATCGCCTAGTGAGGCTCTTATCGTCAAGCCACATTTGTCGACAACTCGATTGAGTATACCATCGTTACACCAAGGATTATCAGGAAACAATATAAAATATAATAAATTGACACTTTATTTTGTAAACTGCAATATTAGTAAAATTACATCTTCATTAAATCTCTTTCAAATAAAGTCGAAAAAACCTCGTACCTCGGAGTAGAAAGGACGCAGTACTTACGGCAACCGTTGGTCGGCGAGTCGTTTATCTTTAATACGATACGATAACTATAATTTCATGTATCGCGCCAGTAGTGGAAGCTTATGGATCAGAGGTCGACAATCATTTTGTAATGGTGTCTGTCTACCCACACTTTAACGGATGTTATGTCGAAATTCGAAAAAATATCATTAACGCTAATCATAGTTGTGTGCGTGCTGATTAGATTGCTAGATATATTATAAAGTAAATCTAATTTAATTTTACTTACATTCGGTATAATTATACGATAACGATTTTTTTAAATATATTTATAAGAATTTTTTATCGACAGGAAAACCATAAATATATACAACTGTATTCTGAATAATTTTTAATCTATTCTAAAATGTAAGAAATTTTAATATGGAATGAAAAAATGCTTTGCTTAATTAATATTATAATACAATGTTTTTCATCCTTCAAAACTTCAGACTAAATTAAGTGGAATACTTAGATTTGAACTATTGCGAATATGTAGTTTATTATCAATGTACCAGTATTGATATAAAATAGTACATTAGCTCAAAACTGGTTGTTTCATTCTACCGAGAATGTACAGTGAGCAATGTCAACAAAATAAGGGAGCATTTTCCGTTTATTATTTTCGTTTTAGTGGTGATGGATGTTTAACTTTTCCCTCCCATTTCCTAGCCCACTTTTCAATTCGCCTTGATCTCAGACAAAACTTTAACCATTCAGCATTATATTCTTCGCTTTATTGACTGTATTGCTATATACGGGTTATTTGACATGACATACTTAGAAGTAATGTTTTGTTTTTTTTAACAATTTATATAACTATCCGTTATTCATTTATTTCTATTTCAATTTAATGTATTGATTGAGTAGGCATTTACTTGGTAGAACTCCATTATAATACGGTAAGAAAAATAACAATGTATTTTAGTTCTACATAAATTTTTTTTATCTATGAAGAACTAAAATACATTGTTATTTTTCTTACCGTATTATCAATTTAATGTATTTATGCATTCGGATAATAAAAAAATCATTTTCCTTGCGTTGTAAGTTTCAGAGAGAAGTACATTTATGGCCAAGCTTAATGTTTCGAAGAAGTAAAAGAAAAATTAATTATGAATGCTTTGTCCAAAATGAACTTATTTGTATGCCATATACATTTTAGTAAGTAAAACATGAAAATATACTGGCTAAGCTGTGACATAATTGTCTATAATTGAGAAAAAATTTGTAGCTATCGTCACATCGACACACTTACCTCAGCATGTCATATTATTTTCGTCGATGGTGACGTTGAATATTTTTCATTATTCATATCAGAGTATCCTGGGTTATCCGAAGGACTTGATATATAATGTCATCTGTATGCCCATCGAGACGATTCAAATTGCCCGGATGCCCTTATTTTTTATCAATAAGATATTTTTATTCAACAAAAAAACCTTGTTGATAAGTTAATTTGCAATGGCTGTCGATTGGTAGGGCTAGCCGGTTAAATTTCCTCTCCTGTTCAAGCGTTTGGTTTTTCTGTTGCGGGAAACATTCCCACACTTCGAGTGGACGCGAGAGACTGCATCGACTCTCGATATTTATATTAATCGTCCCTCGCTGTTGTCGATTTGCTTCTTGTTTTCATTTTTTCCACGGCGTTTGCGGTTCAATTGGAAATCGCTGCCATCATCGCAACATTCAATGTTAGAGTGTGGATTAAACAAAGCAATTTCGAAAAAAGCGTCTTTCATGCAATATAATGCTCACCGTGTCTTCACAAAAACCTAGTAGCTTGCATTGATTACATATTTATTTTTGGTTCAATATTAATTCTTCAATAGCAACGCTGTATGCTTTATCCAAAAATGATTATGAAATATTTCTTAAAAAATTTAGGTACAATAAAATACTGAGTACAATTCACTTTTACATAATATTGATTTCAGTAAGATGGACTGAAATCATCATTTACACTTCCTACTTTAAGTGTAAATTCAGAAGCTATATATTGGATTACCATAGTACATAGTCAGAGTTTCTCGGCAAAAAAATACACTATTTAAAATATTTTGCAGTCCCTGTAAATACTGTTCACTAAGAGAATAATAGTCATGAAAACTCACGTACTTGATGTTCGTCAAGATAAATGAGAAACATCTACTATGAGAAATCAAACAATATACATATGTAACTTTATTTCTAATTTTATAGAATTTGCAATAACCTTTTATTGCCTTACATGGCATATTAATAACTTGAATTTCAAATATTAGATAACGCAGAACTTTAAGTTCAAGTGTGAATTGTTATCGATTGAAATGAGTTTTCTGTAGTTACTTTGTGCGAAAAGCGTTTTATGCAAATCGTTTATATTGTTTATCGACACATTTTCCGCTCGCAATTTGTTCTTGGTCGGTAATTGTCGATACTTTATTCGAGCATATAGATACTACAGTAATCACACCAGGTAGATATATCTAGGTACTTAAATTCCTACTTTGGGTTCTTATGCAGTATCTAATAGGCGAAGTAAGGTGTACATGGATACTTGATCATTAGTTTCACATTAAACTTCTGTACGCTATAAGTAGTCGAGATGGCTATGGGAATTTTCAGCAACCTTTTCTTGCGTAGTCAAATTCCGAAAAGCTATGCAAAATGCCTCCGCTCACTATGGTTTTGAAGATATTCAAGTAAGTATTTAATAAAAATAAAAACTTGCCGCTGTGGTATTTACTAACAAAGGTGTCGTTACATGTAATGATTCAACTGATATTGTGACTATAAGCACTTCATAATACGGAGATATTTGTAAATATAAATATTGCAATTTATGCAATTAATAACTAAATTCATTTCCATTTTAAACCCATTCGTATTTATTAAACTGTTCATGTCAGATTTTTTTGCTTCTCGATAACTAGAAAGCTTTTATCAAATGAAAATTATTTACAGAACATCTGAAATGAGTATTTTTGTCAATCCATCTTCTTTTTTAGATTATTCTAATTTTTTTGTTTTCAGCAAAACATTTTTACACTACTCACAAAAAATATTAATATCGCAAAAATACATGTAGTCTTTTGGGTCGTTTTCTTATTGCATGAGAATTCTAAAAACAGTTCTTCATATATTATATTCTTATTAGCACTCGGTCCCCGTATATGTACATACTTAATCTAGTGAAATTCCGACGATTGTCTGATGATAAAAAATATATCAACCTAACTACACCATTTTTGTGGATTCTACATTGCTATTTTTTACCTTATTAAAATAGAGTTCTATCTGGCATATACCAATCCGAATAATAAATGAAATAACGGGGAAAAAAACAAACAAAAAAAAATGGTCATTAAAGAGCGTACATCATATTTTTTCTTCTCTGATAATAATGGCATAACATCGATAGACTCGCCTATATCAGTGCCACCGTTGTGCTTTTTTATATCGTAAAATAATAGCGGTGACGGAATGTCGGTAGCCAGGAGTAAGTTAGTATGCAGGTACTCGATAGAGTGGACTATCTCTCTTCATCCGAGTGAGTGTCCGTTCGTAATTTTATCGATCAGCGATTATCGTCAATTTGGGTGGGAACGAGAATATACCGACTGACTTGCGCTTGTGGGAAAACAGAGCGATCCTCTAAACATACTAATTATTTTCTGAGAGATGCATACTTATTATTCGAGTGACAGAATTATAGTGTACTGGCAAATATTAAGAATTCTACCAACGGCACAACTGTTACAACCAGAGCTGTGGAGTCGTAGTCGTGGAGTCGGGCCTTTTGGCCGGAGTCGGAGTCGTTGCGGCGATTTGGCCGGAGTCGTACTGGGAGTCGGAAATTTTGAAAAATTTGAACTTTTAATTTTACAAATAATATCTTAAATTTAGCTTTTGGCCGGATTGGTAGAGTTGATATTTAATTGAATGCACATAAATAGGAAAATTAGGCACAAAAAAAGTGACAATATTAAACTTTTTTAGTCGGAGTTGTGTTTTTGGTCAATGTTGGAGTCGGAGTCGAACTTTTTTTTACCGACTCCACAGCCCTGGTTACAACTATAAAATATTATTATCAAAACATAACTACAAAATAAATCATGATTCAAATATAGTCTGCGTAAATAGGCACACATTGAAAATTGTACACCTATGTTTTGCCAAATGAAAAAATCCCGATAAACCCTAAATTTGTTAAATTGCGTCTTATTTTGCTGTACATTTATATTTTTGTCAATCAAGAGACGAGTATGTACATTTCCTAATTGCTAATTCTCCATATTATATATATCTGACCATTAATATTTTATAAGTATTCGTTTATAAAAAAAATGTTATACATGGAAAAATACTTTGTGATAATATTATTATTTAATTTGTTTCTTCTCCTTTTGTTTCATGTACCTTCCACAACAACCAGGATCCGGCAACGGTGAGTGACACATACAAGAGGACATGCAGGACTTTTATCGTTCCCTTTTATCATACTTGTTGTGACTTTGTAAAATTACAACGATCCTTGTTGACGTGGTAAAAAAAATCCACTGAGGTCAGTGAATGTAACAATCCACTCATTGCTGGCTTAGCAAAATGATTATTTGCTAATTTAAAATTCCGATACTCAAATAGAACTTTTCAACCCTACACAATGACTTCTTTTTTGTAAAAATATATTAGAAATTCTCCAGAATAATTTTCTATTCAAGGTTGTTTACCTCTCTAAAATCCTCTTAAATTGTCGTTACAAGTTTTTCTTGTACGCTTTTTTTCCCTAGATAAAAATAAAAAAAAAACATATATTATATTCTTAACCATACAAAAATACTTCAATTTATGGAAAACCATGAATAAGAATCAAATTGCGCGAATATTTTTATATATTGCTTAAATTTTCTTCCAAGGAAGACTTATTTAATTTTTTTATCTTTAATATACTTACGTATTATACATATTACACATATAACAAAAAGCAATTATTGTTTTATAATCGTTCTATGAATGTTAATATTTTTCATAATGTATACACTTAATTATAATTATCACTGGCGTCGCAGTGCCCTCTAGTACTTCTTACAACAATTTCTTTATATTAATAATTAAAATATCGCATTCGCTCAAATGCAGTATTTTTATATAATACATCATGCAGTAATCATTTGATTGGTTAGCTTTCTTTTTATGGTAAAAATAGGGTATCGATAATAAATATATATACATATATATTCTATGGTGCCACAATTAAAAAATATAATACATTTTTGCTGTCATGTGTCATGTTAAAAAAACTTACTAGATATGTACGCGATGTGACAATGTTCATAAGTTCATAAATATGTAGTAAATCACGCACGATTATGTAGTTAGTTATCTTCATACTATAACGATATATTATGTTGGTACACATTGGCTTTTATAACACACGAAGCAATTAAAAACACATCTGCATTCGTTTGTATGCATTCTATTTTTCCTACCTTTACCGTATTGAGTGTGTTGTGAAAACAATGCCATGTTGCAATAATAATGCCCCCGTACTAGCAAAATATTTAAGATAAAAAGGAAGAATTCATTAACATGCTTGTGTTGGTGTTAACATCATACTTCGCGTCTGCGATTGCACATTTAATTATTTTACACTGATAAATAAAATATATTCTTCGGCGATAATTTTCCTATTTTGCATAGCGATTAAAATAAAATCTAGAATACAATTAACTTGTAACAGTGCGGAAATATGGCAAGAAAATACAAAGGCGATGCACGTACAAATCACTATAAGCTATTTTTTTGGTATTGACTTACTTAAATTTCTTCAAATGGGTATATTGTCACACTTGGTCGGTAGAATAAAATTAAGATCACACACAGCTGCAGCAAAAGAATGGAATAATTTATAGTTCAATTGATTTGTAGTTTGATTTTCAGTTTGGATGGCTAAAATGTGAATCGTCTAGAATTAGGATATTTAACCTTACATCTTGTTTAAATGAATACTGCCTAAAAGCAAAATAATTATGAGAGTAATACATTTATCCTTTGGGCAAAAGTTCGTTTAAGTGTTGATACTGCTTACTGTGACAATAGCTGTTGTTAATTAAACTTAAATAATTAAAAGAAATAAAACAACTGATAGAAAACTTAAGAGTTTTTGAAGAATACAATCTTTAAATGCTAACGTCTCTTCGACATAAATTAATATGTAATCCTTTTCTGCATCAAAAGTAAGGGAGAAAGGTTACATTTGCGCTATCACGTCAATATATATACTGAATTTACGCAATAGAAAATTATATGCAATGCGTGAACTTTATTGTCTCAGATTTCATGTCCAATATATATATTATATATGTATGTATATTTTTTTCTATCATTCGAAAAATTCTCATATAATATTGTTGGCTTTAAAAATTTACACACCTGTTGTTTTATTCGCTGAAATAAACCATATTAACAAAAGCGTTTGTATGTTATATTTATCATTTTGTATTGATTTTAATAACATAATTTTATTACTTAAAAGTGATGTCAACGCTTGGAAATATGACCCCTCTATCACTTTTACATAATTGTTAATAATTATAAGTGTGTGAATGTTTTTTACATGTGTTTGTAATAACCGTTAAAATTGCTGTGAATTTACTCATATTATACCTAGACTACTCTCATCCAATTTTGATATATTTTTTCTGGTTGTTTTTTTTTGGTTCACGATATTCTCTCGTCGATGATCGATTCGGCCGACCCTGGATCATGAACTGTTGATTGATGGCTGACCAATGCTGACAAACAGGGCGTAAGTAACAATTCTATTGATTTTTTCTAACTAAGTACTGTCCGATTTACCATTTTACAATCAAAATCTATCAACAATATTGTCTGCGTTTTGTAATCGATTATAGTTAGCACGGTCCCATATTATATGTAATTATTATCTTATTATTTTAACCCAAGCGTACAGATATAGCTCGGAAGATTTTTCGCTGAACAATCACGATCAAAAAATATGTATTTCTCCTCTCATATTTTTTGGCTGGTTAATTAATTTTATGCTATCTTACAATTTGAGTTATTTTATATATAGATAGATATAAAAACATGATAACAAATTTCTCTTATGAATGAGAAATTTTATCTACAGAATCTTTATACTCAATAAAGATTCTGTAGATAAAAACTTTACCAATGGCCAATTATCGTCAGCTTAAATTTAGTCGAAATATATTTATATATTTGTTTTATTTCGTCAGAAACGGCTAATATTGACCGGTAAGATATATCATATATTTGAGGATATGAGTGTGATTTGAGAAAACGATTGACAACCGCAGCATATTTCAATGGTTGTTTAAACATTTTTGACATTTTAGAATTTTTTGTTCACCATCTGTAATAATCATTTTCAACATCAATCACTTAATGCTTAATTTATTTTATAATTTTAAAATTTCTTTTATAGCTACAAATTATTCGACATATTGATTCTACACCTTTTATTGTTACAACCCAGTAGACAAATAACCAAATTTATGAAACTATTAAAAAAAAGCATTTTTAGAAACCATGTGAATCAATACGATAATTATATATTCATATCAAAGATTATCACGTGTTGAAAATGCTCACGATGAGCGAACCCGGTTCTGATCTTCACAAAATATATGTGCAAATAAAATGCCTTCCCAACAAGAATAAACAGTCAACACTCTAAAAGTGATTAATGAAGTTTTTTGATGATTGTTGTTAAGCCAAGTCTACGTGCTACAATAAACGTCATAAACAGATATAGTAATCCTTCGTCGACTCGTTAAAGTGTAGTTTCTTAAAAAAAATATTGCATAACATTTTGAACCCCCCGTGTTAATTTCGAATGAACGACTTAATTAAAATTTTAATTCCTTTTTTCCTTTCATTGTCAGCGTTTTTATGAATTTTGTGGGTATAGCGGTCATAATATACGTGTTTTGTTGCTTTAATCTTTCGCATGAGATACAAACATTAAACGCTAATATTCTCTTTAAATGTTAATTGAATGCATTAATTAAAAAAACTAACTGGTATAACTGTACACCTATTTGCTACTTACTTCATACAAAAACGAATTTAAATATTACCCTCCAGTGGCGTTCACCCCGATCATTAAATTGCATAATTTTCATGTTGCTCAAAAAAAGTTATCCGATTCCTTTAGTATAATTTTTGATTATCGTTTGAATTTTACCAACTTTTTTTGTAATTTAGTAAAATAATAAGACGGTTTTATTTCAGTTTGAAGAATACGCAGATGTTGTTATTTTATTGTGGAACGATGTACGTATAATTTATTCATTTTGAATTTTTATTCAAAATAGTCAAATCGCTTTGTCCTCCATAATATTGACTATGTACCAATAAATATTTACGTCAACACACCTCTACGTTTAAAAATCCCACGTGGGCTATGCCTACTCTATTCAAAGTAAAAACAAAACAGAATGTTTCATTATTCTACATTTATTTAAAAATAAGATTACTTACGTACTGAAAGTAAATCATCATTTTAAATTAAAGAATCATATTATTACAATTCTTTAAATCAAACGTCCAATAATACCAACCCTCTTAAATTAGTTCTTACGTATATCGCATTGAAAAAAACTACAGAAAATGTAATTATCTATGCAATTAGTGAATCTCATTGATATCAAAACGTTCCCTTATTAATCTAGATTGCGATCATTTTGTCATCTTGTATTCTTAATCATAATATAAGCCAAAAAAACTATTTACGGTGTACCGGCTCAGTCAAGCTCGTGTGTGCACTTCAAATGCATGAAGATGCCGAAAGGAAAATCCCGGGTCGGTAGTGACAAACTCATGACAATGTACAATGTTCAAATGATACTCTTATTTAATAAAAAAGCGGCCACAAAAATAAAAATAATAAAACATTTTTAGTACTTTTTCCACATAAAATTTATTGAATCAGGACCGGTTTCGCACATGGCGAGCATTGTCAACTGATGAGAAATACAACGAAACAGTGATATTTATACAAAGTTGAAGTAATAATTACAAGGTATGACAAACAATTGGTATTATAACTAATCAAATAAAACTGAAGCAAAATGCAAGAAATATAGATTATAATTAAAATGTTGGAGACCTCTTAGCAATGCAATCTATTACATTAAAAAGCAATTAAGTATGAATAATCATTAGCTAAGTAAAAATGCAGGCATTTAAATGCCGAAATGTAAAACCCAACTCGTTGGTGACAAATCTCATGGAAATGTACAATGTTCAAACGAAACTAATTTACGAACTTACAAACAAATTCGATTCTAATTACTTGTACTTATCACATGTATACTGTCGCCACTGCAATTTGTTTTTTTATTTTATATTATTGTTGCAATTTTATCATTAGGTGAGCTAAATATTAATTTTGTTTTCATATCGCTTTGCCCTAAAAGTTTTCAGCTATATGAGCGAGAAGTAAACATTGACGGAAAATAATATTCCTATGTCCCCTTCCCACGGCGCGGTCATATTAACATCTCGCCTACCTCCGACAATATCCCGCACCGGTGACAGGTATAGATCCACCATACAGATAGCCTGTCGAGTTTTTGATAGCCAAGACGGACGTTTTATTGTTTGGCCATACTTACTCTTTTTTCTCCACACTTATGAATGCCTTATTAATTTCATTTTCTTTTCTTTTACGTGTATTATATATGTATGGGTGCGCGACGACGTACAGGTCGACTGCTCGCGCCAGTTGCTGCACGTATCTTTTTTAAATCATTATTTATTAATTTGTAATAATAATCACTATTGGCCATTATAGATGAGCGATAGCATATTATATTATTATGTCTCTCTTATATACAAACATTAATTATATTTAAACGAATTTAAAGACAAGTAGATATGAGTCATTATTTTGTACGTATATGTTTTTTTAAGTGTTAATCTTCCTATGAAAATTTCATTTAATATTTTTTTATTAATATTAATAACATATTAATCGACCTTCTATCATAAAGACGTTTTTATTACTTGATTCAAAAAGTATTTATCGTATGAATTACTTCATGTTAGAACTCGTATTATTTGTGCTAGTTACACTTTTTTCCCCGATTTACCTGAATCAATTTAACTAGATTTTAGTACATTAACTTGTGACAATCTCAAGAAAAGCATAGTCAGAACAAAACTTCGTATTGTTTTAATTTAATTTCTCATGATATATAAATGGTGCGCTATACTACATAAAACGATTGCTATATTAATATTTTAAATTTTCTATTCGAGGATTTGAACCCTCGATCGCGCAACCGAGTAAAGCACAATTTCTCAATCGGGTACGGGGTCCGTCAGTTTCTCCATAACAATGCGTGAAAAATCTTAAATTCGTCATATTTATTTTGACATTTCGACACCTTACTTTGAAAAGGTTCTAACTGCTCTTGGCACTGTTATGCGATATGAGCGTTTGATGTTTCGATTGATTAAAATTCTCTTGTAACAATGAGCAGGTAAAAATGTTTCAAATGACTTATTTTAAGCAGATTTTTTCGCAATTCTTGCTGAGAAATAATGATGACAATCTTAGAACTTTGTCAAATAAATTTAGTGAAAAAAGTGTGCAGATGCAGTGCAACACCGGAATTCCGCTAACTCCTTTATTCAACCACAGATAATTCTGAAATTCATATACATTTATGATAGAGTGCAGTCCATACAAACTTTTCCGACCAAAAGGTTATTTTAAGATAAAATGTCAATTGGATTCTTTTCAAATTAATGTAACGATTTACTACAATAAATATGATGCGGAAAGAAAAATAACAATGTATTTTAGTTCTACATAAATTATTTTATATATTTGTTTATAGCTATTTCGGCTTACGCCTTCGTCAGAACTATCATCGTCACTTCATCAGAACATAGTTCTGACGAAGGCGTAAGCCGAAATAGCTATCAACAAATACATAAAATAATTTATGTAGAACTAAAATACATTGTTATTTTTCTTTCCGTATTATAATGGAGTTCTACCAAGTAAATGCCTACTCAATCAATACAATAAATATGTTTCGGTAATCGTTGAATGGTACAGCGCTTAATTTTACTATTACTGAACAAGTAACACTTTCATTTTTTTATAATAATTTGCCATTATAACAAACTGTCATTTTTTCAATTTCCATTCACCCATAATCACCGGTGCTCATTTTAAAAATCAATATTGACATTGACAGAAAATTTACCGGGAAGCATCTGATCGATAAGTGGAGTTGCATAAGAATGTTCGATGCACTTATTTTACTAATCCTAGTCAACTCTTCCGTATAAAACATTTAACTCTCTTTTTATAATTATTATGAACATTATTTCTTCCGCGAAATAATCAATTTGTGAATAAATGATTTTCATTGCATATTTTCATTTCACCTGCAATTTTTCGCCTCAGCATATCTTATTACAGTAAATCTTTAATAAAAAATCAATTAACGTATATATTGTAAATCTTAGTTAATCGATTGTTAGTAAATTAAATAAATTTATTTAGCGAAATTATTTGATTTTAATTTACAAATGGCCGTATTTAAATTGATGTATTATCCATATTGCTTCATGCTTCTGTACATACAAATGACCAATGTATGCAAAATGTTATTTTCACACCGATAATTTTTTTTCTGTGAACTTATTTATACCCTTCAATCACATATTAAATATTTATTAGATAAGTGCATTGCTAATTAGGGCGGTTTCCAATGAGCTTTTTAAACGTACATATATACTTATATATATGATAACTTGCGATCGAATTAAAAAAACCTTTTTTGTTGAAAAACAAAAACAATAAATTCTTAATTGACAATTTTTTCCTTCTTAAAAATTTCTACAAATATTATTTTTGACAATGTAGTATCTAGAATGATGATGACAATCAATTTTTTTAATACAGTAAAATTATAATATTTTTGCTTTATTTATTTGCACCACCATTAATTATCAAACTTTGATAGATGTTTATCGAAATATCAGCAACAGCTTATATTATTTATTATTTTTAGGTGTACATTAATATTTATTGATCAAAAATATTTCACGAATAAGAAACGCAGATTTTTGGGAATGGAATCTTAAACAAATATTATAGTTATAATATTTATATGGCTTTCTTGTGTGTGTTTTTCTATAAAAAATTTGCACTACGGAATATTAATAATTATCAATACAGAAACTTTGTTGCGTGTAAAAAGTATTTGTTTAAATCCCTTCACAAGTCACGTTAAATTATAACTAAGCAATGAAAAGCAAGATTATATCGAATATGTTATCCAACTTCACTAGAATCTTGTGTAATATTACTTTAATATGAAAATAGATATAAGCTTTCACTACGCTTCGTACAAATAGCGCGTTCAATTTAATCAATATAAAAAAATGCAAATCTGTACTAATCCTTAATCGTGCGTTGTCGTTGGTAGAAGAAAATGGCATTCATAAAAAAATAACCATAAGCATCTAGAGTCGGTGACATCAATTGTCGCAAGTCGTATTCCGTGCCTTTTTGCGCGAAGGTCCCCTTTTCCAGCCGTGCCCGCCGTTCGCAGCGGCGGCGATCGCGCAATATTTTTTTTGATTGATGTCCGCCAAATGAGCAGGCCTGTTTATCTTCGTATATCTGATAAGCTTAATGCACATCGCGCACAAGATCCCGCCTGCATTTATTCAATTGCACATTGAACTCAAACATTTGAAGAGGATGCAACACCGCAACGCATATCGCCGACAATGCAACAAATAATATCACGGGAGAGATTTATTGCAATTGGCAACACACACATTCGTGAATATCCTTACATACCTTTTTGTTTCAGCGGTGAATTTCTGACGTTGTATTAAATATATTTAGCAAACATCATAACTGATATTCATACCCATTGCTAAGCGAAGCTTATAATGAATCATAAATATCATCTCTAAAAACTCATTAAATACATTACTCATATATACACTCGTTCTTACGTTTAGTACGAGTCTATATTTTATATAGTTTACATAAATTATTGATAATTTATTAATTATTTACATACAATTGTAATTTCATTTTTCTTCAAAAAACAATAACAGAATGATCAGAATCTTAGTTTTAGTTTAATTATGCAGCCGTTTTATTATGGATGAAGATACAGTGTTGTCTGGAAAACAACAACATAATTTTTATTTTCATTTAGAAAATGAAGAAATAATAACTACGCGAATTTGGCTCATTGGTCTGGCCTTATCGTCATTCGGTTTTAAAAACTGCATTGGCAAACATATCGACAATTACTCTTTGACAGTTAACGCAATATTGCAACTTGCTATTATATAGTACTAGTATTGCTACCCGGCGTCGCTCGGACTAACCGGCCAATAATTATTTAATGTTATATCATTCGACATAATTATATCACAAAATCTAACATCCAAAATAGAGTTAAAATAAAATCACAAACTTTATTTAATTTGATGACAGCCCCATTCTCGCCCATTAAGATGTCCAAATTCAAGGAAAAAATCTAATTTGCTGTCAATGAAATGTCAAATAATAACTTCACGTAAATAATAAACATTATTATACTGCAACTTGTAACAACAATGCAAAAGGGAATTACAGACCCACATACATACATACGCCGTTTCGGTTTTATATATTAGATACACTAAATACAAAATAAAATCCATACTACTTTCAGTTAATGAACAATATTATATTATGTAGTTATAGCATTTCTTCTTATTATTTTTTTTTCTATTATACGCTTCAACATGTTGACAAAATTTTAATATCTTCGAAAATTTTATTTCTCATTCTCTATCTGTGTATTTTTTTTTAAAATAATTACCAATTCATTAGTCTAATGGTCGAAGTCGCAGTTTTCGATTTCGGTGTTCACTTGTTCGAATGTACGTACTTCCGATTTCATGAATTGATTTTTCAATCGATTTTGGAGTGAAATGCTTGAAAGTATGTGATATTTCAATTCCCTCGTGACACATCTAATCATCACAACAAAACGTAACGAGAGCGATAAGCTCACCGCTATTCCTGTCCTGGCCCAATCCTTATATCCTTAGTATGTCCCAACATAGGGGCTTAACGACTGACTAATATGCAGTCTTCCTAGTCTATGTATTGACGTTAAGACAAGCTCCACTAGGAGTCCATTTACCCCGCTTAAGTTGGAAACGGACATGTTCACAAAAAATACCCTAAAATATTATTCACAAAAACGTTCATAACTCTGAATTCGCATTTCGCTGTCTAGCCGCTAGCCGAGCGGTCGTCGATATCACTTTACATCATACTGCGTCTATTTCCGTAAATGTTTATCTAACCCGCCAACACCTCATTAATATTTCCTTGTTTCCGAGAAATGTATCGTTGTTCTTTTGAGTTTTTATAAAATCGCAAAACTATGTTTTAATTAGTTTTGTATTATGATTGCTTCCCGCGTATAAATAGTCCGACAGCTGGCTGTCAAAGAATGATTTTTTTCCGGTTGAAGGATTTGCAGCACTATTTTTGAATGTATAATTCCCATACAAATTTGATATTGTGAATTCAAACAAACTAGATTCTAGATACACATTTTTTATCAACAGTCAAAATTGAATAAAACTTAAAATACACAATATGTCAAAACTTTACTTACATCGAAATAAAAAATTGGAAATAGACTATTTGCCCAAACCCATAAGCTGTCGATCAGTTAACATATAATAAGGTAGTACGTCACATATGGTTTAAATGAACTTAAAGAATTAGGATGCCGAAGATACGGCTTCTGAAGACAGTCCTCCTAGGGAGTTCAACCGTAAGGCCAAAGATACTCTTAGAAAAGAGAATAAAAATTAGCCCTGATTAATACTAATTGTTAAATAGGAAAGAGCAAAAGTTTTACAGGTATTGTATTTATTTACTAAACTATGGTATTGTAGCGGTCAGCTCATAAAGTGTTTCATCTTTGAATTAATCTATTTTATCTCTTTTTTCTAAAAATATTTAGACATCTTTTATAAATACAACAGCGCAAAAAAACTGAACCCATAAAACCGTCGACGAGAGACGTGTCATTTTTTACACCGGTTGAACGTTTTATTGGTCCTTTTTGATCACAAATCTACTGAAAATCAACTCGGCGTGTGTTAGCGGTCCAATAATGCTAAGGATGCCTAATCAATCATTTTAAATTGAACATAAAATACATACTAACAGTAGAAACCAAGTATCGAATTTATTGCGAAAACCACATAAGAAGAATATAGTTATTAATATTGAATGACTCTGCATTAACGTATATTTTTATCAATCATTGCAGTCCCTCGCTCTTGTAGGTTGAATCAAAACATCTCAAACTTTATATGCTCATATTAACTCTGTCAAAATTTTTAAGTCTCAAATCTTCAGTAGCAATATAAGTCCGAACCAGATTATATATATGTCTCAATGTATATGATTATCAATTGGAGTCTCACTCGGGTCGCTTGAAATTAAGTAATTAACAAGTGTAACTCAATCGCCGACCTTCATTTTCCTGTCAAGGCATTCACAGAAAAGTGAATTTGAATTTTATTTTTAATATGCTGTCTAAGCACGAAAGGCTAAAAATCTCACCGGTATTCATTTCGTCTGAGAATTAAAATCAATGAATCCATATGTCCAGCTGGGATTTCTGATACAAGATCTCAGGAATTTTATAAACAAGTGCTCTTGTCACGTGT
The DNA here is from genome assembly GCA_028554975.1 of Himalopsyche kuldschensis. Classification (NCBI taxonomy): domain Eukaryota; kingdom Metazoa; phylum Arthropoda; class Insecta; order Trichoptera; family Rhyacophilidae; genus Himalopsyche; species Himalopsyche kuldschensis. The sequence goes on from JAHFWI010000038.1 coordinate 9,772,196, forward strand.
GTCAACTATTACTAAGTGTAAAACGGGGTAACTTTGGAAAACTTTTTTAAAGCATATGATTTTCAGAATGATAGCTTGCTCTGATGATGCCTAGATAAAGCCTAACTAAGTCTCAGTACGTCTGGAGTACTTCAATTATGTATAAAACATTTATATGTATAAGACTTATAATAACGAATTGCATTTTCAGATCAATATATTTTTTTATGTTGTTGTTTTTTTATCATTCCAATATCATTTTATTTACATTATGCCAAACCCAGGATGATATATGTGTTGTTCCAGGTGAAAAAAACTGAACAATTTAAATATAAATGCTCAAATAACCTTATATCGATGCTGTTGACATTTGAAAAGCACTGAGTTATACGATTCACACAAAAAGACGAACAGCCTGCTTATAAAACTGTTGTTATACTTTTGGATATAAACGGCCAATGATTCCTATCTATCTCTTCGTTTAAATAACAATATAATATGTGTTTTTTTTATTAACCACTTGCCTTTATTAATAACAATATGTTGGCTCGTACATTGAAGACCTGCAACATTTACACCTGTTGATAATTGCGTTCGGCCGGTGGGAATCATTCAATAAATATTATACAAGTTACCCGTTCACATTGTAATTTACCGTACATTGAATCATTGTGAAGTCATTTGGTTCGTATCAATTCTGAATTTAAGTCATGCAAACGGGAATCAGAGAATCGACTCCCAATAAGCACATTTGGTCGTGAGCTTTTTGTAATATTCAATTGGTGATAATTGCATATATATTCAGAATACTATTCATGGTTTCCATTGCAAAATTCGTAACACCGCCTTGCATCCAACACTACCAATTTAACTTTACCTATTATCGTATTGTTAAAATGGTATATTGTTTAGTCAAAAAAAAGGGTCGATCTAGAAAACGTATTATCCTGTTAACTTCGTCGGTTTTAAATGATTGTTACGTAATACGTAATGCAATAACGTATTGATATTAAAACTAACCAACATAATACATATAGTTGACTATTATCAATGCTCGCTTTGAAGGTGTTGAATGTCACTTCTAGGTGGAAAGGCATTATTTTAAATAAATAAAACACAATTTATAGTACTAATTCCACATATATTCTCAGGGCCGATTTTGTTAATCGCGAGTATTATCAACTCATGCATTGATTGATTTTTTATGGAAAAGTTATAAGTACCCAATCGATTCAACATTTTTTTCAATCATTAAGACAATGCAGCTAATTAATAATAATTTCCTGCATTTTATTTCCTCCTCAAAAAAATGTCAGCCAGATACGAACCCCGTACTTTCCTTACCCGATTGTGTACATAATTCAGTTATATTATTTTTCATGGTCGTATATTCATACATAGCAGGTGGAGGAAGATCAACTTACTATGAGGTTTCGTGGAAACTTTTGTAGATACGCATCGTATTAAATTATCAAAAAATGAAATGTATGACTCTGTGACTCCGTTATAATGTGCTTTTTTGTGACAGTTCCATCTGAATCGAAGTTCATATTATATAATTTTTTCCTTGCGATTGAAAAGTCATCTTTCGACCGAATCATAAATCTCTCGTAATATAATTGACAGAATAAATATTTGCGGTAGATCGTCCCAATCGAATTCGTGTTTTTATTGATCGTATGACCAATAGCTTAGTGAAATATTGAAAGTTTTTTCGATTCTTATGAATACAGTAAAATGACGTATGTTTTACTCACCGAAAATCCTTAAAAGTAAATTCGTAAATAACAAAAACTGAGAATATGGTAAAAATTCCTTAGGCTCACTGCTCAGGAGATTCGTGAAACTGAGTGCTAGAAGATAATTTTGCGGACTAGAGCTCGAATCTTAGAGACAAACATTATGGTACATAACTATCCGCTAATCTTCAATTATTATAAGCTACTAGCCGGTACCCGGCAAGCGTTCAATGCCACTCAAAGAAAGAAAGTGTTTATGTTTATTGAAGTGTTTTCGAATGCACATTATTTTAGATAAATAATTTCGATTTAATTTCACTAACATTGATCGGTATCGATGACATTTGCCGTTGGACATTTGATGTTTGTCTATGGTGCTACGATACAGGCGCCATCTACTGAAAGTTAATTGTAGTATGCCTTTAACATTTGCGCAAGTGCAAAAATAAGTTGTCAAAATTAACGTTATGTCAGCGTATAAAATATGAAAAAACATTGATTTTTACTTAACAGACCGACTGTAAGTTAATTTTATTATGCCTATAACCTTTGCGCAAGAGCAAGCAAACATTTGAAAATTTTTTAACGCAATCGGATGAACGGTATGTAACGCATAAAATACGAATAAACAAACAAACTACACATCTTAATAAATCAACTGTTGAAAACGTTCATAAATTCATAGTGCCACATTTTCATAATGAAATGAAATGCTCCTTAAAGCATTTTGGTTTTTAAAAACGGTATAATGATACGTATTAAGAAGAAGCAACACTTTGCGTATACACATTATCAGTACTATCACACTACAAAACGTCTTTATTCTTAAGATTGATAAATATCTGAGTGTGGCAATGGCAGACGTTAATTTTTTCAATACATTATATTTTTCATTTGTTGCATTGTTACGTTCTCATTATCATTTACCGTGACTTTTGAGGATGTCCGCCCACCGCCAGGATAATGATCGTGCGATTTGCGTGCCATATCGAGAATCACCTGTTTCTGCTTATTGTGCAGAAATTGTTGGATCTTTCATATGAAACGCTGACATTATCGGATAGAGTTGAGTGTTTTTTTCATAAATCAACAACAGGCTCGCCGAAGGACATTGCCGCTTAAAATTTTGTGCCGTACTATATATCTCTAAACACAGAGAATTATCTACCGGCTCGCTTACGATTGAATGTTGTTTTTAGATAAAATTAAATTTATATCAGTGTACGTATTGTATAAAAAAAATAGTGACACGCGTTTAGCTCGCTTAAGAAGTATCTTCAGACTTACCAGGTTACTTTGGTTATGTTGTTAGATTTTCGACCACTAGATTCTGTGGATTCAAACATCCGAATACATTTATCAATTTATTGATTGAATTGTATCCAAAATTAATTAATATCTGTAATATTTTCTTTTCTATACATTTATTTTTTAATGCCATAGAGGGTGCGTTTCATAATCCAATATTCCTTCCATCGCAAGCATTGTCAACTGATCAATATTTATTTCGAGTATGGGCTATTTACTGGTTCAACTATTCAACCAATTCACTTCAAACAAGCTTTGTAACGATGTCTCATTGAGAACCTATATGCTCAATATTGAGAAAGGAGATGGTTAAAAAATATCGTGTAAGTATCTGAAAACTAATCAATGTTTCGATCATAAATAATTTATTTACCAGCAGATCACATTTTTTGTGTTAAAATTAACTTTTTTTTCAATATTTCAGGTCACTTACACCAGAAACAAATAAAAAAATATTTAATAAATCTACCGGCTCGTTGAAACCATAGAAAAACATAAAATAACCTCACTAATCAAGCTGCCTCGAAACTCAGCAGAAAATTTCATTTTGATTATTTGCTCCGTCACTTGCCAAGTGTTATTTTATACAATTTAAGTAGTTTTCACGCTCTCCATTGTCCTTTAAAGATATTGTATTTCTCATTATAATATAATACATATAACCTTGAAGTTGAAACTCTTTCCTGTGCAATAAATCAAATTAGCAAGTCTAAGTATAGGATATTAAATAAATTGTTAACCGACCCACCTGGGTAGTAAAATATCTCTCTTTACTAATTCAATTCGTATTATGAATGGATAAGTATGTGTTATTTTATTATCAATATGAATACAATATACATTTCTTTAACGATACGAGGTTAAATGATCATTGGTATACAATAAGTGTTAAAATTGTATTATAACATATCACTCGTTTTATTTAAATTTAACGCAACTAATAATATGGCAAGTCTTTTGCTACATTCATTTATATAGCTATGTATTTTGAATGAACAAAAATGCACTTAAAATTATTTATAGTTTTAAGGAAAACTTAAAAGAGCCTGATCTGTGGTACCATACAATTATCCACTTTCTCTTTCACACCAATCCTCTATATGTAAATATTTTTATCGCTGTGTATTTTTTTCCTTTCCTTGACCTATATTATTACATATCTACATATCTACGTATGTATTTCAGTATTTCAGTATCGATTCGCAATTACGATTAAACAACTAGCGACGATATATGAAACTTATCCGGCAATTTATAACAAAACTTATTGTGTTATTGTCTTCCATAACTGCAATACATTTATACATACGTAATATCAATATTTCTGAATACATTCTTATAAATATCATATTGTATCTGTCCCGTCTCTACAGTGCTATATTTTTATAGTATTTTGTCATGGTTAATTTTAGTTGACAATGCTCGTGATAAGCGAAACCGATCTTTATACTTTATTTATTTTAAGTCCTTTCCACCAAGAAGACAGTAAATACATTAAAAAAGATATCCATTCGCGCAAACGAACATGTTAGATCCTTTAACAATGGAAAAACTGATTCACAATATGCAAATCACCTTATAGAATTAGCACATAATCCGAATTCGGTCCCGATTCGTTTACATTCCTGCAATAAGGGCCTCAAACTGAATGCATTGGAACAGCTTGAAATTAATAGATATAATCAGTCCAATGAAATTCTTAACGATCAGATCACAATTAATAGCTCACCTCTGTTAAAACCATTAACAAACAATAAACTTAAAACAATTTAAAATAGATGCACTTAGAAATTGCAGATTTTAAGTGGTTTCACACGATCAATACCCCAAAAATACCCAAATTATTGTTTCCCACCATTACTTTAGACCAATAAATCAAACTTATTTAAATTATTTCATGTGACGTAGGTATGGTTTCAACAGAAAGAGATTATGTAGGAGGCACCCTGTCTAGCAAAGGGTATATAAGCTATCTCTAATACACGTTTTAAACATAGTTCTGACGAAGGCGTAAGCCGAAATAGCTATCAACAAATATATAAAATAATTTATGTAGAATTAAAATACATTGCTATTTTTCTTTCCGTATTATAATGGAGTTCTACCAAGTAAATGCCTACTCAATCAATACATTAAAAGGGTTTATTAATTTCACTATTAAATACAACATATAAAAACACTGATTATCGAAAAGTAATTTCTACAATTGAATTGCGCATGATTCTACTTAGTGATATGAAAATGCGATCAGTTAGTATTCATTACGGTTAATTAAATATATTTCTTTGATGATAACAATTTTCTTACCCCGTTTGTGCAGGCATGATAATTATTGCACCTATTAGTTTGTCAACCCAAAGGGTATTGCCGTGGCGGCAGATGTTCCCAATGGCGACAGTAATAATAATTGCTGTCAGCTAATTGCACTCGGATATCTCTTCGATATAACGGCGCACGGGTTCGAAATGTATTCAAGTGACGTACGATAATGCGCGTCTTTGTATTGAGGTTTTTGAGCCTAAAGGGCTAAGAAACATTTCAATGAAAATTAATTATTCTGGTCTTCAGTTTCCCAACGATTTCTTTTTCATTTGGTCATTGTGGCGTCAGAAAAATTTATTCTGTGACGATAGATATTTTGATGTCGTAGGGTGTGCCCTATTTTTGTAATTGTAATATTATTGCAATTTACAACAACACTCTTTCAATATGTGATCTCTGCAAACTGTTGTCAAAGCATAAGTAAAAGTAACGTCAAACAATATTATTGCTACAACAAAATAAATAAATTACCCTAAACCACTTCCATTCACTTCCAACATATGGAGTAACAATACTTGTATTAATTGTCTTTTTTACCACCTTTCGTTTTTCGAAAAAACATTTCTATCTTTTTTAATTAACATTTTTCCTTTTGGCTGAACCCTCTCTGTATATTATTGTGTACACAAAATTTATCTGGCGCTTAGACGGCCAATCTCTGTTGTGTGTGTAATTTATTCTAAATACACATTCATAAAATTACTAATGTGTTGAAAAACATTTAAAACATTATTATATTCTCCGATATACTTCAATATCAATAGGATAAATATATAAAGCGAGGAACAGTAAATCCTTCAGCATATTAAGAAATATTATTCTAGATAAATCTAGACGACTGCAAGTTTGTCTTAGAGACTTGTATTTCAGAAATTATTATTCAATTTAATGGGTGTACCTGATGAAATATATAGATGGACCTTTAAGCCGAAAAGATCGCGCAGAAGCCTTCCATCATTGCGTTGATTTCATATGATAGAATAACCAAATTCAGTTTTTTTTTATAAAGTTGATTCGTTCCAAAACTGGCTGTTTGATGCTCATTAAATTGACGTGGGTCCGTACAAAGACAATACAAACTCTCTTGGTCAACCTGTCATGGGTTTATATTATGTCTTATTACTGGGCTGTCATAAAAAAGTCAAAACTTCCTCCTCCGTAAGTATGACGTAGGTAAATTCAAATTGATTTCCATTAGATATTGCACTTTCAAAATACTGTCAGATTGATGTGATATAGGTGGAATGTAAAAATTCTGCAAATAGTTTTTTGTATAAAACGCTTTAATTTTTTTTACTATCACAGCTTATACAAAATAAATCTAAGTTATTTTCCTCACTTATATTTACATACAATATATCGTTTTTTAGCTATTTTTTTTATAACAATAATTTCTTGTCAAAATGATGAATGATAATAAATACTTGTCTCGATGCTTGATCTTGCTTTTATTTTAATTAATATTTTATACTTTTGACTCTTCCGCAATAAATTAATTATATTCTTAGAAAACCAAAGTAACTTGCGATAGTAAATCTGAAGATGTTTCTTGAAAAGGCGAAACACGTGTCACTATGTGTTACACGATACGTTTAATAAACGTTTAACAAAAATAAAAATACGTTAAATAAATATAATGTTATCAATTTATTGTGGTTTTAGAAAGAAATTTAAGATGTTAAAATAAATACATACCTATCCTTAAAAACAGTTAACATTATTGTAATTATTCCACAATTAATTTATTAAGATCAAGACCGGTTCCAGCTGAACATGCTCGTGCTGAGCGGAACCGGCCCTGATCTTCATTAATTAATTGAAGAATAAGCACAAACATTGCTGTATTATTTTTAAATATAATCCATTTCCAACGAATAATTTTAGTGAACGTCTTAAAAGTTCATACTTTAAATACATAATTTTTAAAATTGTTTTGCGTGTTTAGGAACATGGAAAAAATCAGACTGCTTATCGTCGTTTAGGTTATGTCAAATAATGCACATTTACTATTTACTAAAAAAAAGCGCATTTACATTTGAAAGTTTTGTCATAGAATACAAACGGCGACTCGGCGTTCGGCGATCGAGCGTGCGTGCGTGCGGGTGGACGGACAGCGGGTCCACCGAAGAAGCACCTGTCCCGCATACTAGATCGCGTGCCTCCAACTGTCCGAGCGCGCCGACAGTCGAGCCGACGGATGACAATAATAATGATATTAATGCGATACCGATAAATAATTATATGTGGGCTAAAAAAACTCTTGAATCATCGACGCATTAATTTCGCCATATAGGACAAACCGTTGTACAGTGACGACAAAACAGTTGACAAACGTGATCATAATACACTCGTACAACACGATTGTAATATGTTTGTACAAAAACGTCGTATAATTTAATGCCTGTTTTTCATTGTTTTATTGCCATCACTCAATTTGAAAAATAATAACCGCTAAGAACTACTGTATAATAATCAATTGCCTTCGTTTAACGTATATATCTTACAATGTATTTTTCTTGACAAGTGACTTAACATTCCTGTAATTCCCTTTGAAAAGTTAATTTATTTCAAACAAATTATATTAATAAATTTTCATTTATTATGCTTAGTATAAACAATGAAATGTTTCGCTGGATCCCTTTTTATGTCACTGACCTCTGTAGGCTCATTCAATAAATTATTACGGAAAATGCGCCGTTCGTTCAGCATTTACAAATCATCGCTTCGTTCAATATCCGTATTGGAAATCGCAGAGTCTTTAATAATTAAATTTGTTTTATTTGTAGTGATATAGGGGATCAGTGCACTGTTGCACCATTACACAATTAAAAGATTCACCTTTATATTGATTTACTTGAGATACATAGGTATTGGTATCCAAAGAATAATACTGGTATCTATAATATTTCCTCAGTGAAGAAAAATAAAATATTGAAACTCATGAAAAATCTTTTTCGTAATTTACTTAAGCTATGTTTTTGAAGTGTATATGTATGGTACACATCTAGTTATTTTAGGATATGTTATAGATTATTGCGAATATAATATATACAGTATTAATATAAATAGGGCAAGGCGTCTTAACGACCGAGACCGGTCCCCCGGGTGCTAATTTAACATTGATTGGCGCAAAATAAAAACGGTGTCAATTACACATTATTCTTGTCGTAAAGATCGCCAGTCACCACCTGATCCCGCTCGTGACACTAATAATTACAAATTAAGCGTCTCTTAGCCATTTTACACTGCATCGCTTTAAAACATTTACCTTCAGCACATTGCATTATAGTGTTATTAATAGTCCACACATCCCTCGATTTTAAATGTCATTTTTTCAGTAAAAAAAACACCGTTTAACACATGATTATAATTTGTATGTAAAATAAAGGCTGATTCCAATTTTTCATAATTATTATATAGTTGTCATACTTTTTTTTAACCATGACAGCTCCCAATTTACAACATATGGAATCATTGTGGAGTTTATCAGAAGTTTTCTTCGAGAACTACATACATTTTTTTACATTTTTTTTTTTAAAAAAAATATTTGGCATTACAGCTTACGCCAATGCGCCAAATATTCTATAAGTTGTGAAAGTCATACGAGATTAACTCGATGGTAAATAATGTATCAGTTGTGCACAAAATCAACGATAAATAACATACACCCAGCCCAAGGTGTTTTTTTTTCAATTAAAAAAATCTGATCTTGCCGGGGATCGAACCCGGGCCCCCCGATCGCTAGGACAAAGCTCTTGCCACTAGACCACAGGGACCGACTATATAACTCAGTCTGAGGCCTCAGTGCTGGCGGATTTACATTGCAGCGGATAAACAAATTCATGGTCTCCTTTTTATAGCCAATGTAGCCACTGGCATTTGTGAAGCACGTGTTTGTCCATTTAACTGTTCGCAGCGCTGTAAAATCCGCCGGCACTGAGGCATCACAATTAGTTACCTATTCTTTGGACAAACTACAATGGATATAGAGATTGGGCTCGGACATGAGTAGTGGTTAGATGCGATGGATTGGATGGAATTTTAGAAGATATCCATGCCTTCGAACAGAAATCAATTTATGACACTGCCCGTACTTTCCTTATACAAATCGAACACGTGAGCTCCGTAACCTACGCCAACGAAACTGACACTCGGTAATATAATAGAATAAATGTGTTTATGTAGATAGTTATTAAAATAAATCCTTACATCAACATACACCTAATTCTCTTTTTGCACGGTGGTTACGTTCATAAGACCACCGTGTAAATCGGTGGCTTTCAATTCGTATCGTAAATGTTGGACTTTTTTATTCACCAGCTTATTAGATCTGATGAAACGACGGGTATGCCAAAGAGGGATAATAACTCATAAAGTTTTGACATGTTACCCATCCTGTTCTATTCTACAATAATGTAGGTGAATTGAAACTCGATTCTGTTTATTTTTTTATTACTGAATGTAAAAGTTTTAGCGTTAATTGACTCGTGATGCTCAAACACATGACGGGGAACATCCATGCAGGTAGCACTAAAAAAAGAGATATAACATAAATGTTGTATATATTATATTATATTTAAAAAAACACATTCATTTCACTACAACAACTTACAGACAGATATAATTGTTTTATTCTGTCCGTACTATTGACAGCCAAAAATTCATAAGACTGGCACTCCGTTGGTATTGCGAACATCTGAATTGAAAGTCCATGTTATACAAGTGTTTTAAAATCCAATGAATAGGAAAGAACTCTTGCAAAAATAGTTGAATCTTTTTTTGTACTCCCTAATACTCTGTCACCACCGCCTCTGCTTGTAGGTAAACTATTATTTTATATCACTATTGAATGTGCACGTTACTATATAATTCCGACCCGCCACAGAAGCGTGAGATTGAAGTAAAGGTCGTAAAATTAATTTCCGTTTTCCAGTTCTTTCGACTTTACCGGTACTATGTTTGTTTATTACACAATATTTAAAAAAATATTACAGTCCACTAAAAGCTCAGAAGATATTTATTATTGTTAATAACAAACAAATTCAGTCATAACGAGCTTCCGTATTGTTCGTTGTAAAATTTCTTGATTGTATGCTATTTGAGACTCGCCTGGCGAAATAACTGTACGCAATATAATAATTATGTCCGCCAGCACCTTTTCGTTTTGTCAACGGTCCCTTATTCATTGCGTTTTTGTACATGCGCCAAGCCTTTTTCTAGTCCAGTCCAATGCGGTTATTATCGCTTGCTTGTTGCATTGAATGATTTGTGTGCCATTAATTACAGATGGCAGTAATAATCGTTTCGCTTCATCTGACATTTAACCGATTCCCCGGCGTTCACACGAATACATGTAAAAAAAAGTGTTCCAATTTCGGCGCTCGCGCAAATACGTGTGCGCCCATATGAACATTTTAAAATTGTCATTCGATTTTCGGCGTTCACAAATACGTGTTTCATGTAATTTCGCGATTTCTGACATTGTATGAGACTATTTCATGATATGGTATAATGTATATAATTTGTACATATAATATTATAAGAAAAAAATAATAATTTTAAAAAATAGACTTCGAAGGGTAAAAATAAACAATTTTTTTTTTATAAAAATAATATTCATATGCTTCAAATTAAAAGAAAATAAAAATGGATATTTTTGGAACATTTTTGTTTAAATAATTAGCCGTGGAAGTGGTTAAATATTTATCGACTGTTTCACAGCTCTTGATCAAAATATTCATATGCAGTCCTCGACTTACGTGATTTCAGAACTACGCGATTTAAATAAACATTTTTTTCAATTTTAGCTGTGCTAATTACCACGCACGTGCAAGCCATGGACTAAAAATAATATTCCTTCCTCCAAATTCAACCTTTATTATTCAACCAATGGATCGAAGTATAATACAAACATTTAAATAATATGACAAACGAAATACATTTTCGAGTAGTTAGAGCTTTTGGTGAGACATAGCGAAAAATCGTTCAAATTTTGGAAAATTTTCAAAATTTATAAAGATGTTAAAAGTATTGGTAATGCCATCTATATGTAAATAAATACATGTCTTTATAATTATGTAGATACTTTTTCGTGTAATTCAGAATTTACCATGAACCTGAATAAATAATATTCTTTTTCGTGTAATGTAGAATTTACCATGAACCTGAATAAATAATATTTTCCTGTCAACTTGTCTGAAGTGTATGCATGTAGATCCATTTTACTTTTGCCTATCCTTTAAAAACTAAGATATATTATTTATTTTTTCAAATTGCTTTCCTCGACTTTTTGACACACACAAAAACCTTTGCAACAAATTAATCGCGTAAGTCGAGGACTTACTATATTTTCATATGGAATTAGAAAATACCTAGTAGCGAATCGAATTGGCTGATATCCATGTCTTTCGACGCAAACGTATAATTCAGTTACACGAACTCTCGACCACGTAACCGAGTAGAATAAAAATCTTAGCATTCCCATTCACTTCAGAGTATTCCTTTACCAGAAACATTTTATTTTTACTTATTAATTGCGAAAACGATTTAAAGTTATGCATGTGTGACACCTTTTTGGTGTCCGCATACGGGGATAATAAGGAGGGAATTTAATCATTTGTCCGAGCTGGCCTTTACGTTTCACATTGTGTCACAATTTTAATATTGAGTGATAAGAATCAATTATGCAAATTTTATTGCATTTTCAACTGCAGGACGCCTTATAGGTGGCCATTATTTTAATCATTGTCGGTGAATATTTTTCTTCTTGTACGAATATTTTTTCGATTTACTCACTCTATTTTGCATTCACCATACACGTACATATATCAATGCGCAGTCAATAAATGAAAAATTATATACATTTTCAGAGTATTTTTTTAATATTAATCCACTTTTCTATCACATAAATTTGACGTCATAATTGCATTCTAAGAATCATTTTTTAAAAATAATCATGAATCTCAACATCATCTCTTTGTATTTTCCCATGAATTTTGTTGCTAAGGACCTGGGTTTCGCCTTTCGGCATCTTTAGGCATTCGAATTTTAAATTTTTATTTTAATTTTGAAATTCCATGTTGTACCTTGAGTCGAAATCCTCAATTATAACAACAATTCTCTGCAAATCAATTTATCTTGGTATTTATCTGTTTTTAATAACGTTTCAATATGTTTTTACTTGAACACGACTAAAATTATCACATTTAAATAAAACTATCTATGTAAGCTTAAGTAAATTGACATAGTTTATATCTATGCCTAGTTGGTACAAGCGTGTGGACAGAAATACGTTCATCGTGTATAGTTCTGAGGATATCGTTGTGCCGAAATATCCACATTTTACTTCATTTAGTAGAGTTCTACTAAAAAAATGCTTCTTTCATCAACACGATGAGTAAACTAAATCAAAATATCAATACATCGTGACAAAACGTCCTACACCGAAATCATGTGGCAGAAGACTCGCTTGAACGAATTATTGTAGGTATATAGTATATGGCAATGTATTTCAACAAACTCTTTTACGTGATCTTATTTGAAGGGTATAAAGGTGACTATAATAAAAACTTTATAAAATATGCGTGCTCTAAATACGTTTTCAGTCGAAATTCTCTCAGCCGTTCGTGCAAACTTCGGTTCGTTCGGTTGGTACGGAAATATCTGCACGTGCATTTCGTTGGACACGCGATTATTATTAATTTCGTCTCGTATTTTTGATTCCTTGTAGATTTACATGTTCGATTGGGGTGATTATTTATTTTTGCAGACATTCTTCCGTTTTGTTTAGATCCTAATCTGTAGTGCCGGCCGGAGACCCACTTTCTTATTTATGCATCGAATGTTGCAGCGTGACAGTATGTCAATATGCATTTACCACCACCATTATATGTTAGACTATTATGTTAAACTTACACCTTGCTTTCTAATTGTGACTTGCTTGATTGACCCCAGAAGCAAACTTTTTATATTCTTCTTAAATATGTATGTTTGGCCTGGAAATATTTAACGTGAATGTAAGTCTATCGTTAACCTTACATCTAACTAGAGGCTCCAATTCGAGTGTCGAATACTCGATTCTCGAGTAATACTCTCTAGTAATACGTAATTTATAAACGATGGTGTATTTCCAAATTTTATTTACTTATTAAAAAAATATTTCTAAACTGTTTAACGTTGCGTTTAGCTGAGTCTTACGCGTGGATTTTACTGTCGGGATTTTTTTTTTGGCTGTAAACCGTCCGGTTTGTGGTGCAGTGTCAACGTTCTTGGCTTGCGTGCCGGACCTCCCGGGTTCGATTCCCGGTATGAGCGTATTTTTTCAGTTAATAAATCTGTTCAAAGGCATGGGTGTTTGTGTTGTTGAAAATCCCTTCCCACCTTTCCGATCCCAAATAGCGACGCATAATGACAGCGATAAGCTAATCACTAGTCCTGACCTAGTCCTCGTATCTTCTCCGTCCCTACTTTCTTCCTAAAAAGAGAGGTTTAGCAACTGAGTAACAAGCAGTTCTCGTAGAAAAACATATGTTGAGATAAACTCCATGAGGAGTCCATTTGCTCCAAGTTAGGAGCGGACATGGTTAAAAAAATGGCTTTACCGTTGACTATGCTATACAAGAATTTCTTTTGTTACTTTTGCTTTGGTTCCTGCTGACTTATCTCTTCGATGACAAGAGACAATTTATTTACTATATACACAAATTTAAATTAATAATATATGTTTTGGTACATCTGAAACTACTCGAGTATTTAAAAAAACATATAATAGACATCAATCAAAGCAATAAAAAAATTAAGCTTATTACATAATATATTAGGGTGTTTTTTTATAATTAGTATCACAGTTTGTGACGTAACTGTTTAAAAATCATGGAGGTATGAAGACAATCATGTGTATTTTTTTGTACCCTTAAGAAATATTATTTATACACTTAAAATTTGTATTGATTAATTTGTATTCTATGCATTGTACTAATTGTATTTTTTTCTCATTTTCATGATGTGGCGGCTTTTCATCTGGTGAAACAGTATGTAAGTATTTCTTTGTTCACTTGATTCCCTCCTAAGTTACGACATCCTCTTCAGTTTGCGGTGAAATATAAATAACCAACAATAATTATTTAAATGTTTAAACTGCTGAATGGCATCCCGGCAGCGAAAATACTCTCAAGTTTCCAAAGCGTAAAATACTTTTTGCCCGTCTCCTTCGGTTTTTATTGTATTGTATTAATGACTTCATCGCAAGAATGCAATTATGGCGAGTTCAATTAAGTTTACGAGGCTTGTGTGAATTATTGCGGGTTCAATTAATTATGAGCCATGGCTTTACTTTTATCGTTAACAAGTCAGCATCTTTGCTGAAATTTATGATTCATATCATATCTTAAAAAATTGCTTGCCTTATTATTTATCGCAAACACTGTGTTTTATTAGGTGTGAGAATGATTTTTATATAATGTATGTACGCCAGTTATTGATGCAGGAACATACAAATAATATGTTTTCTTATAAATTGTCAATTGAGACCAGTGGTTCTCACATAAAATTGTACTGCCGCCGCAATGTAAATAAAAGCGGTCGTAGAGGAAATTTTTGGTGCCCGCACAAAATTTTTGTTTGACAATTTACTACTTGTGTTAATTAATTGCATTGAATATATTTCTCACTGTTTATTCCACATGTTCCATGCATTTAATTTTTACATTTTGATGAACACTTCTTGATGCACAATATAACGCATACGAAATATTTCAATTGCAGGCTCTAAATTAACATTAAAAAAATCAATATTTTCTCTGAAGCTGTTGGTGGCCGTAACAAAACCTTCTGGGGGCCGCATGCAACACCGTGGATGCACATGAGAACCACTGCTCTAGAGTCTATAGCAAAGCTAGAGTTGTTTCCAAACATTGTGAAAGGGTCCACGTTAAGGTCGCTCGAAATGCCTTTAGGTGCTGCGGACTTCTAATTGGACAAGAGCAAAATTCCTTTTTTTTGTGACGATGTATCAGAGCCCATCTGCATTAAAATTCGATTCAATATCAAATACTGGAAGCTAACTTTCGAAAGCCCTTGAAATTTGGTCATATTCCAAATTAACAATTGCGATTCGTTTTTACTTGCCAGTATTGAACAAGTTTTCTAGGTAATGCAACAATTGCCTGCCGTGCAGGGCTGTTCGTGTACCCATAGTATCTAAAATCGGCTCAAACAACCTACTCTGTTAATATTTTGGGAATGACCTATTTAATGAACAAATCAATATCATTACATCGCCTGAAACTTACCTGACAACCTCACTTAATTCACCTATTTTTTTTTATATATAACTGTTTTTGTTTTCCTTAATTAAAGTTATCATAAACCACTTTAGTACCGCAAGAACACTGGTAGCCGCCGCGTACGAACGTCGTAAATATTGCAAAATATATAAAAAAATCTTCCTGTAAGAATTCTTATGATATTTTTTTTCATATCTAGTAACACATATACACTGTCTCTAGACAAAACATATGGTTGTTCTGTCATCAGCCAATCTTGTTGAAAAAGGATTTTTTTTATGTCGGGCGGATGTGATCAATGCGACCATTTTGTTCGGTACCGAAGCAGTTAAATAAATAATTTTGAAATATAAAATTAAGTAAGCTGATTAAGCTGGTAAGCTGAAAAAATTGTTGATGGATAGTACAGGCGTTATACCGAAATAGCTATCAACTGTATTATAAAAATATAGATAGCTTATGGAATCGAAAACTTTTCTTCTTTTCCTTATCATAACATTAGACGTCGATCATTCAACACTGTTCGCACGTTGGTTATTTTACTAGCTGTGATTTACGGTTGAAAGGCTACCAATCTTCCACCTAGGTATTTTCCCACTTCTCTTCATCATCACATCGTAATTGAGATTTCGAATTGGAAAACCAAGTCTGATTATTTTTCACGCGGAACGCTATTTCTTTATAATGCGCTCAAGAACTCCCTTCATTCATTTGCTCAGACTAATTTATGTATTTTATTGATCTAGTGTAAAATACTCTCTTATTGTTTGGCTCATTCTTTTGCTAGTCTCGAAAGAACATCGTTCTCATGTCATAGTAATAATTATTATCAGTTTTTTTTCTGTCTTCGTGATTACCATTCAGTACTGCAGCAATTAAATAGCATCTATCACCCTGTAATTGTTTTTTTACGCTCGTTCGCAAAAGAATTTATGCGTAATTAATATTTTCATGCTGTTCGACTTGTTAACTGGTAATTCTTTTTATTCTTGAATTAATAAAATATATTTTTATTTGCTTGCTTGCCGACATATAATTGCCACATTTTTTCACCTAATTTCAAACACGACTCGGGCGTGTAAACAGTGAACGCTTTAATTATTATTATATTATATCGTTCCTTTCAGTAAGTAGAGTAGACATATTGTATTATCATAATATACATACATTGATAAATTATGTAACTCTATCATAATAATGATATATTATTGTTTAAGATGCTTCTAATAGTTGTTCAACAGATTATTCACTATAAAAATATACGTTACTTAAAATAAATTAACATAGATATTTTTGTTTTATAAACAACATTCGCCATCTGCTTATCAATTACATCGCAAAGGCATAGTATGCTATAATCGATTGAAAAATGATTCCATAAATAAGTGTAACGTCGTGTTGCATCTCAAAACAAAATCTTAATACAGAAATTCTTGAAAAATACAATAATTTCAATGGCCATTACTTTACAATGGCATTTGATATGAAAATTAACCTTGCCTATTTATAAATAATTCGCCTGCTTTTGGTGCTTTTGGATATGAATAAAATGCACTTTTTAATCATATAATTAAACAAATTATAATGCTTATTTTGGGACAGTGTTGAACATATGTGTCCACTTTTAAATGAACAAGTAATAACGCTTCAAGGAAATAGAATGTTACTATTGGCACTAATAAACACAATTTACATCTTTTATGAAGGTTGTATTTAGGTGTGTCTTGTCAAGAAACAAATAACTTTGATCCTCAATTTTACCATGTTGCCATACCGTCTATTTCAGATTGAATTGTGGAATTATTACTGAAAAATATATTGAATACTGCTTTAGAATATCAATTTCGTGTCTGTAAGAATTTGAAAAAACAGATGACAGTCGTATTTTGAATGATGCTCCTCAATTTGAAAACACTGCAACAGTGTATTTGGTGTATCTATATTTTTTTGTAATTAGTTGAAAGATGTTTATAGGTCCTCGATTAATTCCCCTATTTATAATACTCTAGCCGTTCAAAGCTCTATTAATTAGTGAACTGTTAATTACGAGAGTTTATGTTTCACCGGCCCTTGGCTCAGCGAGTAAAGTAGAAGCCTAAATGTATCGCCTGAAGCACACCTGCTCACTTGGTGGCTCACCTATGTATAACATAGATAATATCTCAAGAATCCTATCGAAAATTATAATATTCATATTCATGGCTCAATTGGAGGTATTTTCAGAACCCTATTCCGGAGCAGTCGTTGGGCAATTATTTATCCAGCAGAGGAAGTGAACCTTTCCGTTTTCGTTGGTCAATTTATATAAAAAATGTAATTTAATTATCGAAACATATCTTCAATTACTATTTAATGCCAATAATATACCCAAAAGAATTTGCATTTAAGTGTGCAATGTTTCTTTATCAACATCATAACACAATACATGTACTGCATATAATATAATAACGCCTTCAATTGAATGGTGTCAGTCATTTCTTGGTGGATAGAAATTATATCTGCAATTTATTAGTGCTTAAAATTGTTATGAAACGCTCATTTGAAAATGCTTGCAATGTACGAAACCGTTCCCGGTCTTTACAAAATTATATGTAGAAGTCGTATACAAAAAAAATATATTTTATTAATTTAAATTAATGCCTTTCCACCAGAATTGTTAATTAAAATCATAAAAAAGAATTGTTAATAAATAAAAACAGCGCTAATTCTAGCGATGGCGCATGCTGAAATAGCAATTTATAAACGCTGGGAGACCTTTACAGTTGATTATTTTAAATAACTCATTTGAATACACCGATGCTTTGAAATAGTTTCTTCTTTATTTTATCAACTTGTTATTGACAATAATTGACAAATATTATTTGTTTATGTCGGTTTTCAAGCTTGTGCCAGCACTTTTTACTAGAAATGACTAATAATTGTGTCGGGTCAGATTTCGGATCGCCTACCGAATGTTCACTACCTGCGTCCTACGAATTGTGCCATTATCTGCAGTCCGTTTTTTTTTTGTTAAATTATTTACGAAAATTGTGGCCGCCGTGTTGTCTTCGCTGATTCAACTTGCTCAATAATTAAAAGGTGGTAATTGTTCTTTTTACACAAATACTAGATAATTACTTTTTCCCCTTACAGCTTTGCAACAACATTCCATTCCTATGTACATATAGTAGTGACATTATAAAGGCAATATACAAATTTGTATTACTAAAATTCATACGTGTGATGCATTCAGGGTCGGAGGTGCACTTAT
Organism: Himalopsyche kuldschensis; assembly: GCA_028554975.1. Taxonomy (NCBI): domain Eukaryota; kingdom Metazoa; phylum Arthropoda; class Insecta; order Trichoptera; family Rhyacophilidae; genus Himalopsyche; species Himalopsyche kuldschensis. The sequence continues at coordinate 9,791,077 of JAHFWI010000038.1, forward strand.
TGTTGAGATTTATGAAATATTTTAAAACTCACTGCGTATTTATTTTAACATGCATAAAACACAGTATAACATCGAAATATCAAAAACATCATTTTGATGTAATATTAGTTTCAATCCTGTTATTCGCGTGATCAGCTGCAGAAGTTTTAACGGGTAACGGCTGATGATTTACATGCGCTAAGTCATATTCTTCAACATTGCTGCGTACAAAATACAAAATGTTTATGGCTTTCTTGGCTCAGCTATTAAGATAGCTTCGTATCAATCATTTTCAAATATTCGCGAGTTTTATATTTTAATATGAAACATATGCCACGCTTTGTTACAGAATATGCAAAGTAATAATGTTAACTATTTTAGTAAAAATAATTTTAAAATAAAAATAAAATGCTATTTTTATTATAATACCATTCCACCAAGTATTGACAGTGAACACCTTATACGTGATTATGAATTTTATTTTAGTATTGAAAATAAATAAGAACCATTACTATTGATTGTACTTTCATATTTATAATTAATAATAATAATACAAAATAAACTAATTCCAAATGTTGAATTTTATAGTTTTTGCTTGGGAAGTCTTCATGGTTATCGGAATTCATCCAATGTCCACCAATGTTTACATGTCTGGTAAAACTGCGGGCCAGTTAAAACTAATAATCATTTCCCATCATCTAAACCTTCTCAATTGTCGATGTCGCAGATGGACTATGTCATTATTATTAGCACTGTGTGTAGGCTACACGACGATTTTGCAATTGACAATATATTAATTATTTTTTAGAAGCTTTCAAAAGAAACCTTCGCTCTTTCTGCTTTGGCAAATCACGTTCACATCGGCTGGTGTTTATCGTCAATTATGTTTTTTTCGCGGGGCTATTTTGAATCTGGACGATCGTCTGGTCTCACATTTGTCTAAGCACTCCAAACTTAACTTTCACAGCTCGCAAGTTAATGGTGCTCAATTTGAATTTCCATACGACCAAGCAATACGTGCGGTGATAGACAATATACACGCCGACGATTCATATCCAACGCCAGTTGCTACTTAATTTATCAAATTTTTATTTACGATTTTTTGTTGTTGATGAAACGCTTGAAGTGTTTCTCAATTTAAACAGTGAAAACAGTTTTTGCAGTGATGCACAACCTGCGGCCCGAAGTGTCATTTCATGCTGCCCAATATCACAAATATGAATCACCATTTATTCTTAAGAACTCTTCACCGACGATGAAAGAACAATATAAAATAACAAAAAAAATATTTTAACACACACTAAAAATAACGATAATTTACTCACTTTTACACATGCCGCCCTCAAACAATCGGAAAATTGATAAGCTGGTCCTTCTGCCAAAAAGGTTGTGCATAACTGATTTAGAGCAACGGTGCAATAATATTGCCATTGTTGATATACTGAATTAAAAAAAGCAACTATTATCTAGTTCTATTAAAAAACGGATAATATCCATATATTATAAGTTATACAAAATTTAAAGACGCGTTGCTTTCCTATGAATTATACCAACTGAAAAGTTAATTATGAGATAATCTTACTTCAATTTTCGATTTTGAATTCTTCTTCACATGTTATGTTGTGCGTTGGTGTGAAAATTAATTACATGATTTCATTAATTCTGCAGTATCACACCTTTGATTGACCACTTCTTATAGAATTCTATGAGAGACATTACAGCCCTTAATTTTTTTGCTGCATTCCTTCCAACCGTTATCGGATAAAGAGACCGATTAATACATTTCCAATGATAGCATGATTTCGAGGTTACTTTGGAATTAAGCACTGCTTTATTGGGCTCTTTCTTATTAAATTAAAATTAAATAAAAATCATTTTTGGAAGAAAGCATTCAAATACCCTTAAAATTTGCTTGCTGATCGCATAATATAATTGTGAGGGAGCTGTGTAAAGTAGTGTCTCAACGAATTGTCGGAATCGCGTATAAAGCGTCGGACGAGACCGCTACTGCAAAAATTATACAACGCTCACCGGGTCACCCTGTATCGTTATCATCACGCGATTTCGCCGGCCAAGGGTCTCGCGAATGCATAATGTAGCACTCCCACCAATACACCCTGTCCTGCGATTAGGGTTGTCAAATATCTTCACTCAAAAATAAGCTTTATAACATATAACAATCTATTATTGAATGTTTTTCTTGCAATACAGATTATCTATATTAAAGTCCGTTTGATTGTGTCAACGCTTTTAAAATTTAATTTTTTTTCATTCCCTTCTGCAAGAAAAAGTAATGATGATACTTGTTCCAATATTTGTAATTTAAAAATAAGCAAAAATTTACCTCGTTAAATATTTTAAAACTTTTCTGCCGAAAATTATTTATTTGCTTCTTAAATAACAGGCATAAGCATAATTATTATAAGGCGCACACGAAAAGACTATTATAATTGTTTTAATTTCTAAATATATTTTATGAATTAAAAAAATTAACATTGTTATTGTTACAACCCTAAAAATGCAATAGCCACGTCACCTTCTCGGCTGAAAACTACTTCGCATTAAATTATGTAGATCAATATCACTTGTCGAATAAAAAATATAATTACCACCCGTCAGATAGTAGACATACCGACAGAATTTCTAATAGTTTTTCAATCATGTAAATTTTATAATTTTTCGGTTCAAAATATTATCTGTTTATTTTGAAGTTTGATTGAACATTTAAGAGACCCATAATCGAATAGATAGTGGAGTCGTCTCCGCGCACTCATTCCTCGCTGCATATTTTCACGCAATACCATGGCGTTAATTAAATTACATTACAGCCGTATTATTGATTTATGAAAGCAATTGCAAATAATGTGTTAGTTCCACTACGTGTTTATTTTATCACGAAGTAGTTATACATAGCCGATTATAAGTGAGCGTATCACAAAACGGTATGAAATAAAAATTCTTAATAATAATGGTGAAGACCATCGATGTACAGGCGGCCCTCGACTTTCCTTCTTAATAACTGTGCTTCATTTTAACAAATACAATGATTTTAAACCAAAAATTTACGGTGACACACGATATAATAAAAACTATTATGTTTTATTTCCACAACCATTTTCGTAAATTTTCCGGTATATGACGTTTTGTATACATAATATTTCCTGATAGAGGACTAATTACAATTTCGTATATATTTTCAAACCAAAATGATAGATTTCTTATGAGAAATTCAGATACGTTGCTGAAAAGCATGAAATGTATCTATGGAAATAGATACACTTCAGTTATACACAACAATAATAATCCAGCAATGATTAAAAACAATGCAATATGTTTTTTTTTTAATTTTGCTGATACCGTTATCCTTTCGCTTTATTTTAAAATCTCATTAAAAAAAACTGCCTATCGAGTAGATTCTTACGATGTATTTGGCTGTAACTTTGTGGAAATTCATTTTTAATTCAGATTTTTGTTTGATTTCATAACAAAAAGTGAGACTCAAAGTGGTTCGCTTCTCTGATAACTCTTAAATTGCTAATCAATGCAGCGGAAGACGTGTCACAGCCATTGCTTAAACAATCTGTTCAATTGAAATTTTACTGTAGAAGTTGAGTTTGATATTTTCTAAGTTGACTAAAATGCGTCATAATCAGAGATTAGTTTCTTTAAAATGTAATAATAGTTTTAAAGGCCACGTATATTTACATAAAAAATCTGTGAAAACCACCTTAATTTTAGTGTACGACTTCTCTTGATTTTAAATTATAGCAATTTTATTTATGATATAATGTGTTTTACACATTGTACACCTTTTAAAAGTTTGCAGGTTATTTTTTTTGTAAAAATTTGATGTTGTTGTTTTTTTCTTTATTTAGCGTTTAGGGTTGTTTTTGTGGTCGCAGGTAATCATTACGGCGACATAAATTACAGCGTTTATGCCGGAATAGTTTCAAGTCCGCCATGTCGTACATATTAAAATATGTTAACACTCAATACAGCCGATACGCATCTAATAAATATTTTAGGGGACGCGATCTATATCTCCGTAATAACAACACAAAACACAGCTTTGGCTTGAAAAATATATGTAGCAATAATAAAACATGCACGAAGCATCCATCAGAACTAAATAGCGCCTAATTTTAGATGACTTATAAAGCCGAACATGACGTTTCCCTACATATCGGATTAATGTTCTCCTAAATGCACAACGGCTGCTTTTTAAAATCTCATTACATGCTATTATGCTTTAATAACTATTTCTAAGTCAAAATATAGATTACAGTAGCATTGACTTCCAATTAAAATATATATTTTACATTTTATAAATAATGTGTGTTTTGTTTTTGGAAATATTTTCCACCCAGAATTTCCAGTAAAATTTTAGAGATTAGTATAAATTAACTATTATTGCTAACAAATCAAAATTACAATCCTATAATTTCTTAGGCACATTCGAAGAAATGAAGCAATCATTATCTCCTTGATTTATTTGTTTCATAAACTAAAACCTGTCAATCCCAGTCGTGAGACTAGTCATCATAAGCATGGTTGTTTTTTTCACGCCAGTTGATGATTACAGGCCATAACTGACAATTATTATTATAGAAATGAAAATCATGCAATGCTAGTTTCCTATGTTGTAAATGTGTGATATTGGCATTTGAACGAGCAACTTTATTTGCCTAATTCGCCATTGTTGTACCCTTTTAAATAATTGTTAATTTTAATTTATTGTCATTTATTAATAATTGTCATTTATTTACAATTCAAGCACTTGCTATTATTAAATATCAATTCACTTACTATCATTAATGTAATATAATAATAAAGGCTTAAAATCAATCAACTCATTAACGAGACGACGGATAGGACCCTAGATTTATTTTAAATATTCTTATGTTATCATCTGGTCATTAATATTTTCAAAAATCCCCGTAATTATAACAAACCCACTTAAATCATGGAAACTTGTATTCATTCAAATTTCGCTAATTTACATTTTAATAACCTTTTAACTTAGTGACCTACTTATATTTTTGTATATAAACAATACAAACTGTTTACTACGCGTCAGTTCAAGTACATCCGTGCACTTGGAATGCCTGAAGATGCCGAAAGGCGAAACCCGGGTCGTTAGCGACAAAACTCATGGAAAAGTACAAAATTCAAAAAATTCTAATTTGATATTGAAATTCCATCAAGCACCCTCAGTCGAAATACTTAAATATCATTTAAGTAAAATTTTGTCTAATTGATTTTGAAATCTGTGAAAAAGGTGCCGGAACGCCGTTCCACCTCGTTAAATGGTATAAAAAGCCCCGCATATTCTTATAAGTCTTAAATGAATAAAAAAAAAACACTTATACACTTATTACGCGTGTGAAAGGAAGAAGCTTTAAGACGCCGGTTGCTGAACTCTGAAAATACGCTTATCTATTCTATATAGGAACAATTTATCGATTCATAAATTAACTCTACCTCCTCTCCGTTCTGCAAGTATGATTATGCCATAGAAATTATCTATGGATTAGCTTTGTACGGATCCGCAGTACAGGGACTGTTGGTCGGGGAGGTCGAGGCGGACCCGGACGCCGACGCTGGCTGGTGACGGTGGGCGGAATAATATTAAACATTGACCGACGTCGGACGGTATCGGATCGCACATTTTTTTTCACAAAAGGTTTTGTTTTGACGGCAACATTCTACCCTTCTGGCTTTAGCATATTGGCCATACATAATAAAATATTTTTCGCGCGCTCTTCCTGCGACGAATTTATGCTTATCGTCACGCAGACCCGACGATAATAATATATCGTCAATCTTGCTCACACGTATTACGCAACTTTTGTCACCAAATTTTTAACACGATTTATCCGTAAACATTTGAGCTGATTCAATGCTTAATTTAACGAAATATCTTATAACTTCAAAATCTTCAGTATTGTGTATATGGAAAGCTGTAGTGAAATTGAATATCTACTTAGAGACAAGGTCAGCGATCCTGCTCATTTGCTCTCGTTCACATCTTGCTTACATCACATTGCTCTTCCGGTATTCAGTGTCACCCGCCAATCGCATTGATTTCTCACTTGTTATGGCAGCTTCCTTTCAGTTAAGATAAAGGATATTAATTATTTTTTTTGCATTCCATGAAAGAATATATTTATTGAAAAGATACAGTTTTTTGCCAGTTATAAAAGCTTTTCGCGAACTTGAATTTTGCTTGAGAATTTAAATTGATTATTGTTATATCTGCCGAATATATTTCATCTTCAGCAATGCCAGCATTGTTTGATATTATCGTTAGTTATGAATCTTGTTCAAACATCCACACGTGTATGGATTCGTAATGATTCACACCCCTTCACATATCAAATGACTTGTTGTGGCACACAACACAACACCTTGGGGATTATTCCACCTTTCCTACTTGATAAGCCGCCTTTTGGCGAGCTAATAACCCTATCGACAGCCCTTATGGCCTTTTACTCGCTTTACCTAGAGATCGACTTCCGTTCATGCATGTTTTATAATATAACAAAGATCGATGCCACACAAGATGCCACTTATATAGTAGTAACATAGTAATATTGCATACGATATATAATCATTAAAAATAATAAATACTTTTGAATGACCGTACCTGGTGGAACTTCAATTCAATATTTGAATCATTCACATTCTCTCTCATACTATACTATAATAGTTAACCCCTTGAAGCGGTGAATTTAGCTTTACATGTAATCATTGTGTTGCATCTAAAAAACTCAAATCTTTTAGATGAAATAATTTCAGTATATAATTGCATTCAACACTTTTATTTCGTAATGTTAATATCCAAATTTGGTGTAGTATTATTATTGGAAATATATTGTAATGTAAATTTAAATTGATCATAGTACATATATAACATAACATTCAACTGTCGATCAGGAGTTTACTGAATTCGGATATCTGAATTGTGTTGTTTAGTTGATAGATAAATAAATGACACGAATACCCTTTCACACGGTTTTAGGCATCGGTTTACCTTCTATAATATTGTATCGTCCACCCGCGCTTATCGTAAAATTAATATCAAATCGTACGTACTGTGTTTTATTGGTCACAGTATATCACTTTTTAAAACGTTTATTCAAAAAAAAAAAATACCCTTGAATAAAAAAAGTTGAAGAAGTTACTCTACCCTGACTTAAGACATATAATATTGTTTACTTCACTTTTTGCGACACAACACGCATTTAGCTTCTTTGGTATACTGGTAGAATCGGTCACCGCAAAGGAATTTAGTTAGGTATGGAAAAAAAATCTGTATCCGCATTGAAATATATTGTATGGTGTGAATAAAGCTGGTTTATTACGGTCCGCTGAATATAACACAACGCATATCCCAAGAGTCAACATTATAACGCAGTTGTTTATATTCAGGATTCATCATTATGACAAAAATATTTAACGAAACCGAAAAAACGTAAAACATTATTTATGAAAGCTAATATTCATATGTTGAAAACAATTATCATAAATCAGTGTAATCCGATAGCGAAATGCACCATAATCACTGGTCTCATACGGGACAGTTTGGGCTTTAAAAGGTTAACCTGTAACAAGCCATCTGAAATTATCATATATGTGTTATGATAATGACGATTAAATATTTTTTTTTTTTTTTGGGAGGATTCCAATATTTTCTACGAATATACTCATTGACGTGCCGAGGAATGAATCCTGTGTGTTATTTAATAAATATTGTTGGCAATATGCAAATCTACTGCCATGAAACGCACGCCTCGGGTCTTCCGTATCCCCCAAAATGTAGGGCGAAACGTTTACCGTCGCGCGATCCTTTTGCAAATCGACCAACATCTAGAAACCTACGTATCTCTTCAGAGGCCCCATCACTCATTTTCTATACACATTATTCAGTATGTTTATATGCCAATAGTGTTCCAAAATTAATTCGACAAAAGAATATCAATGTTTCAGATTATATCAGCTTCCGCTAACATACAGTTGACGTAGAATAGCAGAAACAAAATAATTCAATGTATCGCCAGTGGGACATTCGACAAAAACGTGTTTTGATATATGAATGCCATTTTACGGAATACAGAAAGATGAATCAGATGTAACGATTATTTATACTGTAACTTTGAAATACGACCCATATGGGCACCACCTGGTGGTGACAAAAATATTAGAATACTCTTATTGTAATGTATCGTTCTACTTTTAAAATGTTGTAATAAAAGCCAGCCATATGTCATACTCTTATAAAACTGCATGTAAAAATCAATGTATGAGATTATTCAAAACACTAAACGTCCATTATATCGAAACTAAGATTTTCCGATTGTCTCACTATTGCATTGATGTAGCGATATCTTATGAAATAATGCTTGTTCGTGTTTTTCTAGGAAACAATATTGAAATAATACTAAACACTGATGATTTGAAATTGTAATAAATACACATAATTTTATAACGGCTCAAATATAGTGACAATTATTAATATTATTATGTACCGCATTTTGTTTTAGGTCTTTTATCACTTTTATTCCTTGTGCAATAGTTGTATGTATTTAATATACATAATAAAAAAAAAATGGATGTCTCTTTGCTTGTGTGTCCTTCCGTTGCCGGCAAGGTGATTCCGGGGTCATCAAAGGCTCTTCGATTCCTCGGCGGAATCTATTTGCGACGGGGAGGAAGGTTGCAGATGAGACGGGTCAGTCGGATGAGAAAACAAAAAAAAATACAAACCACGCGATTTATCTAGAATCTAGACCAATTGGGTTACCAGTGTATTGTTTATCCTGTTTCATCCGATGTTAAAACAGAAAGTGTACGCGTTTCATACCATTGTTTTATGCTTTTCCGCTTTCAATTTGAACTCTGAATCTCAATAAAAAATATTGTATATCAGTAAAAAATGAAAACACTAGCAGTACGCTAATCGCTATATCCGCGTGTCTTGTTTTAAGATTGAATCGGTAGCTGGTGCTGATAGTCGAACACATCAGAAACATATATTATTATTTAGTATTATCCATCCAAGTTACTTTTAGGAATGCTTTCGTTTCACTCTCTTCAAGCTCGAGGATCGATTTCAATATTGAAATATTTTTCTCTTCTTCTTCGGGCCCGAGTTGATCACCTTGATATCCATAAGACTTTAAGCTTGCATGCTCCTAGTTTTCACCTACGAGGTCGTCGCCAAGGACAATCATTTTTTTTTGTCAGAACTTGTTTGTCACGTAGGTCTTTTGAGTCGCCAGTCGCAAGGGCTGTTCGGCTGATGAATGCACTGCCTGTTGAGGTGGACATCTTCGGCAGTGAACTTGGTGTTTTGTTTCTTTTTATGTATCTAATGTTTCGGTTCTATTTCATATATATATATTTTTTTAAACTTTGAATAATATTTTAATACGATTAACGACGTATTGCATTATATAATTTGTTAAGATTGCTTAAATGCATGCTTCCGTAGAATTATAATAAAAACATATTGCTTCGATGAAATATGTATGTACATATAAAATTTTAATACAACTGCAAGCCATCTCCAATATGAAACAATTCTAATTGTGACAATTTTTTTTTATCTCATTCACCATAAAATTCTCAGCGTTTTGAGAGCTACGCAGTTTTATTTAAGATTTTAATTTCGAAAAGAGAATCTTTTTGACCTACTCATAAGTTTCGTTTATTTATTTCGCACGATATGATGCAATAGTCTTTTGGTTGAATGCATTTATAATTATATAGGTATACATATACTATATCAGCGTGTTATGTTTCATTTGTCCTGGGGCTCTCGTGTGCACCCTAGATTATCCTATTATGTATTTCTGACGCTAAGTATTGAATTTGGTTTGTTTATCAAAAAATAACACTTGTAAAATGTTATTTATACAATTTGGTTTTAAGAATATTATTCGAACATTCTAGGACTATATAACCGTATACTTAAAATTATTACACTATTTCAATAAAAAATATTTTATAATTCACGGTTTCATGCTATAAATATAAGTGCGGTATTTATAACTGTCAACAAAAACATCCAGTATTTTTGAACTGATTTTATTACTGCTACAGATTTATGTCACTTAAGGATTTTGTTTTTCATTCGCTGGCAAAAAATTGGACCATGTTAATATTTACGGAGGGTTGTCAGCTCATTATGAAAAAATATTTGTGGAATCTGACGTAATGCGATTTGTGTTTGTGGCAATACATAATCATACATATATATTATATATAAAATAATGATAAATCGCAGACCCAGCCCGGCGTCGGATTTGCATTCGACCCATTTGTCAGCTCGAAGAAATAATACTATTATATTACTTTACGTATTTTTTTACTCGTGATCTAAAAATAATTACTAATGTTAATACGGCATTGTCGCTGTTGGTCCCGTAGTCAAGTCATTCAAATCCCCTAACGATCACTTCCTCACATTTTCAACCGATTTATGCGTTTCGTTCAAAGGCTTAAATGTCTGTAATGTCTACTCAATCAATTTAACTACTACCTACTCATCCAATTAAAAAAAAAACACGTTATTTTGTGTACAAAAACAATATGAACAGCCTTGATTTTACCTATGCTGGTTTTGATAAACATTGTTAACCATTTGTATTTAGTTTAAGAGAAATTAATGCGAAAAAATGATTTCAATACAATAATAAATAATGCCAATCCGTAATTTAGGGACGTATGTAGTTCCAAAACCAACTAAAACAACCTTCTTGTTAATTTTACTTCAAAAACTATTCCCAAACAAAAAATAAATATTGTTACAAAGATATTTTTTATCGATCTGTTATTTTATCGATTACAATAAGTTTAAACTATCAACGTGCTTAGTTTCACAAGAAATCGCGCCATCGCCAGAGCTACATATGATTGAACGAGCTTTTATTCACTTTTATACCAAACTAACAAACAAAAAATTTACGTTTCACTTTACTTACTTGAAAATTTCAATTTTTATTTTAATATACATATACATATATATGTACATATGCATATTTATAAAAGACCTAATTCGGTAAGTAAAATACTAAACTTGAGGAAAACGTTTTCAAAATTAAAAGGAGTCAGATTCAATCAATGTGTGACTGCTCTGATCACCAAAAATACACTAAATCAGCGTTTCTCAACTTTTTTTGGCATGTGCCCCCTTTTGAGTTTAATATTTTTCTGTGCTTCCACACCATTCCCTCCCTCAATTTTATAATAGAAAAAAAAGAAAGAGTGCATATAAGAATTATACTTTATTTAATAATAATTACAACATGTATTTCTCATGATAACAAAAATGTACATTGGAATTTTGTGTGATTTAGCATGATGCAAACCATAGGGAGCCTTGCAAACACGTGCAAGATTCCACCTGTCATTGTTTACGAAGTGTAAATATTATATATATTCAGTCTGATGAAAAATAAAATGTATCTTTTATTCCGACTGTGACTCCCTTAGCCTTCTCCACTCTGACAAAATTTTCTCATGTCTGGTAAGCTACTCTGGCTTAAAAAAAATGTTGAATTTACAAAAAAAAAAAAAATTTTATGGTCAAGTGCGTGATAGTCTTCAATAGGGTTGGATGAAGTACATGATTAATTAAAAACTACCAAAGTATTTTTTATTAAAAATAATAATTTTGGTTCATAAGACTTGGCACACTCTATCTGATCATTCGTATGACCATCGGATGGTTGGTACATTACGATAAAAATATTAGTTAAATTACACATAAGGGAGTTAAAAATAATACTTATGCCTTCAATATGTTTTGTTTGCATCATTTATATTTATTGCTTAGCAATAATTTTGTATAATATAGAAAATATATACAAAAATTCGACTGCAAATCCTTGGAAAAGATTCTTTCTAATCGTCTTGTATTGTTTTCTCAAAGGCACCCGACCGACCGGCTGCTACCTGAAATGGTAAAGCATTGATTCGCTCGTATTTTAGAGGCCGAAAATGGTACCTTATTTTGTATTGGTTACTTGGTTAAAAATTTTGCCTATCATTAGAAAACAAAAGATTAGTCAATGCCCATGTTGTAAAAGGGACAAGTAGGTTGACAAACATTCTACACGGTGTTTAGCAGTGTTTTATGAAATGCTACATATGTATGTATATTTGTAGGTATAACGAATACATTTAGTTGGCTTATTTGGATTGTATGCTATGAAGATAATTCTCCGTTTGAAATTTATATAGGTTCGTCAATATTTATTTATCTTCCAGAAATAATATTTTTGCAGAATCTTTCATCTAAATCACGGGTTGCCAAACCCATGGGTCGCCATGTTATATAGCCAAATAAAAAAAATATTGCATTTTCGAGGTTATTTTAAATTACCTTATTAAAATGCCATTTTGAATTGCACGGGGGTCGCGTGGCTTTTATAAAAAGGGGTCGCCCCCTGAAAAAGGTTGGGAGCCTATGATCTAAAAGCTTCACCTACAAATCGATTATGATAATGTAAATGTAGCAGCCAATGTATTTGTAGAAAACGTTCCATTTTGAAAATAGATCTAATAAATCATAATAAAGTCATAATAGTAACATCATCATCATGATAATTATTTAACGAATGCGGTGTATACCTACATGAACGTACACTTATAAAATGTTCCTCATAGTTACTATCGACATTCGTTATAATACTTAGAATCAGGAGCTTATTTTTCATTATTTTATTATTTTCCAAGAATGGTTATTTAAATAAATATACATATGAAAATCAATATTTTTATGAAGTTAAACTACTAAGATCAATATCGCGGAGTTGAGAAATATAATCGTTCCACAATACGAAAAAATATGGTGGCAATATGTGGGAGTGGCCTTAGAAAACCGTCATTAACACAAGATCACGACTGACTGTCACAAAAATATTTGAACATGAAAAATTTTTCAACAGCCAAAATAGTGCACCTATTTTTCTCAGAAGATATCCAGCGAACGGTTGATTTAAATTATAAAATGTTGGCTAATCCAGCATGTTGCAATGTTTCACTGTTTTTATCGAAAATAAAGTTTTGTAGAATTTACTTGCATGCATGAGAAATCTGTCAGTAAACTTATACCTACGCTCGGCCTGGCGTGTTGGCCCGCGGAGCCTCCTAACAGAATCTTCCGGGCCAGACCCATTGGCCTTTAGATTGCTAAGCGTTAGAGTTTGTTATGCTTTGTGTTTCCCATGAGAGCCATATGGGCAATGGTTGAAAAACGCTGCTTTAAATCAATACTGCCCTTCAAATGCCACACCTTCTACAACCCTATATTGACTTCATAATAAACTGACTAAGTTAGCTTATATTACTGTAAAACTGACAGCAATAATAATACTTGATCTTATTCTTTCAGACGGTTCTTCATTGGGCATCAAAGCAAAATCGTGAAGATATTGTCAAAATGGCAGCCGGAATTCGAAAATCTGTAGTAAATGTTCGCAGTGTAAGTGTTTTAAACATATCATTTACTTAGAAAAAAAGCATAATTTTTGATTGGTATAAAATGTAACAGGACAGAATTCAGAATTGTCACAAGAACAGAAAAAAGCATTTAAATTCTACCTACATTATTTTCGATTGCTAGACATTTATCCAAATATTCATCGTCGCTGTCTTCGGTTTTAATGTTCACGGGATCAAATCCCAGTTTTTTTAAATAAGTTTATGGATTTGTGCCCAAAATTATGGATGTCCAAAATTTCCTCTCACCTATCCAATCTTAAAAAGAATTTTAGAGAGAGCATTTAGCTGACTACTGGTAAAACCAGCCCTATCCTTTCACACTCCCGAAACAGAGAGGTTCAGTGACTGAATAATGAGCAGTTAATTAAGATTTTTTTAAATATTATTTCTTTCTCATGTAGAACATCTTTAGCTCAGAAAATAATATTTATACTTGTATTGTAATATTTCATAAATATGTATTTTTATTTTTTCATATATTGACTCTTCGGACAATGCAGAATGGGGTAAGCTGAAACTATATACTGGAATATACAATAAATCCACAATCATTTATTTTCTCTTAAAATTAAAACATACATATATAATATTTATTGCGTTATTCCAACCTATTGATCAAAGTCAATACTTATATTTTTTTAATATACATTTTTAAATCCTATTATGAATGAAAGCTTTATTTCAATATAAACTTCAATGATTTTAACTAAATATTTTATGGACGTAGTTTTAAAATTAAAATATTTTAGCTGTAGAAAAATTATTTATTGCAAGTGAAATTATCATCCATCAGAATGTGACCCTTTTAATAATACAAAAACAATCAACACCCAAAAGCTACTATTATTTGACTCCATTTAAATATGCTACTGGGAAATAACAGCTATGTGGGATGATCAACGGCACTTGAAGTATTTACAAATAATCTAAAGTTATTGAAGTAAAGTTAAAAATGTAGCATTTCACCTGACGTTAAAACACTCCTTAATTTCACTCCAGATTTTCATCATGCATATATGTATACATAATAATAAGTTTATATGTTTACTCAATAATAAGCTCTTTTAATGTTCCAGGGTTATACTCCTTTGCACATTGCAATGCAGTTTCGTAACGAACAACTTGGCAGCCTCCTTATAGAAGTATACGGTAAGTTTTTCATATGACTAATCTTTTCCTTTTACACTTTCACCGACTAAAATAATTACACAATTATTGGTTATTTTACAATGTCAGTTATCTAACTTTTACACATCCCTTTTTTAGTATCTATACGCGTATGAAATAAACAATCTTATACTAGGCTTATATCACTATACTTCCATTTCAGACATCTAAACTTTACCTTTTAAGAAAACTGTAGATGAAGAAAAATTATTCTTGACAGTAAATTAATGTTTTTCATTTACTTAGTATCTTCCCTTAGATGCTTATACCATCCAATATTAATCCGTTTATTAATATTTTAAAATATTATTTCAGGTGCTAATCAAAACCTCCGTGATTGGTCAGGAAAAAAGGCACACCATTATTTGACCAATGAAAACATGTCGAGGTCAGATGATATCGGCATTAGTAAGTATCACCATAAGAAAGGTTTCAACAGTTTACGAACAAAAATAATAGATAAATCTTTGTATAATACAATGAAATATTCATCACAGAAAAATTTCAATAAAACAAAGAACACATATAAAGTTTCAGACTATCAGTCTGAATCAAATTCAGAAAAAAAAATAAAAGCCAAACCTAGTTTTTTGAAAAAGACTTTCCTTCCAAAAAAATCTGTCTTAGAAGTGGTGACACTGGTGAGGTAGCTTATATGATCAGTAAACTGGAAAAATTATGCAAATTAATTAATCGCAACTAAAAATTAGTGATATCAATCTATTTCATATTATATGTATTTTAAATAGAGATGTATTAATTTCTTAAAACAAAATAACATGTCACTCACTAGACCAGTATTATGGGAATTTCTGTCATTGATAGATATCACTGTTAAAAAATAATAAGACATTTTTGTACTTATTCCACCATAAATTTATAGATCAGGATGGCTCTTCGTTAGTATTTTCAACTGATGAAACTAATGATCAGTTGAAAATGCTCACGATGAGCAAAACCGGTCTTGATCTTGATTGATGGTGAACACCATAAAAGTGAGATATCACTGTCTCAAAATCTGAAGCTTTTCACTTGCCTTCAAATGTTTAACCCGATATTGATTGATAAGAAGGATCCCACATTTCATTTCTATAAACAATGAAATCAATTATTATATAAATAAGATTGTTAAAATATGATTTTGCAATAGAAAAAAAAATATTTTATTTTAAATATAGAGTATATTTGCTTTGTTCCGCTGAATTGTTCTCCAATGATGATTTTCATTTTACATACAAATTTGTAAAAAAAAACATTCTAACGTAATATGCATGTATTGATTTTTGTATTTTCACAAGAAACAATTGACACCTACGTAAAAGGTCAGAACTGTGTTTTTGACTATTTTGAATTCAATAATTTTAAAGGATGCATGTTTTGCTAAATAAAAAAATATTATTTTTAAAATATCGACTGTCGTAACTTACACACATTGGATAATTGTCCTTTCGCAAAGTACAGAATAAATAGTCGTAAATGAAATTTCACAAAAAATAGAGAGCAAAATTACGATGTCTGAAAGAAACAAATTTTTGGGAATTACCAAAAAAAATTATTCCGGGATTTAAAATAGGAGTGTGACCTTGTATAAGGTGTCAAAATTGTTCATTTTGTATATTTTTTTGTAGTGGATTTTCAAATTTAACATAATACAGATATTATAATAAGGTAAATTTTGGTATATTCTAGTATTTATAACCAATATAATTCATCTATGATATGTTTTTTACAATTTATTAAAAATATTCATCTGAATTTATTGCATGGCTTTTATCACAATTTATATCTCAAAAATGAATAGCAGCTGTATGAGTCCGATATCAAAGAAAACAAGCTATAAACATATACCTATTGACACTTAAAAACTACAATTGGATACATTTTTGTTATAATCAATGCTAAATTTAGTCCAGCCTTATCTTCGGGTGAATACAGTAGGTAATTTTTAAAGATTGGGTTTCTTACTAACTTACTGGTTCCTTACTAGCATGCTGTCTATTTTATCAACTTTTTTATATGTAATTATATAAGCAAATACCTATATTATTAGTATTAGTATAAATCAGGCACGGGCAAACTGCGGCCCGCCATCATAAATCCTAATTCTAAGTAAGAATATTTTTTTTACATTTTTTTAAAATAATATTGAAATTCAAATAAAAAAATTTCAAGATATTGAGTGAGTATACAGATATTCCTTTTCACAGTGAAATTCGATGGCTTTGCTTGGAAAAAGTGCTTCGAGGAGTTCGGAATATAAAAAATATTATAATTTTATTTTTGGAAATGAAGAATGTTACGGATGTGATTTTGCATTTACTCTGGACATCGTGCCACACTTAATTACTATTAACTCAGTGTTATGAACGCTCTGAATGACGATTTTTCACAAAGATTTGGTGACTTCCGATAAATTGAGACAAGTTTGGCGCTAGTAAGCGATCCATTTTCAATAGATATTAAAACAGTATTGAAAAGGCTACAACTTGAGATTATTGATCTGCAATGTTACACTGATTTAAGAGAATTACACTGTCGTGACGAAATCTGCAAATTTTACAATGATCTTAATACAGACAAATTCGACCAACTTAAAGATTTTGCACGAAAAATGTGAACAGACATTTTCGATCATGAACCTCAGCATAATTCTGATTCCATCTTCCTTTATGATCATTCACAAGCAGTTTTAAAAATATCAACTAAAAAATGAGTACCTGAATTTTAAAAACAAGTTGAAAAACTTCAATCTTTGAAACAGCTTCATTCTTCTCATATTTTTTTTGAAAACTTATTTTTCGTGATAATAAATAGAGTACACCCGGTACTCTCTATAAACGATTTTTTTCAGTGGTTTCGATTTTATGTGATTTTTTGGACGGCACCGTGATTTATTCGTAGGTACGCGATTTTTTCTTTTACAGCTGGCAAAATGGTACGCAAACTCATGCGATATTATTGGTGACTCTGCTCTGAAACTTATTTAAGCACAATGCATTTATAAAATTCGTTGATTAGCACGTTTCCCGGTCGTAAATTTTATCACATAGAGTAAATGCACTTCAGATGTCCAAATATTTTAAATGCACAATAATAAATACGAACTGAATATAGAAATATTATTTTTGAATAAAAATGGGTATGTTTTATGTATGTTTTTATGCAAAAAAAATTGTTTAGGTCGAATTTGAAAAACAATTTTTTTTTTCTTGTATTTTGAATACTTTTTATCGCAATTTTTTAAGGTTTTTGAACCTATGTATCTTTTGAACCTATGTATCACGTAAAAAACGATTGGCTGTATATCTAAAAATGGTATTTTATTTGCGGACCGGCCCGCTGCTCATTTTGAATTATTGGAATTGGCCCTCCATCCGAAAAGTTTGCCCCCCCCTGGTATAAATATTAGTATTTTTTTCTTTTATATTTAATTAAGGGCACTTTGAATATTTGATACATTTTTTTAATGTATCGAGTCCCGTTGCTTTATTATTTAACATAATTATTTCAATGATTTATAACACAATGAATAGTTTTTAACAAGTTACCTCTTAATACTATATATCAACAATTAATGATTCCATAACAATATCATAGTAATGCCTAATTGGGAATTATTATTTTGAAACAGTAAGTTTTACTGGCATTAACTCTTTCAAAATGAAAAGGTAATATTCAATATTTTTGCATTCTTTAGCGCAGCCTGTGGTATAACATTAAAAATTCCACCTAGATGTTTAGCAAATATAAATATTTTAAAAGATCATATTGAAAGTAGTCATATTATTTATAAATAGGTTTATAGGCTGCTCGTTTTAAAATAATTGCCTCAAACTATATAGCCCCCACAGAGAACTATTAGTTTTTAGTTAGTTGCATGCTTGTGTAAATATATTAGAATTATAATAGTCATTATGTCATTTGTCTGAACAATATGGAAATATTAAAATGTATTTCCTACACAATTAAGCAATATGGAAATATATATATTCATACTGTTTTATATATAATAATTTCAAATGGTTAAATAACTCAATATATTTTACTTTGTCTATCTTCTTTCTAATAAAATTAACATATTTTTTGGGGTTTTACTTCATTAACCATTGGTTTGTTTTCCACCTTTTTACCAATCCTTTTTTATTATTTACAGTTCACTATGTCAGTCTTAACATATATTAAATAATTATTTCATGGCAGAACAAAAATATTATTTGGTATAAATTCCAACTTTTCATATCTACAAATGTGTACCAAAATTTGCATACATACATAGTACCGTAACATTTTTCTATCTACTTAACTGATTACTGGCAGTTTGGTTAGTAAAAAATAAATGACATACCTACATATTATGAACAATATTTCTTATTGTCGAGGTTTCATATAATATTTTACAGGATTGTTATTTTCATAAAAACTTCTGCATGTTGATTTATTTGAGTGACGGTATTAAAATTTTACTAACAACCTTAGATGCATGAGATGTAAGTACTTTTTTCTTTTATTTCAGTGTTTTATTTTCATGTATTTTTTTTAGTTATTTAGCTATGGCATTCTGGTGTAATTTATTATTGCTTTTTTTATTAATTCATATTAACAGCTAATTCGTATAATTAATTTTTTTTTTTTTAATTTCAGAAGTCAAATCCCGAAAAAAGTATTCTGGTGAGTAAATTTAAATTCACACCATATTTATACTGGAACCCTTACTCCAGCCACTTACTCACAAACCGAACCATTGATTACCATCATCAAATTGTTCATTTGATTCACTCCAAAAATCCTAAAAATTCCATTCTTGATCATCCATGACAAAGGAGGCTGTAGGAAAACAAATGAATCACTTTTTGTAAACATTCATTTCTTGTGTGGATTTAGGAACCTTACTAAATCCTTTACTTATATCCAATTTAGGTACTAGGTATCTTTTTTTTTAAATCATTTTTTGTAAAGATAAAATGACGTAAGATGTAAGGAATATATTTTCTGGGTGTTTTATGAAATGATTCTATTTTCCAGACTAGTTCATTTACTATAAAGATTAGATTGTTTAGATTTGTTCCTAGGCCTAGTTGTTCAATGTTTTGTGTTACATACCATCATTTTTTTTTTTTTTTTTTTTTATTTTTTTTAAATTTTATAAATAAAAAAAATATTTGGCATTACAGCTTACGCCAATGCGCCAAATATTCTTAATTGTGAGAGTCATACGAGATTAACTCGATGATAAGTAATAAATCAGTTGTGCACAAAATCAACGATAAATAACATACACCCAGCCCAAGATCTCTTTTTTTCAATTGAAAAAATCTGACCTTGCCGGGAATCGAACCCTGGTCTCCAGATCGCTAGGACAAAGCTCTTGCCACTAGACCACAGGGACCGACATATACATAAGAATAATATTAAAATTTTGATTTACAGAAAAAGATTTGAGTTTCTTGCGTATTGGATCACTTAATATGAGAGTCAAGAAAACTACATCAGCGTTCAGCAACTTTCTTGGAGTGGGTGCTGGAGGTGTACGTAATATGGGTGTAGGCATCAAGAACCTCAATAGCCCGACTGCACGGAATAGTACACCGCTTGACTTCTCTCAAGAAACTTTTTCTAAAGATGCCATGCATAAATCTTGGGGATCGGCAGATAACGTCCAGGTAAAATATTATGTTGTCATTCAAATGATTTGAAAGAATATTGAAGTGGAAAATTTTAATTTAAATTATTGTAATGTGAAGGAAACCTAGATGAAAATAAAAACAAAACTCAAACATAAGAAAATAAATATTGATTATTTTTCTGATCTGTTTTGCATATGAAAAACAGCTTTTCTACATTTTTAATTCATTGTTATTATAAAAACTATATAAACGGATAACAATATTTTAAATAGTTGCTTTACAATTTCAATAGCTTACGCTGGATAGTTCACATTGAACGTAAGTATTGATTATTTGACATGATAAATAAGTTGAAATATCATTTTAAACTTAATACAGTATATAAAATCAATTTTAACTGTATTTTTTTTTTTTCACCTAAAATTCCAAGCTTTAAAAAATTTTAACGAAATACTCAGGAATCAAGCTTGCACTATCTCATTTTCATGTGCTTTCATGGCTGATGATATATCGAATAACTAGTTATTGTAAGATTTAATAAATCTTACCATCCATTTTATTCTATATTTACTCCAATTCTTATTTGGAAAAGGCATTATATAGCTATTTTTAGCTATAATCAATGCCTGTGAATCAGAATTCTCAAAGGAAACTAATTAATCAATGAATACAGGCGTCCTTCGCCTTTGGCATGTAATTGGTTCCTGAAAATGTGTGTGAATGTTTGAAGGTATATGGTTTTAAAAAACATAAAAAAATGTATTTTACAATATTTATTTATCAAGTTAACGATGCTTTTCGAACGCACTTGAGTTTGACGTTCTCCATTGGGATCATATTCTTCCATGATATTCAAAAAAATTTCAAGATGCATCGAGGATTTTCAAAGTTTTGATGATTTTATAAGGTACTTCTTCCTCACTTTCATTGTGTGTTTCATTTTACTCGTGTTGGTTAATTTAGTTTTCAATTGAGAGGGGTACTGAGCGAGACTCAGTTAACATCTTTGCTGTCGGCATCCAAGATACGTTCATTCATTCCGCTAACTATTTCATCTATCATGGTTCCCAAAGTTTCATAAGAATTTATTGTATAGTATTTTTATTTAACGGGGACTTGGGCGGTAAGCCTAATCCCTTCCATCTTTGTGAGTAACCATAAGAATTTATGATTACACTCATGGTATATAAGCATAATTGTTTCCAGGAACCTTTCATTGTTTACTCTTTTATTTCAGTCCATGCGTTTCCAATATTGTAAAATTT
Organism: Himalopsyche kuldschensis; assembly: GCA_028554975.1. NCBI lineage: Eukaryota > Metazoa > Arthropoda > Insecta > Trichoptera > Rhyacophilidae > Himalopsyche > Himalopsyche kuldschensis. Next base: position 9,812,621 of record JAHFWI010000038.1, read on the forward strand.
TTATCTTTCCAATATTACTTAACTGCCGTAACAATTAAAAAGTTAACTGATCTTTTAATATTATTGCAGTATGCAAAACACATGAAAGCAATTCTTTATCTTTCCCTTTCAATGCTTTGGGATTTTCTACATGATATACTAACATCGACTTAATTTTAATTTTAAATCAATAGCATAGCTACCACCAAGAAGCAATGTCAATCAGTTTTTAGAAGGTTTATGTCCAGGAGCAACTGGCTGGTACAATTAGGCATATTTTTCCAAAGAATAAATATCTCCAAGAAGTATGCTACTCTACTGCATGAAATCAAACAATTTATTCATTATTGACAAAAATTTGCGAAAGTAAAATGTTCAAAAATCAAGGGGCGCCTGTATTCAATTTTAGCACATTTTACATCATTTACAATGGTCTAATTGAATTTTTTAGGATGAAGAAAACAAGCAAATGCCGTGCCCACACACCAACAAAGTAAAAAGAAAGGTTGCCAAGAAGGGTCCTGACTATGTCAATGCGTGGAAGAGTAGAAGTACACCTACTACCCCACATCAAATCCGATCAAAATTAGACAAAGAAGACTCGGCAGAAAATGTTTCTCCATCTCCGTCATCCAGCATAGCTACCCAGCAAGACTCAGATTCTGACACTGCTTGTGGATTCGATGCTCAGTGGCAAGATCAACCAAAATCTCGCACTAACTTAGCTCAATAATTAACAAGATTTCTGCAGAATTGGATGATTATTTATTTTGAAAAAGTATTATTCTTAGACTTGTAATAAATACTAGAAATTTTATAACATTTTTTTTCGTATATGTAATCAGTAATTATTTTTTAACCCTTTATAGGACGAGGCTATTTTTTTGCATTGTTAATGAAAACTTGATTCAAGTCGATTAATATCCGCCTATGAAGATAGGATAAATTATTTAAAAAAAACCATAGTCCCTTGTAATAAGCTACATGGGGTGGTAAATTATAATACCACCTTACGTTTAGGAAAACAACGAACTGTGAATGCAACACATCAACGTCTACTTGCTTTCGTAGAATTCAATTGTTTTACAAGATTTGTACTAAATAAACAAATCAAATATTATGAAGTGTAAATTATTGAAAATTATTTAAAAAAATATAAAACATAAAATTCAATTGGTGTGATATGGCGTAAAACATGTTTTACAAAGTGCTATTTCCTACGAACTGCATATTAGATTGCTGCGTTTTTGATTTTTTCTGCGCCACGTACCAGTAATTGGTAAATAATTGCCAAGATTACGATGTCTTATGGAGTTTTATATTTTTTTTGCCTTGTGGATTTTCTCATCACACCTTGCATTTTTGGAACTTTTTCCACTGAATCATCCAATTAAATTGTCGGCAAGCAGGGTTCTAATATTTAGATTTTAATAATAGATGTTTTAGACATAATTTGAACTCAAATAAATACAATAAAAACGAAAATAAAATATATTAAGTCTTCCTATAAACCAACAAGAAAAATTTCGAAAGATTTTTAGGCTATTTTCTGAGTTTATCATACAACAACAGTATGTTATCGAAACTCAATTTCAGTTTTAAAATATTATATACATCCATAGTTTCAGCAAAATTATAATATTACAATAGAATACGTGATATAAATATTCTAAAATTTAAAATTAGAAAAAAACTAATCTGTCAAATTTGACACTTGTGTAAACACTTTTCACGAAATACTCGAAACTACGGGCATCAAATACTTCTTTAGTATTTAATACTAATCTATGAACATTCAAAAATATTAACTTCACCTATTTCAACCCCAAAGACGGTTTTCAATCGAAAAAATCAAAGGGTTAGGTCAAGACACGTTCAAACTGCGTAAAATCGCGCGCGGGAATGCACAGTGGTAAATATACCTACCATTTTTTTTTTTTTTTGTGACAACTCCCAATGTCGGTTCCATCCAGACCTATAGTCGTATTAATATTGACCACTGTCTGTTTACCTAACAAAACAGGTGCATATAGATCATTTTAGATGGAAATTAGTAGAGATATTGACTTTTATTGACATCGGTATGTATATTTACCACTGTCCTATAAAGGGTTAAACTACTGATTTTGACACCAGTTTTATTTTTTAATTCGGATTTTTGATAAATACAGTCCTTCCACCAACCACCCTGAAGAATTGACAATTGTTTTTATATTCCTGCCCGCAACATTATACATTGATGAATGAGGGTAATGGTATAGGTGTAAATAAAAATTATAATTAGAACGCACCTCTTTAGGAGTCAGGGTCTGCTGACTCCACAGTCCTGAATATGATCGATGAGCAAATATGAGGGAAAATTTATCTACTTAAACTATCACTGCCACAGGTAGAATGAAAAATCTCTTTCATTGAATATAGGTTTTAAAAAATTTGTACTTTTGCATTTGTATTGATCAATTTATCTTTTAATGGTTATGGGTAAATATAGGTTAAAAATGAATTCTTTTGATATTCATAAATTACTGCTCCTTAAATATTTTCACATACTTTTTCTGCTCACCTCAGTAAGATTTAGTTATATAATAAAAGGCATATGTATAGTCTTGATACTCAAATGAATCTTGAATCTCATTAATCCCATAATACTATTTTGTAGCTATCGGATATTTTAATGATAATTGATAAAGTATAATTTAAAGTTGAACTATCCACTTTATTATAGTAAAACAAGCTACCTGGAATATGTTAATATTTTTATAACCATCACAATAATTATAATAGTTAGGTTAAATACTTTCACATTCGACGTTATTTTCCTATGAGAGAATAATGTATGTCAATATAATTATATTGTATTTGTCTGTTTTGTTGTTTGACACATGTAAAGACGTGGCCATTTGTTGCTTAATTATAAACTACCTTATCTGTATACTACTTCTTTGTTTATAATTTAATGCTATTGAATGATTTTTTTGTGGAATGTGATTTGCGCAGCTATAATACTCTTTTTTTTTAATAAATTGAATTGCATCACTTTTGTGTTTTTATTTGAATAATCATTGATATTGGACTAATGCTCTTATAAACACAGGCGTAATTCATTTTTTTTCAGTAGGGAGTGAAGAAAGTTGTCTGCTTGTTTTGTTTTTATTTATTCAAGGTTATCAATCATCATCCAAATGTACTAGAACCATCAATTTCGATCAATGGATCAGGTGACAAAAAAATTTAATGAAGATGTGAAAAGGGCTCTATTGGAATATATTGAAACAAGCTTCGAAAAGTGACAGAAAGGTGGGATGGCATATCCTTAGATTGAAATTATCTTTGAAATGGATTTTTTGTTCCATTACGTTACATTTTGATGATGAATAAATATCAAAGGCAGATCATTCACTGTAGTTTTATTCAGTCTACAAAATAGTTCATAAAGTTGCTTGATGTAACCAATATTTTAAAAAAGATTACAAATTAAGAAAAATCAGGGTTAGAATGTAAATTCATAATTTATTTATATTTTTTATAAAAAAAAAATAATACTCTCATATACAAATCATTAAATACACATTTTTCACCTGATTAGTAAAATAAACCTTACATTAACTGTCGATAATATTAATTTTAGCTTAACATTATTTGGAGTATTTTAGCTTCTAGTCAATTATTAACAATACTGAAATCTACATTAACCATTTGTGTTAACACCTTAGAGACCGCATAAAAACAACAATTTAATCTAGGACCGCATGTTTTTAAAGAAATTCACACTTTATTAATATGATTGTATTTTAACAGTTGGATTAATTTGTAACTTATAGCGAATCTAGTCAATAGGAGCAGACATGGTAAAAATAAACAATTCATGGGGATGTGTAATAAAATCAATTGACGCTACAGAAAAATTGATTATAATTTTCAAGATATGATGTATCGTCTTCGCGCAATTTTTTTAAAAAAGTTCAAAAATGAAATCGCATAATCTGTCCACGAACTAAACGAAAATGAAATGAAGCGTAGGCTCTGACTTGTGACTGACCAAATAACTCATTTCACCAAAATGTTCATTGTCTATTTTTATACTCATGATATATATTTCTTTTCCCTGTAAATTTTATCACAATTTTAAATTAAAGTCGTGTGTCAACGTCGTTCGGACAATTACCGGCATTCAAAAAAAAATTATGAACAGCATACAAAAAATGGAGGCACGAAACCCAAACGTATCAAACAAAAGTAAGGTGTTGACGAAATAATTACGTGTACATAATTCAAAGTCATAAAAAAGTGTAGAATCGACATCTGGCAAAGAACCGAACCAGTCGAAATCCATTTTGAAGACTCATTTTACTTTGTGAATAAACCGAGAGATGGCTTTGAGTAATACCATGCAAACCGGCATTGCGCGAGACCGGTCCTGAAGGTGTTAATAGGACAATGTTTTAAGTTAGTTACAATTATTATTATTACCATACCAGATCCATATAAATATTTTAACTGTAAAATTGGTTAAAAATGGAGTGACCTAAATTTTTGTTGAAATGATAGAATTTTTAACAAACTGAAGCACTAAAACATAACCTTTAACAATTTATTTTTTAGAGTAAAAATTCTAGAAAAAATCAAGGAATAATATTTTGGATAATTCAGAAAGACTATTTAACACCACAACTCAAATTAAATAATAAATATTAAATATAATTAGCTGCTCCTGAAAACCAAACAGTAAAATCATATTTAACAATTTTGCAGGACCATAATAATTATGTGATAATTTACATTAGTCATTAGATCACTGGTATCATTTATTTATAATTGTGAGTTCAAATATTAGAACCAACACATATGCAATTTAAAAGCACAGTTCACAACAAAATATTTCAGACACATGTAAGAATGATTATTTTTTCTTAAATTTTAAGATAATTAAAATACTATAATAATAATAAAATGGCATCCCAGAACAGCAGGCAATAGGGGCCAAGTCAGGAATTTAAAGAACATCATAAACTCAATTTACAAACTATTTTTTTTAATGTGAGGGCCAAATTCTTTTTATGTTCAGAAAATGGATTGCCTCAATATCAGTTTTTGAACCACAATTGAACAATAATATGCATCTAAAGATTCTTTTCCGCCACAGTCAGTGATATAACATATTTATCAATTTAAAGTTTAGATAAGAAATGAATTTCTTCAATGTTATAGCAGATTCACAAATGTTGTCAATATAATGTGACTCGTGCCCATTTTAAGTTTCAACAAAGAAATTCTGATCATTTGTCAACTTACACAAGTTTATAAATTTGGCAAGATAGATGATTCTAGTTAAAAATATAACTTAAAAACTTATCTATGATAACTAATAATATTGAATGTTATGGTAAAATATTATTAGCAGTAAAGTATAAAATACCTAAAATAAAATTTAGAATTTCAGCTTCCTAAATAGTTTCATAAAATTTTGACATATGTACTCCCAGATCATATAACCCTCAAAGAAATTATTACCGACTGCTGTTAAACCCTGTATAATTAAGTGATATTCAATTAACCTCTCAGTTTGTTTGTAAAAAAAACAATAATTTTTTTCTTAGGTAAAGTCATTAACATATTTTAACTTAATGAATCAGTAGGTTGTGGATCCATGTCCTCTCCATAATCCAAAACATCTTCGAGGGGTTCTTCTTCTAGATGTCCACCTTCACCGCAAGCCAAGCATCTGTAGATACAAAACAATTAAATGATTAACCCTTGCCTCAATATATATTTTTTTTCTTTCCAGCAACTCAATAGATTTGAGAAATTGATTGATATCGTACACAACCCTTTTACAATGAGATTAAAAAACTAATTACTAAATATACTACATTATGAAATGTTCTAAACTTTATCTAAGGCACACATACTCGAATATGTACGGTTTTTGTTATATGAATAATTTAAAATTAATAAAAAATTATTTTCCAACCAAGTTGTACTGAGATAGGAGTTGCGCGTCACCTATACAATGTCGAGCTTGACTCGACATATGAGTTCTAGGAGTAAATACTAGATTCACTGATATTAACACCGCAAATCAAAAATATGTTTTCAGCGTCCGGTGGATTATGGTTTAATTTTTGCTGTACATATGTAAATATAAAAAATTTACATCTTATTATATAATGTTTTGAACAGACTATGAAACTAAATATCGAATAAGGTGTTAAATCTAAGGAGTTGTATAAATACCGGCTTTCATCTAATCCATAATTGGAACAGGAATCTCCGATACATTCGCAACATCCATCTTGAAACCATCTGAAATGAAGACCATTTTTGCTTTTAATCACAAGCCTCTAAAAAACGATTTATTTTATTTTGCAGTTGGTCATATTATAATTTACACAATTACAAAATAAACAATAAGACCAATAGGTGAAGAATTAATTGTTGCTCTGAAACATCTAGCGATTTTCTCCAATCTATCAACACGAGGGATATTTGCAATAATTTACAGAGGTATATTTTTAAATTTAACCCTATGAATTTTATTTCCTTGTCAATTTGACTATCGCTTACTGCAGTAGTGAACTGCCTTAAGTCATTTATAGACAACTGCACAATTGGGTCCATTCATATGTTATATTCTACAGAACCCTTCTGAGGGTTTATGGACAATTTTGCAGTTCATGTTTCATGCTGTTTTACATGTACATAGTATTATTTTTTAGGCCACAGAGGCCGAGAGAACTGCAAAATTTTAATTCTGGATTAAAAAAAGTTTTGTTATAAAAAGGATGTGTATGGATGGATTATAAAATTGGTAAATTAATAAAAATAATGAACCAATCAAATTATCAAAAGAATTATCTATGTACCTGAAACTAGATGACCCCATGGATTGACAACTGGCTTTGCATTTATTCCAAGACATACACTGTGACATATAAGCCACAGTACAGTTGACAGCAAGTGAGTTCGGTTTCGTTGCATCCAATTCAACATTTTCTGCAACACAAGACAATATAAATATGGAAGTCCAGTTAAATATTCAGTAAAAAGACAAATGATGGCGGATGCGACTGAGAAGACTGAATCCTGCCTATCTTCTCTTCCGACCAGATGGATTCCTTCGCCCTGAAAGGTTGACGATATATTCGGTGGAGCTACAAGACTCTTATTGTCTTGGGAGGAAGCAAAGATCCTGTCAGGAAACAGAGAATTTTGAGGCCCCGTGTGGTGACTGTTTCCTCTAAGTAAGGAGTGGAAATGTTAAAAAATAACTTTGTACAACGGTAGGGATTCACTCCTAAAAACCTATATGTTAATAATTTAACGACTATGCTAATCTTATGCAATCCATAAACATATAAATATTAGCAATTCCTTATAAAAAATAATATTATGTATTTGATATAGTATGTACTTAAAATACTTACGCAAAGAGCGGTCTAATGGAATAGACATGGGTCTCCAACGTTTGAGGGAGTCAGGTTCTGCGGTAAGTGCCGCAAAAAGACCAGGCACTCCGTCAGGAAATTCTTCTACATATGATTTGTGCCCCATGGGACTGCCAGCTGCTACAACTTCTGGACACATGTCTGAAAAGCCATGATAATTAATCAATAGTAAAGATCACACAGCAAACAAGATTTCACAAAGATGTATATGATAAAGTTTACAACAAAAAGCATCTATCTAATTGAAATTCCCGCTTTTGAATGTAACAAGTACAGATTTAGCCAAATAGATTTTTGTTCTTTCTTTTTCTGACTTTGTAATTACATGAAGTGAATTTGAATATTTAGTATTACCTCACTTCAGTTAAATTCTGTATAATGTGACCTAGTAAAATTGAAAGTCAGCTGAAATAAAAAGTGTGCAGAATAAAATAAAATCATATTTTAAGATGGCAACATCTTTAATGCATATCATGCATTATTTATTTTTAGCTGCATGGTTTTTTTATAAAATTGTTAATTGACAATATGTACATGGTTTGTTGGTTGAATTGAAATTTACTTCGTAATAACTCTTTTCTTCTGGGATAATAAATGGAAATGATTTTAGTTGTAGGACTGTGAATTATTTTATATAGCTATTCACATTGCGCCGTATATATTATAGTACATCTTATATATAAAACCGAAACGGCGTATGTATGTATGTGGGTCTGTAATTCCCTTTTGCATTGTTGCAAGTTGCCATAAAAACGAATATGAAAGAAAATATGTTTGAATTTTTATCGGCGGAGACATTTAGTCAAAATGTAATAAATTAGTCTTCTACCAACTTTTTCCCGGCTTTTATTAATATAATAATGTTTATTATTTACGTGAAGGTATTATTTGACATTTCTTTGACAGCAAATTAGATTTTTTCCTTGAATTTGGACATTTTAATGGGTGAGAATGGGGCTGTCATCAAATTAAATAAAGTTTGTGATTTTATTTTAACTCTATTTTGGATGTTAGATTTTGTGATATAATTATGTCGAATGATATAACATTAAATAATTATTGGTCGCTTAGTCCGAGCGACGCCGGGTAGCAATACTAGTATTTCATAAAACATTTTCACAAAGCTACCGCCGAACTCATTAATATACATATTGCTTCTTTATACATACATATATATGGTTAAAAAGATGTGTTAAATCACTGTTCTAAAGATGGAATGATGTCAAATTGATGTCAACAATATCTGACAATCCTTATCCTAAATTCAAAACATTACAAGTTTCTTTCCGCAAAATTAATAAATTCAGAAGATAGCAATCTTTTGTGAGGGTAGATGAAGTGGTTTTATTGATTTTGATTTAAATTATGTTACAATTTGTAATCGTCATACTAAGGAATGAGGGTGCCACTATATCTATCACTTAAAACCATATAGAGCAAATCTTGCAATATAATCAATTATGTATGAGATAACAGTCAATAAAAGATCTAGTCCCGCTTCCCCAAAGTCTGCGGGTCCAGCTTATTATATTAATTTGTTGTGAATGTATGGAAAAATAAATGTGAATGGAATTTATTTTAGTATAAATCACAAACAACGATGAAGTGACCGATTTTGCGGATATCCCACACTTTTCATACGATCATTTGTTTCTCCAAAGCTGGTTTTAACTACTATCATCGTCTAATATTTTTGAACTATATGTCAGAGTGCCAGCATTGTTCACATCCACACTTCTCCTATCTAGTCACAACATAAAATACTGATTTACACTCATCTAAGAAACTATTTTATTGCATCTGGTTGCGGTTCTACAAAGAAATTCACAATACTGGAGTATTGTTTGGTTATTTCGTTTTCGTAATTTAAGTTTATTCGGACTACCATTACAAGATATCGCCCGTACATCACAAACATAAGAAATTTGATTATTGTTTCATATATGATACTTCAAATTTTGCGCTAATAAATCAGTTCTGGAAGGCTTTTTGAACTGAAGTTAGAAGTAGAACTAAAAGATCAATAACCCTCGAGAGTATGGTGTGTATTAAAAGCATTAAGTAATTACCGTCAATCACAAAAAAGTGTCTTTCCATAATAATTCTTTTGTCAAACAAAAATTCTGAGTGTTAAAGGAAAGTATTCTAGTCTAAAATTGGTACTTTTTTGAACCAAAACATAATTTGCTATGAAAAATATGTTTCAATGGGAAATTTGATAATTCAGCAGTGTTAACTCTACTGCGCATAATATACGCATGGTTGTTTTTTTGATATATTCAACTCATTTTTAAGACTGAACGGCTTTATCCTTTCGCACACAGAGTACTTACACAAATATTCTATATGAAACGAACAATGCCAATTCTATAAGTCAAATGAGAAAATATAACTCTATGGCAAAATAAATGTTTGTTGCCTTTGGTACATATTAGTATTCCACATAAAATCGCATACTCTCACAGTTGTTAGTGATAAAGCAATAAAATATAAATGAAACTTACCAACACATGAACAACACTCAGTGTATAGATAACTTAAGCAATTGTAACAGTCCTTGCAGCATGAGCAATGTGTGAGATCACACTTGCATGACTGAGTTAACATACATTTGGAAACTACGCTGGCACAAACTGCTTCGTTACATACGGCTGTCTCCACAGGCACAAATACTACTGCCAGGGCTATTGATAATATTAATGTCGGCCAAAGGGACATTTCAGGAAAACTAAACAAAAGAATAATATAAGAAAAACAAACACGCATACGCATACACATACACACACACATAAACCCCAGCACAAACTGTATGTAAAGCCAAAGCAAACATTAAATTATCAATAAAATAATTTACAGTGATCGTACACCAACCACTTAAACTATCTTGATGGAAATAGATATAATGACAAAGTTTACAAACACACAAATTGAGGTATCTAAAAGCAAAAACCGATATAACCAATTGGCTCAATGTTAGTACTAAATTATTTTTAGTGTTTCATGCTGAAATTATTAGCTTTATACTATGTTAATCATATTTTATTTCTAATTAATAATAATAGCCCAGTGTTGTATCCCGGTCAACCACAAACTGAAATAAATATTATTTTAAGCTGGACATTTCTGCACTAAAATTATATTAATAAAGTTATTTCCATAACATGCGGAAAAGATCAAATATTTTTTTCGTGTATTTTTATCGCGTTTTGCGTGTTATAAATCATTGATTATGTCAAATTACTTATAGTATAACATGTACGTACCTTTTGTCAGATGGTGACTAAATGTGGTTTAATCTGTTTTTGCTTTTAGGCATCTCAATTTATTTAATGCGTCAACATAACCTTACATACAATTTATGTGTATTTATCGAATGCAATTCAAGTCTAAAGAAGATTTTCGTTGTGTTCCAAGATATTTTATTATTATAAATCGCATGCCATAATTATAAAAATTCTTTTATATTACTAAATTCATTCAAATTATCAAGATCAGTCTGAAATGTTATATGTCAAATTGCGACCTCTAAATTTGCATTTCTATAGACAAATATTTCATGTTTACAATGATTCATATTGTTTACAGAAGGGTTATTTTTCAATTACTATGAAGCAAAATAATCTAAAACAAAAATTCTAATCTATGAAATGAACGGATAATATTTGTACAAACGAACCTGTAATTTGGCTTGAATATCATTTTTGCTGACTGAGATTAAGATTTGATAAACAATAGCTTTACGACTCGGGCTTTATTTTTGACGGTAATTGTGTGTATTGCCAGCTACCTTCGCTTAAAAAAAACTGAATTGCCAAGCTTGAAAATTTTAAATCGAGATAAAGCATCAGTAGAAAGAGCGATATGCATACGGTAGAATAATATGAATACGGTACATTTTACAATAATAAATAAGGAAATTATAATTTTAATTTCGTTAAAGAAATTTGGATTTTACTACCTTTTTTATGATAGCATCCTGTGTTATAATTGTATCAAATATTCAATTTGCTTTTTCAAAGTATAATACAAATTCACTAAACACTTGAAAAACATTAATTTATTGTATTATTTGAATGTCGAATAGTAGGTTCCTGACAGTAAAAGTATCCATATTAAAGCAATGACTCAAATATACAAAAAAAAATTATCGTGAATATATTTATTTTTCGGTAACTAGGTATATAGTAATAGTTAATAAAACCCAAAAAAAATCTTGACTTTTAGGACCTTGCAGTATTTTTTTCTGACAATGTTTTACTGTATGTGAAAAAAAGAGACCTATTGACACTCAATTTCTCGGGGTTTGTATACTCCAACTGTCAATTATAATATAGATAGATACTCATAATTCAACGTTTCGTGAAACATGTAATTTTCTTTTAATCCACAAATTGAACAAAACTTATATTTCGTTACAACAAAACTTGATATATCAAAAATGTTTTAGCTCAATAGCAAGGAACAATATTAAGTATTTTTAAACATTTCTTTTAAATCATAGCGAATGTATTTTATTTACTATGTATGTACACTTTTAACACTTCCTGGATGTCGAATGTATACCAAAATAAGACATAAACGATCATTTTAATGTTTAATTAAAGATGTTATTAGTTTAAAACAGCAAAAAATCTAAATTAGATAAAATAAAATTCCATGGTTTCAAATTGATATAAAGCCACAGCTATTAATTTATTAATAAAATTCTTCTCTTTTATTTAACAAATATATCTATGGACAGAAAAAATCCGCTGATAACTTTAACAAGCACAAAGGAGTCTGTTTCAGTTTCTTACAACTTGTTGTAGAAAACGTAAAAATAGCAAACATAATCAATATGTGAATTGGAAAAAGTGCTATTTATAAATTTACCCGTGGATCATGTGTTCGTATTTATACTGACCAGACAGGGCCGGGCATAGCTTAAAAATAAGTTCCGAAGTTCAACTTATTAAAATTATATTAATTAACACGTACAAACTACTTTACGGCTTCTGGAGTTCCGCAGTAAATATTGTATAGATCTTTTCTACAAATATGTATGAAGAGTAATATTATATGTATATTCCAAGTGCATTAAGCAATCATTTATATCGCCATAATATGGAACAACACATTATTGGTTTTCTTTCCAGCGTAGATTATGTTCGAACTATTTGACCAAGTTCTCGGTTGCAATTTTATTGAACAATGACAGGGATCGTTAACCTACCGCTTGAGAACCCTTGAGCGGTTGTTATGTACAATATCTAAGATATATTGACATTCGACATGCTGTATAGTTTGAACACTAATCTTGTGATCTGTCTTGCTTTTGCTATCTTGAATATTTTCGGCTCTACCAGGTACCTATATATGTATGTAGTAAAAAAAATCATTTCTGAGCGTCAATTATAAATTGAGAAGCCAAACTACGGATGAAAACAAATAGTCGTTTTTGAAAGTGAAAATTGTGAGCTATTTACCAAATTTACAAAAACTTCAATTTATAGTTCGAATATAGAGTAAATACTTTTATTTAGAATATCAAAAATAGCAACAAGTACAACATACTATATTTTCTTTTCATAATTACTTTAGTTTTATTTAGAAAAACGTTTTCCCACCATGAAGTGGTAAACCATGAACCATAGCCATGAATGTGATCCGCTCGTGTCTCGGATGTGTCTGATGGGCTAGAAATTTTCTTTTAATGTTACTTAAAAAGACTCTCGGTCAAGTTTGGCCCTTGAAATCCAACCATTGCAGACGTCTAAACTGTAATATTGTTGCTGGTTGACTGTACATCTTCCAACCGCACCAACTTACAACATATTGAATCGTTCATATTTTATCAGCCATCAGAAAATATTGGGATGGCTATGGATCATTTTACCATAGGTGAGCCATGATCTAATCGATAAACTCAATGAAGAGAGAACCAGACAATAACGAAGATTCGTAAGAATCATTATAAAAGCGTTAATCAATTTTTTACAAGTATGTAAGTGCATGGATAAACTTTAACCGACTCGTTTTTCTTGAGCAGAGCTTATTTGTGGACCTGAAAACCTAATTATGCCAAAGGCGAAATCCGTATCCGTAGTAAGTAGTATGCAGTAATTTTTTAACAATGCCCATTTTATATCCATTAAAGTTTCTTTTAACTAACATCTAGTTTATAAATTCTGGGCTTTGCCGTCCTAAATATATTATCATTTGTTTGTAAAGTCAAATAATTATTTTTATTGTACATCGATTGAATAACTATTTATTAATTAATTTTGAGTCTTCTGCCGTTCCGTGCGAATAAAGTTTCAACTATTTAATGTGAACTTTGATCGTTTATATTATATACATATATGTATGTAAATTTCTGAATGGTCAACTAAAATTAACATTTTTTGATTATGTTGAAGTAATATTTCATGTTTTGCATAATGGTGCAAAATATTTTGTGGTGAAATTTTTCTTCTTAGACAATATTATTTTGACGTGTTGGCAACTTCGTAGTTCACCTCACCTTCTTGAATCGTAAAAACCAGCGTCTCGGGCTTTCTTTGATTTGCTGTTATTGTCATACTGCGATTAAAATATATCATTTGTGCCATGGAATCATCAGAGCCGTAAGTAAAACTGTGATAGATTTCTTTTTGGCAGACCTTTTAGCTAGGTTTATCGTACTAATAAATATTTTCGATTATTATTGTAGTGACGGCTACAGTTTTTACTACCTTCTAGTAAGGTTTAATATTGTTATTTTCTTTCAATTGAAATAAAACGTATGAATAGAATTAGCCACATATCTGTTAATTCAAAATATTATTCTTCTATTTTGTTTTAATTTTGAACTCTTTCATCAAATGGTAAATTTATATCTGAATCGGCATCTACAAAGGTTTGAATCGTATGATTTTTTCAATGTCAATCACATTTCAAAAGACAATTGATGCTGTCAGATTAGTGACGTATAGAATAACAAAGGTTTACTGAAATACGGAAGCACAAGAAAATTCTACGTTTTATATCAAATAGTAGTGCGTTTGCATGTTTCCTTTAAAACGTCATTTCATAGAAACAGTACCGCCCACCTCTTTTTTACAATATTATTATCACTTAATTGATGTCCATAGAAAACATTAATCTTATTATGTGAACAATTATTTATCTGGGGTTAATACTATTAGTATGGTAATACAGATTGTTTATTGGAATTGGTATTGTTACCAGTTTTATCGAAATCAAAACCGATTTTGTGGTATGATGAATAATTAAAAAGTGTTTTGGATAGGTTATCAACTAAGTTGGTCACAATATCGGTTAGAATTAGCTATACTGATTCAAAGAAAACCACAACATGATCACGAGGTTATGTTAATGATTCATTGTGTATAAAAATATCAACTAGCTTGTCATTACAATCATATTTTTAACTAGCCGGTAACAGCGAATATACATAAATTCATTGATACAAATGGTTTAGATTTAAGTAAACCTAATAAAAACAATCAGCATTATTTAATCAGAGACATTTAATCTAGCAGTATGAACAGCATGTAGAAGCCAATCTGAATCTTAAGTCAAATATCAAGCGTTGACTTTCAACTAAACATTTGATTTAAGATGACTCGGGACAGCAATTTTTGCTATTTTAACTTGTTAAGTTGACCTTTTGTGGCTTAGATCTATCTCATTAGTTGGTGCTTGCATTTTGCTTACATCTTCCGTCCATCTTTGTCAATGACTACTGACAGTGCCAGTCCTCTAGTGTAGACTTATATCAAAACCCAAACACATTATGTTTTTGGTTTGTGTTAAATGGATTATAATTGTCAATGATTTAAAATGAAATGAAAGACAATACACTGAAAAAATAAAGTCATTCGCACAAACTTCTTTTGAAAGATATACTTTTTTAGAATGCGGCTTAGTCCTGTAGTTATTTTGATTAAATTCACATTATTATATATACACTGTAATTTTCATTGTGCAATATTTATATGTGTTTTTATTGGCTTACCATTTTACACTCACAAACTTTAAACTATTTTAATGTTTCGATCTATTTTATGGATAGTAAAAAGAATTATAACAATTGTAATATTTGTGGTACCTTCTGCCATCGTAGTGTTACTTGTTTTTATTGGCTCAGGATTTTGCTATCTGAAACATAAAATCATATAAGTAAATCAAGTCAACTATTACATTATTTAGATGAAAAAGATTTCCACTTATGAAAAATAGGTAAATCATTACAAATATATACTTTAATATTAATTAGAATTTTCTTATTTGCTGTTTACAAATTTGAAATCAACAAAGTACAGATTGATCAAATTATTTTGAATTTTGAATACATAATTATATTTTATATAAAAGTCCGTCATAAGAATCAGCGATCATCAGACGTGTTGGCACTAGAGTTTTATTTAACCGGATGGCTGCCACAAACGTGTTGAGGCGCGAACCTTTCCGTGAACGGGCACGCCAATCATACAAAAAATGACGTCTTTGGACGCTCGCTTTAAGCGGGATTTTACTAACTAAAATCAATTGTTTGAAACATACAAATATTTTGAACACACAACGACATCTATTGTTAATATCTTCCTATATGTACTCAAAATTGAAATAGTTTACAAATAAACATTTAAAAAAGATATATTTAGAACTTTTTATTTTTACAATAAAATATGTGGCGTGTGAGGTATCGCCATGCATGCACATGCTGGCAGTTAAAAAGTAAAGATACGTGAAAGCTAATGTTTATGTATATTGCTGATAGCTATTATCGGATCTTTTAAATAGTTTTATTATCACTCAAGCTCTAACTTCTATTCTAACTATGTGGTTACTTTACTCACCCATTCTCTTCTTTATTTATTTTTCAGAGATGTTATCTGGCCGCCTCTATTAAGCTCCAAGGAATCACTAGGACCTAAGGAGTATAAAGGTATCATAATTATTAATTCATATTTTACCTGATCAAATGTGGTCATTCTGTTAACATTCCCTTTCTTCACGAGTAAGCTTTTATGCTGTGATAAAATCAGTGTGATAAAATATAAAATTTTCAGGTGGTTGTAATTACAATGTAATGACAAAAAATGTTTTCCTCAATTTACTTCTCGTGGAAAATATAAGAAATTCTCTTGATTGAAATAAAAGCATCAAATTGTGTGATAAAGTACAATAAATATAAAATAATGACAAGAAAAACTGAAAATTCCTCTCCGTCACAACTCACCACGTTGGTAACAGTATGGAGGTAAAATGTATCTGCAAAGAATCTGGAGACCTTTACAGGAGACAAAGTTTTAAGATGGACAAAAAACTTAAAGGCAATCTTTTTTTGTGTGGGCTTGAAATGTATTTTCTTCATCCCATCCCATCAATCTAACATTTAAATGTGTTGCATTTTTTTTGTTTTTAATTTTTGCTTACAGTCATCTATTTTCTATTCGAAAGTCAAGATATTAATGACGTATTTTTTATCAAAATCGCATTGAATTATTTACATTTGAAAATATATTTGCATAATAATTTGTTAAAAGCTTATAAGTAAAACTACTGTTTTATTCATGTTTCCTTAGTCAAAGCAGTATTCAATTCCAGTCAATAACTGTTAATTCTATCCCTGTGAACTGTGATAACCTTGTTTTTAAGATTGCAAATCTAAATCCAGGCATGTCGATTCCATTTCATATTTATTTTTAGTGACATAATATTCTTGGTTTTCTATTTTCCTGCAATGCTTTAAATCAGCAGCCACCAAACTACAGCCTGCTGGCCGGATCTGGCCCCCTAAAAATTATCATCCGGCCCCCCTAAAAATTTTGAATTTTTGTATAAATTATTTATATAGAAAATATTAATTTACAAATAAATTTAAGATTTTATTGTGATTTTACAACACGACATGTGTTTCAATTTATCAATTGGGATAAGCATAATGATTATATAATCATATAAATTTAAATTCGAACTGGATTCCAACACGAATTTATTTGTCGACCGGCCTGCCATGTTTTTAAAAATTTCAATCCGGTTCGTTTCTCAAAAAGTCTAGTGACCCCTGCTTTAAATAATGAATCAACTAGCAAAAAATTCACCAAAGCCAGATAATTATGAAATATAAGTGTTAATTCAACTCATAATCCTAATATTCTAGATTTAAAGTAATAATTAAATCAAACAAGACATTAATTTGTATGAATGAATACAATTTATTTATATTTCTTATCAACATCCTGTGATTCTTATGTTATAAGAGTGCTAGTTAGCAACATGGCTGACTAGCCGTAACATGAACTGGACATTTGATTCCAATGTATTTTTTCAAGAATTCATCTGATACTGTTTTATAAATATACATTCCAGACTCGTGACTTCATCAAAATATTTTAATTTTCATGTAATTGAAACAATTAAAAAATATTAAAGTGTGAAGTGAATATATCTGTATGTGGCAGTGTAGATAACGCATTCTCTGTTCTACCTTCGAAGTTCTGATAAGGTTTATATCAGAACGTTCCGAATTACCAAAATTGTTTTAATTATAGAAGTTGTTTTGTAATGGATATAAAATATTACACAACATAAATTTATTGTTTGATTGAATTGACATTTACTTGGTAGAACTCCATTATAATACGGTGAAAAAAAACCCCTATATTTTAATTCTACAGAAACTATTTTATATATATGTTGATAGCTATTTCGGCTTAGAATATGTTATTTTTTTTCACCATATTAAATGTATTGCGTTTACAAATTGTTGAATGTTGTAAAAAACATTACTCATTTTCTACTTACAGTTTCTACTCATACGCGGACTCATAGACATCGTCGATTCGTATCTGGCATTATATATTTGCTATTCACCACAACATTTATATATTTGGTTGCCGGACCATGGGTCGGTTGGGATGGCACTATGTTCCAACATACCGTGTTGACTGTATGCAGTACAGCAGCTTTCATGCGATGGCCGTTGAAGAAATCCATCCTAGTATTGTCACCGCATCGGAGAGAAAGGAGATGGCGGGTAAGTGTTGCTGCCCAATCGAGCTTTTAAATGAATTTGAAACATCTAATTAAAAAAATTGGTTCAGAATAAGATTTTTATAATATTTTTTTTTTGTTATTTCAGATGCAACTATACTGTCTGATTCCATGGCGGTTTTTCAGTAGATACTGGGGTAAAATTGCAGGTAACTTTCTACACTATTATTTCTACTATAAAGTGAAATCTGATTAATTGTTATTACCATGCACTCCATGAAAACTAAGTCATGGATAGAAAATTAAAAAATTATCAGTGTTGTTGCAAAGTAATTTTATATTGCCATACCACTGCCACATTTCTGTATATATCAAGTTGTCTCATGGGGCATTTTGACATTAAACATGTAACAAAATTCTTTTAATTCACGCCTGATAATATTTCTTTTTATTTCTAATCCTCAATAAAAATAATTACATAGATTAAAGAACTCCAATATGTGATTTATTGAAACCAATGAAATATTTTTCAATTACTGTCATATCCCTAGCCATACCAGTACCCAGAAGAGCTCGTCCGCTAGTTTTTGGAGTGTACTGTAAGCTGTTTGGTGTGGATGTTGGTGAATCAGAAAAACCGTTGCGGAACTATCCATCATTGTGTGCTTTCTTTACAAGGTAAAGCTTTTTTTTCAACCATCCCCGTTCACAGTGTGAAGCATATGGACTCCTATTGTAGCTTATCTAAACAAAAGTTTTCTCTATATAACCAATACCCTATGGCAGATGTCTCCAAAATATTTGAGAAACGGATTAAACTTTTAAAAACTTGGGTGGCTGGATGACAAATATATTCTCATTGGGTTTCAGTTGGACTATTAATTTATATGTCCACTACATTCATAGAATTTCAATAAATGAGAATACAGTAAAAGTCCGTTAATTCGAACAACGATAATTCGTAATTCGAAATTTTCATAATTTGCTCGTCCCAATATTGACTTTTCATAGTAAAATGTACCGTTAATTCGAAATATCGCTTAATTCGTAATTCGTAATATTTTTCGTCAAAATGTACATACGATTTCTTATAATTCGAAATTTTGACAGTTCGACAATTTCGCGAGTTTGTTAGGTTAAAAGTTAGTCGACACATTGCTTTGAAAAGTAAAGCTTATGTAAACCATTAGTGTAAGCGAGACATCTATATAAAGTGAAGTATCGAATTCGAGCATTTATAACATTAGTGCAAGTGAGACATCTATATATTCGTATGTACCTAACTTCACTACAATGGTACATTTTTATAAGTATATACCTAAACGTCATTCTTTTTTACGCGTGAAAACCTTAAATATAAGAGACTGAAAATCAAATATGTGTAAAAATAAAAGTGTTTTTTATTCATATGAAATGCCTGTCAATAAAAAATCGAAAAAATTGGCAGCGATGTTCCAAGCCGTCGACAATTACCGCGAAAATTTTTTTTTTTTAGTGATCGCGTAAATCGTAATTCGATTTTTTTGATCTATAAAAAAATCGAAAAAATAGCCGCGATGTTCAAAGCCGTCGAAAATTGCCGCGAAAATTTCTATTTTTTATTGATTGCGTAAATCTTCATTCGATTTTTTTGATCTATAAAAAATCGAAAAAATAGCCGCGATGTTCAAAGCCGTCGAAAATTGCCGAGAAAATTTCTTTTTTTTATAGATTGCGTAATTTGAATTTTTTTGGTCCATAAAAAAACGAAAAAATGGCCGCGATGTTCCAAGGCGTCGACAATTGCCGCGAAAATTCAATTTTTCATACTTACCCCGTAATTCGTAATTCGAATTTTTTTGGGAAATCCGGTCCCTTGAATTTCGAATTAACGGACTTTTACTGTATCTAAAAAAAATATCAAATGAACATCTGATCGCCACCAACAATACGTTTTGTACATAACTTTTTTCACCTTGGGCCCACTACCTATTCTTATCTTATCCCAAATGATGAATTGAAATATACAGTTGTTGTGAATTCACAATCAAATCATGAAATTTTTATAAATTAATACTTCCTGTATGAATAATTTATATGCAAAAATCGGGAATTTATGGAGGGCCGTAGTTTGGTGACCGCTTTCCTATGGTATAAATATATTTGAATAATAATGTTTTTTTTTGTGAAATAAAAAGTTCAATACTTTGCATGGCAGCTAATGCCAATGTGCTATGCATTTATAAATATGAAAAGAGAAAAACAAATAATTTACCTACAAATTCAAATATGAAAAAAACTCGAATTTGATTGTTGAATGTGTCCACCTCTAAGCAAGGCATTGATTTAACTTTAAGAAAAAAAAATGTTTGGTAATTTTGAAGCTAGCATGTTTATGTTCTTGATAATTTCAAGATTGTTAACATGGGCCCAAAATCCACCTCCATTGTCATTTTTCAATTATATGATTCTGTTTGGTTCCGCTTTCAGACGTTTGCGAGAAAATGTACGGTTAGTCGATTCCTGTGGTTTATTGGTATCACCATGTGACGGAACTGTAGTACAGTGTGGTCCCATATCAGACAAATATGTTAAAAAGGTAAACATACATTTGATATTATTTATTGTATGGAGTGATTGACAGTATTAAAGTTTGAAGCAAGATCAACAATTAATAATGTTAGATAAAGATATAATCCAATCAGTGCTGTGCATTTCGATGAATCTTCATCGCTCTTTCTGTGGTTCATAAATATGATCATTATAAAGAATTATCTAACATAGTTGATAGACATAGTCAAGACCTAACCTATAACTGTTTCAATCTTTCTTTTGTTTATTTACTTCTTATCGAAAAGTAGATCAAACATGTAGATATTGGTTGCAGTGTTATTTAATTTTCAAGCAACGGTCAACAATAATGTAGCATTAGTGATACTATCTATGACATGATGAAAACTTTGGCATAGTATAAATTGGCAAACAAAATAAAAAGATTCTCATATCAAAGTTAGATATGAAAAATAAAATCTACTTATTACTGTTTTTACAAATAATTAATCAATGTTACTTTTACAGGTGAAAGGTGTGGACTATTGCATTGAAACATTTCTTGGTTTAAGACCTGCTCTGAAAAGCCTCTCTTGGCTTTGCAATGATGGACTACCCACAAATAATATGAACCGTTTATATCAATGCGTACTTTATCTGGCACCGGGCGATTATCATAGGTCAGTATTTTATAACATTTAATATAGTTCTGTTAACCATAAATATTGCTTCATACCTATTTCAAATTATCACATTATATTAATATTAGTGGAACATTTCTCCAAACAGAAACTAGAGATAATCACTACCTTTACACTTCTTCAGTTTCACTTTAATTGGTTTTCAGTGATGGAGATTTTTTACATTTATTCCAATTAAACCATATTGAAATCTCTCAAACATCATAAGTGATCATGTTTGATTTTTATTACTCATTTCTTTTAGATTTCATTCGCCTTGCAAATGGTTGCCATTGCAAAGATTACATTTTTGCGGTCAACTGATGTCTGTTGCTCCAAAGATGACCAGATGGCTGCCTAATTTGTTGGCCCTCAATGAAAGGGTGGTATATACTGGAACTTGGGAGCATGGATTTTTTAGCTACACAGCAGTTGGTATGTGTAATTATTACATAATAGTTGATTATACATTTTTTTAAAGTTGCTAGGCAGTTTGTGAAGTGGCGTACGTATTTGTCGGCTGTCAGTTTCAAAAGTGACTAACCTTAATAAGTATATGTAGTTGTGAAAATAGGTTATTTACTTAAATCAATCACTTTTAAGGTGTTATCTTTTTAACTGCCAGCATGTGCATGTAAGTTGGTACCTCGCACGCCACGAATTTTATTGTAAAAATAAAACGTTCTAAATATATCTTTTTTAAATGTTTGTAAACTATTTCAATTTTGAGTAAAGGAAGATATTAACAATAGGTGTCGTTGTGTGTTCAAAATATTTGTATGTTTCATACAAATTGAATTTAGTTAGTAAAATCCCGCTTAAAGTGAGCGTCCAAAGATGTCATTTTTTGTATGATTGGTTCACGGAAAAGTTCGCATCTCAAGACGTATGTGGCAGCCTTCCAGTTAACTGTCAATCCTTATATATAATAATAATAAAATATAAATGTGAAATATTAGTTTTATTTATTGAAATATTAAAATCAACCTTTGAAAATATCAGTTTTGCTAAACCATTTAAGCATTTAGGTATTAATTATATTAATTTGTCAAATTGTACGCAGAAACTTGTGTTTAATTTTTATAAATATGATATAATACCTCTCCACCAAGAACTTGCAGTAAACACGTCAAAAGTGTGAAAAAGTATTTAAAACTAAATATAATCTGCTTTCTCATTGCAAGATATTTTGTTTTTCTTAGAAGCAAATTATTCTTCATCAAATTTTTATAGAAATTTCATATTTTCCTAACATAATAATGTTATATAGTGTTCACTTTTTAATATTGTCTTTTTATTTCACAGGAGCTACAAATGTTGGATCAATCAAAGTTCACAATGATCCTACCCTTGAAACAAACATAGCATGGCCGTCTTCTAATGTGAATTACAACCGACTTCCATCAAAGTGCCAACTTGAAAGAGGTGAAGAAATGGGATTTTTCTCTATGGGCTCTACAATTGTTCTAATATTTGAAGCTCCTGAGAATTTCCACTTCACATACCATGACAATGATCGCATTAAATTGGGCAGTTGCCTCGGAGGCTTGGATCATCTATCTGGAGGTCCTGATAGCTATCAGAGCTCGGAAGATCTGGAGGAAGTGTCGGACCTTGAATGGAGTGAAGAACAGTTCGAGATGGATTATGAATTCGGTGGATCTGAAAAAGTTTTTGTAGCGTAATTTTTTAATGATATAATGAGATCTGTATTGATGTTTTTCCATTAAGTGTTAATTACACTGATGGCAAGGCTGTGACTATGTATTGTCTGTACTCAGGTACCAAGTAAGAATAAGAGATTTCAATCATATTTTAATATATGGATTTGTGATATCAAACAGAATGAATTGCATTTATTCAATGAATGCTTCAATTTACGTTGAGTATATCTGATTATATGAATTGATCCAAAGTCGTAAAAGCAGATATCTATCAGAGGGGATTCTAATTATTTTATAATTAAAATTATAGAGAAAATTTAGCTATTGATCAAAGACTAAAATTTTTAACAATGTTTATAAATTACGCGCATATTTCAAATACCTGCCCTGTTTTTTATAAAATACAAAATATTACCCGCTTATTTGTTGCGTTATCCATCATCGGTGGAAGCTTAACTGCAACATTATATATTATAATGATTTAATAATAGGTATTCAAGTGTTCAAAAAATAACGTTTACATTTTGTGATGTATTCAGTATAGAGAGATACACATTGCCCATTGGCGTCGGAAATAGTGTTAAGGTATAACCATTTGATTCAGGTTTAAAATCATTGCAGGATGAATTTTGAAATATTTGTGTCTTGGTGTTGACCACACAACGCGTAAATATAAACAAAATGATTATCAGCACTCGCTTAGTGCTAATTTGACAACAATAAATATTGTGTTCTTGGTCTTTCCTAAACTTTATTATCCATGCAACATGCAAAATATGTTGATAATCTATTTATTTTCATTTAGAAGCACTAAATCAACTCAACCTGCTATTATAATAAAACCTTTATCAAAAATAAAATATTTTTATTCCAAGTATCTTTAATAATAATTATTTAAAAGGTTGTATTTTTTCAATTTTGAAAGCATTACATAATACATTTAGTTACCAATATAGGGTATAATTAAACAGGGTTTTCTATAACCATTTTAGTTACCATCTAACTATTAGTTATCAGAACTACATTCTACCCCAAATATTTGCCATGACAGCATCTGACATTCCGAGTAGATCATAATATTAATCATTCTATTGTAAAGTTATTTTTGCTTCCAAATATCCTTTGCATAACCTTATGCTTAAAAAATCTTCTGTTGTCTTCCTTTTTTCAGTCTTGTATGTTGTGTAATGAACGATACTTAAACTTTTATGTTATTGTCAATAGAATATATTATTTTACAACACGCCAATGGGTCAATGGATTGTTTATTTATAATTATTTATAATTGACGATTTAGTAGAAGCGCTGATATAATTCTGTCTACTGATAGAATTTTCTGATAAAAATTTGATCTGTGACCAAATATTTATCATAAGAAAATACTTGTTTTAAATACTCAAATAATAATTATTATGTACTCGATGAAATTTTTCTACTTTATATTCAGGGTGGCTGAAATTAGTTTTTGTGCTGTACAAAAAAAAAATTGTAATTAATCTGTATCAAAATCATGTGACATGTAGTTCACTTTTGATTACAACAGATTCCCGATACACAAAAGATACGGACGTGCTTCGGGGTGGTACGTGTCTGTGAGAGAGCGAGATAGTCAGCACTGCGATAACCAGACGCATGCGAATGCGTCGCAAGAGCTTAATTGAATATTTTCAAAGTGTTATCTATCGTAAGCAGGCGCACGTTTTATGGAGATACATGCTATCAGGAATTGTGTTAATTTGCTATTAAATTGTGACTATTTTTACTCTACAATCTATAATAGAAACTAGTGTTTCTTTTAATTACCTTTGTATGAAAACAATGATTCATTTAGTTAAGATCCTTTGAATAGATTTTGTTAAAAAAGAAATCCAGTAATCTTATGTCACTATAACACATTGAAGCAGATTTGGCATGATGCGAGTGCAAAGATAATCTCAGCTAATGGGAAGTAATAATTATTATAGCCCACCAAATTTGATTTATATTTAAAGAAAAGTGTTTGAAATTACTCACTAAACATAATTTTATATAAAACATAATAATACTATACACACTTACATCTGCTGTGTAGTAGAAAAAGCAGTACCTACAAATTATCTATAATACAAAAATTGTACAAATGAAATTCATTTCTTGTGCTCACACTTAAACTTATGTTTTGGTGGACTATAAAAATTAAATAAATGTATATGTATACATTTAAAATTTAATTATATTTTTCATGCTATGGCTTTTTTTAAATTTACCTAAATGTAGTGTAAATTGTTTAATTATAAGCATTCTTTTGTTATGTTGTCTTATTTTATATCAAATAATTTGTGTATTTTCAATTTGATTTATTTTGGCCATTTCTAATATTCTTTAAAAAAATAAATAAATTCTTAAACAAATTCTTGTATTTATATTTATACATCATCAAATCCAGAAACCTGTGAGTATTTTTATGACAATTTAACATAGCAATATTTTTATAATGTTAGATTGGAAGATTTTACAGACAAAATCAAGCAGTACAATTGGCGGGTATGTATATTCACATTAGGGATGAGTTGAAAGGAAACGGACTTTGCTGTAGCTATGTAACACAGGTATGGCTTGAAATCCTGCAGAACGACACTTTTGTATACACTACAGAATGGCCAAAGACAATAATACAAAAATTTTATACAGTAGATTATTTACTTGTATTTTGATGTTACATGATTGAAACAAACGGTTGAAATAAAAACATTTCAAACTAGACTAAGAAATTGACACGTTTCACGCACACAACTCTCTGAGAATACAACAGAGTGCACAAAAGATACACCAGTGTTTGGTTGAAAGGGCGCTAGAATGAGTTCCTAGCACTGAGTAACATAATGTTGTTAGTTATGAACATTATTACAAATTACCAGTTTCGTTAAGAAGGTCTAAATACCATTATGGCGCATTAACTTTTAAATTTCCTTATCAAAGTTGTACAGCCAATTCCTTTTACGCACATAACGTTTGGAAAATTAGAGAAATCATTGGCCATGGGTATTTTGTTGCTGTATGAAAAATTTTCAGCCCTAAAATATGTGCAACAAAGAAATGTCAATAATTATCTAAATTCTGAAGGATTTTGAGTGTTTTTTTAATTTTAAAATCAGTGACATTGATTTCAACAAATGTGTTGTTACAAAAACCACTAAATATAAAAAAGACATCGCTATTAGATATTTAAAAGTTGAAGTAATTCAGTATAATTGATTATAAAATAGAAAGATATCACCTATCTGTTGAGTTGTATACAATTTCAATTTCAGGCTTGCAGCTTACGAATATAGAAACGATTTTTAAGATCTTTTTTACTCTAACTATTTGCAATGGTTACAAATCAATCCAAGTCTGACTTGAAAATACACAATGCGAATCACATGCGAAACTATTTGAATGCAATATATGTGATTACAAATGTTGCTTAGTAAACGCTTAATTATAACATCATGTAATTAAGAATTTTTTTTGGAATGTCATGTTTTGATGATTTTGGTTTGTAAGCATAAGAACGCACTATTTCATTCATTTAATGTCCAATTATGCAAGTGGAAAAGGTACAAAAGCCCCTCTCATTGACATACATTTTTTTTGGAAATAAACCAACAGAAAACATTTCAAATGGCTAGAACAGTGGTTCTCACGGAAAATTGCACCGTGGCCGCATCGATAACATAAACGGTCCTAAGGAAATGTCTGGTGGCCGCACCAAATTATTTAAATTCTTTTGTGCTTGAGGTATGTCAAATATACCTAAAAATGTTTGTCAATTTACTATTGGTATTAATTGCGTCTGAAATATTTAATTTTTAGAGTCTTTATTGACAAAATAACGTGTGAAATCAATATTTTCTACGAAGCTGTTGGTGGCTGCAGCCAAGTGCTCTGGTGGCCGCACATGAGAACTACTGGGCTAGAAAATCAGTGTTGAAATCGCACCTGTGCACCACAAATATGTTGACTATTTAGAAGTAGCGATCAAAGATATCCCATTGTCCAATGTAACAAATTACGAAAAGACAATTTGACAGATGATCACGAAAAGGGGATTAAATATCCTATAAGGGTGATGAAACACAAAATAATCTGAAATATTATGTACATATATGTAATAATACATTTTTATATTTGTATAATGCATAGTAGTACATGTATAAGTATGTATTTTATATCCATAATTAAACATAATTTTACTAAAGTACTCATTACGGATATTATATTTTTCATTGCAATCTGTTGTTTTGTCTTAATTCACCTTTCAAGTCCCTTATCACTTTCTTCTCGTTTCTTTTCATCCCATAACCATATAACCAATACAGAGGCAGAGGTCACCAAAATATTTGAGAAACGGAATAAACTTTTAAAAACTTGGGGGGCTGGTCGACAAATATATTCTCATTGGGTTCCAGTTGGACTATTAATTTATATGTCCACTACATTCATAGAATTTCAATAAATGAGAATATCAAATGAAAATCTGATCGCCACCAACAATACGTTTTGTACATAACTTTTTTCACCTTGGGCCCACTACCTATTCTTATCTTATCCCAAATGATGAATTGAAATATACAGTTGTTGTGAATTCACAATCAAATCATAAAATTTCTTTTCATCCCAATGCAAGTTAAATAGAGACATCGAACAAGATTGACTAAATAACGATAATGCTAATTTAAAATCTATTGTTTTGAATGTGTAGTAATGCCGTAAAAATACGTTTCAAGCCATTCATATTTGAATGTTTAATATGGCGCGAGTATGAAGATATAGTTGTGAGGGGAAAAACGAATCTCTATTCCTTCTATTCTACGGTACCAAAAACGAATTAAACACTTAACTCGTCTCTCACTCGAAAGGCATTTGTTAAGACTTTGATGTTTTCCCCATTCAATACTGTTAGCTGATATTAAGTAAGACAATATATTATATTATTCATTTGGGATATTGATATAAATTATAAAACATAGCCATCCGCCCACCTTATAAATAAATTAGCTAGGATACTGAGAGTCCTCTTTATGTTATCCACAAAGTCTCAATGATAAATAAAGGAAGGAAAAATTTCTTTTAAAATAATTCATCTACAAACAAAAAAAATATAACAAATAATTTCTAGAATGCTCGCACACAATTGGCCGATCTCTTCGCGGAGGCCCTGATTATCACTAACTAAATTGGTGATATCTAACAACCATGATTTATTATCAAAACAGCTTTGCGACTATATTGAGCTGTAAAAATAGTATAACTACGATCATATGAACTTTTTGCTTAGAACTTATAAGGTCAATGTAAACTCTTCAATCGGACATAAATTTTGAAACTAGATTGTTGTTGATGGTGCTTACTATCGTAGAATTTTTGTGATGATTTTCTACGTCATCACAACTCGTTTCAGCGTAAAGACTGTAAATCCCGACAGGAGGATGCAAACAAAACAAACGACACGTTTTTGTTGTTCGCTTTTATATGTCATGATATATTTTTTTAATGTTACAAAAAAGCAATTGTAATTTTAACAGTTTTCCCAAAAATGACGACAATATAAACTTTTAAATACAAACAAGCATAGAATAAAAACCGTGACACAATGAAAATACATTTATTTTCCCGAAAGAAATGAACCAATGAAGAAATTTACCTTACATAACCTTTCTTCAAAAATTACTTATTAATTAAAATTAATTGATACTTTTACGAACCTATCCAAGATTTATTTTTTTATTTGAAAAAATAATAAGATACGGACATTCAACCATTTTTCAAATTTTGTTTAAAATAAATATTATACATGAGGATTTATCCACTTTGATGATTTATTTGGTGTTGTTTTTTTTTATCTAAATGTTTAAATTATTAGAACTGCGCGCTAACATCGGCGCGCTTACGACGCTGCATCGTTTATTTGTGTCAAAATAAAAAAAAACTCAGTTAAATAAATTGGTATAGTAGCTTAAAATGCTTAAATAATGATATCACACGCTTACAATTAATCCGTTCTGATTATTACAGATTTAAATGTATGTTAATAAATAATGCGCAATACATATAATGTATTCGAGTTTTCAGCAAAATTCTCAGAAACTATGTTTACATGCATACGTCGTCCAAATGGGGACTACATATAGCGTCGATGCCCCCTCCCTTCTCTACAGCTGCTACATTTTTTTTTATAGAACTCACTTTTTAATACTACTCGTAATAATTGCGCAAAATTAAAATTTGAATATCAGCAATACAAATTATTGCTGTAGGACTAGGGGCTCAAGGTGAAGAGTCTGAGAAGAGGCGCCTGGACACTGAACTTGCCAGTTTATAACTGGACATGGCAAGTTCAACGGCAAACTATTTGGGTTGGGCAAGTTGGTCGAAGGCCGGATTAAACTTGTGGATACGAGTACCAGGACGCCAATCACGTACTGAGGAACTGCCCCGAGATGAATGCCGAACGAGCTGGGCTGTTTGCTGCAGTCCGTCCTCATAAGGGCCCAATAGGCCACGATGACTTGATCTCAACCAAGGCCAATTTTGAGGCATTCGAAAAATTTGCAACATCATATGGGGAACGGGATACTCTTGATTCGCATTTAACGCAAAGTAAATTAAGCTTCACGGATTGTCAGTATACGGATACATAGGATACTTAATATCACATTAACAAAGTGGCTGATCAAGTCACATTTTCTTTTTTTCCTTTCTTTTTTCTTTTCTTTAAGCACTTTAGTGCATGGTTAAAAGATCAGTCCCGTACAGCTCTGGCTCGGGTCAAGTAAGTGAGGAGTAAATTCGTTTCTTTTCTTGATCGTATAACGTTATGGAAGGCAGCTGTGAAAAAAGGCTGCACACACATAACGGAAAGGTGGTGGGATAACCAACCTGTTCACCCAAATATATATTATTGTACGAGATTTAATTCTAGCAAAAATATAGGATACATCCTGGGGAAAATTTTAAGTTGTAACACTTCTTCCCAAGAGCGCGTGAATTTTAAAACATTTTTTGCTTCATCTTTTACCCCAAGTTAAGTCTCGAACAAAAGACTGACTGGATATCCACTCATTTTCGTATATAGATACATATATGTATGTGGTAAATTACAGTCAAGAATTATAATGTATCTTCAGCCTGCAGGCAAAATAAATATGAAATTATTTGTGCCTCTGTTACATAATATTTTACTTATATTAATATGTTGAATAATTACAAACTATATCTTCTTACACACTATTATTAGAATGAAAAATCCACTACAATACTGCAACATAAAAAAACAAAAAATACAGCAAAAAAACTCAAGAAGAGCATTAAAAATATACTACGAATGTTATATTGTCACATGGATCACATTTACTATCTGAAAGAAGTTGCTTTTGTTAATATTTGATCAATAAATTAAAAATGTACCTACAAAATTTTTAATGTGAAATATGAATTTAAATATTTTAACAGGCTTTATAAAGTAAGTACCTTTACAGTTGTGTTTTTTGGGTGATGGAAAACGCTGTAACAATGTTTTTTATACCTGATGTTGTGCCATTTCATAAATTTTCTCGGAACTTGATTTGATAACCAAATCATTGAAAAATACTACGGGTCAATTTAAGTAAGCCCCCCCCCCTCCAGCAATTGTTTAAGCTTATTAGTTAGTATCATATAAATATCGATTACGATTAATGAAAGAAATCATTTCAGAACCAGTGTTTGAATTGTCAACACGCGTTTGCTTAATTAATCCGTCCGTCGAATCCAAGTGTTTACGGAAGAATCTTCTCGTTGTTTTTGTTATTATTGGCGATTTACTAATAATTGTTCCTTTTTTAAGAGGAGACGCAAGTGTATTTTTTTGTTGTTTTAACAAATATTTCAACAAATTTTATCTAATTCATTGCATTTTACGAATGAAATACTTAAGATCCAACCGACAAATATTGCAACTTCAATTTCGATCATTCCTATCTTTGAAAAGCGATCTAAATAGATTAGAAACGTTTTTTCCAAACATTAGGATAAAATTTTATAAATAATTTAAAACAAACATAGACAAATTATAAATTGTAAAAAGTGACTACTAAACCAGTGGCAGATCTTCATATTAAATGTGAGTTTTTTTTAAAGGGTTCTAATTATTTATTCTCTTGAATACATGCTTAATTTTTTTTAAATTATATTTCTATTGAAACAACACATTTAAAAGTAAATTTAAATAATATAGTCATACATTCAATTAATTAAAAAATATTGTAGATTAAAACCGCTTAATATACTTAACGAAATATAATAATATTACATATGAAAAAAAATTCAATTCTAATTTTGATTTAATGTTTTGGAAAAATACTTTATTCTCCAGCGAAGGATCGATTTATTGCCAAAATTTGACTTAATTGACAATCAATTAGATTTCATTAAATAATTAGAACTTCACTAATACGGCTAGGACTTAAATAATTTCATTTATAATTATATGAAAACAAAACAGCATTTCAATATGTTGTCACTATATTAGAAAATTTGCCCCACTGAGATGAGAATCAAAAATCTCATAATACAGCTATAAAGCTTAAATTATCAATAATGTTAATTCAGTTATAACTGAATTAACATTATTGATAATTTAAGCTTTATAGCTGTATTATGAGATTTTTGATTCTCATCAAGTTTTTACTATATATTTGTTTCGTTTCCTGCGATGGAAAATAAGAATTCATTATTTAACAACCTCGCTTTAATTTCCGAGAGCTTTATATTTGGTGACTATAAGACTTTTTCAAAAATGAAATTCTTTGCAAAGTGAAATAAAAATAATAAAATATTTTTTTCTTTTTCATGATATTTTTGATCACTGTAATGATATAAAACATGATTATGGAATAATATATTTTTTAATGACTTTCTTATCAAAGTTTGAATATGTACTGTATTTATTATTTTATTCTCCGTTTGCCATGTGGCGGTATTGAAACAATTATTAAATGCACAAAAGAACGTTGAAAAAAACGATGAAACGGAAATAAATAAAAGTCAATCATCTATAGTATTTATTACCGTCATAAGTAAAAGATCAGTTAACAATAAAGGCATATTTTGACCGAATGAGTTAATTATATAATATTGTGTATAATATATACTTCAACTATGATAATTTAGTATATGCAAAAATGTATCGATCATTTCTATTGATGACAATATTTTTAACCAAATATTATCAATCGAAATATATTTACCCATGTTACAATATACTAAAAATAGTTTCAGTAACAGTTTCAGCAGTATGTAAGTGCCACAATTTATATTTTACTTTTGCTTGTGATGGATGTTTGATGGGAAGCCACCATGCCCAAAATCACATATTTTTTGAATATTTTTATATTTTAGTTTTCATATAAATTTTGTATTTCTATAATCCTCATGGTCACAATAATTTCCATATTTGAATCGGTCATCTTTTTACACTTCCTCTAGTCTTTCCACTAATGATTCTGGTTTCACCTGACGAAATCTTGGTGCCCTGGAAGTATATAACTTTCAATAACAAAGAATCGAACAATACATATCGGGGTTTTGGGTGTATTGATTAAGTTTTAAGTAAATATATCATATATGGGAAGATTCTTCTCATGGATGATTCAAATATTGTCAAACCTACCTTCAGTATCTTAAATCTCTCTAAATTTTTTCATTATCTAACTATCTTAAATGAATTTCTTTTTAAAATTATCATCATTTTAAAAGGAATTTGTATTTGTGACATATCTTTTGCAATGTATTACTGATGTCTCTGTATATTATAAGTAAAATTGTTTCGTCATGTCAAATTGAATTGGCAATGCTTTGTCGCTGTTGCAATTAGTCTGTGTCTAAAATAAATAAATACAACAGTAAATTCTATTATTTGATCCATATATGTGATGGATTTTTTTACATGAGCCTAATTATTATTAATCGCATCATAATTCACAATTGACAACTATTTTCAACGTGAAATTATTCATAACATTTTCGCGACGTTTTCCAAAGCAACGGGAGATTATTATCATGGTTATTACAGAAATCTCTGAAAATTATCGTTATTGTCATGATATTTCAATAATTTAAAAATGCCTTCAACCATCTCAAATTATTAAAATATTATCATGAAGTAATAATACTCGGTAACAAATAATGTCAAAATTCACTTTTAAGGTGTTCAATGTCAATACTTGGTGGAAAGGGATTATATAAAAATAATAATACATTTTTAGTACTTTTTCCACATAAAATTTATTTGATCAGGACCGGTCCTGATCAAATACATTTTATGTGGAAAAAGTATTAAAAATGTATTATTATTTTTATTATAATGTCAAAATTGATAATATAAAATAAATTGAGTTTTGTTGCTAATGACGGGGTTCACCTTTAGACATATTCAGGCATTTAAAATGCACGAATAATTAGCTAAATATTTTAATTTGATATTGAAATTCCACCAAGCACCTTCAGTCGAAATCCTCAATTTGATATTAAATACGAATTTCGTAAAACATTTCTGAGGGTAATTTAAGATATCGACTAAAAGTGCTTGGTGGAACTTCAATATCAAATTTGAATAGTTCAGTTGCTGTACACTTACTTCCATGGGAGGAATTGAAATATCCATTTGAGTTCATCCGTGTTTTTGAATGTCAGGTACCGAAAGGTGATGGCCGTTTCATCAGTGGCAAAACATACGGAAGTGAATACAATTTGAACGGTTCAAATTTCCTACGGTGTTGTAAGCAAAAATAGATAGCATCATAATATTCACCACCTACTTAGGATATATTCCGTGACCGGACAAAAATAACAAAAATAAAAAAAATCATAGACGCGAAGACATGACAGAAACGGTATGAACAATAACGTTACCCAGCGAAACAATAGCTAAGTCTAAATCTATGAATGAAATTTTCTGTCAAAGGATTCGAAATGATCTATTATTGATGCGGCTACAAATGTTGCATAGGAATGAGATATGACGAATGCTTTCGACAGAGTTCATTGTGAGAATTGTCTTCAAGAATAGCCTTCATAACTAGCCTCACTAAAATCATCATTGAATACTAATGAACTCTATAAATTAATTATTTACATCATTTTTTACAGATTTGCCGGCTGATTGACCTCCCCATCTCTCCATACTAAATATTTATAACTTCGCGCGCAGAAAACTATAACATGATGAAAGAAAACATCCGCTTGAAAATATGTATACTGGCCATCATGTCGGCTGTCATAGCGACTGTAGAATCAGCTGGTATTATAAAAGAGGCCGGACAACAGGCAATAAATATAAACGTCAAGCAAAATGCAGCAATTTTTGAAGCAAAAGCGAAGGAAGACGGACCCAATGTTGTCACCACCGAAGATTATCCGGAGGAGTGTGACCCCGGAGAGCGATTGAAAAATAGCTTTTCGTGGCAAGATTACACCGTGTTAGGGGTAATGTTGATCATACCATGCTGCATCGGAATTTTCTACGGATGCTTCGGAGAGAAACAAACGACGAGCGATGACTTCTTGTTGGGCGGGTCATCAATGGGCACGTTCCCGATGGCAATGAGTTTGGCTGCAAGGTGAGCGCACTCATTTAATATTTTACTAATGACTTGATAGTTTCTATATTTAATTCAAAGGTCTTCCGCAAAATAGATATTATATTCATGCCCGCACATACGATTAGCTTATCATTTATAACGGGATGACATTACTTTTCGCGATATGCTTTTGTAGAGTTGCTGTGACGTTTCATACTTGACGAGCTTGAGCAAATAAGGCGATCTAATCGTCCCAATATTCCATCCTTCTATATATGTACTATACTTATATATAAATTGATGCGAAAATTACTTGCACTGTAAATGTATACATATATCATTTATATCTTGAAAAATATTGTCACCAACGATGCCGAATTTATAACTACAATTATTATCATACCGGGGAAATTGCGATGGCGATTAAAAGAATATCCGTTCTTTTAACATTTATAGAAGTCAGAATCAGAGTCTATCAGAATAATATGAAAATATAAAAGTAAATAAAGAAAATAATATTTCAATAGTACAGTAGAACACTACTTTAATTCATAATTATATAAGTTTTCTCAGTGCTTTTTTGAACTATTTTGATATCGTAACATATTTCCAATGAATCCGTTTGTTCTTAAGTGATAGATATTAAACCAAATTAACATACTTAAGTTTTTAAAATATAGATCGTATTTAATCGTAATATCGTTTTCAAGCGCTTGTTTTCAATATATTTTGAAAAAAACCTACGTAAAACAAATAAACCAGTGATTTTTTGAATACATTTATAGACAAATTTGAAAAAGTGGAACTTTTTTTTTGTCCCTGAAAATCTTTTACTTTTTATTTTATTAAGTCGACACAAGTTAGTTATGCTTCTATAAGTTTTTCATAATTTAATTCAAATATATGGAATTACTTCGATAACTGATGAATATTTTTAACACACTTTTAATGCTAGATATACAGGAGATACTCGCTTACCGGTGGGTAGTGATAAACTGGGTTTTAAAATATACATTATTTTGATTCTTGATTCTTTTTTATAAACTTAAGATAAATATATTGTTTAGTTAAAATTTAAAAATATCAAGCATTCAGATTTATGTAAATTTTAAAAAATTATAACTGTTTTCACGAGGCGTGGTGGCAAAAAAGCCATCAAATATATTTGATATTAGCTATTATTATATTACTAAAAATATCGCTATTTTTACCTCATTTTTCCTTTAATCTACCAATTCAATGCCTACTCAATTAATAGTTAGACACAAAAGACATAAATACTGTTTCGCTGTTATTACGGATGTCTTACAATCAACTACAATCAATAGTAGTTTTTATTTACGATGAAAAGCGTACGAAATACTAGATAAAAAATTATTGTAGTCCTATTTTTACAAACTTAGCACGATAAGTTTACACGTTTTTTAAATTAAAATAACGCATTGAATATCTTCGCACTCAACCATAAAAACTTTGGAATAAAAATAAGCTTAAAGGTTACAGTAACATTCTAAATCCAACCAAATAATCCAAAGAACACTTCTACTCCACGATACTAATTTCCAGTCATTCCAGTTAAGAGGAAAACCTATTTTTATAAATAATTCGTCAATGATTAATAACTGTACTTTCCGTAAATAACGTTAAATAATTCGCAAAATTATTATAGTTTTGATGCAATAGAGCAAAATATGTGCTGGAAATACGTTTTGTTGGAATGCTATAATTATTATTTTCTGAAAAGAAGAAACTTTTCCATATACAACAATACAAATTTCCATCGTCGATAATCGATGGCGGTAGTGCGCTATTGTTGACTAATGAAACACTGCGTAAATAATTATCTCATTAATCCAATCTGTAGTTAATTTATTTTACCATCCGACAAAGGAAAATTTCTCATCCAAGCCGAACAGGCAAGAATATTAAAATATTTTGCAATTGGTGTGTTCTGTTTTAACTGGTAACAACCAAATGGGATCCGCAAAAACTAGTATCGGTCGGCGCGCGTCGGCCACCGCGCAACGAGTCACATTCACGTTCCTCCAAACTTTTTATTGTATTGTTATGACGTGCTCCGAAACGTGGTCGCTGGTCATCTCGATATACTAGAGACTCCCATTAATTGACATTGTTAGCTCTAAACACATAGCACGATCGCGGAAGCTGATCTGTAATTTGAGAATGATAGATGTGCAATATTAATTATTTTTTAAATGCATACTCTAGTTAATAAGTAGTTGTATCGTCAATAATTAAAGAAATCCTTTATACATAATCGATAGCTAAAAACATTCACAGTTTCATGCCATAAAAATTCTACGGTATGCTTGAGAATCAATTATCAATTATTGATTTGATTCATATAAAATTTGTAATCTTAGGAATAAATTTGTGTATTTTCTCATTGAATCGATCTCAAATGTGCAGTATGAGCTATAGTATTTTTTTAATTTGAAAATAAAATAAAATGATTTAACGACTAAGTTTTTCATTTATGATACGAATTCAACTTTATGTCAACATTATCGCGAATACGTGCAATATGAACGATAAGAACCGATGTTTTAAATACAAATATGTATTACATATTCATAAAAGCAGCCAGCCCAATTAATTATCATAATAACCGTAGATTTCATAGCTAATAACAATTGGCAGTTTTAATGTTTTTTTTTATTATTATAAAATAAAAAGCCAGCTATTTTTTAAAAACCATATGTTTTCATATCGACACGTGCGACAGATGTTTGCTTTGATAGTGGTAGATAATTGAGTAATCATACTTATAAATGAATTTATATATTTTCATTATACTCTTATGAGGATGTTTTCGAGAAGAGTACACTACTACTAATACGAAAATAAAATATATACGACTTTCAAAACGCTCACTATTTGTTATAATACTTTTATACCCTACTTAAAGTAATATCTTCTAATATATTTATATTCAGTATGGAGCAACAGTATACATATGTATTAGATTAATTTATGAAAATTAATTTTAAATTCAATAGCCCGAGTGCCGTGACTGAGTGGTCAATGCTCTTAAATGGAATTATGGAATTAAAATTCCATCAATGCAATATGGCCTCGAAATCATAAAAAACATGTCAAATATTTTTTTTATTGTAACCAATGTTAAAAATAAATGAAGATATAGTTTTTGCTTGATACATAATGGAGTATAATTGTTAGTTACGTAAAATAAATATTATAATAGCAATTTTGCAAACTTGCATAACACGTGATTCATTATGAATAACAACAAATGACATTTATAAGAAAAATAGTAAATACAAACGAGTTCGCTGCATTGATTATGACGCAAAACAGATTCGAAGCTTTTGAAAAGTTTATTTTTATTATTCCGTATATCTAACACCTTAAAATATTCCGGGTATTTATTTGCATAAAGCGAATATACGTTAAAGCTATTTGTGACGTCACTTTCACAATAAGCGCACATCAAATTATTTGTTATTAAAAACAAATCAATAACACATTTCTCTATATTATATTATTTTTTATTATGATTGACTAGGGGATCGACATTCTTATTATATCAGTTTCGCAGCCATTGGACTTAGATTTTCTTTGTGCTTGGTTGCGGTGTGAATCTCCCGATGGAAACTATCATACATGTTGGTTTTTCACTCGACCGCCTACCTGATTCTGAAAATGGAGGATAGCGAAAAGAATAATCCAACCACTAGAACGGTCCTAATACAAACATTATTATTTCCTGACAATATCCAAACATAAGTTGAGTGACTTACATACACTACGTTCGGGCTAAACAACTTATGTTAACACTAAGAGAATATGATGATTAGATGAAAAACTGATTATGAAACCCTTAATACAGTGTATACTTCAAATTTTAATTCACAAATTCTTTACCTTTACGTAACAGACACATGCTCATTACTCCTGTGTTAAATAAACATTAAGTATTTTTACTATCATGTTTTTTACGAGTAATTCTTACGCTCTCATCGTGGGACATATCGAAAGCAGTTATGAGTGGCTCAATCTCTCTCATCGTCGGAAATGAATAAATATATATTGATGGGGATGTAAAAAAAATAGCTTCTGATATAGGCCAAATGAAAATTTAATTATTGAAAGTTTACATTTTAGGATTCGAGCCCTACATACTACAAAAGCGCGAGAATATTTATCACTTGGCTTTAGAAAAAGGCTGTGATGATTATTTTACATAAATATTCAACGCATTCTAATGTAACCCTTTCTTCGTCGTTGCTGAGTATTCATATGATCATTTTTTTGATTCGTATAACGTGCAAAAGTTCGTATCTCGCAAAATGCCGAAATCAACATCGACATCATCCATAAGAATTAAAAACCATTTTTTTCTCCTTCAAACTTGTAATTCAAAATGCACAAACCAATATTCTAATAAGACTGATTTTTATGACGACGATGAATTTTGAAACAACAATCTACAATTATTTTGTAAACAAAATTATAATAATTAATGACGTTTTTACACTTTCTTGTAAAGTTGTAAAATGTGTAGTTATGGGGCTTACATTCAAGGACAACTATTTGTGTAATTATTATCAAAATGGCGGCATTACACATTTTACAAAAATAATAACTACACCAGGATTATTCTTTCTTATCACTGTTCCGATCAGTTTCACGTTTCATTTGATACATATTATTATTCAATGTTGCTCATTGATAAGTAAGAAGGTACGTGATTTATTACAAATTATATTCATTATGAGCTTTGCAGTTATGAATTTAAATATAAGCATACAAGTTCGAGGGTCTCGAAAGTTCGAGGTCTTTTTGTCACTGATAAACCAAAACGAAATATTAAATTAGGTACATAGGTTGGTATGAATATAAATTGTATACTAATTTATCAATCTAATGCCTCTTTACTGTCGGTTTTGCAAAGACTTTTAGATCAAATATCCAAAATTAGACCACTTGCAAATGCTGGGATTTAATTTAACATTTATCTATTGCCCTGATGCATTATATCAATACGTATTTTAACAAATAATTTTACGCGTAACATGCAATAGTATTTATACTAAATATTTATAAATATTTATTAGATAAATTAAGATATTATATTTTCTAAAAAAATTTAAATAAAAATATAATCCAGAGTTACTCTTAACACTGCATAGACCTTTATGGGGGATAGTTGGGAAACCAATTTATTTTCCCCTAAAGAAGATTATTGCTACTGATGTAAATTATGATTTCAAATGCCATTGATAGAATTGAATCACACTTCTATTACATAATTGGTTTTTAATGAAAAATAACCGGTGACTGCGACGCGAGGGATCAGATGGTTATAGGTCCTAGTCGTACTAAATTTAGTAGCAAAATGTGAATTTTTCAATATACCATTTGAGATTGTGAGTATGGGATGCCTTTTGTATTACAGCTAACCTGGAATGACTCTGTGAATAAAATCTGTTCCTCGAATTGTAAACATCTTGCAAATTGACAATAAACTCTAATGTCAAATATTTTTATATCGGTACATCAGTCTTGTAGGCTTACGTCGACTAGATTGCGAAGTCCCCAAATGCGAAATCCCAAAATGGATACATTCATACATCTGTATTCAAAAAGCCTATAAGATCCCGAAACCATGGCGTACTGAGGATAATTACCTGATAATTACGCATTTCTCAGTCCAATACCAATTTTCCAAGAATGAAATTCAGCGACTCTCGATATAAAACTATACGTTCAGTGATCATGTACGCTCACGATTTTTTCCAATTTTATAGCTCACGTCAAACAACTGGAATTACTTTTTCTTTATTCAAAGTATGGAATATTTTTTCGATTATTTACTAACAATTTTCGCAACCAATTAAATAAATATGAATCGCTATATCCAATATCTATCCGGATAGAATATGCTGTTAAAGAATGACGAAGGTACATCCAGCACCGTTTTGATACGTCGAAATAGATCTAAATTGATTAAATTGGCGTCACACGTTTCTATAAAGTTGCGCTCTCTTTACAAATTACACCTATCGTTGATCGGGAATGTTATCCCTGTCGGTATGTACAGGGTTGCCAATATGAAACAAATATATTTCAGAAAAGTCGCCTGTATATATTTATTATCACGTTTACCAAAAAAAAAAAAAATTTCGACTCCGATACAAAACAAATGATGCAAAAATTAACGAAAGATAAAAGGGTATTTATTAATTTACTACAAACTGCAAATCGATTTTGGGAAGTTCTAAATTTGTATCAGTGGTTGGTAAATTATTTAGGTACTAGAATCATCTATCTACGCGGAAAATATTGATTAATTATTTTTTGATGTACCTTAATTCTGGAATGATTTCTTTCTAAGACTCAAGGTTCCTAATGTTTCAAATTATAGAAATTAAAGTTTTAATATCCATCCTTCTTAGCTTCTCACTATAAATGGAGTATATCTATGTACTTTTGAATCTATAAAGCGATTGTTACGATGATTTTAAGATACAAAGTTGAACTGGTACTTCAAATTGTCTGCTGTTATATCATGTGAACAAAGAAGTAAATACGTCTTTAAGAGATTAAATTTACACGTAGCATGCTCAAATTAAGACTATGACTAATTGTGTATTATTATAATTGATATTAAAAGTACAATCCGGTTCTTTTTTATTACTTCAATGACAATCGTCGTTTATAAAGTGGGTGGCGGTTTTGTTTGGCGATCACTTTGAAATTGACCACAGCCATTAAAATGCTTCCGAAACTGTCGATCATCGAAGAGCACTTATAAATATCAATTTATTTTATATCGCCGAATGATACAATTGGTAATTGTTGGCTTTATTGACGCGATGGCATTACTTCTTGTTTACATTTTTAAAGACCCAATGAAGAATGACGACATTAGCAAAACCGATACAATTTCTCTTATGCCGAATACCCGTTCTATATCTTGGTAACCTCTTTAAGCCGACCAACCACCAGATCTGCATTCGTTTAATCTAGCCTCAACCGGACTAAACTAAACCAAATCCGCTTCAACCAGAACCGATCAGTTTTTGTAATTCAATTATTATTTTGCCTTTTTTGAACACGCTTTCCTGCATCTTTATAATCGAGTGATTTGTGGATTGTTTATCTACTTATACAATATTAATTTCAAAGTTGACTTTAATCGCGAGAAGATCAAATTTGAATATTCAAATTTTCCCCGAATATATGCGGTTAAATCTATGAATAAGATGTGCTTGTTTTTTTACATTAAAAACTAATACATGCATAATAAAAATACGGAAACATAGTGAATCAGCGTAATCTTTGATAGCAACGGGAAGAAAATACACAAAACTATGCTGGATTTTATTTTTTTAATGATATTTCTATTATTTATATTTGAAATGATATTAATTATTATTAATATAATCAACTATTTTTAGATATCAGTATTATTAAAAATATGCAGTGACTAAAGCTAATGATGCTTGGGGCATACAATTTGAAAACATAACAATCTCATAACAATATTGTCGAACGCATAATGCGTATTTCATATATTTTTTTAATCTTTTCTTAATTGCATCGGATACTATGCTCACAGTTTAATTGGAATTTTCAACCAAGTATATAACCATTCAAGTTATCAAAAATAAGATTTAAGTCTCTCCAAATTAAATTAATACGTCTTACGGCACTACAGAAAAGAAAATAATTATTATCTAGTATGTATATTATTTTATTGAAAAGTATATTTCGTCTTTATCAATAATGTAAATGTGACATTAACATCCTAACTATTGGCTCGACATCAAAAATTTTATTATTATTTAGGTCGAAATTGAGAAACAATTAAAAAATTTATTATGTATTTAAAATGTCAGTCCATGCTGGGTTAAAATGCTGTTTTATCATTGGTGCATTAATCCACCTATTGCATACTCGCCATCACTGTTTCAATATTTATTTGTCTTTTAGCTGATAATAATTTATCCTAATAACGCCTTATCGGTAATGTTAGCAAACGGAATAAAGAGAGGAGGGTGGCGCTTGCAAATAATATTCGAACTCAACATTTTTTAACGTTGTGGGAAAATATAAAAAAAAATCATTACTGGCAGTTTTATAAAATGTTAAATACACGATGCTAAAATTACTGGGTATCTTTTTTTTAAATATTCGTATACGTGACATACCCCTTTTAGTAAACTGCATAATGTAAAAAATGCAGTACAAACAATTTGCACTATTTGTATTTTATTAAAAAAAATCATTATTAGAGTTAAGAAATTTAGTTCTTATTTTATCAAATCACAAAATTCTAAATTGTACTCCCCCATACTTGGCTCCCGAGATTAGATAGAGATTATAATAAACACATTCCTTGCATGAAATAAGACATCATTTACGATTTAACTTAGTAGATAATATATTTAACAATGCGTAGGTACTTGCAGAGCGAACCCAGTAGGACTGGACCGGACTGTATTATTATTGATCACATATTTTAGTTCTATTATATAATACTTAATCTGTCTTTTATTTACTTCGCAATATAACTCTACATTTATTTAGTTTTCCCAGCAATTTTCTAATTGATTTCAATTAAATTCTTCTTAGTAATTAGTTGATTGGTTTTATTGCTGTATGTGCCCTGTGTATATGAAACCAAAGGTTGTCTATAAATGACATCACATGATAAAAATTATTGCTTCACCTCAACTCAGTCAATTGTCAATGTCGTTATAAAATAATTTAACTTCCTGGACATATTTTTGAATAGTTCCTTGTAATGTTGAAATGTTAAAAAAGTATTATCAGAATAAATGAGTTTATCATTTTTTTGGTAAAATTTTACCAAATTAATATCATTTCGATTTTCCATTTTATCAATGCATTTTTTTTCAATTTTCAGTTTCATCACAGCTATAGAGTTGTTAGGAAATCCTGCTGAAATGTACATGTATGGTTCTCAATTTTGGTTGATTTGTATTGCCTTTGTTCTGGTTGTGCCAATTACCAGCCAACTTTATCTTCCCGTGTACATGAAATTGAGATTGACATCTACATTCGAATACCTGGTAAGCTAATAATTTTGACTGAAAAACACCCTCTTAGACATTCATATAGTTTTTTAAAAATGCTAATATCACCAAATAAGCTATTATAAGTGGTAATCAAACGGACATAATTATACCAATAAAAAGTATGTAGTTTTAAATTTATCTATGTTTTAGAAGCACGATTTATTCTATAAATCATGGCAAATTCAAATAGCATGTCATTCCATTCCTAATTTATGTAAAATATTTTTTTTACTGTGTATTGTTATTTTAAACGCAAAAATATTCAGATTTTTTAAAAAATTTATTGATATTTCTTTTATATGTATGTGCATGCATTTAAATGTTTCATAATGAGGGAAAACATTATTTGCCTTGTGTCATTTTTAGATAGTGAAATAGTGTAAACATGAATAAAAAGAATTGAAATTTGACAATAAAGAATAGGAGGGAAATAAAATATGTATTATTGAAAATGTCATATCTTCATGTGTTGCACAGATTTTTTCACACTTTTTTTCTAGTAGTTTTCCAGTTCTGATCGTTATAA
This sequence comes from Himalopsyche kuldschensis, assembly GCA_028554975.1. Taxonomy (NCBI): domain Eukaryota; kingdom Metazoa; phylum Arthropoda; class Insecta; order Trichoptera; family Rhyacophilidae; genus Himalopsyche; species Himalopsyche kuldschensis. The sequence continues at coordinate 9,857,095 of JAHFWI010000038.1, forward strand.
CTCTGATTCTTTGTGTTACATAACATCATGTTCTGTTGATTCTTGGAACGGATATTGATTCTGATTAAATTGTGCTATTTTTTTTTATTATTTATTGCAAATTTACTGTAGTGTTTTATTAATTTAGAAAAATTGTCACAATATTGTTATAGTTTAATAAATATTTTAAGAGACTGCTTTGCGTTGCGATATGGATTTATAAAAATATGTATGGCTATTGCACAATATTTCTGTTTTGAAATTATGAAATTATGAAATCCTATTGGATATATATTATTGTATAATATTGCTTACCTAATATAATATATATTTTATAACAATGATCAAATAATTTTGGGTTAATACTTTACTTTCTGTTTGCCACAGAAGCAATGCGATGTGAAGCAATGGTGTCTTTCTATATTCATAAATAACATACAATTATTAATATATATATTTATATATCTGTATTACAGTACATTACGCACACACTCATTGCTCTGTCTGCATTTGCGCTGATTTTGTGTGTGTGTCTGTTAGAGAAAATTTTGGTTGCTGCGTTGCTAGTCACCTAGTGTATAATAATTTTACTAAACTAATATTACATGAGAAACTTATATATTGTTGTAGGAATTGAGATTTTGCAGCTATGTCCGCACTTTGGCTAGTGGATTGTACATCTTGCAGATGATTTTCTACACATCGGTTGCAGTTTATGCACCAGCTCTAGCTCTTAGCAATGGTAAGATTAATATATATTTGATAATAAACTTGACAATAGTAAATGTTACTGTCAAGATATTAGGATATATAATTGATCGTTGGCTTAGATAGATATTAAAAAAATATTTGACTTAATTGCATCACATTCACATACAATATTATAGAGCCTTTCTTAAAATTGGGTAATAATATTTTCATTTAAATTTGATAATAGAAATCAATATGCAGTACAAGATTCAGACTGTATTATAAACCAGGATATATTTTGATTATTATAGAAATGGAAAAAATATACTGTGCCTAGGCATCATACTTAATAATTTACAGGCTGATAAAGAACCGTACAATGATAACAGTGTTTTTATAAAGCCTCTCAAATTAAATTAGTCATGGTTCATACCATCTCTTAAGCGTATAAATATTTGCATTTTTCAAATTCAATTTGCCATTATGAGCCAAAAGTGAATAATAATTGCCATTGTGTTGATAATAACTTTTTTCCTTGATTTTTAAATTACATGATGCAATAATCATTATTATTACCTATTATTCATTTGCTAATACCTAAAATGTTTACAGTGACCGGCCTGAACACCTATATTGCTGTAACCTTGGTGTACATCGTTTGCATATTTTATGCATCACAGGTAAGAAATTCCTTCAATACCCTACTGTAAATAAATAATTTAAACCTAGAAAAGATTCGAGAATTTACTATACTTATCATAAATTACCACACTACTATGACATCTGTGTTCATAGTTTAGTAGCAAAAGTCAGGATATCACTGACCAAAATAAAACTATACTGTATCTTCAAATAACTTACATATTTTTTATTCACTATGCATTGAAATTCTAAACTAAAATCAATATTAGTAAAATATAATGTATTTAAGAGGATTATAAATGAGATAATATTTACTTAAAATTTTGAACAAAGTACAGTATTTTTGTAGCAAGTTCCGACAGTGGTGCAAAGCCAAAATAGCTATCAACTACATAATATATCCTATAATTCTTGTGGAAACAAATATTTGTACCTTATTACAACGGAATTTTTTCACGTTAAAGACAATTTAGTCACTAGTATTTTTTTTTAATATTATTCATTGAATTTATTGTTTATAATTTTCTCAGGGTGGTATGAAAGCTGTGATAATAAGTGACACATTCCAAGCAGCAGTGCTTCTTGGATCAATAATCCTCATATTGATACTAGGAGAATCCATGATTGGAGGACCATCAGTTGTTTGGTCTAACTCATATAACACTGAACGTCTAGAATTCTTCAAGTAAGATTTACATATACAAATTTATTTATCAATTATTATTAGTTGTAGCCGAATAATTATAATAATACCTCTTGAGTGTTGATATGATTTGAATAACAGCAAAGCTTTTATCGCTTTGCTGCCACACATTTTCAATGCTATGAATATGTTTATTGTTGTATAAAGGAGCACGTATTTTATGAAAAAGAATACTATTTTAAATTGAACTCATTCATTCATAATTTTTTTGATCAAGGTTGATTTTTGGTATTTTTTTAAACACATTGACTGTATGAAAAGGGATGGGGATTCTGTTAAATATTAAATATGATAAAGTTTATACATCTTTCCTACGGGCAGACTTTTATTTTTGACCTATCCGTATTTCTTTAAAATAAATATGTTAAGACTTGCGTTGTTTCAAATTATTTTATAATTTGAATCAAAAGTATAATTTTTTTACAGTATCTGGGAATAAGCTAGATTAAAAATAATACTATAGAAAAACTTCTTTCAGCTTCTTATCATATTGTATTGATTTCAGGATGTCTCCAGACCCTACAATACGCCACAGTTTTTGGTCTGTCGTTGTTGGTGGAACTTTCTATTGGACATCTATGTTCTGCTCAAACCAAGCATCCATCCAGAAATATTTATCAGTTGAAAGAATCAGCCAAGCCCGAACGTAATGATATATTTTTGTACAAAAAGCATACTTCACCTTTTCAATTTAAAGTTATATTAATAAAACAAGATGAGTCATAATCTTCTATTTTTTTTATTTAAATTTCAGCGCCCTATGGGTTTCATGTGTTGGTTTAATTTTGGTATATACTTTAAACTTCTACACTGGAATGGTTTTAGTAGCACATTACAAAGCCTGCGATCCTCTTGGGGTAAATATTCTAATATCTATATTTTTTTTTATATACATGGTTGATAATCATGATAAAATATATTACAAAATATGTCTTATTTATATTTTTAGAACGATATTATATCCGCATCAGATCAGCTGCTTCCATTATATGTGATCAATGTTATGGGTCACCTAAAAGGAGTCCCTGGCTTCTTCGTGGCAGGAATATTTGCTGCTAGCTTAGGGTAAGATAGATTTCACTTTATCTCACTGATAAAATATACCCACTTTTGAGCTGTTACCTGTCATTTCTCTATGAAAAGGCATTACTTTAAATAAATAAAACATTTCAACAAACAAGTAGTAAAAAAATGTGTTTTATTGATAAAATACATTTTTTTATCGATCATCAAGATTAATGTGTTTAGTTTTTGCAATATTCCTTGTTACTTTTTCTTATTTATAGATATTATCAATTAAAATACTCATGCTATTTTCAGAACTGTTGCATCAGCATTGACATCAATGAGTGCAGTGACATGTCAAGATTTTATAATTGGAGCATTTAAAGTAAAGCTTCCAGAAAGTAAAGGTGCTACTGTAAGTAATCAATAAAACACTAAAAATTAACAGACTAAAATTAATAAAGGTTCTTAACACACTCGTGTCAACAACCCAATGTATACCAATCATAATACAAACTCTCCAATTATTTGTTTGAAAGCAATTAATTTCATTTCCAGTATCTTTACATTTTTAAATAGGTGTTCTACTTAACTTTATAAATTGATCATCCACTGGCTCTATAACCCAACATATTTTTTTATAGGTTGCCAAATGGATATCACTTGCCTTTGGAGTTCTATCATTCGCATTGGTGTTTCTCGTAGAACAACTAGGTTCAGTTTTACAAGTTGCATTAAGTTTCAATGGAATGGTCGGAGGAGTGACATTGGGACTATTTTCTCTTGGGATGTTTTTCCCATGGGTAAATTCTAAGGTATAGGATACAGTTCAATTGATTTAGTAATATTATACATATGAGATATTACTTTTATAATTATCTTATTAACTGTCAACCTTTTATTTAAAGGGTGCTTTGACCGGATCAATCGTTGGATTAGCAGTTGTGATGTGGATCGGAATGGGTGCTCAAATAGCGATAGCCAATAATCAAATTCACGAGGAAGCTAAAGAGACATCAATATTAGGTTGTCCGTGTTACAATGAAACACTAAAAATAGAACATCTGCCAGAACCAGAGTAAGTTTGCACAGGTGATTCTAAAAATGTATCAACACAGCACAACAAAAGCCCCGATTATTGATAGATTATATTTCTTTTTTCAGAAGTGGAGTTGCAGCAATTTACAGAATTTCATATCTATGGTACTCCGCAATAGGATGTGTCATAACTATTTTTGTTGGTTTAATTGTATCGTTTTTGACCAGAAACCCTAATGAAGAAACAGCAATACCTGTTGATTTACTATCACCACCAATTGTTGCATTCATTGATCGGCTTCCTTCCAAAATAAAGGTAAATAATATTAATTAATAATGCTGGAAATATATTCAAGGTGTCTACAATTTATATATATTTACCAATTTATAGCACACTAATACTTATTTGTGTATTAAGTGATAGTACAATTATTAAACTCATTACAACAAGTATGTAATGAGATCATTCTCATCTAACCGCATAAAAAGAGTGCATTGCAAAACAATGAATTTTAAATGATTGCTATAATTCATTTACAATTATGGAGGTTTGATTCAAATATGGGTCCAAAGCAGTGGTATAAAACCCATGTTGGCTCATCCAAAAAATATTATGTTTCCTAATACTAACTCTCATTGTTTGTTTGGGAGAATTCTTCGTTGACAAAGGTTATCTGCAGAAGTGTGAAGTTTGTTTGCAAACAATTGCATTGTAAGCAAGTGTTTGCTTTATTGAAACTTAACATAAAAACTGTGTGAACAATTTAATCTCAGTAATATACAGAGTGTAGTAATCACAAACCTTAAGCGTGAAGTCAATAAACTCGCTGCCTGGGTGCAGTGTCACTGATTTGACAAGTCCTTACGGTAAATTACATCTCAAAATATGTAAAAAATGTTGAGTAGAATGATTGAAATATCTGTTAATATTGAATTTGTAATAATATGTATCTCTAAGAGAATGACAGAAAATATCATTATCTGTAGAACTTTTTCCTCTGCGGCATGCTAACAATTGCGAAGTGAAAAATGTGGCCCATCTGTTAAAAATAGGTTGAACATCACCTGTCTAAATGATTGTTTGCAGGAGGATCTCTAAACTGCAGTAATATCTTGTTATAATTTCAGTTAAAGACAAACACGCCATTACTGACAGTTAAAATAAACTTAAATGTCCATATAATAAATATCATGCAGTTTGTTTATTAAATGCCAGAATTTACTATGTTTTACTATTGTTTATTCCAGGAACGTCTCAATTTCCCACAAAAAGTTAACGCAACAAGTGAAACAAGGCGGAACAGTATCATCAGAGCAATATCAAACATGCCAACCAAAGACATGGAAAGGAAGAGGAGGCTATCAGAACAAAATGGTGGTGTGTTTTATAGTATTTGGGTCGCAAATGGAAGGTATACAATTACCGGAGGAAATGTAAACCAAGGCCTTAATTTAGACGGCGAGGTTAATCCAAAGTCAGATATTCAGTAAACATTATGCATTGTTTAATGTTTGTTAGTCTGTGATTAAATATAGTTATTTCATTAAGTAGGTAGATAAAAGTATGCATTGTAAACATTTTAGGTAGGTAACATGTTAAGTTTACTATTCTTGAATGATACTAACATCCAATTCATTTGTGAACCATACTTAGGTTGTGAACTGTTATATTTTATTAGTACCAATTAATAGAAACAGATTCTCTTCAAGATTTAGCAAAGCGGTAATTATAAGATTAAATAACTTCACAATATTTATGTAGCACCTTATTAACGAAATAACCAATAGATAAACCACTAATCAAATCGAAGAAAAAAAAAAGATTTCAATACAAAATAATAGTTTATTTCAAGTAATAAATTATGATAGTATAATATAGGTAGTTCAAAGGAAAGAATAGTCTTCATGGAATTATAATAAAATGAACCCATAGACTGACCATACAATAAAATAAATTAAGTAAGATATTAATAATTATTATTTATGAAAATGTGCTTTAACAAAAAGTTTTTTTTTTAATATTCTTTGGCCATAAAACATGAAATTATTGTAAATGTAATAAGAATTAATTAATACTTATGGCTAGCACATGAATAATACTTTCATTTAGATGTTTTTATGAGTTAAATATTTATTGTGTGAATAATCACTGTATCATTAGTTTATCAAATCATCCATCATCAAAAGAAATTTCAATATTGATATTGTTGAAAATTTGTATATAATATAATGAATTAATAAAAATATTGCAAAAATATTTTGTGCAGTTTTATTTGATATTTATTTAGTATAAGCATCACCAGTTACCAAATCAATACAATATAAATGCATTTATTCACATATTGTAAGACCTTCTGTGTTGGTCTTATTAGATTTTTCCAATATGGCAAATGGTAAATGGAAAAAAGACTAGTAGGAACTTGCAAAATAGTTACAAAAAATACAGCTGTTATTGGAATGAAATAATTATATATGATGAAAACAAATGTTTAGTGTATACCAGCGGTCACCAGACTTTTTGAGAAACGGGCCGGATTGAAATTTTTAAAAACATGGCGGGCCGGTCGACAAATAAATTTGTGTTGGAATCCAGTTAGAATATTTATTTATATGATTATATAATCATTATGCTTACTTTATCCCTTTCCCAATTGATAAATTGTAACACATGTCGTATTGTAAAGTCACAATAAAATCTTAAATTTCTTTGTAAATTAATATTTTCTATATAAATAATTTATACAAAACTTCAAAATTTTTAGGGGGGCCAGATGATACTTTTTAAGGGGCCGTAGTTTGGTGACCGCTGGTGTATAATATCTATTTCATTGAATGAAAATGTTTAATCTACAAACATGTGTTGTTTTGTAAATGACATGTGGCATATATGTTATTATTACATCATCAATTGATTATTTTTCAGAAAAATTCCAAGCACTTGATAATATAATGACGACACAAACTAAACAATCAACCTTTCCTAAAAAAACATTTATCAAAAAATGTCCATAATGTCAATTATACAAATATAAATAATGCTAATATGGTGGAAAAATAACAATGTATTTTAATTCTACAGAAATTATTTTACATATTTGTTGATAGCTATTTCGGCTTACGCCATCATCAGAACTATGTTTAAACATTGATTTACTTAATTTTCTCATTTACTCAAACATCGAGAAATACATAAAATCAATGGGTCACATTTAACCCTTTGATTAGTCAGTTGATTTTATATCGTATACACCTCGGGAGTTAATTTTGAAGTATTTATTAATTTTTATTTGATTGATAATGAATTTTTTTTTTTTTTTCACTAGTATAATTAATTTTGTACCTTTTCTGATTACATTAAAAATTAAATTTGGTAAAATCAGCGGTCCTCAACATTTTCCAAACATAAAGTCTTTCAAGAAAATATTTTCTTAAATTTATTAGTGCTAGATCATAAAAAGAAATGTACCTTATAAAAAGTTAAGTATATAATATAAGTAAAGTGTCATTGTATAAACTTACCCGAAACCTAAAATATTTTTTCATTGCGTTTATACTCACACTATACTTTGAGTAAATAATAGGGAAAATTGATTTTTTGATAACTGAAAATTATGACGAGTTAATGGAAAAATAAAATTGTTTATGAAGTTAAGACATGATAAGTTTATACAGAGATAATAGAAAAATAGGACGCTAAAATTTTCTTTTCGTGTGGTATTCCTCAAAACACGGATATGCACACAGTGGAACATACATCAAACACACGAATTTTGGAATGACTGCACACAAAACATTTCCTCCGTGTGTTCAAACCTTGAGCCATCGTTTCCGGTACAGGGTGAATAAAATGCCTCGCTGAGAGTCTTATAGGTGTCTCCTTAGCTCTTCTGCCTCCGGAAGACGATGGTCTTAGTTTATGGTATTTTTCAATATGTTTTATTACTCTCATACAAAAATCACTGATTTTTACATTTTCCCCTGATTTAACTCAGTATAAACGATAAGCATTAATAAGAAATATTTTTTTTTATACCACTTTAGCGATTTCCTTGAACAATCCATGAAACTTATCATCATATCCATTTTGTCAACAATTCCCACGCTTAGATTATAATCGAGAGCAGCTTCTGGCTTACTAATGTTTTCCCTTGTTGAATAATTGATTGCATTAGAAATAATCATTTTTGGTTCATGGATATTTGTGAGCATATACACCTCCCGTTTGTCCTTCCATTTTATAGCTAATAGACTATCTGAGTGCAAATATTTCACATAGCCACGAGTTTGCTTTCCTACTGGAAATTTCAGAAAACTTTTACAATTATGTCGGACAGTACCGCAAGCGTGAGTTTGATTATCAAAGAGGTAATCAAATAATGCTGGACTCGTGTACCATTTATTAATAAACAATCTATGTCCCTTTCCCAAATTATCACGGAGCATTGTTTTTACAACCAATCTAGATATACCTATATTTGTATCAATTTCCATATCTGTTGCGGCTCCCGTGTAGACAATTATATCCAATACATAGTCTCAACATCACAAAAAACAAATATTTTTATTCTGAACCGATGCCTTTTGGATGGAATATAAATTCAGAAAGACTTTCATCGATGCATAAATTTCGGAATGGATGAAAGACAGCTTTATATAATGATTTTATTGGATCTAATAGTGGCCTGATTTTTTGTAATCGATCAGGGCTCCGGACGGTGTTATCTGCAAAGTGAAGTACTCGCAGTAACAGAAAAAAACGATCTTGGGTAGCAATTATTTGATTTGTTGACCAATAATCTTTCATGGAATTTTTTCCAACCAAACCTGTCAACATGATGGTGGCTAAAAAACGTACATCTCCAAAATGTCCGTATTGACCCATTTTTATAACTTAGATTTTGAAGTAATTCCGGTTCTCATTTGACTTGCATATCGATTAGTTTCCTTCACCATATTATTCATAACATCATCATTGAAGAAAAGTGTGAAAAAGCTCAATTCAGTGTCCCTTTGATACCCTGGCTGAATTGCGGATGTTGCACTGGTAAAAGGGAAAATCCGAGGGGAGAAATCTCCCTCTTTCTACTGCGTTTCTTCACGTCGAGGACGTCGAGCTGGTGGAGGTTCAACTTCATCTTCCGAATCAGTTTCTTCAGTTGATGAATTGTTCAAGTTGAGACACAAGTCATCGATATCTTCTATCACGTTTTCATCATCACTTTCTATAAAAACATCATCTATTTCCTGTTCAGTCAATCTTCGAGACATTTTGAATGAATTCACAATTTTACGATATCATTCGCAATATCATTACAGTAATCACAAAACAAATTATTGATATAATCACAAAAAAAAATTTGATATAATCAAAAAATCACGAAAGTATATCAAATAATTATTGCGATCCGATACCAAACGAAAATAGCTGAAGACTGAATATTATACAAATAGTTTGCTTAGGGTTTATCTTAGAGGAGGGATTATCTAAAAAAATCAACCCATGTGAATTCCTTTCGAGTGTTCAAAACCGAGCGATAATATATCGAAAACGATATGTCGTCCAATGTGACTAAAATTTGAAATGTGAAACACATGTATGCGCTTGGTCATCTCAATGTAAAAAAAATATAGAGCCGTATTGAGAGATAAATACTTTGATACTTTGAAAGTGTTATAAAATAAGATTATGTTTACTACCATTATTTATCAATCTATTTTCATCAATTTATATGTGTATATAATACATCTAGGACGCCATCCAAATATATTTTGAGTTATGTATAAGCCAAATTTTAATTGATATTACAAACGCGGCGCAGTTAAATTTGTATGAAACAGCGTGGCCGCACATACGCGGCGATACTCTATATGGATCTATAGAGTGCCGCCGCATACGTGCAGCAATACTAATCAAAGCGTTAATAACATATTATAACCATATACAATAATTATGGTAGAACAGAAAAGAAGATTTATTGTGTACCCTGTCTACAGTACATATATAGATAAGTAAATGAATGTTTAAGCATAGTTCTGACAATGGTGGAAGCCGAATAGATAGCAACAAAAATATAAAGTAATTTCTGTAGAATTAAAATACATTGTTATTTTTTCACCGTATTATAATGGAGTTCTACCAAGTATATGCCAATTCAATCCTCAAATAATGCTCTTACTAATAGAAATAGCATATTTATAGTGACAACATGTAAATAATCCATGAATTGGAACTGTTGTGAAAAAAATATTTTCTGATATGTATCAAAAATATACATGGGGCTTTTATACTTCCATCGTTATAATTTACGATTAATGAGTAAATTAAAGTACACTACTACCACCCCAAAACCTTTGTATGACCATCATACAATCTATACTGAACACATCAACTTCTTACTTCTTCAGGTATCGTATTTATATTCCATGATCTATAAAGCACCACTCAGGCATGCATCACATGAATTTCCACATAGAAGAATCTATGTTCAAATAATGGCATCGTGACCAGACAATGCAATTCAATATTTGCATTTTAGTGATATAGAAACCTGATGATTTCGATATGTTAATCTTTTCATATAGAATGAATTGTTTTCATATATGTAGTTCCTAATGTATTTATCATTCTCAATCACGATTAAGACATTAAATTGAATATGATGGATAAATTGGTAATTTCACATTAACTACATTGTCGTGAAGTTTAAGAACAACAAATTGGGAATTTGAAAATACTCGTTGAAAGTGCGGCACGTAACTTTGTAAAAATAGTTGAGGGCATAGAGGAGTTCGATCTTTCATATGAGGCTCTTCTGCATCCCAAATATCCAATAGAGTACATCCGCCGCTGCAAAATTATTTATTTCAGTTAAATTTAATGTCTACGTTTTCATTATTAACAATATAATAATAATACATCTATGTACACCACATTTCAATAATCACAATATGTATTCATATTTCAAGGGACCGTATAAAACAAACGATTAATGCGGGAAACGATGAATGCGGGAAATAGAAACGCACCACGCGGGAAAACGTATAATGCGAGAACGTAAGATCGGGGTTCCACTGTATCCACTCTCGCTGTTGGATCAATTTGTATCCTGTATTGAAACCATGTCCGCTCCCAACATGGAGCATATGAACTTAAATGGAGTTTAAAACCAAAAATCATTTATATTTCGCTAATATGTAAACCACAGTTTGAGGGTAATCTTTCTTAACCCAACAAAGCAATTCAATGACGTTGCTTCAATAGCATCAGAGTTATATCAATTTCACTGAAGTACTTAATTTTGCAATTGTTTTGGAGAAATCGCCCAGACTGCAACTTGTTATGTTGAATAACAACAAATGTATTATTTTATATCAAATGAAAATACAGGAAAATATATAATTTTAAATACAAGAATTGATCTACATGCCGTGATTGAAAATCAGGACTTAAGATCTCTGTTATGGTTGATAGTGTAATTTACTAGATATTGATAAGTTCATTTACTTACGCACTCTTGTGGAAACACCATAATTCATCAACAACCAAATAGGTGATTTTCAGCTTGGAAAGTTTTGCATATACTTCATTTGGAGACTGTCTACTAAAAATTGAGTATATTATTTTCGTCCTAGTCCTAGAAACATTAATTTACATAAGTATCGTAGTAAAACAACTAAGACACTTCTTTATAAAACATATTGTGTACATAACATGCTATACATAATATTATATGCCAAGTATCAACTTATAAATGTTTCAATGAACCAGTAAAAGTATAAACTATCACAAATGTCATACTATTCCAAAGGATAGAAAAAGTATTGTGAATGTGTCTTTTCACGGAATATTAAATCATACAATCTAAATCAGCGTTGTCCAACAGAAATCGTTTGGTGGGCCAAATAAAATATTACCGGTAAATAGTGAGCCGCATAAAAAAACAAAACAAACGTAATAAAAACAATTATTAATTAATAATTACAATGACAATATTTTATTTAAAAACAACCAAAAAACTTTTATTTACTTAATAATTAATGTGACACTTGTTGTTTTATACTACTTGATATTTTTTTTATATCGACTGGTAATTTATTCGATGCACATCGCAGTTGATTGATCAAGTTTTCATCGGCCAGCCTGTTGCGACATTTCGTTTTTACTATTTTCAATTTTGAAAAGAACGACTCGCAGCGATATGTGGTTCCAAATGCAGCTGTAATTTACATTGCCAGCTTTTTTAATTTTGGAAATTTATCCTCGAGGATATATTTCTGATAAAACTCATGTTTATTTCCTTCAAACATGCATTTTAACTCGATGTTTGATTGGAGGTCTATTAACTCCATTTGTAAATTCGCAGGTGTGGATTCCACCTCTACGTTAAATGGAGCTAAAAATATGGTGAAAATTTCCTCATACTTTTGCATGTATGAGAATCTGTCATTGAATGCTTTAATTAACTTTGAGATTTCATTTGCATACTGTCATGAAGACAATTGGATGTCATGTCATACACAAAATGCTGATATAAATTCACGCCCCTGCTTTGTTTTGTTTGTTTTATGAATTACAAAATGTAAAATATTTGTGTTGAAGCTGCAAACTCCAATAGAGCGGCAGAAAATATTAAATTCGGCCGCTGTAAATCTTTAATTGGGCCGCATGCGGCCCGTGGGCCGCGTGTTGGACAACGCTGATCTAAATCATTGATGGGCAACCTATGACACGCGTGATATGACACTATGACAACCTATGATATGCCAAGACATTTTGGGTGACACGCATCGCTTCTCAGAAAAGATATAAATAATTCGAAATATTTTTCAATTTCTCTGGATGGAACCGCTGATTAATCATCAAATACTCGGTTGACCATTATTGCGAAATATTCTGATGGTTCTGCTATGAGAGAAGAGTTAATAATATATAATTAGAATCAGTGCCAATAAGTGCATTGGATTGATATTTTTTAAGTTGTGTCAGTGATGAAAAATGGCCAATAGGCTAGGAAAAAATGTGGGATTTGTGAATTTGTTTATGGATGTTATTGGACGTTCACTTGTGCCTTTTCACTATAATATATACATCAAGTGTAATGTGCAAAGGCAGGATTCAGAGAATTTAATGATTTAATGTCATCTGTAACAAAAATAGTGAAGATAGGTTTTTTTCAGAATTTTGACAAACCAAGCTAAAAAGGTTACCCACCACTGATCTAACTTAATAGTAACATTACTTAAATTATTCACCTAAGCTTTGAGTCTTCATAGTGCGGATGGTTTACAATTGGGCGGCGAGTGGAAAGCAGTATAGCAGAAGTAATTGGCATTGGTCCAGCAAATGATGCCATTTTTTCAGTATTTTTTTCAACCCAATTTAAGAGTTCTTCAAGTGGTTCATTGCTGTATTCGCCTGAAACAAATTATTAGATTTATTATTTTTTTATTGTTCTATTCAAACAATGTTATTTGTTAGAATAATATCTGGTGACGAATTTGATTTTCTTGTATGAGATTTTTTGCAAATCATGAGTCAATATTTTTTAAACTCGTTCACTGCGGAATAATCTAAGTGAAAATTGATGTTGCTCACCACTGCACATAGATACTGACCAAGATGGTCATTAACTTTGTGAAGAGGGCTGAAGACACAAGGAATCACTAATTAAGTATTAATTGAAACAGAAATTGCAATGGATGAGATAACACGCCTAGCGCGGTATATTGATCCTGTGAATATTTGAATATTGTGCGCCAGGCGTGTATGCCACACTTCTATCGGTGCACAGACTTCTATACATAATATCAAAATAAATTATTAAGTAAAAATTTCAAACAAACATTATTATTTTCATATCAGCTCTGTGATGTTATTTAGCAGTTTCAATGCGGTCTGGGGCTCAAAAAAATATCAATTTTTAAATTGATATTTTTAACATATTGTAAATTTGTTCTGCAAGAGGCTTGTTCAAAATCAATTGATTTAATATTTTTTTCCATTTTTTTAATAACAAATTGAAGAAGTAAAGATACATTATTATAAAAGTAAATAATAGTGTGAAATTTTCTTACAAACCTATTATCTTTCTCTGTGTGATAACATTGGGAACGCCTTTAACACTCATTGTCAGAATAATTGATACTATAAAGACTGTATGAATTACTTTATCATTCGATGGGAGATATCTGTAAGAAAATATATAACTTGAAAAGTGTTGTCAGAGTCCAGGAGTCATGGTGTTTTGGAAGTCAAGATGGAGTTGTAAATAATCGAGCGATTCAGACTTCTTTTTGTAAAATAAACCTATTTTTTGAATTACTTATTTAAGTTATGTATGTAAAGGCTCCTGAGCCAGAAGCGAAAATGAATAGAAAAGTATCTGAAAGACAAAGTATTTCTATTCATTGATTGAGTAGGCATTTACTTGGTAGAACTCCATTATAATACAGTAAGAAAAATAACAATATACAGTTAAACCCCCGTTAAAACTATAATCGGGACCGTGGTATATGAAGTAGTGTAAAACGGGGCGTGAATCTCATACATCATTAGGAACTTCGTCTTTTTCCGCGAAAAATGCAAACTAAGATTATATGAGTTTTGCAAAAAAAAAATATATGAACAAAATATTTACGTAAATATTTGGTTTCTCGGTGATACAATGCAAACAGGATGTAAGTACGCGCGTCGTGTGTGGTCTAGCACGTGTTGGTGAGTGTATGCGAGAGTAAGCACCGTAGAAACGGCCAGCCGTTTGGCTGTGTGTGTGTATCGGTCACAGCGGACTTATTTTTTTAACGTCCGAGCAGGAACGTCACCTAGCAACGGCAATGGAATGCGACCGTGCACATCGCGGTATTTGCGCGGAATATTTTCGGCCAACGTGTTTTACGGAGTGGTGTTTTCGGAGGTTTGACTGTATTTAAATTCTAAGTAAATTATTTTAAAATAAAACATTCGTAGATTCGTAAATAGCAACAGATATATAAAATAATTTATGTAGAATTAAAATACATTGTTATTTTTCTTACCGTATTATTTCTATTCAGTCTTGATAAAATTTCTCACAATGTATTTTTGTTATTATAATTTATGACTATGAATTTCAATAACTATATTATGTAGGACATGGGTGGTAGTCCCAAATGTAAAATATTGAATAGGAAATAAATGCATTTTTTTAATCAAAATAAAATTGTGGGTAAATATTTAACACCTCTACATCTCTGTCAATTTTGTCTAGTTAAAAGTTTGACTGCAAATGTCTCAATTGTTGAAACAGCTGATTGCAGTGTGTTGCAAATTAATATTCAAAAATAAAAGAGTGTTAAAACTAATTAAATGTACAAGATTCTTTTGTTTATTCAAATATCCTCCATGCTAAATTTATTTTTGAAATCTTAGTTGTTGGAACATCCGTTAAGCGGCTTGGCAGGAAAGAGGTTTAGAAAATATTATCAAAATTGTTAGAACTTTTACCTTTTGACATATCTTCGTGATGAAATCAATGAAGCTATGATACATAACTGAGGAGTTAAAAATAATTTTAGCCTCATAATCAGCATTGCCATGATAAAATATACTCCAAGAACAGCAAAATTAAAAAATACCTCTGGTTCTATCGCAACATATTTTTTAAAGATGAAACCTTGATTTTCCTCACTGTCAAACTGTTTTTTATTAATTAATTCACATTTTGGTTTATTTTCAACTAACTGCTGGTTTATTAATTTTGCAGCTGAGTCAGAATTTAAATCCCATTTCTTCTTAGCAGACTTCGATTTTCCTTGAGAGCTTGCTGTTTTGGCATTGCCTTTTTTATCATCATTGGAAGTCATTGTGATATCATCGGAGTCAACAATTCGTTTCATTTTATTTTTCTTTACTTTTACTCTGGTGTGTTCAGTTAAATTATTTATCCACCAATAGTTGCCCACTAAAATGGCTGTTATGGTTACGCATGGTAATAAAAATGTGTATGATAAATTCCATAACACATCAGGTTGCAAATAGTTAAATTCAGACGAACACGTATAAAGCATTGTATGAAAATCTTTGAATGAAGTAAATTTTGATTTCAGCAATTTAAATATATGCGAATCATCATCACTACCAATGAAAGAAGAGAATTTCAACTTAAAAGCAATTGATAATAATATTACCATAAGTAAATTTTTTAATGTCTTTGATATTTGTCCATACCAGTTTAAATGATTACCAGTTGAAGGGAAGTAATTCCATATCAAACAATTAAACGAGATTCCAGAAGCTAAGGAGAAATATACTGAGCTCATCAGCATTTTGTTGCCCTGCATAATTATAACTGCAATGTATATTCCAACAATGTGTCCAAACAAAATGGTAGAAAACACTTCCTTATTAATAATTCTCAGTTGATTCATTATAAATAGCACCATCAATTGGGTGGAAAGAACAAATTGGGAAAATTGCCAAAGAACAAGGCAAATACACCCAACAGCAGACAATGTACAAATCTGTAAAATAATAATAAAATCAATTAATAAAATTATATTTTATAACATTGAATTTAAAACATAATAACTGGTACAATAGTATTAAAAGAAAAAATATAGAGGTAGATGAAATACCTGGAACACATGACTGTGTGTGAAATTTGTGGTCATTTTCCTCAAAAATACTGACACTGCCATCATATGTAACATGATAAATGGAAATGCAAAACTTTCCCTTAATGGTGGTGTCCACTGAACTCGAGTTGCCTCATTATGATTATAAAAGTAACAAATCACAGCCAAAAATGCGCCCCATATGCTATTGCTAAAATAAGAAAAAAAAATATATACTATGTGCCAATCAAGTCAGGCAACAAGAATATTAAAAAAAAATTACTATTTGCTGAAACATAATGATTCTCTAAATCTCAGGCGAGACTGAGTGAAATTCGAGTTTTGAGACTAAATAGGCAGAGAAAATATTTACAACATAAAATTACCTCAAGTAAAGACTATATACAAATAGTATAACAACAGTGAATCCTGCAAGAGCCCAAACAAATTGTAAATAAAAGTAAACTGGTACTCCTAGGCCTTCGCAGCTTGTTACGCTTCCCAATTGGCCCTGTCTTTCAACAGTCCAACACTGTTTGGTTTCAATGCCAAAAGCTACAGAATAATATTCATAGACTTTGAATAAAAATCCCATTATAACCTAAAAGAAACAAAAATTGTTATTAAAAGCTAAACATTACATTCGAAACTCTTTAATATAACTATAAAATCATTCTTTGAACGGCATAAAGATGAAGTTTAGAGCATCGACATGTTACAAGATGCTAAAAAGAAATATGGAGTACCTAAGTAAATAAAAAAATCTTTCTTTATCTCTCACCTCTGGATATAAATTAAATCGCTTAAGTGCATTTATCACATCAGGATATTCAACCAGTCTGTCGTTCATGAGAATGTGTAATCCGTCACCAAATGAATTGGATTGTACGATTGTTTTATAATAAGAATAATATAGTCCCATTTCAGATCTTAGTGTCATTTCTCTTTCCATCGTTGATAAATGACTAAAATGTTTATTATTTTCAAACATCGTAGAGACATGGTAGATATTGACAATTCCAAGAAATATTGCTGAAATATTAAAAAATAAAAACAAAATAAGGTAACATGTAACTAAGAATTAAAGGTTAAGTAAATATAAGAATGTTCAACTTTATAATTCTTTACAAAACTCTTACCTACTGATGCTACATTAAAAACGAAAAAAATTCTATTGATTGTATCTTTTGTTTGAAATGCTATGCGCTGCCCAGAGTTAATCATCTTGACAACTTCTTAATATAAAAGTAGAGATCGGCCGAAAATGCATTTGACATATTTTGTTCCACAACACACCGACATCAATAATCTACTTTAGATACGTGATGTTGCCACTATAACTACTCTTTAAAATACATCGGGCACGTACTAGGTTGTGAAAAGAATCAGCATTTCTATAAAAACAATATAATTTCAAAAAAAAATAGCTACAAGTTATTTTATACAACAAATTGTAAAAATATTAAAATTTCACTCATCGAAAAAATCTGAGGAGTTAAATTCATCTTTCAAATTGATGATCAATAAGATAATAAGTTCTTCCGTTTTTTATATTGAAGTTGTATTTCAATAGATTTATCTTAAAATTCAGAGGAAACGATTTATATCATTCTTTCGATAAATATATTTTTTCTGATCATAGTAACTGAAAATAGAACAAAATTTAAGTTCTTTATATTTTTTATCAATAATGAAAATAAAAATTTGGATTTTGACAAGAGACCATATTTTTATTACTATATTTTTGACTCTCATAATTCTTGATATTATTTTATGAAAATAGTAGCTAGCACATTGGTATTTTAAATTAGCGAAATGGTAAATAAATGTTACCTACTGAATAATAATCTTTATTTGCAAAGTATAAGTAATTTGATTAATTAGTTAATTTTTTAATGCTTCAATATTTGGGTGCAATTTGATTCTACATTTCTATTGATTTCAAAATTGATACATAAACATAACAATTTCATATTTATCTTCAAATACACATGTTACAATGTTATTATGATTGCACAAAAGTTAAATAACATCTCTTTCAGGATAAGTGGTGCCAATATTTATTGATATTATGAGAGGGTCATTGTTGAAGAAAAGTTGTGCCTTAGCTATTAAATAATAAATTATTTAACTCGCAAGGAAAAACATATTTTTTTAGAGTATTATAAATACCAAGTTGTGTAACTGCCACCAAATGACAGCACTCAATGCACCAACATAGGCTGTGTGTGCTGTGCCTAAAATGATCAAATAGTCAGACAAATCAAAAAAAAATGTATCATTTTATTATAATTACAATATAAATGAAAAATGTGTATTTTTAACCATTGTATCATGAATTATTTTTATTTTTAAAAATAATATGCTGTATAAACTATAAGCAAGTAATAAGTAAGCTTTAATTAAATATATTTTTTTATTAGTATAGCAACAAGCGCTGTCGATGACATGGAGTTGGATGGCGAATTGACAAGCTGACACAAAGTGACAGGTTAGCGGTATAGATAATATAACCATAAGTTTTTACGTTCTAGCGCCGTGTAAGTATATCGCAAAATATTGATAATATATGTTGCGATGAACTAATGAATTGTGTATTCACAGAAAAGATTATATATATTTCACGTTTACATAAAATTGATTTTTTTCCAATTCAAACGAAAAAGGTTGAAGATTCAAGATCAATCTTTTCACAATTAAAGCAATAATACATCTAATATTGGCAAAACAAAGTTGCCTACATTTGATCATTGTTATCTTAGTCTGTTCTAATATAAAAAGGGTGGCCAGACTTACTAAGTTTCTGATTTTTCTAAGTAATTTCTGATATTTTCATTGTAAAAAACGTCCCGCTTTACTTATTTGCATTTTGTACCTTTACAGCACTATTCACCATTACTGTGATATTACATATTCTATATATAAGAAAAAATTCTCTTATCTATTTCAAACAAAAATCTTTTCTAATCATGTAGAAAATACTCACATTCCTGTTACGAATGAATAAGTGAAGTGCAATCTACAAAGTTAGTTTGCGATTACGTGTTTTTTGTCATCTTATATCAAACTTTTCATTGACATTTTTAATTTCCCACCTACATTTTCTTGCCGAATTTTTTACATTTTTCCCGTTATAGTTTACCGAACCAATCACTTGTTACATTCTGTACAGTAACTAACATATGTTATTGTATCACAATAGCTGCTTAATGTATACCACAAATTATATTTAAAAAAAAATTATCTAGCCTCTCGATTATATGCTATATATTTATGTTTCAGTAAACTAATAATGCAATATGGCCGATAGAAATTCAAAGGATCCATGGAAAAAAAAACCATGGGGAAAAGGCAAGAATGCTGGTACTACTGCACAAGAGCGTCATGTTGCAAAATCATCAATAGATAATGCTGAGACTAGATTTAAGGAAGCGAGTGAAAAATTACAAGCCTCAGCTCAAAAACACATTCAGCATTATGAGTCCTCATCTGACGAAGAGGATCTTGAAAAAGATAATATTCTCGGTAAGCAATCGGTCGATGTAGATAATTTTATTTGGATGCTATTTTTTATACCTATTTTTAAAACTTGATTTGGAGTTTATTTTTGGTGAATTTACAGTAATTTTTGTTTCAATTGATTACAGAAGGTGTATTGGGAAACTATGTCACTGATGATAAAGAATTTAATTTAAAAAAAACGAAAGATTTCCTCACTGTTATTTGTCTTATTTGTATTGAATCTGTCAAAAGAAACCAACCTGTAAGTATGAAGATTTATAATTCTTTATGGAAGCCCATATAAATTTTTCAGTCCTGGTGTTTTACTAGGCAGGAAGAATTTGTAAATGACGTGCATATTTTTTTTAAGATATGGAACTGTTCAACATGCTTCAACGGATTTCATTTACTTTGCATACAACGGTGGGCAAATGATACAATTTATCAACAGAATTTGACTAAATCGCCAAATCTCTCAGGTCTCCCAGTTCGAGATAATACTTTTAAGGAGATTGTGTGGTGTTGCCCTAAGTGTAGATGCCAATACAATCAGGTAAAAAAATCACAGATCATTATGAAATAATAACAAACGCATTGATCAATTAATAATTCTTATGTGTAAATATAATATCAAAATTTAATTTAATGCATATTTTTAATTATTACAGGATGAAGTCCCGAAAACGTATGAATGTTTCTGTAAAAAACAAAGAAATCCTGAAATTCAACCATGGCTGGTTCCTCACTCTTGTGGAGCAATCTGTAACAAACATTTAAAGCCTGAGTGTGGTGATACGTGTCTATTGTTATGTCATCCAGGTATTTTTTTTCTTTCTCAACCTGTTAAAAGATAGTAATTTCAGATATAAATTACCATAATTACTTCCCTTCATATATTTATATCGAGTGTCGAATCATTAGTTGATATTGAAGCAAATACGTTTTGGTTTCTTGTATTATTAAAATTATAATTTTTTTATTGATAAACGCTGTCACAAGAAGACACAAGTATCATACAAAATTGCATGTATATACAGTCAAACCTCTGAAAACACTACTCCGTAAAACACACTGGCCGAAAATATTCGTCGCAAATCCCCCGATGGCACATTCGCATTCCATTGTCGTTGCTATGTGACCATAGACAACATATATGTGACATTGCTGCTTGGACGACTGATGTCGATAAAAAAATGGGTTCCGCTGTGACCGATGCACACACACAGCCAAACGGCTGGCCGTCTCTATGGTGCATACTCTCGCATACACTCAAACAACATGTGCTAGACAATACACGACGGCGTGCTGACTTCCTGTTTGCTACATTTTGCGAACGCTATGCATTGTATCACCTAGCAACCAAATATTTACGTAAATATTTCGTTCAAATATTTTTTTTTGCAATAATCTTAGTTTGCATTTTTCGCAGAAAAAACGAAGTCCCTAATTTTGTATGAGATTCACGCCCCCTTTTACACTACTACATATACCACGGTCCCGACTATAGTGTTAGCGGGGGTTTAACTGTATAAGTATTTTTTTAAATCTATATTTTACACAAAAATATAGTATACTATAAATCAGTATGATTGTGAGAGTGGGGTAAATTAAAAAACACTAAAATTATTATAGCAATCAACTAATAAATCGAATCTTAACTTTGCCATACACATGTTGTTTTATCTATATTTCTAAAATATCTATTCTACATAGAATAAATGGTTTAATATATTGTACATCAGGCTTTAATTTTCAATTCTGTTTTTGTCTAATGATATGAAACTGTTTTTTTTTGTAAAATTAATTATACATGTGTTTCTCTAAACAGGTCCTTGTCCACCTTGTCCAAAATTGGTTCACATATCTTGCAACTGCAAGAAAAGCTCAATCAAACCAGTTAGATGTAGTGTTGGTAATTGGAGTTGCAATAAGATATGTAGTAAACTCTTATGCTGTAATATTCACAAGTGTGATAAGACCTGTCATCCCGGCGAATGTCAGCCTTGCCCCAAAACAAGATTACAAAAATGTCTTTGTAAGAAGAAGTCTGAAAGTGTTCCTTGCGCCAAGTTAACTTGGCAATGTGATAATGTAATGACAAAAAATATTTAATATTTATATGTAATCCATATCATATATCGTTGGTGTAGGGACATACGGGCGAAACTACAAAAACAACGAACTGAGATAAATGGTAAAACAGTTTTCAATGTTATACTTTGTTCTTACGGATTTGCAGGAAAGCCGAGCAATATCTGGTATACCACTCTTCGTATAAGTTTCATATTTTTATATCTTATAGAACTGCATTTGAACATGACAATGCCATATTTAACTCAAAACAGCCATTTTTGTAGTTTTGCCCGTATGTCCCTACACCCACGATATGTAGTTTTCAATTGAGGTTCTTAGTTTCAATCACTTATTCTATTCTGATAATTTTTGTTATTTAACCAAGAGTTGTTTTTATGCCTAACCATTGTTTTCTCGGACACGTTTTCACATGTAATTAACAATTTACAGTTGATGAAGTACATTTTGGATGTTTACAACTACATACTGGTGAAATAGTTAACATTTTACATATGGACTCGATAAATATTTTTTTTTATTACAACTGTGGATTTCCTATTTTTCTCACACTGAAGTAATTAATATGATACAAATTATTAACTAGTCAATAAAATTTGAAATAGTCATATTTGTCAATTCAATGTTTCATTTTTAGATTTGTGGGAAATTATTTTCATGTGGTTATCATAGATGTGACAGTTTATGCCATGATTTAAATTGTGGCCCATGCCCATTCACTGGATCACAAAAATGTCCATGTGGGTCTACAATAAAAGAAGTTACCTGTCCTGATAAAGTAACATCGTGTGGCGGTACTTGTGGTAAAGAATTACTTTGTGGAATACATCAATGCCCGCTTAAATGCCATCTTTCACCAGAAAAATGTTCTGAGGTAAGGCGTACAATACTCTTTCCTAGCATTAACTTATTTTATTACGAGTGAATTGACAATGAATAGATATAATATAATGGTTGTCCATTTACAGTGTCAGGTGTTTGTTGAAAAGTCATGTCGTTGCGGAAGTCATGTTAAAGAATTGCCATGCCATAAAGAATTTTTATGCCAGACCAAATGCAAGAACATGAAAGAATGTGATCGCCATCCATGTAATAAGAAATGCTGCGACGGAGACTGCTCGACCTGTAATAAGATCTGTGAAAAAACTCTACAATGTAAGAAGCATAAATGCCCATCAGCTTGTCACACTGGTCCTTGTTACCCTTGCCCTTTGCAAGTGAAAGTACCATGTTTTTGTGGGAATACTTATTTCAATGTTCCTTGTGGAAGACAAAGACGGACAAAACCACCAAAGTGCTCTCGTAACTGTAGGTAGGTAAATTGTTTTAATGGCGATATTTTAACGATAAATATAATCCTCATCTCTAAAACTTTTACAATTTCAACTATTCATTTACATAATCACAGTAATTTCGTTTTTTCAGGATTCCCTCTACTTGTAATCATGTTGCAGAGAATGTTCATTCATGTCACTTTGATGCTTGTCCTCCATGCAAACAAACTTGTGGAAAACTGTTATCTTGTAAGCATACTTGTTTTGCGCAGTGCCACAATGCTGTTCAAGTAGTTTTACCTACTCCTAAAGCTACTGGTCCCTGGGATCTACAGGCTCCAAAAGTAAATATATTTTCTTATTGATTGCAACCCATTTATGATTAATCTGACACATGTTGTCCAAAACAAAAACTATTTATTTCTTTTGTTATAGTTTTTTTCTCTGTTTCCAGTCGCTATAGTATGTTACCTCCAAATTTAGAAATTCAATCTACAGATTTGCAATCAGACATTGAACAAACTTCTCAGAGGATATAAGCCTGCTACCTTCTTTATTTAGGAGCAATTAGTTTTTAGAAAAAAGCACACAAAAATAAAATTATAAGCAGAATTTATGCCGTTTCTAAATTCATTAATGATTATTGCAGCCACTTTAATGCAGATATTCAAAATGAAATATCCCGATGATTTTGTGTTGCCCTCTTCCAATTTTATAGTAAAATATGTATGTACATACAAAGCTTGATTTATATTATATTCATTCCGGATTCAATATTTATTGTGTGGTCCAAAACATTCACTCCTTAATCAATTTTGTGCCAAGAGAGTCAAAACATTGAATGTGCATAAATGAAATGTGGAATAATTGATTAAGTGATTTATATATTTTTTTAGGTTGAAGTCAAAGCTCTTCCATGCCCACCATGCAAAGTACCAGTTGTTCGTTCTTGCTTAGGACGACACGAAGAATCAAAATGGCCATGTAGCACGGCAAAAGTATCTTCGTGCGGAAGGATATGTGGTCAGTTACTGCCTTGCACAAATCATGCTTGCTCCCGAGAATGCCACAATGTGAGTTTTGAAACGTCTAATCATAGTTAAAATTTTGGTTTAATCATAATTAAAATGAACATTTTTCATTAATAACATAAAACCATCTTTGTTAAAGATTGCAACAGGAAACTGTGAAAATTGTGAACGTCAATGTGAACTGTCAAGGCCCGAAGGCTGTACACATCCATGCACCAAGCAATGTCATCCATCACCGTGTAATGATTGCCAACAATTTTTGAAGCGGTCTTGTCACTGTGGCTTAACCGAGCTCTTTATTAAATGTTTTGCTCTCACAAGCTCAGATTCAACTGTCAAAGAACAACATCTCTCCTGCCAACAGCGTTGTATCAAATTGGTAAATGCATTTCCCAATGTACTATAAAATTCATAATAGTGTACATAATGAGTGTCGCATACTAATTTTCATAAAAATATTCTATTCTGTTTTCAGTTAAAGTGCGGACACAGATGTAGTACTATTTGTCATTCTGGAGTATGTGTTGTCAAAATTTGTCAGAGTAAAACTCGAATGTATTGTGCATGTCGCCGTATCAAAAAGGATATTGCCTGCAATTTGGTGAGATTTACAACCTTAAAATATATGATTATTCTGAAACATAACTTATTTATATCTAACTAAATCATTCATATTAATTTATTGATTGTCAGTATTTAATTTGAATTGAAATTCAATGGATATTTAATTATAATAAGTTAATTCCATTGCCGAGTGGTAAACATGCTTGGGCATTCATCCAAGTTCGTTTTTTGGTGAAGGGTTTGAAGCTTTTGGGCATTGCATTTCTCTATCTCTATCCAAAAGGAGTGCATGTCTGTAATGTTTTCATTCCTACCAACCCATCCTAGTCTTTCCCAACATCCTCATTTCCTAACCCGATCTGACGAAGAGGTTGAGCAACTGACAAGTTGCTCTGTTTCAAGCTTTCCTACGGATGCCATTTCTTATATTAAAATGAAAATATATATTTTTTTTTAAATTAAAAATAAATATTCGGCATTACAGCTTACGCCAATGCGCCAAATATTCTTGGTACTTCGTTGTTTATCGCCAGGCATCGAAACACAAAATATCACTTCACCTAAGGGTTGGCTAAACCTTCGCAAATGAAATAACACATACATCACAACAATTATAGCCGAATACTTGTATGTGTGTATACGTGTATTTTGTAATGTATTCCAGATGTTTGAATCTTAAGCCTCGCCCCCGGCAGCCAGCGCTTCTCAATCATCGAGATTTTGACGCTCGGTATAATGCCAAAATTCAGCAATATCTTCTAATATAACAATATATGCATCCCAGATGCCCAGCCTCGTCCTCCACATAAATTCGTATAAATACGTTTGCAGCAAATGTCTGTGTCCCTCTACGTTTCTTGCCGCTGATCCCCACATTCTCTCTACTTGATGGGTGTTAGCAAGTGTATCGGGGTTTATAAAATTATAGCGATGATTCACCGTTAAGTGTAAAAAATGAGCACTGATCTCTGAGTTTGCACTCCAGACTGATTTGCAAATTGCACGTTCGTTTGTGGCAAACCCAGCATGTCCTGACCCTAAAATAAAATAACATACACCCAGCTCAAGATATCTTTTTTTCAATTGAAAAAATCTGACCTTGCCGGGAATTGAACCCAGGTCCCCTGATCTCTAGGACAAAGCTCTTGCCACTAGACCACAGGGACCGACAATATGAATTATGTACCAACTTTTAGGGCTGAAATGACCAAAAATGTTCCTAACTGTTCCTTCTGCTGCGGTACATTGGTTATAAATAATACATAATGAACATGTGTTTCTGATTATAAGGTAAAATATTTGTTTTTCATTCCACAGATATTAAAAAATGAACCCAATGTTCGTTGTGATGAACTATGTGAAAAAAAAATGCAAGAGGAGTTACTGATCAAAGAAGAAGAAACCAGAAAAAAGAAGCTCGAGGAAGATGAAAAGAATCGCATCGAAATTGCAAAATATGAAAACAAGTTTGGAAAGAAAATACCAAAGAATAGAGAAAAACGGTCTGTTGCTAAGCAAGAAACAAATTTCTTTTTAAAATATTGGTTTGTTTCTATCTCTATAATTATTGGCGTAGTTGCAATGGTTATAATTTTACTAATTAAAACTGATTAATATATCTTTTAAAGAATTGAGATTTTTTCTCACATTATATCTATGAATTTATGTAGTGCACAATAGTGTAACTGTAATGAATATAATTTTTTTGATGAATTCTGTTAGATATAAGTACTCCGTATCTTATCAGGAATTGGGAAATTTTTCCTGACTGATTTCTATGAATTTATAGGATAGGATATATTGGATTAAAAATAAAATACTTTCCATTTTCGCTAAAATTTTAAATGACTACAATGTCAACACCACTTTTTTATTAGTACAAAAATTATTTAATATTTATTCATGAAACAAATGTTAGTATTATGAAAATTATCTACTTTATGAAGAGTTACCTATAACATCATAACTCTTCAACTACTAGGTGTGATTTATGTATTAGACTTGTTTTGCATTAGCTTCAAGACGCAATTTAATAATAATGTATGGGTCTTGATTCAGAAAGGGGTTAGGTAGAAAAAGTCTCAAGCAAATTTTGCCTAAATGCACCAACAAAATCTTGTAATCTTTACCAATCAATCATTCAAATATTGTCGTTAATTATGAAAACAATTATTTTACTTCACGAAATTCAAGTTTTTAATAAGTATTACGTAGTAAAGTTATATGCAATAATTCCATATTATTTCAAAGATCATTTATGGACTATGAAATCGGTGAAAATTCTATGATGGATTTTTATGAATTGAATCTTATGTGGGCCCATTTTATTTTCCTGTGTAACACATTACTTTTCTCGCAGATGAGTGTTATATTTTAAGTGTTTTACTATTGTTATAATAAAAAGTAGATTTATACTTCTCATATTTGATGGAATTTTTATTCTATCCTTCGTGTTTTCTGTAACAGTAAAATTTTGTATTGTGTCTTTTGTTGGAAATAAATGAACTGTTTTTTATTTTGTTGTTTTATTTTAAGCGTGTATAATATAATAATAAAACTTCAATGAGTTTACCTTTGAAATGAAACCTGAGCTCAGTTGAATCAATAATTGAATTATTGAATTAATCCAAAAATTGATATTGGATTGTAACTGAAGAACCATCATTTCAGACAATACTCAGATTATTTATTTAACTAACTATTCAATCCATTTATTATTCTATTCCCAAATAAAGTTAAGTTGTAATGATGCTGTCTTACGATTGGTGATAATTATCTTCCGTTCAATTCTTAATTATTACAAAAAAAGGTAATGATTTCACCCACATTATTTGATGTCCAGGTGCTAATAGTATCCAATAAATTCACAAATATGTAAGCATTTTTATAGATGTTGACTGTCATGGTCTTATTTCCATTAGTACCTGAAACTCCATTGAATAAACCTTTTCTTTGTGACTATAGGGATAATGCACTCACTCTGTAAAATTGTTTACCATAGCATTATTAATTTTTACAATAACACCTACATGCAATCAAAATATATCATAAAACTAAATGGTAAGTTGCAAATTTAAATTAAAGATCTTTTTTTGGCAATCCAAATTAGTTGAAGTGTAAGATGAACCCTCTTCCTAGATGAGAGTTTTATATCTGTGAGACTTGAAGATATATTTTGAAAGCAGAAAACTTGATAAGACAGTTGTCTTGTAGGAAGAGAGATTTCCGTTGATGCATATTCACTTTGCTTATAATTTTACCATATCCACCATTTGGTGTTTATTTTTTTATAAAAATATCAATATAAAAAATAGTTGAATGTATGAACATGAACTACCGACAAAATTTTTCACTACGGGTCTTTAGCTGTCATCATAAACTGTTATTTCTGCACAGCTTATTAAGTACTGATATCCTAATTCAATTTTGAAAAAAAACCAAATTAATTAGATATTTGTAAATACTGTGTTTTACTTTTACTATGAGCAGCAAATATTTTGTTGTTTTGAGAAGCATTCTCATTAGTTACTAATCAATACCTACATAAGATTGTTTCGAGACTTTAGTTAGTTGGAACATGCTTGTTGCAGGAATACAATAAGTGGTAAAGTTATCAATAGTTTTAAATTGAGTTTTTATATATACCTACTTAAAGTTAAAATAAAACATGATTTTATATGAATGTACATTTATTTTGCATTAACATATGAAGTTTCACTAGTAAAATAATAGTTATGTAATTGATAAATGTTTGTAGATACCCATAAAATAACATTTTTTTTTAAATAAGGATAATTAAAAATTGTTTTACCCTTGAAAATAATAAATAAGACTCAGTCAGATGATATTGATGTATATATTTACATATGGTTTGCAGCGGAGTCTTCATAAATTAAACTGTATTCACGCATTGCAGTAAACTTAATTCATACAGAATATGTTTCATAAACACTAAAGATTTCCATATTAAAAAAGGTATTTTATAAATAATGTGCGTCCTTAATAATCAAAATTCACAAGACTACTAATTTTTATAATAATTCTTGTACTAATACTACTAGGGGGTTCAAGAGAAAGGTCTTCGACTACAGTTTTATTCTTTGTCAGCAATTTTCTTCAATACCCATCAATAAACCCAGATTAATCACTGCAAATCTTCTTAGATTGTTTTTGGGTTTTTATAAAATAGAATTCAAAATAGTTACTAAAAAAACTTTAAATTAATATTTTTTATAATATAAGAAAATCATGGAATAAGGCAAATAATTGACAATATCATGCATCTCTGATTTTTAAAAATATTCATTCTATGAATAAAACTATACAGATTGATTTAAGATTATTTTCAATAATGTGATGAATTGATTGAGACAACAAGGTCATACAATGGGTAATAGTAATGAAATTTTAGAGAATAATAAAAGTAGTGGGCAAAGATCTTGCAAGACACCATATTACCGTAGGGTTATTAGAGTTTAATATTAAAAAAAAAACTCCAAACAATAGATGCAACGTACACTTTCAGTCGCTAAACCAGCATTTTAAGATCTATACTAAATAAGGTCATTCATTTATAAATGTGTGTTAAATTTTGCATAGACTAGAGCCTTTTGTATAAATAGCTTATTAATGGCATTATATTTTTATTAAAATAACATATGAATAATATAAGGTTGAATTACACATTACGTAAAAAATTAATACAAATATTGCACTAAGTATTGTGCAACATTAAACATAATATGTTTAGTGGTTAGCATTGCAATACATTGTTTGAGCGTATTATTCTGACTAAATTCCAGTCTATACAATAAGTCAGTTCTATACAAACATTTATTTAGTATTTAATCTAATACCTCTCAATTATTTAATTTCAACATAAAACATAGGCCTTAAACATTAATTGCCATTCAAAAATATGTGTAAAAATACAATAGGCCTTAATTATTTTTTACTCATTTATAATAATAATATGTACAACACAATGTTCGTCTGGAGCATTCAGTATCATAATACATTTTTGAGAAGATGGTTTAAAGAAATCTTATTTATAGTGTATATTTACAAATTCTTTTTACTAAAAATTATTGTCACTTAATGTGTTCCACAGCTGCCCAGATGTTCAAGCTGGCTGAATACAACTGGTTAATAACAAGCATAAATACTGTGCATATTTTACTGTCTAGTTAATGGGTCTATACAAGAATTCTCTCAATATGGATAGATGTTAAATATTGAATTCAAGATACGAAGAATATTTCATTTCATTTCAAATGGGAGATTGCAATAGAACACAGTAGAAATAAACCATTCATATTATGTATACACAGTTTTGGTATCACAACAAAATAAACGGAAGTCACAGAAAGAGCAAGAAAATATAGTAATTTGGCACGAAAATAAAGTGATACCAAATGTTACTTATAAGTATTTCAGATAACAGTTGTATTGAATTCATCATTTGATATTATTTGTGACTCAGAATATACATTAAGATTATATTAGTTCCCGAATATTAAAAATATTATGCACTATCTAGGGATTCCATTTGAATATATTCGACTCTTTTTTGTTGTTCATTAATTTGATAAATTATTCAAATATTATTCATTCATACAACATAAATGAAAATTGAATGTATAGTAAACCATTGAAAAAATATGTAATTTAAAATTTATTGTGTATTTCTACAACGATTTTGTTCGAAACAATAAAACACAAACTGTCGACAAGTTAAAAAAAAAGCTGAACATGAAAACCATATTAAAGCAACTTAACTGTGACTTCAACTAGAGTCATTTGATGTAGCAAAAAACATATTGATTCTGATATACATAAGACCAAAGCAAAGATATTTTTTTAACAAAATAAAACCTAAGGCTAAAATCACAGTTAATAATTAAAATAGTGCTTCCATTTGCAGTTAGCTTTATTTTTACTTTTGAGAGCAGAATATGCACTGCCAGAAAAAAGTATTTTACTTTATTTTCAAAATTATAAAATTAGTCCAATAATTTCAAATTACAATATTTAAATAAATTATTTAACAAATATTTGGAATCCCTTATGCACTATCTTATCAATAATTTAAACAAAAATAATACATTAGATTCAATAGAAACAATATTATGCTTAATAGGTACAGTACAATCTTCATACATATTAAATGCATTTATGATTAGAGGACAAAATATTTTGTGTCCATTCCAAGAATGCTGTTTCAATAAATATCAAATTTATAAATGCCAATGATACACAATTATTATGCAACCCTACTATCAAAGTTTTTCTCGCTCCGAATTTCACACGAAACCAATTTTAGTTTAAAGTAGAGTTTAAGAAAAGGACAGCAAATCAAGGATTGCACTTGGATATTATCACGATTTTAGAATATATTTATCTTTACTTGTAAGAATAAAGAAACTATTTTAATTTATGTGTAATCTGGTTACTAATCTCTATTTCGCAATAATATACCAGTAGCTGCGTAAATTAATTAAGACGAGTGGTCACTGAAACAAATGACTTTTTAAAATCAAGTTTTGAATCTATTCCAATAATTATTTACATTTTTAAGAAACAATCCAATTATCAATGTGTCTATAACAAAAACCTGAACATATTAGAATATTTCAAGTATATACTTACTTATTCAATGGATTCCATTACATATGTGTTATTCTAATTTAAGAATAAAACAATCACATTTCTTAAATGCATTAAATACTGATAAAATAATAAGCAAAAAAACATGGTACTTAAAGTATAATATATAAATTTTATAAGAAAAATGGAATGACGTGATAATAAATTAACAAAACTAATTTTTATTGTGCTTTAAAAGAAGCTATAGCAGTAATTAAACAAAATCTTTGTGAAAATACAAGGGCTCTGAATAACATTAAGACGAAGAAGACTCTGTATCCATCACTGAAGATAGAGGAGGAAGAGTGATTACATTTAGCATTATTGCTCATTTGCTTGGAATAGCTCTGATAAAATATTTTACTTCAAAGTGCAAATTTTTTGATGATGCCTTATAAATGTTCTTTTTTTACATATACTTATCGTAAATACAAAAATTTCATTAAAATTGAGATTGTAAAAATATTCTATGTTACTTAAAATTGAGAATGTTTATGAAATTTGTATGCAGGGCAGTGGTGTTTTGTAGATATTTTACAATCTTTTCTACTAAATGCTGATATCAAAATTTAAAAAGCTTTCAAAACTCACTGTTGGCCATCATTACACATTTAACAGTTTTATTGTTCACAATAAGGAAACCGCTGTTGTAATTTCTGTATAATGTTGTGATAACTTTGACAGAAGATATATGAGGCAGTCTGACAATTATGTTATCTATGAGTTGTAGATAATAGATATTTAACATTATAAGGATGTGATAAGTTTACATATTTGTTATTTTTATGGATAACAGAGATGTTGATCGTATGCTTTTTAGGAATTACAATTACACAAGTGACACCTGTATATAAGCAGTTTATAAGTGTTCATTTAACAGGGGGCCACTTATTGTTTGAGAAGTGTTTACAAAAAAAATGCATTTTTAAAATCAACCTACCCTGGGTAGGCATATTACATGATGTGAATATATACTATATAAATTTACAAGTAAGCTAGGTGTATTGCATAGGAAATATTGGTAAAAATGAAATGGAAGCATTCATCGACATATGGTTTTCAAGCTGGAATTTTCCCCCCGTAAGAATAAAATTGATAGGATGAATAATAGAAAAAATTACTACCATAACTGAGAATGGTTCCATATTTACATATTGTAAGCAATATAAATAGCATCAATTTGATCAGAGAGAAAGCCGTCTCTCAAATGCATGCGTTGTTTTTCACCCCTGGAATTGATAGGGACAACACCTGGATCCACAACTACTACAACTCCCACCACAAGATGATGCTCTTCTAAGACTGCGTTTGTGACTAAAGGCACCAGGTTAAGAGCTTCACTGTCACTGCCGTCAAGCTCTGCAACTACCACTAGAAGATTGGTCCATGTGAATACAGCACTGGAACACGAATAAGATTTCATTGGCAATTTTATAATGATAATAAGTTTTTATGCCATAACTATTTATGTACCGCATATAAATAAAACACATGTATTGTCTTTTCCACAATTTATGTAACACATCAGCTTTGATGTGTAAAGGAAATAAGCTATTAAAAGTGTGAATTAAATCTCAAAATTTCAGATAGCTATAACTTACCATTCAGCAATCTTTTTATGACAGCGCATAACAGAGTTTTCAATATCTATAGGATGATATCGCATTCCTCGCATGATGACAGTTTCATCGAGGGCTCCGACTACAAAGACGGCATCTTGTTGATCTGCAGCATCAGAAGTACCTTCAGGATCACTATCTCTTCCTTCGCGATTGCCTTCTTCACCGGTGGCTCGAGGGGCTCCTTCTGTTCTTCGTAGAAAGCCTAGATAGCCAGTTCTTGCATAAACTTCACCCGTACTTCCAGTAACCAGTCTTGCATTGAAATGATCAGCATAATCACTTTCATCCCCATAGATGGTGAAATATCCACTAGCGTTGTGGCTAGATTGTACCCAAACTTCTCCTAAATGAGAATCACCGCATTGTCCTTTGGTCTCTGGGTTAGCAATGATAACTTTTACCCCCGGTAATAATTTTCCGGACTCCATAACACACAGAGAATGAGGGCTTCCTCTTTCCACTAAAGATACACGATCGTTTCTGAGAGCACGCAAGTCAACGTACACTGTAGATGGTTCAGGGCTAGAAGCTCCTTGTAGGCAGATTGCTATGTTAACTCTACATCCAAATGAGGTAGATACTGCTCTGGGACTCAAACCCAAAGCTGAAAATAATTTTGAAAATGATGCGGTGAGATTAATTCTAGGTCTTTCTTCTGCAACTGCAACACATGTTCTAACACAGCCCAAGTTAACACCTCTTGTTTTTAATTGATCAACGGAACTCCCGAGTCCTTTGGTGCACAACTCCATGACACCGTATGAGCAAAAAGTATCTCGAACTCTGTACTGAGAGACAGCACTTAGCCATAAAGCGGGATTGATTTCAACTTCTGATGGTGGTATAAGGATTGAATGGTGACCGGAATAAATACTACTTAGGCACCACAGTGCAAAGCCTAAGCCACAGTATGGATCTAAGCAGAGTGCTATATGCCGAGAAGGATATAATTCACAGGCTAATTTCATTGAACGACATAATGATGTAACTGCTGCATGAGACATTTTAATGCCGGCCAGCATTCCTGTAGTCGATACACTGAAATCCAGATATGCCAACATTTCTGCAGTCGGTGCTCGGTACATGATGGGGAGCTTCTTTTTGGGCATATCATCGGTGTCAAGTGTCATTGGCCACGACTTGATGTCTACAACATTGCTAGCTTCTTTAGATTTAAGAAGTTTTATGACATTTTGGTTAGAGAGGACTAATGCAGATTTGCTAACATCTACTATCATTCTCACAGTGGGCAATGTTGTCTGAAGATTCTGTGGATGAGGTGGTCTAATAGTTACTGGAACAGCACCAACGTAAAGGCATCCATAGAATGCACATATAAGTTCTAGACCTGGTGGGAATATAAGGGCAACATGTTCTCCAGTGTTGACACGACCCTTTTCCAGTAAAAGGTTTCCAATACGTTCTGCTTTCTTATGAAGTTCAGAACAGGACAGAGTTTTAGCAACAGTTCCTTTAGAATTCAGAAGAGTAAAGATGATGTGATCAGAAGTGCTTTGTGCTCGCCACCGAAGGATCTCCGAAATGAATTGGTACTGAAACAAGTGAAAAAAGTTGATGTAGAATAGGAATATTACTAAAATAATAATTATTAAGGATTGACCAAGTTGTCCATTTAGAGAAGGCGGCGTTAGTTTCATGTGAGCTATGTTGTCATACTACTTAACCTTTCATGGCCATCATGCCATTCACAGTGTTGACGATTAGATTTTTGAGTTCTTTTTTAAGACTCACGACTTCACAGAATTGTCAAACTTTTAGAATAACCTCCTGCACATTCTCATGAACTGTTTTTGGAACATTTGACATTACCTGTGTTATTTATTAACATAGTATGACAAATATAAACAACTTTGACAGCTACAAAGTCTTAGATTAATTATTTTAGTTCGGAATTCTGCCAGTGGCCAAGTTATAGTGGTAGATCAATATATGTATTGAATATCAGGATTTATTTTTGTGACACTGAGGCATCTGATTTGTAAGTGAATCTTTAAAAAAAAAAATGTATGCAAAAAATGATAGTGTTATATAGTCATACTCACTTTTCTGGCAGCATCAGAGTCATCAGTGTGCCCCATGTCGCGTCCGTGAGCTGAAGCTAGCCGGTTCCCTTGCACCAGGTTTCCCACGATGACTGAAGCAGGCCCCACGTCTACAACACACTCGCCTGTTGTCGGTGCCACACCACACAACACACGGGTAAACATTGCCAACTAACAAAGGAGGTAACTGAAAACTAATCTACTTTTTCTGACAAAAAAATTCTATCTCCAATTGCCACATCTGTGTGAATGTTACATCTTATGATTTGACAATCCAAAATAATTTTCCAAAATGTCCTCATGATGATAATTAATCACTAAGATTATTTCAGTTACCTTTGTTGTATAAGTTGAAAAGCAATGTCGGGGGGGATATTATGCTTAAAGATGGGTTATAATCTCAGGGTAGATGATTATACCACTCAAAATTGATCTATGTATCAATGAAATAGATATAAGAATCGGAAATTATACAGTATGGTGACAGCATAATTTTATCATTTTGTGGTTTTTTTGACAAATGCGCGGTGACAAATAAAAGCTTAATTTAAAGGAATGAGAATAGTGATAAACAAAACTAAAAGGTACCTGATAATCTATCAAAATAATCACACGCATTTGAGTTTCATCAGATGCTTGCTTTTTTGATTGTAAATAAAATGAGTATTCTCATATTGAGATGAGACAAAAAGAAATTTCGGAAAAAAGCAAATAAGTATTGAAAAAAACTGCAGCTGGAAGTTCCATCTTATATTAAAATGCTACTATAAAAATGAGTATGGCATGAAATGAGTATGGTTCTAACCTGAATGTATCTCTCTGGGCTTTGGAAGATTGGTAACACAGGTGTGAGGGCACAGCAAGACATTAGCCGGATGGAGTGTTCCTTCTAAGAACCGCCGTTTGCATTCGGAGAGATGTATACCACCTAAAGGTGTTTTCGGTAAGTAATTGGGCTGCACCAGAGCCAGGCAGTAAATGCCAACTTGATGAATGGAGTCAACAGCTTGCAGTACGCGTGACATCCATTGGAATGACTGGAGATGAAGAAGATACACATGCAATGTCAACAAGGAGTCCCATGAATTCATCAAATTATGTTTGGGAGTATCAAGTCGCAAAAATAATTCTTCGTAGCCATTGTTCATCATACTCAGCCAATAATAAACAAGTTTAAATATTTTGGCATATAGCCAAGATTGCGATGACATTGCTTTATATGCAGGCGCGAATAAAGTCTTATTTGTACATTATATTATTACTAGAGACATCATAACAATAACAACTACTATATAAAATTATATAATACTCTTCAAGAGTACAGTTTTTGAATCATTTTTGCTGCAGTTTTTAGTGACAAATTTTATTTATTTATTTAATAGATATCGTAATCAATTCTTAAAAACTGTAGAAAATGTCATAAATAGTAAAAAAGGCAGATATATATATTTTATAGAAAGTCAAACGCGCAATCGATATAGAAAAAAAATAATACCTGATATGAACAGATCAATACTTACCTATTATCTGGTTATTAAATATTTTCACTCAGATATAGCCTCTGCTAAATAATATGTTTCGCATCGAAATATACAGAATTAGTAACAACATTTAGAGACAAGATTACATATTGTATTTCACCATCGCACATTATTTTGCCATTTTTTTCGCCATAGTAAGTAATAAAGGTACATTCATTACACATACATTAATGGTTTTATATAAAGGAATATGTGGTATCATTAACGCATATGGCAGAGGGACAAGATAAATTCTGGGTTAAAATTGAGTGATTAAGAAATAAAATCTAAAGTTTATCCAATTTATGGCACCAATTAGGTGTCATCAAAATTCAAAAATTTTGGGTTGAATAATTTTTAAATCGAATTATGAAAATTGATAAGCTTTGTATAGTAGCGCTAAAAAGGGATTCATTTTTAAGAAATGATATACATATATTTACAATATACGAATGTTTGAATAAAAGTCCATTTCACCTCTTCCTCACTGCAATCTGGCCTCTGCTCTGCAATCACACATATACGATCATCACGGAGGACTCGAATGCTGAACACTGCAATGCGTCCTCTATAGATGAACTTCATTGGTTCAACTGCTAATACGGTAGCTATGATGTCATCCATGTTGTGTTTGCGCCCTGTCACTGTCATGAGTCCATCACGAGAACCGCAAATGAATACCAGTCCTAGAAGAAGAGAGAAAAATAGTATAAGTTATTGTCAAACAGATAAAAATGTACATCACAAATTAGAGTTTACCCATTTATAGAGGAAATATAAACTTTGCATGGCGCATTATAAATATGATACATAGCAAATTAGACTGAAAACCAACATTCAATGGATAATAATAAAAATCTGACCTCCAGGTCCCAAAAAGCCTAGAAGTCCCGTTCGAGTGTATGTCTGCTCACTAATAGGGTTGCCGTCAGCTGCTAGTGGTCGTAGACCAAATACACTTGTAGTCAGTCCTTGAAGACCCCAATAACTATTTCCTGTCCCTCCTGACATAACACATATCTCTCCGACTTCATCTGTCTTGCACAGATATGACGGTCCATCCATCCTCACCACAGCAATAGCCGCTACAATGGAAAAATATTTTTTTTAACTTATATTTAGTAGTCATTTGTTTGAGATTGAATCTGCATTGAAAAGATAAGTATACTATAAGTGTTATTAGACATTCAGCTTAACAAGAAGTATTAATTGAAAGAAATGGTATGGCTGATGTAACTGTTGTGAACTCAAAAAAGTTGTTTATAGTAAATTTTAAGGGTAGGATTTTCTAATTCTAAATTCAAACAAGAATTTCAAAATTTTAAAGACAATTAAAATAACTTTTATAACCAAAAATGTCAAAAAAATTTGATACTCACATCCAGGCATGACTTGGCCGCAGTCTTGCAACGTTAGGGAAGTAAGAGAGTTTTCTTGGTCAACTCGTACAACTCCATGAGATAAACCTGCCATCGATAAAACTCCACGGCCGGTGGAACCTCCAGCTCGTCCTGCGCGTCTGACAGATACTGTTAATGCTTCACTTCCACAAGCGCAGGGGCACACAGATTCTGCTCGTAAGCCTGAAAAGAAAAATAGTTTTACTGTAAAAAAAAAAACCAACATTTGTTCATAACTGAAAGATGCAAAATATTATATTATGTTTACCTTTTGCTGAAAATACTGATAGGAATTGATCGCACGAGGAGAGTGACCAAGGATTGGCTCCGTCAGCTACGAGAAGCAGTCTCAGAGAATGAAGAGATATGTCTTTGTGATCTTTGGTTGCTAAAAGTCCCCAATGTAGGTCTCGTGATTTTACTACAGCTATACTTGCTCTGAAATATAAGACATAAATAATAAAAAAAAATAGTTTATGCTGAATCATTAAAATGAATTTTATTTGTGTTGCAAAAAGAAATGAATGAAAATAATTATAATTTTCATTTTGTAATGAGCTGACATCACATTATGTGTCTAAACATATTAGGAAATGATGCAAATTATGTGGATAGTTCAAAAATGGCACTGACCTATATTTAGTAATCATATGCATCCAAGATGCCGGGTTAACTTTCATGAGTGCGTATGGAATGAAAATGACATGCATGCCATTCAGTACGCTGGTGAGCACGCCATGCCAGAGGCCAACCTCTCGCTTAAAGTCCAGAACGCAAACCATATTCTCTCCCTCTGTGTAATTGCAGGCTGCTGTCAAGGCTCGACAGTGAGCTAACATTGCAGCTCGTGAGACAGTCACTCCCATGACAGAGCCGTCTCCGTCAGACGTGTACTCGATGTAGGCAGGTGTATCATCAGAGAGCATGGCAGGGGGCAGCCAATCACGGGGGGCTCGAGGCAGGTGCTCTGTGACAGTCCACTGTAAACGAGGCCACCCTTTGAAGCCGACAACTTCTCCAGTTGTTGATTTAGGTAACCCTGAAAAATGAAAATGTATTTTGATTATATTATTATTATAAAAATCATGGAGTCTGACTATGGAAAGCTATTCGTTTAAAATAATTATAATAAAGTAGGTTCACTTATATATGACCCTAAATACAGAAAATATTCTTTCACTAATGTTTACTTGAAAAAAAGTCCTTCGCTAACGGGGAGATAGCATAAACAATCACACAATGCAATATAAGTTATTATAAGTTATATAAAATAATTTACCCTTGTAACAAGCATCGGATGTTAGGGCAACATGGATGCCAGTAGAGCCGAGAAGAAAGCCAATCTGTTGAGACCCAGCATCACGGCGAGTGAGAGGTACTTCTACAGCCACAGGAACAATTCCAGCTTGAAGGCACCCGTACCAGGCACACATGAAATTAATTGGATCATTGTTTGGATATACCAATGCAATCCGCTCACCAGGTTTTAGAGCAGTTTCTGTTCCTTTCCAGAATGTTTTGTTCAACAGCGCATAAGAAATTTTTTGAGATCGGCTTAGCAACTTTCCTGTGGATAGAATTGAACATTGCATTGAATATCACAGTATGAATATGAAAGAAACTATGAATATTATATATTTGTCGTCAAGTTTTAGCCATGACCTTTTCTAAGCACCTGAATACTAATTAAAAAAATATTTTTATACTAAAATACAATCAATAGATACAATTTTATTTAAAAGTATTTTTTTTATACAGCTTCATTTAAAAAAAAAATTAGGATATTTTTCATTTACACAAATTGACTTTTTCCTGAAATATGTATTATTTTTAGAATATCTACATATTAAACATTTAGATATTAGTGTGTTTTTTCTATATCCCCCAATCATTGTTTTCCCGCATCCATAGTTTATTTCTATGGTCCCTTCAAAAACGATAGATGATTGATGTTCTTACCATATGTCAATGAATTGCTCATCTTTCCATTGGGATCAAGAACAGTGGCAACGGATGCTTTGAACGAAGCTGATCCATATCTTTGAATGGCTGCTTCTAGATTTCTCGGAAGTCCAGATGGCACGACAAGCTGTTCACCAATAGCTGGAGTCATCACACCTCCTTCAGGTTTAGGTGCATTTGGATCTTTTGGGTTAGCTGCTATTTCAAGCTCAATGTCATCATCTTCATAAAATTCAGGTAACGGCCTACGTTTTGGTCTTTTAAGGGTATTCAATAGTTGTTGTATTTTAGCAGATACTTTCCACCTTGCAGTGCCATTATCATCTGAGCCAGGCCGGGCACACCGGTTAACTCTATCAGTGTGTGTATGGGTGTGGGTCACGTCTGGCCCTTGACCCCCTATAAATGAAATAATTTTACTACAAACCATCCGTATTCATGGAATTTATAATGTATTTCTGTTAGAAATATTGTGCACGACATGTGAATTGCTGCAATTGACCAAATTGTAATGTATACTTACAGGGTCTCAAGCTCATTACATCAGATGAATCAGAAGTGTCTCGGTGTTTACCTCGAGGGGGTGGAGGTCGCCTGGGGGCCCTGAGGGGACCTTGTGAAGCGGGTGGTGGTGGAGGAGGTGGTGGGGACCCTCCAGCAGATGAATCGCTGTGGGCGGATGGTGTAGCAATTGAAGGTGCTGCACAGGGTGGGGGTAATGCGGGGGCTCTCTGTGATGGAGCCTGGTGGGATCCAATGCTTCCGGCAATCTCATTTGCCACACTGTCATCGTCTGAACTAGATGCTAGATTTAAAATGAAAAATGGTTGATTAATAAAAGAAAAACACAATCTATTGCAAAAAAACAACAAAAAATACAATGTAGCAAATAGTCTATAACAAAGGTTCCCAACCTTTTCCTGGAGGCGACCCCTTTTTATAAAAGCCATGTGACCCGCGATCTCTGATCTAATTGAAAACGGCATTTTTAATAAGGTAATTTAAAAAACAACGAAAATGCATTGTTGCATTTTTGTTGACTGTTTAAGTTGGCGACCCATGGGTTGGGAGCCCATGGTCTATAAAGTATGACCAATTGAGACTGATGAGCTTATCAGTTATAATATACCTGTATCATGTCGATCTCTGTCTGGGCTGTCAGCCATCACTGAAGTCCTTTTAGAGGGCATTGGTAAGGAAGGCTTTGGCCGACTCTGCATAGCAGCTAAAGCTTGTTGTACTGCTTCCTGTCTCACTTCTACCGTGGATAAAAATAAAAAAAAAATCAACAACACAGTAAATATTGAGTGAAAATTAAGAAATGGATAAGCTATTATTCCATTCTTGACATCAAAAACTCAAAGGACGGCCCAAAGGATGACAGATGAACCCTAACTGTATAGGTTATAATCTATAATAGCAATAGAGGGCGAATTTTGACAGTTGCATAGTAGTTAAGGTATGTATGTACCTACTCAATAGTGAATTGGATACTTTGTGTAAAATCAGGGTTGTTACTTTTAGCAATTACAATAACGAAGCTAAAGTCACATCGATTATAAATTTCGTAATTAATATGATTGTTATGGAGATTATATGGATTAAATGACTTCACTGCTAAAATTGGCTCATCTTTACAAACCACACGATTAAATAATATTATGTCGATTTTGTTCGAGCTTAGATATGCATATATTTTCAGTCGAACTACCTGTGATTCAATATGTTTTCGCGCACGTTCTGCCACGCTGAATCATACATAATGTATTAATCACACTATTACCAATGTAAAATACCATGAATGACTTACGAAATATATTTAATTGGGTTGATATTAATTATGTATATAAATGTAAGAAAATATTAATATATATATATATGTATATATTTTTTAGGCAATCGAAACTCAATAGAAGATACAACTGACGTAGATAACTATAATACATATTGATAAAAGTATTTTGCCGATAAATAGAGATGTTTTTCATGACATATCAATTTTAACATGCGATTTAATGCTTTTGTTATTTATGCTAAAATATTATTCATGTATTTATTTTCATATATGAATTTATTGGTAATACGAATGAGATATTTAAACTAAGCTCAGAGTAACTTCTTAAAAGTAATGAAAAAAATTCACTTACATAACAATAAATGTCTATGGGTAAAATATTATAAAGTCATGCAATTTCCAGTACAAAAAATAAGTATGAAATGGATAGAGATATGCAAAAACGCCAACATAAGCGGTTGAAAAATAAAAATCACTCACCTGTGAATAATGTTTGAAGCAGTTTCCTAATAGTTTTCAATTTGAGTTAGGCAACAATGTCAGTATAAAAATAATTCATTGTTATTTTGAAAAAAGAACGAACTAAAGTTCGTAAACTAAAGTTATGAATCGATAATCAAATAATGAATGATTCAACTACGCATTTACAAAGCGATATGTATTATTTTATGTATATTTAGATCCAAATAGTATTTTTTAAATGAGTCTCTCTGATAATTTTGAACGACTGAACTTTTGATGTAGTAATTTACCGTGTTGTGGTTGAATATTACAAATGCTGATAGTAAATATTGTGTGTAGGTTCAATAATATCGTAGTAATATGACAACAATATTTGAACCTACGTGTGTCGTTTCAAGTACCGCACTTCCAATACGGACATAAATAGAAAGTAGGGTCAAATTTTATTATTATCGTCTAAATGATTATAAATGTAAAAGGTAAACAATGAAAGTCCATATTAATCTACTGAACGAAGATGATTGGTTTACGCAAGAAACGGTACGGTGTTCATAATAAGCATGCCGTCATAGAGCGATATTACCTGTCTCGTTTTAAGAATTGTGTAATGATTGTCATTCTGAGGATTTTATCTTATCGAGATAATTTATTTATAGCGCCAATTTCAAATTGATCGATATGTGAATATATGGCGATGCAAGTACATATTTTAATTCGTTCGTTCGCTAATATTTAACCACATTTTGCATTGAAATAAAAATCTTTATACAGTTCACTTGAAACAATAATGCTAAATGTTTTCCGTCATTCAGTGTTTATGTTGATGAAATAGTACTTCATAATTAAATATATGTAATAAAAAAATATAGGAATTACAATATAAATATGTAATAGCATTATATTTGTCGATACGTTAAATGTTTTGTTTTTTTGGTAATATAAGCAAAACAATGCTTTTTTAATAAATGGAAATGAAAATAAAATTCACAAAATTGACTGTGCCTGTTAAATAAAAATGGCCAGTAGTAAAAATATTTTTTTACCAAGCTTCGTTGATGTAAAAATCATTTATTGAATCATTTGGATAACATATCTTTTGAAATGAAGTTATGTTTTTTTATTATAATTTCAGACCGCACCCGCATCTGTAACGCGGTGCAAAAGGACTCTTATTGATTTTCTAGTCAGTTCATTTAATGCGCCCTATACACGCAAATGCAGATTCATCATTACATTTTACAATGTAAAGCACTGACTGTGACAGAAGGGGCACGTAGAAAGAAATATATTGCCTTTCGTAAGAGTTATCACAAGACGATTTCGCATTTTATTGGAATGAAAGTACAGACACCAAGCTTTAATCAGCAGTGACGGATTATACCATTTCACGTAAAATGAAAATAAGGAACGCTGTCATTTTGAAGAGGAAATTTAATCTTATTGTAACCTTTTAGCAAATAAACGTGAATTTTAATGCTCATCACACAATTCCCAGTATCATAGTTTTAATGATTTGGAAAGATAGCAAGTAAATATTAATTGGTCTAAGGGAGTAGAAAACTCTGCTTTGAAATAATAATATTCGAAATGTGATGTGAGATTTATTGATTGAGTAGGCATTTACTTGGTAGAACTCCATTATAATACGGTAAGAAAAATAACAATGTATTTTAGTTCTACATAAATTTATGTAGAACTAAAATACATTGTTATTTTTCTTATCGTATGATGTAAGATTGTTTTGTTTTTGTTGAGTTTTGAGTATCGTATCTTATCGTATCTTATAGAGTAAACATTTAAAATTGCTATTAAGCAGC
Organism: Himalopsyche kuldschensis; assembly: GCA_028554975.1. NCBI lineage: Eukaryota > Metazoa > Arthropoda > Insecta > Trichoptera > Rhyacophilidae > Himalopsyche > Himalopsyche kuldschensis. Next base: position 9,901,490 of record JAHFWI010000038.1, read on the forward strand.
GTTAACTGTACACGATGTGAAAGGCTTATTAGTTATATTTTTTATAATATTTAGGACAAAGAAAATTTCAATTTTAAGTTGCGTTGTCAAAAAAAGAAAGTGGTTAACTGGTGTGTAAATCACTTTGCTGATACGCAGAATCAATGAAATCGATAAGTAACGCACACAAATATTTTTATTGCGAGAAATGACATTAATGAAATAGTTGCCATATGAATGGACACCGTCATATTTGAACTGAGCGAGCGGGCTATATATTTTAAAAATCAAAATAAGAAAGTATTGATATCATTGCGGTAGCAGCTGGCAATAGCGATGCAATGATGATCAGGTTATACAACTATTACAATCTACGAAATCGTCTCGGAACTGTTAAATGTCTCAAAATATGACGGAAGCGTTAGCTGAGAATCGAAAGTTGAACTGTCAAAGTGAAAAGTGATCAAAATAACAGCCGCTTTGAAAAACAATTTTTCACCATAATTAAAATAGTAATATACGCCTCTACTTATCATGTAGTCTACATTTTATAAGAATTTTGTCGGAAAACGATAAAAAACGTGGTGAGCGGAAATGGATTGACGAAAGAGAAATCTAAGTTATTTAAGGTAGACAATATGGATAATAACAATAAAGTAGCCGAGATAAGTTTAATCAGAATCTTTAATAATAAAGGATTAAGCCTATTATACTGTCAACCTTCATTTAAAGTAAGTGTGAAAAACGGGCAATTTCAAATTTTATTCTAGGAATAAATGAACACACTGAATACGGACTATTGCAACAATTGTGAATGTTTTTATTCAGTAGAATATCAATCTGAATTTCTTTTACTAAGAAAATGAAGATAGTGACTCAATAAACATATGTATCACGATTTAACACAGGTACTGCTACCAAAGGGTCAATCAAAATTAGCTATGGATATCAACATATGAAGGGTTCTAACTACAAATAATGGGTAAAGATTTAAGGCAGTGATAGAGAAGTTTTTCTAGGAATTTATAGAAATAGTTCACGAATAATATGATCCCTAGATTGACGACTTTGCTTTCTGAGTTTTATTTTAGAATTAAAATCTACACTTTTTACACGATTTTTTGAAACTGAAATATACATTATGAAAATGCTGTTTTATTGAAGTGATTATTATAATGAAATCTATAAATGCCTCTGAAAGAGGCGAAACACGTGTCACAGTTAGTTACACAATACGTGGAATAATCAAAGTTATTTTAAAATTTTATATTAAAATGAACTTCCACAAAGTTACCGCCGAAACCATCGAAAATATTAAATCTATAAAAACTCCATATCAAAGAAAATAAACAGAAAAGTCATTTGAAAATCTTACACAGCGTAATATGTACAATGAAACTTATGTATACAAAAATGTAGGATTTTTTAGTACCCAGTTCGCCGAAAAATGGAGCACATTGTCTTAAAAATCGTTAGATTCTATGTTATTTTGAAATCGTTAAATTTTCGAGACTTCTCGAAGATTTATGAAAATCGTGAAATATGTATCACAGAAATCATAACCGTTAATAGGGACGTTCTGTGTTGTCTGTGATATAGCGAATCTAAAGGTCGTTGACTGGTGATGATTTTTGGCGGCTCATAACAAAAAATCGATGACTGATAACGGCGATGCTTGGTGAACTTACCGGAGTGATATCTGCTCTCGTTTCGGGTAAGGCGTCTATTCCCGCGGTAGCGTTGCGTGGAACCACTACCTCCCCCGCCAGAGGTGGCGCCCACATTCCGCGCTGAGCCTACGCCAACCCCGTGCAAAAAGACAAAACAAACACATACCAATGATAGATACAACGGTTGACCACGACACCAAGTGTGCGACAGCGAGTTGCAGAAATGTTTTCATGACAACACAACATACTACACATTCTCAATCATACAGTGACATTGAAGATTACCCTAAAATCTGGAAAATAGAGTTGGAAAAGAGTAAAATGAACTATCGTTGTTTCGAGAAATTGAGTCATAATAACTTTAAAATCAAATAATAATAGCATAATTATTTTTTGTTTTTCTTTCCATATATCAAGACATATTATGAGTAATATCTAAAAAAAATCTAAAGATATAAAAAAGAGCTTAGTTGACAATCTGATAATTTATATTTATACTTATGGTAATATTTTAATGAAGAAATATCTAGTTTTTTAATCGTTAAGGTCTAGCCATGTAGCGAAATTTATAAGTAATGCTACTCTTGTACAAATATGGACAAATATAAATAGTTTAATTTAAAGTATAATCACTATTGAGATTGTTAATGAAACTTATTAGTTTGAGATTGAAGAGCTAATCAAAGATAATATTTTATCAAGTTCATAAAATATGAATGACTATTTCATAAAAATGAATATAGTTTATCAGATGAATGTCACAGAATTTTGGTTATCATGTTTTAATAAAATATGAATCATATTTTCCGATCTATTTGAAATGATTGCCTCTAATGGAACTCGACAACAAATTAAAACTTTCATAACTAGGGCGATAATGATTTTAGATATAAATACATCACGGTTAAAGTTGAAATCAGTGTTAAGGTTTTGGTATTATCGTCACCAGTTTTATACCCAAGTTTATTAATGTAAATTTTCAATGTCACTGTACTTGATGAGACACAGAATAATTTAAAAATGACTATAGGTGATTGTTGTTCACAATGTCTGCCGTTTTAAAAGAGAAGTAATTGATTATTTATTTGGTAAATATCTAATATTTCGCCACTTAGATGAGATTTTTTATATATAATGTGTATTCCGCATATCGTTCCTACAAATATTCTAACGAAGCACACACTAATTGTCTATTGACACGCGGATTACTTCCGTGAAGATAGTTTTAATTGTACATGTTGAATCGTTTAAATTGGTAAATTTTTTTTTTTTTATTTTCATAGATAATTTTTAAAAAAAATGACGCAGTCCTACTTGGTACGCTGAATACTTTATTTAAGTTTTGCCATTGCTAGTAATGAGTATGTAGAATTCCTATCTATCAATTATGTTTACTGCGTAGAGAAATTAGCTATTGTGGATTGGATATGTTGTGTAAATGATTTATCAGTTGATATATATTATTAATTTGCATTTATAATCTAATTCTTAATTCTTTTTTAATAAAATTTGTAAACTTTTATGATTGATCTATTCTACAAAACTATGTTTTTTACGTCTGCGGTAAGCATATGAAGCAGTGTATTTTTATTTTCATTAATAAAAAGTTATAGGTGGGTGGTTAGTTATAAAAATTCCTTACCTTTCCTTAAAAACCATTTAGATATATTTGTATAAATTGAAAAAAAAGTGTGGGTGAAATTAGTTCATTCCCACGGTAACAGAATGAAGATAATTGTCACAAAAAGTTACTGGTTGCATAAAATCATCGAACGCTGAGAATTTGTTCCTACTGAATTATTATAATAGCACGGCTAGCAGTATTACATATAATATGAGAATTGTATGAAGCATTAAGCAATTATTAGTAAAAAAATAAAATATGTGCAAATTTCTTTCATTTTGTTTTATATCAAGCATTTTGATTCAGTCATCGTAGCATGTATAAAAATAATCAAAATTTAGTACAAGTAGCGTGTCGAGGATAATGCAATGTGCACTTCTGATAGCGAAATACAGCTTAAGCGTTCAATTATTCATCTCTAAAAATGGCAGGCATTGTTGAACTTAAAATTAACATATGACAAAAAATAAAATATGTACACAGCACAAGATACACGTCACGACTAAACAACACCAATAAATGCGTGAAGCCAAGCATGTGATGTGCATGAACCAGATGTCTGCCACCGACTGTTGCAATCATACTGGAACAAAACTTGAGGATCTGCATACTTTGGAGGAATATATTAAGAATCAACTAGCATGGATACAGGTGCATGTTGACTTGCGGAGAGTTGGAATTACATTGTCAAAATCAACCACATTTTAATGATGTGGATAGTCGTATGCAGGATATGCGGATTGTATGAGATAATGAAAGGTATATAAAATAATTATCTATTAGTTGAATAATAATTAACGTAATATAACTCGATCATAGTGGGGTAATAGCTATGTAAGGCTGGACAATAATCTTCTACCAATCAATAATGCTCTTGCAGGGTTTTATGAAATACAAGATAAACAATGCATTCTTTAAATAATATAGGTATTGTGCACGTAGCCTCCTGCCTGATGAAACTAGGCGCTCGCCGTTGAGTCACATGCAAGTCTAATTAAACAATTTAAATTGTGAATTACACGATGAACAATTCTTAGAATTGCAAGAAAAAGGACTGATCACTCACAGTCAGTATTCGTAAAAGTTTTTATTGATTGTTTCCACCACTCAAAGTCTCAAGCTGACATAGTCTTTATTAAGACAGTACTTGGTAAGAATTCATGCGGAAAGAGGACAGGTATAACGATTTGATCTGTTACCAACCTAGAAATAAATTAATATCCAGGAAACGAATGACTGGTTCGCTTTATATGATTTCAGTGCGTAACCGTAGATAGGAAAAAACATTTTTTTATGTTGGTTAAAAATATTAAAATGCAGAAAGCTTCATTATCTCAAAGTTTTTGTGGATGTGGAATTTAAAGGGACGAAGCCAACTACAGTGTTTAGGAGTAGCCAGGGAATGAATAAAAGTGCCGTAAAACAAACGGGTATGCAAAATGAAAAGAGAAAAAACAGAAGACAGGCCGGGCAGAGTATCGGTCTTGCACCTGAGTGGTATCTCTTCTCATTGTGGGTGACCCTTCTTTGGGCGCGCCTAGCCCGCGGCTGCACGCGCCCACCGCCGCAGTTGCTGCCCGAGCCACCCCCGCTGCCGCCGCCGCCGCTACCGCTTTCCCCGCCGCCGCCTACCACTACAATACCACCGCGGGACCACACCGTGTACACGTTAAGACTATTCTATAATTCGGTACTTCAGCGATAACAGAAAAATTTTGTCTCGAGGGAAAAAATCTGGCCAATTTTAAGATAGAGGGAAAATATATTTGTATTAACAAAAAACAAAAGACATTTTAGGGAGCCACAGACAATGCTTGCTTCTTTCGACGACAGCAAATGGAAGTTGCCTGTCTTGAAAAGTAAGCGATTTTTTAAAAATACAATATTGTGATCTTACGCTCGTCTTATCTCGAGGTGGTGAAATTATGTAATGAGAGTATTCAAAACACCGAAAGTAAAATTTCCAATATAACATAAGACACGAATTCAATTGAAATATGAATCCGAAAGGCCTAGAAAACAACATAATAACAAACAAACAAAACATATCGTCAAATACTTCATAAGAGAAATTATTAGAAGCGAATATTACCTGGGTATGCCTGCTTGGGGATGTAGGGGCCTATCAGCCGGGTTCGCTTCTTTTCATATCCCTTTTGTGTTATATCACCTGTAAAAGAAAATAAAGATTATGAAATACAAGCGGAAGAGTGTATGCATGCAACGGTTTATTTTAAAACTAGTCGTTCATATAAATTATTTAATGTAATAATCAACATAAGCCTTCAGATTATTATAAAATATAAACAATTGTGTATGTTAATTTATAAATGATTTAATGAGAATATTAATGCAACAACTAAATTTGAACAGAATTAATGCGGCTGTATAAATTTACAATAATATTTATGTACAGTAAAATAACGAAATTTCATAGAAGCCTCCAATGAGATTCCATGATTAGACGAATAATTCAGTAATAAAAATAATAATACATTTTTAGTACTTTTTCCACATAAAATTTATTTGTTCAGGACCGGTTTCACTAATGGCGAGCATTTTCAACTGATCATCAGTTGACAATGCTCGTCATGAGCGAAACCAGTCCTGATCAAATAAATTTTATGTGGAAAAAGTACTAAAAATGTATTATTATTTTTATTATAATGCCTTTCCACCAAGTATTGACAGTTAACACCTTAAAAGTGAATAATTCAGTGTATAGATATTCAAAAGTACGCAAATAGTTAAACAAACAAATATTTAAATAAAAAACAATTTCAGTGGTTTATATACAGAAAATAACATTTTAAACATACAACTATGCAGCGATTATTATTTAAGTGAAATATAAATTTATTTTTAACACAAGCAAACGGATTTTCTGTAGATGATGTTTATGCTATTTTTGGTTGCATTATTTTTTTGCATAGTTTCAATAGAGCCAATGAATAAGCTCCTAAGAAACAAAAACTTACCAGATTTTGAGGGAACACGTCGCAAGCTAGGTTTAGCACGGTAAGATACGGGCCTGGGTTTGCGTCTCGCTGGACGTCTTCCCGGCACAGGGGATACGCCTTGGGGTACGTACGGCTGCTTCTCAGCATCACCACTTTCACTACAATTAGAACCATCCTCTGCGATTACCGGTTCGTCAAACAGATCTGAGTTTTTTAAAAAGATGACTGTCCGTAAAATTTCACTTCCTTTGTTTCTTGCATAAAGGCTGCCGGATGCTGATGAACAAGATACGTCGATGTAACTACTTCCAGCGTCATCCATGCCTGAACGACGTCCGGTTGGGGAAGCGGATCTAAAGGATGATTCTCCACTGATCGAGTCATAACCTTTTACAAGTAGAGACATATTCTTAGAGCTTTGCAATTGTTCTGGATTCTCTATGAAATTTGTAGAAATACATTCGTTCAACCCGTCTTCTGAATCAAATTCTTCAGATTCTGACAAGGGTATCGTATCCCTGTTCATCATATTGTAATATCCTCTGATTTCTTCAGTCTTGTATTTTAGAGAAATTTCTCTGCGGACAGATGTATTTCTTTTCTCCGGGGGGACAAATATCACAGGATCTAATTTTAAAGATCTAGGCGGCCGACGTATTACGACAGTATACATATCATTTTTCAGTGTTCCCTTTTTTTGACGTCGCTTAGATTTTATCGATCCTCTAGTACTTTTTTTACTCCGGCCACTTGCTCGTCTCGTCGACCCCAATTCTTTATCTACAGCTGTGCTAACTCTTTCAAAATATCCATCTTTTCCAACAGAAGGAATGGGTTTAGTTTTTTTCCTTTTTCTGAAAAACCCACCACCTGATGATTTAACGCGGGTTTCAGATAGCATATCAGGTAATTTGTGAGTAATAGGTGTAAATGAAAGTCCTGAATCTTTACTAGAAAATAGATCAGGCGAATCACAAAAAGGTGCTTTTCCAGCTGAACCCGACCCACTCTTTGTAGAGGGTAAAGATCTTGATGCGGGAGTGTAGATATCAGATGAATTGCACTGCAATTTTTCAAGAGCGCTTATGATATGATCATCTTTATTGACTTTTAGTGCACTATCCAAGGAATTATGTATGTTGTGTCCACTTATCGGTGAAGGGGTTTGTAGTAGCCTATCGTGTAGGTCTGGGCCTATTGATGCTGTTAATGGAGCATCCATCCAAATTCGCCCTAAGCTGATCGACAAAGAGCGCATTTCGTCATTTCTCGTCAAATCAAAATTTATATCCGGTATCAATGAGGGAGGAGGCGAAGCTAATCTAAAGTTTCGACGTCCCGCAAATACAGGGGAGCGGTCAAATCGAAGAATTTCTGGCGATTCTCTAATTGGAAAAATTTCAATTGCTGAATCATCACTCTCCTGACGTTTCATTTGGGATTCGGGTTCCGGGCATGTAAACGAACTTCCTTCATCATCTGAGGTGTGACTCAAAACTTCTTTTGTTAATTTTGGAGGATCAATAAAACCATATCTTCGCGTAAGCGACGGACTGCATTTCAAAGTCGGATACGATTTTGAAATTTCATCAGATGCAGGTACGTGAATAATAATTTTCTCGGGAACTTTTTTTGGGGACGAATAATTAAAAAATCTTTTATATGTTACTTTGTTTTCTAAATTTGGTTTCTTTCCCGAAATACCAGTATCAGATAACGACGGTTCTTTCAGTTGATTAGTGTTCGTAAATTTTTCACTACCACTAATTTGCTTTTGATTATTTGCAACGATTGGTACTTCTTTTTCAATAACTAAAAGTGGCACCGTTTGATCATCGTCAGGTTCACATAGCAACAAAGTGCTCGTGGGAGAAACGTCAGTTTCAGGAAATTCATCAGTCTGCGTGCAAACTTCTCGAGAGCGAGTATGACGTCCATCACCACCATTTTTAGCAACGGAACTTCTTTCTGAAAACTCTTCTTTTAATTTGTCGTAATTTTTGAGTGATTTGAAATAAATTTGTGGAGCTTTCATGTAGATATTTTCCACTTTGCTTTCCTTTTCAGTTTTTCTTTTATCCGAATCAGATGGTGTAATATGGTATTCTTCCAACTTGCTCTCTTCTTTGAAGATCTGGACATTTCCAACATCATTTTTTTGTTTTTTCTTTCCTCCCCTGTCCAAATAGTTTTTTCGAATAGATATTCGCTTGAAGGAGTCGCTTCTTTTGAAAGATTGTTCCTTTTCAGTGTTTTTACGACTGCTGCCCATAAGGCGGCGAATATTCTCAAACGATATGGGCTTCATCGTCACTTTTTTTTGAGAAATAAAACTTATCTCATTTTGCTATCGAGCGATAAAGTCAACATTATATTTAACAATTTGAAGAAGAAAACGTGTTCTGCACATTTTATTTGATATTGTTGACATTGTTATTTCACTCGTTATTTAGACACTTTAATAAATATGATGCAGGCACTAAATGTTTTATCAAATTAACATATGTGGTTAGTCACAATTCTTCTTTGACAGCTAAGATTAAAAGTAAAACGAAAATTACAGGATTTACTTATATTGCGCGTATCTATTTATCTCATAAGCCTTGTACTATGAATGCATTTCTATTCGCTTTATAACTTCTTATTTATGGCAACGTTTCTTGGAAAACATGGGTTTGTATCACATTTAAAAACCTCTTTGTTGGCGGTATACCGCATTTTATAATATGCAGTGTTACATATACATATAATAGTTATAGTAAACAGTACGCGCATTGAAATTCAAACGTTTTCCCCTAAAATATCAAATGCGAATTCATACAAAGTATGTATGTAATTACTTTTTGTAATTATCGAACTGTTAATTAGTTTCACGATTATTACAAAACAAATCAAGTTTGAACAAATGGACATATCTAATACGCCGATTACATCACGTTATTTATATCTTAAATTCAAATGATGAAACAAGCCGTTGTACAATGCGAATCGAATTGTTTAATTTCAAAGCGGGCATATTCATTTTAATTCGTTATGATCTATAAATTAACAGATTGACACACATTTACTTCGGTCAAGATAGTGTTAAATAATTAATTTATAGGATTATTGAATGTGAATAGCTACGAACCGGTAACAACTGGATGTTGAGTTATCTATACAGAAAGTGGTTAATCTTGTTGATGAAACACAACTTTTCGCAGAAAGTATTGTATATAAAGTTAAAATCAAATTATTTCATGGCAGTGCAGATTCGAAACATTTTTTATTTGCATTCATTAGTTCATTTTATCTAATATGACTTTATTCGTGAAGTCTGATGACTTTTAACCAAACTATTTTTTAGCAACTGTAAACAATAGTTTTTATGATGCAAACATTTTAAAGAAACATCGAGATATATTTTCTTACGTGTATGAAGAAAATAACCTTTTCTCTTAGCATCGAGGACTTGGATTGAGTTGAAATCAGAGATTTAACTAATATGCGACAATCCTTATTTTTTTTTTGTAATAAAAAAATCTTATCCTTGTTACTTGCTTTACTAGTTTTTCACTTTACTTTGTCAATAGCCAGCTGGCAGGGTGAGAAAACATGTGACCTGCGGAGAATCCAATCAGATTTGGACCGCCAGTAATTTGTTTTGGTATTCAATTGAATGGTCGAATCAATTAGAACGAAGTGGAGATAGATAACTGATCAAACTGTTCACGCCTCAGTTACTCACTTCCAATGTGAATTTCACACATTTTTAAGTTTTTCCTTTTAATTTATCGTGAAAATTACTACTCACACATGTCAACAAAGACTTCAAGCAAATTCATACCTTATAAATAAGTTAAAAATAGCAGTAAAATATAGACAATTCTCACATGCGACATAAACGTTCAATTTAGATAATTTGGCGTCTGCTTTTTCATTTCCGTAATTAAAAATATAATCAAGATATATATAGGCTTTTTTTATTGATACCACATGTATTATTTACTATGAAGAAATACTTCATAGAGCAGAAAAATAAAATCCTCATATGATTTCAACAGCAATACAGGAAATTTGCGAAATAAATCTATCTCTGCAATGACGTAAGACACATCACCTATGTATATAATTTATGATAACAAAAACAAACTAAGGATGATTCATTACATTAAGCTTCATTTAGGTTCTTCATATCGTATTTCACGGAAATTCGTTTTCGTTTACTAACGCCACGCTTAGTTCAAGATCATTCACAAAATTGAGAAATAAATTATCTATCAGTAATAAACACCGCGTTAAGCCCACGCGATCATTCGTATATTATTTAATAAGTCGTAAGTAAGTCAAAAATTTACATTACGAGCGGTGTTAACAAAATTATTATTGAAATGAATATTACTTATAAGAGCTCTTTGTATTGGCATTTGCGTTGTGTGATTGCCAAAACATTGCTCTGACAATGAACTTTAGATACATATAAATGCTTTGAGTTCAGCAGTATTAATGTATTATGAATATTAACTATGTTTATTAAATTTATAATATGTACTGTACGCATATATATTATAATAACAAGCATCGAACTGATTTTAAGCAATGTTTAGAGACATCAACGAAATAGTTTTTTTATAGTTGACCGTTGAAAAGTTCAAAATGAAAAAAACATTCCGGTCCTAACAAAATATGTTATTATATTTATTTAATGGAAAGGCATACATATATAAAAGATGAAATCTCTTCGCAAAATTGTTTTTTTCTATTGCAGTGAAATATGTTATTGTACAAACTATTTTCATCGTTACTTTATACATTATGACAGTTCACCTGTGTCTTCTTCTTTTAATGTAGATATTTCATGGTTTATTTTTAGATGCGTTCCGCTATATGTTATGGGTTATATCATATGGTATGGCGATTTTTGTGCGAACAAATGAATTCGATCGATAAAAATGGCATTTACTTGGAAGGACTTTCGAGCCGTTTTTTAAATAATTTAAATTATGCATACGATCGGGAGCCAAAGACAATTAAAAGTCTTTATTGTATTTAATATTACTATGCCAACGAGTTTTACAATTATGTAATAATTCCAGGCTATAGATTGGCATTCGTTTTCAAAACTTAATTTAACAATAATTATATAAATCACTAATCCAATTACAATTATGAGTTTATCCACCACAGCAAGGCACACTATTGTGAACGTGGATTGATTAATGAACCTATTCTCATTTCGGCATTGCCTATAGTGAATAACGGGATATAAATATGAAGGTTTGTAAGTTTATAATCAATCTATCTATGTTTATAATCTCAGAACACGAGCAATTTAGGCGGTCAAGGACTGAAGATTACTTTGGCAACTGATACGTGCCTAACCGAACTAATTTCCAATAGTAAGAATCAAGCATTATTATTTTATCAATTTAAAATGATTGAATAGGAAATGTGCTGAGGGCATGTATATTAATGTATCCTAGAGTATTAGTAATCTAGTAATAATACATTTCGCCATGTTAGCTATCATTAATGTATTGATTACGTTGAACATAACTCGAGAAATCACAAAATGTAGCGTTTAAGGTAGAACATTCCTACTTATTACGGTGGTATTTTAACCGATTTTATGGCGGGAAAATAAATATTTCAAATAATTATAAAATAACGCTACCTTTCTGTCAATAATTATATCAAAGTGGTCGCGTAATTGATTGTCAAGAACAATCGGATGTATTGAAATTGAAATTCTCTTTGAATACATAATATGTAATATCCAAAACAATGCGAAATGCAATATTTGGTTGTATTTGATTGACATATAAATATTCGCCATAGATTAACTCGAAACAAGTACCTATTCCCGACATGTTTGCCTGAACAATGACGATATAATGTTCATTGTATTCGGCAATACATAATGGTGAAACTATAAATGACCATATGCACAAAAGCTTGTTTGACAATGCTATGCTTGTATGAAAGCCTCAAAATAGTATATTATATCAGTAATACCAGAGAAAATTTATATTTGCTAATATAATCATATTCGTGGTGCAGCTTTCAAAGTCGCTGGCTTCCATGACAGACCTTACGGGTTCCCAGTACGAGCAGCATTTTTAATCGATTTACCATAATTGATAATTTGTATATTATTATTCAAGTGAGGTTAAACAACTGAGAAACAAGCAGTTCTCGCGATATGCCCCACTTTGGGAGTGGACTTTTAAACTAGAGTCGTACGTTATGTTAACGGTTATAAGTTTAAAATAAAATCCTGACTTAAAAGTAGTTGTGTGTTTATGAAACGTTAAATTTTGAGGCGTCTGTTTTGTGTATAAATTTTCTGCGAAACCGGAGTTAAAATGTTGACTGTAATACATTTTTTGCAATAATCACCAATGGATCGTGATACAGAAATATGCCTCTTATGTGAACTCACAATAAAAATGGTTTCAGCAAGTCTACTAGTATGTTAAACTGTCAGATTAGAATAACGTGACACATACATATGGTATAAATTACTAGATAGGTATTTCAGGAATCGATAAAATCGATGAAAATTATAATTTTTTTACCCTAGGGAATATTTTTTTTGCAAAAATATTGTTTTAAAATTTATTGCGCAGAGCAGGATGTAGCAATTTATGTTAAAAAAAACTTGTGGTCATGTCGAAACTTTATGAGTGATGTCCCAGTGGATTAAAAAAATGTAGAAACTATACAATACACACAATAAAGTGTATTTATATGCGGGGACGGTTTTTGCATAAAAAAAGCCTTATGAATAGTTCGGTATTTGAACTTGACGCTTTGAGCAAAGTAACAACATTGTATAAAAAAGTACCAGTTGATTTATACGAAAAAAACTTGAAAAACCTGTGTGCAAATTGGATACATATACACATACATAAATTACGGCATTCAATGTCGTATTATGTAAAGTTAACGATATTCATGACGGGATAAATCGATTCAGTGAATTTGTTATAATTCTTTTCAAATGCTAAATAAATATGTATCTATCTGAATTAGGTAAGAAATGTTTGAAAATGATCATTAAAACATGTAATCTGCCAATACAGAAAAAGTGGCAAAGTTGTTTTCAAGTTTAATGTCGATAAAGTGTACACCTCTATTGCCAAGGGAAGAAAAATATCACCAGAAAAACGATTATTAATTGCAAATACATATACAAATTTACAATTAATATACGTTTTGATTCCATGCTTTCTTCGTTGACACTGTCAATAGGATGGTCAATGGATGGACTCGAAAACATTATTAAAAATCGTTTTTACATATTTCTCATACTGGCTTATACTGAAGATACGATAACTGCGATTGGTATAGCTTGCTATATTACGATTCATACAATAATTTACATATTCATTTCCGTTTTATACATTGCACTTTTTTGCGGTTTGGAGATTATCCGTATACTACCGGTGCTTTCTATGGGGATCTCGGTGATCTTTTTTCACTGGAGTATGAAAATATTAAATGAATGAAAAATTTATGCATTCTATTAATTAATGATCACGCCATGGATTATAATGATGCAGATTTTGTTTTAAAAATTTGTCGTATTTTCTTGTTAATTTTTTTTATATATTTCACGAGCGGTTTTTGCGATTCACTATGTGGATAATATGGGTTCTGAATACAGAATCTCTATTTCAGTTTTTTTTTTAAATAGCTGGTTGCTATTCAGTGGCTCAACCAAGGTTTTTTGACAAAGGTAAATAAGCGACTAGTAGTTAGTTAACTGCTCTCACTGCGCCCCGTTCTTGGGATGGTAGGGGTGAGACGGAATGTAAACATCGACGAATTCCACGCCTTTGAAAGCAAACACGTAAAAGTATTAAAAAAAAAATAATAACCGGTCCGTCTGGTGATTCTAACGCGTGAATACAAACGACAATCGCACAAGAGCATATACCATCCGGCTACAGGTTCGCAAATAATGAAGGCGTAATCTTTAGAAATTTAATTTCGTATTCAATTTGTATGTTAAATAATTGATTGAATACACTATGCGCATAAGAAATAAAATTTAAACTTTATGGTATACACATATTCATATAAATATATTTTTTGAATTTAAATATTTTGACAATAAGATTTTAGAAGATTTCAAGGGATTATCGACCAAAGTTATCGGGAGTTGATAATGAATAAAAAAATGGGTCTATAATATTAATCAAACTAATTGTATGAAAAAATCCAAAAACTTTTAAGGGCTTAATCATAGTTAACTGCTATAACTCACTCGCGGGCATAGCGGTACTCGGCGAAGAGGCTTTTGCGGTCAACATTCTATAAATTATTATCAAACTTCAACAGCCGAATTCACTATGAAGCTATCTTTCATCTTTATTGAATAGACAACTACAGTTAATACGGTCATTTCATGGGCTTAGAATTCAATTATCCCAATTCATATTTCTTATGAAAACGATTATAGTAAATATAAGAACAACTATGACTTAAAAGTCGGAGTAGTGGATTTATGGTATTGAGCGATGAAGCATAGGAAAAAATTGTTTTTTTTTAAATTGTAGTTGGGACATTTTAATAAGTACATGAATGTACTTCAAAATTTTTTAGTAATCTGTCGTGTTGTTTGCAGCGTTTCCCCAAACCTTTTTAATTAATTATTTACTAATTTCGACAGTCTATTAAATTTTATGCACAGCTAGGAGACTGATATCTTGGACGTTCTGTGTTGAAAATGTTAATATAAAATAGGTACTTCGTCGATTAATTAATCGTTATTTATAGTTAATTATGTGATTATTCGAAACGCGTGTTCGGTTATTCTTTGAAGATTTCTGATTTATTGAATCCATGGTTCAATAGTCGATTATGTTTCAATTTAAAATATTTCATGTCGTGATTTGTCGATAAAATAAGAACAGTCTTAATTAAAAAAAAACGCATAGCTCGGCGATCAGTGTACTAAATGCGTTTGAAGCAATAAATGATGCTTGAAAACAGAACAATCGAATTTTATTACATGTTATTCAGGTTTTTAAATTTGGAACTGTTAATTAAAAGCTTTTATAAGGCATCACTGCATTTTTAGCAAACTACTGATGCTATAAATCTTATTAATCGATATGATAGGAAAACGGAGATAAATACATTTTGGTAAAAAAAGCAATTCATTTTTTCATCTTGAGACCCCTCAATGGAAATAGGTGGTGAATTCATTTTCTGGAAATATTTGATGAATGAATCGGTCGTATGTAGTGGATAGAAACGGATGAGTTCGGTAGGCTGCAACAGCTTCATTTTATTATACTACAGTTGGCGTATCTAAGTTTTAGGCCGGTTCGATATTTCGGACGAAACCTGGTTGCATAATTTGTACTTTATATATAATATTTATTATAAAAATGTGTATTTCACATGTTTCAGACATTTCACATATATTTTTGTCCATAGAAAAGTCATTGTCATTTACTATCACTCTAAATTTGATATATTTTAAATAGTATTAAGATTAACATGCAATTTTAAAAACAATGTATAATTAAATGTTATTGATTTAATTGCAATATTCAATTCGTATTCGTGCTTGAATGTATATCAATATATATATATATATAACATGTCTATTACAAACAATAAAGAAAATAATTTTATTTGCAATATTTTTGTGCGGATTTAGCACATTTTAATAGCTGTGAAAGTAGGTATACATCTTAAAATGAAAACCAAGCCAATAAAGATATTTTTTTAAAGATAAATACTTCCGCCATTAATTAAAAGACGTAAATCTAAATTTTATATTCCAAGCAATGATATACAAACTGTGATTTCAACTAAAGATATGTTATATATTTTTTCCCCGTATGAAAAAATCGCTTACTAAATTCATCGATAAATTTCAGCTTTTTTTATTATTTATAATTTCACACGGTTTATTGATCAGTGTTCAGAATATTCCCTGTACCGTTAGCTTTCCTTTTGTCTAAAGCGATATGCATATAAGGATCACAGTCATTTATATATTTAAGCAGTACATTATTGCGAGTCTAATTATCGCGATTAAAAAAAAATGCTAGGTATTGGTAAAATCTCATCATATTTTGCTCTCATATTAGACTAGAAAGTGGGTCTTTAGTATGCCGAAATAGTCCGCATAATGACGTAAGAGTTAATTGCTACGAGCATTAATTATGAAAACTCTTAATGACAAGCTTACATATTTCAATAACTTACCAATTAAAAAAATATGATGGAAGATTAAAATATAGCATATTCAGTAGTGTTAATAGATTAAAAATGTTTTATATTTATTGAACATGCTAACAATGTAAAGACAACAACAAAACTCAAAATGGCAGCATAAAACACGTCGGCACTGATTAGAAGTTTTAACTGGTAAGTTTTATGCATACACATTATAGTCGTTACATTCAAAATCTTTTAATATCTATTCATCAAAGAATGATAATGGTTTTGTATAAAATTAAGACAACGATACGCTTTTATAGCACAAGCGGAGACGAAGCGAAATGAGGAAATAAAATACATATCCCGTGAGATAATGTAAGAAAGATCATGATTATAGCACAGAGATGCTGCGTTATACATATTTTAAGCGACGCTTAATAAAAAGGCTAGTCAATTGATGATAATGCGGCGAAGTGAAGATTCAATATCGCTGATACAAGAGGAAAGTCTATGGGCACCTGCATACGTTCTGCAAGTACTGCGAGTGCCCCGAGCCCCAATTGCCTCAACCTCGCCAACACTTTGGTCAAGAAGCTGCTACGCTGGTATTCCGAAGAAGACAAGACACTGCGGAGGGGACACGGGGACAGAGGGACGGGGGACGGAGATCGGACCGGTCCCCGAGCCAGTTTCTTGAACTCGACAGAATTCGTTTTTTTTTTGTATTATTATCTATTTTATTTTCATCGAATGGACCACGGATGTTAAGTATCAATATATAATTTTTTTTTTTACTTTTTTATGAATTCGTTTTCTTTCTTCATTAGCATTTAAGTTCGTGACGCAGGTGGGTGCAATGTTGACAAACTTCGTCAATTTAAAGGAGACTTTCTGAATATTTTTATTTATCTTCCTTTTATAACAAATAAATGATTTTTCGATTCATGCTTCCTAGTTAGACTATAGTAAATCTATAAATAACAGTTCTTAGTAATGCTAGAAAATAGTAATAAGATAACTACACCTAGTTAATGCTTGCACTACTGTAAAATCGTGAGCTTTATTTGGCTTGTCTATAAAATCTTTAGTTTTCACTATAGTTGAATATTAAATAAATGTTAATCCGAATAATTTGAAGCATCTGTTTATGTACTAATAGCTTTTTCATTCATTAAGTTCTTTCTAAAAAAGTGTTTTTAAATAAAGACATGCGTGATGGAATTTCAATACCAAATTAAATGTTTTTAAAATTACTGTTAACAAAGTATTACGAAATGTATGGAATGTATGGGGATGTTTGAGTAGAATAATGTATTGATGATATTAAATGAGCGGTAGTGCAAATGCACTACCGCCGAATGATTGGATAAAAAGATCGTTAAAACAAAAACCTACTGAACGTACCGTACCTACTTTCGAAATAAATGACTCGTGATTGGATTGAGGCCATACACCGATGGTGGATTTGAACTATGCCTGATACATATTTTTTTAAATCGCGAAACAAAGGTCTACATTGCGAGATACAACAGACAAAGAATCGTTTTAATTACACTATTTTCGTTGTACATATTATCTTAATAATGTATTTCAAAATGATATAAAAGGTTATAAAAATACGATAGCAAATTCTTAATATTGAACGTTACGTAAACGAGAGTAATATGCGAACAAAAATAATCTTTTTCCACATTCCGCGGTTTGCTAATTCACGATTTTATAGACAATTATCAAAGAACATGAACGAAATAATAATAAAAAAAATATGCATTAGCAATTAGTTCAAATTTATATGTAAGTTTACAGAACACATTTTACAACCACTATTAAAACCCGAGAAGTTTTGGATAGACTTTATTACTTATAATTCTCCATCTATTTTATGATGATCACAATTTCCAAAACAATAAGAAAATAAATATTGACACTTCTAAAATTTTACAACTATTTAGTTATGCAGATTTCGCACAACAATAGTAAACATTGGAAGAATTTCATAAATTATTTATGATAGATCACAACCACCAATAAAATAATAGCTATATTTCAAATAAACAAAACCGCATGCAAACGTCTTTCATAAAATAAATTACAATAGTTAATACGACGTATCCCATTATGTATGTATATAGGAAATAAATATTATGAAAATAAAAATACTGTCATGTAAAGATTGTGAAACACACTTGTTACTATCAGACAGCATTTGGTAATTTGATTTATTAATGGAACGAAATTTTATAAAATTAATTCATCGCAAAATACTTTATTCAAATGTTTATTTACACAGCAATTCTTCTTTTAATCTTCTCATAATCCTGATTCCGAAACCGTGGAATAATATTGTTATGAATGGCTTTGATTTTTCGCAGTCGCAAATCAGTATATTATAATTAATGACAGATTGGCGTATCCTGTGAATAATTTAAATAGTTTTTTTTCACTTGCCATGAATTGTAATGAAGGAATCATAGCTGTAATTGACTCGGTACTATTGTTGACAAAGCATTTATGGAGGGCTGTATTCAAATAAGAAAAATGAAAAAGAGAAAGGCTGGCTGGTGAATTTCTCAGTGACAATATGAACAAGCATAATAAATCGAGTAAGTACATGTGCTTTATAGTGAGGAAACGTTTTTTCGTATACGAGACTCGACAATCTCAAGGAAATGCATGCTGTGTCAAATTAGACGTATACCTACGTGACAGATAATAATTACCACATGGGAATTATAATATGATATATAATGAATTACAGCCGAGATGTAAAAAAGATATATAAACTTAAATCAAATGACAATTAATAATTGAAATCTACATATTATATCGCTATGGAATGGTAAGAGAGCCGTATTTTTTTTATGAATATGACAAAAATAGTCAATGTTTGTCAGTTGCAGTTGCAACCCATCACAAAACATACGCTGCATTAATTATGATAACCTTTGGCCGAAGTACAACATTGCATTTTTAATAATAGTATAGAAACGTTATGCTGTAAATATTTTATTCACGATTTCCACGAAAATTCTACGGATAAGTCCACTTTTGATCTGTACACACAAAATTGTACAAATCATAGTTTGATTTAATATACATATATTTTTTATACGGTGGTATAATAGTAATAAAACGCAAATTCTGACAGCATGTCGTACATATTGTCAGTTAATGAACATAATTATTCGATAGTGAATAATGAAAATGAATGTGTGTGTGTTTGAAATATTTTCATCTATGTTTATGACATTACCAACCCACTCAATAATTGATAAAAACATCATAGAAAAAATACAAAATCATTCCAGAATTTTTGACATTTACGACAAATAAGAGTGTCATTTTATACCGAGTTTAAAAGAATAATTCCGAACGAAAAGTTCGTGACATACAGTCGTATAATTAATGAAACATGTAAAATAATTGCCAAAATTAATCACATCATATTTCTGACACATTTCAGTCGGCCCAAAAGCTACTTCCCCAAATTTGTATTTTAATGGAAACAGAACATGTAAAATAAGTTAATTGTTGTATGCCTGACGAAAAACTGACATATTGGTTTGATTAATAATCTTTTAAAAAATAACATTTTTTCATTTGACAAACATTGATATTCTGTAAATTAAACCAAAAAAGTGAGATAGAGTGAGATATAATGTTTTTTTTTAAATTAACGTAGGCACGTGTATTCTTTGTTATTATTTTTCCACGTGATCATGCTTATCGCGTTAAACTGTTCGAATTTGATTCAACAAGTTTTAATTATATACCAACGCGCTGGATAAAGTAAATGCGCTGGATAAAATAAAGTATTAAACCAATTTTGATGAACAATACTTCATCACCAATCAATATTCGAAAAAAATCATCATCTAAGTTAAATAACACACTCAATCAATACGCGTAATGTTTTTTTAAGTATAAATTGGTACAATCTGATAAACAAATAAAGGCGTATTGTAAACGAGCACGTAAAAAAAATAATTGATTCTCTCTTCGATGAAATATTGTAATGCTAATTGCTCTTAGTTTGAAAATGGTAAAATAACATAACATTCACCATTTAATTTCAATCATGTAAAATATGCATGATATGTCATTCTATACAAAAACTGTGCGTGACAACATTACCAGACTGTACCTAACTCATTAATAATAACGAAGAGAATATTGTTTACTTTGGAAGTTTTATATCATTTTCGACTTTTCATCAGTTAAAAATTTCCCGGAAATTAATAAAATAACGATGTGATTTATTTAATACATTGATTTGAAATCAAAATAGGTGTTCTATTTACTTATCATCAGAATGCTGAAAAATTACGAGTTGAAAGATCTATCATTCGTGTGTTGAAAATTGTACGTCGTGCGAGTTTATATACTTTTTTACTTGCCACAAACGATTAATAGACAAATTTAAAATACAAAATTGAAATTAATTTGATCGTTCCATTTAGCTGTAGCTCCATAGCGATATAACATTTACTCACTTAATTATCTACGCGTGAACTCAAAAATACGCTTTCTGGTTAGTATGATTTATCTTTTAACTAAATTGCCATTTAATTGTTCGAATTTCATTATATAAGGTAATAATTAGTGGCAGAATGACACATTATTTTGGAACTAAATAAACTGCTTTTGTGTAGCCATTATTTGTATCGAAAATGTTCTACACGAGCACGAAATATTTCTTTATTCTCAAGTATGCTAAAAAATGTAACATATTTAGTTATTTGACTTTCTGAAATGTAGCTTAAAATATATTTGCAAATATGTGTACAATTCGTAAAGCCGTCTTATGGGTTAATATTTTCATCGTAATAATGAGAACTCGAGATTCGACTGGGTAATTCCGTTAAATTGGTTAAGGCCCCGTTACAGAGCAGGTAGTGTTTTAAAGAAGGAGTGGCCAATCTTTTGGACTTTACTGTGCAATAAAATCACGATTTTTTTAAATGATGAAGTGCAAATATATGTAAATTAATAACCATAACATATTATTTTCAAAATGAATTTCTTATTCCTTAAGTAATACACATTAATTAGTGAGCTATTCGTTGATGTATGTTTGAAATAAGTCGATTCTTGACGACATGGTACGCTAAACTAGTCCAGTATTTTGACACTTGCTACCAGTGGAGCGCGTACCAGTGATTGGCGACCGCTGTTTTAAAGGGTTATGTATCTCTACTACGAGAAACCAACTCGACGAGTTTCACGTGCCTGCAGTTTGTATATATATTACCTTTGTATCACTTTATTTACTCACTCAGTGCGCTCATATTTACCTCCACATTGTGCGGCATTTCGTTGCATTTAAGATAGTAGTGGCATTTTGAGAGAGCAGGGTCACTGCACCGAGATGTGTATATTACCACCCGCCTAAATCGCGCAGCCATGCAACTAGGCCACATTATCAAACAACGTTGGATAAAAATATTAAAATCATCAGCTTTAATCCTCAAGAAAGTCGACGAATTTCCCCGCAGAAATAAAAACTATGAACTGAAATACATCAAGAATGGACACTGAAATGAGTACCTCAACAATACATATATTCCTTTTAAGTAGTTCTGCATGCTTATACGCAAGAAATTATCTAAGCCGGAGACAGAGAAACATCCACAGCAAGCCGATGCTATAATATATTTTTTTAATAACGAAGATTTTAAAATACATACATGGCTAACATCATATTCATTTGTTTCAAGAACAAGATTTCTCAAATTGATTTATCAATGGATTTGAGGGTATGTGATTTTTACATTTTCTCCCCACCCATCGAAACGGAGGAAATATAAACGGAGCACAGCCGGACAAATTGGCTAAATACTAATATTTTCCTAACCCCATTGTTTTATCATCATCTCCAAAAAAAGAGATGTTCAGCGACAGCAAAACAACCAGATCTTTTAAATATTCAGTAACTCTATTGTGAGTCTTTATTATGCTGAAAATTTCTGTTGGTGTATAAATTTTATTAAACATAAAAAAATAAGTTTTATTTTATTGAGTTATTTTCTCCGCTATCAGTTGAAAATACTCACTATCTGAGAGAAATTGAACATGTTTAAAAAAAGAATGTGCACTTCTAAATATATATACCAAATAGTTATAAGTTGTTTTCGATTTTTAAATGCATGTAAATTTATAATGTTTATTTTATATATATCTTTGTCATGTTAATGATTGTCATAAATATTTTAACTTGCAAAGCTATCCGTATGCATAAATTCAATCGGTCGTTATTTCATATAAGGAATACTATAAAGTTTATTCATCTTTTATGCCTTTTCTGGGAATATTACAAAAGTATTGGAAAATCATAATATTCATCGCATACTGTTTATGATTATCGTATGGAGAAACATAAAGTTGTTAGCTCAATATTTATTATTTACAACACAACTTTTGATACGCAAATTTCAATAAAGCACGTCTTTATTTTTCACGTATGTTCGATCTTATAATAATTGATCACACATACCCACCCCAAATCTGTTTTCAATTTCTAATACGAAAGAGATTACTTAAAATAGTTTTGTATCTAAAAATTGTCACTAAACTTTTTTTCTAATTTCAGCAGTTAACGCACTGATGCAAGCGCAGGGATGCTCCGATGCAGTACTACACCATTCGTTGTTTTGATTACAAATACGAGAGTACATTACAATTGCCATATAAATAGATACTATCTGATGGAATGAGTTTATTTATAAACCCTTAATAATCGGCTGTAACTTTTTGGTTAGTTAGTTCATTTTATATAAAATTAAATTGATAATTTAGTAATTAAAAAGAATCTTGAAGTCTGCTTCTTAAAGAGGTGAAACACCTGCTACGCAATAGTGGAAGAACAAAGTTATCAATTTAATTTCGTACTGAGCCTGATTACAGTTTGTGGGTTCATGATAAAACTGTAGAAAAATGTTTTGATATTGTATACGGCCTTGCACGCATATTTGCGGCACACAAAAATTAAAATGAATTATGTTGCATTTGTACACTGATGATACATATATTAAACGATACAAATGAATTTGTCATTTTGTATGTAATAACATCTGCATTTTAGCATACTCAGAGTATATTCGGCGAACTGACAAAAGAATTATTAAACATATTACACTTTTACAGTGAATGTTTTTTGAGCAATCTAAGTCAGTGATTCCCAAACTTTTTCACTCAACGCCACCCTAAATCTGAAAAAAATAGTTTGAGGTCCAAACAAAAAATATGTTTTGTGCGGCCTCCAAATATGAGTTTTGTCGATTCTCGTCGGAAAGATTTTTTTGATTATTCGTAATATAAAAACAACTTTTAGTAGTTTTTTCAAAGCTCTGTCATGACCAGTATCGGGTTTGCTAACATTTTTAACTGAAATTTTAATATACAATTTTGAATCGCTAAGCGAAACATGTCATGTATATTATCTTCTTTGCAATAGACTTGTGAGTACTTTTTAACTGTATGAATTTGCATGTATTCGTCAAAACTCCATTGTCATAAGGTAAAAATGGCGATGTATTTAGTGCCCCGAGAGACTGTCAACAAATAAAATATGTAAAAAAATATTAACACATACTAATACGCTCATTAATCATATTTCGCCCGTGATTGTCGAGGTATCAAAAGATTTATGTATATTACAGATGGGATATTCGAGTAAAATATACATGTCATTTTTAAGCTTTAGATTAACACCAACGACAAATGTCAGACTACTCAGAAAAACGTTGAAATATATACACCTTTCTGGTTTTGTTCAACATCCTATCATTGACTCATTAATAGTATTCTAATTACAGATTCCCGTGTAAATTTTATCTGCTGATTGCGTGGAGCATGTATTTACGATGATTGCTAATCTGTTGTTACGAGGTGCAATGAAGAAACGCTGTATGCTCAATAGTACTCGACTTAACGGTCGTGTTTTAATTATTGATGGTCTCGTAAAACTCGCAATGCAATAGTTGTCATTCACAGTGCAATTTGAGCCTATAAGTAATCATAATTAAATCGGTTATAGTCATCAGTAATCACCACGGGATGTCACCTTGAGGCCAAAAAAGGATGACTGTCATCGCGTTCAATAATAATTGCGGATGCAACAGTCGGTCATTATTCATTTGACCGGATAGCGAAAAGCGCTCAATGTTACCGCTAATTATTACGTTTATTTTAAGCCATTTTGAGAATAATTTCTCCCGATAATGGACACTTTTTGGTAAAGCTGTAGATTTATTTGGTTTGGTGGAGTGATATAAAAGAAAAGGTTATTCTGTTTAGTTATCAAAGTGACGTTAGTATAAAAGTGTTTCACGGATTCAGGTGCCCGTGACAAGACACGTACGAGCAAGGCGTTTCACTTTCGCAGGCCCGTGACGTACGATAAACGCGCTGCCATTTTGAAGCGATTCTCTGAATGAAATTTTTTTTTCAATCTAAATAACAGCCATACCATCTCTGGATAAGCTTCATAAAAAAAAGTCTGGGCTGTTGAAAGGTTAATAAAAACAAGCATTCATTTTTTATCAGTAACGACCGAACTAGTTTTCACTTATGGGGCATTCATTATAAGTATAGGAATTGCTGACAATGTTAGCTTATTAGAGAGGATTAAAGCTAACAATATTTAATTTGTTATACACTGTCGGTGAGGATAAATATTTTAATTTACTTTGTATGTATCCATCTATCATTATAACCCTACTAAGCTTCAGTCTAGTTTTCATTTATGTTGATCTTTTCATCGTGAAATTACGCGTTTTTGTATATGCTTGAAAACTTTTAAAACTATTTACTAATAGTTTTTTGATTTTTTAATATACTTGAAATGTACGGTGATTCTAAAATATGACGTAGTAAGTAGCAGCTATCTTCCTCCGGAAATCCTAGAGCTACGAGCATACAAAGTTTCTAATATCAATCGTATTGGTAGACAAGTGATTTTCGATTCTTTAATGTGAATTTAGATAATATATCTATACAATCTAACAGAAACGATCACCTCGGGCATTTCGAACATATATACACAGCCATAAAGATTCACACGAAATATTTTTATCTCACAAAACACTTCAAAGGCCGGGGCTACTTCGTATTATTTACTTTCGAAATATAATGATTACAAACGAGAGGCGGGAGAAAATTTATTCGATTTATTTGGTAGCGCGGACGCGTTTTGTGTTTATAAATTCTGTATAGTGTTGGATAGATAAAAAGTCGAATCTAGAAAAGGGTCGTCGGGTGATGTACAAAAAAAAAATATCAAAAAATCAAGCGCATCCAGCCGTCTCGGTAAAATTCTTCAGTAACTCCCTGGATAGAATTAAAGACGTAAAAGATTTTTTAAATTTGATACACTACACCATAATCAGCGGCCATACAAAATCAAATTATTTTATACTTTAAGCCCCAAAAAAAAAATGAAGAAAGGGTTTAGGGCAGCCGACTTTGTCTAATCTTTACGCACCGCACCGCCTGTGTCTCACTCATCCAAAATAAAATAACATGAATACATCGTAGGATTTTTGACCTTAAACTATTCATCTTGGCTTTTTTAATTAGGGTCTAACTATTTTTCACCCTCGTTAATGTTCTTTTTTTTATGTATAATGATTTGAATCAGACCGTTTAATGTGGCCTGATTTTCGGTTATCCGATATTTTTTTTATAAACAATTAAGCCGTTCTCAGAAGCAGTGGAATCAAGCTACAGCAGATAAGAGCAGGGCACTTCCGAGCGAAACTGATTTTTCAATATAAGAAGGTAATGTTTACTGACGCCGTTGCGACTTTGCGCAATGTCAACAGTACTTATATACCCCGAACACAGAGCAAAAAGATAAGCGATACATTGTTCTGAATTAATCATCCATTTAACATATAATGCGTCGGAATTATTGCCGACTCGAAAGGCTGACCAGGTAAAAAATACACAGATAAATGATTACAAAAAAAAATAAACACGGATGATTGTTGAATCTCACGGAAGGTTACTTACAGAGATAGCCAACTGTCAGACCGACCAAGCATTGCATGCTTTATGATAACATTGAAAGAACACGTCTACGACAGTTTGAATATTTTTTAAGCGGTTCTATGCCACGAGCCTGTTAACATATTGATATCGACATATTGACATAAAGTGTATTCTTGCTATATTTTACACTCACTTTACCAACCACTTTCGGTGGTTTTGATTATTTAAACATGCTGGTTACACATATGCATCTCTAATAAGCATGGTGCAATTCTTCATGGCGTTATATATGATAACCCTAACGTTTTATGAAACAATATTTTTTTATATCGATGGCGTTGCAGATTATATAGCATATATTTAATTGGTAAGTATTATACGGACAATAAACTATTATAAAGTTTAAATTAAAAAAAAATTGCCGCTCTACGAACACCATACGAATACCTGCCGGCATAGAGCATCAGGTTAAGAGTGTCACATCGGTATGTTTTTTTCTGACCTACGGCCTATTATAAGTAACCTAATTAGAAAATAGAATGGCATAGATTATTGTAGGAATTCTATTAAAAAAAATAGTTTTCTTATGTTTACTTTCTGATGGTATATGTTTTTAGGTTATGATAATCAGTCGTTATGGAATTATCAAATATTTCATCAATGTATTTGTATAGCTAGAAATTGTGAGTTTACAGTTCATCCCATACGTCCATTGAAAGAACAACGGACAGAAGTTGCTTCATAGCTCAATGTGAAGGGTAGGGTAGTTTATTTAAAACATTGCATACACAATAAATCCGAGCATTTCAATATTTATTTTTATTTTAAGAAAATAGCACGTGACGTCTAACATGTGTATTTGAATTCAGGGCCGATATTAAAAGTGACATACGGTGGGTGTGAGAGCCATTGGCAAATTTTAAAAAATAAATTCCGACTGATTTCCATTACAAATTTTGAAGAATTTGCCTCGTATATAATTATATTCTACGATGCTAAATATATCTTAACACCTGGTGAAAATTGTTTAATCGATAACAAGAATTGTAAAGTTTGTTTTATGTATGTGGTTAACGGGCAAAAGCATTTCCAGTAAATCTGGCAAGGCAACGGTATCGAAACTATCGCAGTCATGGTAAATATTTCCTCAATTCTGTGGCCATTATAATATATTATCTAGCTATAAGAATACGATTTATTTCAATTTTCAATGGCAGATCAGATGCGACGATCTTTCTCGGTCGTGATTTTTTTTATAAACATATCAGTTATTATATACCCGTTATTATTTGTAAAAACTATTTTTGCATTTATTAATAAATATTCTGCTATTGTCACTTTTTTTAAAAATAAACTGTAAAAAAGGTATCAGCAGTAGTTTTGTTGAGATGTGAATGATAAACTGTGTTACGTAATACTAAATTCAAAACACGCAATGTTTCTAAGTGATACTTTTGAGTAAATAAGGCAACAGTATGTTTTGTTATGCATGATTTGAATTGAATTGATATGAAGTGATTTAATATAATTACATAATTGTGTGCGATTTTCATTGTACAGTAAAAGTATAACAGGAAGTGATGAAAAGATTTTCTACCACCTGCCTGTACCTGGTATTACTATGGTTGATTGGAGTTTTTGTTTGACAGGAGACTAAGCATTGCGCATCTGCTCGTGCTCTTCTCGAATTAAATTAATTCTATCTTCAAAAAAATGATTCTTATTATTAATTTAAATAAAATGTATTAAAATATTTATTCGGAAACCATTTTGTTTGTTATCTACTTCACGAATCTATACGTCAGTTTATGTTTTGTTTTTCTCTCTCTTTATTAATGGCTTTTTTATCCTTAATATATTAAAAACAAATTATGTATACGCCTAAGGAAATATATTGATTGAGTAGGCATTTACTTGGTAGAACTCCATTATAATACTATAGTTCTGACGAAGGCGTAAGCCGAAATAGCTATCAACAAATAAATATATATATAAAATTTATATAGAACTAAAATACATTGTTATTTTTTACCGTATCCTAAAGAAATATTTACAATATAATGCATTCCTTTCAATTGCAGCAATACTGCAGACAAATTTAATTTTTAAGTCTGTTTTTTTTTTATATTCATATGTAG
Organism: Himalopsyche kuldschensis; assembly: GCA_028554975.1. Lineage (NCBI taxonomy): Eukaryota > Metazoa > Arthropoda > Insecta > Trichoptera > Rhyacophilidae > Himalopsyche > Himalopsyche kuldschensis. The sequence continues at coordinate 9,930,015 of JAHFWI010000038.1, forward strand.
ATATATATAAATGATTCGGGATTTGGAAACCCCAATACAACTGAAGCGAATCGTGTTGTAAGGCTTTCATTACAATTGTTTAAGAATATACTACATAATCGTTATAATAAAAATAATAGTACTTAACTTTTTTTTAAGTACTTATTCCACATAAAATTTATTGGATCAGGACCGGTTTCGCTCATGGCGAGAGTTATTAATTGATAAGAAATACATTTTTGTAAATAAAATAAAATATAAATGTTTCGTTTTATTTATTATCAGTTGGTAAAGGTCGCCATTCGCTGACCGGTCCTTATCCAAAAAAAAATGTGAAATTAGTACTAAAAATGTGTTATTATTTTTACTATAATGCCATTTCACCATGTATTGACACTTTAAAAGTGAACATAATGGTTAGTTTCGATGGTATACAAAGGCTTTTATTTAGTTGCCATATTATAATAACAAATAGTTAATTTTAATACTACTTTTAAGGTGCGGTAATTTTGCGACACCGTTTATGGTAAAACTGGCTTACCGATTTATATAAATAAATATTCATATAGTATATAAATAAGTTACTCCGCTGGTACAAAGGTAGAATTTATAGATACTAATCTAGTCAATGAGAAACGGTAAACTCATGCTGCTTTTGAACCCGTAAAGATTGAAGAAACTTTACTTACTATATTATAATGCTAGTACACATATTTCTGACATTATATACACTAACTTCTGCGTTATAACTTATAAGTAATGTTTATGATCATTCATGATAAGAGACATATTATAATCCATAAGACAAATTAAAACGAAACGTTGTTAATTATAGAAAATACGGATTGAAATCAGTAATTGTTATATTCCGAATATATGTCTTAAACATCGTTTATGAGGATAGAATAATACAAATAATGCTTTTTAAATGTCCGTGTTCCAAATCCGCCATTTTGAAATAGGGTTTGGAAAGTGTAAACATTTTGAAGAGATTTAAATTCAGTGACGAAAATATTACTGCACATCTTAACCTCAAACTTGAGCGACGCTAGCTTTTCCACAATATGTATAAAAGTTGGCAAGCAATATTGCATGTAACATTGATACATAGAATATATTTATATACGCGCGACTTTACAATTTTATTTATTAATGTATTCAGAATGAAATGTATTCGATGGTTCCTAAGCATTCAGTGAAATTATTTAAATGACAAGGCACTTTTTGAAAAGATAAATAGATCGCACAATAGAATTCAATATAATCGCGGATTATCACTGGCTTAGCGCTCGCATCACGTTTTTTCTCGATCAATTTCACGGCGTACGCTCTGAAATCCAGGAGAGGCATCACAATAAGTGATATCGGTCCTATTTGCACACCGCAACGTTTTTACTGCTCAGCCGATACAACAGGAACACCACAATATCGTGATCCACAAAAGTCATGCCTCACCCGATACAAAAAAAACTTGGCATTTTGCGGTAAGGCAAAATGACAATAATTCAAAGCGTACTGACACTGAAAACACAGCCACAATCAGATCTTAGAAAGGTACAATTGAAGCGAAAAAAAAGGCACTGAAAAATAGTTTCACATTTTAAGAGTACTGAAATTTCGTTTACTGTTTTATCACACATTTTTAGATTCCAGTACATTTTGTTCTATACATGAGACTATCAAATTGTCTTGGCTAATACTTCAATAAAAAGTCATACTCATTTTAATTTGTTTAAAATTGTCTTTTTTTATTGTATTATATTAATAGCATTTTCCTCGTGAGTATTGATATAACTTCTGCTCCACTAGTTTGTGTTTTAAGTGAGAAAAATAATAAACAAAAAAGTTGACCGGAAGGAATCGATCCGAGATCTGTCGCGTTGGGTGTACCTCTTGAGAGTGCTCGCGAGTGACTGAGCCGCGATGTGCGGAGAGGCGAATCTTGGGGGCCAAAGGGAGCCTTACGAGACGCCGCGCTCCGCAGCCTCCGCGAGGCAGCGATGGACCGCCGCCGAAGGCACTGGGTAACACCCACTACGCCGACTAAATCGCCTCAGAGGTAGGCAATTAGATTTTTTAACTAAACCGGAACTCTAAAATAATTGTACTTGGCACAAATTTTATATACATAGTTCAACAAAATATGCTGCCTAGGCCCGAAAAGAGTGCAAGATACTTTCTATTACATATGAATTATCTGAAGACGATTTCATTGCTGAAGAAAAATCGATAAAAAGTAGTAAGTCTCTCTGTATACAAGGTTCGTAGAACAAACTATGAATTAATTAACAATAATCCGCGTTGCTTTAGCATTTTAACAACTTTTTACGAAACCATAGTTGGATTGACCGCAAGACTTATATGTGCGAATCATTTCAATGGTATGCTGAAAAAATTAAGCCTTAACATCAATATACAATATAACAACAATAATAAAAAAATACTAGAATATTCATAAAACATATTTGACTTTATTATACTTGATGATGTCTTTCCGTCAAGGGTGAATAGTGATAATTTAAAAAAATATATGTACTTGTCTATAAATAATACCAATTCCTAAACAATCAATCAAACCGTTATATTGTAAGAAGTAATTATTTTACATTATGTGCACATTTCTTACAGCGTATAATCAAGTCGTTTTGGCGTCACTCATAATGTAAAATGGCAAAACATATTAGATTCGGCATGTCGCAATGATACAATCTTTAGGAAATGAGCTTTATTTAAGTCCGGAAGTTTTGAGCAACAGTGGTTAGAAAAAGCGGGAGATGAGTACGCAGATACAGTGTACAAGCTATATACATATGTATAATTATGAGTTGTCCTAACATAATTATATATATATAGCTAGTATTAAATTACGACCGTATTATTTGAATAATAAAATAACCTGATTACAGATGCAGAGCGCCAATATTTCGTGAAATCGTTAAAATCATGCGATATGCTGTCATTTTTTTAGCCAGCTTTTGAAAAAGAATAATACACAAGAGCAATACAGGTCCGTAAACACTACAGTGCTGTAGCCCACACAAGGTCTAATAAGTATTTTAAAATATCGGGTTGAAAATTTACAAATCTTTTTCAACAATTTGTCACGAGAAATATCATTCCCATAGGTTAATTTTTTTAGAACTGTTTCTACAATCAATTTCTTATTATTTCTTATATTCCTTTGTTAGTGGGACTATATATGTGTCCCATTATCATTGCGGCATCCAGTTATTCGCCACACTACACTTTATATTCCTCGCATGTTATATTTATGCTGTTTTACGTATCCTATCGGTGTCTGAAATAATAACTCAATAATATTTCTTAGAAAGGAATAAAGCACGTGAGATATCTTAGAATCGGGAAAACCCCTATACACTTATAGCGGATCGCAATAAAAAGTTAAGACGAACGAATAAACGTTTCTTAAAACGAAGACGAGAAAGGTTGTAGTATGAGTCTGTTAAAACTTGGGCATCGTGATTCAATCAAGCGAGGAAGTCGGTGAATTTTTCATACAAATTTTCCGTGCGGTAAGATTATTGTGAAACCGGTTATGCCCGTCTTATAAACACAAGAGTTGCGTTGATGCGACGGCATTTTAATTTATACAACTATCTCGTTAATCTTGTTAGCCATTTAAATTTATTATAAATTAAAGAAAACTGTATTGATTTAATTCTAAACACTTTCCATTGACGGACGATTATATCATTTTTGAAAACTATCATAATTATTTACTGTGTTTTGTTTCATTGCAAGAAAAAATATATCTTCTTGGTTCACTAGTTTTTAAATTTGTATAAGCCTAAGCATGATATATGACTAAACATTTTTAGAACTCTAGATATAAAATAAGGGTGGTAAAACACCTAATCAAGAAACTCCGTCTCGTCAACTGGACCTTTTTACTCCATGGCTCTATTGATAAATATTTTGTTTTTTAATTGCTCTTCTTTCGTACGTTCAACATTTTTTTATTTTTTATTTTAAAAGAATAAAAAAATATTTCGCATTACAGCTTACGCCAATGCGCCAAATATTCTTAGTCGTGAAAGTCATACGAGATTAACTCGATGATAAGTAATGAATCAGTTGTACACAAAATCAACGATAAATAACATACACCCAGCCCAAGATCTCTCTTTTTTTTCAATTGAAAAAATCTGACCTTGCCGGGAATTGAACCCGGGTCTCCAGATCGCTAGAACAAAGCTCTTGCCACTAGACCACAGGGACCGACAAATGTACACATTATTGGGGGGAGGGGGCATTAAAGATAAAACTTGAGGATCACCTGTACAGTATTTATTCCACACACTGTAAATAAGATAAGGACAGGTTTTGGTTAGCGATAAGTGTCTAGTAACGCGTAGGCTTGTGGTGAAGCATTTTTTTCACAAGGCTGAAATACAACCAACATTTAAACAATTATAATTCAATGTGTTAGGATAAAAAAAAATCACAAATAAACTTTTAGTTTCATACGAGCGAAGGCGGTAGTGTAGTACATGGTATAAATTGTCACATTTTACTTAAGGTGGTCCAGTTTATGCAGAAAAATTTGGATATCAGGATTGACTCAAAGTCATGTCAAATTCATTTATTGAGCTTAACTAAAATATGCAAAGCTCCATCAAAGAAAATTATTAATGGTTTAAAGAAGCAGGAAATCATTATCAGAACATATTGCTCTTGAAACAAAGAACGACAACGATGAACACGCATAGAAAACGGCACCAAGCCATTTTTTTTCATATAACGCTATAAATAGTTATAAAAGTACTCTTCTGTGGATTGTTTTGACTGTACTTCTTTAATGTAATATTTTATTATTTCAACGCGTTAGTTATTACGTAAATTAATTATAGAGGCATATTTATTTCAGCGCTGCTAATTGAAAAATAATAGATGTGTAGGTACTTATATAAGTGCAAGTAATCACGGATAGCATTAACAGAGTCCACGCACACTCCGCAAGGCAATTCTTATTATTGTGCAGTTGATATAATTATGCAATTTTTCGCAATATTAAATGAGTATCATTGTTCAGAAATCATGCTACCAGAAGGTTATCAATTTTCATTCATACAAATGCACGCCCAGTACTTAACAATTCACCGAGTTCTCTTATTATTCGACGTGACTTAACAGAAGTTTGCATCATACTATGATATTCATGTAGGTACCAATCTGTATTTTCACTCTAATATCTATTTCAGGGTACTCAATGTTGTACCCGCTATACATCCAGTAATTTCCGTTATACAACTGTCAAATGATTGCCAGGAGGACTTCACCTGCAATAACCCAAGACATAGTTGCTTTGCACTACGGAGAACTCGACAAAATGACAGTTTAATGGAAAGCTTCTGAATTAGAATAACGTGCTTCAGCTACATGGTTGTTTGACCTAAAAATATTTTATAAATTAACTTTAAATATTTATCACCATCTACGTAAAAGTTTACTACGATAGAATATTGTAACAGGATACGCAGTCTTTTTATCATTCAAATTGCAACTAATCAAATACTTTACTTATACTGTATGTTTCAATAGATATTCACCGATAACTTAACTCGTATTTCCTTATTAGATAAGGAAAAGGTAGGCCGATTAATTAAAAAATCTGAAAAAATCAAAATGTAATTAAATGACACAGCAATCGAAAACCGACTCAAAAAATATAAGTTATCCGTTGTCACATGTCCAATATTTTCATGACTATTCCGACACACCACTTAATCAAAAACTCATTTTCATTTTTCCACATTACACACCTTCAAATAAATTATGTGGGTGGATAAGAACAAGCCTTACCTTAATTTATGCAAGTATGTTGCCTGGCCAGAAAACCTTATGTGTGCACACATGTGAACTGTAATATAATTGCTATTAATTGAATCGCTATATACTTATCGAATAAACGAAAAAAAATCTTAAACATAGATGTGTATATGCATATATATTATGCATGTATATACAATCGAATAAAACTATTTGAAATATAAACTTGACTGCTATGAAAGTTTTTGTTGATTTTGAGAGCTTTATGCTACTGATTTTCTAAATTCCAATGGCCCAGCCCAGTCAAGTGTTTCTCTTATTTTTTAGGAAGTACAATAATTAACGGATAATAACCATAACCTTCATATAAAAAAGATTAGTGTGAATATTCATATCAAGTACGTGAAGCAATACGTAACGAGTGGAATAACACATTTAAAAGCTCTAATTTTCAAAGAATAAAAATTAAAGTGGTTTTTCAAATAACTTTTGTAAATTGATTGAATTAGCATTAACTTGGTTATAATACGGTGAAAAAAATAACAAGGTATTTTAGTTGTACAGAAATCTTTTTATATATTTGTTGACAGCTATTGTCAGAACTAAGCGATGGCGTAAGCCTAAATAGCTATCAACAAATATATAACTTAATTTCTGTAGAATTTAAAAACGTTGTTATTTTTTTCACCGTATTCTTACTTATGTAAACTTTAATTGAGTACTTTTAAGGTGTTCACTGTCAATACTTGGTAGAATGGTATTATAATAAAAATAATAAAACATTTTTAAGTACATACTTAGCCGGTCCTGATCCAATAAATTTTATGTGGAATAAGTACTAAAAATGTTTTATTATTTATATTTTAAGTAAGTATTTCGATATCGTGTATTTAACGTATATTGTCTTAGAGCCAATTGCTAAAATATCGTATGTGATACATAAGTGGGTATAGTGAAAAGGATTTAAAGCACGATATATGTACATACATCAACGCCCTTGAGTCAAATAAAAGAAGTACTTAATTGAAAAATTATTAATACAGTCACAGATGATCAAATTTATTATTTAGTTTAGCAAATATTTATAAAATATAAAAGTAACATTTGTATCCCATAAAAATTAAGTTGTAATTTTGTTTATTAGCCATGGTAATTTAAAGGTATAGCATTGTACAATATATTACAATCTACAAGGCGTTTTATGATTGAGATACGGATAAATGGTCGTATGCTTTATTTTTCGAAATCGAGAGGTAAATTCTTATTCTACTAACATAGCTCCAAATGGTTCCACTCGGCTCCATCGCGCGTTTATCTTTCACGAATTGAAGAAAGGGGGAAACCGGTTTTCATCTATTTATGGAGCGTTTGTAAAAAGATTCATCGCGGTATTCAAAGTATTACATAAAAATAGGGCCACGAATAAAAATGATACACTATAAAACGCTGAAAATTTCTGACACCTACGATGGTTACTTGTCAGCTATTTCACTGGTGAGGTAGAGAGAGCAAGTGAATACAATCGGTACTACAACCGAAAAAATAGTTCACATGTCATTCCGATGATTAAATGTCATAGTAAATTATAAAACATCTTTGTACTTATTACACAATAAATTTATTGAAATCAGGACTCAACTGATAAGAATTAACATCAACGCATTTTATTTATATAAAATTAAGCAAGGCTAATACAAAAAACAAAACAATGTGTAGCAAAAAACAATCTCAGTTTTGTGTGAGTAACCCTGTGTATATTCTTATCATTTGAAAATTCTCACGAAGAGCAAAACCGGTCTGATCTTTATAAATGAATTGTGAGATAAGTACAAAAAGTGTTTTATTAATTTTTTATATAATAACTTTCCACCAAGTATTGACAGTAACCACCTTGAAGGTAAAAAATAAGCATAGTAATCTGGTAAGCTGCATAAACGATTCGTGTACGCATTGCACTTTCACAATATACATATGAAATTATTTTATTGAATGTGCAATTTCTATGCTAAGGAAAATTGCAACTGCAGCTTATAGAAGAATTTCGAGTGAACTTTGAAAATAAATGAAAATCTAGTCGTTTATCATAAGGATAATATCCATTATCCAAAAAACGATTGTGAAACTGAATGCCGTTATATATATTAACGATTTAATATGATGTACGAAATGATTTTGTTTTTGTTATATTGAGGGTGCGAATCGCCGAATGTACATTCCAATATTTTGATTTTTTAATTGTACAAGTTTTCCTGAATCCGATCCGGTTCAAATTTCAAATTAAATGTTTGCATATATTATTTTTATATTAATATGAGCATTTAAATGCAGGTGTGTCTGTGACGTTTACAGTGTTTACCATAAACACATCATAAACTAGTTTTTGATTGATTGAAAACGGTTCCCGTAAAATACACAGTATTTATTTTATATCACATCATAAGGAAAGTAAGAACTCTTAAAATACTCATTTAAAATATTAAAAATACAAAGTATAGCGTAATCCGTAATGCACAGGTTCGCATAATAGCTAAACGATGCACAGCCAAAAGATACACATTAACAACGCAAATCATTTTTTGAAATAGTACCATGCAAATAGGCGATCCTCGCAATGATATTTTTATACAGTTTTATTGAGGAATTTTGTCATTTGAAATATTCCCATCGAAAATATGATCGATTTAAAAAATAGCATGTCGATATTCAAATGAAAGGCAGTGCTATCTCATGTACATATATGATTTTTATCACAGATATAATTATGTTATCAATCAATATCGCGTACTAACTGATAACATAATACAGGCGTGCCCATCAGGATAGTCTTCGTACATTGATTTTCCAAAAAGTGCGAGAAATAAATGAAAATGGCTGAGATACGGCAATTGTGGTAAACACGCACCTTAAACATAATTATATTGTTTGTGCGGCTATATATGTAATACATAATTAGCTGCAAAAATATAATATGCACATTGATTCAGTAACATAATTGCCAATTATAGTAATTTAGGGTGCAAACTTTGAACCGTGTCGTCTATGACATTTTAGAGGTTATTTTTTTTATCATTCGCAAGACAAAATTATGCGAAATTTGCAAAAAATGCAAAGATTCCTTTCTGGTATTCATCAATGTTGGAATATTTTAGTTTTCTTTTCAATAATAAAGTGAATAAAACTTATCAATATTTATCGCAACACATTTAATCTTAATTCAACTACATAATCTTAATTTCGCATCTTAAATACTAATAAAGTAGTACGTATATAAGTCGCAATATAAACTATTTAAAAGACACATGATACACCTGTTTATTGCAAAATTCACTGACCTGCAATCAATACGACATTTAGGAGAAATTTGACTGATGACCAAAGAGCAAGGTGGGACTTACCTGAAATTAAAAAGAATACGAAAATTAGCGAATGGATACAACATTGTTGAAGTAAGTTGGATATGCTGTAGAAGAAAAAAATATACATTAATACATTTTGTAATTATAAAATCTTTATAATACGTAAACGGTGTTTAAAAAGCAAAATTACACACCATATCAAATGTATATATAATTTGATAGATTGTACAGTGTATCCAGCATTTTATACAAGTTTCAAAATAGCAATTAATTGCAATTCGGAGAAAAAAAATGCTTACTAATTTATGGACAGCAATTTTAATATTATATTTACATACATGAATACGGTCGTCTAGCTATGCTTAATTTTTTATTTATTCCATCGAACATCAAATTTTACCGACTGAGTTTTCGGTCTATAACCGGTCTATATTATAGCCAAAAGTTACAAAGTCATTTTAATATAGATGTTACATCAGATGACTCAAACAATAATTACAAGTCGGCAGGTTTCTTAAATAAAAAGACTGCGCTATTATGTACATACATGTTGTGTGCGGTGCTAATACGTCCGTTATATATTCGTTGGAAGGGCTCTGGTTCGAGGGGTGTTTGGCGTTCAGCGGGTATGATGTATTGAATGACGGGGAATAATGCAAGTAAGACAACCGCAAAATTCACCACCCGCCTCTGTAAAAACCGGATCTCCACGGTCGTCGACATTCTTCCCTCTTGTCGACGACTCGGCGAATGTATCGGAATACTTGAAACTGAACATTCTGCAGGACATTTGAATTCCAAGTCAGATTAAAGTAACTATCTTCGGAAAAAGTGTTTTATATTATGCATATAAACACGAATATTGCAACGATTCAATGAATACTACCCGCATTTTATACACGTTGTGAGTTTATAAGATTACTAGTATTGCTACCCGGCGTCGCTCGGACTAAGCGACCAATAATTATTTAATGTTATATCATTCGACATAATTATATCACAAAATCTAACATCCAAAATAGAGTTAAAATAAAATCACAAACTTTATTTAATTTGATGACAGCCCCATTCTCGCCCATTAAAATGTCCAAATTCAAGGAAAAATCTAATTTGCTGTCAAAGAAATGTCAAATAATACCTTCACGTAAATAATAAACATTATTATATTGCAACTTGCAACAATAATGCAAAAGGGAATTACAGACCCACATACATACATACGCCGTTTCGGTTTTATATATAAGATTATTTCACGCATCTGAAAGGCGATGTTTTTAATAATATTTATTTATTTATAGTGAACTATTATCATTCCTTAGGGACACGTATTAAAATCAGAATGTCATTTTATGTAACAATAGTGAATAATTATACGAATTTCTTTTAAGTTAAAATCAATTTACTATAACTGTCCGGTTCATGGCTTGCGTGCCGGATCGCCGGGTTCGATTCCCGGTACGAGCGGATTTTTTCAGTCGATAAATCTGTTCAAAGGCATGGGTGCCTGTGTTGTTGAAAATCCCTTCCCACTTTTCCGATCCCAAAGAGCGACGCATAGTGACAGCGATTAACTAATCACTAGTCCTGCCCTAGTCCTCGTATTCTTTCCATCCCTACTCTTTTCGAAAAAGAGAGGTTGAGCAACTGAGTGACAAGCAGTTCTCGTAGAAAAAACACATGTTGAGATAAACTTCATGAGGAGTCTATATGTTCCAAGTTAGGAGCGGACATGGTGAAAAAAATAACTGAGGAGGACATTCTTGTCGCATTAAAGGCAAAAACTATCATTTTTTGTTGAAAATGTGTTACGTTAAAAAAAAATTGCCACTGCTTCGACACTTATTAATCGGTTGAAAAAACCAGGGGTCTTGATCATCACATTGTAGTTTGAGTGGTACAAAAAAAATGTGAAAAATCGTTTTTTTTAATTAAGCGAAATTTTAACTGAAATAAATACAATATATTCACATATTTCACGTATGTCGAAGAATTACACGCAATTTTCTCGCTAGTCTAACGGCCCCATCAAAATTTATTGTTTTTTTGTGGTTTGTGATAAGCACACAAAACCCGTAATTTTCAAGAGTTGTTATAAAATTATAATAATAAAACAAGGATAATAGAATTGACGCGGAATTTTCATGCGACACGGCGGTGCATAATTTACAACAATATTCCATTCGAGAATACAATGGAGCAAGAATGTTGCAACGGCTGAATTTTGATTAGATGTTAATTAATGGAATAGGCGGCGCAGTAATGGCATCCTTCTATGAACAGATACAACAATATCTACGCTACTAACTGGGATAGTTCGACACTGTTCGATTATTAAATTTGCTGGTGCCCATTGAGCACCATGAATTATTATGAACATCACATCTGTAATGCCTCAGAAATGACTATGCATTTACATGTTTTGTTGTGTGTATGATTCTGAGAAACTCAACAAGTTTCCGATCATGGAATTTAAATGCTATGGTGACGATCATATTACTTTCGATGGATACGGCCATTGTGAAAATTCATTTTGAACATGTAAAAATATCATTTCATAGGTCGCAGATAATATAACATGTTGAATGAAAAGACATTACATTTTAATGCTATAATATTACCGTATTCAACGTAATGAATTATATATTGTAATATGTTGGATAACAGTTCTTACAATAAATTATAACTAGAAAATCATACGTCTTCAGTTATTCACTCGCTTTCGATATGGAGTGCAAATATAATATATTATGTAGTATTTCAGTATAATTTTACTGACGAAAATTAACGAGAATTCCGTCACATTTTTTTAGTCCAATATAAGGATAAGTTTAGGACAGGATTAGTTATTAGCTTATTGGTCCCTCTATCTTCTTTTCATAGCTTAGCACGACAGAATGGGATATTTATATCCCATTCTTCATCACACATAATAAAAATGTATCTAAAACCTTTCATTGCCAGTGTATATTTAATGTCATAATCATAAAATGGCATTGATACGGAAGGCTGAAAGGAAAATAACTCGTGAACTATGATCGGTTAAGGTATTGCTATTTAATAAGGCAAACAATAGCAATGTTTTTAGAATAGAAGTTTTAAAAAGTGATTACAAATTACATCAATATGTGACTTTCTAGAAAATCAAAATATTGTAATAAACTTTTCATATCAGCAATAAAAACACACGGCAGTCTTCACGTGTTTATACAAATATTTATAATAATTTACACACGACGCATGTATTAATATGCAATGTGAAAATAATAGCAGAGCTTAATTAAAAAGCCAAAAGCATGCACATCCTTCTAGTTATCAAGGAAAATACAACGTCTTGAAAAAAGACTCTTACATAGTTAAGTTTACTTACATATAAACAATATCTTAAATACTTTGAGATGTTTGCCGGCAACCGAATCAAATCAACCATTATCATTTCGCGTAAATGCATGGGCACTCCATGATTGGCTTTAATATTTCGATGACATCGGGTGCCTTAAGCGAAAAACGAGTGCAATGAAATTAATACAAGAGATAAGTGATTTATCTACTGTGTGTCCCGCTTTACTAACAAAACAATCAAAACCTATCCCATCTACATACATATGTACATATATGAAGTATTTAGCATCGCTGTCACGAACGCGACCACACGGGGCATGCTTTTAATATACTAACATTCAGGTACGGCTCTTGTAATGGTATAATGGTGCAATGGTGCACTCGTCCCCCATTTATATTCGATCAATGTAAAAAAAAAGAAATACCAATTTAATTATAAAAGATAACGTACGGACGTGCCTAGGATTGAATTTAATGAATTTAGTGTAAGAATTGTTATTTAACTTTTTGTTTAGATTATAGCAATAAAAAAAAGTTAGATACAGATTTTTTATGATTGACACCGCAAAGAAAATAAACAAGGCCCCGTTAAAAGAAGTATTATTTCTCTGGCAGTTCGTTTTCACGGCGTCGCGTGCAGTACATTACTTTCAGCGACCGCCATTTGCTGCGGTAACAGCATGTTCTTCTGCTCGACCATCAACTTTCAGAATCAATCATAGCCCATCATAGTTAATTCGAGAAATTTAACATACATATATAATAAAAACGAATATAAGAAATATCACACATCAATAAAACTACATTGGTTTAAAATAAAAACCTATCCGCAACATTCTTAGACAAATTCGATAATATTTAAAAGCTATAAAAGTCGACAGACTGGATGGAGATTGAGGGAGGGGACATCATCAGGTTAATTACGACTTTAGGCCACGCTTGAAATCGAAAACGACTCACTAACAAAATAAAAATTATTATTATCATCGAATAAGAACCGGTCGAAACGACATCGACAAACCAAAAATGGTGGGCGAAAGAAACTTCCGCCTACGAAACTCAATTCGTGAAGCCTCTTTTAGGGCTACCATACAAGCCCAGTGATTAACCCTAAACCAACTGCCACACGGCTGACATAGTTGGTATCTAAGCGAATCTCACACCTGAAACAGCGCTTCGGGAAAATTAGATACTTAAGGGGGTCCCCCCATGCGACGGCCGGTTTTTTTAGCTTTTTTTTGGGTTTTTTTTTGACGAACCTTATTAACGTAGAAGTTTTAAAATACCATACGTTTATTGACATTTTAACAGTAAGCCAAAATATTTTCAGACTAAAATCTTCATCAAAATGTGTGGTGCAACACTCCAAACGCACCCATGTCGAAAAGAAGGTGGTAAACGGCCTCCATCCGAAGGGCTGATTGGCTTATCGAAAATCAAATAATCTAACGGCGTTTTTATCTATAAAACTGTTAAAATCGTTTGAACTAGGATCTTTTTAATATGTGGAAAATCAAACAATTGACAAGTTTTTGAAAAAGAAAATTCAAATTTCATGATTTTTTTCGACTATTTGGTTACGTAAAAACAAAACGGCTGGGAATTTTTTCATTATCCTAGTTCAAACGATGACAAAACATGTACCATAAAAAATTAAAAGTAATCGGTGAACCCGTTCTTGAGATATCGTATTGAGCATAGCTGAAATCTTCGCAGTTTTCGATTAAGGGGTCCCCCCATGTGATATTTTGAAACAAACTTTTTTTTAGTCTGAAAATATTTTGACTTACTGTTGAAATGTCAATAAACATATGGTCAAATTTTCAGACTTCTACGTTAATAAGGTTTGTCAAAAAAAAATCCCAAAAAAAATCCCAAAAAAAGCTAAAAAAAACCGGCCGTCACATGGGGGGAACCCCTTAAGTGCGTCATTTTAATTAAAATATATCAATAACCAGATGCATGAAATATTTCCTCACGAAGCACGTGCTTTGAACGGTAAAGAACCACTTAATAATAACTCTACTATTTAAAAAGAGTGCTTGACCGCTTTTGATCTGGTTTGCGCCATCTGTTCAAAGTTAGATCAAATCGATATAAGAGAAATGAAAAATACACTGCACGATATGTTGCTATGAATTGTTTAAATGCCAGACCACAAAATCATGTGTAAAAATTTCAATGATTTCTATATCAATGAAATCTTTCTTCATACACTTCTAAGCGTGGAAGTCGTATTCTCAACATTTATTTTCAATATTTAAAATACTGTTTCGTTTTTACAGATACTTTTGAAACATCATACCTTTCTATAATTTCTATACACTTCTGTCTAATGTCTGGTACCATTATGACACGTGAGTATTGTCGTGCCTTGCGTAAATATTTAATTAGTTTCTACCCTTCAAAAGCGTAATTATAACACGGCGTCTCTGGATATACGTTTCGCTTACCTACTCAGTGAGACTTAATTGAAAGCTAAACAAATGTAGCATGTAATATCGGACGCGATCTTGATACATTCTCATTCAAAATATACGGATGTTTTACTTCCTACACAATATCACAAAAGAGACTCAAACAAGCGATGGCCGGTGAAAAACGTTTTGAACCCAAAAACCGACGAATATTAAATTTCACTTAGCGCCTTCAAACGAGACGCGAAGAAAATGCGGTGAATATTGCATCACTTCGGATTTTTTATAAACACAGAATTGCGATATTTCTCGAACCGTTGAACAAATTGTTATTATGATCCGATCGCATTTCTGGCTATCGTTATTCATTGTTTTCCCAAACCAGCTTCTAAAGTAGATAAACATTTCATTTAATACTATCATCATTGTATTCGTATTTCTCGCGAAGTGTTTATTTCAACCAGCGGAAATATAATTTTGTCTGATTGACAATTTATCTAAAGGAATAGAAATTTGCTACAAAATACAGTGGAACCACGACCTATTGTTATTGTATTTTTCGTTTTTCACATGATATATTATGTGTCGATTGAATGAATGTGTTAAATTGAATGTCCCTGATAATTTTTTGAGGAATCGTGAACATGAGTTGTTTGTTCTTCCAAGGGGTAGAACCAGTCTGCCAATGGGAATGTCACTGGGAAGAGCTTTAACAATTTTAAACGGCATTGCTTCGGATGTCGACATATTTCATATTGACGTGAGTGAGTTCAGACGAATACTATATTTTATGAATAAAAGTTGATTTTGTCAGAACTCATTCGGTTGACTGCCTTGAAAATTTCTAATGTGATATTAATAATATTTTTTCCTCTGTTTTTTTTATGACTATTGTAATTTTCATCTTATTTTTAATTTTTAATTAATTTGTGATTTTTATTATATATTTACATGTATGTATGTATATATATATATATGCATGTATTTATATTTGTCAAATCCATGGCGCATTGGCGTCAGCTGTAATGCCATGATTTGCTTTTTCTTAAATAAATAAATAAATTATAGTCCCGGCCTCACTTGTGTATGTGGTTGGTAAACATTCGTCGTTCGAAAGTCCTTACAAACGATGAACCGTGGTATCACTGTATTCATAATATAATACTCGACAGCACGTACTATTAAGCGAAAAACAAATACAAATGGATGGTATATTTTATTTTTATTTTGTAGCATGGTTAATTCTTATAAAGGGCGTTCGCAACCCACAGACAGTAGCGGTGAGGTATCCTCGAACGTGACTCGGTGTCGATGGGTCGGAGTCACGTATGTGGCCCCTGTGGTCGGTATAGGGAAATGCATATTTTACATTTATTTTTAGGCGTTTACTGACGCTTTTGAGAACTGCAAAATAATACCATTTATTCCAATCTATGGATTAGTTAGATAAACAGAAGATATGGAAGATAAACTTGTAAACGTGATCACCCCACCGAGCTTATTGCAAAATGTAGGTCGTATATGCATAGCGTATCCACGGGCTATATAAAAAGATATCTACGTCATAATATGTGCAATATGACACATCTACGTATTTAAAGTAGATCAGGCGGGTTAGGTACATTGGCGATCGGAAAATGTTTAGATATTTTATTTAAAAAATACAACTAAAAATCAGCGGAAATATTGTGACACTGATTAAACGTTCGAGATTGAATAACAACAATCAAAATGCACGTAGTTGTCTACATCCACAAGATAAATATAGAGAGTGAAACCAAACGTACCGCAATGCAACAATACGCATCAAAATGCCTACGATATTTTTTAATTTTTTGGAGTAAAGATTATGGAACCATTCGATTTAAGAATTATATTATTATAATATAATAGAACTATTTTTGTATAACGGTGCCTTAAATTATTGTATACATCACTTTTAATTACATCTTGGTGGAAACAAGGTTATTTATATCAATTCTTATTATTTTTCTTGTCGATATATAAATAACCTTTATTTTATCATACTCACGATGGGTAAAACCAGCCCTCTTCTTTATCAGAATATATGTACAGTGAAACCTCGATTCTACGTTTTTCAAGGGACCATGAAAAAATTCAATATATGCGGGAAACGATCAATGCGGGAAAGAAACTCTTATGGGTGTTTCGCCGGGACTATAGAAAATGAACGAACCATGCGGGAACGTATTATCGGGGTTCCACTATATGTAGATTTTTTACTAAAATGTGTTTTTATTATTATTTACTCGTTGGATTTATTATTATATATGATATATTTATTATATTAAGGATTAACTTTAATTGGCCAGCTTTCCATCTACCGTGTTTTTAATTACATATATTATATAATGGTGTTTCTACCAAGAAATGTTTGTTTTGGTGCAGAAAATAAAACAATATGTTGCTTTCTCTTAAAGAAAGGACAATGGAATTATGAAATCTGGCAGTAAATCTTTGTTTTTTAACTACAGAATATTATTTGACCATTACACAAACGCTTATGTCATGAAATCTATCCTGCTTATTTTGCTTGCCAAATCCGTACGAGTGCTACTCTTGTTAGTCCGTCACGTCGTTCCCTTTCTGGATTATACTTCGGACGAAGCCGGACAGTAAAGTAATTTACTTATTTATAACATTGGACTTAAAAAATAAGTCAGGTACATTGCAACCAATAGGAGACACGCATGGTGTGCCAAATAACATCAGTTCGTTCAACGCCTGCATTGTAAAGAATATTGCAGCTAATTAACTTGAAATGGCCACCTTTTAAAGCATCGACAAATGTGTGTTATATTACATTTATTGTTAAGTCCATACTCTTATTTGACAACACAATAATAAAATTAGAATTGAATACATAGTTTGTAAAAGCAAACATAACATCATAGCTCACATTAACCTTTCCCATCGGTGCGGAAAAAAATCACTACACTTCATGCAAAGATGTTGTTTCAAAGCACGGTGACATGAATTGTGAATATCGCACTTCACCGAGTGAGTGTGCGCTTGTCATTGTCACGACACGACAAGCGAATGAGCCTCTCTTTCTGCCGCGTTGAAATTTGTAGATGTATGAGTGGTTATAATAATGACTGATAAAATTTTATTCTATCTGTAAATTTATAAGGGAGGAGTACCTAAAATCTAAGCCCAGCATTTCTTATATTTATAAAAATATTTCAATTATTATATACTCCGATTATTAACCAAACATAGTAGTTTAAGAAATGTCAAAACGGTCACAAATAACTGATAAATAAAATATATGCATAATAAAAAAAAAAAAAAATTTAGTACTTATTTCAAGTAAAATTTATTGGATTAGGACCGGTTTCGCTCATGGTTAGCATTGTCAACTGATAAGAATAAGAATAATGCCATTCCACCAAGTATTGATAGTGAACACCTTAAAAGGGACATATGTATTTATATGATCACTATTCAAAGTGTTAACAAACTTTATTTTGGAATTGATCGCATTGTTACTCAAACCGAAAACAGTAATGTAATAAATACGCGCAATGAGCGAGCTAAGCTGGCTTTAGTTGAAAAAAAAGTTTCAGTTGCCGTTGCTTGTGTAAGTGTACTATGGTGGGTGTCGCATGTTTATAAATGCTGTCGGAACAACAATGCGCATAATATACTACTCATATTGTTTTACATTTTTGAGCTCACATTATTCATTCTGAATGGTATATAAATTTATTTAACGCTCTCACATTGTTCAACAGGTAAGTAAAACATTAATTGAATGTGCGATTGGCGAAAGGAAGCAAGTAATAAAATGATCAAGAGAAAATTTTCTCGTACACCTACAATGAAACTCATAAACGTAAGATGAATTTTGAAGATTTAAGTACTATTTTTATTTCCAAAGCAATAAAAATAATCCGATTCTTAAAACAATACGACTTTGAATAATATCTATCCTTTTTTAATTAGTAACCATTTCCATGTCACGAGATTGTGAATAAATTTTAAATGATGTGTCATTTAAAAGTCCTACAGCTATTGTAATTTTATATGCAAGTATGTACTTATCCGATTGATTGAATGACTTTTATATAAAACCATTAGTAAAAAAATCCAGATTGCCATCAATATCTTAAAGAAGAAAGTAAGAATGAAAGAAATAAGTAAAGACAGAATCTAAAAAGCACATTGAAAGCAGTCTCAATCTCGTATGGCTATTGTTCTAACCGAGTGGATAAAGGTGTCTTGGAAGCCAAGACATGTTAATATATTACAATTGATCGCAATTATAACTGAAATGTCGCCTCGAGGAAAGATAAACTCGTCACCTTTTCGACGATATCAAAATAGTAAAAACATATTTACATATATCTCTATTTACAATATGTTGATATTTGGGTTTAGTGATCTAACTGCGATTAAAATGGTACGGAGCTATATAACTAGACATTGCAAACATGACTGTTTACAGTGGACACAAGGTTATGGTGGCCCAAAATAAAAAAAAAAACAATAGACATCTTCGCTGTTATTTATTTTAAAATGTTATGATATTTGACATAACCATTAATACTACGTGATAATTTGGTAAGTATGTGATAATTGGAATATGAAACGATCAAACACAAGGAGATATAGCTTGAAAAATTAAAACAAAATATTGTATAATAATAACTGACACCTTTTTCGCACGCATATATATGTCATGGATAATTTAATATGGTTACAATTGTACACTAACGACACGTGCGGTTTGGCAAAACAGTGCCTTGTGAGGGATATATGAAAACGAATAGGTTTATGAATGTTTGTAAGATCTATTATTTGAAACAATACAAATAATTTGATCCTTTTTTTGTCGGGACTCTTTGGGAAGATAGCTTGAAAGTAACATACCGGCACGAAGAATGTAAGCTATAAATTTAGTGCATTGATCGTAGTATTTTTTTCAAAAACGAAATTATGGCGTGCGTTGCATTTCACAGCCTCATTTACGTGTGTGGAACCAAGATCGTACAACAAGCGCTAAGTGTGCCCTTATGTTTCACTCATGTCCGGCACTTTATATGTGAGCGAGCGAGAAACAGTATGATTCAGTGTACCCGCCAAAACCCTAGAGGACCTAGGCCAGTGATTCTCACGGAAAATTGCACTGTGGCCGCATCGTAAACATAAGCGGTCCTAAAGAAATGTCTGGTGGCCGCACAAAATTTTTGTTTTAAGTCTGTTGTGTTTGACGTATGTCAAATGGGCATAAAAATGCTAGTCAATTTACAATTAGTATTAATTGCGTCTGAAATATTCAATTTTAAGAGTCTTTGTTGACAAATTAACTTGTTTACTAACAATAAGCCACGTTTTTTTAAATATCAATATTTTCAATGACGCTGTTAGTGGCCGCAGCCAAGTCCTCTGGTGGCCGCACATGAGAACCACTGACCTAGACTATGGTAATGTCAGAATAATTATTGAAAGAGACAATGTATGTGGTCAGTGTTGTAAGGGAATCTTGTCAATTTATTCCCTAAAGATAACATTTCATTTTATGTGTTGTCTATCAGAATAAAGGAAAGGTATACTGTCATGTGATTACAAAAAAAAAATATTTAGTTAAAAATTCTTATTTACAGTGTTCCAATAATGCTTTGTTTTTAATTCAACGTTTATTTAAAAAAAAAATATATGGTTGCTAAAGATTTATATTTTGGTTGATAAACGGTAAACCACACAGTAAACGACGCAATTGTAAAGTAACAAAGCCGTGAAAAAAGACAATTTGCAAGTCATTTGTACCAGTTTTTTAATCTAATATAATAGTGATTCCCAAATGTTTCCATGCAACGGCCCCCTAAATCTGAAAAAAATAATCCGCGGCGCTACTGAATAAAAAAAACATGTCTTGTGAGGCCCCCAGTTTAAAAAGCACTTGAATATATCATTTTAATCGTATGTGTAAATTGAATATTTGCATACATCTCTTTTATCAAGATTTTTAGCTCACAAAGCGTTTGATAAATTATTATGCTTAATTTGCAGCTCAATTCGTTTATTTCAAGAATTTTCGAAAGAGAATAATAATACACACAAGTAACTATTCAAAACGAGAATCAACGAGAATTCTGATAACAATATTACTTGGGTTTTTATCAAAGAATCATCTCTCAAGTTATTTTGTTAGCTGAATATTATAGATATCAAATTTGACGTGGTTCATTCTCATAGCTGTGTGAAGCATTTCATAATCGAATAGGTAAATAGTATTACAATACAATGGAATATAAAGAAAAATAAAGTCCCACATAATACTTATCAGGTGGTATTAATCTGTTACATGCGACACAGCTCGCTAAAATTCCGCCGATCACTTTCCCACCGTTATAAAATCAACACCTAATATTTTTGATTTTCTTTTCTCTCTCACTCTTGCATAGTAATTATCATTTTTCGGAATAACAACCATCATATATAAGAGCTATCAAACTCTTTTCACATTTGAAAATGTTAGCAAATTTATTGAAACCAATAAACGAATGAACAATTTTAATAGTCTGGGTTTTTTTATACCTACACACATTAAAGTAAATCAAATTACTGACATAAAAGTCAGGCAAGCTAGTAATAAAACAGAGTGTGATGTAATAGTATATAGTAGTGGTATTCAGATGAATACTCCAATTGTCGTTTTAGTAAGTGTGATTTTTGGGAAAAAGACTAAATCTCAATGGTATTTCATGGGGTAACTTTAAACTCTTGGCGGCAAGGCATTATATTTAAAAAAATAAAATTTATTTTTTAACTTCTTCCGCATAAATATTCTATAAAGATCCGGACCGGTTTCGCTAAACACGAGTAGCTTAGCAGCGTAGATAAGTTGGATATGTTAAATAAGCAAAATCGGTCCTTATATTTATTTACACAATATATGTGGAAGCAGTAAAAAAAGTTTTATTTATTTCAATAAATCTAGATTTATTCATTTTTTAAAAACATGATTCATCTTTATTATTTTCAAAATTATATGAAGTTTACGTTAGATTTTCTATGGTAAGATCAGTTACTTAGTAGTATTATAAATAACATTTAAATGGCAATGTATACAATTTTAATATTTTCCGTGAAAAGCTGTTGATAACTATTTCGGCATATCAGCACCATAGTCTCAAGTGTGCATGAACGATTGTTTGTTAGTTAGTAATATAAAATAGCTTACAGTATTCATAAACAGTAAAACAATATTTACTCTGATACAGTTAGTTTAATGTTGGCGTAATTTATTCAAATTGCACTTTGAAGTTTACATCGTATCTTCTTTGAATACCTTCATTGGTTTGATTGTTGGTTGACGTCAGTATTTCCCTCACTTTGTTATAATCCAGAGAGGAGTGCTGACAGACGATATTTATAAATGACGATATAAAAACATAAACTGTCGTGCGTAATTTTACCCGAACACGCCAGAAAGGTATTGTTTTAACTATAATACTACATGAGGAGGGAGAGACATAGTGCAAACACACTTTTCTGTTTTCGTATCGTTTATTCAAAGACACAGAATAAATCGCAAAAGCTTTTAAAAAAAAAATGTGAAGAAAACATTCTATTGGAAATAATACGGGTTTCAAATGAGCTTAAGTGACCAAACAACGTGTTGTTAATTTAAAGTCTTAATAATTTATATAGACATGGGGAGAACGGAAATTTTAATTGAATACATTAATTCTGATCAAATGATTATTTTATGGCCTTGTAGATAAATCAAGAAGAGTTGTCACACAAACAATTAGGTACCTACTTACGTGTAATTTATTATAAAATGTAGTCAAGAGCTATTTTAGATAAGCTTTGTATATAATGATTTATTCTCATAGTGATTTTCTGACTGTCGTGATTAGGGATTTAAATCAAATATTAAAGTACATGTATTCGTTATTCTTTTAATAGTCGATATAGCCATTAATGTACATTAAAGCCACGCATTATATATTGATATTCTATTTTGTTGCTTTATTAATACGTCTTGCCAAATATATAAAAAAAGCAATGAACATGGGTGATAAAATCCATAAATTATATTATTCTAATATGTATATTCGAATACTATGGGATTTTAATATTCGATATTCAAATACTAGTTAATAGCAAAATAATGTGTAAAGCGAATAATTTCTATCAAAAATATACATCGTTATATATCGTGTGTACTATAAAAACAATACACATTGAATTAGGAATTATGTATTTTGTAGTTGAAGAATATAACTCAACTTATTCATTACGTGATACTTGATTAAATACTTGTTATTAAAATGAATTTCAGCTCAAATTAAATATTAAGATTTACTGAAGTAAATCTTGATATTAAAATATTCTAGTACTCGTAACGAAGTGGGTCACTGATACCATCGTTATTTTATGCTTCGTAATTATAATAAAGCTCTATAAAAAAGCGGTATTATTGATATCCATTTATTCGCCACCAATTTCCGACATTGAATGCAGCTTTTTTGTATATTTTTATTTCACTGAAATGCAATGAATATGTAAAGTTTTAAGAATGATCCTCGCATAGGACACTTTATTGATGAATTCTTTAAAAACATATGTTTAACGAAGACTGGCTGTAAATTAATCGACACTCATGGACTTACATGCAAAATATACAAATGAAAACTAAACATATTTTAATTGTCAGCTGTGTATTCCAACCTGCGTTCCTAGAACGGAAGCACAGAACATTTTAATATTTATATTCACGTCTAATGAATGTGGCACATATATTTTAGGAGCGATAAAAATCAGTAATATTCTTACTTTAATTGGCATTAAGTTTAGCGAGAGTTATGTCTTTTTCACCCACCTGATCATGGAAAAATGTGATCGATTATTCACACGAGTAACGAACGTTATGTTTGGATGACGGAAATCGAATAATAATATCGTCGTCGTAGACTATACTCTTATGGCACTAAGTCAGCCTTCGTATTTTTACATTAGACATAAAACATTTATTTATGGCGGTGCAGTAAACGTCCTGACGTAATTAATTACATAGTAGTTTTCAGTCCAGTATACAAGCTTATTTATCTTTTTTTAAATCTTCGCAATAAATCTTTTCGAATGAATTAATCAGTGTTAAAATACATACGACCAATAACTGTTCTGATAATCACATTCTTTGTAAAGCTAGCTTATAAAGAAATTCAACAAGGCGGCAAATGCATCGAAATCGGTCAAAAGTAAAGATTTAGGTTGTCAACTAGAGGCTGTGCGATAATCTATTTCCGGTTTGTTTGAATATTTAGATTTCGATATCACAACAAATCTTGAGAAAAGGGGCCACATGAAAAATATGGAAATACATACATAGTGACCAGACACACGAATTTATATAATACAGTGACGATTTTACATTTAGATAATAATTATAAGCCATTTCAATAAAACATTTATAAATTGTCAGAGATTGTTAATTTATGTTCATATTCAATGATACTGCTTATTTGGGTGGGAAAACATTTTTTTAAAACGCTTTTATGAATCCAATTTTGTAGATTTGAATTGGCAGCTAAAAGTCATCAGTGTAATTCGCATGCTACACACGCTGACTGTGTGAAAAAAAAATGTGTATATTTAGTATTTTTACAAGGAAAATAATGCTGAATGAATATAATATTTACGGTAAGAATTAAAATACATTGTTATTTTTCTTACCGTATTATAATGGAGTTCTTCCAAGTAAATGCCTACTCAATCAATAATATAATATTTCTTATTGAAAAATCTTCAATTCAAAAACATTTCACACGAATTAAATTTTTTAATGTCTTGTTTAGTATTGAAAATGAGACGAAATCATTTATCATATCAACATTATTTGTTGACAATAAATTCCATATCAGCATGTATTTTTTGTTGACGAATGGTAATTTGATAAGTTTTGCATACTATTTGATGGATTGATCAAATAGTTTAACAATATACAAGCGAATATTTGTAGTTGATTCACACCATTTATAAACTATGCCTGCTCGAAATGTGGAAAAGATGGACTCTTTTCTGTGAGAAATAATCGTTACTCAGCTGCTCAACCTCCTTTTTGTTAGATAGGATATACGCACAGAGCTTATACATGACAAGTGGTTAGTTAATTGCTATTGCTTCGTTCCATTTTTAGGATTGGAAGGGTAGGAGGGAATTTTAAACGTCACATTCAGTGACGGCTGGTGACGGGGTGCTGGGGGGTGCAAAAGGAAGATTCAACTATTTTTACGGAAGAGAAACAGTTGGTATAACGAACATCTGAATTGAAAGTCCATGCTATAGAAGTGTTTTAAAATCCAATGAATAGGAAAAAACTCTTGCAAAAATGGTTGAATCTTCCTTTTCACCCCCCAACACCCCGTCACCAGCCGTCACTGGTCACATTGCATGCATTCAAACTGATATCCTTAAATCAATTTATGAAACGGCCCGCACTGGGATTCGAGCCCGTGAGCTATGCAACCGAAGTCAACGGTACTGACCCGATAAGAGGTGTGAAAAAAATATTGATTTTCTAACGAGCTATAGAAAAGATAAAAATAATGATTATGTAAGAAGCGGCCACTGTTCTTAAAATATATATATATAAAAATGAATAATTTCATCTCAAGAGAAAATTGGAAAAGTTGTTAAGATTCGCTTAAGATTTTTTTATATTCCAGTTGGTCTTGTCTAGACCGAACTAGATATTAGCGATAAAATGCCTTTGGGGTTACTGGCCGTCTGAAATATCTTCTTTGAAAACTAAAAAAACGCAGACTGAAATTAAAGAAGAAAAAAAGCTTACAAAGAATGTTTAAAATATTATTTTTCCAAATATCATAAGACAACAAAAGGCAACATTGGAAACAAAAAAAAAATTTACTTTCATTCTTTATGAAGTGATATAAAACATTGAAATATACATCATAAAACGCGGAGGCAGCCTTGGATATTTGGCTGTCACTGGAGGGACAACGTCGAGAGGATGAGACTGAAAATTTACCAGAACTGGAAAGGATAGGTCGATCCTTATACGGAAAATCTGAATTCTAACCAAAACGTTGGTCTCAAAATTGCTTAATGTTATATGGGAAAATTATTTACTAAAATTTGTAGCATTTCTATAGGTATAAATTATGTTAAATTGATAATACATTATTATATTTGTCACGGTATCGTTTGGGATAATGTTTTCTGAGAAGCTCTTTGTTGTATTAGTGTTTAAAAAAAAAGAAAGTTATATCATATTATGAATAACAATGTACAGTCAATCGTCTATGTAATAGTAATTCTTCACAATGAATTTGACAAAAATGTAATGATGTGGTATTAACTGGTTTGATATTAAAATCAAGATATTAACGAAGTCCAATATTATTTGAATATAGTACGCATTCAATGTTAGCCATTACATATGGGTTATAGTTAACGTAGTGGTTTATATTAGAATAAAAGTAATAATACATTTTTAGTACTTTTTACATAAAATTTATTTGATCAGGACCGGTTTCGCTCATGGCGAGCATTGTCAACTGAAAATGCTCGCCATGAGCGAAACCTGTCCTGATCAAATAAATTTTATGTGGAAAAAGTACTAAAAATGTATTATTATTTTTATTATAATGCCTTGACAAGTAAGTATTGACAGTGAACACCTTAAAAGTGGTTTATATTAGAGTTTATAATTATCATAAATTCACTACAGCTCCTGAAGGCACATTAAAGACGAAAAATAATTAACTTTTCTGTTTCACAAACTTCGACTGTCTAACAATTTCAATTGTAAATAATATTGTCGTAAAGGTCATCGAGCAGATGTTCTACTGGTGCTTCTCCGCACTTGTTTCAAGAAACTTATACAAAACAAATTCATTGACTCGAGTTGTATTGTTATTCTGAAGTATTACATTAATCGTATCTACATTTCAGACATACGTCAAAAAAAATCTGGCATACCCCGTTGACTTATTTCTATTTTAAATTGTCCATTATAAAATGACTTCGAGTGCACTAACGCTGTCAATGTTTTAAAGAAAGAGACAATTTATATATTTTGTACATATAAAAGAAAAAAGAATATATAAAAAAATGTATTTTTTTCGAAATGTCTGTGACATGTGAAAAATGAATTTGCAGATGAAATTTTGATGATGATTTTTATTTAAAATTTTGTTTATAGTTTTTCAATACTGACGTCAAATCGATCATGGCTAGTTTTCGTGAAAAAATATTATATATTATGTTCAAAAATATCAAATTTTATTTGGTTTATTGATTTATGTTTGTTGATGGAATGCTATGTATGAAACAAGATTACTCCGGTAGTATTGATCCTAGCAATTATTCTATATATTTAAAATGAAGGTGAGTACTTCAATAGCAAATTTAGTGAGCAAATTCAACGTAAAAAGGAAACAGTATAAGTAGTGGGGAATTTTTATATCCAGAAATACCAAACGTGATTATTTACGAGTAGCGATACTCAAAAGCTCAATCTGTGTGCTTGTATTATTATTGATTATTAAGAGTAAGAACAACTTTACTATGTAGTGCCATCGAATTATCTAATATTATTGGTTGGAATGATCGCTGAGAAGTAGAATCAACGACCGGCCAAGCAACTTGCCTTCAATTACTACCCACTGGTAATGCACTCGACGGTACGAAAAAAATAAGATCAATAATAATTATTTATTTATAGCTACTAACAAAATTATAGTTATAGCGAGCAGATTAATCCGCCGGAGACGGATCATGAATGACTTGTGATAAAGAAAATTTTAAGATAGTATTATTTATAACCGATCCTATTGCTATATGTATATATAGCAATACATACATGAATAATTAAACCAATAAATTGGTATTAAATTTATTTCAATTAGTATGGATTTAAGTACACACTAAAAATATATTTGCATCAAAACCAAAGGGCATAGGTGAAACTTACACTAAACTATCAAAAAATATATAAATATCGTATAAAATGTAATGTTTAAAATTTTGGTAAAATCTAATCTATTGATTTTATTGGCATTTAAGTAAGTATTTCGACTGAGGGTGCTTGATGGAATTTCAATATCAAATTTGATTTTTTTGAATTTTGTACTTTTCCATGAGTTTTGTCGCTAACGACACGGGTTTCGCCTTTCGGCATCTTCAGGCATTCCAAGTGCACGGATGTACTTGAACTGACAGTTCAAAATTCAAAAAAATCAAATTTGTTATTGGCATTTACTTGGTAGAACTCCATTATAGAACACGGTGAAAAAATAGCAATGTATTTTAATATATTTAACATTAATATCGAGGAACAGCATATCTGTTAATCAAGCAATAAAATTATTTATTGATTTTACCTAAGTTTTTTATCAATTTTTATTAAAATTTTATAATCATTGGCTTAGATCTATTTTTTGTGTACCGTCTAAAAGAATTGTGAATATAATAATTAAATTGTCTTTGCCTTTTCATTTTACCCCATTTCAACTTCATTAAATTCAGAAGCATAGTTTCTATGAAAATAATATACATATATGTATTATAAATGTGAAAAATTGCTTGAGTGTAGCCAGTTTTATTAAAGATTCAAATGTTCGTACTGATTTAGAGATTACGTCGGTCATTTATTTATAATTGTCCAAACGGTATTTTCGATTTCGCGGCAAATTTAATAAAACGTATTTCTTTCTTAGATTGGGAAATTCAAATGTTGTTGTAGGTTACAGATTGCAATATAATTGACTAGTTGAACAATATTTTTTGTTTCCATGATTTTTTTGCATTATGTAAATATAACAGTAATTTTTTAACATGAAATAATAAAAATTTCTCAACCTAAAGATAATTTTTATAAATTGTACATTTTAATGAAGTGTATACAAATATACCATTTAAATTAAATCAAAAAACTATACCTTTATGTTCAGCCAGTATAAATAAAATAAAACCTAAATATATAAAATTGAAGAAAGGAAATTTTTGAATATATTAAACTCTTGAAAGTTTTGATATAAAAATCCAATTATAAGTTCCTTGAAACTTTTTCGAAAAAGGAATTGTTTTTGTTCTGATCTGTCTGTCGAGCACCATCTCGAGATAAATCTTTAAAGCTCGAGCGACAAATCAATCTTACGATAGATTTTTTTGGTTTGAAGATTTGCTAAATCTTATAAAACTAACGAAACATAATTATTAGTTATTTGAGAAAATAGTACGATATTTAAGAAATGAAAATTAATTAGAATGGTTAAATAGGCTTATGAAAAATAGTTAATCAAGAATAAGTATTTTTTATAGATTTTCTTTCCAATTAAGTCATCTCAAGTAAAAAAAAAATTATGTCTTATTATTGATTCTATGTACCTATTAGAGGCTATTAGTAATGATTTTTATACAATTTGTGATCATAAATACTTATGGGCGTGGACCTACGCACCACCTTTAAGCCCTTCCTGAATACTAAAGAATACCAAATGCAGTTTTGCAGTCCACCATAAAAAATGGTGAGAAAAAAATACGTACGAAGAGTTCCGGGCGCTGTGACGACACTACGAGCGAGTTCAAATGATGTGTCAGGGATTTTTCATTATATTGTTGGCAAGAGACCATATAATCAAGTATATTTGAAATTATAGATACAATTATTTTAGTTAGATACAAATATCTTTTGCGGATTAACGAAACTACATTATGATAAAAAGAGCGACAAAATATACGCTTTATTCGTTTCATAAAGAACACATCTTACTTATATGCATATTATAGTCTCTTCTTATGAGTTTATATATTAATTAACTACATTTTTTGTTTATAGCTTAGAATTTTCAAGAAACCCTCGTTAGTTAACCCTTTGTTTTGCATTATCAATAATCTCCAATATTCTCACCACAGCATTCTGTCTTACGTACATATTTAATAAAAAGAAAGAAAGAAAAAGGTTAGGTACTTCGCAACAATTTATCGTTTAACTACATGTGCAATTTAAGTTTATAAGTATCTTGGAAAGATAATTTCTTTTTATTGTTTTAAAAATATGTTGATAATTATTTCATTAAAAAAAGAAATCAATTGATCATAAATAATAAAACAAATAAATATTTATTGTTTATATCGTGTTTATATAATGACGAACGTTTCAGTTCTTACATTTTTAAATTTATATTACGTTATTAGACAAAAAAATGAGATAAAATCATCACATTTAAATTATTATTATTATATTTAATTGTATTCTGTTGTTACACGAATGAACATGAAAAGGTAATATAGAATTTAAATGTATGTATGTCATAAAAACGTAATTATCTATATAGTGGTTCGCATTATATTTAGATATAATACAGATGTAAATAATATTTATGTTTGGAAATAAATCTGTTCAACATTAATTGATTTACAATATTGTTATCAATAAAATTGACCCTATTATTGTCGATTCTATCAATAATTCATTCAGTTTTTGCATAACAAGAGAAGTTAAATCAAGAAATTTTTCGAAAGTGTTTTTGTATCTGACTAGTGTAATATTATTAACATAAGTGTGCCTGTGAATAAAATCTTTCTTAAGTACCTATCGAGATTCAAGACCGGTTTCGTAATACAAAATAAATTATTCTTTTACTGCGACGGGTCAGATGTTAGATAAACTATTTCTATTCTGCTTATATAGATATCTAAATATAATGAATACCACGAATGCTTTTAGAAAAGCGAAGAGAAAAAAATTACGATTCCATTCACGCACTTGGATGCATGCGCCACACACTTGGATAATTAATTTCGATAAGTGTTTATAAATAAATATAATAATACATCATCTGCGTTGTTTGTTCGTATTTAAGCTTTAAAACCAGTTAGTTCTACATTTCTGGTGATCATTGTCGGATTTATAGATCTACGCTGTTCCACAATACAAACACATATCCGTGCAATGCCATTCAATGCATTTTTTCTACTTTTATACTTTACACCGCTAAGTGGAAGGTTTTGTCTCTCACTTTGTTTGGCGTGGACAAGGATGTGGAGGGCAGTGGCCAGAGTCGGATGCTGTATTTATGAGGCCCCTATTGTGTGACTGGAAAATACGTATCGATTAAATTAACTCGACCGATATAAATGAATTTTCGTTCATAAAATCTATTATAACGGCAGTAATAAAATGTTATATAGTAATAAAAGATATTGACCTCGTTTAATCCGTCCCCCACGTCAATATTTTCGTCACATGTTTTTAAATTTATTATCCAAATTGATTTGTCCACTGTATTCTATTATTATATGACTTTATAGCATTTTGAGTCGTTAATTTAAATACTTAAACCTTCTTTTGTAATAAAAAAAAAGTTCTGTTTCTTCAAATCACTGTTTCTTAACGGGAGTGCAAACGTTCCCATGTGAGCGTTTTATGCTCGCATCCGATGGCATATTTGCATAAAATTGCATATGTATATCCTTATCCGTCGACTCAATCAATTATTTCGGTACTTTCGCATCTATTCCTCTGTGTCAGAGTATCTGAGTCTATCTGAATTTATATTTCAGTTAATAAATATGCCAATACACATCGGTAGATAAAATGTAGCGGTAATATTTATAATATAGAAGCTTCGGTTTTCTTATTTCTTCTTCAAACCAAAAATAGTGTTTTTAATGTATTAACACAGTTTAGACGTATTTTAAAACGAAGCAATGTAGTTATAAATATTATACTTGCCAGGGACCTAATGTAACGCATTATTTAAATAATTTTGTACCGGATTATAGTGCGTGGGGCGTGATCATAGCTTAACTCAGCGAAATAACAAACGTATCAATTAAATGTGTTATCACTGCATTGAAATCATAAATGATAAATATGTAGCAATAGCTATTTTGGCGATATTACGATCGATATGTACAATATAAATTGTAATATAAATTATCATTGAAATATTCAACACAGTCAAAATGAGTTAAATACATAGTTATTTGCAAGAGATTTTTAACGAAAAATTCGAATTTAAGCCAAAAAAAATAGTGGCCTGTTACTGCTCATTAAATATTGTGCAGATACTTTCGATAGGCTTAGTAGGAAAGTACAATTTATAGCCACTACCGAAATTATTTACTACTACTTTCACAATTTATTTAATAATATAATATACATTTTCAACCATTGTGAAACTAAAATTATATAATGCATTAATTTATAATAAAATTACCGGCTATTGTTTTCTGTGTATTATAAATATATCTAATCAACCTCTGACGAAAAGTACTAATGGTCAATGAAATACAGAAAGATTGCCCAAAAGCAATCACACAAACATTATTTAATATGTGATTAACGAATACTCATATAATATGAACATACCATATTACATATATTTATTAAATTGTTGCTACGAACTCTCCACTGAGTTTTATGATACTTTAGAGTAGAGCTGTTACTTCTACAGTAACTATTTAGTGCTAAATTAATAAAAAAAAAACATCATCAGTTATATCATATACATTGCGAGACTGCAGTCTCCGGAGCAGGGTTGTCAAGACGAAGTGGTAGGCTCATTTTTATATTCAATTTGTGAGCAAATGTCTAACTTCGTTATTTATTAGATTTTGGTTCACCAATTAAAGCCAAAGTGACAGCAGATATGTAAAAAAAAAAATGCCCCAGTAGTTGTTAAAGTTACTATTCTTGGTATTTGAAGATGGGATAAGACATATATAAAATCAGTAGCTGAATATGAAACATATTTGTTTAAATTTATACAGATAATTTAAACGTACGTTTACTTTATACGTTTTAAAATGAGCCAGGTTCGTTCAGCTTGTAAATATTTTAAGTAAATAGAAATTGCGAAACATTTTTTTTAATTTGACAGTTAGTTTTGATCTATTATAAATAAATTGAATATGTTTTAATGTCGATCTTACTTATACATTGTAAATGTTCCACAGATTGTATTTTTAAAAAGATCTGCTTTTCAACTGAATGAAAATAGTTATTTTTTATTTATTATCAGATTTTGAGGCAAAAGAAAAATTCAGTTTGTGACGACGCCGCAGCCCTGGCAGTATCTGACTGCTATGATGGCACTGCTGTTGTTGACTGACGATATGATTATTATACGGAAGTCGTTGGTTGGTAAAGAAGGGGGGCGAGTCTCAGGTCCCCAATGCCCTCAATATGATTCATGCCGGTGAAACAATTTGCGTACCTATCTCAATTTAACCGCCATTCAACCGATATAATTGAAGCGACGAGGAAATGGATATATTCGTCCTGTTACTATGGCGACAAAATATAAAACATATCCAAATAGGTGTTCGAGATAGTATAAAAATTTAGAGTGGTCATTTAAAGGTCATTTAAAGGTAATTTACGGTAACATTTGCAATGCTATTAGGGATTGCACTCTCATAATAATCAATCCCGGGAGATTAAAGTAGGGATATTATTATGGTCGCAAATAAAAACTATAGTCTATAATTAGTATCTTCTTCAGTTGTAAATAACTAGGTATGGAGCAGTGATTGCCAAACGGTAGCTCGCAGTGGCATTTGCAGTAGCTCGCGTAGGATATTTTACCATATTTATAAATTTTCTGGGATCAAATTTTGTCAATCGTTTGGGCGCAAAAGCAGCAGTCTTTAGAATGCTGACTTTACAATTTAAAGCAAAAATTCAGCATTATTAACATTTATAATTTAAATATCTAAAAAAGTGTGGCAAAATTACTGGATTTTAAAATACATATTATGTTTTAAACATTATATAGAGGGGAAATATAAATTCTGCTTTGAATTTAACGGCATTAAAATAGGTTTTTTTGATAGAAAACTAACTTTACTTCCAAAGCCCTAATGTATAAGTAGCTCTTCAGACAATTTCAATTTCGGAAAGAATCTTACATCCTTATTGAGTTTGGAGACCACTGGTATGGAGTAATTGAATGTTTCATTGCCCCACGAATCACATGAGCTTTTCTATAGATTTGTAATAATTTCCGATATTTATATAGTGATAATTTCCGTATGCTAAATAAAACTATCGTATATCCTGAAATAAAAAAAAATCTCACTGAAACACAGTTACAATTCATTGAATTACAATCAATAGATGCAAAAACTGTCGTGTTTTCCAAAGAACAATAATTTAAATAGCGACGTGCTCACTCATCTGTCCGTACGTTGTTTTTTTGATCAATTGTGTTTGAGAAAAGTATTACGATGGAACACGAAATTATAAATTTCGTAAACATATTATTTATAATTGAAATAAGAACTATCTATATATAAGTGGTCAGTGGTTTCGGGTCCTCTCCGTGGCCACGGATTTGAATCTCCCCGAACGGACATTTCAATAGATTGGTTTTTATTTAGTGATTTATTTGTGACCTATACGATCCTTTAAAACAGGAGGAGAGGAAGATTACCGCATAGTCCCATCCTAATAGCATTGCCTGATCCAAAAAAAAACTTTGATCAACTGATTAACAATCAGTTCTCTAAGACAAACTAATGATGAGATTATCCATACGGATCATTCAAACACATGAAAGCGGCCATGGTTGAAAAAAAAACAAAAATACCTTTCTTTTATAAACGGGAAGGATGTAAGTATAAAGCAGTGATGCACCACCTTTTTGGGAGAAGGGCCAGATAATCAATCATCAGATATTTCGAGGGCCGCATGTGTAAAAGTGATTAAATTATCGATATGTTTACTGTATGTAAAATTTAAAAAAAAATATTATTTTATATTGTTCTTCAAAAAAGTACTGAAGAAAAAGTGATTGATATTTGTCATACTGGGCCGCATGAAATATCATTGCGGTCCGCAGGTTGACCATACTGGTATAAAGGGACCGGCTTTGATTAACACAAAAATAACTAATTACATAGCACGAAATAAAGAATAAATTGAATAATAACCGCTTTTAAATTTAAAACTGGAACACATAATTTGACATTTTAGTGGAAAGAAAATGAAATCGATCGTAAATATGCTGTAGTATATTGTTGAATTAATATTTATACTTTTCAAAACTTGTTCTGTTCTATTGTGTTACGATGCCTTTATAGTTATTTGTCGAATAAACTTCGAAGAGAAACATGTAGAGGTTATTATTTGCATATTATTATTTGAATTGTAATAAGCAGTTACATACCGAGAATACAGTATACACGCAGGCCGGCGAACAGCCAGGTTTTGACAGTCGAATGCCGATCGATACAAAGCCGGGAACACAATGGCGAGCGAGTTCGCAACTACTCGCCGAGAGAATCGCAAAATATTTACATGAACTGTGCCATTTGTACATTGCACTTGTACAATATAATAGTCTAATCAACAGAATTGTCTTGCATTGGAATACAGTAAAAATCGTTGCATACGCCAACCAATACCGCAAATAAAAGCCTTACTCTGTCAATAAAACATTAATGAAATCCGCAAGTATTATGAATATTTTAATTGACATGCACGATGTTTGCTGCTATGATAAAAATGAAAATGTAAAGATAAATAATGTAATTAAGTATGCATTTACAACAATAATTTCCGAGCAATAATTTTACGGCAATAATATTTTTACTAGTTTTAGTCCTGTAGTCGAGCGGGTAACGCTGTTGAGCTTTTGATTACTTCAAAACTACGTTCAAAAGTCACGCAATTGAATACCGGAATGAACATTTTCGCAGATGTATTTCTTCTCATATCATGAAAGAGAGGAAAGAGGGCGACTTCTGATTACAACAGTCGTTTGTCTTTATCCTCTACATAGATCGGCTGCACTTACAACATAAAAACAACTTCTGTTGAAATGTTCCATTTGGAGTGCTCGACTCGGGATCGGACATGCGCCGAGTATGAATGCAAAAATAATTAATTGGCGATATTATTATAATAATGTATTTTAGGACGGCTTGCAATATTTATCATAAAGAATTATCGCAGATGGGAATTGTCTACATTTCAAATAACAACTAATTACTATGAAACTTGGCGACACCTTAAGACCCAACATTACGGGAGATTTGAAATACGGTTGTTTGAGGATAGTAGCACTTAGGCTTATTCAGGAGTCTAATGAAATATGTATTATTTAAGACTATACTCGTTTCTAGGATTAAAGGTAACTAACTCTCTTTAACTTTTTTCTATTGGGAAGGAGGTCTTAATCTTCAAACGGAAGTACATATTATGTTAAAAAAAACATTTTCTCTCGGAAAGGAACTATATGGTAAGACGAGAAGGTAATTTTTTTATTTATTTTTGGGTACGTAAGTGCTTGAAAGATATCATTCTTGTAGTGCGAAATACAGACAAAGAACCTTTATCTAGTTGCTTTTTGCTACTGATTTCTGTTAAGTTTGACACGTGGTGATTATATTTAAGACTATAAGTCGAAATTACCGACGCACATTAAAATAGCTATTATATATTCAAGGATATGACTTTTATAATAATTACAGGAATATACGAGCAATAAATGAATACTACATATGTACGATAAAACATCCAATGGAAAAGTTTTGCTTTACTTGTGACGGTTTAACATTGATACAAAATACTACATTAATTTAATAGCAGGCAAGAAAATGGTGGTCTTCATACTGTGAAAAATTCAATGAAATATATTTCATATAAAATATATTAAAGCTAAAAATCTTACAGGAATATGAAAATTTTATTCATTTAGCTCATACAATGAATATCGTTAACAGCTGGGTTACCACGCATATTTTATCAAAAAAACGCAAAACTCCCATGATATATAAAAAAAATATTAGTATCAATTCGAAATACAATCGCTAAAGCTAGTTATATATATATTAGGTATTCAGATGTGTGGTATTTAATTATACATTATCGTATGTCAGGCTACGAACGCATGGCGTCATATGAGGCAGTACCTTGTTGTTATAACCTCCCTACTAGACATTGTAAATGATTCGATGAGAGGCAACACACACTGCGAGTAAATTGGGCACGGCGATTCGTTCGGAAATATTCGCTTAACTAGCATAGTAAAAAAATCGTGAGGTTTATCCTTACACAATTATTATATAATTTGGTAACCACCTCTCTCATAACATATTCGTATATTCTAGCTGTCGTAAAAGAAATTATGGTAATATAATCCATTAGTAGTTCGTCTCAATCAAATTGGCAGCAGCCAAGCATTAGAGAGCCTACGGGTGCCTCGCAAAAATGGTAAGATTTGACAAAAAATCTTGTACCATCTAATATTGTTATTGTTCGCAAATTATCGACAATACAAAATGAAGTTTAATTTATTTTAGAAACAAATAAAAATTACAGTACACATGAAATAATAGTATCGGTTAAACATAATAATCATAATACATAACTGTCATCATTGTACGATTTGGTTTATTTTATTTTTGAATGCTTGCTTTATGGTTTCATTTCCTCAATTATCAGTTTAAATCAAACTTTAAAAACATGTCTACATATTATGAAGACAACTCAATTTCATTAACTGCTAATCAGGGCTGTGGAGTCGGTGAAAAAAACTTCGACTCCGACTCCAGCATTTACCAAAACCACGACTCCGACTATAAAAGATTAATATCATATCATCACTTTTTTTGCCTAATTTTCCTATTTATGTGTATTCAATTAAATATCAACCCCACCAATCCGGCCAATAGCCAAAATTGACATATTATATGCAAAAATAAAAGGTCAAACTTTTCAAAATTTCCGACTCCGAGTTCGACTCCGGACAGAAAGCCCCGACTCCACGACTCCGACTTCGACTCCACAGCCCTGCTGCTAATGCTTGGTGGAAAGATAAACGAATTATATTATTGTTGAAACATATTTTTACTGATACTATTTATTCCATAATTTAAAGATTGTCCGATGAACTGTTTCGGTCATTGAAGCTGCATCTTAAAATGTTGAAATATTTCAATTGTTTTTTTACCAAAGAGTTAAACGGGTGCTGCTATAAAATATTGTTCTACTTCCCGAGCAGGTTTAAGAGAGGAATTAATCTACTCACGATTTGAATGATACTAATATTTCCAGAGTCGCGAACGAGTGACTCTCGTTCACTTCAAAGATCAGGTCGTTCGGATTCGTTCGTTCGCGAACGACGCGTGTCTACTGCCTACCGTCTGCCAAAGTTCAACGAACGACGTTGGATGCGTTTTCAATGTCTGAAAATTTTACGAGACGGCTGAAGCGATGTCCATGTCTGCGCAAAACTTAATCCGTTTTTCAAACTTAGTAATTTTTGAGTCACACGAAAAATCTTGTATTTTAAGGATTTTAAAGATGAAACCCTTAAAGGTCAGACTTTCGTTATTCCTACAAGGTCAATCACAAGGTTTATCACAGCAGGTTATTCTAGCAGACGACCGAGGGCAGCGCACAGGTGTCAGGTCAAAAACATATATAAAATACCCATTCAAGAAACATAAATTTAAGTCTCGCTTTGCAATAATACATTGAGAGATTACAATTAAAGTAAGATACAAGAAAGGAATGAAAAAATTACGTGCTCGGTCATTTGTGAATATATTTTTGGATAGTTATAAAATATACTGAAGAAAGTTTATGACAGGAAAATATGTTTTGAACTCTTTAACTTTTTAAAGAGTAGATTTAAGTAGATTTTGTTATTTTTGAGAGTAGATTAATGTGAAATTTTACAACCGTTTATATAAATCTTTCGATTCTTTCTCACATAAATATTAATACGGTGAAAGTTAAACTATTCTAAAAAATGGTTGTATACGAATATTATATGTGAACACGTTGTTTTCAATTGATTTGATTTAGTCTGATCTTAAATACTTGCTAAAAATGCGTTTTTAATATTAATTACACACAATTAGTGAAGAAATAAATTATCAAAATTAAGGATGTAATAATTACCTACACTTAAATGAGTAATATAAATTATTATCTATGTTTAAAACTCATTAATTAAGGTCTGTAATGCGCATAATAACAAGCAATATCGACTTCTAAAATATAAGTGACAAATGAAGGGGCGTGTTTGGTCATATTTTGATCGATGTAACGTAATTGCCTACCACGTAGCTTCGGTGCTTGTACGCTAGTGAAATACACACCTAAAATGTGCAATACTCGGAAGAGGGATTAGCCCACTTCCAATATTGGGTAGATTTCGATGTGTAGTAATCATTCAAATTCCTGGTATTATGAGAGTAACCATTTAACTATCATACGAGTAGGTTACAGAGGAATGGATTAAATTCAGTGTGGTCAATAGTACATTGATTAACGCGATTATTTGTGTTGGTGCATGTGTACAAATTTTCTCTTCACAAATGGCTGAAATAACTATTCCAAATTTAATTCATGTAATTATTACGCTCGCGCTAATTTGCTGGATGCTAGACCAATGCGAAGCTTAGTTCACAGTACCAATGATTGATGGCTTAGGGGCATGCACTTTTTTCAGAATTGGTAAATTAATACAGCTTCATGTATAATTTTTTAAGACTATCACAAAAGGCTTAATGCTAATAATAAAATTACAAATGAATCAACAGTTAGGTATACGAAATAAATAATTACAAATCATTTTAACCAGAAAAAGACAATAGCAAAATGATATGGTCAAAAATACATTAAATCACAAAAAAAATAACAGGAAAATAAATGCCACAATATCTTTTTTACAATCAATTTGTTGCACTTAAATGCATCTCTGCATATTTTTGCCACACTGTGTGACTATACCGGCCAGAGAGATATTTTAATGGCAATGGATTAATTGCTATTCTTTCATGAGCTAGCCAAGTATCATAAATATAGAAAAATATTTAACACCAAAATAGGTTTAACACCAAAACAGCCATTTGTAGCTTGACACAAATATTCTAGATAAATATAGTACCCTAAACGTAAGCCTATAGTTTTAAAATTAAATAAATGGTATATTTTGTATAACCCTCGGCGTCTTGTTGCTAGTTGGTGCAAGTGGCACAAGCAACAAAAATATTGTTTTGTTCCGTGTGTCAAGTGCAAGGACGATATTATTAATTATAAGAATTAGTCGCACGAACAATTTTGAGAAACACTGCATAAATGTGTTCTCTATGATGACTATTCGCTAAAAATATTGTCACAATTGAGCTTAATACTCGACAATCTTGAATCTGTCAACTAAATGTTCCACATTCTAGATTGGACGATTGTTAATTTACTGGCGCCATTAGTTAATTACTCAGAATGCCTAACTGTGATAGTGAAATTTGGTGCTATTAAGCGCAAAAACAAAAATGTATATTTTGTATGAACACACTATCCCGACTTTAATACATTGAATCAACTGGTAAAATATCTGGATTGTATAGGTTATTGCTGAAATCCGTTGCGGTTCTAATACATTTTACATGGTAGCGATAGCAACAACTGTATAAGTAGGAGAGTGTCGTACATTTAATTTTAATTTATACATAACCAATTGTCAAATATAAATTTGACCATTAAAAGTGCAGACATTTTTGTAGTTATGTAACCTAGTGAATTTTAATCAAAAAAAAATATGAAGCCACATAATTTACCGAAAAAATGTATCAATTTACAAGTTAACTCAATAAAATACATTTGAACATATTTCAGTTTTGATGTTTATTTTTTATAAAGCGCATTAAACTGAATGATATTTCGCAGTCTGCAGTTGTTGTAGGTCGACAAAATCAATACAGCAATTGTTGCTAATTCTTTACATCGACATGATTTACGGTCAACGCAAACTCCGACCAAATTTTTTGAATTGCATTACTATTAAAACGATCTTTCAGTATTTGATCATGACTGATTTCTAGCAATTTATATTTTCAATGTGGGCGGCTTATATGTTTAATTGAATTTAAGACTTCGACCAATTGTAGTCAAATTAAATCTGCAGTGCATTGAAATTATCAGGTGTCACAATCTGAAAAGAAGAAAATATAACAGAAACGGATTAAAAAAAACAATTCCTCGGACTTTTTATCAATTGAGTGCAGAAGGTTAAATCATTTTATACCTGCTACATTATGCTGTACTTTTGAAATTGTGACTGTCAAATTATCTAGGCAATGAATAATTATTGAAGATGAAAATTTGCCATTTTTAAACTGCTGTCACTTTCTTCTTCTACAATAATCATATGACGTATTTTATATCATTTATGGCACTTTTATTTTTTACTATGAAACTGTTGGTGGCCGCACATTAGAACTTTTGTTTCCGAAAACCTCTACAATATGATGTACATTATAATCTAATATTGGGATATTTCAATTCAACGACCGCTATGAAATACTTTGATATATTAATAACGGAATGTGCGTAATGCGTAATTAGTATACACATATATCTACAAAATAATGCTTGGTTAAATTATGCCACATCAATGGTAAACAATTTATTGACCGAATACGTTAATGAAACGTAACTATCGTTTATACCATTACATGCATTAACATTGATGGGGTAATGGGGATGAATTATCTCCATAGTTGGAGCCTCCCTGGCAGAAACAGTACTGGCATGAAATATGCCAGTTGCACGAAGCATAATATATGATAAATCGCCAGTAAATTAATTAACACCTTAGAAACGTTAAATATATAATGTCTGGGCGTTCGATCGATATGAAATCGTCTGGGTGAAAATTATTGAGGAACCTCAGAAGAAATATATTCAATAAATAAATAATAGAGTAACGATTACAATGCGTGATGTCGTGAAGGGTATTCATTTCAGTTGTTATTGTTTTATTTAACTAGTTCGTTTCACCCTTTTGCGATGTATCATCAGTTTATTAAATATTATATAAAAATGAAAGGGTGATTTTGTTATTTTAAGGACACATTTGCGCATTTAGAGTGCATTGAATGGTGAGCTTGATAATATGTTTCCATGTAAACGACAATAAATCTCTCACAATTTAATTTGCTACATTTAATAAAGTTCTGAAGTCACTGGCATATTATAAATTTCACTTAGTTTGACATGAGAGCCGCTTTGCGAGTCAATCAAGAAGGAATGCGAATTCCCATCAATTCAGATGAGATGTGGGTGCCAGTTGCCGATTTGCTGAGAGGCAACCAGAATTATCATTGATGTACCACCACCATCGGTACTTATCAACCAAAACAGTTATTCGAGGCTTTACTATAATCCTTTACAACAATTTTGATTTATGAATATTTGGTCGATCATTTCAACGCAAACGTGCATTAATGTCACTATTATTGTCCTCTGAAAGTCGAGCACAATTGTACCTTCACAATAATACGTTTGCATACATACATGTGATAAAGAAAATTGGGCATACATGTGATAAAGGCTAGTGACTGAAAATAGAAAAAAACGAAAGGGGGTGGACTCTTTTTTTAACAATTGAACCTATTTTTTCCGTTTTCATAATCGTATTTTCCTGTCATGGATGCAGTGGTTATAAATTCTAGTTACGTATAAGTTTTTATCTATGAATTAGAAAAGAAGTCGGCCAATTTCTAGCGCCCCAGATTCCGTAGGCCTGGACGCTATTGTTTTATTTGGATTTATTTGATTTCATATGTCGTATTTAGTGATGTGAACTGTTGCTTTTTAACAATGACAGATCTTATTGAATTTTATATATTAGAAGTATTTTTTTGGAAGAGATGCGAGCCCTATCCAGTATCCACCATACACTAATAATTTCTTAAGTATAATATTATGCAGCTTAAAAATAGTTTTTAATAGCAGGTGTCTTAAAATAAGTATGAGGAAACTATTTTTAATAAAATTTATTCTACTCCATACAAGCAAGAACGCATAGTATAGATAAAATATTTTGGGAAACGTAAAAACAAATTGATGGAAAGAAATTAAATTTGTTAACACACTTTTTGTACTATTTCTACACATACGATGTTTAGATTAGGACCTGTTTCGCTAATCGCGAGAATTTTTTACTGACATTAGATAATATTATATATGTGGAAGAAATACAAAAAAATGTAGCTTATTTTTTTCAATATTTTCAATTGAATACCTTTGCACTGAGAATTGAAAAGATTGAAAATATTATTTGAAACGGCTCACCTCCTTGAAAACATGTCATACTTAAATAGCCAAAAGAGATACACATATTCTTATTAATAATGAAAAATTGTGACAATCTAATAGTGTTTTTTTAAGTTCGTGTTGAATTATAGTAACGAGTAAAGCAAAAATTTCTGCTTTAAATGGTAAATTAAAATTCTGGCTCGGCAACTGAGGCAATACAAAGCCAAAGAGACGTGTGGGTGTTTGAGTCAGCTTCCTCGACCTGCCTTCAGTCACAGAACTAATTTAACAACACCTCTAATAATCATTTGGCAGTCAAGTAAAAATGAAATCAATAACTTCCACATGAGTAACCAATAAAGTGAGTATGTATCATAAAAAATATTTTACTCGTGTTAATATGATTATTTATTGAAATACTGCGACATGGCAGATGTTTTTCGGAGATGATAACAATTTA
Source organism: Himalopsyche kuldschensis (assembly GCA_028554975.1). NCBI lineage: Eukaryota > Metazoa > Arthropoda > Insecta > Trichoptera > Rhyacophilidae > Himalopsyche > Himalopsyche kuldschensis. The sequence continues at coordinate 9,973,419 of JAHFWI010000038.1, forward strand.
AAATTTAGCACTATCCAAATCTATTAAAAAAATCTTAAAAAATAATCCCTTCTGTGATTGAACAATTGTACTTCAGAGCTGCAGCAAACGAGCAAATTGAGAAAAATGTATTTTTTATTTAAATAAATGAAACACATCTTATGTACTACTTCCACATATTTAACAATTATCATTTCATTAATCGCAAGCATTATAAGCTGATCTTATTTAATTAAAAATAATGCCTTTCCACCCATAATTGACAGTCAACACCTTACAAGTAGTTATATACATATTACGCTTATTGCAGTATCGCAACACATATTTTTGAATTTTGTTCTTTAAGTTTTGTCGCTAACCGTTTCGGTTTTTGGCATTTCCAGTTCACAAGTGAACTTGAACTGACGGGTAGTAAATAGTTTGTATAGCTCATATTTAAGAATAAAACAAGTTTTAATGTTTAATTGTTATTATGGCAATAATAAAAAATCCAAACGATTCCAATTTGATTTTGAGATTTCATCAAGCATTTTCAGTCGAGATTCTCAATTACATATTGATATTGTGGATAGTAAAACAGTTTAATTATTAAGTGAACACCAGAATGGGAAAGGGGTCGCTTAGCAAAATAATTGGAATTTCAAATAATAGTTAAAGCCAATATATAAAATATATTAATAGTTTACAGTAATTAAAAATATAACAAATATTTTAAGGGTATATAAAAAGAGTCGAAAAAAGGCGTTCACAGTCACCTCCATACACACACACTTTAAGTAGTATCGCACGCTTGCAAGTTGCAACCACGTCAAATATTCGACGCTAGAAAGTGGCAGAATGCATTTCGAATTCCTGTTATATTACCACGTAACGAATTCCTCAAAGCCAAGCAATAATCCTGAAGTATGCTGGAAAACTATTTTCGGCGTCGATATAATATGTAATAGATATGACAGGTAAAACGCCATGTGGAGAAATGTAAGCTGAAAGCACTGGCAATCCCTATTATTAGCAAAGTAGTCCAGATTGCATTCGTGAGTGAGTTCCATCTATGCGGGAGTAAGTATTCCTGGAACAAACGGCTTCACTAATAATAATTGAACTGGCCAAGGCAACCATAAAACGAGTCGACATTTACAACTTATATTACCTCTTCCATTAACTTCGTATGAACGTTTCGTGTGAAAGTGTTTAGCTTGCAGTATGTTATAAGAAATTCAGTGAAAATCAGTAATAAGAAATTTTCATGGACCATATAATTTTATTTATGTATTTTTATCGTTACAAAATTCCATGACGTCGTGCAACTGCGTTATTATTATTACGTTACCAAATTAATTCGCTTCGGATAACAAGACCGTTAATGAAACGTTCATACAAGAAAAGAAGAAAAGATAAAACTCGTGACGGACACCTTAAGACTTCTATTTATATGCCGATAATGATGTTAGACGAGTTTCACAGTCTTGATTTTGTAAACAGACTTGTTAACATGACGATAAAACATATGCTTACTCCTTGGACTAAATAAATGATTGTAAAACAAATAATCAAATGAAGTTTCCATGACAATTCAATATTTGTCATAAGCATATAAAACAGTTACAGTTGTGAAACTTAAACTTAAAAATCAACAATAATAAGTATTTTATCTAATATTACCAAGGGTATTGGAAAGAAGTAAGCTTGATGTATTTAAAAATATTTTACACCAGAAAGATCTGATAAAAATCAATAATTATTCACAAATTAAAATAGGTCCTGTAAAATATGTTTTTAGAGAAATTGCAGTCGCCCTATGTAAGTCGCTCGCCTATTTTGATTTTATTGTATTTGACATGTCGGTCGACTTCTGGAACGTTTCTACTTGCCCTACTTATCGAAATGGAAATGGCGTAGCGAAATGGAGAGCCGATAATATGCAGGTAGAAGATTTAATCGACGCAAAATTAATTACAATATTCGACCCATACTTTTCAATGTTTACTAGCGAGAACAATTAAAATCCACCGAACTGTGAATGTTTACCACAGATTGCTATAGGTAATAACGTTTTTCTCCTTTGAAAACGCACGCATCGAATAACTCACAGTTGAAGGCATTCCTTTACGGTAGTTGATTCGTAATAATAATAAATAGCGAATCGTATTTATTTGTTGGAATCTTGTAAATTGGAAAGAGAAAAGTTCTCTTAATCAACGGCACTTTTTTATGCTCAACGATTGCAAATAATGCATAAATGACAAGTATACGAATCGAAAAGTAATATAATGTTTATATTTTTTGTACAATGTATTCAGGGATCGTCAATATGGGTACGAATGTCGGAAAACTGTAAATGTCGAGCGGACCAAGTTATTTCTCGCAGTCTATCCTCACACCGCTAGAATAGCCAAACACTGAGGCGACGCCATCGAAAATCAATATTGCTTATTTCAAAACGTTACTAAATGGTAACGTTTAGTTCTGAATTTCTCTGGTGATTCAACTCGGAATACACGAAAACCCTAAGAAGTGTAATTATTCCACTGTGTATCGAGTATTTGATCATATCAACAGGGAAATTTGTTCTTTGAACTTAATGCTGTAAAAATACAATAAAGAAAATATATTGGCTACAATGTTTATAAAAAAATTACGATGTCATAGAGATGATGAGTAAATACTATTATACAACATTCTATGCAATATCCGTTTATTCTTTTCATTAGCGTCATGTTATATGAGAACAAAATAATTTTGGCTGAATGGAAACTTCATTGTTGTAAAAAAAATAAGCGCAAATATAATGCTAGTGAATTTGTAGTCTCTTTTAATATTTCTTGCCAAGAGTTACCAAAATTTCTCACATTGCGTCAACATTGCATTCCTGAAAGTACTCTTCTATTTAGATGGCTGATATAATTGAATTTGATTGCTAGATATTGAGCAAATAATTGTAATAACAATATTACAATACAAAAGGCGTCATTGCGAGTTATCATTTACTTAAAAATACATCAACGAAGCAAATCATGTTTATATAAGTATGATTTCAAATAGTTTAGTTTAAATGGTTAGTTTAGCACGAAATGTATTCGGTATCCTATCTACATGTAACTGTATATTGTGGGACATAAGTTCATTATGATATTTGATGAGAGAATAAACTATATATGTAAAAGTAAAATCTTTTTGAAATGCTTTCTTCAAACGGTTTAACGAAAAAGTTAATGCGAGTGTTATTCAAGATAGTGCATATATTAGGAATGTCACTACAGATGACAATAAGTTTACAAAAGGATGACAGTTATAACTTTCATAGGCACAAAATAAAAGTGGGAGCAACCAAATGTGAGCATGCTTAGGATGTGTTGATTAATTGATGATTATTTGATTACGCTCAAAAGGAAGAGCGTATATCTTCGTGGTTATCTTTTAGTCTAGGCATGCATGTATGCGTTTATATAATAAATTATGTTAACTATTTGTACAATGACCACATGAGATACATTATTGACTTTCGTATTGCTACAAAGTTTATCAAAATTTTACGTTTTGCTTTAAAGCAAGGCCGAATTTTTTTCAGAAACAAGTCTAGTCAATTAATGGTTTTTGTAATAATTATCAATATGGTATTGAATCGGACAGTTCAATTTTAATTCGCTAAACATTGAAAACGTTTGTTTTTGTCTCAGTCAATTCTGAGATATATCAAGGTTTTTTTTGTATCTGTACCTATTTGGCAAACGCCTATTTATTCTATTATTATTTTTATCATTTAGCACGAGAAAAATATGAACGTTTCGTGGTAAGACTCGGCTTAATATTATATGACATGTAGGATTTCAACAGAGTCGCGAAACATCTTTTGTATCATAATAATTGATGTAATTATAATAAATAATTTTACTAGCTATACATTAATTAACATACATATATACGTGTTTTTTTCTGCCAACGTAGAATGATAGCGCTTGAAATGGGGAATAATTTACTTTAAATATTAATTTATTTATCAAAAGACTATTTTTTCGATTCATCTTTATTGCCAAAATATAACGGTAGAAATTTGCGATGTTTAATTAACGCTAATACATAAACTTTTCCTCAACGTTGCAGACGTTTTTATCCAGTGAAAGGACATCGATATCAAGATGCACTGAAAGCAATGTCAGCAGCAACTTTTATTTATTTTACACGTGTGTTCAAAATGATAATATTCAAGAGATTCTTCTTAAGCTTGGCAACGTTGTTTGCAATCAATTCGTATTTTATTTATTGTTTCGTATCGTAAAAATACTTTTCGTCACTTTAATGCGTCAGTTGCTATAAAAAGTTGTATCAGCACTTTGAATACAATTAAGAGTCGGGAATCTGTGTATCTGTTTCACATACAATTAAGTAAATAATCTCTGCGATCACTTCCCCTCTTGGATATAGTCATCAACAAGCGAACAACACACACTGCTTCGTGACACATGAAATTTCTGTGCAGACACTAGTTGTTGTGTTGAATTTACACTTACATGACTAAAACCATTTAACTTGTAGACCAAGACGACGTAATTTCAAAAGAAAACAATCACGAATAGTTCTAGTTGATATATGCATCAGCGAATTCGTACTATCTAAATCAGCGGACGCTAAATAGTTACTCTCGAGCTATCGATAGTTTTCGACGGCATTTTCTGTAGTAAAATTGTATGGAAAAGCAATAAAAAATATATATATATATATAATTGGAAACGAAAAGGGTCACATTATCTTATCATTTTATTTTTAAAACTCTTTGGAACTCACTAAGTAATTTTGATATCAATAGTATTTATCATATTGTTAAGTTTGGAGATGACTGATGAAGACAAAATTTATAAATAATTTATGAACAAGAAATCATCTTCACAATTTCACCGAATATATAGTCTTTGGTAATAGTCCCATAATCTATAATGAAATAATAATAACATATAGTGTTAATGAAACAATTTAGAAATAATAATATAATGATTATAATACTATGAAAAAGTATAGCATGTTACTTTGTCGTTAGAAGTAAATTTAGACAAGAAGGCGTTTACGTGAGCTAAACTTATTTTGCCGTTTTTCTGGCATTTTCCTAAAATGTAGTTGAAATAACTGTACTTATATCGTCAGTATATCGCTGAGTGACTTTGCATATTCACGGTTATTAGCGACAATTAGTCTGCACATATTTTTTCTCACGTGAAATTTACGAGACTAAAGTGCAAAATTTGGAAATCTATTGTTTATTATATCGCAAAATATTCGGTCACTATTTTCGCTATAAAAGGTAGAGCAAATCGAATGTGTCACTAAACAGTTGTAGTCATACTCCATTGAAAGAAGAAGAATTGCTAAGTCAATTAAAAATTTACGAATTGCCAATCGATCCCTTCCACAGCACTGAATTTGCCTCGTTTATTTGAGATTTCTTCACTGCGACTGTCTGAAGGAAAAGGGTTTTAGATTCGGTTTATAAATAAATTGTGGTTTTGATTTGATTTTTACTTCACACAAAGAAGGTCAACAGATCCCGGCCTTATTTGAGCGGGTATTTTTCGAAACCGCTTGATTTCCGCCCAAAGGATGCTTTACCACGAAACCGAAACGTTGGCATAAAAAAAGAACAAATTAATTCCAACTAACTTGCTAACATAGCTAGGTAACGTGTCTGTTTGGTAAAGGTGTGTTTTTTTATGACTGTGGATGAACACGGCACGGCTCGGCGATATTCGATGAGTAATATGTACCTAAGTGCAAGATTGTATCATGATTCATGACGTCATGGCGCATATAAATAATAATATAGGTTCATAGATATCAACTAACAATCGAGGCTGATGATAGATAATTTAATTTTTACATAAATCAGTGTATGTTATATAATTGCCCTTAGTATTGCGATTCTATAGTTTTCAGTCTCATCTCCGTCAATAGTCATTTCAACGATATTACTTCCTGTATTAATAGGAAAGGTTTACATTGCTATCTGTTGGCGATATCAAAATGAAACAACTCATTAAACTTAGACTAACGAAACCACTCAAAGTCTGAGTTTCACGACAGAAAAACAGCAAGCATTTGCAAACTTATTTAATCTGTATGTAAAACGATAATCATAAAGTCACATTTATAGACTTTTGGTGAAATTTAACGATATTTAATTACGAACGTAAGTACAGTCAATTCGGGTAACTTTGGACACTTTTCAGATGTAGTAAGTTGCATTTTTTTAGACTATTATGTGTTCTTTCCACTTCCTTTATATAATTTTGAATTCAAATACAAGGAAAAATAACTAAAAACTGCTTTTACGGGCGGTCTTATGCTAAATTTAAAATTTTGTAACATTGGACACCACCACTTTCGATGAGCGAATTTTAGTTGAATCATCCAGCTTGGTGACATTGAATCGAACTTTTATGAAGAAGGATAGTCTGTCAATGGAAAATATTTAAAAAATTACAACTTTTTGCCCATTCCCTATCCGTAACACTTGGCTTAAGCGAAGCCACCTGTTTCGAAAAAATAAAAAAGTAGAATATGTTCATTGTTTTTTTGTTTATTTCACAAAATATCATAACAAGATAAAAATAATTTGAGAGGTGAATGTGGCTCTTTTTTTTGACCACGTATAAGACAAAAGATCGATTTGTTATATTCATCAATTGCAAGAATGATCACGATTACTAGTCAGCATAAAAATAAATAAACGGTACTTGCTCAAGCTTTGTCCAATGTTATATTGATGTCCAAAGTTACCCGAATTGAATGTAATAAAAATATATATAAACGTTTTGAAACAATAAGAAATGCAATGTGATTGGCCAAAATAATGTTTAATTTAAGAATGAAAATGTAATGAGTATCTCTCGTATTATACCATGCCATATTGTTCATATTATTTTTTCCGAGGAACTTTTTTTTAACAGGGAATTTATATTTATTGTTGATAACGGTTTATTCTGAAAATTTACTTGTACATATCTGTAACGAAGATGACAGGAGAAAACACGCTATTTTCATATATTATTTGTGGAATTATAATAAAAGCTTACCGTGTATGAGTTATAATATAATTCGATAATAGGAATCCATCATTATCTCTAATAAACGGAACATAATGTTTTTTTTGAATAACTGGTTATATCAAAGTTATCAAAACATAATAGACGCTAATTATATTATGCCAAAAAATATTTATGGCTAAGAGGGAAGTAAGCATTCTCGAAATGTTTATAAAACATACCGTGAACATTAGGTTGATTAAAATAGAAGTAGGTACATTAATTTCTTTGTACACACCTTGGAAGAATGAAAAGTTCACACCTATTTATTATGGTAGGTAAACATCATATATTATATTATTAGAATTAAACATCATCATGTTCATATTATTGGATTAAATTTTCTGGAAATATAATCTTGACTGAAAAAATTACCGATAATGATATTAAATGAATATTCACGAATAAAAACTTCTATCTTATGTTCTAAACATTTAATAATGAATCATAAAAACGATTTTTGAGCACTAGATAGAATAAATAAAATGGCACGACTTGATCAGATATGTACATAAGGAAACCAATAAACTTGTTTAACATATTGCTCATGGATATGCATTCTTTTATTTTAACAGTCTGCGGGAGGCACCTTTCCCATCGTATCTAAAATCTGGATATTATTTTTAAAAAATACATACAATTGCTCCCTCTATAAGAAAGTTAATGGTGTAATAGATATAATATAAATTTAATATATTATATGCCACCTCACAATTTCACACGCATTTGCTTATCAATTGCATAAATCTCGAATGTAAGTAGAATTAGCAATGTGTCGCATTATAATAAAAATAATAATACATTTTTAGTACTTTTTCCACATAAAATTTATTTGATCAGGACCACTTTTTTTTTTTACCAATTGTTTGTCATACCTTGTTTTTCTTACTTAACTATTGTATAAATATCACTGTATTACATGACCACTTTTTTTTTTAAATTTACCAATTGTTTTTCATACCTTGTTTTTCTTACTTAACTTTTGTATAAATATCACTGTTTTATTGTATTCCTTCAGTTCACAATGCTCGCCATGAGCGAAACCGGTCCTGATCAAATAAATTTTATGTGGTAAAAGTACTAAAATGTATTATAATTTTTATTAAATATATGTTATTCCAAAGGCAGACAGAAGGTCAATTAAATAGTGAATAATAATATAATTACAGCATATGAGGGAGCAGATTCCGTGTGCACGTAAAAATAGCTATGATAATATAAATGATGCAAGATATAAGCGGCTAAAAATTATCTCATGATAATGGTGTATAAAATATACTATTCTTCAGTGCATATTTTACATCATTTTACGGATTGGGATTCTAAGAAAGAAAATAAATATCTAATGTGGTAGTTGCAAAACATGTAATTACACACATTCAAATATATTTAACTTAAATATAAATTGTCGTCCTTGACAATCCCTGGAATTAAGGAACTATTTTTTTCATAAAAAATAGCCACAAGGATTGCAATCCTTATTGGTGACTCAAGTCAAGTCTAGTATCGCAATCGATAACTGCGAAAAGTATGGCAGTTACGAATACCTTTCAAATTCAACATTCTTAGACACAATATTACCGTTTTATTATATAATGCCAATCGATATTTGAGATTTATTTTTTAAGTAAAGAAATAATTATAACTGTTGGCAGATTTACGTTGTGAATACCATTTCAGGCGCATTGTTAATTACACAACGATTCGAACCAATAATTAACACCTTAATGCAAAGTTAATAAATATTTCAGTAAGTATTTAAACTATAGTTTTGAACGCTGCGATGTGAACATATAATAGCAAAAAATCCAGCTATCCTTAATCTTACACAAAGCAGAAAAAAATTGTGTTAGTCCACGATTTAAAAGAATGTGAAATAACGAAACCTTCAAAAATTATATTTAGAGTTTATTTTGGAATCGACACTTGGTTTTGTGCTTCGCAGGAACATTCTACGGATATTTTATTAGAGTAAACATGCTCAAAAACATAAACATTCAATCAATGCTGTATGCATATTTTAAAACAGATACCGTTACTGAAAGAATGCCAAGTTACGACTTCCGGGTGTTTATGACAACTTACCGGCTACCAGTTTGGTGTGCATAGTATAAATAATATACCTATGAGGTTGTGATAAGAATGAAAATTCGACTTCCTCGCAAATCTACTGATATAAATGTTTTTGATACTATGCCTAAACGAAAGTCTATTCGGTAATGTATGTTATATAATTTTTGATAAAAAAAATCATTGTTCATTAATTCCGTCGACTGAAAGGCTGATAATAAATTGGAAGCAAATAGAGCATGGGTTTCCAACCCATTGGTCGCCTAATTATAAAGTCAACTAAAAAATATATTCACTATAATCCATTTAGATATTTTTTTTTTATTAACTTAGTAAAAATGCCTTCTCGGGGGGTCGTTACTCGTGGGTCACATGCCTTTTATAAAAAGAGGTCGCCACGCGAAAAGGTTGGGAGCCTATGGAATAGAGTATTTGAATCATTTCTTTCACATAACAAAATGTTTGAATACAATTATTTTTCAGACGTGAAACTGATTAATCCCGTATTCATATATCTCGGTCTTTTTTATAGTTTGTAAATTAACCAAATTACGATTTTTTATATAACAATCGCCTGACTGGAGTGTATTGTAAAATCCAAATAAAAGAACCGGATATTTTTACTTGAATTGTACTAGTTCTTAAGTGTCATATTATGCTAGTTGATTTGAAAATTAATAATGAATCATAATAAGATAAAATAATTATTATTATATTATACAGTTACAAGTCACTGACTATTGGCACGCTTTTTGCGTTATCTAAATCATTACACACGTGAGTAAATTTCATGTGGTTTTCCTGGCGAAATAAACGAAAAGAATACGATCTTTCTTTTTTACAAACAACTAACTAATGAGCAGTACAATACAACCGCACAATTTATTTACAGTACATTTGTTGATTATTTTATATTAATTTCGTTTGTATTTAGTGTAAGCCAACATCAACTGTGATATTTTAAAGAAATAAAAAATATTTTTTGTACTTCCACATATACTTTTATAAAAATCATTTCCGGTGTCGTTGATCGCGAACATTATCAACGAAGTCCTTTCCATCGAGAAGAGACTGTAAACACTTTAAAAAAAGAACTATGTTATTGCAAATGAATTTGTAATAAGTAGAAAATTCAAAATATTTTAAGCGGTATAGTATACTTATAGTACTTTGATTTTATATTATATGACAATAACGGACGGTTCATTATGCATTTCCCAGTACGAATAGAATAATAATTTGTAGCAACGAACGAAGAGCTTGTTAGAATTTCAATTCAGTGATTGAAACAATTGGATAACGGCATTTATTTTTTATGAACACGTGTGGGGAGATAATTTTACACTAAAAATAGTAATGGCAACTATATTTTCATTCGCCGAAAGTCAATCGCTCGACATCTTCTTTCGAAGAGGGTGGGGATTGAAAGTTGGCGCTTGGAAGGATTAGTGGTTTACTATTATCCCTTCGGTCAAAACCACCATGTAATCAAAACAATTCTAATTTACAATGTGAATAACGTTTATATTTTACCATAAAATTATTAGTATTTATTTGTAGGTAATTGTGTAAATCGTTATTTTTTTCTCACTTTACTGGGTACATTAATTATATGCGGAAACTTTTTCCGTGAATTTAATAACACAGCGTTTCTTAAAAATGACTGTCAAAACATCTCAGATGATTCAACCTCGTTACCAATGCAAATAACCAGTTAAGTGTCATAATTTATTTTGATTTTTACAAAAAGTTGCGTCGCGAATATAAAATGAGAATAAGCAGTCGCCACCGCTGACTGCACATGGGTAATAAGTAACTACTTCAATGAAAGCTTCCCACGAGTCTTCTTACTTTGTTCGTGTAAGAAATGAGGATATCTATTCTATTCTTGCTGTTTTTTTTTGGATCCGAAGAGCATCCGTAATCCAAGTATTTCTTCATATCTATCCAAATTAAAATTTTCCCATAATTTATTTTGTTTTATGATAACATTAAGTACACTTTCCAAGCTTCTTTCGTCTGGCCTTATTTCACGAAAAATGAGATTAAGCGACTGAATGAAAAGCAGTTCGCGTTAAATATTTTTTGATGAGATATCGATTATGAACCTTAATGATCAGGACCGAGAGCGGGCATGGTTGGGGAAAATGTTACGATAATTTGGCAGCACAAGTAGTCAATCAGCAATTTATATAAATAGACAAAAAGACGTCTCCAAATAATATGTTTTCTATGTATCACATTTGATCAGCATTAACACACGCCTATAGTTATATTACTCCCCAATGCTGTGCACAAATAGAATTGTTTGCTAAATCGAATGCAAAGTAAAATTATTTGCCCTACGGTTAAACAAATAAAATTAATTACAAAAAATGTGACCGCTTGCTAATGGTCTACGCAATATTAAGAAGCAAAAAACCATTTCCAGCATTCTTAAATAATATAGAAAAACATTTCGTTTTATCTGTATATGTATTACTATTCTTGTACTAGACAAATTCAGTGGTACAATTTTGCACATTTTACATTGGTCGCATAGACTGAAAACTACTGGCATAGTGGTCATCTCAAGACATAACCGGTTTTGGTTATGCGTCACTGATATTTTCAATATCAAAAGAGTAACAACATATTCTTATTATACAAGTTTTCAGGACATATTTTTCGGTATTTAATAAAACGATTAACGTAAGCAAGTGATAACACAATGGCTTGTTATTACCTGCGAAATTTTGGAAGCAATCTCTTTGTTGTTTTATTATTCAACAGCCAGTGCCGATATTATTCAACACAGACCTTGAAGACAGAGCCTCATTAAATAAAGCAACAAAACAGTTTTTTTCTTAAACAACGAACGTTTGTGATCAGTGTGATTTACCTAGGCATTACTTATCGCAAATAAATGACGTGAATTCATGTGTATTTTGTCGTCATATTTAAGCAAAAAAGTTCTCTACAACAAGCTAAATATTCTGAGTAACCAAAGATAAACTGTGATTGTAATTATTTTTTATATTATTATAATTCGTTATGTACAGTCAATATTTTTATTTTGTTGTATAAAAATACTTGGATAAATTCGAGGTGATTATTTCATTGCCTAGAATCCTAGAATCAAGAGCTAATTTTTCTTCTGACGATAGATTCACAATTTTCAAGAATCCAAAAATTAAAATGTAACCATTTTCGTCGTAGAATTAAAAGCACAGTTTATTTTTAAATTAGAAAAATGTGTGTTTTATATATGATTTAATATAATAAGTGTTACTTGATATTGACCATCATACTTTGAGGAATGTATAAAAATAAAAATATCGGGGAATGATTATGTATTATTATTTGTAAATCAAAAATCTGAATCAAACTCAGTTGAAACTGTCCACTTCATGAGCGAAACTTGTCTTAGTACAACAGTTTGTTGTATACGTCACAGTTAATTGTTGTTTGGTAAAAGGTTTTTTAACTGTTTTTCAACAGAAAAAAGTTATGAGTAAGCACAATCGCAATCTAGTAACGTGAATCGACAGGGTGAGAGTAGGATTCATGAACCTCAACTGTTTGTAAGAATAATGTGTTCATAATATTCCACAATGTTAAGAGTTGTCTATATAGAATGTTGATTTTCTTAATCGTTAGTACATAACGATACAAATAAGACAAAAAATATCACAGTTGTTTTCTGTTGATAACAGATTCGCCTTTGATGTTGTTTTGTGTATAAATTAAGCAGTGGGCTGTCCTTTTTTAAATTTGCCGTAATGTTTTATTTCTTTTACATTAAATTATCATGAAAATTAAAAAATACAACGTTCATTTTTGTTTCGAATAAAATTTATACGAATACTCGCGCGAATGCACTACATACTTTTATTAATTTCGCAAACGCTTGGTACACTGAGCACTATTTTGTGAATAAAAATAGGCCAGTCATAGTTTGATCAATATAGTAACGTACTTAATTGATCAAAATGATGTCATGAATAACACCGCGTTATACACTTTAGTAGGTACATATTTCCATTCCGTATCGTATTATGAATTACCAACAAGTGAAATGTAATACATGTTCGTAAAAAATATAAAAAACCATTGTGTGTAATACTAGTTATATTCATATTATTTCCGAACTCAACAACGATTTTAACAAAAACTGATGAATTTACCCTTCACGCTCATGGCCAGAAGCATAGCTGTGCAGTACAGATATTGTCAATGCAGTATACTAAAAAACAAAAGGATGCATATGTCGATACATACATACTTTTCTGGCTAACGGAAAAGGGTAGCTTCATTGGATTATATATAAAGTAAGTTTAGACATGAATCGATAGGTTATTTCAAAACGGATTGAAAAAAGCAAAAATGATTTATATTAAGAAGTGTTAGCAATATTGCAAATGATTCTTAGAAACGCCCACTAAATGACTCGGAAAGGTAGAAATAGATTATGTTGTTATGAGGATAGTCTCTATAAGTAAGGCATATGATAATCGTCCAGTTATTAAATTAAACATATATTTTCTCCCAACTCTTTCGTTTTTCTGTTGAAAGGCTGTAAAACCAAACGAGAAAAAAGTTGTCGAAGCGATTTAAATAGCAAAATAATATTACTTGTGCAGTGCAGTTACTGTAATGCAACACATTGATGATACGTCACAAAAATTCATAATACGTGTGTATATTTATTATGTTTCAGAAGTTACTGCAGACAATAATTTACAGTTTGCATTATTCGTGTGATTTTAAGTGATATAAAGTAAATGTACCAGTAGCTGACCGTTTAAGAGAAAATTTCAACAAAAATAACGATTAAGGTTTAGCATTGTACCGAATGAAGGCAAAGCAAGTATACTCATATTAGATCATATTTCTTAATTAATATTATGTAACAAAAATTATGAAAGAGCCTGTTGAAATAAAGTTGTGTTAAATTATTTGAAGTCATGTTTTTGTTTCAGTAGTTGACCATCTCACAAATTGAAAAATCTAGTAGTTGACTATGTCTAAACAGGGGGCTTTATAGTGAACTTTCTGGCAGAGTTGCCTCAGGGCTTTCTGTCACACCACTCTTGGTTGAATCAAGTAGCAATGGGTGGTTCAGGAACAAGGTGCACACCGTTTCTAGATTGATCACTTAAGAAATTTGAAATAATACACTTTCCTCACCGGGTGTTGGTTTCTAATGGCCACCCTGGCACTCCATTGGCTAAATGGTGGTGTGTTAGTGGCTCATTCCGACCACGGATGCCTTGAATTGTCTTAAATTTACAATTTAGAGCAATCCCGCATCTGCATTTCTTATTTTGGGCCATTTTATTCTCAAAAGGTCAACTACTGGTACATGGTCAAAGACTGGTACATTTACCTTAACTTTGCTTGAATTTTTCGAGAATTATTGATATTAAATTAGGGATCTCCAAAATAATAACCAGACAAATAGTAGTATGATAAATGATTAGTGTACTCAATAATATTGCTGAGTAAATTATTGAATGCTCGATTACATATGTATTTTGAATAACTTATAAAGTAACTAAACACAAAATAAAGAAGCAATGCACATACTGCAAGAAATATAATTTGAAGAAGATACGTCGGTCACACTTTATTGTAGAAGGGCATCTAAGGTCATAGACAACGAAGCAATTGTATTATTTATGTCACTGAAATTACTATGGGCTCAATGAACGAACATCTAATTCTCTATATAACATAAATTGATTTGGCATTTAAAGACCTCCTTCAAAATTCTTTGACATTTAGTTGAACCGCAGAGTATTCTATACAATAATATAAAACCGATGGGTTTTATGCATTAGTCTTATCATTAATGTATTTTTATTATAAGATATTTTTTTTACAAAATTCGTAAGCCGATTAAAATGGTTTTTGATTTCATTTCTTTTGTAGGCCTGGGATGATTATTATGAATGCAGTGTTTCGGGCACGTGATTTCGAAACGATTATACGACATAGTGATTATGTATAATAATTTTGAAAAGCATAATGGTGAGAAAGAAGCTGTTGTTAATTCAACAATTATATTTTTTATTCATTCAACATGCATTTTACGTGAAATTGTGCGACGCAATGCTGTAATGACGATCAACACAGATACTTGTAATATGCTGTTAACAATATATTACTCTATATTGGTTGGATTGGATAGCAGGATTTCCTCATTCCAAGTTTTCAAATAATATATATGTTACAGTGAAACTGTATTCTCAGTGAAAATGTATCAAGTATATAATAGATTTGTATGACAACATCATTTCACTGGTCGGGATCATTGAAATTATTGGCCCAAGTCGATGATTTGTTGGCCTAAAATTTTGGCATACTTCAATGAAACAAAAGAAAAATACAGACAAACATAAGGCTGAAGATAGGGTGGTCAAATTTAATTTCAATGACAGCTTTAGAATAATACATTTTCACTGAGAATACAGTTTCACTGTAACATATACATACATACGACTATTCTTAACTTAAAAATACGCATTCCTATTACTCTGATTGCAACGACACTTAAGATCAATAAAAGAGTATTTTTTGATCGACAAATATATTTTTTATTTTCTTATATATTCGCTCATCACGAACATTTTCAAGTGATCTGGAAAGATCATACCAGTTGAAAATGCTCGCGATGAACGTAGCTACACACTGACTTCTTTAAAAGTTCATTCGAGTTTGCGGCAGCCGTTGATACTAAATAAATTGTCTCCCCTCTGACATAAGAATCCACCTACCGTACTTAGCCCACGCGTTCAGTCTATATCAAACAAGGGAATTTAAAATTTTCGAACTCTGGCAATCTTTTTTTTGTCGGCGTCAATCAGGACATTCTCACAGCGCCACTCTTTCGAGTGCATAAGTAGCGTGGTTAGTCTGAAGTTCTGATTTTTATAATATTATGTTTGGAAGTAGTACAAAAATGTGTTTTTTATGTAAAATAATGCATTTCCACCAAGAAGTGTCAGTTAACGCCTTAAGATTGGCATATATGTATGCATCCACAGAAATGTGTTGTAACCGACGAAAATGGTCGCACCGCGAATTAACTTATTTTTTACAAACTAATCAATACAATGCCTAACTACAAAGCTACTCTTACACAAAATACTATCGCGTATTTTTGAGTTGTACTGATTGATATCAATTTCTTAGAACCACAACGATGGCAACTACACTGAACGTTGACGTTTTAAGATTCAGTTATTTATTTTTTGCGGTTATGTTAACTGCACAGAAATTCCAATAAAAAATAGATTTTAGTATAACACTTTACCAACAAGTACTTACTTCTTATTGTTGTGTGAGTTGAACGACTGATACCACTTACCTAGAATGACAACAATGAGTAGCATTATACACTAATAATTTTAAAGGGATAAGTTGAAATATTTTTTTTATTTGTTGTGGTTTAGCAGATAAGTAATATTTAACTTGCGGTTGCCTCTGAACTTGTCAACATAAAAAAACAAAACATTCAAATCGTTCCAGTGTGAATTAACTAAATATTTTTAAATGCCTTGTCAGTGATTTGCATATCTGCAGTTTGATAGATAAGTTTTAAATATTTTTTTAAAAAACTATGTACTATTTAATATAATTATATTATCTCTGTGTAACACATGGGAGACACAGCTAGCGCTGAATGTGAGTATTATTATGTGGTAGAGCTAATTAGTGTATAATATTGCCAGTATATTAATTACTACTAACCCTTAATTATATACTTCATCTTAATTAGTTCAGTAATGTAGAAAGGGTTCAGTAATGTAGCTACCAAAACCGATAACAAAAAAAATATTTCTATGTATAAATTTATAGGACCAATTCTTTTTCAGCCATGAACATGGTTTTACTGCATATAAAGTCGAAGATTGCTTATGTTAGATTTAACAAATTGTGGACTGGTGCATAATATATTATGTCAATATCCTCGGTCAACTTTTAACTGTTATCGAATGAAATATATAAATACATATATTGCGCAATCAAAATACTTAAAATTATGAGGAAAGGTTAAAAAAAAATATAGTAGCATATTTCACTCGACATCCACTAATCAGTTATACCAGCGTTCTATCTGGGTTCGGCCAACAGTATTTTGGAATAAATTCATCAATTGAGATAATGACTGTTTATTTGTATAAGAAAGTACCTACTTTGACAATATTATCATTTTTGTTTGAATTAAACATTGCTTAACATTTCATGGTACAGTGAACGGGTAATGAAATGGCAGCAGGTATTTATTATTATTACCGAAGTATATATATACCCGTTTGCTTTTATTTTCATCACCGAGCGACTTAAAGTTGCCTACGAATCACCTCGATGGACGATGACTACCAACATGCGATGAATCACCCCAAGACAATACAACAGATGTATAGGTATTTCATTTACCTGGTGCATACCTGTCTTAACACTTAGAACACAATATTTTTACAGGGTTAGCTCGTTGAGAGAAAGACAAGTTAAAAACTCTCCATATAATGCTCGGAGAAAGAGTTTTTGGAAGGTCTTCCGCTAGGCAGTCTGGTGAATCACTTCTATAATTATATACCAAACAATTACTCACTCCAAAGATTTTTTTTGACAATACGTTCAGTGTATGCATTTTATTTATGATATCTTACGTTAATGACAATGACATATAATGTTTGTTAATTTGAAAATCTTTAACTTAAACTACCCCGCAAATAAAGTGTGTATAAAAAACTGCAAATTTACACAATGTTTTTAATTTAAGATTTAAACTGATGTGCTTGATGGAAATTTAAATTGTTATTTCGATAAATTCATTTTAAAATTGACAAGACAGAAGCACCGCAGGCTAAATGTGAAAATATCCGAAAACAGAATTTAGAAACGATCAAAATATACTTCATCACAATGCTATTGAACTGATCCACAATTATTTTATTATGGACCATAAACCAGTATTGACAATAAAAGAACTTCTAAATAACCAAACTAAATTGAAAAAATATAAAACGTTAAATGCTTTGATATAAGTTTAGCTGTAAAATTGAAAAAAAAATGTTTTGCTGACATATTTACATGATAAGCTAAAATTGCGATCATTTATCAGAAAGATAGCAGTTGTTATCGGAAAAATTATGACACATGACACTGATGTGCACAAAAACTAAAAAACCATTAATCAGTTTTATATCTAATTTTTTGTAAGGAAACTTCTTCCGTTTACATAAGATTTATTATATTCTTAAATAATTCACAATTGATATAAAATAAAAGAGTGCTGAAATGGTAAGATTTTTGTTTACAAGTATCGAATCCTATAGAAGTAGAGTTTGAGAGGCAGAGGTGTGACTGAAACTAAATTCAATGCCATGTTACAGAACGGGTACATATAAAGAAAAAAGACCCCTGTATCAATTACAGGTGTGTAATTATATTTCAATTGAAAATATTTGGATTTAGTCAACGCATTGACTTCAATACAATTTTGAGAATACAATTTTTTATTGTGAGAACATCATAGTAAATATGATCGATCTTTTGTGAATGTTTCATACTCCATTTATGTTGAGCATATAATAACTGTACATCAAATAGAATAATAATTATAATATGTCAATCAGGCCCTAGCAGTAAGTATAAGCCAACAGACCATCGACAGTACCTACCTGCCACCGACACTGTGTTTCATTAAAGTGATTTTATTTCGACGACATTTATTTGTTTAGGTTTTTTGTTCAAGAAATTAATTGCAATGTATAAGATTCATGCTAAATATACTGCTTCCGAACAATTTAATAATTAATAACAATGTGTACCATCATAATATTCATTTTGCTAACTAAGCAGGTGGGTATAACTTGAAGATATATGTATATGTTTTTATATCTTTGACCAATTTACATTTAATTTTCAGTAAGAAATAATTTGTTTGTTATTATCACGAATTATACTATTTTGACATTAATGTTTTAACGTGTTTACACTTTCACGACAAGCGTCGCCAATAAAATATCACCATACCATTATAAGTAAAATCATTTGTTTTTTATTGCAGCATACAACTCAATGATCACAACGAACATATATTATTATTTACACTTTGGAATATTGTTTTATGTTTACAATTTTATTATTTGTTGTCTGCATATGCGAAATTTTATATCAAAACAATTTCATTCGTACATCAATAAAAAAATTGCTGATGAAAATAGAAATACTCTCCCACCAAGGGTTTCTAATAACGTACCTAAATATTAATATATACATATTATATTCGTTAAATTTATAATTTATACCTGTAATATTTCATAGAAGTGGTGGCTGATCATAATTCAAACATATCCAAGACATAAATATCAATAATTAAAAATTCTTATAAGATCCTCAACATTTCCCTTCGCAAAAATATATCAGCGGACTATTTCAAATGAAATCACACTATGGCTTTTCTATATTATTCATAATCTAGTGTGCTTATTTGATGAATTAAGAATGAGTTTTGTGGTAAAAAACTCGTACATCTGGGCGAAAAATGGTAAATCCGCTCCTGATTATTTGCGAGTTAATCGAAAGCCACAAGATGTTTTAAGTTGCAAGATGTTATAAATTAGTGAATTAATAACACATTCGACATCTTAATTTCATAACTTCGGGGTTATTTGTGATGAGTTCAGTTCCTTAAAATTTTAGACGAGCCTAAGGGTTTATTGATTTATTTAGAGTTAGTATACAGTATTTTTACAAAAAGACACTACATACCTTCCGATAATTCCAGTTCCAATTCTGCTAATTTCTCCCGTACCTCTTCCGGTAGTTTATTTAAATCTAGAGTTAATTCGGCCATCCTAATAAACAAATTCACAGCCTAAAACACAAAATTATTATCTGCCACTAAATTCTCGAACTAAGAACACAACAAGAAGCCATTTTGGATTACGAACACACTCGCTCGCTGTTCGGCGATTGCGGAGCAAACTGTATAGAACCAAAACTCACGCTACATGTACTTCTGCACTTCTACAGTGAGACCCAATATCTTCTATATTGCGGACGTGGAGTAGGACGGCACGCATATGCGCTACGCTGCTCTGCTCAGATGCGCCTGGGAAATTTCTACGTCAGCGCACACATACATTTGCAAATAACAATATTTTATTTAAGGGAGGCTGTACGGTCGCGACGTCTATAAAAAAACATCCCTCGAAACTGAATTATCTAATCAACCTCAATTCACAATTTGTAGTTTCCTTATTTCGTAAAATTCTAAAGCAAGAGACGCTAATATGCACCATAAAATGATTCAGCTTAAAGCAACCACGCTCTCTTTATAAAAGCAATGAGTTTTTTTTTTAAATGTTTTTTTAAATACCACATTTTCATATAAATTTTAAATTATTTAAATTTATATGCAAATAATAATGAAACCAAAAATAAAATAATTTGTAAAGCTCGCTTCTCTCGCAAAAATATTGATACTCTCACTGTACACAATTTTTTGGGTTTGACAAATTATATATTCGAGTCACAATAAAAAAAAATCATTACTACTCTCTTTTTATGTTCATGAAAGACAATGAACTTCTAGCCTTTCAAGTCTTCAAAAACAGCCTGTTGTCTGAAATCAAATCTCATCTCACAAATCCTTCATAAACCCCTACAAGATATTACAACTGCGAGTGCTTTTTTTACCCAGATAAATATAAAGTTATGCCCCGAAATTAACGCGTAGCTATAGCAATTTTTGTTTTATTATTGAATGTTTCAATCAAATCATAAACAACTTCTCAAAATCACAAGTAAAAGAAAAGAAATCTTTGTGTGTTTAATAATATAGACAATAAGTAGCCGAAAAGCAATCCAAAAAAAATCTGAATCGTTGCTTGCTCTGAACCCAATATTTTTTTCATATTTTGTTAGTATACACATAAAAGTATTTTAATATTTAGAAGTGAATCTAATCGAAGTAAATTGTATGCGGCATTAGGTTACCGGTACCATAATACGGCCTACCAAAAATCCCTATCTTCTCTTTAGTTGATTATTCAACGATGACAAATATGAAAGTTCGCCATCAACAACTTGCCAAGAAAAGTGTGGATGAACCTCAAATAATGATAATACAATATCTTTACTATACTTTTTGATAATGTGTTTTCTTCAGGATTGAGTTAAAATATTTGGATTTTTTACTATTTATTTATTTGTAAAAAGAAGATTGTAATTCTTATATTTACTGGCTCTAAAATTTTTTCAATTTTTCAAATTTACGTGCATAATTTTGTGGCCAAGGTGTACCAATGCGGTTTATATGTATATCGTATAAACATATTCCTATGAAAATCAGAAAATAAATAATCTTTTCCACTGGCATTTAGTCATTTTTGGAATATTTTAGTAACATTAATTTTAATACATTTGATAAATATTTTTTTATCAAATTCTATTTTATCACCGGATTTAAAATCACAAATTTTGGAACGGTTACTGACATCTATGAGATAGATATCAAAAGCTTCATGGGTGTGATAAATTAAATAATTAGAATTGAAATTAGCTAATAAAATTATTATGCAATTAGAAAAAAGTATCTCAATAAATCATTGAACCCTGCATTTCTTATGTGGATTTATTGAAGCATTTCACTTCTACTTGGCACACAAATTGTAGCATATTTTTGAAAATCGCAGTTGTTTTATTTTCATTCAAATTCTTAAATCTTAAATCAAATTCTTAAATCTACTTCTGCTATTTCAGAATTGTATTATATTTCATGAAAATCAAAGCGAGAAAAATTACTGCAGACTAAAAATGTGCTGAGAAATTAAAAAACTGCTGTATTTTCAAGAAACATTTTGTTTTCACTGCTAGCTTTTTTGCATCAACTGATTTACTATTACATATATGCATAATTATATATTTATAAAAATCATATATTTGTACAATTGAAAATATTTGATGCCTCATTTATCATCCACGTATTATAATTACTGTTTACAGGACCAAACGATAACAAAGAAATTGTCATACTACAGCTGTGTGGTGTTAAAATTCTATGGATGGGCTATATATAGTCAGTTCTCGACTTACGACCATTCGGACTTACGACGGAGACCAAAATTTTGTTTTATAATATAAAATAAAAAATTGAAAAATAATTGCTGATTATTGACAACGCTCTGGGTCATCCACCACACTTAGCCGAATCCCATCCCACACTACAAGCATTTTACACCCGATGGATCAAGCTAATGCTAACTTTAAATTGCATAATTTAAGAATTTAAATAAAGGTTGCTCTATGATTGAAATTATGCCGCGCATTTTTGGATTGACCTGCTCAACCTTTGAATTTTCTGCGCAGCAAAACCTTTCAGCTTAGTGGGAACATTGGCTGTAGTGCAAAACATTTCTTGACTTTTTAATTGGAATCCGAGCCCACGAGAACCACAACTGAAGACAACATCGTTAACCCCTCAGCAACGGACATTGCAATAAAAACGAACGATAAATATCTATGGTATTATAAAAAATTCTCGATGCAAAACTTCTAACAACTCCGACATAGCAGTGGAATTTTTGTTTTATAGAATATTTTTTACGCTATTTCGTGTAAAGGTATATTTTAGTATAACTTGCACTAATCCTATTATACCCGCATAATACAGGAAATTATATTAAAAGCTGTATAAAGTTTTAAAACTTAGATCGATCACAAGTCACGAGTTAAAAAACTACCTTTTTTGTCTAGTTTTTTAACCCGCATCGCTCGGGCATCAACTGGGCATAAAATACTTTTATAAACTTTTATTTATCTGGCACACAGTTTTAATTTAGTTCAATATGGGTGATCGGTACGAAAATTGGAAAACTAACGTAACAAAAAGGACATCTCCATTTTAATTTAGAACAGTGAGTTTAGAACCTTATCAACCTGTTACAAGTCAGCATCCTCAATCGAGCACTTTGAATTGACATTATTTAGACCTATTTGATATCTCAACTGACTATTCTACTGCCTCCAACTAAGCAAGCTTAGTTGGAGGCAGTGGTTGAGGGTCAAAGTTGTTGGGATTGTTGTAGAAAAAGAGAAGTAGATCACTAAGTTAAATTGCTATTAAAATGTAAATTAGCGAAAATGTAATATTAACAAGTTTCAATGAATTGAGTGTTTTGCTATAATTATCTGAATTTTTCATATAACCCCTCTCCATCCATGCCAATAATCTGTCGTATTCCACCATGAGGCGCTTTCACGAGCGCCGGCTAGCAATCGTCATAAAAGGTCCCTATTTTGAGCAAAAAGTTTTTTTTTTAAATGTGTATTTGCTCATAAATATATCCTTGCAATCATTTAAACCTTTAATTTATTTTAAAATGACGGATTAAGCGCAGAAAATCATCTGGAATGAATTGCGATCATTATGTGCTTGATATTTGAATCCAGCATCTCAATTGCAATGTCTCAGACTGTCTGCATTGACGACGTCCGCCGTTGACGCCCTACCGCATATGGCAACCTAGGCCATCATAATTATTTGTTGACCGACGGGGATGCGCCGAGACGTAATATTACCAGAACTATACAGCTGTTTGGATAGTCCATAATAATATATTTGTATTATTCCGGCTGTCGCTATATTTATTGCGATTCATAAAAAGGAAACATTTTCTTACAATAGTGTTTTTGGTTGATAATATAATATATATGGCAAGAGAATATTGTTTTCGAATGGATACAATCTCGCATTTACTAATTATTTTATTAAAATTTTAACGGCTATGATGAAATCGTATTTTTAAAACAATTACAAATAACAATAAGTGGAAAATAGGAAAATATTTTTAATCATTGTTTGCCAGTATTGGATATTTCATTTTATTTGAATTCATCAGAGGTAGAAACATAATATATTATCATTTTTACACAAAATACAATTTAATTGAGAAATTCAATTGAGGAGCTATCTCTTTTTCCAATCTTAAAAAATTAGTTTATTGATTACGATTTTAAATATAATTTTAGAAAAAGTAATTTGAAATATTACAATACTTATCGAATAAAACCAAAGTGATTGTGTTTTAGTGCTCAAGTTTACAAAAAATGATTTTTGAAAGAATAATGAAATTTGTTTAAGATTGTAACGAAATCATCATAGTTAACAATTTTTGTATTTACAGAATAAATTTGCTACCCGTAAAAGATTAAAGAAATGGTTAAAAGTATGTACTCATAATAAATGTCATATCTTTATGATAAATATAATTTTTAGCGGCTTCTTTTTCACAAAGCTTTTAAATTTTATTGCCATTCTTTGATAATTCTCTGAAAGGTTATCTACTATTTTATTATCTTATGCTTTGGGTTGATTTTACAATCTGGGAAAAGATAATATAGTACACGTGCGTACGAAGTATACGTGCAATCTCAAAACATGCAAATTTGAACGAAAAATCTATTTATTACATTTCTGGCATAAAAAGATTAAATAATGACTTGAACATATTACACAAACAAACTCAAAACAGTAAATGCTCAACTTTCGGCACTGTTGTATTTCTGCCAAGGCAAATGCCACATTATAAAAAATAACAAAAGGATGAAGACAACCTCCTTTGGTACCTTTTAAATTGACTGTAAAGTTATAAATATTTGCGCTCTCTATTCAACTTAGGATGATTTTCGGTATGTCTCTCTCTAAGGTATTTCTCATGTGTATCTTTCTAACACATTTATTTGTGCATATATCCATCGCATCCTTAGATTTAAAGTCTGCAAAATCAATTGGCATTAGAGAAAATTAACGATTTTGCGTAAAAATCATTATATTTTTCAATTTTTGATTTTGTTTTTGAATGAAGAACTATTTTTTCTGTGAATATCTTAAGTTATAAATACTTACTGACTATATTGAGTGGAATATTTAACTTTTAAGTTGCTTAACATCTTACGAGAGCCTCTTGGGGAGAGAAGTGATAATAACATTGGAATATATTAAATAAATCTAGGGCTAAAACCGGGGCTGTGGAGTCGGAGTTGTGGAGTTAAACTATTAAAACGTAATAATAATATGCATTTTAATAGAGTAAATGAATTCGACGTAAGGAATATCATTGTACAATTTGATTATTATTGTATTATAAATATATTACTTAAAGTACATATTCTGAAATAAATAACACAAACGTACCTGGCACTTTTTATGTCTATCATTTCATTATTTTTTTGTATGAAATTCGACTTACGACCTAGGTGGTGGAACGGAACCCCGTCGTAAGTCGAGAACTGACTGTATTGGCTTTTTCTGAATATTTCAGTAAGTGAAATGTGGCTCTTCTTAAGACACTGCCAATTCATTACCTGTTATCATTCATACTATTTTTAAACTAAAAAATTGCACTAAGAAATATGGCTTATTAAAAAATTCTTGCATTCACCGGCAAATTTATGACAGAAATACTCCAAATTGATCCACCAGAAAATGCCATACGTGTTCATTTATCAATAGAAGAATCACTGTGAATATGATTTTAAAATAGTTTGCATTTTCACCATTCATATTATATAAAGCTTAGTTTTATTCAGTTGCATGAAAATCAAAGGTAAAATCTTTAATATTCGTCTTTGAAACTTTTAACATACATGAAAATAATTATCTGTGATACTATTTTCATTGATTCTTACCTTCTTAGGTCATGCTTTCTTCCTATTCAGAGCATAAAGCTACCAAACAGATTCTCTGCTACCCACTAATCTGTTTTCCTACTCTCACAACTCTACTGGGTATTTAATATTAAAATTCCATCAAGTACCTTCAGTCGAAAGCCTTAATTCTACTGGGTATTATACAGACTCTAAATAGTGACTTTTATTTAGTATATAAAATTTTTGTCACATGAGTTCCCTGGGTACCTAGCACAAGACTGTTCCAGGAAACATTAGTTTTAGTCACATCAAGTTTCTAAGATGTTAAAAACTGAGTGACCTTATCGATTCGGTTAGTGTGGTAGAGTCACAGACTGTTATATGTTTTTATCTTTGGTTTACATATCCAAGATAACATTGACTAAGATTGGGAGCCATGGTTATACCTTAGTTTGGTGAAATTGATTTCCTCAGAATGGGTTGAAGACAATCATCAAACAGACTAATGCTTCGGTTGCTTACAATGTGTACCAAGAAAACAGTTCCAATAATAGTTTTGAAATTCTTTTTTATGCTAATGACATTTAAAATTTTGCTACAAACTTGTTATGACCAATACTTATTATCCTAACATAAATATTTTACCTCAACCTTGGATGCTATATAAAATAAGCCAGACTTTCGAAATGCTACACAAATCTTATTTAGATATTGACTAAGTAACTTATTTGGATTTGTGATTATTTCTTATTATGATGGTGTGAAAGTGTGAACTTAATTTCATAAGAAAAAATAAGTCATTTTTTTGTACATACT